>CAWUFW010001592.1:1298436-2724003 GCA_963921515.1 Calotriton arnoldi
GAACAGAGCACGTCAGATCTACGCATTCGTCCAGCGCAGCTCAGATATGTTATATACTGGGTTATCTCCAGGCTCACAGTAGTGCCACCTATAATAATCACAGCGTCTAATGAACACGTCAGATCAACACACACGCATCCAACTCGGCTCAGAGGCACTGTATATAGGGCTTCCGGCTTTAGGGTATGTATTTTTGCAACATTTCCATTTGTATTTATTCATATTTTTTGCTAATTCAGTCTGTTTATCCATATTATTTTGTGTTTTTTGAAAAAATGAAGCTGAAACTAGTATATTTCCATATTTATTTAATCAATACTTTTACTTGGATGCCTGACAAATTTCAATAATTTGAACACCCATTGATGATCAATCAATACACTGGTATGAAAACATGCATATGTTAGTAGCAAGCACTTGCACAACCTTGTTTAAGCGTCATTACCAGAACTACTCTCTTTTTTAACTCCCTAACTTGTCAAAGCGCACAGCTATTGCCCTGGTAGTCATGTCTGACAGCATGTGGAATCACTCAACAAGCAACCTAATTTCTGATTTTATCCACATTTAAAAATAAATACAGACCGGAAAATAAATAGTTTTCTGTCTGTATTTATCTGTAAAAATCAGTAAAAACGGAAAAGAGGGCACATTAACTATATAGTAGGGATCCGCAAGCTCACAACTGTACCCGACTCTCTCTATAACAATATTTCTCTCCAACGATAACACATTACAACAATGTCCACCCAAAGCCCCACAGATAAACTGATTTATAGGAGTATTGCAGCCCTACCAAGACACCTAGGTCAGGCACTTCCTGCAGATCCACCAAGCTGGCAGTGCACTTTTCAACTCTTCAGAAGGGAGGTACGAGTAATGCTAAATATCTTCAGCTATGCACCAGATCACACTAAGACCACATTGCAACCACACCGCAACTGAACATTCACAGTACATGTTAACCATACACACTGCAGAAGGTCCTACTCCGACAGACTCCAGTCTGTAGCGGAATCCTTAAGATCCTGGTAGGAAGGAACCGGAGCCCAAGAGCATTGTGAGGCCGTACGGATGTTAATACAGCGCTATACAAATCTCTTTAAAATAATACTGCCCTCCGAAAGGCATTATGGGAGGTGGGACTTTGGTTCTCCTTTCTTTCCTGCTCTACGTTGGGCACCCACATTTAGACTGAAACTCTCACTACGTATGAGGCCATCTTGGCTTCAGAGCTTCAACTAAAGCCGGGCAGATCTTCCTTCTTGCTTTTTGTTGTTTTTGTATTTTTGAATTTCTGATAGCTCCAGTTTTGATGCATTTAGAGGTTTCTGCTTTCGGATCCAACACCTTGTACTCTATTATCATCCAACCAAATCTTTTGCCCTTTTCCTTCTAATTAAAAAGTGCTTATTTGTGCATCGTCGTGGTGTTTGGTTTGTTTCCTTGTTATTTCTTACTGTGTAATTTTTCATGGTTTGGTTTGTAAATGTAGGATTGCATTTGTTTGCTCTTTAAACCACTGAAAATATTAATGTGCAGTAAGGTGAAGAATTCTAGTTTTCCAAAAGTTTCTTTGCTATGTTTTGCACCCTTTCCTGAATTGCTAATAACTATGCGAGCTGGTGAATGCTGCAGGGAGCACCAGTCCTTACAGGCCTCATTGGGTGGAGCTGGGCAGATGATGCACACCACTATATAGTGACCATAAAGTCTGGTGTGTGAGTGGGAAGAGGTGGTGAGGAGAGCCAGTGCTGACGTTTCAGCAACATCTGGCACATGCTGGATGAAGTGAAGGATGGCGGCATAGGCCAACACTGCATGCACACCAGCATAAGAACAGCAGAGGCAAGTGCTGCAGAGACCAGCGCTACCCGCGGACAGCAGAGGTGCATGGTATACAGAGGCCAGCACTGCACCAGGACAGCAGAGGTTAGTTATACACAGAAGCCAGTGCTACACAAAGAGAACAGAGTGCATGCTGTAGAGGCCAGCAGAGGTGCATGGTATACAGAGGCCAACCCTGAACGAGGGCTGCCAAATGTAGTTATACACAGAGGCCAGCGATACACGAGGACAACAGAAGTGCATGCTGCAGAGACCACGCTTACTGCGGACAGCAGAGGTGCATGGTATACAGAGGCCAGCAATGAACAAGGACACTAAAGTTTAGTTGTACACAGAGGCCAGCGCTACACAAGGACAACAGAAGTGCGTGCTGCAGAGACCAGCCCTACCTGCCGACAGCAGTAGTGCATACTGCAGAGACCAGCGCTACCTGCGGACAGCAGAGGTGCATGGTATGCTGAGGCCAGTTCTGAACAAAGACAGCAAAGTTTAGTTATATACAGAGGCCAGCGCTACACAAGGACAACAGAAGTGCATGCTGCAGAGACCATCAGAGGTGCATGGTATGCAGAGTCCAGCCCTGAATGAGGGCTGCAAAGTTTAGTTATACACAGAGGCCAGCGCTACACGAGGACAACAGAAGTGCATGCTGCAGAGACCAGCCCTGCCTACAGACAGCAGTAGTGCATGCTGCAGAGACCAGCCCTACCTACAGACAGCAGTAGTGCATGCTGCAGAGACCAGCCCTACCTACAGACCTACAGACCGCAGTAGTGCATGCTGCAGAGACCAGCCCTACCTACGGACAGTAGTAGTGCATGCTGCAGAGACCAGCCCTACCTACAGACAGCAGTAGTGCATGCTGCAGAGACCACGCTTCCTGCGGACAGCAGACGTGCATGGTATACAGAAGCTAGCACTGAACGAAGACTGCAACCATACAGAGACCAGCCCTACCTACAGACAGCAGTAGTGCATGCTGCAGAGACCAGCCCTACCTACAGACAGCAGTAGTGCATGCTGCAGAGACCACGCTTCCTGCGGACAGCAGAGGTGCATGCTGCAGAGACCACGCTTCCTGCGGACAGCAGAGGTGCATGCTGCAGAGACCAGCCCTACCTACGGACAGCAGTAGTGCATGCTGCAGAGACCAGCCCTACCTACGGACAGCAGTAGTGCATGCTGCAGAGACCACGCTTCCTGCGGACAGCAGAGGTGCATGCTGCAGAGACCACGCTTCCTGCGGACAGCAGAGGTGCATGCTGCAGAGACCAGCCCTACCTACGGACAGCAGTAGTGCATGCTGCAGAGACAAGCCCTACCTACAGACCGCAGTAGTGCATGCTGCAGAGACCAGCCCTACCTACAGACAGCAGTAGTGCATGCTGCAGAGACCACGCTTCCTGTGGACAGCAGACGTACATGGTATACAGAGGCTAGCACTGAACGAAGACTGCAACCATACAGAGGCCAGCGCTACATGAAGAAAACAGAAGTGCATGCTGCAGAGACCACGCTTCCTGCGGACAGCAGAGGTGCATGCTGCAGAGACCACGCTTCCTGCGGACAGCAGAGGTGCATGCTGCAGAGACCAGCCCTACCTACGGACAGCAGTAGTGCATGCTGCAGAGACCAGCCCTACCTACGGACAGCAGTAGTGCATGCTGCAGAGACCACCCCTACCTACGGACAGCAGTAGTGCATGCTGCAGAGAGACCAGCCCTACCTGCGGTCAGCAGAAGTACATGCTGCAGAGACCAGCCCTACCTACGGACAGCAGTAGTGCATGCTGCAGAGACCACGCTTCCTGCGGACAGCAGACGTACATGGTATACAGAGGCTAGCACTGAATGAAGACTGCAACCATACAGAGGCCAGCTATACATGAAGAAAACAGAAGTGCATGCTGCAGAGACCAGCCCTACCTACAGACAGCAGTAGTGCATGCTGCAGAGACCACGCTTCCTGCGGACAGCAGAGGTGCATGCTGCAGAGGCCAGCCCTACCTACAGACAGCAGTAGTGCATGCTGCAGAGACCACGCTTCCTGCGGACAGCAGAGGTGCATGGTATACAGAGGCTAGCACTGAACGACGATTGCAACCATACAGAGGCCAGCGCTACATGAAGAAAACAGAAGTGCATGCTGCAGAGACCAGCCCTACCTACAGACAGCAGTAGTGCATGCTGCAGAGACCAGCCCTACCTACGGACAGCAGTAGTGCATGCTGCAGAGGCCAGCCCTACCTACGGACAGCAGTAGTGCATGCTGCAGAGGCCAGCCCTACCTACGGACAGCAGTAGTGCATGCTGCAGAGGCCAGCCATACCTACGGACAGCAGTAGTGCATGCTGCAGAGGCCAGCCCTACCTACGGACAGCAGTAGTGCATGCTGCAGAGGCCAGCCCTACCTACGGACAGCAGTAGTGCATGCTGCAGAGGCCAGCCCTACCTACGGACAGCAGTAGTGCATGCTGCAGAGGCCAGCCCTACCTACGGACAGCAGTAGTGCATGCTGCAGAGGCCAGCCCTACCTACGGACAGCAGTAGTGCATGCTGCAGAGGCCAGCCCTACCTACGGACAGCAGTAGTGCATGCTGCAGAGACCACGCTTCCTGCGGACAGCAGACGTGCATGGTATACAGAGGCTAGCACTGAACGAGGACTGCAACCATACAGAGACCAACACTGCACGAGGGCAGCACAGGTTGGTTGTACACAGAGGCCAGTGCTACACAAGAAAGCAAAGGTACATGGTACACCTAGAGCTGCACTGTACGAGTCCAGTAGAGATGCTTGATACGCAGAGGCCAGCACTGCATGAGGGCAGGTGAGGTTGGTTCTCCACACAGCCAGCACTGCACCAAGACAACAGAACCTAGTTCTGCACAATGGTCAGCACTGCACGAAGAGAGGAGAGGTGTATGGTACACAGAGGCCAGACCTACAGGAGGACAGCAGAGGTGCATGCTACACAGACGTCAGCACTGCTTGATGATAAGAGGTACATGATACACAAAGACAGCAAAGTTGCATTACAAGGAGAGGCCAGCATTGCACAAGGGCAGCAGAAGTGCATGCTACACAGAACCCAGCACTGCACGAGAACAACGATGTTAGTACTGCACAGAGGCCAGTGCTGCACAAGGGCAGCAGAGATGAATGATACACAGAACCCAGCACTACTTGGTGATAACAGAGTTGCGTGGTGCGCAGAGGCCACCCCTGCAAAAAGACAGCAAAGCTGCATGGTACGAAGAGGCCAGCACTGCACTAGGGCAGCAGAGGTGCATGCTACACAGAATCCAGCACTTCTTGGTGATAACAGAGATGCATGGTACACAGAGGCCACCCCTGCATAAAGACAGCAAAGCTGCATGGCATGAAGAGGCCAGCACTGCACAAGGGCAGCAGAGGTGCATGGTACTCAAAGCCCAGCACTGCACGAGTAAAACGAGGTTAGTACTGCACAGAGGCCAGTTCTGCACAAGGACAGCAGAGGTAAATGGTACACAGAGGCCAGCACTGCACAAGGACAGCAGAGGTTAGTTATATACCAAGGCCCATGGTGCACGAGGACAGCAGAGTTGCATGTTACACTGAAGCCAACACTGCATGAGGACAGCAGAGATGCATGGTGCACAGAGTCCAGAACTGCACAATGACAGTGGACCAACCATTCCTTAGAGGCCGGCACTGCACGAGAACAGCAGAGGTGCATGATATACAAAGCCCAGCAAAACACAAGGGCAGCATTGGACAGCACTGCACGAGGATGGCAGAGGTCGGTTGTGCACAGAGGCCAGCACTGCATAAGGGCAACAGTGCACAGCACTGCATGAAGTCAGCAGAGAGCCCTGCGTTGCTTGCTCTCAACAGAGGTGCCTGCTGCACAGGCAGGCACTGCACGGAGACAGCAGAGGTTGGTTCTACACGGAGGACAGCACTGCATGAGGACAGCACAGGTTAACAGTACACACAGGCCAGCAAGGATTATTCTGCATGAGCAGCACTATCTGCGGACAGCAGAGGTCAGTACTGCACATGGACAGCAGAGATTGGCTCTATACACAGTGCAGCTCTGCACAGGGACAGTACAAGTGCATGGTGCACAGCGCAGCACTAGACAGCACTGCTTGAAATCAGCAGAAGCTTATGCTATGGGCACCAACGCTTTGTGCAACGATCAACCTGAAGATCAGCGCTGGATGAGGATAGGGAAGACTTGTGTTACAGAGACTAATGCTGTGTGTGGACAACACAAGATCACCATAAACGGAGGCCATGAGAAAATCAATGGTTTGCATTACAGAGACCAGTCTGTGAGTCTCTACAAGGCAAGCTTTGCTGTCACCAGCTGCCTTGGCTTACCGATACTGAGGCAAGCACTGCATGACCACAGCAGTGCTCAGACTACAGAGCCTTGCCCACTGCAGCCGGGCATCGGAGGCTTGCACGGCCAAGACACAAGCTAGTAGCAGGTGGGCTAGTAGCTAGGTGGGCGATAATTACCAGGCCCTGTGTGATCAAATCAACCACTCGTTAGATTTGCACATTCCGGTTAAAGACATAAGTAATAAGAAGAAACCATCAGCTCCTTGGTACAACGCAGAATTGAAAAATTTGCGATTAAAGTGCAAACAGGCTGAGAGAAAGTGGCGCAAGCTTTATGAGGATGCAGATAAAAAAATCTGGAAACAGCTATTGAACCTCTATAAGGAGATGATTGTTAAATCCAAAGCTGAACATTATGCCAATAAGATTTTGCAGTCACCTAATAGCTCAAAAGCCCTCTTCACAATAATGAAGGATCTATCCAACCCTGCTTGTATGAGCAATAGGGTTGAGGCATCACAAGGACTCTGCAATGATATTGCTGCGCACTTTAATCTGAAAATCAGCAGGATTATTGAGGGCCTTAACCTAAAGATCATTCAGGAGGGGGCTAATGATTGTAACACTATAGTAGATTTGAAACAATTGGAAGAAAGTAATGCCAATGCTCAATTAGTTACATTGGACTCATTCCATATCTCCAATTTGGAAATATTTAACAACCTAGCCTTGAAGGTCTCCTCAGGTTCGCCTTTGGACCCCCTCCCGCAGAAATTGTGGAAAGAATTTCATTTGGAAATCTTTCCCCGGCTGTGCAGATTTGCCGTCAATCATTGGATGAAGGCATGCTCCCTGACTGCTGGAAGCAGGCAATGGTGACCCCACTGTTGAAAAAACCGAGACTCGATCCTACGTGTCCAGATAATTTTAGGCCCATATCGCTGCTGCCCTACCCGGTAAGATCCTGGAGAGAGCGGTCAGCAAATCTTTCATATTACTTGGAGGAACACCATCTGCTTGACGAAGCACAATTCGGCTTCCGTCCAGGGCATGGCACAGAAACAGCCCTGGTATCGGCACTCGATAACCTAAGAATGAGAGCCGACAATGGGGTGGCAACAGTTCTGATACTACTCGATATGTCCGCAGCATTTGACACGGTGGATCATGCTATTCTGCTGATGAGACTGGAGAAGCTGGGAGTGAAAGGGCGGGCACTACAATGGCTACGGTCATATCTGAATGGCAGACAACAAGTGGTGACTATTCCGCCATTCACATCCCACAAGGCTTACAAGGGGTCCCACAAGGCTCCGCAATCAGCCCAGTACTTTTCAATATTTATCTGCGCCCGCTCATACCGATTATAAAGTCCTTTGGTATTGATTTAATTAATTATGCTGATGACACGCAATTGGTGTTTTCCCTAGAAGGAGCCCAGGCAGTATCAATGGATCAATTTCAGGAATGTATGCAGAGTGCTACAAAATGGCTCAGACATAATTCCCTGCAATTTAACGGAGATAAGACCGAGATGGTAGTCTGTTCCACTGCCAAAGTTGCTCGCCCACTTCACTTGGAATTTAGGCTCTCTCCTACTGATAAACCTTTGACACCAAACAAAACAGTACGCAATTTGGGAGTTATGCTGGATGAGGACCTTCAGCTGGAGACTCAAGTTAATAAGCTAGTGGGCACCTGTCTCTCCCTGATCAGAGCATTACGCACAATCCTTCCACTCCTTCCTACTAACACCAGGTCAGAGGTGGTGAGAGCAGTGATACTGAGTAGATTGGATTACTGTAACTCTCTCTATTTGGGGGCTCCAAACTCACTGATTCTGAAGCTCCAGAGGATCCAAACTATAGCTGCCAAATTGGCTCTCAATAAGCATCGTAGGTCATCTACATCGAGGGCTTTGAAGGACCTTCATTGGTTGCCAATTGGCCAGAGGATTAAGTTTAAATCACTATGTATAGTGTTTAAGGCAATCCATGGGTTAGGCCCAAAACCTCTGCAAGACAAATTTAAATGGTATGCCCCAAAAAGGAATCTCCGGTCAGCAAACACCAATTTGGTGATCATCACGAGATACAAAAAAACAAGAACTGGCGGGAGAGCCTTTAGCGTTGCGGCGGCAAAGCTCTGGAACGACCTCCCTGTAGACATAAGACAAACTCAGGAACTGCTACCATTTAGGAAAAAGCTGAAGACATGGCTTTTCCCAAGGGAGGATTAATTTTGAAGCTATCACTCAATGCAGGCTGGGCTATTTGTCCGTCTGTTTTGCATCCATACATCTTCTGGTCAGTCTCAGCGCCAGGATACCCTTGGGGTGACAGTTGCGCGGTACAAATATATTTTACATTACATTACAGGTAGCAGAGGTTTGTCCTTCAGAGGCAGTGGTGCATGAAGTCAGTTGAGGCTGGCTCTACGCAGAGGCCAGCACTACATGAGAGCAGTAGAGGCTTATACCACACAGACCAGCCATACATTTAGTGGATCCACATAAAATGAGGGTCTTATACCTTATAGGCTCACAGTACATGAAAACTGGGAGGACTTTTCTTGGGACCCTGGGGCAGCCACAGGTAACTGCAAAGCATCTCGTTTGAGTACTGTAATGTTAAACTTAACTACCGGAGTCACCAATACTATTACTCTCCTCTTCGATAGCTAAGTTACTCAATTTTGATACTTGCCTTTCTGGTGGTAGCAAAGCTGGCCTTGTAGAGACTCACAGACTGATAAAACAGACATACGTCCACCCAGTGATTTACTTCAAATAGGAACAGAACTAAGATGCAACCCCAAACATTTTTATAACATTTCGATTTCTAGGCACTATATATCACTGGATCTGTAGCCTGTGTTGTCCTAAGGAACTGGCGGTGGATCAACTCTAGGAACTTGGTGACTCTGCAGGGTTTTTACTACAGTGCTTACAAACATTGTGTGTAGTCCCAGTCAATGACTTGTGATGGGTACTTCTAACCGCAGATTCCTCACATGCCTTATTGGATCCAGGAATCTTCCTGCAATAACTCTGCAGGGGCTCCGTGCAAAAGTGATGACACAATTGCACATCGGCACTCTCAACTCGGGCTGACATCAGTTCCTCTTTTTCGGTCTCCTCTAATGTGGATCTTGAGTGCCACTCCAAACAAGCCTGCTCACTTTTATCTGTGTTCTGTTGACTTCCAAATAATTTTTTCCCCAAAACAAAACAGTATGGTAGGGCAATGTCTGGTAGGACTAGGTCTGCCTCAAAGACGTCTAAAGTGTACCACGCCTGCAGGATATATATATCAGTCAACGGTGGGGTTAGGAGATAGGTTCGAGCCTGAAGCAGCAGAGTCATCCTGGACCAAAGCTTGTATACTGAAGTGTGCAGTGCACGATGGGGTTAAGGGACAGGTTAGAGCCTGACACGGCTGAGTCATCCTAAACCAAAGCTCAGTAGACTGAACTGTGCAGTCTACGGTGGGATTAGGGGACAGGTTAAAGCCTGACACTGCTAAGTCATCCTGGACCAAAGCTTGATAGACAAAACTTCCAGTCCACGGCTGGGGTTAGGGGACAGGTTAGAGCCTGACACGGCTGAGTAATCCTGGACCAAAGCCCTTAGACTGAACTATGCAGTCCCGGTGGGGTTAGGGGACAGGTTAGAGCCTGACGCGGCTGAGTAATCCTGGACCAGAGCTCATAGACTGAACTGTGCAGTCCACGGTGGGGTTAGGGGCAAGTTAGAGCCTGACACGGCTGAGTCATTCTAGACCAAGCTCAGTAGACTAAACTGTGTATTCCATGGTGGGGTTAGGGGACAGGTTAGAACCTGGAACGTCTGAGTCATCCTAGACCAAAGCTCAGTAGACTCAACTGTGCAGCCCAAGGTGCAGTTAGGGGACAGGTTAGAGCCTGACGCAGCTGTCATCTTGGACCAAAGCTCAGTAGACTGAACTGTGCAGCCAACGGTGGGTTTAGGGGACAGGTTAGAGCTCGATACTGCTGAGTCGTCTTGGACCATAGCTCGTAGACTGAACTCTGCAACCCACAGTGAGGTTAGGGGACAGGTTAGAGCCTTACACAGCTGAGTCATCCCGGACTAAAACTCAGTAGACTCAAGTGTGTAGTCCACGGTGTGTTTAGGGGACAGGTTAGAGCCTGACATGGCTGTCATCCTGGACCAAAGCTCAGTAGACTCAACTGTGTAGTCCACAGTGGGTTTAGGGGACATGTTAGTGCCTGACACGACTGAGTCATCCTGGACCAAAGCTCGTGAACTGACGCAGCTTTCATCCTGGACCAAAGCTCAGTAGACTGAACTGTGCAGTCCTGGGTGGGTTTAGGGGACAGGTTAAAGCCTGACACGGCTGAGTCATCCTGGACCGAAGCTCAGTAGACTGAACTGTGCAGTCCACAGTGGGTTTAGGGGACATGTTAGTGCCTAACACGGCTGAGTCATTCTGGACCGAAGCTCAGTAGACTCAACTGTGCAGTCCAAGGTGCAGTTAGGGGACAGGTTATTGCCTGACACAGCCTGGACCAAAGCTCAGTAGACTCAACTGTGTAGTCCATGATGGGTTTAAGGGACAGGTTAGAGCCTGACGTGGCTGAGTCATCCTGGACCAAAGCTCGTAGACTGAACTGTGCAGTCCACGGTGGATTTAAGGGACAGGTTAGAGCCTGACACAGCAGAGTCATCCTGGACCAGATCTCAGTAGACTCAACTGTGCAGTCCACGGTGTGGTTAGGGGGAGGTTAGATCCTGACACGTCTAAGTCAAACTGGACCAAAGCTTGTAGACTGAACTGTGCATTCCACAGTGGGTTTAGGGGACAGGTTAGAGCCTGACGCGGCTGAGTCATCCTGGACCAAAGCTCAGAAGACTGCACGGTGCAGTCCACGGTGTGGTTAGGGGGAGGTTAGATCCTGACACGTCTAAGTCAAACTGGACCAAAGCTTGTAGACTGAACTGTGCAGTCCACAGTGGGGTTAGGGGAGAGGTTAGAGCCTGACGCGGCTGAGTCATCCTGGACCAAAGCTCAGAAGACTGCACGGTGCAGTTAGAGGACAGGTTAGAGTCTGACGCGGCTGAGTCATCCTGGCTCAAAGCTCGTAGACTGAACTGTGCAGCCCACGGTGATGTTGGGGGACAGGTTAGAGCCTGACACGGTTGAGCCAGATGTCCACTATGAAAGATATTCGATGCAGGCAACACTGTAATGGCTTTTTTGCTACAGCTATGTTCACAGGAAAGGCCATAGATGCATATATCACACTGCCGAGGAGCTGGCAGTGGATGCCTGGTGATTTATTTGGGTAGTTTAAGGATCATGAGTAGCAGTCCGCTCCAGTGAAAGAATCTTCCTGGAACTAAAGAGGAGTGTGCCCTCCCAGCACTGTGCAGCATGTTGTCTCTGAGGAGGTTGGACCATCGTCTCAAGCTTGATCGTGAAACTTCTGCTCTTGCATCTTATTGGACCCAGCTATTGCAAGATAGAATAACAAGTGTATTTATCTGTGGCTGGAGGGTGCCAAGGGCCCTGAGGCCGGCCTGGAATAATGCCAGAGCTCCCATTTGAACTGGGCATTTCTCTTGCTTTCTGTCTTCTACTTTCCTTCTGTGGCTGTGGAGTACACATGTCCCTGATGACAGAAGAAGCTGTTGCTTTTGTATTTATCTTCGGGTAGCACTGCTGTATGAAAACAAACTGCATTCTCAACACTGCTGTTCTTTCTTTTTCCTTTAATTTCCCATAGGATAACATTTGAACACTCTTTTCCTATGTTTTCCTATCGGACCTGTTTTGGGGTTTTAAAAAATAATTTTTGGTCAATTTTATAAATTCTTTTTCCTTTTTTCATCATTTCTATTTGTAATTGTCTTTAACTAACTTGATTTGATTTTGTTTCAATGTTTGTCTTTATGGTGCTATTGTTTGTTAGTTGTGTGCTTTCTCTGAGACATTGCTGCTTGCAGCTAGATTCCACGCATGAGCCAGGGATTCATCGCTGAACCAGTATGTCTTTGTGGGTCAGAAGATTCTGTCCCTGTGGGAGCTCACTCACAACTCACATGAAGACCGGCCCCTCTTCCCCATAGCCTAGCAACGTGTCTCTTACAAAAGGAGCTCTTCTAATCCCACTGAATCTAAGCTTGCTCCTAGTAACCTCTGTTACCCTGACTAAGACAGGTATGTGCATATTTCAGGTTTACAGCTGTGCTGCCTCTTGCAGCACGTAGTACCAAATGCTAAACTTGCCAAGAATCGTTCTGGACTCCTGTATCATCACAGATAGTTCTAGCAGCCAAGTATTAACTCCTGTTGCTGTTGAACTAATAACACAGCTTATATGTACCTCACTGGCTCTGTTGGCAACTAAACCACTGCCACCATTGTAAAACAGCAGAAAATGCACAGCAAATATGTGCATGGTGATGGCGCACCTGTGTGACTCATGCCATCTGTTTGAAAGGTTCCTTTTTACACATTACAGTCTTGTGTATTGTTTTTCCACCTGTTTCAGGTTCTGCAGGGTGGCTCCTTCACCATGTTAAAGGCTACCTTGAATGTTGTTTTGCTTCTTGAGTATTAATGTACATGCCAGTGTTAATAACTAGCCTTTACGTATTTTATCAGGTAACTGGTCCCCAAAGCTTCTCTGATGCTGATAATGTTGCATTTTTAGATTTGGCATCTGTTGGGAAATACCCCAGTTATCACCACCTTGAAAACTCCCATTCATTGGTGTTCCCTTGTGAACCATTGTGGATTTTGTATCCTTCTCCCAGGTAGAGCTAGTGTACTCACATAAAACTGTGCCCATAGCGATGTGTGCCCACTCGTAGTCACAAACTCATTTGTTTCCTTGTCATCTTGAACTACCTGGAACCTTCCCTTGGTGTCGTTGGTCCTATTAGTGTAACAATTAATCTGTAGATTCTCCCATTATAGTTATGGGATGAGGTGGAACAACATTTGGTGTTCTTCTTTCACTGCCCTGATGGTCCTATGCATTTAGCAGAGCATTGTCTTCAACAGATTCCTGAACTACAGATGAATTGTTTCCGCTGTCAAGTGGGGTCCAAAGCGTTCCATAGTGAGAGGCACGGGACACCAATATCCTACCTCCAAAAGTGGACAGCTATACATTGGAGGTGCCCTTAGTTCCAGTAGACTTTGTGGATGGTGTTCAAGGTGTCACCAACTCCACCAACGGCCACTCAAGTCTGTTTAAGGCTGGTTGGCCGTTTTTGCAAATTTAGGTATAATTTGACCAACTCCTGCTGTAGCCATTGCAGTGTGTGAGTTGTTTTGGGAGAGAGGACATTGCACTAGCAGTGGCTTCTCAGTGCTCCATCCGGCGGCTGGTTTGCAGTAATGGGAGTAATTCTCTGAGTCTGGATAGCTTGAGGTCATGCCTTTGACTCTTGCTTTGATTGACGGATGCCATTTGGATTGGTTGAGTAATCTTAACTGGAATGGATTCTCACAAGGATGATCATCCCATTAAAAGAAACACTTCCCTTCAGTGAGAATTTACACTGATCATTAAGGTTTGGATTTGGCTCTTTAAACCAGCCTTAGAAGACCAGAAACGAGCAAAAGCGCACTGGAAAGAGGAATGATGCTGACCTCCCAACGACCAGTACTTGTGCCAAATAAACGCCCCTGATGGTAATCACAGTGAAATCAGACTTGGCCTTCTAGGGCAACAAAATCTAGGACCCAGTATTCCCCTTGAATCTCTGTGCAGGGTTGATTTCCACCCTGTCTCCTCCTGTAGGAGGTGCAATGGCTTCTTCAGCACAGTTTAGAACATTGATGAAGACCATTTTTCCTTGAATGACTGTCGATATGGTCTTGTCGTTTGCCTGAGTGTGCCAGCAGTGCTTACGAGATGTGCACACATTCTCTATCTACTTCTGCTTCTCTTGAGATGCTGTTGCTGGCCAGAGAGGTCCTGTTTCTACCTCTGTTTCAGATATCCTCCACCCACCCCATTCTGCAGCCTTGTTATTAGACTGTATCATGTGTTGGTTGTATCTGGCTACTTCCTTTCCATTGCTGTGCGCCAGAATCTTTAACATAGAAATCAAGAACTGAACATTCTTTACAGGGTAGCCTTCCACAATCACTACAACTGCTCTTCCCAGGCATGGTCAGGGATTTCATTTCTCTCTTGTTTTTCTTTTTTTTTTTAATTAGACTGAGTGGGTACGTATTAAGTCATCCTATTTTTTGAGTAGACATTGTGCAGTTTGTCTTGGCTAACTTAGTGGCAATAGTGGTCATTCTCTCAGTGAGAGACATCTGAAAGAGACACGTTAGTGACAGATTCCTTACCTTAGAATATCCCCAGGCGTCAGGCTGGATCCGGAAAGTTTTTGCGTAGCAGTACCCTTGCGCGTCGGTAGGCGGCACCGTGCGGCTCCGCGTCCGTCGTCGGCGTCGTGATCGCCGGGATGACGTCGCGGGCAGTACTTAGACGCCGCCCCTGCGCGCTGACGTCAGTTCTTCTTTTTCCGCGCCAGTAAGCGCAGATCGGGGAAGAGCAGTGCCCTAGTCACTTTTTGACTAACCTTTTTTGTGAATTTTTTCACTGTTTCTTCATCGAGTTTTCACGACTCCTAGGTGTCGTAGGGATGCCCGGCTTTAAGCCATGCGGAGCCTGTGGTCGCATGATGTCGATCACGGACCCGCATCTCGAGTGTCTCTTCTGTCTCGGCCGAGACCACGACACGAAGTCGTGCCCTGACTGCCGGAAACTTCATCCGAAGGCTTTGCGAGAGCGGTCTCGAAAGCTACTCGAGGTCCGGCAGTAGGCTCCGCGCCGCACCAAGCCCCGGTCCCGGGAGAGGTCGAGGGGCCGGTCGCGGAGTCCCCGCCGGTCGTCGGAGTCCAAGTCTTCGCGCTCCTCGGGTAAGTCGAAGCACAAAAAGTCTAAGAAGCATCATCGCTCTAAGACTTCGCCTCGCCGGTCTCGCGACTCGGCTGAGGCCCCAGTCGGCACCGTCCCCGCGGCCCCGGACATGCCTGTAGAGCCGCCCCCGCATTACCCGTCCTTTCCGGGTTCGGGGGCGACTCTGGACGAAATACAGGAATTCCTGTCGGCC
Source organism: Calotriton arnoldi (assembly GCA_963921515.1). NCBI lineage: Eukaryota > Metazoa > Chordata > Amphibia > Caudata > Salamandridae > Calotriton > Calotriton arnoldi. The sequence goes on from CAWUFW010001592.1 coordinate 1,313,743, forward strand.
ATGGCCCGCCTCTTCGGGCCTTCAGGCCCCTCCGGTGCGCCTTCGGGCCCCGCGGCCCTGATGGGGTTGCCCGGGCGCCGCCGTCGACTCCGGTCCCGGCGCCGCCTGTCCCACCAGCCTTCATCCCGGCCTCGGCTCCGGCCCCGGCCTCGATCCCGGCTCCGGTGGTACCGCAACCCCCATCGACGCCGGTGGACCTAACCACTCCTCTGCCGACGCCGATGTCCCCGGTGCCGTTCCTGACGCCGTCCGGGGCTCCGGACGTCGTCGTTCCCCGGTTCGCTCCGGACATGGAGCCGGACCGACGTCGCTCGACGCCGGCTCCGGCGCCGATGAGACCTTGGGTCCCAAATGTCCCTCCTCCTCCATATTTTGAACAAGAGGAGGACCAGGAGAGCTGGGAGGGGTCTGAGGACCCTCTCACACAACAGTGTGAGTATGATCCGGACTGGGCTGAGGAACTTGGGGATGCCAGTGGTCTAGACACCTCCCCTGACACTGGCATGCTGTCTCCTCCCGTGGCTACGGAGGAGGGTGCTAATTTTGCAATGGTGTTGCGTAGAGCAGCTGGAGCCTTACATCTCCAGTTGCCTACTGTGGCCGTCAGGACTAACCTCCTGACAGAAGTGCTTCAGCCGGCGGCTTCCTCCTCGGAGACTGTGCTGCCGTTTAATGATGCACTCACTGACGTTCTTTGGGTGCCTGGTCCAAACCCACCACAGGGGCTCCTGTGGATAGGAACGTGGCCCGACGCCATCGCCCTGCTCCGGGCGACCCCTTGTTTCTCTCCCAACATCCCACCCCCGAGAGCTTGGTTGTCCAAGCCTCTGCCTCCCAAACCGCCTTGCCTACCGCCCTCCGGATAGGGAATCCAAACGCCTGGACCAATTTGGGAAGAAGGCTTTTTCTTCCTCCAGTGCTGGCTTGCGGTCAGTCAACACTGCTTGCCTTTTGGGCCGATATACCCACTCCCTGTGGGATTCGGTGGCGGCTGTTTTGCCGCAGTGTTCTGAGGAGGTCCAGACACTGCTTACCCGCGCCATTGCGGAAGGGCGAGATGCGGCTAAATACACCATCCGTTGTGGCCTTGATACCGCCGACTCGCTGGGCAGATCGCTTGCGATGACGGTGGCGCTACGTCGCCACGCCTGGCTGAGAACAACTAGTTTCTCGGGTGATGTCCAGAATACACTCATGGACATGCCCTTTGATGGAGTCCGTCTTTTTGGTTCAAAGGCAGACCATGCGCTGGAGCGGTTTAAGGACTCACGGGCTACTGCCAAGTCCCTGGGCCTTTCTGTTGTACGCCCTCCGCTCACCTCTGCTTTTCGCCACGGAAGGGGCGCCCAGTCACGTCAGCTGCCCAGCCACCGGCCCGCGCAGCAAGCGTCTTCGCGTGGCCAAGGACGTGGATACCGCCGTGGCGGTTCGGGCAACCAGCGTGCGGGTCAGGCCACCACCTCCAACACGTCCGCGGCCTCCAAGCCCTCCTAGTCCCTCCTTTCCGGTGCACAGCACGCCAGTAGGGGGCAGGGTCCGCCATCACCTTCACCACTGGCGTCCCATCACCTCGGACAGGTGGGTCTTGGACATTGTCCGAAGGGGCTACTCCCTCCCCTTCGAGACCACCCCCCCAGCCATGCCACCTCAATTCCACCGCATGTCAGGGGATCACTTGGTGCTTCTGCAGAAGGAAGTCACGGCCCTCTTGGCCAAGAGGGCCATCGAGCATGTTCCAACCCCAGAAGTAGGACGTGGTTGCTACTCCCACTACTTCCTGGTGCCCAAAAAGGACAAGGAGGACATGCGTCCTATCTTGGACCCCCGGAACGTCAATCGCTTCCTCCGGAAGGAGAAGTTCAAGATGCTCACCCTAGCTCAGGTCTTGACTGCCCTCGACCCTGGAGACTGGTTGGTAGCGTTGGACTTGCAGGACGCTTATTTTCACATCCCCGTGCTGCCGGCCCACCGGCGTTACCTGCGGTTCACGGTAGGCCTCGAGCATTTTCAGTTCACCGTGCTCCCCTTTGGCCTTACCAGTGCCCCTCGGGTGTTCACGAAAGTGATGGCGGTGGTCGCAGCTCATCTGCGCCGGGCAGGGGTTCCAGTCTTCCCTACCTCGACGACTGGCTGCTGAAGGCGGGCTCGTCCCAGGCAGTCGTCTCCCACCTCCAGACTACGGCCGAACTCCTGCACTCGCTGGGGTTCTCCATCAATGTGCCGAAGTCGCATCTGATTCCTTCTCCACAGCTCCTTTCATCGGAGCAGTTCTGGACACAACGCAGTTTCGGGCCTATCCTCCCGAACGGCGAGTCCGGGATATTCAGGCTATGATTCCGATCTTTCAGCCTTTATCCTGGGTTTCGGTACGGATGACCCTGAGGCTGCTGGGCCTCATGGCCTCCTGCATCCTGCTGGTCAATCATGCCAGATGGCATATGCGGGCTCTGCAATGGGACCTGAAGTTCCAGTGGGCGCAGCACCAGGGCAACCTGTCCGATCACGTCCAGATCTCGGAGGGGACTGCAAAACAGTTGCAGTGGTGGCTCTCGAACCGGCAATGGGTCATGGGCAGATCCCTCTCCCTTCCCCAGCCAGAGCACACAGTTGTGACGGACGCGTCCCTTCTGGGATGGGGCGGTCACATGGGAGAGGCGGAGATCAGAGGCCTCTGGTCTCCGGCGGAGTCCCGGCTCCATATCAACCTTCTGGAGCTCCGGGCGATCCGACATGCACTCAAGGCATTCCTTCCCTCTGTCAAAGGGAAGGTAGTGCAGGTGTTCAGACAACACCACCGCCATGTGGTATTGCAACAAACAAGGCGGGGTGGGGTCGTGGACCCTTTGTCAGGAGGCTCTGCGCCTCTGGACATGGCTGGAACATCAGAGCATGTTCCTGATGGTTCAACACCTGGCAGGTTCCCTGAACGCCAGGGCGGACGAACCTGCAGCCGCAGGTGCATGATGGATCACGAATGGCGTCTTCACTCGGAAGTGGCGCAAGGACTCTTTCTACAGTGGGGAGAGCCTTGGTTAGATCTATTCGCCACCGAAGAGAACGCGCAATGCACTCGCTCGGCGACGCTTTTCGTCGCGAGTGGAGTTGCGGTCTGTTGTACGCCTTTCCGCCTATACTACTTCTACCCAGAGTGTTCAAGAAGATTCGGCACGACCGGGCCCAAGTCATTCTTGTGGCTCCGGACTGGGCTCGAAGAGTTTGGTATCCCGAGCTACTCAGTATGAGCGTAGATCCCCCGATCCGTCTGCCTCTTCGGGAGGATCTTCTGTCGCAGCAGCAGGGGACGGTCCTCCACCCGAACCTGTCCAGCCTCCACCTGCTTGCGTGGAGATTGAGCGGCGGCAGTTGATTCCTTTCGACTTGCCTCCCGAAGTTTGTGATGTGATTCTGGCAGCCAGGCGCCCCTCAACTAAGGTGGTATACGCCTGCAGGTGGAACAAGTTTGTGGCATGGTGCACAGCAAAGGCGGTGCATCCCCTTTCTGCCCCTCTTTCTGAGGTTCTTCGGTTCCTTCTTTCCCTGGCCCAACAGGGTTCTGCCCTGGGTACCATCAAGGGCTATCTTTGTGCCATCTCGGCCTTCCTCAGGCTTCCTGATCAGCCCTCCCTTTTCAAGTCCCCTGTTGTTAACAGGTTTCTAAAAGGCATTACACACCTCTTCCCTCCTGTTCCGTTTGTGATGCCTCAGTGGGACTTGAACTTGGTTCTTACCTTTCTTATGTGCGCTCCCTTTGAGCCTCTACATAACTGTCCTCTTCGTCTTCTGACTCTGAAGACAGCCTTTCTGGTGGCCATCACCTCCGCTCGGCGGGTGAGTGAGCTCCAGGCTCTTTCATGCAAACCTCCCTTTCTGTCTGTCCATCCAGACAAGGTTGTTCTTAGGACGCGTCCGTCCTTCTTGCCAAAGGTGGTTACTGCCTTCCACATTGGGCAGACCATCACTTTGCCCACCTTCTTTCCGCCTCCGCATCCTTCCAGAGAGGAAGAGAGGCTCCACCGTCTGGACCCAAAACATGCGCTTTCTTTTATATCAACCGCACACAACACTTCCGGGTCGATGACCAGCTCTTTGTTGGCTACGTGGGCGCCAAAAAAGGTCGGGCGGTGCACAAGAGAACCATCTCCCGCTGGGTAACCTTGTGTATCAAAGCCTGCTATTCTTTGGCTAAGAAGGAGCCTCCTGTTGGGCTGCGTGCCCATTCCATCAGGGCAACGGCTGCTACCACGGCCTTAGGCTGCGGTGTTCCGCTGCAGGATATCTGTCAGGCAGCTACGTGGGCCTCGCTGCACACGTTTACGAAGCATTACTGCCTTGACAGTCAGGTCCGGAGGGACGGCTTCTTTGGCCGTTCTGTCCTCCGGGACTTCCTTGTCTGATCTTTGTTCGCAGACCCACCACCGCGGTTGGTTTTGCTGGGGTATCTATTCTAAGGTAAGGAATCTGTCACTAACGTGTCTCTTTCAGATGCACAAGTTACTAACTTGTGTAACAATATATCTGTAAGAGACAGTAGTTAGTGACAGATTCCTTACCGCCCCACCCATCCTCCCCGTTCTGCGAACTGATTTCTAGGGTTAAGGACATCCCTTTCAGGGCCCTAGTATTTTTCAGACACCTATGTCAGCTTCTTGCGTGGCTCTGCGTTCCTGGCGCGGAAAGTCGTGGACAGAACTGACGTCAGCGCGCAGGGGCGGCGCCTAAGTACTGCCCCGCGACGTCATCCCAGCGATCACGACGCCGACGACGGACGCGGAGCCGCACGACGCCGCCTACCGACGCGCAAGGGTACTGCTACGCAAAAACTTTCCGGATCCAGCCTGATGCCTGGGGATATTCTAAGGTAAGGAATCTGTCACTAACTACTGTCTCTTACAGATATATCGTTACACAACTTAGTAACTTGTGCATCGGGGCAATTGAATATTCTTCTAAAACCTCACAATGAATAACATAGAGGTCCAGACAAAATTAAATGTTCTCTCAAAGTTAACTTAGTTTTTATGCCTGAATCTGGATATGGTACTTAATAATTGCCTAACTATTCCTTCCAGAAATATGTGCAGGCTTCTGACGTTTTTTCACCTTACCAAAAACCTTTTGCTTATCTATCACTCTGGCTCTGCCGTAGGGAGTGTTGCAGGGATTCTGCACAAACACAGAACTATGCACAGGATTATAGGACCTTGGTGTATAGGGACTGAGTCATCCTACCACCTTAGTACCCATGAGCCCAGGACTGACTAGCTATAGTGTCTCACTTGCTCTCCTACCCACTCACAGAGAAACAAATACTTAGACACCCCAGAACCCAACACTCCCAGATCTCTCAGGAATCGCGGTAACAAGACACACCCTTTCGCTTGCACTCTTGTACTTGTCCACAATAAGATCTGAAAGAGACGCGAAACAGTTTAAAATATTTATTTTAACTAACGTGCCCTAACATGCAGTATACTTGCCACAACAAGCAGGAAAATGCATAGTACAAATAGTCAGCAAAGCAGCTAGTCCATAAATCATGAAGAGAGATGTCATCATGGAAAGACAATAGAGCCTAACCTCCCTCCCCTTGCTAAGAAGCAGTATTATTATATATTAGAAGATCTCTGGGCTTTGTCAGCAGACCCCATACCTCAGCCTATAGATGGTAGATCTACATCATAGGTAGTATCAGCTCTGCACCTTTTATATGTCATCACAGAAAGAGGCAGTGGGCCCCGGAAGGTGTGTGGGAAGGCATTGGAGATTGTCGTTCTATCACTCATTTGACTTTAGCGACTTTGTCTCCTTTTAAGTTTGGAAAGCATTGATCTAAACCATGAAATATCTCAAGATTGAGCCTGGTCTCTCTTCACTATTCACGTTGAATCAATTCCAGGACAGAGCATCGTTAGCAAACTAGGGCCAGTGATAGTTGTAGTTTTATCAGTTCCACCTCATCCCTGGCTTGAAAGTAAGATTGCATTACTGCTCACTGCTGAGTGCTGTAGGTCATGAGGGTGTCAGAGGCTGTATTCAGCTCGTTGATGAAAAACTTCTAAAGGGTTAGAGGTGGGTATATTAAACCTCAAGCCACCCTTGTAAGAAAGTGCCCTCTTTATTTATACTCAGTATCAGAAGAGAATGGACTGCGGTGATCAAGATATACACAGCCAAATGGTTGATTTGAAATACATAGCTGTGTTTGTGGTGGGCGTGAGACCGTAGACGGTTTGATTTGTTGACAAATGTCACAAGAAAGCACATAATTACGGGTCTGTTTATATAAACCATGCCACCAATAACATTGCTGCAAAATCAAAACTGTCGCTGACACTCCGGCATGTGCAGAAGCCATGCCCTCGTGCGCAGCTTTGATCAATACAAGCCTGCGGTCCATGTTGGGAATCAGCCTGTGAGAAAGTGCCCTCTTTCTGCATGGTTTCCCCCCACTTTTTGCCAAACTGCTGATGTACTTTGACTGAGTGTGCCCTGGGTTCCTGCCAAACAGGTACCCAGGGCCTATGTTCTTTCCCTAAACGGCATTGAGACAAAACCCAATTGGCACTCTTTGGCCATGGGTCATTCTCTTGTAAATGGTACCACAGGTACCAAGGGCACTGTGGCCAGGGAAGGCCTCTAAGGGCTGCAGCACTTATTGTGCCACCCTTAGAGGCCCTGTACCTTTACACACTGCCTTTGCAGGCTGCCTGTTTTGGTGCAGAACAAAGTGAAGAGTCGACATGGCACACATCCCTGTGTGTCATGCCTACAACCCACTGCCCTGGCATAGGTCAGCCACCCCTCTAGCTGGGTGCACTATACCAGTGGTTAGGGTACAGGTGCATGAGCCCTGTACTCCTACAGTGTCTAAGCCAATTCTTAGACATTGTAAGTGCAGTAATGCCATTAAGAGTATATGGTACTGGGAGTTTGTCTTTACAAACTCCACAGTACCATATTGGTTTTACTGAAAACTGGGAAGTTTGGTATCAAACCTCTCAGCATTTTAAACCCACACTGATGCCAGTGTGGGATTTAATGAAAAATGCACACAGAGGGCATCTTAGAGATGCCCCCTGAAAAACGAGCTAACACTAGTGTCCTGGCTGAGTGGCTACTCGCCAGCTGCCACCACCAGACATGTTTCTGAACCCCTGTGTCGAGAGCCTGCTGCTCTCGGGGGTCTGGAAAATGCACATCCTGGGACGAGGTGCCAAGCCTCCTCCCCCAGGATGGGCAGGGTCCATGGAGGGGAAGCTTCAAAGGCTTGCCACCTTTGTGAGCTACCCCTGCCCTTTGCTGCTTCCAGCAACTGGCTCTCACCGGTTCTGTCCCCCACTTTGGGCGGGAGAACCAAGTGAGGAAGGGAGGTGTGTCCACCTTTGCCAACTCCACCCCTCAGGTGGGGGAGGTGAGGTGAAGCCCAACTCTCAGTCCCCGCCATCTTGCAGATGGGGAGACCCAGCCAATCGTAGAGAGGTATATGCCCCCCTCCCACTGGAGGGTGGCATAATAGGGGGTGTACCCCCACCCCCCACAAGGAAGGGACCCATTGGTCCCAACCTTTACTTACCGGTAACGCCCCTAAATCTAGTGTTTAGGGGCACCCCTGAACCTTGCCTCCTCAGACAAGAACTGACAAAAGAAGAAGGACCGAAGAAGCAGTGCTGAAACTAAGAAGAGGAGGACGCCCACTGGCTTGGCCACAGCCCTACCAGCCTGTCCCCACCTTGAACCTGCTCCTGCAAAATCCTGGTGTTTCCTGCAGCCAGCAGCCTCAAGAACCCGAGGGACCTGCCATGCCTTCCAAACCCTAAGACTTTGTCTCCCGTGAGCACCCGATTTGCTCACCAACAGACTCTGGCCCCAGCCAAAACCCTGAGTCTGCACCACTCTGCACCCGATGCCCACGGCCCAAGTTCGAGTGGCCCAACACCACGAGGAGTCTCTTCGGTGATCCTGGCCTGAGATCTGGTGATCTCTGACCTGCCTCGACACGCCAAACGACGCCTGCAGTTTCGTTCTGGAGGACTCCCGCGACCAGAGCTGGTAAGAAAGCCCGTCGCCTAAAGACACCCCTCCCCGACGTCCCACGCCCTTGGGTGGCCCAACCGACGGTGTCCTAGCATCCCCAGGCATCCCAACTTACCTCTCCAACTGGTGGTCACCTCCGGAAGATCTTCGTCCCTGAGCCTGCAGTCTTTGTTGCAACCGGAGAATCCCCGTTGAAAACAGGGCACCAGATGCCAAAACAGCACCCTGCGCCTCTGCGGGGTGTACTTTGGGTGCTAAGTTGGATCCCCCTTTGCCCTGAGCCTAACACCGGGAGATTTGCTCCCACAACCCTGTGGCCTACTCGTGAGCAGCCACCAACCGGAGGCCCCCTATCCCCCATTGGATAACATTGGGCCTCAGCACTCTGCACCTGGCCGCCCTAGTGCCGCTGAGGGTGTTTCCGAAGTGCATCCTTGACCCTGGGGGAACCCTGGGTCTAACCCCGGAATACCAACTCCCGCAAACTTGAACTTCCCTTCAAACCGTTAACTTAATTTTCCTCCATAGGAATACAATGACTGTTTTTCCTTGAAAATTGTTTTAAGGTTGGAGTTGGTTTGTATGAAACACTGAAAAACTGCAAATGTACAAAAGCTGATATACTTTTCTGTAGGAAATGTCCAAGTATGATATCTAGGCATATCACACTGAGTAGAAAAAGTACCTTAAAAAGTAATCTGAAAAGTAACGTACAAAGTAATCTGTAAAGTAACTCAAAAGTAATTTCGAAACATTGACTTATCTGTAATTCAATCAACTGCATTTGAACCTGCATTCAGCTGTAAAACATTGCATAAGATTTTGCAAAGCATTTATTTCACTTACCTGCACCAGGCTTGGCTTGGTTCTAGAAATAAAATAACTAAATAATATTTTTGAAACAAACAAATTGGTCTGAGTTCAGTCTCTTAGTGTGTGACATCATTTGCTACGTGAGTGTGTTAACACTACCCTCTGATAAAGCCTTACTGCTCGCACACACTACCACAAATAGAGAGCGAGGTGCTATCTACTTTTACCTCTGCCTACCTATGGAGTTCCACTGGACTCTGTGCACACTATACCTCATTTTGGTATATTATATACAGAGCTAGCTTCCTACAACCCTCTACCATTTAAATGTTCTAAGAAGCTCCTTTAAGTAGAGCAAGTGATCCCACTTACATCACCAAGTTACCAACATTGGAGAAAGAGCAGTATCTTGCTCCGCTGGCGACCTCCGCTGTTGCCTCTGTGAGTGACTCTGCTGTTTGACTCCATGAGTTCCACCTTCATAGCTGCCATTGTGGAAGTCAATGTCTCTTTTCCTGGCAATACTAATTAGTTCATCAAATCTCACTCGCACATTTTCCTCCTCACTTCTTCCCTAGTGTTATATGCTGGTTCATGAGGATTAAAAAAGATTTTCAGGTCAGCTGGTTTTTGTTTGTTGTCTTATCCTTCTGTCATATCATGAGTGATGTGATCTGCCATGAGTGATCCATCTAAATTCTCTCGTCTTCTCTTAATGTACATTATAACTTACAAATAAATGCTTTCCGAAAAAAGTAATAACTGCTCAGCTCTTTTTGTTGGTTAAACTATGATATTATTTAAATGCTATAAAACCACTTGCATCTTTCTGATTAGATGCTTTTTTCTTACTCGGTTATATTACCCTACCTTTTGTCACAAGACTGCATTACCTATCATCTTCCATTTTGCACTTTCGGTTTGTGGTGGTATTGTTGCTGTAATCATATGGCACTGTTTTCCCAGTGAGTGAGTATATTGTTTTTCCGTACTCATTCCAAGATTCGATACTTGATTTTATGATAATAGAAACAGGTGATCTTTGTATTTCTTTAAGTTTGCTTTCTTATATTATGTATTCTTTACTCTTTTGCTTTGAGATATACTCTCACATGTACACTTATGTAGGTCACCATGGATTTGGGAGTTTAACTTTCCAATGTGTCACGTTGGGCGGATCAACGTGTATGACTTTCGGATACATGAGTCTTGTTTCAAGCATTTCATGTGCATGGGCTCACATTTGTCTTCAGTTGATTTCAGTTCCTCTCCTTGAACTCTTTTTTGGTTGGTGTAACCTTGCAGAGGTTTATAATGGTAACATTATTTTATTGTTTTATTGTCCTATTCTATTTATTCTCTGCTGGAATCAGGTTGTATGGAGTTGGCAGTTCACTCACAGTGCAGTCGTTGTTGGCATCCCAGCATGCAGAGCTCCCACATCCATCCGGAGATTCCATTCACAGCAGGGGAGGCTGGCCTCTTCCATCTTCCAGATAGTGTTCTTCCCTTGCTGTCAGAGTATGGCTGGCATGAGATTGATGGGTGATGATCATGATAGTGTTCTTGCCTCGGTCTCACTGTGCGGCTCACAGGAGATTGGCGGGTGATGATCCAGATAGCTGCTTTCCCTTGCTCTCACTATGTGACTTGCATCAGATTGGCGGGTGATGATCCAGACAGCCTTCTTCCCTCGCGCTCACTGTGATTTGCATGAGATTGGCGGGTGATGACCCAGACAGCCTTCTTCCCTTGCGCTCACTGTGATTTGCATGAGATTGGTGGGTGATGATCCAGACAGCCTTCTTTCCTCGCTCACTGTGATTTGCATGAGATTGGCGGGTGATGATCCAGACAGCCTTCTTTCCTCGCTCACTGTGATTTGCATGAGATTGGCGGGTAATGATCCAGTCAGCCTTCTTCCCTCGCTTCCATTGTTTTGATTTGCATGAGATTGTTGGGCGATGATCCAGACAGCCTTCTTCCCTTGCTCTCACTGTTTTGCTTACATGGGATTGGTGGGTGATGATCCAGAGAGCCTTCTTCCCTCGCTCTCACTGTGATTTGCATGAGATTGGCGGGTGATGATCCAGACAGCCTTCTTCCCTCGCTCTCACTGTGATTTGCATGAGATTGGCGGGTGATGATCCAGACAGCCTTCTTTCCTCGCTCACTGTGATTTGCATGAGATTGGCGGGTGATGATCCAGACAGCCTTCTTTCCTCGCTCACTGTGATTTGCATGAGATTGGCGGGTGATGATCCAGACAGCCTTCTTCCCTTGCTCTCACTGTTTTGCTTACATGGGATTGGTGGGTGATGACCCAGACAGCCTTCTTTCCTCGCTCACTGTGATTTGCATGAGATTGGCGGGTGATGATCCAGAGAGCCTTCTTCCCTCGCTTTCATTGTTTTGATTGCATGAGATTGTTGGGCGATGATCCAGATATCCTTCTTCCCTCGCTCTCACTGTGATTTGCATGAGATTGGTGGGTGATGATCCAAATATCCTTCTTTCCTCGCTCTCACTGTGATTTGCATGAGATTGGCGGGTGATGATCCAGACAGCCTTCTTTCCTCGCTCACTGTGATTTGCATGAGATTGGCAGGTGATGATCCAGATATCCTTCTTCCCTCGCTCTCACTGTGATTTGCATGAGATTGGCGGGTGATGATCCAGAGAGCCTTCTTCCCTTGCATGAGGTTGGCGGGTGATGATCCAGAGAGCCTTCTTTCCTCGCTCTCACTGTGATTTGCATGAGATTGGCGGGTGATGATCCAGAGAGCCTTCTTTCCTCGCTCCCACTATGTGACTTGCATCAGATTGGCGGGTGATGATCCAGAGAGCCTTCTTCCCTCGCGCTCACTGTGATTTGCATGAGGTTGGCGGGTGATGATCCAGAGAGCCTTCTTTCCTCGCTCTCACTGTGATTTGCATGAGATTGGCGGGTGATGATCCAGAGAGCCTTCTTTCCTCGCTCTCACTGTGATTTTCATGAGATTGGCGGGTGATGATCCAGAGAGCCTTCTTTCTTCGCTCTCACTGTGATTTGCATGAGATTGGCAGGTGATGATCCAAATATCCTTCTTCCCTCGCTCTCACTGTGATTTGCATGAGATTGGCGGGTGATGATCCAGAGAGCCTTCTTCCCTTGCTCACTGTGATTTGTATGAGGTTGGCGGGTGATGATCCAGACAGCCTTCTTCCCTTGCTCTCACTGTTTTGCTTACATGGGATTGGTGGGTGATGACCCAGACAGCCTTCTTTCCTCTCTCACTGTGATTTGCATGAGATTGTTGGGTGGTGATCCAAATATCCTTTTTTTCTCACTCTCACTGTGTGACTCGGATGGCACTGCCGGTAATAATGTAGATAGCCACCTTCCCTCGCTCTCACTGTCCCGTTGCATGAGATTGGCAGGTGATGATCAGACTGGGAAAGCTAACTGACATTTGCTATGCGAAGCAGAGGGAGGCTCTTTTGCCTTTTCTGCAGTCTTTAAGTGCCATTTTCTTGGAATAAGGGTGTCATCTTTCTGCTCTTGTCCACCATTTAATCACTCACCTATCTTTGTGGGGAGTTTTGACATTCAACTTCTCTCTGGGCCCTCTCACTGGCCTGGAATTCCCTCTGCTCAGAGCTCAAGGGTTGACAGACAAAGACTAGCAAAGTTTTCTGTCTTGTCTCTGCAGCCCACAAACTTGATTAGTTGAGTGTATTGACTGTTATTTTTTCAGTTTTTCTGAAAACATGCTTATATACAAAAAAAGACAGATCTCCTGCAGAGATTATAACGTCAAAAGGAAGCCTCACTTTTGTGAAAGTAGAAGCCATCGAGGTACTTTCTCACAAGTGAGAGGACAGACTCCCTGCACAAGCAATCTAATAATGAGAAATGTCCTAGCTATCATAACAGAAAGTTTCTATTCTATTAAGGACACAGAGGTGACGATTATGCTGATCGTTCTTCAGTTTTATTCATCAGCAGCCATGTTAACAACACAATGACAGAACTTCATTTCCCGTGAACCACTGGGAAAAAATGAATATTTGAGGCATGTGAACTGTAGATTACATGCTTTGCATACTCCTGCCATCTAGTGTTGCCTCTGGATGTTTGCAAGTTGTTTTTCTTCAAAGAAGTCTTTCCAGTCACGAGGTAAGGTGACTCCTCCTTTCGGTGATAGTGCACATGGGCATCGACTCCATTGTTAGATTGCTTTTTTCCGCCATCGGGTTCGGACGTGAATTGCTGTGCTCCGGTCGAAACCGTTCTTCGGGTTCCCCTAGGTGCGCAATCCACTATATCCGTGTCGGTATTGTTTCGTACTCTTATACCACTTCTCATCGTATCGGTCGAATAAAATTTCAGTTTCGATCGGAGGACTCGTGGAAGGCCGTCGGGCCTAACCGCGCCAGTCCACCTAGCAGTCGATGGAACGGACTCCATTCAAATTCTGTCCTCGGTGCCACACAAAGTATCCGCGCACCGTTTCGCACAAAGTGTGCAACTTGTGCTTCTCTCCGGAACACAACGAACAGAACTGCGACACGTGCAGATCGTTTCAATCGGAGAAAACGCTCATCGACAGTCGAGCTCAACATCGTGAAATGCAAAGCCAGAACGTCGAACACACGCTGGATATCTTCGGTGAAGGATCCGAGCAAGAAGATTTCGATGCACAAGTGGCCGAAGAGGAGCAGGAAGAGCCTGTATCTATTCCGGAATCGGACTCTGAGATGGAAGACGGCATACCGCAAGGTCAACGTCCCATGAGTACTGAACACCCCTTGCCCCGAAATCCAACTCAGACCAAGCAAAAGGCTTTGGTTCCCCCTCCGCCTTCGGGCCACGGTCGGCACCGAGAAGATGTTTCTAATGCCCCGCCTCCCGGCTCTGTACCGAAACACATCGCTAAGCCTTCCGCCTCAGGATCAAGTCTGCCAAAGTCAGGCACCGAGCCGAAACCTTCGGGCTCGAAGCCGAAGACTGCTTCGGAGCCGAAAACACTTGACACCGAAATCAAAAACGGCTTCAGAACCCAAACCTACCTCGCCGAAAAGTCATCCCATCGCGGTACCGAAGTCCTCTGCACTAAAAACGAAAAAGGCTCCTTTGAAGCTGCAGGATCCGATTTTCGACATTCCACCTCACACATCGGACTTAAAACAAAAGGAACTTTACATTAATCCTGATACAGGACATCTTGTTACCAAACTGCCTCAAAAGGTCAAACCTGAGTCAGAGGACGTACATTATACAATTCCTTTAAAGAGGAAGAATGTTGGTACTAACCCTTCTCCTCCTTCTCCACCACGTTCTCCTGCACATTCACCACCTTCTCCAGCATTAGAACATTTACTTATCACACTGACTAACTCTCCACCACCACAGCCTTATGATGGAGATGATGGAGATACTCATTTACCTGTAGATCCCTGGAAAGACTACAATACTGATTCACCTACAGACAATGACCCAGACCTTTACCCTGCAAAGCCTTCCCCTCCTGACGGCAATGTAGGGTATTTAGAATTGCTTGTGAGAGCTGCAGAATATCACGGAGTGCAACTACACAAGGAATCCCTAGAAGACGATTTCTTGTTTGAAACTCTATGTAATACACATAGATTTAGTCAAACTCTCCCTATGCTCAAAGGTATGATGAGACCTGCTGATGACCTATTCAAAGACCCTGTTCGTGCTCGTATTCTCACTTCCAGAATAGATACAAAATAAAAGCATCAGATCTAGTCTTTATTAAGGGGCAGTTTCCACTAGACTCACTGGTTGTCTCTAATGCCCATAAACGGGCCAATTCGCAAACCTCGGGGGATGCTCCCCCTTCGGACAAAGAGTCAAAATTATTAGACACCTCTGGTAAGAGAGTAGCCACCCATGCAGCGAACCATTGGCGCATTGCCAACACCCAGGCCCTGGTAGCCAGGTATGAAAGAGCGCACTGGGATGAAATGGAGCAACTGCTCCAATATCTCCCAGATGAGCACAAAGTTAAAGCTCACGATTTAGTGCAAGAAGGAAAGCTCCTCTCCAATTCCTCTATTAGATGCGTTTTACATGCTGCTGATACTGCAGCTCGAGAAATTATTACTAGTGTGTTACTCAGGAGGCACGCATGGTTAAGGATTTCTGGTTTTAAAACATCTTAAACACTCCATTTGATAAAAAGCATCTCTTCGGACCCGAAGTAGATCAGGCATTGGAGAAAATGAAGAAAGACACTGAGGTAGCTAAATTAATGGGAGCCATACAATCTCCTTCCAATCGTGGCTCCTTTCGTCGCTCCTTCTACTGTGGGGGGTCCAAAACCACATCCTCAGACAATAATACTGCCTCGTACAGAGGTAGCAATCAGTCTTCCGCCAAAAGAGGCTTCTTTAGAGGAGGATACAGAGGTAACAACGGCAAAGGTAGAGGCAAAGGTTCCACACCACGTAATGCCCCTTCCCTTAACAAGCAGTGACTTACCTACCCTTGCCCCCGATCATTTAACACCTGTCGTGGGACGTCTTTCAAAATTCCTCCCCATTTGGCAATCCATAACTACAGACAAATGTGTGTTAGGAATTATCCAACATGGTTATTGCCTGGGTCTTACCGCCAATCCTCCAAACATTTCACCTCGTTCTCACAAAATGTCAGCAGAACATTTACACCTCCTCAAAAAGGAAGCCCAGTCCCTTTTGGCAAAAGGAGCCATAGAGCCTGTACCGTTACAATATCAAGGGTCGGGCGTATACTCCCTGTATTTTCTAATCGCCAAAAAGGGCGGCCCCTTGAGACCTATTCTGGACCTCAGAGAACTAAGCCACTACATACTGTCAGAACATTTCCACATGATGACACTTCAACAAATGCTCCCACTGCTACAGCAGGGCGACTTCATGTCTACTCTAGACTTAAAAGATGCATATTTCCACATTCCAATTCACCCCGCTCATCGCAAATATCTCAGATTTGTGATAGCGGGTCAACATTACCAATTCAAAGTACTACCATTTGGAGTCTCCACTGCTCCGAGAGTATTTACCAAATGTCTGGCAGTAATCGCAGCTCATCTGAGAAGACAGCACATCCATGTCTTCCCATACCTGGACAACTGGCTCATCAAAACCAGTACTTACCAGAAATGTGTCCAACACACTCAAGCCACAATCCACTTGCTACACCAACTAGAGTTTACAGTAAATGTGTTGAAGTCCCATTTACAGCCTTCCAGCACACAGACTTATCTGGGAGCCACTATAGACACTCAAAGAGCTCTAGCCTCTCCCAATGCAGCCAGAACTCTGAATATTCAGCCTCTTCTCGCTCAGTTTCAGCCCAACCAATTGCTACCAGCAAGAGTCTTCATGCAACTGCTAGTAATGATGGCGTCTTGCATCGTAATTGTTCCCCATGCAAGTCTTCACATGCGCCCCCTTCAAGAATGCTTAGCAAGTCAGTGGAACCAGTCACAGGGTCAATTGACTGATCTAGTGTTGGTATATGGCCGCACCCATCGCTCTCTGCAGTGGTGGAACCCACAAAATGTATCCAAAGGATGGCCCTTCATCGACCCTGTTCCACAGACAGTGCGAACAGCAGACACATCGCTCATTGGTTGGGGTGCTCACTTACTCGATCACACAATCCAAGGATTGTGGAGTCTAAAGCACAAAAGTCTTCCAATAAATCACCTAGAACTACTAGCAGTGTTTCTAGCGCTCAGAGCCTTTCAAATTCACCTCATAGGCAAAGCTGTCCTAGTCCGCACGGACAACATGACAGCTATGTACTATATACAAAACGGGGGGGCACATTCTCTCCAACTGTCACGCCTAGCACAACACATTTGGAAATGGGCTATACACCACAAGATTTATCTCCTGGCAGAGCATCTTCCAGGAGAAAACAATCAGATTGCAGACCTTCTCAGCAGACAGAAACAGCAAATGCATGAGTGGGAACTTCATTCTCAAGTTCTCCTCCCCCTACTTTCAGGAATGGGGATTTCCTCAAATAGACCTGTTTGTCACAATGCAAAATGCCCAAGCTTCGCTTCCAGGTTCCCACACCCGCTCTCCTAAGGCAATGCCCTATGGATGAACTGGTCAGGGATATTTGCTTATGCTTTTCTGCTGGTAGTTCGGAAGCTCAGACAAACATCTCTCAAACTGATTCTCATAGCTGCCACATGGGCACGTCAACCTTGGTTCACCACCCTGCTGGAGCTCTCAGTAGTTCCACACCAAAAGCTGCATCTCAACTCCAGTCTCCTCACTCAGAGCCATGGAGAAATCAGGTATCCAAATCCCAAACAACTCAACCTGGCGATCTGGCTCAAGAAGTCAGAGTTTGGTTATTTACAATTACCACCAGACTGTATGAATATCCTAAAAGAGGCTAGAAAGCCTACTACTAGGGCATGTTATGCAGCAAAATGGAAACGGTTTGTTATCTATTCTAGCAGTAACAATATCAATCCTCTTGATGCTTCTGTACAGAACATCATCTGTTACCTGTTACATTTACAGCAATCTGGACTAGCCTACACATCCATCCGCTTACATCTGGCAGCAGTAGCTGCATACTTACAAAACAGACAACACTTATCTCTATTCAGAGTACCAGTGATTAAAGCCTTTATGGAAGGATTAAAAAGAGTGATACCATCATTAGTCCCACCTGCGCCCGTGTGGAACGTAAACATAGTCCTTACAAGGCTGATGGGTCCACCATTTGAACCAATGCACAGGTGTCAGTTACAATTCCTCTTATGGAAGGTAACTTTCCTCATAGCAATTACTTCACTAAGAAGATGTGGTGAACTCCAGGCATTAACTATACAAGAGCCCTTCTTTCAGCTTCATAAAGACAGAGTGGTTCTTCGAACCAATACTAAATTTCTTCCTAAAGTAGTTTCTGCTCTTTCATATCAATCAATCAGTTGAGTTACCTGCTTTCTTTCCTCAACCTGATTCTGTAGCAGAACGAGCTCTACGCACACTAGATGTTAGAAGAGCTCTACTATATTACGTGGAAAGAACAAAAGAATTTCACAAAACAAACAAGCTTTGTTGCTTTTTCTCCACCACACAAAGGCAATCCCATATCGAAATCAGGCATTGCAAGATGGATCGTGAAATGTATCCAGACATGTTATGTGAAAGCAAAAAGAACCTTGTCAATACCCCCTAGAACGCATTCCACTCGCAAAATAGGGGCTACTATGGCCTTCCTGGGGAATATTCCCCTAGCTGACATCTGTAAGGCAGCAACATGGTCTACACCGCGCACATTCACCAAACACTATTGTGTAGATGTGTTAGCGAGGCGACAAGCTAATGTAGGCCAGGCAGTACTTAAAACACTGGTTCAAACAACTACAGCTAGCCACCGCTTTGGGAGTTTACTGCTGTATAGCCTATGCAAAGCATGTGATCTACAGCTCACATGCCTCGAATGGATAATGTTACTTACCCAGTAAGCATCTGTTCTTGGCATGTACAGCTGTAGATTCACATGTGCACACCCGCCTCCCCAGTCTCCTGTAGTTGTTACAGTTCTATTTTACATACATACGCATGGACATCTCTATTCTACACTTACTAACTCCATTCTCACCCTCTGCTGGAAAACAATCTAACAATGGAGTCGATGCCCATGCGCACTATCACCGAAGGAGGAGTCACCTTACCTCGTGACTGGAAAGACTTCTTCGAAGAAAAACAAAGTGCAAACATCCGGACCCAACACTAGATGGCAGGAGTATGCAAAGCATGTGAATCTACAGCGCTACATGCCAAGAACAGATGCTTACTGGGTAAGTAACATTATCCTTTCAGTCCAACCAGTCTGCAGGCAGGCCACTCATCATATCCTCCTGTATACTCTCCTGCCTCCTCTTTCTTCCTGAGACAAAAGCCGAAATATGTTAGAGTCCGTTTCATAGGTGTCCAAATATAGTTTGGTGCTCTGGAGGAGGGAGAGTCACCTGATCTTCCTCTACCGGAAAACATGCTAAATTGGGTTTAAGAAAGTTCTCTGAGCACTCAAAGAATTGGTCTGGTGTTGAGGTCGTGGTATCAACAGTTCTTTATTCAGTTATCCAATTTGGCCCTTACGCTTGGACTTTCCACTTGCCAACACGTGTTTTGTCTTTCGCTGTAATTGGGACAGCAGACTTCATTATGGCTCTTGATGAGGTTATAACCCTTATCCTTAAATACTTTAAATGATATTGTGTTTACATCGTAGTTCAAATAGTAACTCATCCATAGATACTTTAAAATGTAATACGAAGCAAACGCGATATAAGTAGTCTCTTATCCTCTTAAAATAACCTGTCTCTTTGTCTGGCAATAACTCTTATCCTCAGATACTTTAAATGATGTTGTGTTTGCATTGCACTCCAAATAGTTCCTTAACCTTTTAGAATGCCATGTGTCTTGGTCTGGCAGTAACTCATCTCTAGATTCTTAAAACTATATTGAGTTTGCATAATTTTACAAGTAGTCTCTTAACCTCATAGAACAGCATGTCTCTTGTTCCGGCAGTATCTATTAACCTTATATATTTTAAACAATATTGTGTTTGCATTATATTACTATTAGTCTCTTACTTTCTTCTAATGGCTTGCCTCTTGGTCTGGCGGTAACTCATCTATAGATACTTTAAACTGTATTGTGTTTGCATCGTATTACGAGTAAGACTCTTAAAACAGCCTGTCTCTTTGTCCGGCAATAACCATCCTCCTTAAATAATATTGTCTTTGCATCGCACTCCAAATAGTTTCTGAACCTTTTAGAATGCCATGTCTCTTGGTCTGGCAGTAACTCATCCATAGATACTTTAAACATATTGTATTTACTTCGTATTACAAGTAGTATTCCAAGCCATAATATGGGTTTTAGCCTGGTAATAGTGGAAGCAGTTCTTGCAAATGGCCTCTCTCCCTCATACAGTGTAACATCATCAGCGTAGTACACACTATATTTAGTATCGCCCAGGAAGCGATGCAGCTTAATTTATGTATCCTTTCTATTCAGCTCTGTGACAGCTCCATGTAACTATTGAATAATTGCGGGGCGAAAATGGCACCCCTGTATAGTTCCCTTAACACTGAGGTGGCTCATGATGTACAGCCATAGGTTAAAACTAGTGGACACAGTCATCTTGAAGTGTCCGCACTACAGGAGTGTAGCATCCTTTCCATTGCATCTGCTCCATAGGCCAGTTAATCGTGTGATAGGGATCCATACGTAACAGTTCTAAGAGGCAAGAGGGGTATATGTTATACAGAACTAGGACATGTGGGAGAACCTCAGCTGTACAAGATCCGTTTAACATGAGAGGATATGAGCTGTACAGGATCACTCACATATGAGAGAAAATGAGCTGTTCAGGACCAGTTTTACATGTGAGCGGATATGAGCTGTACAAGGCCAGTCTCATGTTTGAGAGAATATGAGCTGTACACGATCACTCACGTGAGAAAAAATTAGCTGTACAGGATCACTCACGTGAAAGAAAATGAGCTGTACAGGACCAGTTTTACATGTGAGCAGATATGAGCTGTACAGGGCCAGTCTCATGTATGAGAGGATATGAGCTGTACAGGAACAGTCTTACATGTGAGATGATATGAGCTGTACAGGATCAGTCTTACATGTGAGATGATATGAGCTGTACAGGATCAGTCCTACATGTGAGATGATATGAGCTGTACAGGATCCGTCTTACATGTGAGATGATATGAGCTGTACAGGATCAGTCTTACTTGTGAGATATGAGCTGTACAGGATCAGTCTTACTTGTGAGATGATATGAGCTGTACAGGATCCGTCTTACTTGTGAGATGATATGAGCTGTACAGGATCAGTCTTACTTGTGAGATGATATGAGCTGTACAGGATCCGTCTTACTTGTGAGATGATATGAGCTGTCAGGATCAGTCTTACTTGTGAGATGATATGAACTGTACAGGATCAGTCTTACATGTGAGATATGAACTGTACAGGATCAGTCTTACATGTGAGATGATATGAGCTGTACAGGATCAGTCTTACATGCGAGATGATATGAACTGTACAGGATCAGTCTTACATGTGAGATGATATGAACTGTACAGGATCAGTCTTACATGTGAGATGATATGAGTTGTACAGGATCAGTCTTACTTGTGAGATGATATGAGCTTCACAGGATCAGTCTTACATGTGAGATGATATGAGCTGTACAGGATCAGTCTTACATGTAAGATGATATGAGCTGTACAGGATCAGTCTTACATGTGAGATGATATGAGCTGTACAAGATCACTTTCACATGTGAGAGGATATGAGCTGTACAGGATCAATCTCATGTATGAGAGAATATCAGCTGTACAGGACCAGTCTCATGCATGAGAGGATATCAGCTGTACAGGATCACGTTCACAAGTGAGAGGATATGAGCTGTACAGGATCACTCATGTATGCGAGTGATCATGTGCAGCTCATATTCTCATAAATGAGAGCAATCCTGCACAGCTCATATCCTCTTATACATGAAATAGGTCCTGTACAGCTCATATCTCTCATACATGAGACCGGTCATGTACAGCTCATATCTTCTTACATGTGAGAGTAATCTTGTGCAGCTCATATCCTCTCATACATGAGACTGGTCCTGTACAGCTCATATCCTCTCATACATGAGGCTGGTCCTATACAGCTCATATCTTGTCACGTGAGAGTGACCATGTGCAGCTCATATTCTCTCAAAGGGCACTAATCAAATTAAATCAATTAGTACTTTTTTCTTGCTCCGGATAAATAAAAGGAAGTGATGTAATGGGCAGGCTCCAAGCCCCTTACTGTATACAATACCCCTCGCAGCAACAGCCTATGCACGCTGTTAGGCGAGACCTAACGAGGGTGATGAGAGGGGTAGACCAAGAGACACCTTACAGAAGAGGAGTTTGGGCAATAGGATGCCAGGTCTCATGGAAGGGACGGTACAGAAGAAACTGCAAGTCCCCCATACGTTTCTGAAACTGTGCAATATGCTGGGAAAGAAGCCCAGATAGAGCAGGCAAGGGACAGAGGAAGAAACCAGTGATATAAATATTCAGGAGCGCTCTTTGGCATGCATTCACCCACCTATAAAGATGTGAGTCTCACTACTTGGTCCATGAGATTGGTCAGAAGATCTGACCTCTGAGGATGAGCGAAGAGCCGAACCCTCTAAAAAGGAAGAATGGTGCCACCAGAGAAAGGAAAGGATTTCGACAAGTCTGTGTGCCCCTGATTTCATGTATCCCTTATGATCGATGGCAGGGGTGTAGTACGTTTATGATCACTCCGTAGTAATAGCCTGCCCTGTCACCTCACACTCACCCTGGGCTGGATCAAGGAAGCCATGCTAGACCTGGCTAGCCATGGGGTGCATGTGAAGATTTGCGAAGGAGGACAGACATGGGTATTGAACGGAGAACTATTTTTTAAGGAACCCAAGGATATTTAAGGTAGTATCTGGTTGCTGGTTTATTCCAAGATGGACCCCGAGCTTTAACCAAGAGACCTAGTGCGGCGACATGAATTCAGGAAAACTGGAGGCAGCAAGGTTGAACTTTAAGTCCTTGAAGTCGGTTTTCTGGCAGTCAAGAGGACCCAGTGAGGATGAACCTTGGGTCAGTGAAGGCAGAGCACTGGCAGCCAAAAGGCCCCAGCGAGGATGAACCTGGGGTTCGTGAAGGCGGTTCACTGGCAGCTTGGAGGACCCAGTAAGGATAAACCTGAAGTCCTTGAAGTCGGCACATTGGCAGCTAAAAGGATCCAAAAATTATGAACCTCGAGTCCTGGAAGTCCGATTACTGGCAGCCAAGAGGACCCACAAAGATAGACCCCCCCCTTATCAAGACTTATGACTAATAATCTTGCTGATGATCTCCAATGAACCAGCCCCCTACTGTCCATCAGTGACTCCTCTTCTACGTCCGTGCTAGACTAGACTATGCTATGTAATGATGACCGGATGGGTGCTTCGTCACACTACAGACCACCAGTAGTCATTTGAGTGGAGGAACCACCTTCATTGCTAGACTGTGTGCCATGTGCCCTTGAGTTACTCCTCATCAGTGTGCGAGGAACTACTGAGCCTCTGCGTTTCCAGGAGTGAAGACCTTGTGACAGCTGGAAGTGACCAGGCCTGGATGCAGCGCTGCTGGTGATGAAATTTGATCTGTTGCTCTAATCCTGTTCAATTGCATTTATTTGGTTTCCGTTTTATGTCTGTGTTAGTGCACGTGGAATGTAACCCGCCCCTCCCCACAAACTCTGCAGCCAGACTCATCCTCAACCTCCCACACAGAACTCATATCACACCACACTTGAGAGAGCTCCACTGGCTCCCGATACACAAACAAACTCATTCCAAACTCCTCACACACACATTCAAGGCACTACACAACTTAGGCCCCACCTACCTGAACAATCGCATCTCCTTCCACCAACCACCCAGACATCTCCCTCCGCAGGCCTCCTACTTGCACACATCGCACCCATACACAGAACCAGATCAGGAGGACGGTCATTCTCTTACATCGCTCCTAAAGCGTGAACCGAGCCCCCTCCTCTCTTCTTGAATTCCGCAAGAAGTTGAAGCCCTGACTTTTCAGTTACCCAACCTATCATAGGCGGTGCCACGCACACACACCTGATCAGCACCTGGATACTCTAACGGGATATAGTGTGCTTTACGAATACACGTAACATAATGTAATATATATATATATATATATATATAATGTCCTACATATCCACTCATCTGTTCACGGAACTGCCACTCATGTCACATATAAGAACCATACATTTGATTTATTTTTCTCAGAGTAACTGAAAACTGTTATTTATAAAATCTTTCCCTCCCCCCATCTATAGAAGTAGTGAAGTACATTTAATGATACAGGCACCATAAGGCAGAATTTCTTTTTAAAGCATGAATTTATGGTCCAGCATAGCAGAGGTCCATGATTGCCAGAGCTACTTATTACAACTAACGGAGACTTTTGGCAAAATCCTGCTCAACAATAAATTGTATTGTAAAAATGTGAATATCTCTGCAGGTACAGCATCATAACACACACACACAGCAAATTTTCTTGCAGCTACAAGTCCCTGCCTTTTTGACCTTAAGTCTTGAGACAGAATGATATTAACTGAGTACCATCAAAAGGAGCGGTTGGGTAAAAAGGCCAGAAAGTATTGCGTCACAGATACAGCCGTGCATCATTGTTTTCAATTGCCCTTGTACTGGAAGTAATGATCGTTAAATAGGAGCACAGATAGACAGTTGTCCACTCTTGACTAATCATGTACTTTGCTTTCATCTTCTCCTAGACCCATCAAACCCACTGACATCCTTCCGCCTGAGACCGGCCATGAAGTAGCTAAGGAGCTAGGAATTCCTTACTACGAGACCAGCGTGGTTGCTCAGTTCGGCATCAAGGATGTTTTTGACAATGCGATCCGAGCTGCACTGATCGCCAGGAGGCACCTGCAGTTCTGGAAGTCCCACTTGAAGAAGGTGCAGCGGCCTCTGCTGCAGGCTCCATTCCTGCCTCCGAAACCTCCCCCTCCAATCATCCATGTCCCAGACCCTCCGCCCAGCGATGGAAGAGGTCCTGCCATGCTGTTCTGCACCCCGCTGTGCTCCGATGTGATGTTTCTTCTTCAGAGCGGGCAGAGTGTGTTTGCTCATAAAGTTTACCTGGCCACTTCCTGCTCAAAGTTCTATGATCTTTTCACCCTAGATATGAGCATCAGTGGGACCATGAATGAGCAGGCCTCGGCGGATGAATTCTCTGGTTCCAGTACAAACACCAGTGACAGGAGTGCAGATCAGGTGAGCCAGGGCCCGGTCAGGGAGCGGAGAGGGGCCAAGGAGCCTGCCATCAGGACTAAAAGCTTGGACATTGACAAGGATTTCTTGGGGGACCACAGTCTAAAGGGTGTACCACAGGCCTCCCTAAGGACTTCCAGAAGCGATGATGCCTTGAGACATGGGGGACACCAGTTCCATTTGAGGAAAAAAACCCTAGGTTGGGACCTGGAGCCAGGGGTGCTGGGCAGGAAATTGTCTAGCTGGGGGCGAGGGTTCATCAGCATGCAGTTGGAAATGGTGGAGGACCCGGTTACTCAGCGTGAGAAACTGATGACTGTTGTTTACATGGACTGCACCATCCAGGCAAGCCCATTCCGGGGTGTTCTGGAGTACTTGTACACTGGTCGTCTGGACCAGGGAAGGGCAGACCTGATGCAAGTTGCAACTATCGCAGAGGTTCTGGAAGTCTTTGATCTCAGAATGATGGTGGAGAACGTGCTCAATAAGGAGAGTTTCATGAACCAGGAGATCACCAAAGCCTTCCACGTGCGGCGAGCCAACCGCATCAAAGAGTGCCTCAGCAAAGGTGTATTTTCAGGTAATGTGAGAACAGAGTGTGGTTGTGTGTTTGTGGTAGGCTGGATGTAGCATTGCATGGATATGGCCCAAGACCAAGCCTGAATGTGTAGCAGAGTGCTTGCCCTGCAGCAACCAGACAGAAAGAAGATCCAGGGCTGGCTTCAGTAATAGGAAGGGCTTGAGCAACCAGTCTTGACCACCAGCCCAGTGACAGAAGATTCCCATATCCACAAAGTCGTCTAAGGTGATATCAGATGAACCTTACTAATGGCTTTATCGAAGCTCATTAAGATTTTCTCTTTGACACTCTACAAAACGTGCTGAGTATGAAGTGTTGAAGAAAAAAAATGTAGCCACACGCTCTATCTCACTCAGCCGTAGCAGACAAAGGTTGCGTATGATCCCTGTTGAAAGATAGCCAGTTTGATGCCCCAGGCTCCGACACAGGCTCTGTCTCACTCAGCCGTAGCAGAAAAGGTTACGTACAATCCCTGTTGAAAGATAGCCAGTTTGATGCCCCGGGCTCCGACACACGCTCTGTCTCACTCAGCCGTAGCAGAAAAGGTTGCGTACGATCCCTGTTGAAAGATAGCCAGTTTGATGCCCCGGGCTCCGACACACGCTCTGTCTCACTCAGCCGTAGCAGACAAAGGTTGCGTACGATCCCTGTTGAAAGATAGCCAGTTTGATGCCCCGGGCTCCGACACACGCTCTGTCTGACTCAGCCGTAGCAGACAAAGGTTGCGTACGATCCCTGTTGAAGGATAGCCAGTTTGATGCCCCGGGCTCCGACACACGCTCTGTCTCACTCAGCCGTAGCAGGCAAAGGTTGCGTACGATCCCTGTTGAAAGATAGCCATTTTAATGCCCCGGGTTCCGACACACGCTCTGTCTCACTCAGCCTTAGCAGACAAAAGTTGCGTACGATCCCTGTTGAAAGATAGCCAGTTTGATGCCCCGGGCTCCGACACACGCTCTGTCTCACTCAGCCGTAGCAGACAAAGGTTGCGTACGATCCCTGTTGATGCCCCGGGCTCCGACATATGCTGTGGCTCATTCTGTATCTAGAGCTGCTTGAAGGAGAAACTATTGTATAGTGACATTAGGGGATTCGTTGGTGTCAGAGGTCTAGCTTTCCTTTCCGTTGCTTCTACGTGTTGTTTAATACAGCACTATATACTGAGAAATACACACAGTATAGAAACCACAAGGCAAACGAAGACTGTAGCAATGCCAGATCTTTGTTACAAGAGAAGCCGGGCAAGGACAGGTCACAGTATATTGTTTCCTGGTCTGTAAATACCAAGTTACATTCAGGCAACTGTCCAACTAGCAACCGTTCCATTATTCATCTTGTTAGAAATTGGGTTACTGGTTGACTGGGGTGGGAGCCCTGGTCAAGCAGCAACCACGATCCTTGTCAGGGTAAGGCACAACAAACCCCAAATGAACCTGTGTTCAACCCCCTGGTAGCTTGGCACAGAGCAGACAGGCTTAACTTAGAGGC
Organism: Calotriton arnoldi; assembly: GCA_963921515.1. NCBI lineage: Eukaryota > Metazoa > Chordata > Amphibia > Caudata > Salamandridae > Calotriton > Calotriton arnoldi. The sequence continues at coordinate 1,340,544 of CAWUFW010001592.1, forward strand.
AGTGTGCAAAGTATTTGTGCAACACTTCAAACAGTAAAACTGAAAACACCACACAAAAGATCCCACACCAACTTAGAAAAATAGAGCAAACGTTAATAAAACAAGATTTAAAAAAATCCAATCAGTAGAACCGGAGGTGTGAATCTTTAAAAAATAAACTGCAATATAGCGCATAAAGCGCCAACTGCAACTATCTGGTCGTGCTGGACTGGGTCAAAGTCATATGTTAAGGCCAATCGCGATGGACTGTGGGCCAGATACAGTCCCAAATTAGTCCTGCTGAAGGTTTACCTTCTCAAGTTTTGCGCCAATAGTCCTGTTCGCGTTAGAGAGGGTCGCCAGGAGCAAGGAGAGCGTTGCGGTCGGCGTGGTGCGAAGAGCGGGCCGGGTGCAGCGAAGGGGCAGCTGGAGCTTCGCAGTGGCTGTCCTCCATGGCATCAATGCTTTCTGTGCGACGAGACGGACTGGCGCCAGCTAGCCCTGATTTCCCTTGCGAGCAGTGCAGTTCCAGTGCCACCAGGCCTGTTCGCGGTCGTGAATAGACCAAAAGCTTGATTTAAGAGCCCGCTGAGCTAGACCAAGGGTCCAGGACATGTGGGGCACCACTTGGGGGTCAGGCATTCGCTGAAGATGGGTTCAGGAGCTGTTGGGGAGCCTTTTATGTCCCTGAGGCTCAGATCAGGAGGCCAGCAGACTATCCCTTTTAGTCACTCTGGGTTCCTAGTTTCAAGGTGCGTTGCAGGTCCAGTTCTTCTTCCCCAGGCAAGAGCGCAGCAGGTCAACACAATAGAGCAGCAGCTCCTTCAGAGTAGCAGTCCAGCAGAGTGGCAGTCCTTGTAGGAGTACAGCAGTCTTCCTTCCTGGCAGAGTATTCACATATCCAGAAGTGTACTGAATGGTTGGTGTCTGAGATCTTTATTTTATAGACAGTTGTGCCTTTGAAGTGGGGAGAAGCTTCTGGAGGCATGCCTTAGAAGTGCACAGATGCCCTGCCTTCCCTGCTCTGGCTCCAGACTAACTACAGGGGATATGCAGCCCTTTGTGTGGAGACAGGAAACAGCCTATTCAGGTGTAAGTGAGGCTGAGCCCAGCTCCTCCCTGCTAGTGATGACCCATCCAGTCAAACCTAATCTCCCATTGTGTGTGGCTATCTAGGGGGAATACACAAAGTCCAACTGCCAACTACACCCAGTCATGTTACCAGACACAGGCTGCAGGCACCAAATGGCTAAGGCAGGAAAATGCTGACTTTCTAAAAGCAGCATGTTCAGAATTGTAATTTAAAATCCGACTTTACCATAAATTAAGATTTTAAATTAGGATTGCAGAGACACCAAACATTAAACAGTTATCACTTCCCATTTGGAAATTACACTTATAAATGTAATAAGGCAACTCCAATGTTATCCTTTGGGAGGATTAGGCCTTGCAGTAGTGAAAAACAAATGTAAGAGTTTTTCACTACCAGGACATGTAAAACTTGAAAGTACATGTCCAACTTTTTAAATATACTGCCCCCTGCTCTTGGGGCTGTGTAGGGCCTACCTTAGGGGTGACATATATATATTAAAAAGGAAGGTTTGAGCCTGGCAAAACTTTTATCTTGCCAGGCCAAAGTGACAGTTTAAAACTGCACACACAGGCTCTGCAGTGGCAGGTCTTAGACATGTTAAAGGGCTACTTAAGTGGGTGACACAATCGGTGCTGCAGGCCTACTAGTAGCATTTAATTTACAGGCCCTGGGCACATGTAGTGCACTTTACTAGGGACTTATAAATACATTAAATATGCTAATTGGGTACAAGCCAATGTTACCATGTTTTAGGGAACAAGCACTTTAGTACTGGTTGACAGTGATAACGTGTGCAGAGTCCTAAGGCCAGCAAAAACTGTGTCAGCAAAAACAGGAGGTCTGAAGGCAAAAAGTTGGGAGGAAACCATGCCAAGGATGCCAAGTCTAACACATTTTAATCCCCGATTGCCATCTTCGTGGCAAAGAAACAAAATATTTCAGCTAGGTCAGACTGTTCCCATTAGAACTTTGTGCAGATCACCAGTTTAGAATTATGCTGAAAACTTGGTACAGGTAGTAAACAGTGAATCCGGATTGAGAGATGTGGGTGGAAAGCGTGGAGAGGTCTACTTAGTAAATCTCACTGGATCAGAGTATGAGGTGTGGAGGTGTTCATCATTCAAGCATAGTTTGCACCCAGGTTCACTTTAGATGCAGCCACTGCCATAGTGGTGTGACTACAAGCGTGGAATCCTTGATTCACTTCAAATTCCTGCCGTCACCTCAAAGGAATGATGATAGAATCTCTGCCCCTAAGGAACTGATATTTGGGAGTATTAATAATTCAGCACAGAATTTATTTGACTTAAATTTATTAGGAGCGCTTTACTCAGGAAAAGTGATAGTGGAAAAAGAATTGAGATTAACAAGAGCTAATAGGCATATAGATGGGGCTTCAGTAGTGTGCGGAAAGATCTAAGGTGGCTGATGGAGTGAAGACTAGTAGGAAGGTCACTCCATTTCATGAGGTACCATGACTCCACCCTTGCTTGCAATGCGCATGGTCATCAGCTCCATTGTTAGATTGTTTTCCATGCGGTGGGTGAGGATGAAACTGGAGCGGAGAGACACGGGAAAGAGAGAGATAGAAAGATGGCCATGTGAGAGAAGTAAAAAAGTAATGGCAGCTGCAACAGCCAGAGGTATCCGGGAGGAGGGTGAGAGCATGTGAATCTGCAGCCCTACATGCCACGAACAAATGCTTACATGGTAAGTATTCATTTTTATTTTGAGGCATGTGTGGCTGTAGATACTCATGCTGTGCTTAGACTTTAAAGCAGTCCTCCCCTAAGCGGAAGCTAGCCTGTGGATGACGCAGAGGACAAAGAGGGTACGCAATTCAGCCAGACTAGCATTTGCTTGTTGACGGGCTAATCCGTCTACACAGTAGTGCCAAGTGAAAGTGTGTGGTGTAGACCAAGTAGGTGCTTTACAAATGTCCGCTATTGGGATGTTCCCAAGGAAGGCCATAGAGGCCCCTTTCTTTGAGGTAGAGTGAGCTCTAGGAGGAGCAGGCAAAACTCTTTTAGCTTTAGCATAACAGGTTTAGATGTATTTAACTATCCACCTGGCTGTGCCTTATTTCGATAAGGCCTTCGCTTTGCGGTTCAGAAAAAGCAACAAACAATTGTTGGGTTTCTCGAAAGAGCTTTGTTTTGTCTACATAGTACATTAAGGCTTGTTTGACGGCTAAGGTGTGAAGAGCCCTTTCTGCAACTGAGTCAGGTTGTGAAAAGAAAACTGGGAGTTGTATAGACTGATTAAGGTAGAAAGGAGAAACCACCTCAGGAAGAAATGTAGGGTTGGTGCGAAGGACTACCTTATCTCTATAAAACTGAAAGAAAGGTTCTTCCAAGATTAAGACCTGGAGCTCACTAACACACCTTAATGGTGTGATAGCTACTAGGAAAGCTACTTTCCAAGAAAGAAATTTTAATGAGCTTGACTGGAGGGGCTTGACCGGGGGACCCATAAGTCTTGTGAGGACAATATTAAAATTCCACACCGGGGCCGGAGGCATCCGAGGAGGAATGACTCTTCTGAGCCCCTCCTTAAAAGCTTTGATGACTGGAATCCTGAAGAGCGACATATGTTGCCGATTTCGGAGATATGCAGCCACCAGGTGTAGCCGAATGGAAGGGAAGGCTAGACCACGCGTTTGGTGGTGCAGAAGGTAACAAACAATGGTATGAACTGTGGCTGCTAGGGTGTCAATGTGGTTTGAGAGTCAGTAGCAGACAAACCTCCATTTGGCAGCATAGCAAGCATGAGTAGAAGGTCTACGGGCTTTCTTAATTTTCATGCATTCTGTAGGTACAATCATACGATAATAAAATCCTAAGACTTCAGGAGCCAGATCGTAAGGTTGAGACTCTTGGAGTCGGGTGCCTGATTCTCCATGGTTCTGCACGAGAAGGTCTAGCCTGTTGGGGAGCCTCTTGTGCAGAACTATCGAAAGCTCGAGGAGAGTGGTGTACAAGGGTTGTCTGGCCCAAGTGGGAGCCACTAGGATGAGGTTAAGGGGCGTCTGCCGTAGCTTCGGAACCACGAATGGAATGAGGGGGAGATGTGGAAAAGCATAGGCAAATATCCCTAACTAGTTCATTCATAGTACATTGCCCATGGACGGTGGGTGTGGGAATCTGGAGGCAAAGTTTGGGCATCTTGCTATTTCTGCTCTGGCAAAGAGGTCCACTTATGGAAAACCCAGCGCTGGAAGTAGCGGAGGAGGACTGCTGGGTGAAGTTCCTACTTGTGGACATGTTGCTGCAGCCTGCTGAGAATAAAGCAAAGTCGTTGCCAGCTCCCGGGAGGTAATCCGCCAACAGGTGGATCCTGTGGTGGAGAGCCCAGCTCCAGATGGACTGAGCTAGCAGAGAAAGCTGAGGGGAGGGAGTGCCCCCTGCTTCTGAATGTAATACATGGCTGTCATGTCCGTCCGTACGAGGACTAACTTGCCCACTAGGGGGAAGAAAGGCATTGAGGGCTAGATGGACAACTAGCAGTTCTAGATAGTTGATGTGGAGACCCCTGAATGGGACCCTACTAGTCCTGAACAGTCAGGTTTTGTAGGTGCGGCCCCCACCCACTGAGAGATGCGTCCGTTGTAACTGTGGTCTGCGGAACTGGGTTGCAGAAGGGCCACTCCTTCAACAGGTTGTTGGTGTTCCACCACTGCACTCGATTCTCCCAATGAACCTCCTTTTGAGACCACGGATATGATAAGCATTCCTGCAGCGGGCGCATGCGTATTCTTGTGTGGGGTATTATGGTGATGCAAGAGGCCATCATGCCTAGGAGGCACATGACTGTTGGGACTGTGACCTGTTGATTTGCCTGAAAAGGAGGTAGCAACGCATGGAAGGACTGGACCCTTGCCGAACTGGGATGGTCTTTGCCGAAGTCTGCATGAAGGATGGTTCCCAGATAGGATTAAATTTGAAGTAGTTGGAGGGGGACTTTACAGCATTGATGGTAAAGCCCAGTCTGTGTGGGAGATCTATTGTGGCTTGGGTGTGTGTACGGCACTGCTGTGCGATTCGCTCTTTATCAACCAATCGTCCAGGTATGGGCATACATGAATGCCCTGTCTTCGCAGGTGTGTGCTTACTACTGCAACGCATTTCCGGGTGTTGTGACCCTGAAGGGCACCACTTTGAACTGGAGATATGTATAGGGTGGCTCATTTTTGTCTTTCCACTGTCACACGAGGCGGGAGATATCGTTGTAACATATATATATATCTATATCTGAGCACCTCATCATGGTACCAAACCTCAACATTGGAAAGCCATGGACCCACTAGTTCCAGTCCAAGACCAGCAGTATCCCTAGGAATAGTCGAAGGTAGTTGAAGACCTTGAAAGTCTCATAGTAAGTCTTGTTAATGTGTCCTCCGTGTCAGCCGGGAGAATAAATTCAGTCACAAAAGTCACAAGTGCAGAAAATACCCTATGGACATGGAGGGGTTAGAAGGAACAAACCATTACCCCATGGGTATGTATGCATGTATAAACATGGTGTTTTTAAAGCGCAATCCTAACTGAAGAGCAACAGAGCATAGAAGAAGGGCGGCAGCCCTGAGTTATGATTCAGGATTATTTACAATGAAGCATGATGTTCGTGGGTGGCGACTCCTCTAGTGTGTAGATGCATTTTCCCCCAAAGAGGTGGTCTGCAGCTCCAGTTCTGATGCTTGAGCAGGAATAGAAAAGGTTTGTCTTGTTTTCTTTTTTTGGGGGGGGGGGGCGGAGGTGTCTAGTCGAGCAATGTCCTGGCATCTGGTGTATTGTCAACTGAAGGTAGTTAATTTGCCTATCAGGTTTAGAGAAGTGCAGCTTCTAGTGGCCTTATATGTGATGGAGATTATTCTGAAGATGATGCATGTGGGGAGCCAGTGTTCCATCAGCGTTGGAGTGATATGCCCAAGTTTCATTAGTTATTTAATTAGACCAGTGACCTGGTCAGTGAACTGCTTCCCTTCCAGCACAGCTCTGCCTGGTAGCTACTGCCCCTGACCCTTGCAGGTCTGTGTGTTCGAGGCCCTCCTCCACCCGCAGGCACCCGCCTGCGCCTCATCCCTGGTGGTCCAGTGGGGGGCATTTCTTCTCTGCCCTCTGTCTCTCTGCTATTCTGCTGCTCTGTCTCTCTGCTTTGACTTTTTCTCCTGTGATCTTATTTTTACCTTCCTTTCATCTTTTCATCTTTTTCTCACTTTTTTCACCTTTGTCACTCTTCCTCTTTTTGCGGCTTTTTTCTCTCCGCGTCCCTGCCCGTCCCCCGTGGCCCCACCCCCTCCACTGCATCTTTCCCGAATCCCGCTTTCCAGCCTCCCAGCTGTCCAGCCCGCCCTCTCACACTACTTAATGGCGGCCGCTGCGTCACCGAAGACCAGCTCACCACCTCCCTCAGCAAGACCCGACCACAGACATTCACGGACGCCAACACCTCAGCACGGAACCACCACTGCTGGATATCCGACTGCGACAACACACTGGCCCCTCTCAGGAAACCCTCAGGCAAACACCCCTCCAAGAAAGCCCCAGCTGGTTCTCCCCGCCCTCCAAGAGTCCAGGCACACCTGCAGACGGCTCGAGAAAAGATGGAGGAGCCACAAGATCACAGCAGACCACACAGCTTTCAAATCCGCTGTCACCGCACACCACCGCCTCATCAGAACAACAAAGGAACATCCAGAACTCTAGGCTGTGGTCAAAGAATTCGCTAAACCCAGCACATAGACAGCAGACATCCCCCCCTTCTCAAGACCTCTGCGACAACCTCGCCACCTTCTTCCACCGCAAGATCAAGGATATCTATGGCAGCTTCGCAACCTAAGACCCACCCACAACCACTGCACCCAATGGCTCCAGCCCCCAGCAGATCTTGACCAAATCGACTACCATCCGGCATACGGCCACAGGGTCTTCAAGCCTTCTCCTTCGTGCCACGCCCCCCTGCGCCGGGGGTTCAAATAGTGCTAGGGTCTACTAGCCCATCGGAAATACCGGATGGGTGCGGAATGGTGGCGCAGCTCAAGAAAGAGCGGCCACCATGTTCGGCATCCTGACCACGCCCTCTGTGAGTTGCTTCTTGATGGCATTCTCAATCACTTTGGCTGGATAGGGGAGCAGAGAGATGAGTCTGAAGTTGATTAGTTGATTCAGGTCGACTGCAGGCTTCTTGAGGGTGGCGTTGATTTCTGCAAGTTTCCATTCATCAGCGAAAGTGGCGGACGTGATGGAGGCATTGATTATGTGGGTCAGGCTGGTGCTGATCAGTGATGTTCCCAGGTTGTAGATGTGGTGGGGGCATTGGTCAGTTGGGGTCCCTGAGTGGATAGTCCGCAGGATTGCCGCTATGTCGTTTCTGGTGAGCATTGTCCATTCGCTCAGGTGGCCGTTTTAGTTGGTGGTGGGAAGGTTAGTGATGAGTACTCTGGGGTTGAATTGGTGTGTGAAGTTGCTGTAGATGTTTGCGATTTTGCTGTAGAAGACGTTGGATAGGTTGGTGCAGAATTGTTGGGAGGGAGCGATATTTTTGACAATGACTGAGGGCGAGGTGCAATCATTGCCGGTCTCCTTGGAGCTGTTGGAGCTTCCTTTGATTAAGTCCACTAGTGGTTTTTTCTTTGTGTCTCTTATTTTGCTGGTGATGGCGTCTTAAGTGCAGCTTTGTATGTAGGTCTGTTGATTTCTGCTTGTTTGTGACCTTCTTTTTGCCTGTTTCTGCCCGTTTTCCCCCTCTTCCCGCCACTTTCCTCCTCCCACCATTTCCCTACCTCCTGCCACCAAGCGACCTGCCCTCCCCCCAGGACCTACTTAATGGAGGCCGCAGCGTGACCCCGTTAGGCAGGTCCTCTTGCCAGCTTCCCCTGCAACGGTCCTCCTGTCGAGCTTGCCCACAGTCCGCTACCCTCAACCGCCTTCGGTTTTGTGCCTCCTCTGCTCATTGTTCTGCTTCCTCTCTGCTCGCTCCAGCCCCCTATTTTCCCTCTTTCTGCTCGTTCTGCCCATTATTTTGCCTCTTTGTACTCATTTCTGACTTTTATTTTGCCTCTTTCAGCTCGTTCATGACATTTATTGTGCCTCTTTCTGCTTGTTTCTTGCCTTTATTCTGCCTCTTCTGCTCGTTCTGCCTATTATTTTGCCTCTTTCTGACAATTTTTGTGCCTCTTTCTACTCGTTTCTAACCTTTATTCTGATGTCACATCCACAGCGCCCAAATACCCCTAGGGGTGAGAGTGCTGTGCTATACAAAGGCGGATTGATTGATTAATTGATTGAATGATTGATGGGGTTTTGGCTGGGACTCCGTTTCCTTTCTTTCTAGCTGTTTACAGTATTTAGTGCCTCAGAGCTCTTCTGTGTACCAGCTGGCCTGCTTGTTTTTTTTCTACTATCCTTGTTAGGTTTTATTGGGTGCAAATGAGGCAGCGGCGTTCTTGATCCAGTTGTTGATGTTCTTGTCGAGGTTATCTTTGGGGCTAGGTTGAGGGACCTGAGCCAGTCTGCTTCTATGATTTTCCCCCAGCTGTGTCTTGGAATGCTGAACCTGGTAGGGGTTTGGCTTGAGGTGTTTTGATTAGGATGTGGATGATGAAGTGGTCCATGTGAGCCATGTGTTGGAGTTGTATTTGATGCTGTTGCTTGTGGTGAAATGGCGTCCAGAGTGTTTCCCACCATGTGCTGGTCTGAGTCAAGCTGGGTGACCCGATGTTGGGTTTGAGCCAGGTCTCTGTGATGGAGGATGTCGGGTGCGTCATATTTCGATTGTGTGTTTGCTGAGTGATTGTGTGTTGAGAAGCATGCATGGAAGTAAGTGTTGATGTACAGGTTTTCTGTGGTGTAGGGTGAGGGCGTAGGCGTTGTTTTTACTTGTCTGGTATGTGTTGGGAGGGGGTGTTGAGGTGGTTGTTAGTATTTTTGTGGGGTGAGTCAGTGGGGGGCTGCTGAAGAACTGGCAGTGGGTGCATGTGAAAGCTCCTACCATGGTCTGGGGTCTAGCGACCTAAGGAGTGCTGTGGAGTATCGCTGGGTGGTGATCAGACCAGGAATTTTAGCGCTGGGCGCAGATGGGCTCCCTTGTGGCGCACCTTCTCCACGCGTCCGTGTTGCAGCTGCCATTAAGTTGGTCCTGGGAGGGGGGAGGAGTGCAGAGTGCTGATGGGTGATGGGAAATGAACTCCTCTTGCTTGACTTCTTCTTTTAAAGATGGTTTTAGCAGGAATAGCAGTAATGTTATTACCTGTCCGGATGGATGATGGGAAATTCAGTGATGTCATTTCCTGTGCAGGTGAATGATGGGAGATCTAGTGATGCCACTTTGTGTGCTGATGTGTGATGCTGGTGCTGCAGGAGGTTACTCTTGTTCATCTCATCTTGTAATTGAATGAAGACTGATTTTGCCATGAATTTTCTGATGAAACATAGGGGTGCCCTGAATAGTGAATGGTGATGGTTTCCTTCATCGCGTGTGTACAAGAATTTCACCCAGAGACACTCACCTCAAGGTATGCATTAGATGCAATAAATTGCTTATTTGAAGGGCTGTTTTCAGATTTGTTGAACTGAAGAGTGAGTTTACGGTGAGAATGAGCAGGAAGGAAGAAGCAATAGGAGAGGCGTCCATTGTGGAGCAGCGTTGGTAGATTATGATAGACATTTGCCCCAAATTTGGCTGATCAGATCCCATGGGCGATAAAGTGTAAATTCCTAGTTTACAGAGTATCTTCATCCAAGAATGCATTTCTGTAGGTGGAAAATCAATATGCAAAAGCATGCCTTTGTCTCATTTACATAGTTACAGATTTCATGAAGACTTAAGGTTCCATTCTATTTGTATTTATAAAGCTCATAGCAACCCGTAGGCATCCCAGCGCTGGCAATGTGACACAACATCCACCGAAGTGCCCGGACAGAATCTAGGTATCAAATTACCACGTTTTAAGAAGTTTCTTGAATTTGAAGTCGTTGTTCGCAGGTCTCATTGTGAGGGGGAGGATGTTCCATAATTTGGCAACCGTGTATCTGAACGACCGCCCTTCACTTCTCGCTCTTTTTATAAATGGAGCAGTGGGTGTTGGTGGAGTGGAGGGCTCTGTTAGGTGTGTGATGGGATACCAAAGGACTGAGAATATTAGGGCTTTGAATTTTATCCTTTATTCGATCGGTAGCCAGTGCAGGGTGGCCAAGGCCTGTGAGCAGAATTGTGTTTGGGAATGTTCCGCAGAACTCGAGCAGATGCATTCTGCACCACTTGATGGGTGATTTTGGTGCTCCCGATAGAGTTCCTGTAGTCTAGGACAGAAAGGACAAGTGCCTGGACCACGAGTCTACTGGAATGTAGGGGGCGTAGTTGCAATATTTTACGGAGCATTCTAAGAATGCAGTAACAGCATGCAGAAAGTTTTGTGATCTGGGCCTGCATGCCTAATATCTGAAAGAAACAATTAGTTATGGATTCCTCACCTTAGAATTACCCCCAGGCGTCAGACTGGATCCGGAGAATTGTTCTTCAGCAGTACCCCTGCGCGTCGGTAGGTGGCGTCGGTCGACTCTGCGTTTGTCGTTGGCATCGTGGTTGCCGGAATGACGTAGCGGTATCTACTTAGACGCCGCCCCTGCGCGCTGACGTCCGTTCTTTCTTTTTGTGCGCCAGCCAGCGCAGATCCGGAGAGAGCAGTACCTCGAGTCACCTTTTTAGGTCTCGCCTAGGCAGCGCTTGCGCTGTCTCGTTGAGACATGCAGTATATACTATAGTGGGGAAGCTTCGTTTAAGCTCCGCCCACTCTCCGCCCATCTTTTGGATTGGCTTACATCCTAAATGCTGCATTCTGATTGGTTTTCGGCTTGTTAGTCCCTCCCCATGACGGCCATGTCGTCATTTGTGTCCTTCCATGGCTATCAGCCCCTTTACTGCACATACTATTTTCTTCCCGTCTTTTTCCCTCCCTCCCGCAGTCCGTGACTTCTTGCCCACCCCTCCCTGGAAGTCACCGCTGCTGTCCTGGCAGAGACGGCACCTGTTGAGATCCAGGAAGCTGCAGAGGAACGAGTGCCTCTCTGGTGGGCGGGGCTCAGTGAGTGGAGCGTGCCGCCTGTCCCCCGCAGTGATTCTGACACGTGAAGTCATCACGCGTCATCAAGACTTCCATGCGAAGAGGCGTAATTCGTAGCATTACCAATTGAATAAAGCTCAGACTTCTTTACAAACATGGCCGCCGCCCAAAGCTGGTCTCCAGACATCGAGAGCAGGGTGCTGCAGGACTACTTCGTTAGAAGCATGGGTGAAACCGGCGTGGACGAGTTCAGGAAGCGCTACATCTGCTCCGATCCGGACTGCAGTGCGTCTTTCAATAAGGCGTGGAAGCACACTGGCGAGGTAAGAGTGGGGCTGCCAGGAGTTTTACTTACCTTACCGGTTCTGTTGTGAGGCACTCGCATATAAATAAGCACAGCCACATGGTTTTGCTGTTGCATCTTCGTTACGTGGAATCGCTATTGCTTGTGGCGATTGCAGGCACAAGCATTCAAAGTGTTTAGGCATGTGTGCTAATAAATGCATTTTTGTACTTTGTTGGAGTGATGGATAGCCTATGACATTATAGGCGTCGGAGTGAAAGACGTAAATTAAATTATGGAGGGGAAAAACGTAGTTGTAAAATGGCGAGTAGAAACGCAGAGGTGTTTAAGAGCTCAGGTGTCTATAAAGATGCTGCTATAAACGTTAGTATAGTCGATAACAGTCCAGTTATGGAGGACAGAGACGTGCGTTTTTGTTTTAAGGTCTGCCACCCTCCTCCCAAAAAATTGACAACAAATAAAATAGTTAAACCTAGCCCGATTTACTTAATTAGTTATAAACATAATGCATTGTTTCTTCGGGACTTAAAGTACCTGCTAGTAGGGTGAAATTGGAGAAGGCTTTTATAATTTCATGCAGCATGGCATTAACACGATAAAAGAGTTAACATAGTTGAAATAAAGGCATTATGTTGAGGGGAAGAGTGCTTCTGCTAACCAGGCGTACGTTTGCTAAATCGTTGGTGCTGTCTGCAAACATTTTTTGAGTATGTTGTTCTTTTGTCCTGCACAGACTATTTAACCACAAGTAACTTTGTAAACACTTTTTGGAATGTAATATCACTTTCCCAGGTACAGAATGCTGTTTATTTCCTTTAGAGTTCTGTAGCACACCACTTCCTAAAGCTTCCCTTATTGGGACCACAGTGGCTTCTGATGAGAGCCGCCCTTGTATATTAAGTGGCGACATTTGTATTAACAGTTTAGATGTTTTGAGGGCTCTAAAGATGAGAACTGCATTATGTGAATCTATGTGGTAGTGCTGAATATGGCTTCAGAAATCGTATCGTCCTTTCTTTAACCTGATTGTTTTAATCAGTGTGACTCTTGCACAGTTGTATTGAATGTATGATTTCATTGTATTTTGTGTTTATAAAAGAAGCCATTTCCTAAGGCTGTTAGCTCACTCTCCCCTGTTCTTTGGAAGGCACACTATGATTTATGACTTATTTTCGCTGAACTATATTTTGTTCTGCCGTTTTATTATTTGCACTTTATTCTGAACTACATGCCATCTCTTTTTTTTCTAAATGACTGACTCAAACTATTTATTTTGCCTTCTGTAACCATTTATACCTTTAAATCTGAAAGAGACACGTTAGTGACAGATTCCTTACCTTAGAATATCCCCAGGCGTCAGGCTGGATCCGGAAAGTTTTTGCGTAGCAGTACCCTTGCGCGTCGGTAGGCGGCATCGTGCGGCTCCGCGTCTGTCGTCGGCGTCGTGATCGCCGGGATGACGTCGCGGGCAGTACTTAGACGCCGCCCCTGCGCGCTGACGTCAGTTCTTCTTTTCCGCGCCAGTAAGCGCAGATCCGGGAAGAGCAGTGCCCTAGTCAATTTTTGACTAACCTTTTTGTGAATTTTTTCACTGTTTCTTCATCGAGTCTTCACGACTCCTAGGTGTCGTAGGGATGCCCGGCTTCAAGCCATGCGAGGCCTGTGGTCGCATGATGTCGATCACAGACCCGCATCTCGAGTGTCTCTTCTGTCTCGGCCGAGACCACGACACAAAGTCGTGCCCTGACTGCCGGAAACTTCATCCGAAGGCTTTGCGAGAGCGGTCTCGAAAGCTACTCGAGGTCCGGCAGTCGGCTCCGCGCCGCACCAAGCCCCGGTCCCGGGAGAGGTCGAGGGGCCGGTCGCGGAGTCCCCGCCGGTCGTCGGAGTCCAAGTCTTCGCGCTCCTCGGGTAAGTCGAAGCACAAGAAGTCTAAAGGCGTCATCGCTCTAAGACTTCGCCTCGCCGGTCTCGCGACTCGGCTGAGGCCCCAGTCGGCACCGTCCCGCCCCGCGGCCCCGGACATGCCTGTAGAGCCGCCCCGCATTACCCGTCCTTTCCGGGTTCGGGGGCGACTCTGGCCGAAATACAGGAATTCCTGTCGGCCATGGCCCGCCTCTTCGGGCCTTCAGGCCCCTCCGGTGCGCCTTCGGGCCCCGCGGGCCCTGATGGGGTTGCCCCGGCGCCGCCGTCGTCTCCGGTCCCGGCGCCGCCTGTCCCACCAGCCTTCATCCCGGCCTCGGCCTCGATCCCGGCTCCGGTGGTGCCGCAACCCCCATCGACACCGGTTGACCTAACCACGCCTCCGCCAACGCCGATGTCCCCGGTGCCGTTCCTGACGCCGTCCGGGGCTCCGGACGGCGTCGGTCCCCGGCTCTCTCCGGCTCCGGACATGGAGCCGGAACGACGTCGCTCGACGCCGGCTCCGGCGCCGATGAGACCTTGGGTCCCAAATGTCCCTCCTCCTCCATATTTTGAACAAGAGGAGGACCAGGAGAGCTGGGAAGGGGTCTGAGGACCCTCTCACACAACAGTGTGAGTATGATACGGACTGGGCTGAGGAACTTGGGGATGCCAGTGGTCTAGACACCTCCCCTGACACTGGCATGCTGTCTCCTCCCGTGGCTACGGAGGAGGGAGCTAATTTTGCAACGGTGTTGCGTAGGGCAGCTCGAGCCTTACATCTCCAGTTGCCTACTGTGGCCGTCAGGACTAACCTCCTGACAGAAGTGCTTCAGCCGGCGGCTTCCTCCTCGGAGACTGTGCTGCTGTTTAATGATGCACTCACTGACGTTCTTTTGGGTGCCTGGTCCAAACCCACCACAGGGGCTCCTGTGGATAGGAACGTGGCCCGACGCCATCGCCCTGCTCCGGGCGACCCATTGTTTCTCTCCCAACATCCCACCCCCGAGAGCTTGGTTGTCCAAGCCTCTGCCTCCCAAACCGCCTTCCCTACCGCCCCTCCGGATAGGGAATCCAAACGCCTGGACCAATTTGGGAAGAAGGCTTTTTCTTCCTCCAGTGCTGGCTTGCGGTCCGTCAACACCGCTTGCCTTTTGGGCCGATATACCCACTCCCTGTGGGATTCGGTGGCGGCTGTTTTGCCGCAGTGTTCTGAGGAAGTCCAGACACTGCTTACCCGCGCCATTGCGGAAGGGCGAGATGCGGCTAAATACACCATACGTTGTGGCCTTGATACCGCCGACTCGCTGGGCAGATCGCTTGCGACGACGGTGGCGCTACGTCGCCACGCCTGGCTGAGAACTACTGGTTTCTCGGGTGATGTCCAGAATACACTCATGGACATGCCCTTTGATGGAGTCGGTCTTTTTGGTTCAAAGGCAGACCATGCGCTGGAGCGGTTTAAGGACTCACGGGCTACTGCCAAGTCCCTGGGCCTTTCTGTTGTACGCCCTCCGCTCACCTCTGCTTTTCGCCCCTTTCGTGGCCACGGAAGGGGCGCCCAGTCACGTCAGCTGCCCAGTCACGTCAGCTGCCCAGCCACCGGCCCGAGGACGTGGTTACCGCCGTGGCGGTTCGGGCAACCAGCGTGTGGGTCAGGCCACCACCTCCAACCCGTCCGCGGCCTCCAAGCCCTCCTAGTCCCTCCTTTCCGGTGCACAGCACGCCAGTAGGGGGCAGGGTCCGCCATCACCTTCACCACTGGCGTCCCATCACCTCGGACAGGTGGGTCTTGGACATTGTCCGAAGGGGCTACTCCCTCCCCTTCGAGACCACCCCCCAGCCATGCCACCTCAATTCCACCGCATGTCAGGGGATCACTTGGTACTTCTGCAGAAGGAAGTCACGGCCCTCTTGGCCAAGAGGGCCATCGAGCATGTTCCGACCCCAGAAGTAGGACGTGGTTGCTACTCCCACTACTTCCTGGTGCCCAAAAAGGACAAGGAGGACATGCGTCCTATCTTGGACCTCCGGAACGTCAATCGCTTCCTCCGGAAGGAGAAGTTCAAGATGCTCACCCTAGCTCAGGTCTTGACTGCCCTCGACCCTGGAGACTGGTTGGTAGCGTTGGACTTGCAGGACGCTTATTTTCACATCCCCGTCCTGCCGGCCCACCGGCGTTACCTGCGGTTCACGGTAGGCCTCGAGCATTTTCAGTTCACTGTGCTCCCCTTTGGCCTTACAAGTGCCCCTCGGGTGTTCACGAAAGTGATGGCGGTGGTCGCAGCTCATCTGCGCCGGGCAGGGGTTCCAGTCTTCCCCTACCTCGACGACTGGCTGCAGAAGGCGGGCTCGACCCAGGCAGTCGTCTCCCACCTCCAGACTACGGCCGAACTCCTGCACTCGCTGGGGTTCTCCATCAATGTGCCGAAGTCGCATCTGATTCCTTCTCCACAGCTCCTTTTCATCGGAGCAGTTCTGGACACGACGCAGTTTCGGGCCTATCCTCCCGAACGGCGAGTCCGGGATATTCAGGCTATGATTCTGATCTTTCAGCCTTTATCCTGGGTTTCGGTACGGATGACCCTGAGGCTGCTGGGCCTCATGGCCTCCTGCATCCTGCTGGTCACTCATGCCAGATGGCATATGCGGGCTCTGCAGTGGGACCCGAAGTTCCAGTGGGCGCAGCACCAGGGCAACCTGTCCGATCACGTCCAGATCTCGGAGGGGACTGCAAAACAGTTGCAGTGGTGGCTCTCGAATCGGCAATGGGTCATGGGCAGATCCCTCTCCCTTCCCCAGCCAGAGCACACAGTTGTGACGGACGCGTCCCTTCTGGGATGGGGCGGTCACATGGGAGAGGCGGAGATCAGAGGCCTCTGGTCTCCGGCGGAGTCCCGGCTCCATATCAACCTTCTGGAGCTCCGGGCGATCCGACTTGCACTCATGGCATTCCTTCCCTCTGTCAAAGGGACGGTAGTGCAGGTGTTCACAGACAACACCACCGCCATGTGGTACTGCAACAAACAAGGCGGGGTGGGGTCGTGGACCCTTTGTCAGGAGGCTCTGCGCCTCTGGACATGGCTGGAACATCAGGGCATGTTCCTGATGGTTCAACACCTGGCAGGTTCCCTGAACGCCAGGGCGGACGAACTCAGCCGCAGGTGCATGATGGATCACGAATGGCGTCTTCACTCGGAAGTGGCGCAAGGACTCTTTCTACAGTGGGGAGAGCCTTGGTTAGATCTATTCGCCACCGAAGAGAACGTGCAATGTCATCAGTTCTGCGCGTTGGAATTTCCAAGGCGGCACTCGCTCGGCGACGCTTTTCGTCGCGAGTGGAGTTGCGGTCTGTTATACGCCTTTCCGCCTGTACCACTTCTACCCAGAGTGTTGAAGAAGATTCGGCACGACCGGGCCCAAGTCATTCTTGTGGCTCCGGACTGGGCTCGAAGAGTTTGGTATCCCGAGCTACTCAGTATGAGCGTAGATCCCCCGATCCATCTGCCTCTTCGGGAGGATCTTCTGTCGCAGCAGCAGGGACGGTCCTCCACCCGAACCTGTCCAGCCTCCACCTGCTTGCGTGGAGATTGAGCGGCGGCAGTTGATTCCTTTCGACTTGCCTCCCGAAGTTTGTGATGTGATTCTGGCAGCCAGGCGTCCCTCCACTAAGGTGGTATACGCCTGCAGGTGGAACAAGTTTGTGGCATGGTGCACAGCAAAGGCTGTGAATCCCCTTTCTGCCCCTCTTTCTGAGGTTCTTCTGTTCCTTCTTTCCCTGGCCCAACAGGGTTCTGCCCTGGGTACCATCAAGGGCTATCTTTGTGCCATCTCGGCCTTCCTCAGGCTTCCTGATCAGCCCTCCCTTTTCAAGTCCCCTGTTGTTAACAGGTTTCTAAAAGGCATTACACACCTCTTCCCTCCTGTTCCGTTTGTGATGCCTCAGTGGGACTTGAACTTGGTTCTTACCTTTCTTATGTGCGCTCCCTTTGAGCCTCTACATAACTGTCCTCTTCGTCTTCTGACTCTGAAGACAGCCTTTCTGGTCGCCATCACCTCCGCTCGGCGGGTGAGTGAGCTCCAGGCTCTATCATGCAAACCTCCCTTTCTGTCTGTCCATCCAGACAAGGTTGTTCTTCGGACGCGTCCGTCCTTGCCAAAGGTGGTTACTGCCTTCCACATTGGGCAGACCATCACTTTGCCCACCTTCTTTCCGCCTCCGCATCCTTCCAGAGAGGAAGAGAGGCTCCACCGTCTGGACCCAAAACGTGCGCTTTCCTTCTATATTAACCGCACACAACACTTCCGGGTGGATGACCAGCTCTTTGTTGGCTACGTGGGCGCCAAAAAAGGTTGGGCGGTGCACAAGAGAACCATTTCCCGCTGGGTAACCTTGTGTATCAAAGCCTGCTATTCTTTGGCTAAGAAGGAGCCTCCTGTTGGGCTGCGTGCCCATTCCACCAGGGCAACGGCTGCTACCACGGCTTTAGGCCGCGGTGTTCCGCTGCAGGATATCTGTCAGGCAGCTACTTGGGCCTCGCTGCACACGTTTACCAAGCATTACTGCCTTGACAGTCAGGTCCAGAGGGACGGCTTCTTTGGCCGTTCTGTCCTCCGGGACTTCCTTGTCTGATCTTTGTTCGCAGACCCACCACCGGGGTTGGTATTGCTGGGGTATCTATTCTAAGGTAAGGAATCTGTCACTAACTTGTCTCTTTCAGATGCACAAGTTACTAACTTGTGTAACGATATATCTGTAAGAGACAGTAGTTAGTGACAGATTCCTTACCGCCCCACCCATCCACCCCGTTCTGCGAACTGATTTCTAGGGTTAAGGACATCCCTTTCAGGGCCCTAGTATTTTTCAGACACCTATGTCAGCTTCTTGCATGGCTCTGCGTTCCTGGCGCAGAAAGTCGTGTACAGAACTGACGTCACAGCGCGCAGGGGCGGCGTCTAAGTACTGCCCGCGACGTCATCCCGGCGATCACGACGCCGACGACGGACGCGGAGCCGCACGACGCCGCCTACCGACGCGCAAGGGTACTGCTACGCAAAAACTTTCTGGATCCAGCCTGACGCCTGGGGATATTCCAAGGTAAGGAATCTGTCACTAACTACTGTCTCTTACAGATATATCGTTACACAAGTTAGTAACTTGTGCTACACTTGCATGGTTTTATTTTAATATTAGTCTTTCCTTCATTATAAAGCCCAATGTGCTTTACTATTTACATTGAAATTTATTGATCAGGGCTAGTTGAGAGGCAACAAACTTTAAGGGATTAACACTGCTCCAGGTCCATCAGAAGCGCTTAAAATTTGACACTAGTAGAAAAGGCCCTATCAATCTCTTCCGTACAGAAAGTCCTGGTGTTATACTGTAATGTAACTTGAGTGTACTTAATGTACTTGCTGAAGAAATCTGTGTGTAATATTTGATTACATGCCTGAATCCTTCTGAAATAGTTAAAGTGCCTGCTGCAGAGCATTGTCTGTAACATGGCTCTCCCATTTGCAGTCTGTGTAAGAAATGCAGTGGGTTAATGAGTTTGTTGGGGTTCAAAAGTTACTTATGCAGGTGTGTGGAATTCATATAGCCCGATGCCCAGGACCTATTGTTTGGGATCATAGACAGCAAGCTTCCATGTTTAATTTGTCCTTGGGACAAGTATGACCAACCCCCCGCAGCACAGACCCCTTGGCTGATAGTTCACAGCACCACATTATGGGTCTGTGGCAGAGCATGGTCTGTAGTTATGATTAGTTTTGTATCCATAGGTTCATGCTGAAAGCAAGATTTGGTTATTTGCCTTCAAAATAAAATGTTCACCAAAAGAATGCAACTACAAAAAAACATTTTGCTGAACTCCAGTGATATTTTAGGCAACATTTCTTTAAAGCCTCATTTAATAAAATGTTTGATAAATGCTAGTTTCCAAAAAATATTCAGAGTGGAGAAAACGGTGTAAAGCCAGTTTCGACGAGATGTGGGAAACCTGAAAATAAAGACGTATTGGCAAAGCCAATAGGTCTGGCGTTAGTGGTCATCCTTTTGGTTTTGTCAATGTATGCCTTGTTTTCACATTGTTTTTTAAAACTTGATTGTTGTGGGAGATGCTGGGCCCTCACCTTTATAACAAAAACATTGGCTAAAAGCAAAAAATATTTTGGTCTCAAAAAAGAGCACACATTGCCTTAGTAGTCCCTGGCAGTGAAAGAAACTACTTTGAGTACTGATATGCTCCTTGTGAAAGAGCAGAACGCTGTCACTCACAGCGCAGTAGATATTTAATTTAAAAAAAGTCTTGGGTAACATCAGACTAATTGGAGGCACAAATATTAAATACAGCCACAAAGTGCACCCATGGCACATGTACCTGCATCCCTGGAGATGTACAACTTTCATGAATTTACTGAAGTAGGCCTGATAATCGTACTCCTAGAAAATGTTTGTGAATTGCATTTTTAGCACAAGCCAATCTGCATGTACAGATTTGCTTGTACGAAAATCTGAGTGTTTGCAAGTTCACTTTCCTTCCAACCCCTTTTGCCTCACCCTGGATAAAGTTTTACTTATGCCCATGTCAGGAGTAAATTTACAATCTTTCCCAGTGTGGGAAAATATTAGAGAAGAGCTGGTAAACTCTTAAACATGCAAGTTTGTAGGTTTGCACAGATACGAAAGGACATTCCACCCTGGAACTACCACTTACTGCTACTTCCAGCCCCAGTTGGTAGATCTGCAAAAATGTGGCAAAATCTGGTAATTTCTAGTATCTAAACCCTGCTATAATATTATCCTCGACTTTACTTCACGACGGGAGGATGGTTTTCGCATAACGAAGACAAGAGAAATCCCTAAAGACACGGTGCGCCAAGTCGCAACACGCCGTTGTTCAAACGATAATGGCAACGAGTGCACATACTTACAATTAGCGTGGTATATCACCCGCTTTACAGCCGATTTCTTTCACTGAACAACTGAAAACCCAGTACAATTCGATAAACTATCCTTCGAGCCGCCTTGTGCTGATTCAATCGTCCTGAAAGACAAGAAATCTGAGACACCTGATACCTGATTGAAACACTACATGTGCAGTAATTTCTAGTTTCAGGTTACACCGTGCTTTTAGCCCTGATGAAAATCCCGTGATTAATCCTAGGGATTGGAAACGCGTCGGCAATTTCCACCGTATGCCACAAAGGACATTTTTGAAAAACTTGTATTTCTGGAGAGGGCTTACACTGTTAAATGTGCCCCACAGATCTATACTTTCCCTTGTGGCTGTAGTTCCTTTCATTTTGCCTAGTGATATGGTTTTCAGGAACTGCCAAGTATACATTTTTTATACTAGTACATAGCTGGTGTAATTTTTTGGACTTTTGCACAATTCATGTTTGTATTGTATGTTTATAGTATCTTTGTCAAAACAGTTTTATGTATCTTATATGTTGTGTATTTGAAATGTATTTAACTCAGACATGAATCAAATGTCTATTTAAAATGTACACAAAATGTATGTTAAATATAAGTGAGTCATGCTCAGAAAGCATATGAACTAAATAGTCGCTGCTTTCACCCGCTTAAATAAATAGCGGTTTATAAATCGACAGTCAGGTTCCTTGTCCTTTGTTATAATATTATCCTTGGCATAATCAGAGAAGCTATTATCAGTGGTCTTATATAATGAGATTGCTGCCATAATTTGTCACCTCACTGTGTGGCACCAAAGGGACAAGTGGATATTTTTACAGGCCAAGTAGATTTATGAAGCATCCTAGCTCATGGACCAGTAGTAATGTTTTTAATTGCACACCCCTGCGATGTGAAATGGCTAACCTTGAATTCAATCTTTTTCATTCTAGTGTTGATAATGTGTCCTCTGTTGGCTAGTAATAACCACTGAAGTACTAGAAGTCATTTTTGATTTTGCCCTATAGAAATGGGGATGGTTAGCATAAGTATACACAAGGTGATGTTCCTACAAAACGTCATTATACCAGTGTATAGTGCATAGCTTGAGAAAACCAAAGTCCCTTTTAGATTGCCACTTTGTTAGTTGGCAAAGAAACCGCAACCACCCATAGATTTTAACAGTAATCCCCATCGACAAACAATCATAGATGGGGATTTGCGTCTAAATCCTCCTCCTCCTCCTCCAGGAAGGCACAGTGAGGAGAAATGCTTTCATTTCTCCTTGTTTTTCCTACTTTGTATGCATGCTGCATTGTACAGCAAACATACAAAGTAGGAACATTGTTAAAGGATATTTTTTTGTACTGGAAGGGCCCCTTTTCAGTACAAAAGCCATTTCTTATAGAACACAGACACCCTTGCACTATGGTGGATGGGTCTGTGCGTTGGCGCATAGTAGCCAAGAGTGCCAGCTCAGGAAGAGGTAAACTATGCCACTTTTTAGTAGATATGGCACTGTTTTGCTCTCTCCCATTCATGCAATGAAGCACAGTAACCTTAGCTGCTGCGTTGCAATACTTTGTAGTAAATCTGGGCCCTGTTAGCTAGCTTGCATGCACGGAGGTAGTGAGTTTGTTAAATGAGTTGCCACATGGTATTATGTGTATGATGAATACAAACATTTCAAACCTTCAAAATAAAATGCAGGGGTCCTCCATTAATCCCAATCCTCTGGGCTACATTTACGTGTTGGTTGGAAAAGGGTAGTCAGTATATCCCCTGGACTTCGATGTACCCCAAAAATTATAAAATGCTAAAATCTTGAGGTCCTGTTCTGATGGGTTGTGGGTGCTGCCAACTTCAGACAAAAGGTTGGGGAGACCAAAGAAAGGTCTGCCCCTCTAAAGGCACACAAAGGGTGTCCCTGAGGGGCACAGATTCTGAGTTTGAGAGGTCTTTGGAGATCTGGAGCCCCACAACTGTTGTCAAAAAGTAAAGCATGGGCGGAGTTTACAAGGACAACAAAAAAATGGTAGGGATGGCGCAGCTGCAGCATGTCCTAAATATTTGGCATTTTCAAGACTAAGCAGTCCGTTGCTCTGCTGGTATGTAGACCAGGATTTGGGCCAATGTAACAGTCCATCGGAAGGCAGATAGTTAAAATGGGTGTAGACCGAGTATGCTGCATTCACTTGCGTATGGCATAGAAGTCCTGTTTTCTGGTGACCTGTTCTATAGCCACTTTATCTCCTGCTTGTAACTTATGTAACTGCAAATTGCTGGAAAATGAACCATGACACTTGCTGCTTTGCTTTTAGCCCCCCCCTCCTCATGTTTTACAAATTAAGCACTAGATATAGGCTTTATTTGGGACTTATATGGGTGCAAAGTGCTAGAAATTTAAATGTACCAGTTGCTGCTTGTTTAAATTTTTGACAGGCAAGTTTGTTTATTTAATTGCGAATAGTTTACAGACAATTTATTCAAAGAAAGGAGTATTTGGAGCTGTACTTAATTTGTAAATCAGCTGGAAAGGTAAACGTCGCAGTTGCTGCTTCGCTTTTAGCCCTGGCAGTTCATGTTTTACAACTTAAACACTGGGTATTGGCCTTTATTTGGAACTTATGTAACTGCAAAGTGCATGGAAAATTAACTTTATCCCGGCTCTTCATGATTTACAAATTAAGCACTGGGTATAGGCTTTATTTGGGACTTATATGGGTGCAAAGTGCTGGAAATTTAAATGTACCAGTTGCTGCTTGTTTGATTTGTTAAGCAAGTTTGTTTATTTAATTGCATATAGTTTGCAGATAAATTATTCAAAGGAAGCAGTATTTACAGCAGTACTTAATTTGTAAAATATGAAGTGCCGGATCTAAAAGCAAAGCAGCAACTGCTATGTTACCCAGCAGTTCATGTTTTATCTAAAAAAAATTCACATTATATTAAGAATTTTTAATAGGAACTACACCACTAAACTCATCAATATGGCGAGAACGATTGGCATTGCCAATGCTTGTTACTCTCTTTTTGCAACTTTTTGTCGACATCTTTTCGAGTCGTTTAACTCCTGGTGCAGGTAGGGATGTCCCGTCCTCGAACCGGCTTCAAGGCTTGCGACTCCTGTCGTAAATTAATGTCGGTTACGGACCCGCACCTCATGTGCCTTTGGTGTTTGGAGCACGACCATGACCCGAAGTCGTGCTCTGACTGCCGGGCCATGAACCCGAAGTCTTTGCGGTCTCGAAAGCTTCTCGAGGCCTGGCAGTCCGTTCCACGCCATTCGAGGTCCCGGTCAAGAGGGAGGTCGTGGGACCGGTCACGGAACCATCACCACCACTCCTCGTCGAAGTCTTCGTCTTCGGGTAAGTCGAAGCACAAGAAGGCGAAGAAGCACTGTCGCTCTTCGCGTTCTCCCCGTCCGACGGCCAACGCGACGCAGGTTGGGGAAGGTAGTCATCCGGCTCCGCCCGCAGAGCCTGTTGGGTCGACTCCTGCCTTCCCTTACTTCCCGGAAGCCGAAGCGACCCCTGCCCAACTTCGTAGCGTTTACGAAGCCCTCCACTCCATCTTTGGGCAGCCCGACTCCGCCAGCGCGCCTTCGGGCCCCGCGGACTCGGCTGGGGGCTCTAGGCCTTCGATGCCGGCGGCTTCGGCGCCGCAGGGACCCCAGGGATCCAGATCTGGATCGGCGCCGGTCGACCTCGTGACACCCCCTCCGGCGCCAAATCCAGTGGCGACACCTCTGCCCCCTCTGACGCCGGTTGTGTCCCCAGCCGACGTCGACCCCAGACTCCCCCTCAATGTGGACACGGAGCCGGACTGGTGTCGATCGATGTCGGTACCGGCACCGACCGGAACTTTTATACCCCTGTTCTCCCCTGGTGTTCCCTATCGCCCTGAGTGGCTACCAGAGGAGGGTGAGGAGGACTGGGAGGGGTCTGTGGACCCTCTGGCAGACCAGTTAGAGGAACCAGACTGGAGAGAGGAGTTGGGCGAGGCCAGTGGTCTGGACACCTCCCCAGACCTTGGCATGCTATCTTCCCCTACCATGGCTACGGAGGAGGGTGCATCTTACGCAGAGGTGTTGCGTAGGGCGGCTGAGGCCTTAAACCTTGAGCTTCCTATGGTGGCGGTCAGGACTAACCTCCTGACCGAGGTCCTTCAGCCGGCAGCGGCCTCTTCGGAGCCCCTGCTGCCGTTCAATGAACTGTTTTCTTCCTCCAGCTTAGGGCTGCGGTCGGTGAACACTGCATGTCTCTTGGGCCATTACTCCCACTCTGTGTGGGACACAGTTGTGCAGGTGCTGCCGCAGTGCCCGGAGGAGGCCCGAGCCATGCTCTCCCGTGCAGTGGCCGAAGGGAGAGACGCAGCAAAGTTCGCCATCTGATGTGGGCTGGACACCGCCGACTCGCTAGACAGGATGATTTCAACGTCAGTAGCCCTTAGACGCTACGCCTGGCTGAGGTCCTCTGGATTTTCGGGTGATGTCCAAGCTACACTTTTGGACATGTTTTGATGCCCACCGCCTGTTCGGCTACAAAGCAGACAACGCGCTCGAGCGCTTTAAGGACTTCAGGGCTAGGGCCAGATCCTTGGGCCTCGTTTCCACCTCTCGCCCCGCAGTCTGCTTTTAGCCCCTTTTGTGGCTACGGAAGGGGTGCCCCGCCATGTTCCACCCAGAGCCACAGGCCTGCGCAAGCTGTCCAGCCTCTGTGCGGCTGGGGACGTGGGACCCACCGTCGTGGGTCTGGAGGCCAGCGGGCGGGCCTGTCCACCAGCGCCCCTCTGCAGCAGTCTTCAAGCCCTCCTAGTCCGACCTTTCAGGGCCACCAATCGCCAGTGGGCGGCAGGATTCGCCATCATCTCTCCCACTGGGTCAACATCACGTCGGACAGGTGGGTTTTGCAGATAGTCCGAAGGGGCTACTCCCTCCCGTTCGAGACTACCCCTCCATGCCACCTCAATTCCATCGCATGTCGGAGGATCACCTGGCCCTTCTCCAACAGGAAGTTACGGCTCTCTTGGACCAGGGAGCCATCGAGCGAGTTCCTGCCCCAGAAGTAGGTCATGGTTGTTATTCCCACTACTTTCTGGCGCCCAAGAAGGACAAGGGCCTGCGTCCTATCTTGGATCTCAGGAAAGTCAATCGCTTCCTCCAGGAGGAGAAGTTCAAAATGTTGACACTGGCTCAGGTCCTGTCTGCCCTCGACCCTGGAGACTGGATGGTAGCGTTGGACTTGCAGGACGCTTATTTTCACATCCCCGTCCTGCCGGCCCATCGGCGTTACCTACGGTTCATGGTAGGCCACGAGCACTTTAAGTTTACTGTGCTCCCCTTTGGCCTTACCAGCGCCCCTCGGGTGTTCACGAAGGTGATGGCGGTGGTCGCAGCTCATCTGCGCACATCAGGGGTTCCATTCTTCCCCTATCTCGACGACTGGCTGTTGAAGGCGGGCTCGCCCCAGGCTGTCGTCTCCCACCTCCAGACTACGGCCGCCCTCCTGCATTTGCTGGGGTTCGCCATCAACGTGCCGAAGTCACACCAGATTCCCTCTCAGAAGCTCCTTTACATCGGAGCGGTTCTGCACACAGCGCAGTTTCGGGCTTATTCTCCCGAGCAGCGAGTCTGGGATATTCGGGCTATGATTCTGATCTTTCAGCCTCTATCCCGGGTTTCGGTCAGAATGACCCTGAGGATACTGGGCCTCATGGCCTCCTGCATCCTGCTGGTGGACTATGCCAGGTGGTATATGCGGGCTCTGTATTGGGACCTCAAGTTCCAGTGGGCACAGCATCAGGGGAATCTTTCCGATTGCGTCCAGATCTCAGAGGGCACTGCACATCAATTGCAGTGGTGGCTAACGAACCAGGATTGGGTCAACGGCAGGTCCCTCTCCCTTCCCCAGCCAGAGTTCACAGTGGTGACAGATGCATCACTTCTGGGGTGGGGCGGCCACATGGGAGAGGGCGGAGATCAGAGGCCTCTGGTCTCTGGCGGAGTCCGGGTTCCACATCAACCTTCTGGAGCTTCGGGCGATCCGTCTTGCACTGAAGGCAATCCTTCCTTCTGTCAAAGGGAGAGTAGTGCAGGTGTTCACGGACAACACCACCGCCATGTGGTACTGCAACAAACAAGGCGGTGTGGGGTAGTGGACCCTATGTCAGGAGGCACTTCGTCTCTGTAAGTGGCTGTAACATCAGGGCATGTCCCTGGTAGTTCAACACCTGGCAGGTTCTCTGAACGCCAGGGCGGACAAACTCAGCCGGCGGTGCATGATGGATCACGAATGGCATCTTCACTCGGAGGTGGTGCAAGGTCTCTTTCAGCGGTGAGGAGAACCTTGGTTAGATCTATTCGCCACCGAAGAGAACGCGCAATGTCAGCAGTTCTGCACGTTGGAATTTCCAAGGCGGCACTCGCTCAGTGACTCTTTTCGTCGCAAGTGGAGATGCGGTCTTCTATACGCCTTTCCGCCTTTACCACTTCTACCCAGAGTGCTGAAGAAGATCAAGCGTGACCGGGCCCAAGTCATTCTTGTGGCCCCGGACTGGGCTCGAAGAGTATGGTATCCGGAGCTCTTACACATGGCCATCGATCCTCCGATCAGACTGTCCCTTCGGGAGGATCTTCTGTCGCAGCAGCAGGGGACGGTCCTCCACCCAAACCTGTCCAGCCTCCACCTCCGAGCGTGGAGTTTGAGCGGCGACAGTTGACAGCTTTCGACCTTCCTCCCGAAGTCTGTAACGTTATCTTGGCAGCCTGACGTCCCTCCACCAAAACGGTATACGCCTGTAGATGGAACAAGTTTGTAGCATGGTGCGCAGCAAAGGCTGTGGATCCCCTTTCTGCCCCCCTTTCAGAGGTTCTCCTCTTCCTCCTTTCTTTGGCCCAGCAGGGCTCTTCTCTGGGCACTCTCAAAGGCTATCTTTCTGCCATTTCGGCCTTCCTTCGGCTTCCTGCCCAGTCTTCTCTTTTTAAGTCCCCTATTGTAAATTGCTTCTTTAAGGGCATTACTCACTTGTTTCCTCCAATTCCTTTCGTAATGCCCCAGTGGGACTTGAACCTGGTTCTGACCTACCTTATGTGTGCTCCTTTTGAGCCACTCCATAACTGTCCTCACAGACTTCTGACACTTAAAACTGCCTTTCTGATCCTCATCACCTCTGCTCGCAGGGTGGGTGAGCTTCACGCTCTTTCTTCAAAACCTTCTTTCCTGGCTGTTCATCCGGACAAAGTTGTCCTTCGCTCTAGGCCTTCTTTTCTTCCCAAAGTGGTTACCTCTTTCCACATAGGACAGACCATCACTTTGCCCACCTTCCCGCCCGCATCCTTCTAAAGAGGAGAGGCTCCACCGTCTGGATCCAAAACATGTGCTTTCATTCTTTCTGGATCGCACAAAACAAATCCGGGTGGATGACAAGCTCTTTGTTGGCTATGTGGGCGCCAAGAAAGGTCGGGCCGTGCAAAAACAAACCATCTCTCGATGAGTCGTTCTTTGCATCAAAATCTGCTATTCCTTAGCGAAAAAGAAACCTCCAGTGGGTTTGCGTGCCCATTCCACCAGGGCGACGGCAGCAACTACTGCTTTGGGTCGTGGAGTCCCCCTTCTTGACATCTGCCAGGCAGCTACATGGGCTTCATTGCACACGTTTACCAAACACTACTGCCTGGACAGGTAAGTCCGGAGAGACGGCTTCTTTGGCCGTTCAGTTCTCCAGGACTTTCTGGTGTGAACTTAGTTCACAGACCCACCTTCGGGGTTGGTATTGCTGGTGTATCTATCCTAAGGTGAGGAATCCATAACTAATGGTCTCTTTCAGATGAACAAGTTACTTACCTTCGGTAACGATATATCTGTAAGAGACATAGATTAGTTATGGATTCCTTACCGCCCCACCCATCCTCCCCGTTCTGCGAACTGACTTCTAGGGTAAGAGACTTCCCTTCAGGGCCCTAGTTTTGTGCACCAGTGGTCAGTGTCTTGCATGGTTCTGCGCTTCTGGCGTGGAATGTTGTGTGAAGAGCTGACGTCAGCGCGCAGGAGTGGCGTCTAAGTAGATATCGCGACGTCATTCCGGCGACCACGACGCCAACAACGAACGCGGAGTCGACCAACGCCACCTACTGACGCGCAGGGGTACTGCTGAAGAAAAATTCTCCGGATCCAGTCTGACGCCTGGGGGTAATTCTAAGGTGAGGAATCCATAACTAATCTATGTCTCTTACAGATATATCGTTACCGAAGGTAAGTAACTTGTTCGATTTGTCCAACCATACCCCCAGGCTTTTAATAACCACCTTGGGGGCAGGGAGAGCACCTAAGCAATCAGGCCAATCCAAGTTGATGTGGGTATTGAGGTTATTACCCAGCACCATGAGCTCTGTTTTCTCTCCATTTAGTTTGAGGCAGGAGTCTGCCATCCACGCAGCTACTCTCTCCAGGCAAGGTGCTAAGGTGGGAGAATGGGAGTCATCTCCCTGGGTTAGATAGAGCACCAGTTGGGTGTCACCTGCATTTGACACCAGGTATATCCCAAATGACTGTCCTATGTCTGCTAATGGACGCATATATAGATTGAAAAGCGTTGGGCTCAGGGATGAGCCCTGCGGTACTCCGCACCTTAGGGAAAAGGTGTCCGAAGAACAGGATCTATCAAAGACTTGGAAGGTTTTAACTTTCAAGAAGTAGGTGAGCCGATTTAGTGCCGGTCCCATGACACCTGCACTGAAAGTTCTATTAATGAGGATTGCATGGTTCACTGTGTCGAATACTGATCTGAGATCGAGGAGGATAATGACCGCCGTACCTCTTCTGTCGAGCAGCATTTTTGACTCCTCTACTGTGCCATGCTTAGGGCGAAACCCAGTCTGCATGGAAATTGTTTGATTCAAGAAGCTCCGAGAGGTGTTTGTTAACATGTTTCTCTACCACTTTACTCAGACCAGGTAGTAAGGAAATGGGTCTCTAGATCCCTATGCAGAGAGGGTCCAGCTTGGGTTTTTTAAGCGGGTCCTTGACCATCGCATTTTTCAGTGAGGGTGGCACTATTCTTGTTGCTAAAGATATGTTGGCAATTTCCAGCATCGCTGGGAATGGCATTTCAGCTGCTTTAGCAGGATCAAGTGAAAACCCTGATTTGACTTAGTTAAATGTAAGTGTGAAACTATCAGAGGTAAATTTAGGTTAACTTCATCTGTTTTGCAGCGCCTAAACATCAAGAGACTTCATGGAAATGAAAAGAGGCATATTAGCAGGAGGAAAGGATGCCAAAGTTTATGGGTAGACATTCCATCATGGTCTCAAGAGGCTACTTGGAAATGACGAGACATATTAGCAGGAGGAAAGGATGCCAAAGGAATACATCCAAGGAGGGAGAAATTGAACATTAGTGCTTGATCTGCAGTGCTGGTCTGACATTTTCATATTAACAGCCACAAAAGACATTCTTTCTGAACATTCATTTCCATGAGATGTGTAAATAACTACAAGAAGAGATATTATATAGTAATGTCATCCTTTAAAATAAGCATTAGTTTAATATACCCAAGTATCCCGATAGAGATACCTTCACATGTACATAAAAAGCCTCGGAGTTTGCTTTTGCTTCTAACAGCCCAGTAGCAATGCCGGTCATGATACCCACTATGCGTGTCTGCTCATGCCGAGAGAACACCATACTAACAGTCGATTACATCGTGTGGGTCACGCACCACAACTAGCAAAATTAAGATCTGATACTTGGTGTATTCGCACAGATTACTTTTCACCCAGTGGATTGAGTTTTACTGTAACTGTTCTATTGCTACATCACGTCGTCACTCTTCGTTCCCAGTGATGGATGATCAGTAGCCAATGGCGGACTGCCTCTGGATCCAGTACTTGGATACATAACCAATGATCACCGGCACCAAAAGAAAGAGAGCGTTTAGTGGTAATGACACTAAAGGCGAAGGAACGGGGCGTGGCCAAGATGGCGGCGAGATAGGACGTGGGTCCCTATCAGTCCGGCGCCGCTGCTTAGCTTTGTAATATCGCCCACTTTGGCGCCCATCCGTGCTTACCGGCGGGTATACTGAATCACGGAGCTGCCCTGGATTCGGTGGCGAGCCCAGTTGTGGGACACAAGTGACTTTTGCCGCCGTGCGGATCCTTCCCGGCGCCGGTATTGCTGCAGCCCGGTGGGGGAAGAGCGGCCGTGCGGGCCGCCGAGTGGACGCGCAGACAGCCTGGAATCCCGCACCGAGAACTCTTAACGACAGCCGCACGCACCCCCTCTCGGATGGGACCCTCAATGGGACTGATCGGAGCGTAGGCAGAGCTGGCGCGATCGCGACGGGACGCGAACTGAAGACAGCACCATTTTGGGAGCCCCGGTGACGGCCTACACGAGTCCCTCAGAAGATGGCGGCCGAGAGTGCATGAACACGAGGGCCTGTGCTCCGGCTTTGGGAGAGCTGCCGATCCGGATCCCCGACTGCTGTGCGGAGTCCTGGACTGGTAGTGCGGCAGGGAGCGATAGCCATTGCTGCAGCGAGGATCCCCACCGGGGGCCCGCAGGTGAGGAGTGACGGGCCGGGGGTGTGGGGCGCATCCTACGGAGGCGAGACCCGGTCCGCTGATCGGCGGACGGAGCGGCGCCCCGTCCGGGGCTGCCATCAGTGCTTGGGAGCTGGGAAAGCGGGACACTGTAGCATTGCCCTGCTCAGAGCGCTGGTGTAGAGGGGACAGCGAGGCCTAGTGGGAGCAGTACGGCCATGAGATCTGAGCCACATAAGGGGAGAGACTGAGTGAGACAGCCTGCATTGCGACTTCTGGAAAACCCCCCTGAAGGATTTAACGGCAATTTCTTCCTCGCTGTGGTCTGGCATACAGTGCCCTTGGTGGTGCCTGGAGTGATTGAGGACACACCCGCGACCCCCACTGATCAGCAGGGCTTTGAGATGCGAGTAGGCCTTGCCCCGATGGGTCCTTAATGAATGCTCCCTCCCTGTGCGAGCGACCATGTGGCGGGCTGTGGCACAGCGACTTGGTGGCTGCGGCGCCACATCCCCCTGCCGGTGCTACACCCTGGAGTGCGCTAGTGGTGGGGTGATCGTCCTCGTGGCCCTATCTCTTCCTGGATGCTGTATAACTTTGCTGACCTCTGGGTCCGGTTGCCCCGCTGAGTCATAATACTCCCCGCGCTAGTCCCAAGCTGCCGGACAGGAGAATATAAGACCGGGAGAGAGCGGGCCTGCCCGGGACCGGCAGAGAACACAGAGAGTGCAGAGGTGACGCAAGTCAACGGTGCGGGGCTGAGTGTGTGCTTCCCCCTGCGCGCTGGCAGTGTATTGACGCAGTTCACCGGACCGGTCGGGAAAGGCCTGGTGGTAGTGTGTGTCCTGGACCGCTACTCTCATTCAGTGAAAGGGGCACGAGGAGTGTCCAGTGCAGATCGCCCGGAGTCAGTATGTCATTGACCAGGGGAAAGAAAGACAAGTCCCTGAAGGACCTTCTGCAGAAAACATCAGGGCACTCTGCAACACAGCCTACAGCTGGACCGGCGCTGGTAGACGGGGAGGACGCGCCAGCGACTAAGGCCTTCATGATCGAGCTCTTCTCCGCTATCAAGGAGGACATTCAGGACCTCCGTTCACAGCTCTGCGGATCTGCTCGAGGTTCGGCGTGATGTTGATGGAATTGGGGAAAGAGTGGCGACATTGGAAGAGCACGATCTGAGCAGGGAGGACGATTTACACCAGCTGCAGCAGGAGATGCTGCGTCTTCGGGAGCAGAACATAGATCTGCAAGCTCATGCGGAGGACTTGGAGAACCGCTCCAGGCGTAACAATATCCGGATCCGGGCGGTTCCGTGGAAAGGTGAAGGCGATGACCTCCGTGCCTATGTCAGCGCTTTGTTCCTACAGATCCTTGGGGACGAGGAGGTACAGGAGATACAAATGGAACGTGTTCACCGAGTGGGCCTTCCGCGGGGTGCTAAAGCTCCCCCCCCTGACATACTCGTCTGCGTGCATGATTTTCAACTAAAGGAACGCCTCCTGCGTAGGGCTAGGGACCTCAACCCAGTGCAGTTCCGCGGCCACCAGCCTACGCTTTACCAAGACTTAGCAGCTTCCACACTGCTTAAACGCAGAGAATTTAAGCCCATCACCACCCATCTCCGAGATCAGAAGATCCCTTACTCCTGGGGCCATCCGTTCCGCCTCATTTTCAAGCATCAGGGCAAATTGCTTCAGATTCGATCCTTGGAGGAAGCGTATGACAAGCTGGGTATGGAGAGGCCCCGCACTGGGACAGGCGATGCTCAACCGCTCCCTCGCAGACGACGTCGCTCCACTGATTGGCAACGAGTTGGGGGATCGATGCCAAACCCCGCACCTGGCACGGCTACTAGCAAGGTGGAGAGGGAGGCGGCCCTCTCATCAGTCGCACAAGTAACGGATAACCCCGCGACACCTTGAAATGCTTGGCATGGCGACCACTTGGGCGCTTCATTCGGCGTTGGAGGGGAGAGGCCCTTCGACTGAGCGCAGTGTTGTTACACCCTGGTCATCAGGGTGATGGGCACGTCAACCTTGGTGCGGATTGGGCCTGTGCCACGTTCCCCTAGACACTGGACACTGAGACGAACTTTTGTCAGGTTTTCTTGTTTTCTCTCTGTCTTGTTTACTTTAGGGGTTTCTTATGTTGTTGACACGGGGTATTTTCGGGTGTTCTATTGGGGCTCCGCATCAGTTCACGGGCGAGATAGGCAGGTAACCCGGTTTTCGGAGATGACCCTCACTGGCTCTGATCCCGGTGGTCTCGGGACGGTGCATAGCTTTTCTCTACCCCACTGCTTCGATGGGTAGGGACCTGAAAATTGTTAGCTTGAATGTACGGGGGTTGAATAATCCTGTCAAACGATCTGCAATACTCTCCCTTTTAGAAAATGCGGGAGGGGATGTTTGTTTGCTCCAAGAAACCCATCTTTTAGCTAAAGACACCAAGCGTATGAGGGATAGACGCTTCCCACAACAGTTCTGGTCCTTGGGATTGTCCAAACAAAATGGGGTGGCGATCTTTTTTTAGTGCACGCTCACAATGCAAAGTAGTCTCTACGGTGACGGAAATAAAGGGAAGGTTGTTGGCTGTCAGGGTGCAATGGGGAGATATCCATTTTACGGTTGGGTCCTTATATGCCCCGAATGAGCAACAAGAACCCTTTTTGCGCCTAGCTCTATCCGAGGCTCTTGCTTCTCCTGATTCAGCACTCTTGATCGGGGGAGACTTGAATGTTGTGATGGATCCGGAGATGGATAGATCAGGACAGAGGTCTAATCACGCAGGGGCGCTGACACGAGCTGGGAAACAATCGCTGTCTGACTGCGGGCTGTGTGATGTGTGGCGCGTACAACACCCTAATGAGCGTGACTATACATACTTTTCAGCGGCACACAAAACATATGCGCGTCTGGATCACTTTTTAGCCTCCTCATCTCTTCTTCCGCACTTGCACGCCGCGGATATTACTCCTCGCTCCCTCTCAGACCATGCCCTCATTTCAGTCCAGCTCCCAGCGCGATGTGCGCGTTCTACACCTCCGGGCTGGCGACTCCGGGATTCCCTCCTTCACTGTGATGAAGTCACTCAACGGATTCGGGACGCTATAAAGCATTACATCTCTGAGAATGACCAGGGAGGCACACCCCTCGCGTCGGTATGGGAGGCTTTGAAGCTAGTAATACGGGGGGAATTTATTGCGGTTGCGGCGTCTTTCGCGCGACTCCGCAAAGAGAAACGTGCGGAGCTAGAAAAGGAGGTGGGAGAGCTAGAGGCAGTTCATAAGCGCACCGGGGCACCGAGAGTCTGGAGGAAGCTGGAAACGCGGCGCCGCATGCTGGAACATCTGGACCTAGATAGGGCTGAGCATGCGCTCCTGCGGCTCCGGCATAAATTCTACCTCAGTGGGGATAAGTGTGGGAGGATGCTCGCACACGGACTACGGGCGCAAGCGCAGGCGTCCGCAATCCCCTCCATACGGGACCAGAATGCAGTAGAACATACCACAGATGCCCTTATTGCCGATACCTTTCGTCAGTTTTACCAACGCCTCTATTCGAAGGGAGATACCCATTTGCATGATCCAGGGGAATATTTGGCCTCCTGCGATATCACTCCCTTGCTCAAGCCATCAGCTGACAATTTGGACTCCCCTATTCGCATTGAGGAGGTAATATCGGCGATAGCGCGGCTCAAAGTGGCTAAGTCGCCGGGCCCGGATGGCTTCCCAGCCCTGTTCTACAAAACATTTTGTGCGGAGCTGGCTCCCCTTTTAACGAGGCTTTTTAACTCCTTCCTCGACGTTGGGGAAGTGACGCCTTCCATGTCTGAGGCGGCAATTGCTGTAATACTTAAGCCCGGGAAAGAACCTAACGAGTGTGGGTCGTACAGACCGATCTCGCTCCTTAATATAGATGCAAAGTTATTTGCGGGTGTTTTAGCCTCACGACTTGGTCCCCTCATGGATAATATTGTGGACCCGGACCAGTCCGGCTTTATACCGACGCGGCAAGGAGGAGATAATACTAAGAGACTACTGCACCACATTGACCTAATACACCGATAGCGCACTCAGGCCTTCTTGCTCTCGATTGACGCGGAGAAGGCTTTTGACCGCGTTGATTGGGAGAACCTATTTGCGGTGCTACGCGCTTTCGGGTTCGGAGATAATTTTATCCGGTGGGTTCGTTGTCTATATGCCTCCCCCACGGCGGCGGTACGGGTCAATGGTTGCAAGTCGGCCCTGTTCCCCATTGCCCGGGGCACGCGACAAGGCTGCCCCTTGTCTCCGCTCTTATTTGGGCTCTACATGGAGCCTTTCGCCCAACGCATTCGTTCAAACCCTGACATCGTGGGCCTTAAATTTGGAGCTGATCTACATAAAATCAGTATGTATGCCGATGATGTCATCCTCTCACTCACACAACCCCGAACGACTCTGCGGTACTTGACTAAGGAGCTTACTACTTTTGGACACGTAGCAGGGTTTAAGGTCAAGTTTACAAAGTCGCAAATCCTCAATATCTCTATCTCGGAGACTGAGGTGCGGGATCTACAACAAGATTTTGCATTCCAGTGGGTGTTCACAGATATCACATACCTGGGCATTCGCCTGACCTCGTCCATCGCTAGGACAGCCGCTCTTAATTACACCCTGTTGATGGAGCAGACGACCAAGGCCCTGGCGGCCTGGTCGCGCCTCAAACTGGCGTGGTACGGCAGGATAGCGGCAGTGAAGATGACTGTGTTACCACGCATCCTATACATCTTCCAAATGCTCTCTTTGAGCCCACCGCCGGGCGCGCTTCGGAAGCTGCAGGGACTCCTTAATAAGTTCTTATGGGACAATAAGAAACCGCGCCTCGCATTTACACATGTAACCTCCTCGAAGACACAGGGAGGACTCGGCTTCCCGATAGTGAGTGCCTATTACCAGGCAACATGCCTCCGTTACATCATGGAATGGAACAGGCCCCTATCCAGCAAGCACTGGAATTTTATGGACCAAACAGTAGCCGGACGGAACATATGGCGAGAACTGTGGCTTTCGCGCAGGCCTAGAGCGTGGGGGCTATACTCCTCTCCGGTTACCTCCCCGACTCTCAAGGTTTGGGATCGATTAGCAGGCCCGAAAGGGTGGACCACCTTTCCTTCTCCTATGTCCCCCATTGTGGACAATCCCGACTTTCAGCCGGGATGTGCATCCCCGATCTTCCATCGCTGGAGGGAGGAGGGTTGTAAAAGGGTGGGTTCCCTGTTCGATCTCGAGGGCGTGGTCCCCTTTCATCAGTTGAGTAGGGATTATGATTTGCCAGCGTCAGATGTCTTCCACTACGCGCAGGTCGCACACTGGGTTACGCGGTCGGAGAACTTCGCTCTCATGTCTCGCCCCCTGACATCCTTCGAAAAATGGCTGGTGTATAAAAAGGATGATCGTAAACTCATCTCTGAACTTTATTCCATGATTACTACACACACGCAGAGGCACCGCACAAAAGCGCAAATCAGATGGGAAACCGACCTAGGGAGGCCCTTATCGCACAAAGAGTGGGAACACATTTTTTACAGAGCGCACCACACTGCCTCCAATACGGCGGGGGCGGAATCTGCCTATAAAGTGGTTACTCACTGGTATTATACTCCAGTGCGCATTAAGGGTTGGGACAAGTCCAAGTCAGACCTCTGCTGGCGGGGGTGTGGTCTTACTGGCACACTGGTGCATCTGCTGTGGCACTGCCCAAAGCTGGTGCGCTATTGGACAGCAATCATTGATGACATTGATGCAGCATTTCAGATTACATTGCCACGTACTCCCGAATATACATTGTTAGGCCTTCCCCATCCTAAGTTCTTCCCGCTGAAATCCCTGAAGGGTAAACAGATCGCCATGGCATTACTTGCAGCGCGGCAGGTGCTCCTAGCACATTGGAGGTCCCTGACGATTCCAGACCCTCGAGATTGGATTCAGAAACTCTGGCAACTCTTAGCAATGGAGCGGTTATCGCTTAGTGTAGATGGGAAAGGCAAGGAATTTGTGAAACTATGGGCTCCTTTCTTGCAGATCCTTACCAAAGATATGAGAGAAGTAAGGTGCCCGAAATATTTGCAAATTTTGCGACTCATACCCTTGGAACCACCTGGTGCATCCACAGATTGAATTATTAGATGGCTGATCATTGATTAGCGACAGGGGTGTGCTGGTTTAGACAGATTCGAACTGATGCGGGTGGAGGGTGGGTTGGGGGGAGGGGGAGTTGTCTCTTTGTTTTAGTGTTTCTTATAAAAGTGGTACTTTCGCTAGGCGCCTTAATGACTCACTATGGCTTGAACTCATCGCAAGGTCGTCCTCAGGGATGTAGACCTAAACGCTGTGTCACTCTCAGTAGTTTTCGCTCTGCCGGCGCTATGATGTAGGCAGCTAAGCTGTGTATTTGCTACCTTGCGGCCACGTAATAAAAATGATTGATTCTAAAGGCGAAGGAACACAAACTCTTCAGCATTGACTCTTCCGTCAATCCCTTTGTTTTGAATGATTGTCTCCTTTCTAGAGAAGGAGAGAGGTTACATAGCAGTGCTATGGAGAACTGTAGTTACAAGCAAGTGGTTATTTCACAGGTTAACTCAGTATGAGGCTGACCTTAAGCACCGCGCGTCCCACGCTTGATTCCGCGGTAGACTGGATGTCTGTCCAATAGCACTTTAAGAAAGAACAGCATTTCTCTGCTATGGAGTGAGCAAAAGATATGAACAGCTGGTCTGACTCCGACACCTGACATCCCATTGAGGTAGGTCTAAGACATTTCGTCATGTTCATGGAATGGACGGATCTCTGTGCTGGAGAGATGTGATCACAGACAGAGTGAAGTGGGATTCTGAAGGGACCTTTAGATTGAGTTTTGCAAATAATCTTCAAAAACTGCTTGGCCTTCAAGAAGCTAAGCTTGGATCCCTGGCCCTCTTCAAAATAGACAATATCAGGGGATGTACGTGAACACTGTTGACACCATTATCAAGTGCAGAGAAACGCTTGCAGAATAAAGGCGGGAACATGTAAGGTGAACAAATACCTACTAGCTACAGTCACTCCGATATAGGTTAGAAGAAACCATCCGTGAGGCATGTATTGAAAGTTACCACTTTCCACTGGACTTTAGCCTTTAGCTTCTAAGTTGTTTCGCGTTTATACACTTTCAGCATCAATGCATGCAAGGAGCAATACGTGGCAATGTCCCACAACCCTTATTGCTGACGTCCCTCACAAAGAGGCTATTTCTGGACAAGTGTCTGCATAACAGGACATTGTTGTCGTTTTTTTGCAATACACTTACCATGTGAATCACAGACTGAAAGGCAGGGGACGTTTCTACTTTCAGGTCAGCTAGCGTGCCTTTTTAACATGATTCACTGAAGACGCAAGCTCCAACAAACAAGAGGTGCAAGAATGACTATGACTGTTGTGTTAATCGTAAGTGCACACGTCATTACCGAGAACGGTTTTATGGTGCTGTTGATCTATCTATATGTACCCACAGGAACACAACGAAACCACAAAGGAAAGGAGAAAAGCAACCTTTAGGAAAAAGATATGTTCGGGCTGTAGATACACATGCTGTGCCTACTCCTGCCATCTAGTCTTGGGCCCAGATGTGTGCAACTCAATTTTTTCAATGAAGTCTTTCGACTCACGAGGTACTGTGACTCCTCCTTATGCTGGTAATGCGCATGGTCTTCGACTCCATTGTTAAATTGTGCTCTTTCGGCTGTCTGGTTCGGAAGTGTGCACTGGTTCGACACCATTGTGGTGCTCTGTTTACACTGGTTTCTTCCCTCTGGCGGTATTGCTTCAACCACGTTTCTCTCACATTAGTTTCAGGTCGACAATTCCTGCTTTGACCGGGCATCTCTCTGTCGACATCGGGCCCACGTGGGCCTTCGCTCTTCGGGGCCTCCTTCCGTCTCCCTACTGCATCCCCCCACCATGTCCTCACGGTGTTGGAACAGACACCTTTTTAGGTCTCGCTGAGCCAGCGCATGCGCTGCTCTGCGAGACATTTAGTTAGTGGCTTTTTAAAGTGCTACCACAATCTTTTCCTGGCCTCAAGCTTGCGTTCACGAGCGCGTGCACGCGCGCAGCCGCCATGTGGCTTTCATGGCTCATTAAGCCTTGCTCTCCCAAGCGCCTCGCTCTGCCCCTCCCCCACCACAGAGCGCGTCCCTGCCATAACTTTCGCTTTCACGGCCGCGTTACTTTCACGGCCGCGCGCCCAATGCTTGTTTTCTTTCTCTTACAGCACTCCTTGGGAGTGCATATGTTTACTTGCCGTCTCCCTTGTGTGCTACTATCCCATTGAAATCCCCACCCTGCCTCCACTTCGTGTTGCTTTATCTCCCCCACCGCTTGTCTGCTGCTTCCCCCAACCCTCCCTTCCTGCTCGTTTTTGTCTCATTTAAATTATTACAAAAGCTACTTTAGTGCTCTACGACCCCCTTCTCCCCCACCTCCCACGTTGCTCTCGCCACGTGTTGGCAATTACTCACCACCAAACCCCATCGCCACTCCACTATTGCTCCCCCTCCTTGTTTTCTTCTTTTGTTTGTTTTTGAAAGTGTCGGGTACTGCTTAGCCACTCTTTTCTTAAATAAAAAAAATGGTTTGGCACAGTTTTATTCCAGCTCCAAGACTGGCATCTGCTACGGTGGAATGGTGAATTTAAACAAAAAACAAACTGCTCACTGTGCATGGCATGTGCGTGCGTGTGTCCGCACACTTTGACCGTCATAGCTCTCATGATGCATATGTCTGCATGTGCTTGTGTATATCATTACGTTTTTTTATGCTGTTCCGTGTCAGGAAGCAATTATTTAAAAAAAAAATAATAATAATTTATTAAACCTTTGCCGATGTGGAAAAGCATCAGCAAAAAGCACTGACAAAGCCAAAAGGCTACATAAGGCCATTGTGTGGGTAACCCCTATTGGCATTGCCAGAGCTTGTATTTTGAGTTGGCAGATCTGCTCACCCCTTTGTCTCTCCTAATGCTTCCTGCTCCCCCCCTTCCCCCCCCAACCCCCAATTCTCCCAGCGGCTACCCATCAGTGCTGCTGAGATAAAAAAAACAAGCATTGGCATAGCCAATAGGTCTCGCCTTTGGGACCTTTATAAGTGTTTAGCCATGCAACAGTTGATGTTGTTGCACCAAGGATATTGTGCTGCATAACTAAATACTTATAAGGTCCCAAAAGCGAGACCTATTGGCTATGCCAATGCTTGTTGCTTCTGTCCTCGCTGCCACGTAACATATCGTCGGAGCGATCTCTATCAGGTCTGTAATTTGTTTGTCTACTGATCATAACGAGGTTGCTTGCGAAGCCTGCTGCGCCTTCCTTTCTAAGAAATGCCACCCGCGACCATCGGGCTCGACCTCTCAAGATGTCGCGTAGGAGCAGAGACTCCCCCCTGGATCTTTTCAGCTCAGAGGACATTGAGTGGGAACACCATCAACAACCATCGGCCGCAGATGAGGAGGCTTTCTTCCCCGACGACAGTGACGGCTATGATCTGGAGCTCAAGAATCTTCCACCAGCGCAGCCAGCGGTGAGTACAGTACTACCCCCAAAGTCGAAATTGGCGTCAGAGCCGAGACCCTTGGTGCCGAGCAGCAAGACCTGACACGGCTTGGGGGCTTTTGAGCCCATTCTCCATAAACTTCAAGAGGAGATCGACACCTGGCAGAAACACCTGATGATACTTCCCCACGTGGGCCGGATACTCACCTGCCCTCCAGGACCTGTTACCCAACCTTCCAAATGACAGCTGTCCTTCAAGGAAGCCTTGGACATACCACCTCCACCCAAGCAGTGCAAGAAAGTGGACAAGGTTACAAGCCCTTTGCGCTTCACTCTTCCACCACCACCACCTCATCCTGCTCCACATCACTCACCCTCCCCACGCCCTTTGCTAGTCTGGCCTGTTCCCTATTCACCTCAGGGATCACTCCATTCAGACTTGGAGGAATACCCTCAACACTCCTCCGCAGGGGGATCCCTGGGACACCTATGATGCTTACCCACAAGAGGACATGGATCCTGACTGTACTTATTGGTAGGGCTGCCTCCTTCCACAAGGTGGATCTCAACCTTGTGGAAGGAGGCAGCCCTACCAATAAGTTCATGCTAGGACGTGAATCTCAACACAGAG
This sequence comes from Calotriton arnoldi, assembly GCA_963921515.1. Classification (NCBI taxonomy): domain Eukaryota; kingdom Metazoa; phylum Chordata; class Amphibia; order Caudata; family Salamandridae; genus Calotriton; species Calotriton arnoldi. Next base: position 1,381,546 of record CAWUFW010001592.1, read on the forward strand.
CCTTTAGAGTAGGATTTCCATTTTGAGACCCTGTCCTCCACCTACCGCTCTGCTCAGTACCTCCCCATGCCTAAAGACATGCTCCGTCACTCCCTGACATCTTTCATGACCCCGTTTGCGCCCAAGTCATTATATGAAGGGTGGACAATAAATAAAAAGCTTGCCCTTCTGATCCTCTGTGGCTAGCTTCCACCTGACTCTCTAGTGGTCACTACCGCCTGAAAGTGGGTTGACTCGGACTACTGGTAGTGCCTCTCCACCAGATATAGAGAGTAAACGAATAGATGCTGCGGGTAAGAGGGTAGCTGTGCCAACCATTGGTGGATTGCCAATCCCATTGGGCTGCTCTCTAGGTATGACCCTGCCCATTGGGATGAAATGGAAGAGCTTCACCAACATCTTCCTGAGGAGCACAGGCAAAGGGGTTATGAGACCATCTCGGAGGAAAAGCAGATCTCAAACACCACCATCCGCTGTGCACTAGATGCCGCGGACACTACTGCAAGGGGAGTCAACTCAGCTCTCCTTCTGCTCAGGCAAACCTGGCTCCATATCTCCAGCTGTAAGCCAGAAGTCCAGCAAAACGTACTCAACCTGCCCTTCGATGGCCAACATCTGTTCTGCCGCAGGTTGACCAGATGTTGGAAAAAATAAAGATACGGAGACAGCAAAAACGGTGGGTGCCCTTCAAACAGCTACCCCTCGTGGCTCCTTTCGCCACATGGCCTACCGAGGAGGCTCAAAGACTTAAGCCTCCACCTGGTACCAATGGGCGCATGCCCAACAGTCCTCTCCCAGAGGATACTTTAGAGGGTACAACAGACGCAACAGTTCAAAAGGCGAGGTAAAGGTGGCTCCCCCAAAGGGGCTGCCACCACCAATATGCCCGTCATACCTCTCCTCCCCCCCTAAGCACACAACAGCTGTCGGGATGTCTACAAAGGTTCTTTCCTGCTTGGAAGAACATCACCTCCAACCAGTGGGTGTTGGATATTGTCCAATGTGGTTATTGTCTGCATTTCACTTCCACGCCTCCCACCGTTCCACCTCGCAAACTCCCCAGAACATCAAAGGCTACTCAGGGAAGAGGTTCAAGCGCTCCTTCTCAAATAAGCCATAGTATCTGTCCCCTACCATTAGCTCATTCCCAAAAAAGACAGTTCTCCGACACATTCTGTACCTTAGGCCCCTAAACAAATACATTCTTTCAGAGCACTTCCACATGGTTACTCTTCAGGATGTCATCCCTCTGCTACAACAGGGTGACTTCATGGCCGCTCTCGACCTTAGAGATGTTTATTTCCACACACCAATCCACCCGGCACACCACCGGTATCTCAGGATTGTAGTCAGCAGAAAGCATTACCAGTTCAAGGTGCTCCCCTTCAGGGTCACCACTGCACCCATGGTGTTCACCAAGTCCCTTGCGGTGTTAGCTGCTCATCTGCGCAGACAGGGTGTTCATGTGTTCCTCTTTCTGGACTGGCTTGTCAAAAGTGCCACCCATCAATACTGGCACGAACAAACTCAGCTCACAATAAACCTTCTTCACCAACTAGGGTTCACCATTAACGCTACAAAATCCCACCTCCAACTGGGGGCAATCCTCAACTCAGAAGTTGGCATGGCTTATCCAAATGCTGCCAGGATGCATTCGAGGCACAATTCCTCTCTTTCGACCTGGCCACCAAGTCACGGTCAGGACACTTATCCGCCTCCCTGACATGAGAACCTCCTGCATTGCCATAGTACCCCATGTCAGGTTACACATGCATCCATTGCAGTAGTGCTTGGCACATCAGTGGTCGCAAGCGGAGATTCATTGGGATTATCTAGTGTTGATCAGCTGCCCCAATGGTCACTCTCTGCAATGGTGGAACTACAACAACCTGTTGCAGGGGCGGCCTTTTCTCGACCCAGTTCTGCAGAGGACCATTACAACGGATGCCTCCCTTACGGGATGGGTTGCACACTTACAGGATCTGACCGTCCAAGACGAGTGGGAACCCAGACAAGAGTCTCCATCAATTACCTGTAACTACTAGCTGTTCACCTTGCGTTGAAAGCTTCCCTTCCATCCTTGATTGGCATAATAGTACTCATCAATTTGGACAACATTATAGCCATCTATTATCTTTAAAATCAAAGGGGCACCTGATATACCCAGCTCTCTCATCTAGCCCAGAGCATCTGGCGGTGACTCTCTGACACAAGATCCATCTCCTAGCGGACTACCTTCCGGGAGTGGACGGTGACTCAGCTGACCTCCTCAGCAGGATGCAGCAACAAGTCCACAAGTGGGAAATCCACCGCAAGTCCTCCTCCAGTACTTCCAGCATTGGGGACTCTCAGAGATGAACCTCTTCGCCACAGCAGAAAAAGTCAACTGCCAAAACTTCGCCTCTAGGTCCCTCCACCCACAGCCCAGGGGCATTGCACTTATGGATGAGTTGGTCAGGGATATCTGCTTACGCTTTTACTCCTCTCCCACTACTTCCGTTTGTTGTTTGGAGGCTTTGGCAGACGTCTCTCACCCTCATCCTGGTGGCTTCCACCAGGGTATGACAACCATGATTCACCACTTTTCTTGAACTCTGTAGTCCTGCACGCGAGGCTCCCCAACAGGCCGGCCATTCTCACACAGACCCATGGAGAAATCAGGCACCCGGACCCCAGGTCTCTCAATCTTAGGAGCTGACTCCTGAAGTCCTAGAATTTGGTTACCCAAATCTTCCACCCGAATGCATGAGCATTCTTAAAGAAGCATGCATGCCTACTACTTGTGCCTGTTACGCTGCCATGTGGAAGAGGTTTGTCTACAATTGTTATTTAAAACATATTGACCCCCTTAGCAGTCAATGTGCAAGATGTCTGCTACCTACTTCCCTTATAAACTTGTGGTTTAGCTTTCACATCTGTACGACTACACCTAGCTGCTGTAATCACCTAACTTCAGAACAGGCACACGTTTCTAAATTTAGAATTCCAGTCATATAAGCTTTCATGGAGGGTCTCAAAAGAGTTAGCCCACGCGACTCAGTAAAAAAGAACCTCTATGGCCTTCCTGGGGAACATCCCTATAGATGACATCTGTAAAGCAGCTACTTGATCTACACCACGTACTTTTACAAAGCATTACTGTGTAGATGTGCTAGCCCGCTAACAAGCCAATGTTGTCTAGGCAGTTCTCTATACATTTTTTCAATCTTCTGCTATTTCTACGACTTGCCACCCCTTTTCTGGGAGGACTGCTTTACAGTCTATGTACAACATGGGTATCTACAGCCACCCATGCCACGAACAGATGCTTACTGAGTAACATTTTCCTTCTACAGATTCTCCTGAACAACAAAAGACAACATACATGCTTATTTTGTTTCACGGTAGGAAGTTACATAGATTGAGAGTTCGCACAGACCAAGCTCTTCTGCTATATGTCAAACAGTGATGGACACAACATGCCAGAAATCTGTTGTCCATTAAGGTTATATGCATAAGACAATTCTGACTAGCGAAGTAAATGATTGTGGCACTCCAGCTGGATTCTACTACTTACTAGAAGTATACTCGGTTGCGACGATAATTACTCAAACAATATGTTCATAGCATGTGTGGCTGTAGATACGCATGTTCTGCATAATCCTGCCATTTAGTCTTGGGCCCTGACCCTAGCAGCTTGTTTTTGTTTGAAGAAGTTCGAGTCACAAGACCTGTTGTGACTCCTCCCCTTGTCCATAGTACATGAAGAGACAGGCTCAACCTCAGGCCCCTCAACCATTACATCATGTCTGAGTTCCAACTCAGATTGTTTTCTTCCAAAATTAAGTTTGGGCGTTTCAAGTACGAGTTCCGAGACTTACACATTCTTGCTGTCTAACTTTTCGAGACTAGCTTTCCAAGATTTTGGGACCAACGACTCGGAAGACAACCGGAGGATCTTTTCTCACCGACCACCCGTTTCCTCAATAGCTCGCAGCCAAAGCCCCTCTGTGCTCCTGACCCGACTGCCAACACCGACTAGCATTCGATAACCTTCGAGAAAATACAGGACATACCTTTTGGAAAATACCTATGAGAGGGTGCTATGACACAAACTCCCGTCCATTGGGTGCAACATCAAGTACCAGTGTTTGGACTATCATGGTGTATGCAACCTCTGCCTCTCCCCTGACCGTGATGATGCCTTCTTAAAATTCTCCCTTGTTTTCAGAGGCAAATAGGCAACCAAGTACTATAGTAGAAAAGCTGAGCAAATCCTAAAACACAGCAACTACCATCTCCTAAGCCCTCTGAAATCTTCACGGAACAAGACCCTCTCGATATCTAGGAACAAGAAGCAGGCCCGTTAGGCATTCCAGCAGTGAAGGGCACACCAAGCCTGAGACAGTTTTCTCGAATGCCGCAAAGGAGGATCACAGAAATGTTGAACCTTCAGCTTTGAAATCTTGACCCACAGACCAAGACCAATGCCTAGATCCACAGGTCCAACGCCAACACTCAAGGGCCATCCTAAAAGCACTCCCAGGCCAAAGCAGAACATTGCTTCTGAGGGAGTCTGACATTGAGCCCCAAGTCAAGCAGTAAGATGCAAAAACCTTCAGGTTTGGCTTCACTAACTGTTTCCGGTCAATCCCGAGAGCAGCCTTCGATGCCTGTCAAGACTCCAACCAAGAGTGATGTGCCATGCTTGCTGACAGCTTTGCCTCCACACTGAGGTTTCAAGCATGCTTCTTTGGAGAAGAGGAAGAGCTTTGAGCCATGCTGGCCGAGAGCTCCATCTTCACCCTGAGGTGTTGAGCATCCTTCTTCCAAGCCAAGGTCGGCACCAAAAGCCCTGCCGAAAACAGCTCCCAGGCAGGCACCGAAAACTCCTTTATGCTGACTTCAAACACTCCTTGCAGCTGCCAGAGGTCTCTGATTCCAAATAGAGGACCCTGTTCATACACCCTGGCATCTGGAAGATCTTCCTCAGGCGAACTTTTAAATATGCTTTCACGCATCCTTCAGAAGCACATGCACACTTTTGAGGAGGAGCTAGCTTTCGAGTCACCCCGGCCTCTCCTCCTCAAGACATGTAGCGAGAGGGGCACACCCCACCACCCACAGCTCCTTCTCCAAGGTACTCTCCTCCTCCATCACACTCTTAGCCTTGCCCACCTTCTTGGCCTTTGACTCCTAACTTCCATGAGACATCAGTCCATACATTCTCGTACATGGGCAGTCCTTAAGAGCCACTAGACCCCCATGACAAGCCCCTAGCGCCCTAGGCCGCCAAAGTGTCCCTGTCTAATGACACTACCACTTAACACACCGTTATTCAGAGGGCTGGCCAACACCACAAGTTGGACAGGCTCACCCTACAAGACGAGGATGGTTTCCCCTTGATGCCTTCCTGAGAGCAGCTTTTGGCAGTCTGTAACTGATGGCTCAATGTTTGCTCCATGGTTTGTCCCTTTAGTCAGGCTATTTTAGCCTAAAACATGGCTGATGATAGTGGTGGTCTCCTTATCACATATACTCTTTCTGGCAATCGTCATCAACGTAGGACTCCCTCTTAAGGATAAGTTTGAATTATTTACCCCTTCTGTCTCCCACCACCCTCGGCCCGCTCTCCTCTGTGTAAACTTACATCGACATCAGTGGGCTAAAGTAACTGGGGTACTGAAGGCCGGGTGGAAGTTGGTGTGCGGTCTGACGGTGGGTGGAGCCACTTTAAAGTGGTGGTGCACTGGGCACAACAATAGAGCGAGGAAATAAGTTCATACGGTGAATAACATATTAAATTACAGCCATAATACAGTTTCCATATATTTCTAATATAATCTTGTTTGATTGGTTTAAATATACATTTTGGAGGCTGTGCTACATCTTTTGAGTTGTTTTCCTCTTACGATTGGTTGTTCTTTCTTCATCAAACCTTCTCTCACCCAGTCTCTGCTATGTTTTTTCTTTGTCTATCCTTTCGTCTTTCATCTAGTTTGTTGAGTCTGATCTGCCCTTTTACTCCCTTACCATCTCATAATAATCGTGCACTCCTTGTTCTCTTTGACTTTGCCATAAGCCTCTTGGATCAGGTCAATGGAGCAAAGGTGATCTTCTCCAGTTCCCACAGCCATTGCTGAGGAAGCACTCGATGTCTGTGAACCTGTTGCAGAGCCAGTGTCCATTCCGACAGGAGCTAAAGCATCCCGTGGTGGCTCTAGGAGTGCCAACATCAACATTGGAATACGCTGAGGACACTGCAATACAGGGGCCTTTAATGGGTACAGTAGTACATCTACGTCCGGAGGCGGAACCGATGGAAGTGTTAGACATATATTCAACACGCATTCATATCCGCAGAATAGGCAGCGGAGCACAGGCAAGACGCAGTCAACCCAGACTGATCTGAACGAAAGGAACCAATGCTTGATTAGCTCCTGAAGCCGAGGGGTGCCCAGATGGAGTACCATGCATTCACAGCATCGTCGCACAAGGAGTGCTTTTTCCATCTCTTTGGAAACTGGGACGTTCATTGCGTAGCAGGAAAACTAAAACCAGGATGCCCACTACAAGTAGTAGGACCAGTGGAAGCCCTCTAAAAACGCTTCCCAATACGGAGTGTATAAATGATGAAATAACTCCGAAGATCGTCTGAAAGGTGCTCAATAGTCCAGAACCTATGCTCTTAAATAGGTGCACAATACCACTTGTATCAGACATGTTAAAGATAGGATGTACCATTTCCCCGAAATGGAGCTGGAAATTCGTTCGGAGTAGTGCCTGTATCTCAGCTGAAGACCTTGCAACCTGGAGATCAAAGGTCTCTCGGGCTAAGGTTAAGGCCACATCCTTCTGTAAAAGCATGGCTTTCAGTCTGCTCAGAGAATCAAACCATATAAAGGAAACATTCAATGAAGGCCACAGAGGCGCCTCTCCGACTGTGTGGGTCGGTGGAAACAGTACTTGCATACAAGTAACCCTGGAACTAACCGTGACTAGATATGCGATGCCTTGCAGCATCCCACAACAACCTTGATCATTCAACATTAAATAACTCCCATTCGAGAGAAGTTTGTACTCCAGATGAATCACGGCAGCTGGGCACCCTTTCAAGTGACACAATAGGTTTGCAACTGAAGCATTACATGCTCTGTGAAGCATAATATCCTGACAAATTAGAGACCCACTTAAAGAATTCTCACAGTCGGAAACGCTGAGAAAATCTTCAGTGTCCCCATTGCTTCATCTGAATCTGTACGGTAAATTCCAAGATTCATGTATAAATCCCTGTCCCATTGCTTCATACCTGCCTACCTAGTGGTACGGTAGACAGTATTAAAATTGCAATGTCGTGACTGGCAGTGTAATATAGCCATGGCTTAACCATTCTGTAGAAGGTGACTCAGCCACGGAAAAAGGTGATTGATCAATGTGCAGATCATATATGCAGAAAACAGAGCCGTACTGTTGATATACTGCCAGGACACATGACCAGAGCGCAACAAATGTAGCGTCCAGCTTAATAATAGAATGGAATACAACTGAGATTGCCCATGTTGTAATATAGACAAATCCTGTACCATCACATCTATAGCAGAAGACACAATGTTGCCCAGTGAATAAATCCTAAATGATAGTGTTGTCATGCCATTGTCGACCACTGCCAAAGCCTTTTCTATGTTAACCCTGTCAATCTCACGCAATCTTTCAGCAGCCTCCTGCTGATAGATTTTCCAAATCTCATTGTAAATAGCGTATAAGAAGCATTTTTGACATGGCTTCTAGGGACCTAACAAAAAATCCCTAAGATCCAATTTGTCTGAGGGCAGGGACAAGTGTTGTTTCACCTGAGATAGTGTTGAGGTTTTTAGCCAATCTAGGCATAAGTTACAAACACTGTAAGATGTCACCACCCCGAGTGTTCTCGTTGTACATAGCGGTGGTCGGGCTTATGGATACTAAACCCTTCGGTGGTACCTCTGAATCTTGACTGACACCTATTTGTGTCAACAGCCCAAACCTACCATCCCTTCCAATTGGGGTGTGATGAATTGTAAGTATGTAAGATGGTATCTAATGTATCCTCGCTGCTTGATGTATCATTTTGCCAACCCTCAAAGTGTGAAAGCAAGGGAATACGCTGTGTGTTCAAGTCCTTGACCTTTGCTAGTCCAAGACATGAAGTCTTTTTCACTATGTTGTTCATCTGATTTGATATGATGCACTCTCTAAATAAGGCCTCAGTTCCCTTAACTTGCCACTCTTTAGTCCCCCAGACAGATTTTTTTGTCTATAGCGTTTCTCCATATGTCAAAACCGTGTTCAGACAGCTGGGAAAATGAAGGGTGCAGAGTATATCTGTTTTGTGTTGGTGAGCATATTTTTCTTTTCAGGTGTAGGTGCAAGCTTATAATAATAAGAGGTCGGGTCTGATGTGTTAAACCTAGAAAAATAAGCAAACTTTTGTGCAATTGTTTGTGAACTATCTTTCGGTGGTGTTTGGCAATGTTCCCATTGATGGTAAGAGAAAACATTACGTGGGATACTTGCTTTCTGTAGGACATGATTACCATAGTGCTGATAACAAAACATGGTATCAATATCAGATGTATCATCATACAATTCATTACTGGAGAATGCAGCAGACTGTCCTAAATCAGACAGCATAGCAGTCACAGTTTCAAAGTCCCAATAATCAGAGAAAGTACTGGGGGTGATGATATCACCTAAGGAAATTTTAAATAAGTGAGGTATTTTTAAAAGTTCAGTTGGACCATATACATCATATGCAACCCTATCCCAAACCATTCCTGCCGTAACTGCTGTAATGTTCACTAAGGACAGGTCTCTTTGTTCACAATGAGATGATGTATGTGGTTTCAGGACCAAATTCACATGTTGCACTGCTGAGCATTCTGGAAGACAATGTCCATTCAAGAGCAGGAAAAAGACAGTTACTACACCTATCCGAGGGACTAGGAAAAGTACACCAATTGTAATCCAAGGTTGTAGCCAGGGAGAAACAAAGTAAGTCTTTTTCAGCCAAAGGTAGAGATCATATATTTTTTCTTTGTGGGAAACAGAAGCTGGCGGTGACTCAGTTTCTTTGGGATCCAGAGAAAAGGTGTCAAAATCGATGAAGTAGCCAGACGCAGTTCGATCTATCTTTGGTAGCTCAACAGGTTTTGTAGCGCTGATAGTTGACTCGTTTCAAGACATGTTCACATAGATGTTGATATTAGGACGAATTGAGATCTGCGTTTTATTTGTGTTTTGTTGTTCACTTTCAACAGGCACGAGTTCCATTCCATTGTTGGTAACTCCATTACTTTGTACAGTAGAACCTTCAAATGTTATTAATCTTTCTGTCTAAACTTCTGTATGGTAGCAAGAGGAGATCGGCGGCTACCCACAAGATTACGCGGCCTGCTATTCAGTATTGGCCACATAGTGTGGTTTGGTCAGATCAATAGAGACAAATCTCTTTTCTTTCTTGCTGGCAAGAGGCGGAAGAAGTACTGTTCTTGTTCCTTTCACAGCTAGGACCGGTACAGGCGTACTGTAGCATGGCACAAATTCTTTTTTGTCCACAATCTTTTCTCTGACCAGGTCCCCGATCTCCGGGACCCAGGCAGGTCTTGCCGGAACAGCTTTTACTTCCCCAGTGGCGGTGCATTTTACTTGGACGTTGCTTTGTAGTGCCCGGAATTCATTGAGTTCCTGTAAAACAACCAAACGATCATTGATGTCAAATACTTTTTAATCTGCCACTGTGCTGCCACAATTGAGGTCGGGTACCCACATTCTAGTCCCAAACAAGACCTCTTATGGAGAACGGCCTCCTATGGAACTTCTGTCATATTAAGTGCCCTCTGGACCCCATATAGGTGAGTAACCCAACTGCCACCCAAGCCTAATACCCTCGCTGTTAAGGATTGCTTTAAGTCCCGTTTTTTCCTCTCCACAATCGAATTTCCCTTGGGATGATACGGAGAGGAGTGCTGCAAGACCACACCCAAACTTACCATAGGTTCTTTGTAAGCCCGAGAGCTGAACACAGGGCCACGGTCAGAATGTAATGTGCCTATTGCATATGTCCCTATAAAGACTCGCAAATCCCTTATAACAGTTTGAGCGTCAGCTGAGCGCTGGGGCCAAACCCACAGGAATCTAGAACATGATTCCACTGCCACCAAGATGTACTTGTAAGCCCCGTCAGATTGTAAGGGGCCGCAGTGGTCCAAATAGAAACATGCAAGAGGTCTGTCTGCTATCAGTAGTGGTGTCTGTAATGGACGTGCTACGGTGGAACCCTTCATCTGTTGACAGATGTGGCACTTAAGGCCAAAGCCCTTGATCTGTTTCGTAAGACCTGGCCACTAATAGCGTTGTTTCCGAAGTGAAACTGTTGCAGTAATACCTGCATGAGCTGAACCCAGACCCTCGTGTGCAGCTAGAATTAAACCTAATCTACGATCCATGTTTGGTATTACTCTATCCCCCACTCCTGGAATTTGACATACTGAATATTTTGTGCATTTAACTTGTAGGAGTACTTGAGTGGAAAACATTTTTGCAAGGCTGAGCTGTTATTACGCATAGCATTGACAGCTACCATTATCTGTCTGTCTATCCTCGTACTAGAACAAGTGATTGCAGCAACGGCAGCAGTTCTCACTGTCACCTTGGCTGCTTCATCAGCCAATGAATTCCCTTCAACGTGCACTCCAACACGCTGATGACTCAGTGTATGAATCACGTGAGCCCGTGGCAAGCCTTTTTTCAGCTCTGCCACTTGTTCCCAAAGTAACTTGTGCTTTATTGTACAACCTCTAGAATCTCTAAACCCATTTTGGCTCCAGTAGTAAATATATTCATTGTATGACTGGACACAGTAAAACGAATCGTGCACAATAAGTGTGGGGAATTCCCGATCTGTATTTTTTACTGCCAGTATCAGGGCTTTCAGTTCTGCCAGCTGTGCCGTGCAATCTCCAAGAGACTGTGTCTGCGTATTGCTAGGACGGAACTTGCCGTCCCGCATATGTCCCTTTACAATCACACATGCTGCACTGTATTGCTGTTTACTTCCTACGGCCGGCTGAGCAGATCCGTCAGTGTAAATGATGTATTCATACTGATCTAGAGGCATTATTTCATTCGGGGAAAGGATGATATTGTTCGTACTGCAGGAATGCTTGTGTTTTTAATGTAGAATCAAACTTGTAGTCTACATCTGTTGCAGTGAGAGAATTAGCCCACTCTATCCATCTTGGATGCAGTGCTTTCGCGTTTGAAACGCTTGCTTTGGTAACGGCCTCTAAGGTTGGTACTGGAGTCACAACAATTATCCGTTTCCCCTGAGCTAGTGCTCTTTCTCTCACTACAGCAGTCTGTACTGCTGTCAGTATTTTTTTTCTGAGGATGCAAAACATATTTCAGCGTTTGTGTACAAATGGAACCCTACATTGCTAGGTCCTGATGAGACCCCACATTAAGTGGGTCGAAACGTCGTCGACTAAGTGAAGCAAACCATTTGTCAGCCACTATTACTGTATTAGTAGGCTGCAAGCGCATATTATGTATTGATCTAATGGTCGCTTTTGTACATTTTTTATGAAACCTTGTTTTTATGTCACAAAGAGTCACAACCTTGAAATATAGGTTTCACAATCACTTGGGACACCATGCACTGGATTTAAAATAATGTGATAACATTATATAAAACAACGCATTTTCATACAAAATTCATGTTATATGCCTTTTCTCTTTCAGACATCTCTTTGCTTTCGATTATTGTGATTGTGCTATTATATATTAAGTATTATTTGTTGATTGTCCACAGGAACCGTTGTCTGTTAAACTGTAAAGTACCCTGGTTCCATGTGAGTAGGGTGTCCCTTGTTTTTTCATACACGACTTTCTCTCACTACAGCAGTCTGTACTGCTGTCAGTATTTTTTCTGAGAATGCAAAACGTATTTCAGCGTTTGTGTACAAATGTGATTTGTGTGCAATTGGTACCGTTTCACTTTCATTGAAGGTTAGGTACGTGTATCCTGATTGACCCGTGATTACACGGATCACTAAATTCGTGGTGTTTACATGTGTGTGCAAATGTTTGGAAGCGATCATGTCAGCTTGTAAGGAACTGAGAATTTCTGTGTTCCTGTGTCCAATATCGGACTGAAAAATCAGGTCTTATTAAGTCATAGAAAGGTTTTACTTTTTCTGTGTAATCCAAAATATATGTTCTGCCAAAATGTTGGAATCCTAAAATGGACTGTAGTTTTTTCAGAGTCTTTGGAGGTTGGATTAGCGCACATATTTCGAAAAATTTGCTGCTAGGCTTTTCCCTTCTCTTGAGAGGTCATATCTTAAAAATAGGACATCGAGGTGGGCAATTTTTGATTTTTTAAAGTTGAATTTGTAGCCCTCAGAGGCGAATCCCAGAATTATGTTGTTCACCCTGTTCAAATGATCCAATAATTCATCGACCGTCAGATAAATATAATCTACATAGGACAATGCCTCCTCATCAAAATTTTGAAGTAACTCTGATACTCTTGCTGAGAAGCATCCCGGGGCTATTCTTATACCCTTGGGGCAGTCTACAAAATTAGCGTTGAGAGCCTAAGGCCAAAAATGCTATCAAATATCTGCTTTCAGGCGCTATATTTTGGCAAAAGAATCCATTTGAGATATCTAGCGTTGTTTTCTATTTCTTCCGCACAATGTTATTCATTAATGCGGCAATGTATGCATTTTGTACTGCAAATGTTTTTGGGCATGTGTTTAAATGCATGTAGTCTAAAACTAGACGGTATGAATTGTCGGGTTTCATTATGGTAAACAAAGGATTACTCATGGAAGAGGTGCTGTTCTCAATCACACCTTGGTATTCAAGTTGATCTAAGATCTCCCTGACTTGTTTTTGTGTCCCGTTTTATAGGGTACTGCCTTTGTGGTGTAGGAGTAGTTTTAACTGGGATTTCATGGTGAGGTGATTCAGCATCCCACCCTACATGATTGCGGTATAATGCGGGAGCTAGCGCTACTGCCCACTCCTGCGCTTATGAATGTTTAAGTGATTCTGGAAGAGGTCGGAGAAGGCTGATAATATTGCGGCTTCTCCTTTTGGGCAGTCCATAACAAATTCAGGTGAGCAATCTTTTTCAGCCAATAGGATATTGTATCTATATGTCAAGTTCTCCCAAAAGAGACCTTTAACTTTTCTTGATATTTCCCCCTCCATTTGGAGCGTTATTTCATATAAATGATGCAGGACACTTAATCTATTATCAGGTGTTTCCACTGTGATATGTTCATTCAACGCTGCTGTCACTAGAAATTCCATCGGGTTCTGGCGAGCTATTGTTACTTCTGCTGCGCTGTCTAGCATCGTCAGAGCCCATTCCCCGTCCAGTAGTTGAGTCCTCAGTAGCCTGGGCATTTCTTATTTTAAGGCCAGCTACCTTCTTTTTTTAAATGAAGGTTTACTTTTTGGTTTATCTTCTTTTTTGATAGCATAGTCTGAAGTTCGATGTGCGTCTCTTGGCTTTGCTTGCTCTTCTGATCTGCGTTCTGACCATTTTTCCCTCTCTGAGTTTTTTGATGAACCCTGAAAGGAACGAGAGGAACATGTATCAGTATAATGATACCGGTCAGGTTTTTAAATATTATCACGATTTCTAAGGTTATATTTCCTGTCGGAGGGCTTCTGTTGAGGAGACCCACCCCGTGATTGTGATGTATTCTGCTTATTTTTTGATTGTTTATTATCCCATTTCTTTTTAGAAGAATCTGGTGTTTGCTTCGAGTTGTCCTTTTCAGGATTACCCAATAATTGTGGTTTCAAAGGTCTAGCTCCCAAGTTATCTCTACCCAGCAAAGCATAGGTATCTTCGCTAATTTTTGGTAATTCTCGCTCCTGTTGTGCAGGAGTGCATTTGATCAAGCGTTGGCGTATAGCCACCGCTGCTGCCTCCCCTTTTATGTTGGGTAACATAATTGTTGATACCTGGGCAAAATTGCCTATCTATTTCATCCCTAAGTCCAGGGCAGGTTGTGCCCCATTCCTGTTTTGTACTTGTTTCAATACTTCTGTTATAACTGCAAATGAGGGGGTACCATGTGTTCTGGTATAGACGGCAGCGAAGACTGTACCCCATGTGGTACAATCCTCTATCGGGGGATCTATTCCCATTGGCAAACAGATTGCCAGTATTCTGTGTTTTTCTTGAGAGCCTGTGTGTGGAAACACTGCCTCAAGCTGTGCTATTTTCTGTGCTATCTAAAATGGCATTTGCTCACATTTAGTGGGCATTCTTCCCATAATCGCGTTCAGCGTTAGTGGGGTGATTTTAGTTGCGGTCCCTTGTATTTGACTTGCTTGAGTTACCCTTGTGGGTTGAAGTGTGATTGTTCGCATAACTAACTGTGTAAGATTTCTGTATAGCTTTATTATTTCTTTGTGAAGTGGACGCAAGTCTGCTGCTGGTAATGTATCGAGTTTCTGGATGCAGTGTGTAAGCAGCTAAGACTGGCCAAGTCATGCCGTCTCTGCTGAGCGGATCGAGTCTCACTTTTTCTTTGGTATGTGGGAGGGCACCTTTAAACCAATTTATATGCTCTTGGTAAGTTAACAGGACTTCTATGTCCTCGAATGGAGAATATTCTTCAGGTGGTTCATCTGCAGTATAGGTGTGAAACATGTGTATGTGCATCTGCAGGTGGAAACTTAACCCAAGAGTACAACACCTCAGTCCTGAATGCTTCATGTGCCTCAGTCACGAAGGTAACAGTCCCACCTAATGCTGGGACTCCATATTCTGCAAATTTTAAAGTAAGTGCATTTCTGTAATTCTCTGAAATGTTCAGAGCACCTTCCTGCTCTTCTTCCCCTGCATTTGCAGCGCCGTCCTGGACAGACATTGCGAAAGGAATTTCAAGGAAATAGAGATAAGGTCTGTGCACAATGTAGGGAACTATAATCCTTCAAGCTTGTATATACCTACAGCCAATACATGGGGTATACATACTCCGCTGTGGCCAATATTCCCTCCCCACTCCAGACGTCTCTGGGTAAATGCGAGTAGGGGTCTCTGAGAAAGCACGACTGAATTACTCAGATTTTACTGTTAAATAAGAACCAAACTAACGTTGGGCACCATGTTGTGTAGTTCCTATAAATCTACATAGGATCTGCACGTTTAAATAACATAAACTAAGGGATTGGTGTCCAGACTGATTCCAGACACCCCCAAATGTTATGTTAGTCTGTAGACCAGCTAGCTCACAGTGCCACTATATGCCCCACAACCTGACCAAGGAGCAAATAGTTTCTGGCAACTATCAAACATGACAACCCTGACCCCTCGGGATCGTTGAAACAGAACTTTTCATTCAGTCACTCGTGCTCACTTCTTCTCAGAGAGATATACAGGATAAATGATGGGGACATTTTCAATAAGCATTTATTGAACCAGCGTCATTCTAGTATAAAATGTGTGCTGCAACAACCATTAGACGGAAACAGATATATACAATTAAAAGCACCAACAAAGTAAATAAAAGGTAGAATTCTACCATGGTGCTAAACAGTGAATATATGCAGGCATATAGATACTTGGCAGTAATCATGAGTACTCCTAAGATGCAAATCCTAACTAAGTGTACCTAGCATGTATGTAGGTGTATAGACCAGAATCCCCCTAGGAAAGAGCCAACCCCATTACCTGATGGGAGAGAATGAAGGACCCCGTCTTGGTCTCGAGATGGACACCCCGCCAGGGATGTCAGACCACTGCGTGCTGAAGTGTCTGCATGCAGGGACCTCAGGGTCTCGTGTCAGCATGGAAGCTTCTCCTCTGGTATGCCCAGCAAAGATGTAGTGCTTATATACCCAAAAGGTACCCTCAGGGGATCTACCTAAAATGGTACTGGGGGCCTGTAGTTCAAGGATGACGATAGTGGTGACTTTTGTACAGAGTTATTATACAGGAGATGGTAATCCTGCTGTGATACTAAAAATCTGCATGCAGCGGGATCAGTGGACTCTGAGATCACACTATGGGAAGTATTCAAGACTGTGGTGTGAGGGCAGTTGCAGGGAAAGATAGGGGCGTCCCGGAAAGAAGCGAAGTTGAAGAGCAGAACCCTTGAGGCTGAGATTCTTCGCCGAGAAAACATCATTGTGAACAACACAATACCCGAAAGCTCCGCCACCAGCTAAAACTAAGGCAGAAAGAATTGAAAAATATCTTAGAAGATAGTGCGAGAGCACAAGCCCTGGCGACACAGCATAGGTTATACGAAGTGCGGGATAAAGCAGGCAAACTCCTGGCATGGCTCGATAAGAAGCAAGTTAAGAGGAGTTGGGTCCCAGAGATAATAAACAAGGAGGGGCAGTGTTTCCAAACGGGGGACGAATTAGCAGAGGCATTCGCTACCTATTACGAGGAAACGTATTCCTCCACAATGGAAAGAACGGAGGAGGAATGTAGAGAGTTCCTACGGGACATACGATTACCTCAGCTGGCAGAGGCTGATAAGGAAATGTTGGAGAGCGATCTCACAATAGATGAACTTAACAGTGCAACCTGTGCATTGCAATCCGGGAAAGGGACAGGACCAAATATCAGACCATCTACTAGCCATGTTCACGGAAGCGCGGGAGAAGGGAGTTCTCCCCCGTGACCAAAGGACGGCGCTGATAGTGGTCATTCCCAAAGAAGGACACCGGCAACAGAGTGCCGCTCCTACAGGCCCATCTCCCTGCTGAACTATGAGGTGAAAGTGCTGGCCAAGATCCTCTCCATGCGACTCTGCAAGATGATAACTACACTAATCCACCCAGATCAGTCTGGATTTATGCCGCAAAGGAGTACCAGGCTAGGCCTAAGGCGGTTGTTTGGGGACCTTCATTTGACAGGGGGGGAAGAGCCGGACAAAATGGCACTATTGTCGTTGGACGCCAGAATGGCTTTTGATAGTGTAGAGTGGGACTACCTCCTCGCGGTTCTGGGACACCTAGGGTTCGTCCAAAACTTTATCAGCTGGGTAAAACTACTTCATCGCAGGCCGCTGGCAAGAATGCAGGTTAATGACACGGTGTCCAGGCAGTTTCCCCTGGCGGAGGGAACGAGACAGGGCTGCCCCCTTTCACCGTTACTGTTTGCTCTGGCTCTTGAGCCACTGGCGGCATGGACCAGGCAGGACCCCCCTGATTTGGGGCATTCCAGTGGGGGGAGGGGGGTGGAGTGGGAGGAACGTATCTCCCTATATGCCAAGGCAGTCAGTGGATAGAATACTTCAAATATTTCGAATCTTTGGAGAATATTCGGGTTAACAGATCAACTGGGACAAGTCCCTCTTATTCCCACTGGCAGGGGGCGTCCCTAATCTAACATCCCGATGCAACGTCCCCATAGAGACTAGGAAATTTAAATATCTGGGCATTAGGGTGACTAGAGACATGCAGGAATTTTACCAGCTGAACCTTGTACCACAGTTGGATAGGCTCATAAAGGACGTGAAACAGTGGCAAACACTGCCCCTTACTTTGATGGGCCGTGCAGCCCTTTATAAAATGATGACCCTACCTAGGCTCCTATATATCCTGCAAAACACGTCGTATGCTATACCCAAAACACTCTTTCAGAGAGTGGAGGCCGAAGTACGCACCTTGCTCTGGGGTCGAGGCGCCCGCTCATAGCGCTTCGGAAACTCCAGAGGGGAGTCTACGAGGGTGGCATAGCACTTCCAGACATTAAAAGTTACTATTGGGCATCACAATTGGTTACGGTCAATGACTGGATGTTTGGTGACCGTACTGACCCGGCATGTAAGGTGGATATGGTGATGATGGGGGAAAAGTGGTGCCTCTCACTGCTCTACAATACGAGGGAGCAAAGAGAGCTGCCCGCCCACACCGTCACAGTACTTTCAGTATGGAGTACAGCTAATGAGTACTTAGGCTGGGAAGGGAGGTTGACACAAATGACCCCGCTATAGGATAATGAGGGACTTAGGCAGGTCAGCAAACTGAAGGACTTTAGTAGGTGGAAGCTACTGGGTCTGGAGAGACTTGGGGATGTGTGGAGAAATCAGGCCTATATTAAATACGAAACACTACAGCAAGAATATGAAATGGGAAGGGGTGAGTGGCTGAAATACCTACAGCTTGGCCACGCCCTTAGGGTGCACGTGGTCGAGGGAGAGGCACTAGTGGAGGCCTCCCCGTTAGAAGATCGGTTGCTCACAGACCCGCTTACGTCCGGAGCAATATCACTAATATACAAAAAAATAATGAACAACTCTCCTGATACGATGGGTCCACTGAAAACGGCATGGGAGGGCGACCTGGGTAACCTGGACGAGGAGGAATGGGTGGAGCACTGCAAGAGCCTAGGGAGGCAGCAATAAGATCCAGGTTTAGACTGATACAACTAAAAAGTTTACCCCAGTCGTACTATGCCAGAACGCTACTGCATCAAATAGGGCACTCTGAGACAAGCCAGTGCCAGAGGGGGTGTGGCCAAGAGGGGACCTTCTACCATATCCTATGGGAGTGCCCGATCATTCAGACGTACTGGCAAAGGATAGGAGGGTTTATGACTAGCATAGTAGGCCAGCTGGTACCTATAGAACCCAAATGGTTCCTGTTGCACATTACGGGAGAGGAAGCATGGCCTCGATATACGAAAATGTGGCTGTCCCTCGCAGCGGTAGTGGCAAAACGAAATGTGGCAAGATGCTGGGGGGCAGCGAAGTCTCCCAAAATTGCAGACTGAAAGTCTGATATGGACTGGGGCAGCCTGGCTGAAAAGACGGTATACAAAAGTAGGGGCTGCCCAAAAAAGTGGGAAAAAGTCTGGAGTAGATGGCAAACATATAGAGGGAACCCCTAACACAACATCATCTGCTCTCCTCCCAAAGCCTGAAAGGGGTGGTGTAGGGGGTGCACTGAAAATTGTAACAACCTAGCGATCAGTTATTTTTCTAGATGGGGGGGGGATGGAGGGCTCGAATGGGGAAGATCAGAGCTTGACTATATTGCAGAGATATCTTACATGTTGATGTTTTACAAATGTAAGGTCAAAATCTCCGAGCTATCACTCTCGGTAATTGTATACTGTGTTGAGCATGTTTCAATAAAAAGAGTTAAAAAAGAAAGAATCCTCATGCATAATAAATTAGGCTAGTTTTCGAAGAAAACCACACAACATTTATTTGGCATATAACTAGGTAAAAGGTCAGCGCCAGAACCGTTATGTAGAGCAAGGTAAGACAAATGTCGGTAAAAGGTTGTGCATCTACTTAGACTTATTCTGGGGTACATTGGGGCTCATAACAGCTGCATCATAGTGCCTTTTTATCTTTTTGTC
This sequence comes from Calotriton arnoldi, assembly GCA_963921515.1. Lineage (NCBI taxonomy): Eukaryota > Metazoa > Chordata > Amphibia > Caudata > Salamandridae > Calotriton > Calotriton arnoldi. Next base: position 1,400,915 of record CAWUFW010001592.1, read on the forward strand.
ATGCTGTACAGCATCCTCAAAAATAGTTTTTGCTGAAGCTGTACACCATCGCCTAAAGGCATTGGCAAAGCCAATAGATCCCAAAGGCAAGATGTGTTGGCTCTGCCAGTGCTTGTTTATTTCCCCCTTGATTGTGTGCTGATGCACCCTCCTTTTGCCCTTTCCCACAGTGGCTGAAATCTTTCTCTCTACCTTAATATTCGTCCTTCCCACTTTCCTCTCTCCACACCCTTGACCTTGTTTTCTGTACCCAGTGTTATTGTTCTTCATCCTTCTTATTCCTTTTCTCTATTAAATGCCCGTAACTTTTCATCTGCTTTATTACTTTTTCACTTTCTTCCTTTTTTTGGATTTGTTCTTTTTATTTAACGTTCTGTAAAATTCCCCCAATCTTTCTTAGTACTCCTTCTAGCTCCTAATTCTTTTCACTAACTTCTGGTCTTTTTTTTTTTTCATGTTTGTAAAACATATGTTCTTTATGGCCCCTCTCAGTCCCCATGGTCTCACACACTTTTGTGTCTCCTTTTCTGCCGTTGTCAGACGTGGTGTTCCGAGTGGACAATGGCTTGGTCCCGGCCCATAAACCTCTACTCATCGCGAGCTGTGACTGGATGGTCGCCTTGTTCCGTGGCTACTTCAGGGAAAGCTTCACCGAGGAGGTAAGTGGAGACCCCTCAGACAATGATGTTTAGTCCAGTTATCAAAACCTGGGGGGCTTACCTAAAGACTGTTCTCTGATGGTAGATACATCTTCTACTGGCTTCAGGAGGTGGCAGGGACCACACATTCTACAAGATTTAGAGCCCTACATACCAGACACTTATAGATCTGCACCTTGCCTTTCATGTCCTACTTCAGTCTGGAGCCCACACATAGCTTCCAAGGTTTCAGATTGCTATGTGTGACATTTTCATAATTTCAGTGTAATTTTGAGTAAGATTTCAACGACTGAGTGACACTTTCTCGCCAGCAAAATCAAGCAATGAAGACAAAGGAAACAGAAACATGCATATCAGAAATTACACCCATTTGGGCAACAAGGAACTCTAAGAAGTCACTGAACTAAAGTGTGCTAACGGCAAGCAGCTGAAAATTGAGCAGAATCCGACTGCATGACTGCACAATTCTCAGACTCAGTACACTAAAGGCGGGGGGGGCAGGCAGCTCAGAATGATATAAGCATTAATTGTATCTATTAATAGCAGCCATAGCAAGTTAGCTGAACTACTACATACAGGCGCCGCAGTCTCAGGCAGGCACACTTACTTCAAGTTTTGAGGCAAGCCGGTGCCACGGCAATTGGCGGGCCCTGTGGCGATTGGCGGGCCCCGTGGCCGCAACGACTCTTGCCATGAACCACTCCCCTGCGGCAATGATTCTGGCTCAGCCCTGCACACACATTCTCTCAGTTGCTTGCGCCGGCAGGGTCAGGTCCAGTCCCTGCCAGTGGGCACCACAGTGGTGGCAGCTCACCCGACTCAAAATGAGTTAGTGCTGCCGTGCCGAGACTCACTAATCACTCTGAAAACTGTTGAGCAGACGTGGCAGCACATGATGAAGGATCATGACCGCACCGCACTAAAATCAAATTTTATTAAGCATTAATAGCAGCATAAGCAACTGGATTTAGTAACCTCATCCTCACTCCAGGCACTTACTTTCTGTTCTTTGCGCCGGCTACCAGCGAGCAAAACGACAAGCGGCAATTGGGTAAATGCGTCTGGTAGCCACAACGAGTCGGACTCTCCCAGCCCGCAACAACATCTGGCATGATTAATTCATTCTTCTGAGGGCTGGTGTGCTCTGGGCTCCGGCTGCACCGTGCATGTTGTGCTGCCATGATTGCCGTCAGCAGCCAAAATATGCTCATGAACATCTGTCGGACGCTCGGGCGACAGTACGGACCCGCCTATTGAAGTGTGTGTCTGAACTCATGTCCTGACCACACTGTCTCTGTACTAGTCATTGGGCACCAACTCCTGATGTCAGTTGTAAAACAGTGTCAATAATGTGCTGTGGTGCGCGGTGTCGGGTGAATCAGCAATGAAGTGTTACATTGTAGCTGCAGCTAGAGCTGCTCACAGCTCGGCCACCCCACAAGCCTGCCGGGAGCAGCACGTACCATGACCGCAAGCTGCTACTCTAGCTTATATTCAGTAATGGTGCATTAGCAGCGCTCCTGCTTTGACAGCTGAGGAGGCGCTATAATGCATAACTTTGCATTTCAGTGCAGTGAATCGGACCACCTCTCTGAAATGCGTTAGTCTAACGCCTGATGCGTGGTACTTGGCAGGGCTGCCCAGAAGTTAAAGGGCTGCTGAGGTCTCTATATATCATATATTCTCTGCTGCCAGTCCCTGCAAGTTCTCTCTTTTTAGTGTGTCATCAAGCTTAGCTCAATATGTTTAGTTCTGTCTGGTCTCTGTCATATATCTGTTAATTTTAATTCTGTAGATAACTCTACCTTAATAGCTTAGAAGAAAGGGGTCCTCTGCGTAAAGATGGCTTGCCAAGAGCAGGGAATAGTACAATAAACGTGAATATGCAAACAAGTTATGGGCACAAAACACAACAATGTTAACTAAATGAAATGATCAAACAATAAATGTGCAGTACAAAACATATCCGATACTATACATTTTATATCAAAAGTAGAAAAAAATGTATTTGACGCAAATTGCTGAAATTGTCAAAACATACATAATATTAAAATATTCACGCAGACATACTCACACTCATACTTTGTGACATCATGTTTTGATGCTATTTGATGTCTATTAGTGCTATGTCTAAAAGATACAATAAATATTCATATCTCAAGTACTGCACAATTCAGCATGATATTCCTAATATTCCATATTGTTAATTCATAGGTAAATGATAACCATGAGAGACAGTACTGGAGGCCTTACATGTTGCTACGCGCGTTTCGGCAAAATGCCTTCATCAGGAAGCCGTCAGTAGAATGTGTGTATCTGTACATTGTTGTGTTTTGTGCCCATAATTTTTTCAGATAACTCTACCTTAAATCACTCTTTTGAATTACTGGCCTAGGCCTACCGTGATTTAGTCTTCTCTCTCGTCTCATGCCCTTTCACTATCCTGAGAAGACTGTTTTAGTTCTCATTCTCTCTTATGCCTTTTCTCTATCCTAAGAAGTTGTTTTAAGTTCTTTCTCTCTCTCATGCCTTTTCTCTATCCTGACAAGATGTTTTAGATTGCTTTCCCTCTCTCTCATGCTCTCTCTCAAGGGTCTGTTTGTGTTCCTGTCCTACCTTTCCTCTTGCACTGTCTCTGTAGTTTCGCAGATTTTCATTCACTTTTTTATATTGGTGATGCTTATATTTCACATTCATTTCCTTTCTTTAACACACTTCATGGCATCTTACTATTGACCTCTTTTCTGTTTAAACATTACCTCTAAAAAGATAAACTAATTTTCTACTAGCTGTTTCCTCTTCCTTATTGTGATCGTATCGGCACAATAGTTTTGGTAAAATGTTTTAATTTCTTCCATCTTGCTTTCAGTCTTAAAGTTCATGTAGTGGCCCACTGTAGTGTGCATGGTTCTCGTTCCAGTTGTCACAAACCATGAGGCCAAAGGCTTATAAATAACACCAGAACCTCCAAGTAGCAATATAGAACCATATTACACTGTTCCTATTATACGTTTTTATATTGACTGTTTATTTTGGGCTAGTTAGCTTGATAAAGTTATTGTTCGAGGCATGTGAGCTGTAGATCACATGCGTTGCATACTGCTGCCATCTAGTGTTGGGTCCGTATGTTTGCAAGTTGTTTTTCTTCGAAGAAGTCTTTTCAGTCACGAGGTAGGTGACTCCTCCTTTCGGTGATAGCGCTCATGGGCATCGACTCCATTGTTAGATTGTTTTTTTCCGCCATCGGGTTCGGACGTGTATCATTGCGCTCCGCTTAGAGACCGTTGCTTCGGGTTCCCCTCGGTGCGCAATACACTCTACCCGCATCAGTATTGTTTTCGAACGAGTATCCCACTTCTCCGCGTAACATATCCGTCGAGGAAAACATCTACTTCGATCGGAGATCTTGGAAAGGCCGTCGGGCCTAACCGCGTCGGTCCACTTTGCAGTCGATGGAATGGACTCCATTTAAATTCTGCCCTTGGTGTCATGCTAAGTATACACGTACCGACTTGCACGAAGTCTGCAACTTCTGCTTGTCTCCGGAGCACAACGAACGAAACTGTGATGCGTGTAAATTGTTCCGATTGAAGAAAATGCTCCGTGATCGTCGGGCTCGACGTCGCAAGATGCAAAGCCAAAATGTCGAAAACACGCCGGACATCTTCAGCGAAGAATCCGAGCAGGAATTTGACGCACAAGGGGCCGAGGAAGAACAAGAGGAACTTGTCTCCATCCCAGAATCGGACTCTGAGTCGGAAGAAGACTTGCCTCAAGGTCAGCGTACCGTGAGTACCGAACGTCCCTTAACCCAAAATCCACCTCAGCCAAAACAAAAGGCTTCGGTCCCACCCCTGCCTTCGGGCCACGGTCGGCACCAACAACATGTTATCGACGCCCCGCCCTCCGGCTCGGCACCGAAACATGTCTGTAAGCCTTCCGGCTCTGGATCGAGTCCGCCAAAGACTGGCATTGAGCCAAAGCATTCGGGCTCAAAGCCGAAATCCGCTTCGGAGCCGAAATCCTTGACACCAAAGACTAAGCCTCCTTCGGCGTCGAAAGCTGATTCCACCCCGGCACCGAAATCCTCGGCACTGAAACCTAAAACTGTGCCTCCGAAGCAGCAGGGTCCAAATTTCGATGCCCCAACACCCAAAACAAAAGGAACTCTACATAAATCCTGATACAGGACGTGTTCTTACTAAGTCATCTCAGAAACATAAACCTAAGTCAGAAGAAGAACCTTTCTTTATTTCTTTCAAGAGGAAGAATGTGGATACAAACCCTCCCCCTCCTCCTACTTTACCACGTTCCCCTACACCAACCTCTCCACCTTTACGTAATTTATTGATCACACCAACTAACTCTCCACCACCTGATCAGGATGAAGATGGGGATGGGGGTGGGGGGCAATTTTGTACCGATAGATCCCTGGAAAGACTATCACACAGATTCACCTACAGATAACGACCCAGATCTTTACCCTGCAAAGCTTTCTCCTCCTGACAGCAAAGTAGGACATCTAGAGTTGCTCACTAGAGCTGCAGAATATCATGGGGTGCAGTTACACAAGGAATCTTTAGAGGAAGATTTCCTATTTGAAACGTTCAGTACCACACATAGGGCTAGTCATACTCTGCCTATGCTTAAAGGCATGATGAGACATGCTGATGACATCTTTAAAGATCCAGTACGGGCTCGCATTCTGACCCCCAGGATTGATAAATATAAAGCTGCTCCCTCAGATCCAGTCTTTATTAAAGGTCAGCTACCCCTAGACTCTTTGGTAGTCTCTAATGCCCGTAAACGGGCCAATTCAAAGACTACAGGTGATGCTCATCCTCCAGACAAGGAGTCCAAACTATTAGACGCCTCTGGTAAACGAGTAGCTGCCCAAGCAGCAAACCATTGGCGCATTGCCAACACCCAGGCCCTACTAGCCAGATATGATGGGGCGCACTGGAATGAAATGGAGCAGTTGCTGCAACACTTCCCAAATGAATACAAAGCAAAAGCCCAAGATCTAGACCAGGAAGGAAAGCTCATATCCAATTCTTCAATAAGATGTGCTTTAGATGCTGCAGACACCGCAGCTAGGGAGGTCAACACTAGTGTGTCACTAAGAAGACATGCATGGTTAAGGATTTCTGGGTTCAAACCAGAAGTGCAACAGTCTATTTTAAATACCCCTTTTGATAAGGAGCATCTCTTCGGCCCGAAGTAGATAAATCAGTAGAAAACATGAAAAAAGACACAGAGGTAGCCAAGTCTATGGGAGCTCTACAGTCTCCTTCTAATAGTGGCTCCTTTCGTCGTTCATCCTACTGGGGGGAGGGAGGGAGGGGGAGGTCCGAAACCATGTCCTCAGACAATACTGCCACCTCTTACAAAGGCAACAGCCAATCTTCCTCTACAAGAGGTTTCTTTAGAGGGGGATATAGAGGTAACAACAACAAAGGTCGAGGCAAGAGTTCCGCACCTTTTAATTCCCCCTCTCCCAACAAGCAGTGACTTGCCCACACTTCCCCCTGATCATTTAACACCTGTCGGGGGACGTCTTCTACAATTCCTCCCCATTTGGCAATCTATCACCACTGACAAATAGGTGTTAGGAATTATCCAATATGGTTATTGCCTGGAGCTTACCAGCATTCCTCCAAACATACCACCACGTTCTCACAAAATGTTGCCAGAACATTTACATCTACTTCAGCAAGAAGTACAGTCTCTCCTCTCCAAAGGAGCCATAGAACCTGTGCCATTACAACATCAAGGGACAGATGTGTACTCCCTGTATTTTCTTATTCCTAAAAAGGACGTGGCCCATTCTAGACCTCCGAGAACTAAACCCCTACATACTTTCAGAGCATTTCCACATGGTGACACTGCAACAAGTACTCCCGCTTCTAAAGCATGGCAATTTTGTCTACTCTGGATTTAAAAGACTCATATTTCCACATTCTAATTCATCCCGCTCATCGCAAATATCTCAGGTTCATGATAGCGAGTCATCATTACCAATTTAAGGTACTACCATTTGGAGTCACCACTGCTCCCAGGGTATTTACCAAATGCCTGGCAGTAGTCGCAGCACATCTCAGGAGACAACACCTCCATGTCTTCTGATGCAGCGCGTACAATAAAAACTATTCTCCTCCTAGGTTACTTATAGGTCATCCAGGGGCAAACTATATTTCTCATATCCACATGACGATGGGGCCCATAAACATCGTCTAACACACACACACACTCCTGGATTTCCTTTACACCTTTGTGAAATTCTGTATTCCTAGGAGAAGCATGAGAACTAAATGGAGAACACCTTTTATGTACCGCTGGAAGAGCCAAGATATCTTGTTACCTTAATTAGTCACTTTCTTTTAGTTATTTCTTAAGATATCCCTGCTCATCGTTTGTCGATGAATCATTCATTTAAGAAATTAGTTCATAGTGATTAAGACCAGCTGAATCACAATAAACAATTCCTTATGTCACAATCATTTAGGAAAATAACCACTGAGTCATTTTGAGTTTAAAGAATCTTAAATTTTATATAATTTTAAAAGCATGGAAAGAATTTTAATACTTTATTCAATTATTCATTCTTAAATTCACAATTTTATTAAACATAATCAATATATTGCAGAAAGGAAATTTTTTGTCATGAAGCCAAAACCCTAATTACCTGCCTAGCTTCCTAATTTAGCCTAATGATTTCTAACCTAAGTTAGGAATTAGAAATAGCCTGATTCTCATACTCAACTGTAAAATAAAGACAGCAACAGCAACTTCAGCTCGTCAGCATCAGCTACCTGCAACCCGTCTCCTCTAACAGTCTTTCAACATCTTCCGCTCAGTAAGGGATCGATCAGGACCACCCAGCACTGGAAGCCACCTACACGACTCTTCAACTCCTCTCCTGACTGTGACTGCAACCACGACTGACATCAACTCTTGACCCCCTCCCACTAAGAGTAGGCCCTCTTATACCCTAATTCTAACTTTGCTAACTAACTGTTGCAACATTAATATCACGCTTTTCTTTCATTGGTCCATGCATGTCAGCTTATTCATTCTTTAATCAAGTTCTCTTGGATTCAAGGGTCCTTGGATCATTTCCTTTCCCATACGCTTAAACATTTCCATCCGATTCGATCAGTTCATTTGTAACTTCTTTCGACACATTCGAGAACTCCGCAGTCATTGTCCTTTCTCTTAGACTTGTTTCTCACGGGCTCTCCGCTGATCATCATGGCACACTATCAGTTCAATTAGGTCACACCAGCCTTGACCATTTCTTGCATCCTAGCCTCTCAGAGACATCACGAGGTTCCAGATTTCTTCAATCTCATCCCGTACCACGTGTCCCCTTGCGCATGCGCACATCTTCCCACTGGCGGCCATTTTATATCGCCACTCGGTTATACTTTAGAAGCACTAATTTGAGGCAAATAAAACATAATTAAAATAGAGAAAAATATCCCTTTCGTTTCCCTCCCGTCTACGTACCCCAATTAGTTGTTACCTAGCAGAAAGCAACATTTAAGCTGTTCCTTACTTACCATCACTATTTGTTTTTGCAACAACACGTTTTATTTCTATGAAGCACAATTAACATGCATTTATTTTTATTAGTACGCATTTATTTTTACGTTATAATTAGACACACAGACATTTATTAATAGATTATTTAGCACACACATTGGCATATTACCATTCCCACACATACAGTGTTGATTAATACATTTAAACGAACATTTTATTTAATTAATTATAAAATTTGTTAGGGGTTAAAATTTTTATTTTTTCTGCTCCATCACTTCCCATACCTGGACGACTGGCTCATCAAAGCCAGCACTTACCAAATGTATCTTCAACGCACTCAAACCACTAGTCATTTACTTCACCAACTAGGATTTACAGTAAATACGTTGAAGTCTCATCTACAGCCTTCCAACATACAAACTTATCTGGGAGCCACAATAGACGCTCACAAAGCTCTAGCCTCTTCCAATACAGCTAGGATTCACAATATTCAGTCCCTTGTCACTCATTTTCAGCCCAACCAAGCATTGCCAGCAAAAGTATTCATGCAACTGCTAGGGATGATGGTGTCTTGCATTATAATTGTTCCCCATGTAAGACTTCACATGCGTCCCCTTCAAGAATGCTTAGCAAGTCAGTGGAACCAGTCGCAGGGTCAGTTGACCGATCTAGTGTTGGTAGATGGTCGCACCCATCGCTCTCTGCAATGGTGGACCTACAAAATTTATCCAAAGGGCGGCCTTTTCTCGACCCTGTTACACAGACATTGCTAACAGCAGACGCATCGCTCACTGGTTGGGGCGCTCACCTGCAGACTCACACAATCCAAGGATTTTGGACTCTAAAGTACAAGAGCCTCCATATCAATCACCCAGAGCTACTAGCAGTGTTTCTAGCGCTCAAAGCCTTTCAACCTCACCTAACAGGCTAGACTGTCTTAGTCTGCACAGACAACATGACAGATATGTATTATATACAAAAACAGGGCGGTACACACTCTCTCCAACTGTCACGCCTAGCACAAGCCATTTGGAAATGGGCCATACATCAAAAAATGTATCTCCTAGCAGAACATCTTCCAGGAGTAAACAATCAGATTGCAGACCTTCTCAGCAGACAGAGACCGCAAATCCACGAGTGGGAACTTCATTCCCAGGTTCTCCTTCCCTACTTTCAGGAATGGGGATTTCCACACATAGACCTGTTCGCCACAGCTCAAAACGCAAAATGCCAACGCTTCGCCTCCAGGTTCCCACACCCGCTCTCCAAAGGCAATGCCCTATGGATGAACTGGTCAGGGATATTTGCTTATGCTTTTCCGCCTCTCCCACTCATTCCGCTGGTAGTTCGGAAACTCAGACAAACGTCCCTCAAACTGATTCTCATAGCTCCCGCATGGGCACGCCAACCTTGGTTCACCACCCTGCTAGAGCTCTCAGTAGTTCCACACTAAAAGCTGCATCTCAACTCCAGTCTCCTCACTCAGAGCCATGGAGAAATCAGGCATCCAAATTCCAAGGAACTCAACCTGCGATTTGGCTCCTGGGGTCATAGTTTGTTTATTTACAATTACCACCCGACTGTATGAATATTCTAAAACCGGCTAGGAGACCTACTACTAGGGCAAGTTATGCAGCAAAATGGAAACGATTTGTTATCTATTGTACCAATAACAATATCAATCCCCTTGATGCCTCAGTGCAAAACATCATCTGTTACCTCTTACATTTACAGCAATCTGGACTAGCCTAAACATCCATTTGCTTGCATTTAGCAGCAGTAGCTGCATATTTACAAAACAGACAACACTCATCTCTATTCAGAGTACCAGTGATTAAGTCCTTTATGGAAGGACGAAAAAGAGTGATATCGCCTAGAGTTCCACCTGCACCAGGATGTAACTTAAACATAGTCCTTACAAGGCTCATGGGTCCGCCGTTTGAACCAATGCACAGATGTCCTTTACAATACCTCTCTTGGAAGGTTGCTTTTCTTATCGCAATCACTTCCTTAAGGAGAGTTGGTGAACTCCAGGCAATAACTATACAAGAACCTTTCTTTCAACTTCATAAAGACAAAGTGGTTCTTGAACCAATCCCAAATTTCTACCTAAAGTGGTTCATGCTTTTCACATCAATCAATCAGTTGAGTTACCCGTGTTCTATCCTCAACCTGATTCGGTAGCAGAATGAGCTCTACACACATTAGATGTTAAAAGAGCTCTACTATATTATGTGGAAAGAACTAAAGATTTTCGCAAGACAAAACAGCTCTTTGTGGCTTTTTTGCCACCACACAAAGACAATCCCATATCTAAATCGGGCATTGCAAGATGGATTGTCAAATGTATTCAAACATGTTATGTAAAAGCGAAAAGAACCTTGACAATACCCCCTAGGGCGTATTCCACCCGCAAAACAGGGGCTACTATGGCCTTCTTAGGGAATATTCCCTTAGCTGACATCTGTAAGGCAGCAACATGGTCTACACCGCGCACATTCACCAAACACTATTGTGTAGATGTTAGCGAGACAACAAGCCAGGCAGTACTTAGAACACTTTTTCAAACAACTGCAACAGCTACAGGTTAGCCACCGCTTTGGGAGAATACTGCTGTATAGTCTATGCAAAGCATGTGATCTACAGCTCACATGCCTCGAATGGATAATGTTACTTACCCAGTACGCATCTGTTCTTGGCATGTAGAGCTGTAGATTCACATGCGGCCACCCGCCTCCCCGGGTACATATACCTGTTGCAGTTCTTTTTACTTACATACATACGCATGGACATCTCTATTCTACCTTTACTAACTCCATTCTCACCCTCTGCGGTAAAACAATCTAACAATGGAGTCGATGCCCATGCGCACTATCACTGAAAGGAGGAGTCACCTACCTCGTGACTGGAAAGACTTCTTCGAAGAAAAACAAAGTGCAAACATCCGGACCCAACACTAGATGGCAGGAGTATGCAAAGCATGTGAATCTACAGCGCTACATGCCAAGAACAGATGCTTACTGGGTAAGTAACATTATCCTTTTCAAACAGGGAACTCTTGATTAAAAACATTAAAAGAAAAATGGAATCCTACTGTTTCTGTATAAAAAGATTTCTTATGGAATTAAAAATGTAGAATTGTCTAAAAACAATCTTTGCTTTGCTAACACATTCTGTAGCAGTAAGAGGCTTGTGAAGCATTTCACTGCAAGGTGCAGCCAGTGATGGGCACTGCATCCAGGTTTGCTTTGGCTTTCAGCAGTAGAAAGTTGATTACACATTGGACAACTGTAAAGCCCCGTCAGACAACTGCACTCCGCCTCCCACATGGCCCGCACCCACAGAAGCCGAAGCGGCGGCAGCACCTCCTCTTACTCGCTGCAAAGACCTGCAACGGCCTCCTCCTCCGAACAGCCCCAACCTTGCAGTAATTCAGAAACGGCCTAAAAACCTGGCTGCTCGACTGACAAACCACAGCAGCAGCAACCCACCCTTTCCCCCCAGTGCCTGGATACCCTCACGGGTGATAATCAGCGCTATACAAATCCTGATTGATTAATTGAGTGTAGTCTGGGGCTGCTGCTATCTATTTCCCTGGAAACCCTAAAATGTTTTCGATATTTCTGGAGGACCAATGCAACGTGTTCCATATTTCTTAGGGACCAATGAAATAGATGTATACCACTCCATTGTGAGTAGTAAAAGCACCTAGACATGGATCAGTCTGTACCTTTAGCTCTACTTGACATGATCTTGGTTGCAATGCTTGGTATGGTGATTCTAGACAGACAGCAGGGTGGTTTCAAGTGGACGTGCATCTGCATCTCTTGAACTATTAAAATAATTTCTGAAGATGTTATTTATTTGGGTAAACGAATGGAGCAGAACAGCTCGCGGTAAATCATGCTGAAACTGGTTAAATTTTCAGAAAGTGCGGTTGAGATGATCCCAAAGAATAGGCATTATATACATAGTCTTATAGTAGCTGCCGAGGGCTATACTGGTTGTTAAATGCCCTGAGCTCGAGTTATATGCCTGAGCCACAGGGCCTTTAACAGCCATTAAAGCCCGGCTGTTAGAACATTCCACCCACTGAGGGTGGAATGGTGTAAATTAAAAAGGGAGAAACAGAAAGACATATATTGGAATGTTGGAGCAGTTCTGTCCCAGCCACTGTCAGCCCTGAGCCACAGCTTTGTCTTCAGTGGAGCTCCCGAATGCTATAATGGTCTGCTCTAGAGTACTCTAGCGGTCTGCTCTAGAATACTATAGCAATCTACTCTAGAATACTGTAGTGGTCTGCTCTAGAATACTGTAGTGGTCTGCTCTAGAATACTGTAGTGGTCTGCTCTAGGATACTATAATGGTCTGCTCTAGAATACTATAATGGTCTGCTCTAGAATACTATAATGGTCTGCTCTAGAATACTATAGTGGTCTGCTCTAGAATACTGCAGTGGTTTGCTCTAGAATACTATAATGGTCCGCTCTAGAATACTATAATGGTCTGCTCTAGAATGCTATAATGGTCTGCTCTAGAATACTATAGTGCTCTGCTCCAGAATACTAGAACGGTCTGCTCTAGAATACTATAGTGGTCTGCTCTAGAATGCTATAATGGTCTGCTTTGGAATACTATGCTGGCCTGCTCTACAATACTATAATGGTCTGCTCTACAATACTATAATGGTCTGTTTTAGAATACTATAGTGGTCTGCTTCAGAATACTATAATGGACTGCTCTAGAATACTATTGTGGTCTGTGTCTGCTCTAGAATGCTATTGTGGTCTGCTCTAGAATATTATTGTGCTCTGCTCTAGAATACTATAATGGTCTGCTCTAGAATAATGTAATGGTCTGCTCTAGAATACTGTAATGGTCTGCTCTAGAATACTATAGCGGTCTACTCTATAATACTGTAGTGGTCTACTCTATAATACTGTAGTGGTCTGCTCTAGAATACTGTAGTGGTCTGCTCTAGAATACTGTAGTGGTCTGCTCTAGAATACTGTAGTGGTCTGCTCTAGAATACTATAGCAGTCTACTCTAGAATACTTTAGCGGTCTGCTCTAGAATACTGTAGTGGTCTGATCTAGAATACTATAATGGTCTGATCTAGAATACTATAATGGTCTGCTCTAGAATACTGTAGTGCTCTGCTCTAGAATACTATAATGGTCTACTCTAGAATATTGTAGTGGTCTCCTCTAGAATGCTATAATCGTCTGCTTTGGAATACTATACTGGTTTGCTCTAGAATACTATAATGGTCTGCTCTAGAAAAGTATAGTGGTCTGCTCTACAATACTATAATGGACTCCTCTAGAATACTATCATGGTCTGGGTCTGCTCTAGAATGCTGTTGTGGTCTGCTCTAGAATGCTATTGTGGTCTGCTCTAGAATGCTATTGTGGTCTGCTCTAGAATGCTATTGTGGTCTGCTCTAGAATGCTATTGTGGTCTGCTCTAGAATGCAATTGTGGTCTGCTCTAGAATGCAATTGTGGTCTGCTCTAGAATGCTGTTGTGGTCTGCTCTAGAGTATTATTGTGCTCTGCTCTAGAATACTATAATGGTCTGCTCGAGAATACTGTAGAAGTCTGCTCTAGAATACTGTTGTGGTCTTCTCTAGAATACTGTAGTGGCCTGCTCTAGAATACTATAGCAGTCTACTCTAGAATACTCTAGTGGTCTACTGTAGAATACTCTAGTGGTCTGCTCTAGAATGCTATAGTGGTCTGCTCTAGATTACTGTAATGGTCTGCTCTAGAATACTATGGTGGCCTGCTCTAGAATACTATGGTGGCCTGCTCTAGAATACTATAGCAGTCTACTCTAGAATACTGTTATGGTCTGATCTAGAATACTAGAATGGTCTGCTCTAGAATACTAGAATGGTCTGCTCTAGAATACTAGAATGGTCTGTTCCAGAATACTATAGTGGTCTGCTCTAGTGAACTAGAATGGCATGCTCTAGAATACTATAGTGGTCTGCTCTAGAAAACTATAGTGGTCTCCTCTAGAATACTATAGTGTCTGCTGTAGAATACTGGAATGGTCTGCTCTAGAATGCGGTCATGGCCTGGGTCTGCTCTAGAAACCTATAGTGGTCTGCTCTAGAATCCTATAGTGATCTGCTCTAGCATACTATTGTGGTCCGCTCTAGAATACTATTGTGGTCCGCTCTAGAATACTATTGTGGTCCGCTCTAGAATACTATTGTGGTCCGCTCTAGAATACTATTGTGGTCCGCTCTAGAATACTATTGTGGTCGCTCTAGAATACTATTGTGGTCGCTCTAGAATATTATTGTGATCCGCTCTAGAATACTATAGTGGTCTGCTCTAGAATACTATAATGGTCTGCTCTAGAATACTATTGTGGTCCGCTCTAGAATACTATTGTGATCCGCTCTAGAACAATATCATGGTCTGTTCTAGAATAATATCATGGTCTGCTATAGAATAATATCATGGTCTGCTCTAGAACAATATCATGGTCTGCTCTAGAACAATATCATGGTTTTGCTATAGAATCATATCATGGTTTTGCTATAGAATCATATCATGGTCTGCTATAGAATAATATCATGGTCTGCTATAGAATAATATCATGGTCTGCTATAGAATAATATCATGGTCTGCTATAGAATCATATCATGGTCTGCTATAGAATCATATCATGGTCTGCTATAGAATAATATCATGGTCTGCTATAGAATAATATCATGGTCTGCTATAGAATCATATCATGGTCTGCTATAGAATCATATCATGGTCTGCTATAGAATCATATCATGGTCTGCTATAGAATCATATCATGGTCTGCTATAGAATCATATCATGGTCTGCTATAGAATAATATCCTGGTCTGCTATAGAATATCATGGTCTGCAATAGAATAATATCATGGTCTGCTATAGAATCATATCATGGTCTGCTATAGAATCATATCATGGTCTGCTATAGAATCATATCATGGTCTGCTATAGAATCATATCATGGTCTGCTATAGAACAATATCATGGTCTGCTCTAGAACAATATCATGGTTTTGCTATAGAATCATATCATGGTCTGCTATAGAATCATATCATGGTCTGCTATAGAATAATATCATGGTCTGCTATAGAATAATATCCTGGTCTGCTATAGAATAATATCATGGTCTGCTATATAATAATATCATGGTCTGCTATATAATCATATCATGGTCTGCTATAGAATCATATCATGGTCTGCTATAGAATAATATCATGGTCTGCTATAGAATCATATCATGGTCTGCTATAGAATCATATCATGGTCTGCTATAGAATAATATCATGGTCTGCTATAGAATAATATCCTGGTCTGCTATAGAATATCATGGTCTGCTATAGAATCATATCATGGTCTGCTATAGAATCATATCATGGTCTGCTATAGAATCATATCATGGTCTGCTATAGAATCATATCATGGTCTGCTATAGAATCATATCATGGTCTGCTATAGAATCATATCATGGTCTGCTATAGAATCATATCATGGTCTGCTATAGAATAATATCATGGTCTGCTATAGAATAATATCATGGTCTGCTGTAGAATAATATCATGGTCTGCTATAGAATCATATCATGGTCTGCTATAGAATCATATCATGGTCTGCTATAGAATCATATCATGGTCTGCTATAGAACAATATCATGGTCTGCTATAGAACAATATCATGGTCTGCTATAGAACAATATCATGGTCTGCTATAGAACAATATCATGGTCTGCTATAGAATCATATTATGGTCTGCTATAGAATATCATGGTCTGCTATAGAATCATATCATGGTCTGCTATAGAATCAGATCATGGTCTGCTATAGAATCATATCATGGTCTGCTATAGAATAATATCATGGTCTGCTATAGAATAATATCATGGTCTGCTATAGAATCATATCATGGTCTGCTATAGAATAATATGGTCTGCTATAGAATAATATCATGGTCTGCTATAGAATAATATCATGGTCTGCTATAGAATAATATCATGGTCTGCTATAGAATAATATCATGGTCTGCTATAGAATAATATCATGGTCTGCTATAGAATAATATCATGGTCTGCTATAGAATAATATCATGGTCTGCTATAGAATAATATCATGGTCTGCTATAGAATAATATCATGGTCTGCTATAGAACAATATCATGGTCTGCTATAGAACAATATCATGGTCTGCTATAGAACAATATCATGGTCTGCTATAGAACAATATCATGGTCTGCTATAGAACAATATCATGGTCTGCTATAGAACAATATCATGGTCTGCTATAGAACAATATCATGGTCTGCTACAGAACAATATCATGGTCTGCTATAGAATCATATCATGGTCTGCTATAGAATCATATCATGGTCTGCTATAGAATCATATCATGGTCTGCTATAGAATAATATCATGGTCTGCTATAGAATAATATCATGGTCTGCTATAGAATCATATCATGGTCTGCTATAGAATAATATCATGGTCTGCTATAGAATCATATCATGGTCTGCTATAGAATCATATCATGGTCTGCTATAGAATCATATCATGGTCTGCTATAGAATCATATCATGGTCTGCTATAGAATCATATCATGGTCTGCTATAGAATCATATCATGGTCTGCTATAGAATCATATCATGGTCTGCTATAGAATCATATCATGGTCTGCTATAGAATCATATCATGGTCTGCTATAGAATCATATCATGGTCTGCTATAGAATAATATCATGGTCTGCTATAGAATAATATCATGGTCTGCTATAGAATAATATCATGGTCTGCTATAGAATAATATCATGGTCTTCTATAGAACAATATTATGGTCTGCTATAGAACAATATTATGGTCTGCTATAGAACAATATTATGGTCTGCTATAGAACAATATCATGGTCTGCTATAGAACAATATCATGGTCTGCTATAGAATAATATCATGGTCTGCTATAGAATCATATCATGGTCTGCTATAGAATCATATCATGGTCTGCTATAGAATCTATCATGGTCTGCTATAGAATAATATCATGGTCTGCTATAGAATAATATCATGGTCTGCTATAGAATAATATCATGGTCTGCTATAGAATCATATCATGGTCTGCTATAGAATAATATCATGGTCTGCTATAGAATAATATCATGGTCTGCTATAGAATAATATCCTGGTCTGCTATAGAATAATATCATGGTCTGCTATAGAATAATATCATGGTCTGCTATAGAATAATATCATGGTCTGCTATAGAATAATATCATGGTCTGCTATAGAATCATATCATGGTCTGCTATAGAATCATATCATGGTCTGCTATAGAATCATATCATGGTCTGCTATAGAATAATATCATGGTATGCTATAGAATCTATCATGGTCTGCTATAGAATCATATGGTCTGCTATAGAATCATATCATGGTCTGCTATAGAATCATATCATGGTCTGCTATAGAATAATATCATGGTCTGCTATAGAATAATATCATGGTCTGCTATAGAATAATATCATGGTCTGCTATAGAATAATATCATGGTCTGCTATAGAATAATATCATGGTCTGCTATAGAATAATATCATGGTCTGCTATAGAATAATATCATGGTCTGCAATAGAATAATATCATGGTCTGCTATAGAATAATATCATGGTCTGCTATAGAATAATATCATGGTCTGCTATAGAATAATATCATGGTCTGCTATAGAATAATATCATGGTCTGCTATAGAATAATATCATGGTCTGCTATAGAATATCATGGTCTGCAATAGAATAATATCATGGTCTGCTATAGAATAATATCATGGTCTGCTATAGAATCATATGGTCTGCTATAGAATAATATCATGGTCTGCTATAGAATCATATCATGGTCTGCTATAGAATAATATCATGGTCTGCTATAGAATAATATCATGGTCTGCTATAGAATCATATCATGGTCTGCTATAGAATCATATCGTGGTCTGCTATAGAATCATATCATGGTCTGCTATAGAATCATATCATGGTCTGCTATAGAATCATATCATGGTCTGCTATAGAATCATATCATGGTCTGCTATAGAATCATATCATGGTCTGCTATAGAATCATATCATGGTCTGCTATAGAATCATATCATGGTCTGCTATAGAATCATATCATGGTCTGCTATAGAATAATATCATGGTCTGCTATAGAATAATATCATGGTCTGCTATAGAATCATATCATGGTCTGCTATAGAATCATATCATGGTCTGCTATAGAATCATATCATGGTCTGCTATAGAATCATATCATGGTCTGCTATAGAATCATATCATGGTCTGCTATAGAATCATATCATGGTCTGCTATAGAATCATATCATGGTCTGCTATAGAATAATATCATGGTCTGCTATAGAATAATATCATGGTCTGCTAAAGAATAATATCATGGTCTGCTATAGAATAATACCATGGTCTGCTATAGAATCATATGGTCTGCTATAGAATCATATCATGGTCTGCTATAGAATCATATAGGTCTGCTATAGAATAATATCATGGTCTGCTATAGAATCATATCTTGGTCTGCTATAGAATAATACCATGGTCTGCTATAGAATAATACCATGGTCTGCTATAGAATAAAACCATGGTCTGCTATAGAATCATATGGTCTGCTATAGAATCATATCATGGTCTGCTATAGAATAATATCATGGTCTGCTATAGAATAAAATCATGGTCTGCTATAGAATCATATATGGTCTGCTATAGAATCATATCATGGTCTGCTAAAGAATAATATCATGGTCTGCTATAGAATAATACCATGGTCTGCTATAGAATCATATGGTCTGCTATAGAATCATATCATGGTCTGCTATAGAATCATATCATGGTCTGCTGTAGAATAATATCATGGTCTGCTATAGAATCATATCATGGTCTGCTATAGAATAATATCATGGTCTGCTATAGAATAATATCATGGTCTGCTATAGAATAATATCATGGTCTGGTATAGAATAATATCATGGTCTGGTATAGAATAATATCATGGTCTGCTATAGAATCATATCATGGTCTGCTATAGAATCATATCATGGTCTGCTATAGAATCATATCATGGTCTGCTATAGAATCATATCATGGTCTGCTATAGAATCATATCATGGTCTGCTATAGAATCATATCATGGTCTGCTATAGAATCATATCATGGTCTGCTATAGAATCATATCATGGTCTGCTATAGAATCATATCATGGTCTGCTATAGAATCATATCATGGTCTGCTATAGAATAATATCATGGTCTGCTATAGAATAATATCATGGTCTGCTATAGAATAATATCATGGTCTGCTATAGAATAATATCATGGTCTGCTATAGAATCATATCATGGTCTGCTATAGAATCATATCATGGTCTGCTATAGAATCATATCATGGTCTGCTATAGAATAATATCATGGTCTGCTATAGAATAATATCATGGTCTGCTATAGAATAATATCATGGTCTGCTATAGAATCATATCATGGTCTGCTATAGAATAATATCATGGTCTGCTATAGAATAATATCATGGTCTGCTATAGAATAATATCCTGGTCTGCTATAGAATAATATCATGGTCTGCTATAGAATAATATCATGGTCTGCTATAGAATAATATCATGGTCTGCTATAGAATAATATCATGGTCTGCTATAGAATCATATCATGGTCTGCTATAGAATCATATCATGGTCTGCTATAGAATAATATCATGGTCTGCTATAGAATAATATCATGGTCTGCTATAGAATAATATCATGGTCTGCTATAGAATAATATCATGGTCTGCTATAGAATAATATCATGGTCTGCTATAGAATAATATCATGGTCTGCTATAGAATCAGATCATGGTCTGCTATAGAATCATATCATGGTCTGCTATAGAATCATATCATGGTCTGCTATAGAATCATATCATGGTCTGCTATAGAATAATATCATGGTCTGCTATAGAATAATATCATGGTCTGCTATAGAATAATATCATGGTCTGCTATAGAATCATATAGGTCTGCTATAGAATCATATCAGGTCTGCTATAGAATCATATCATGGTCTGCTATAATATAGAATAATATCATGGTCTGCTATAGAATAATATCATGGTCTGCTATAGAATAATATCATGGTCTGCTATAGAATAATATCATGGTCTGCTATAGAATAATATCATGGTCTGCTATAGAATAATATCATGGTCTGCTATAGAATAATATCATGGTCTGCTATAGAATAATATCATGGTCTGCAATAGAATAATATCATGGTCTGCTATAGAATAATATCATGGTCTGCTATAGAATAATATCATGGTCTGCTATAGAATAATATCATGGTCTGCTATAGAATAATATCATGGTCTGCTATAGAATAATATCATGGTCTGCTATAGAATCATATCATGGTCTGCTATAGAATAATATCATGGTCTGCTATAGAATCATATCATGGTCTGCTATAGAATAATATCATGGTCTGCTATAGAATCAATATCATGGTCTGCTATAGAATAATATCATGGTCTGCTATAGAACAATATCATGGTCTGCTATAGAATAATATCATGGTCTGCTATAGAACAATATCATGGTCTGCTATAGAATAATATCATGGTCTGCTATAGAATCATATCATGGTCTGCTATAGAATCATATCATGGTCTGCTATAGAATCATATCATGGTCTGCTATAGAATAATATCATGGTCTGCTATAGAATAATATCATGGTCTGCTATAGAATAATATCATGGTCTGCTATAGAATAATATCATGGTCTGCTATAGAATCATATCATGGTCTGCTATAGAATCATATCATGGTCTGCTATAGAATCATATCATGGTCTGCTATAGAATCATATCATGGTCTGCTATAGAATAATATCATGGTCTGCTATAGAATAATATCATGGTCTGCTATAGAATAATATCATGGTCTGCTATAGAATAATATCATGGTCTGCTATAGAATAATATCATGGTCTGCTATAGAATAATATCATGGTCTGCTATAGAACAATATCATGGTCTGCTATAGAACAATATCATGGTCTGCTATAGAACAATATCATGGTCTGCTATAGAACAATATCATGGTCTGCTATAGAACAATATCATGGTCTGCTATAGAACAATATCATGGTCTGCTATAGAATCATATCATGGTCTGCTATAGAATCATATCATGGTCTGCTATAGAATAATATCATGGTCTGCTATAGAATAATATCATGGTCTGCTATAGAATAATATCATGGTCTGCTATAGAATAATATCATGGTCTGCTATAGAATAATATCATGGTCTGCTATAGAATCATATCATGGTCTGCTATAGAATCATATCATGGTCTGCTATAGAATCATATCATGGTCTGCTATAGAATCATATCATGGTCTGCTATAGAATCATATCATGGTCTGCTATAGAATAATATCATGGTCTGCTATAGAATCATATCATGGTCTGCTATAGAATAATATCATGGTCTGCTATAGAATAATATCATGGTCTGCTATAGAATCATATCATGGTCTGCTATAGAATCATATCATGGTCTGCTATAGAATCATATCATGGTCTGCTATAGAATCATATCATGGTCTGCTATAGAATCATATCATGGTCTGCTATAGAATCATATCATGGTCTGCTATAGAATCATATCATGGTCTGCTATAGAATCATATCATGGTCTGCTATAGAATCATATCATGGTCTGCTATAGAATCATATCATGGTCTGCTATAGAATCATATCATGGTCTGCTATAGAATAATATCATGGTCTGCTATAGAATAATATCATGGTCTGCTATAGAATAATATCATGGTCTGCTGTAGAATTATATCATGGTCTGCTGTAGAATAATATCATGGTCTGCTATAGAATCATATCATGGTCTGCTATAGAATAATATCATGGTCTGCTATAGAATAATATCATGGTCTGCTGTAGAATAATATCATGGTCTGCTGTAGAATCATATCATGGTCTGCTGTAGAATAATATCATGGTCTGCTGTAGAATAATATCATGGTCTGCTGTAGAATCATATCATGGTCTGCTATAGAATAATATCATGGTCTGCTATAGAATAATATCATGGTCTGCTGTAGAATAATATCATGGTCTGCTGTAGAATAATATCATGGTCTGCTATAGAATCATATCATGGTCTGCTGTAGAACAATATCATGGTCTGCTGTAGAACAATATCATGGTCTGCTATAGAACAATATCATGGTCTGCTATAGAACAATATCATGGTCTGCTATAGAATAATATCATGGTCTGCTATAGAATCATATCATGGTCTGCTATAGAATAATATCATGGTCTGCTATAGAATAATATCATGGTCTGGTATAGAATCATATCATGGTCTGCTATAGAATAATATCATGGTCTGCTATAGAATAATATCATGGTCTGCTATAGAATCATATCATGGTCTGCTATAGAATCATATCATGGTCTGCTATAGAATAATATCATGGTCTGCTATAGAATAATATCATGGTCTGCTATAGAACAATATCATGGTCTGCTATAGAATAATATCATGGTCTGCTATAGAATAATATCATGGTCTGCTATAGAATCATATCGTGGTCTGCTATAGAATCATATCGTGGTCTGCTATAGAATCATATCATGGTCTGCTATAGAATCATATCGTGGTCTGCTATAGAATCATATCGTGGTCTGCTATAGAATAATATCATGGTCTGCTATAGAATCATATCATGGTCTGCTATAGAATAATATCATGGTCTGCTATAGAATAATACCATGGTCTGCTATAGAATAATATCATGGTCTGCTATAGAATAATATCATGGTCTGCTGTAGAATAATATCATGGTCTGCTATAGAATAATATCATGGTCTGCTATAGAACAATATCATGGTCTGCTGTAGAATCATATCATGGTCTGCTATAGAATAATATCATGGTCTGCTATAGAATAATATCATGGTCTGCTATAGAATAATATCATGGTCTGCTATAGAATAATATCATGGTCTGCTATAGAATAATATCATGGTCTGCTATAGAATAATATCATGGTCTGCTATAGAATAATATCATGGTCTGCTATAGAATAATATCATGGTCTGCTATAGAATAATATCAAGGTTTTGCTATAGAATAATATCATGGTCTGCTGTAGAATAATATCATGGTCTGCTATAGAATAATATCATGGTCTGCTATAGAACAATATCATGGTCTGCTGTAGAATCATATCATGGTCTGCTATAGAATAATATCATGGTCTGCTATAGAATAATATCATGGTCTGCTATAGAATAATATCATGGTCTGCTATAGAATAATATCATGGTCTGCTATAGAATAATATCATGGTCTGCTATAGAATAATATCATGGTCTGCTATAGAATAATATCATGGTCTGCTATAGAATAATATCATGGTCTGCTATAGAATAATATCAAGGTTTTGCTATAGAATAATACCATGGTCTGCTATAGAATAATATCATGGTCTGCTGTAGAATAATATCATGGTCTGCTGTAGAATAATATCATGGTCTGCTATAGAATAATATCATGGTCTGCTATAGAACAATATCATGGTCTGCTATAGAATAATATCATGGTCTGCTATAGAATAATATCATGGTCTGCTATAGAATAATATCATGGTCTGCTGTAGAATAATATCATGGTCTGCTGTAGAATAATATCATGGTCTGCTATAGAATAATATCATGGTCTGCTATAGAATCATATCATGGTCTGCTATAGAATCATATCATGGTCTGCTATAGAATCATATCATGGTCTGCTATAGAATCATATCATGGTCTGCTATAGAATAATATCATGGTCTGCTATAGAATAATATCATGGTCTGCTATAGAATCATATCATGGTCTGCTATAGAATCATATCATGGTCTGCTATAGAATCATATCATGGTCTGCTATAGAATCATATCATGGTCTGCTATAGAATCATATCATGGTCTGCTATAGAATCATATCATGGTCTGCTATAGAATCATATCATGGTCTGCTATAGAATAATATCATGGTCTGCTATAGAATAATATCATGGTCTGCTAAAGAATAATATCATGGTCTGCTATAGAATAATACCATGGTCTGCTATAGAATCATATGGTCTGCTATAGAATCATATCATGGTCTGCTATAGAATCATATGGTCTGCTATAGAATAATATCATGGTCTGCTATAGAATCATATCTTGGTCTGCTATAGAATAATACCATGGTCTGCTATAGAATAATACCATGGTCTGCTATAGAATAAAACCATGGTCTGCTATAGAATCATATGGTCTGCTATAGAATCATATCATGGTCTGCTATAGAATAATATCATGGTCTGCTATAGAATAAAACCATGGTCTGCTATAGAATCATATGGTCTGCTATAGAATCATATCATGGTCTGCTAAAGAATAATATCATGGTCTGCTATAGAATAATACCATGGTCTGCTATAGAATCATATGGTCTGCTATAGAATCATATCATGGTCTGCTATAGAATCATATCATGGTCTGCTGTAGAATAATATCATGGTCTGCTATAGAATCATATCATGGTCTGCTATAGAATAATATCATGGTCTGCTATAGAATAATATCATGGTCTGCTATAGAATAATATCATGGTCTGGTATAGAATAATATCATGGTCTGGTATAGAATAATATCATGGTCTGCTATAGAATCATATCATGGTCTGCTATAGAATCATATCATGGTCTGCTATAGAATCATATCATGGTCTGCTATAGAATCATATCATGGTCTGCTATAGAATCATATCATGGTCTGCTATAGAATCATATCATGGTCTGCTATAGAATCATATCATGGTCTGCTATAGAATCATATCATGGTCTGCTATAGAATCATATCATGGTCTGCTATAGAATCATATCATGGTCTGCTATAGAATAATATCATGGTCTGCTATAGAATAATATCATGGTCTGCTATAGAATAATATCATGGTCTGCTATAGAATATCATGGTCTGCAATAGAATAATATCATGGTCTGCTATAGAATATCATGGTCTGCAATAGAATAATATCATGGTCTGCTATAGAATCAGATCATGGTCTGCTATAGAATCATATCATGGTCTGCTATAGAATCAGATCATGGTCTGCTATAGAATCATATCATGGTCTGCTATAGAATAATATCATGGTCTGCTATAGAATAATATCATGGTCTGCTATAGAATAATATCATGGTCTGCTATAGAATCATATGGTCTGCTATAGAATCATAAGGTCTGCTATAGAATCATATCATGGTCTGCTATAATATAGAATAATATCATGGTCTGCTATAGAATAATATCATGGTCTGCTATAGAATAATATCATGGTCTGCTATAGAATAATATCATGGTCTGCTATAGAATAATATCATGGTCTGCTATAGAATAATATCATGGTCTGCTATAGAATAATATCATGGTCTGCTATAGAATATCATGGTCTGCAATAGAATAATATCATGGTCTGCTATAGAATAATATCATGGTCTGCTATAGAATAATATCATGGTCTGCTATAGAATAATATCATGGTCTGCTATAGAATAATATCATGGTCTGCTATAGAATAATATCATGGTCTGCTATAGAATCATATGGTCTGCTATAGAATAATATCATGGTCTGCTATAGAATCATATCATGGTCTGCTATAGAATAATATCATGGTCTGCTATAGAACAATATCATGGTCTGCTATAGAACAATATCATGGTCTGCTATAGAACAATATCATGGTCTGCTATAGAACAATATCATGGTCTGCTATAGAACAATATCATGGTCTGCTATAGAATAATATCATGGTCTGCTATAGAATCATATCATGGTCTGCTATAGAATCATATCATGGTCTGCTATAGAATCATATGGTCTGCTATAGAATAATATCATGGTCTGCTATAGAATAATATCATGGTCTGCTATAGAATAATATCATGGTCTGCTATAGAATCATATCATGGTCTGCTATAGAATCATATCATGGTCTGCTATAGAATCATATCATGGTCTGCTATAGAATCATATCATGGTCTGCTATAGAATCATATCATGGTCTGCTATAGAATAATATCATGGTCTGCTATAGAATAATATCATGGTCTGCTATAGAATAATATCATGGTCTGCTATAGAATAATATCATGGTCTGCTATAGAATAATATCATGGTCTGCTATAGAACAATATCATGGTCTGCTATAGAACAATATCATGGTCTGCTATAGAACAATATCATGGTCTGCTATAGAACAATATCATGGTCTGCTATAGAACAATATCATGGTCTGCTATAGAACAATATCATGGTCTGCTATAGAACAATATCATGGTCTGCTATAGAATCATATCATGGTCTGCTATAGAATCATATCATGGTCTGCTATAGAATAATATCATGGTCTGCTATAGAATAATATCATGGTCTGCTATAGAATAATATCATGGTCTGCTATAGAATAATATCATGGTCTGCTATAGAATAATATCATGGTCTGCTATAGAATCAGATCATGGTCTGCTATAGAATCAGATCATGGTCTGCTATAGAATCATATCATGGTCTGCTATAGAATCATATCATGGTCTGCTATAGAATCATATCATGGTCTGCTATAGAATAATATCATGGTCTGCTATAGAATCATATCATGGTCTGCTATAGAATAATATCATGGTCTGCTATAGAATAATATCATGGTCTGCTATAGAATCAGATCATGGTCTGCTATAGAATCAGATCATGGTCTGCTATAGAATCATATCATGGTCTGCTATAGAATCATATCATGGTCTGCTATAGAATCATATCATGGTCTGCTATAGAATCATATCATGGTCTGCTATAGAATCATATCATGGTCTGCTATAGAATCATATCATGGTCTGCTATAGAATCATATCATGGTCTGCTATAGAATCATATCATGGTCTGCTATAGAATCATATCATGGTCTGCTATAGAATAATATCATGGTCTGCTATAGAATAATATCATGGTCTGCTATAGAATAATATCATGGTCTGCTGTAGAATTATATCATGGTCTGCTGTAGAATAATATCATGGTCTGCTATAGAATCATATCATGGTCTGCTATAGAATAATATCATGGTCTGCTATAGAATAATATCATGGTCTGCTGTAGAATAATATCATGGTCTGCTGTAGAATCATATCATGGTCTGCTGTAGAATAATATCATGGTCTGCTGTAGAATAATATCATGGTCTGCTGTAGAATCATATCATGGTCTGCTATAGAATAATATCATGGTCTGCTATAGAATAATATCATGGTCTGCTGTAGAATAATATCATGGTCTGCTGTAGAATAATATCATGGTCTGCTATAGAATCATATCATGGTCTGCTGTAGAACAATATCATGGTCTGCTGTAGAACAATATCATGGTCTGCTATAGAACAATATCATGGTCTGCTATAGAACAATATCATGGTCTGCTATAGAATAATATCATGGTCTGCTATAGAATCATATCATGGTCTGCTATAGAATAATATCATGGTCTGCTATAGAATAATATCATGGTCTGGTATAGAATCATATCATGGTCTGCTATAGAATATCATGGTCTGCTATAGAATAATATCATGGTCTGCTATAGAATCATATCATGGTCTGCTATAGAATCATATCATGGTCTGCTATAGAATAATATCATGGTCTGCTATAGAATAATATCATGGTCTGCTATAGAACAATATCATGGTCTGCTATAGAATAATATCATGGTCTGCTATAGAATAATATCATGGTCTGCTATAGAATCATATCATGGTCTGCTATAGAATCATATCATGGTCTGCTATAGAATCATATCATGGTCTGCTATAGAATCATATCATGGTCTGCTATAGAATCATATCATGGTCTGCTATAGAATAATATCATGGTCTGCTATAGAATAATATCATGGTCTGCTATAGAATAATATCATGGTCTGCTGTAGAATAATATCATGGTCTGCTATAGAATAATATCATGGTCTGCTATAGAACAATATCATGGTCTGCTGTAGAATCATATCATGGTCTGCTATAGAATAATATCATGGTCTGCTATAGAATAATATCATGGTCTGCTATAGAATAATATCATGGTCTGCTATAGAATAATATCATGGTCTGCTATAGAATAATATCATGGTCTGCTATAGAATAATATCATGGTCTGCTATAGAATAATATCATGGTCTGCTATAGAATAATATCATGGTCTGCTATAGAATAATATCATGGTCTGCTATAGAATAATATCATGGTCTGCTATAGAATAATATCATGGTCTGCTATAGAATAATATCATGGTCTGCTATAGAATAATATCATGGTCTGCTATAGAATAATATCATGGTCTGCTATAGAATAATATCATGGTCTGCTATAGAATAATATCATGGTCTGCTATAGAATAATATCATGGTCTGCTATAGAATAATATCATGGTCTGCTATAGAATAATATCATGGTCTGCTATAGAATAATATCATGGTCTGCTATAGAATAATATCATGGTCTGCTATAGAATAATATCATGGTCTGCTATAGAATAATATCATGGTCTGCTATAGAATAATATCATGGTCTGCTATAGAATAATATCATGGTCTGCTATAGAATAATATCATGGTCTGCTATAGAATAATATCATGGTCTGCTATAGAATAATATCATGGTCTGCTGTAGAATCATATCATGGTCTGCTATAGAATAATATCATGGTCTGCTATAGAATAATATCATGGTCTGCTATAGAATAATATCATGGTCTGCTATAGAATAATATCAAGTGGTCTGCTATAGAATAATATCATGGTCTGCTATAGAATAATATCATGGTCTGCTATAGAATAATATCATGGTCTGCTATAGAATAATATCATGGTCTTGCTATAGAATAATATCATGGTCTGCTATAGAATAATATCATGGTCTGCTATAGAATAATATCATGGTCTGCTATAGAATAATATCATGGTCTGCTATAGAATAATATCATGGTCTGCTATAGAATAATATCATGGTCTGCTATAGAATAATATCATGGTCTGCTATAGAATAATATCATGGTCTGCTATAGAATAATATCAAGGTTCTGCTATAGAATAATATCATAGGTTCTTGCTATAGAATAATATCATGGTCTGCTATAGAATAATATCATGGTCTGCTGTAGAATAATATCATGGTCTGCTATAGAATAATATCATGGTCTGCTATAGAACAATATCATGGTCTGCTGTAGAATCATATCATGGTCTGCTATAGAATAATATCATGGTCTGCTATAGAATAATATCATGGTCTGCTATAGAATAATATCATGGTCTGCTATAGAATAATATCAAGGTTTTGCTATAGAATAATATCATGGTCTGCTATAGAATAATATCAAGGTTTTGCTATAGAATAATATCATGGTCTGCTATAGAATAATATCATGGTTCTGCTATAGAATAATATCATGGTCTGCTATAGAATAATATCATGGTCTGCTATAGAATAATATCATGGTCTGCTGTAGAACAATATCATGGTCTGCTGTAGAATCATATCATGGTCTGCTATAGAATAATATCATGGTCTGCTATAGAATAATATCATGGTCTGCTATAGAATAATATCATGGTCTGCTATAGAATAATATCAAGGTTTTGCTATAGAATAATATCATGGTCTGCTATAGAATAATATCAAGGTTTTGCTATAGAATAATATCATGGTCTGCTATAGAATAATATCATGGTTTTGCTATAGAATGGTCTGCTATAGAATAATATCATGGTCTGCTATAGAATAATATCATGGTCTGCTATAGAATAATATCATGGTCTGCTATAGAATAATATCATGGTCTGCTGTAGAATAATATCATGGTCTGCTATAGAATAATATCATGGTCTGCTATAGAACAATATCATGGTCTGCTGTAGAATAACATCATGGTCTGCTATAGAATAATATCATGGTCTGCTATAGAATAATATCATGGTCTGCTATAGAATAATATCATGGTCTGCTATAGAATAATATCATGGTCTGCTATAGAATAATATCATGGTCTGCTATAGAATAATATCATGGTCTGCTATAGAATAATATCATGGTCTGCTATAGAATAATATCATGGTCTGCTATAGAATAATATCAAGGTTTTGCTATAGAATAATACCATGGTCTGCTATAGAATAATATCATGGTCTGCTGTAGAATAATATCATGGTCTGCTGTAGAATAATATCATGGTCTGCTATAGAATAATATCATGGTCTGCTATAGAACAATATCATGGTCTGCTGTAGAATCATATCATGGTCTGCTATAGAATAATATCATGGTCTGCTATAGAATAATATCATGGTCTGCTATAGAATAATATCATGGTCTGCTATAGAATAATATCAAGGTTTTGCTATAGAATAATATCATGGTCTGCTATAGAATAATATCAAGGTTTTGCTATAGAATAATATCATGGTCTGCTATAGAATAATATCATGGTTTTGCTATAGAATGGTCTGCTATAGAATAATATCATGGTCTGCTATAGAATAATATCATGGTCTGCTATAGAATAATATCATGGTCTGCTATAGAATAATATCAAGGTTTGCTATAGAATAATATCAAGGTTTTGCTATAGAATAATATCATGGTCTGCTATAGAATAATATCATGGTCTGCTATAGAATAATATCAAGGTTTTGCTATAGAATAATATCAAGGTTTTGCTATAGAATAATATCATGGTCTGCTATAGAATAATATCATGGTCTGCTGTAGAATAATATCATGGTCTGCTATAGAATAATATCATGGTCTGCTGTAGAACAATATCATGGTCTGCTGTAGAATCATATCATGGTCTGCTATAGAATAATATCATGGTCTGCTATAGAATAATATCATGGTCTGCTATAGAATAATATCAAGGTTTTGCTATAGAATAATATCATGGTCTGCTATAGAATAATATCAAGGTTTTGCTATAGAATAATATCATGGTCTGCTATAGAATAATATCATGGTCTGCTATAGAATAATATCATGGTCTGCTATAGAATAATATCAAGGTTTTGCTATAGAATAATATCAAGGTTTTGCTATAGAATAATATCATGGTCTGCTGTAGAATAATATCAAGGTTTTGCTATAGAATAATATCATGGTCTGCTATAGAATAATATCATGGTCTGCTGTAGAATACTATAGTGGCCTGCTCTGGAGTACTAGAATTCTTTGCTCAGTAATACTATAGTGCTCTGCTCTAGAAAACTGTTGTGGTCTTCTATAGAATACTATAGCTCTCTGCTACAGAAAGCGATCATGGTCTGCTCTAGTATACTGTACTGATCTGCAAAAACAGTCCTGAGCACCAGATATCGATTCAAAGCTCGATAGTACACACAATGTTGTCGTTGTTGTTCTTTCTTTTATTTTCAGGTTTTCATATATATCCAGCAAAAAATACGATGATATCACTTAAATGGTAGGATAGTGCTCAAGATTAAAGAAACAAACTTTGAGACTAAGGATATACAGTATTTATGTTGGAAGACTTACCTGGAATAATTTTGTTAGGGTAAGTTTGTAGGTGACATACTCTTTGACACAGTTGGCGCTCTGCTGTACATTTAAATAAATATAATATCAGTTAGCCACATGAGATATCTACTTATCTAATAATATATCACTTCTCCCTACACTGATCTACTTTTGCATTTGAATGTGCACTTTGCTTTCCTTTATTCTCGCTGACACAGGGTGTTACATTTGTTTCTTTAATCTTGAGCACTATCCTACCATTTAAGTAATATAATTGTGTGCAGTAATTCTGGCAATGGCAGAAGCGTGTGCAACCTAAAGGATACTAATACTCTTGGTGGGGATGGATTAGTAGGTACAGGAAATGCACAAAAGTAATAATCATGAGAATATTGCTTGTTTTGTAGCCCTGATGAAGTCATCGGTTGAAATACCTTAACACGAAACACGTGTTGGCTACAAGTTTGTTTTTTCGCTGGATATATACGATAACATGAAAATATAAGAGAAACAACAACAACGATATTGTGTGTACTATCAAGCTTTGAATCGATATCTGGTGCTCAGGGCTATTTTTGTTTTACTTTGGGGAATTGTCCTCAAGTGTGGGAAGGGTTTTTGTGGCCCCTCTGGTTCTTGGAGCGCCACTGCAAATGCATCTTTGGGACACTATGATAAACTGTTTTGCGCAGCTTTTACCCTGCCACACTCTCTGGTTTTATTCCTGTAGTGATCTGCGCTAGAATACTGGAATGTCTGCTCTTCAATACTATAGATGTCTGCTCTAGAATACTATAATGGTCTGCTCTAGAATGTTACAGTGGTCTGCTCTAGAATGTTAGTGGTCTGCTCTAGAATGCTATAGTGGTCTGCTCTAGAGTACTAGAAGGGTCTGTTCTAGAGTACTAGAAGGGTCTGTTCTAGAGTACTAGAAGGGTCTGTTCTAGAGTACTACAATGGCCTGCTCTAGTATACTAGAATGGTTTGCTGTAGAATACTAGAATGGTCTGCTCTGTAAATACTAGAATGGTCTGCTCTGTAGAATACTAGAATGGCCTGCTCTAAAATACTAGAATGGTCTGCTCTAAAATACTAGAATGGTCTGCTCTGTAGAATACTAGAATGGCCTGCTCTAAAATACTAGAATGGTCTGCTCTGTAGAATACTAGAATGGTCTGCTCTGTAAATACTAGAATGGTCTGCTCTGTAGAATACTAGAATGGTCTGCTCTGTAAATACTAGAATGGTCTGCTCTGTAAATACTAGAATGGTCTGCTCTGTAGAATACTAGAATGGCCTGCTCTAAAATACTAGAATGGTCTGCTCTGTAGAATACTAGAATGGCCTGCTCTAAAATACTAGAATGGTCTGCTCTAAAATACTAGAATGGTCTGCTCTGTAGAATACTAGAATGGCCTGCTCTAAAATACTAGAATGGTCTGCTCTGTAAAATACTAGAATGGTCTGCTCTGTAAATACTAGAATGGTCTGTTTTAGAATACTATAGTGGTTTGATCTAGAATGCTAGAATGGCCCAGAATGGTCTGCTCTAGAATACTAGAATGGCCCAGAATGGTCTGCTCTAGAATACTATAGTGGTCTGCTCTAGAATACTATAGTGGTCTGCTCTAGAATACTATAGTGGTCTGCACTAGGATGGTCAGCTCTACTGCATTATTGCGCCCCACGGGATTGTCACATGCATCTTTCTCTTTTGACAGCTTTTGATAAAATTGGACCCCTAAAAACATCCAAACACAGCTCTGGCAGGCCCCCTGCTTCCTGGTACCCTGTTGGCTTATGGCTGTGGAAGGCAGAGCATAGAAAATTGGAGAAACGCTGACATAGATCTAAAGCTTTGAATGATAGAACAGCTTACAGATCTGCACTAACTGACTACCACGCTCTTATTAAGAAAACTAGATGCAGCTTCATTTGTAACCAAATAACTAATGCTGCTAATTCTTCGATACTTAAGGACTTTACGCACCCTAGTGCATACATCTGTCATACCTGCTTCGCAACAACTCTGCAATTCCTTGCAGATTTTTTGAGGAAAAAGTGGAAGTGATTTTTAGAAAATTCCCGATTAAGCAAGAGCAGTTCAATTATATTGCTCCACTGTCGCCCTATAATGATTCTCTTCCACCTTTGGGTAGAATCACTTCCATGACCGAAGAGTAAGTCTTATCTCCTTTGAGGACAGCCAAATCTGGCTCGCCAATGGATGTCTGCCATACACGCCTCCCCCACATCCCCTGAACAGTTGCTAATTTGTCAGCTGAACTTGCCCCGGCGGTGCAGTCTTTATTCAATCTGTCTCTTGAATACGCCACAGTACCATTGGTTTGGAAAACAGCTCTGGTAGTCCCTTTACAGAAAAAAAAACAATAGTAATCCCCCAAATTTGAGTAATTATCACCCAATGTCCTTCCTTCCTTTACTGGGAAAAATTCTAGAGAGCCATGTAAATAAACAGCTTATGACGTACTTGGATGACTATGCGATCTTGGATCCTTCTCAATCGGGATTCCAAGCGGCGCATAGTACTGAAACTGCACTTGTGGCTGTGACTGACTGTCCGTCTTTCTTTGAATGGTGGTGCTCCTGCCATGCTTGTTTTATTAGGCCTCTCTGCGGCTTTCGACACCAGTTCTGATTGGCAGTCTGCATGGGATCGGTGTCAGTGAGATTGCTCTGCAGTGGTTAGCTGACTTTCTAATAGATCGGACCCAAATTATTACACTGGGTTCCTTTAAATCTTGGCAGGTTCCTCTCACCAAGAGAATGCCTCAAGGCTCATTATTGAGCCCAACGTTGTTTAATATCTACGTGGCTTCCTTGGTGCAGCTGGTGTGAACCCATGGTTTTGAAGTATTCTCACACGTGGATGAAACACAGCTGATCGTCCTATAGGACAGGACACAGGATGGTCAAATCTGTCTTCAGCTTAATAGTGAGAAGACGGAGGTCCTGTTATTCAGCAAAGCGTTACAACTTTGGTCTCCAGACTGGTGGCTGGTGGAGCTAAGCACTGCCCCAACCCCTTGCCTTTCACTGAAAAATTTAAGGATGCAAATTGACCCTGATTCGACAATGAAGGATCATGTTTTGATTCACTCAATGGGTTTCTTTCAAAGTGACTTAATTATCTTTATCCGTTTAGATCAGAAGTTCCTTTACGTCCTCCGGTTGCTTCTTGAACGCCTTAGTCATTTCCGTAGAACCAGTGAAGCCTCCATCAGCAAAGTCCTCTTAAGAAAGGCTCCGGGCCATCACGGAAGAATCCGAACACCACACTGTCCGAAGCAGCCGTACTTGCATGTGACATAATGATGATGATATTCATTGGCAGAGCGCAGCAAACCACACCCGAAGGTGTATCTCACTTCCTCACTTTGCCACTGGATTCAAGCTAGCCTGGATGATGAGGGGTGTTACTCCGAAACCGGTCCCAGGATGCTTGTTTCCGGTCCAGGGAAGACATGGCTTGGCAGTTCGGGCTGGACTGTTCCCATGAGGCACAGGGTCAAGACTGATTTGCATATGGCTATGTCTGAACTGGGGTGGTGAAGTGAGCTAAAGAACGATGATAGATTCAACCCAGGTCTGTGACTGGGGGTGAGTGTTTGAAAAGTTTCAGCGATCCGTCCATCATCTCCTTGTGTTTGCTTTGTTCGCCCTAAGTTGGCAGGGTATGCCCAGACGTGGGTCCCTTGCTCACTTTGCCACTGGATTCAAGCTAGCCTGGCTGATGAGGGGTGTTAGCCCGAAACCGTTCCCAGGATGCATGTTTCCGGTTCAGGGAAGACCTGGCTTGGCAGTTCGGGCTGGACTGTTCCCGTGAGGCACAGGGTCAAGACTGATTTGCATATAGCTGTGTCTGAGGTGGCGAAGTGAGCTAAAGAACAATGATGGATTCAACCCAGATCTGTGACTGGGGGTGAGTGCCTGAAAAGTTTCAGCACTCCGTCCATCATCTCCTTGTGTTTGCTTTATCTCGGCGCTAGCTTCACCAATGACTGCGAGCTCTGGAGGGGAGTTTGAGCCAACCTGACCAGAGCCTGACCAGGGCTCGACCTATGATCCTGCGGCCGGATCCTGCAGCTGTAAGGAGCACACCCTGCCTGCACCTGCGAGTGCGGCTGCCATCAGACGGCGGCCGCAGAGAGCGAGTCCCCAGGCAGATGCAGAGGCGGCCCGGTTAGTTCCGGGTGCCGCCTGCGACGGCCTGCAGAGCCCCACTCGCCAGGTCTTTAAAACTGCCGCTGCAGGTCTTGCCGCTGCTCTTATTAGCACACCGGCTGCCTTTCCATCCTCACCAGAGTCAACAATTCTGGACAGGGCCTCAGTGGAGGGGAGCACCGCCCCCGCCTGGCCCCCCACCTCGACGCCCTTATCAGGATCAAGCAATCCCTGACAGGGACCACAGCAGCAGGGCAGCAGAGGGGGCCCTCCCACCTGCTTAGCGCTTACCAGGCCTGGTGCCCTACTAAGGAGGCCTAGGAAAGGTCTTGGCCAGCGGAGGCCCAAGACACCAGGACCTGCTTTAGGTGCCTAAAAGTCACAGGAGGCCGGAGACCTGGTTGGCAGAGACAGTACCTTTGGCAGCAACGAAGTGGGATTAAATCAAGGAGAGGGCCAGTAAAGGAAGGAGCCACCTCCAGACCACCGGCTATCGCGCTATAAGTAGTGCAAGCCAGAGGGAGATCTGCTGCCACACAATGAGATCAGGGCGAACCAGGGAGATAGCCCCGCCCAGGCCAGCTGGGAGAAAAGGAAAGCAGCGCAAGCCATGCTCCACTATCGCCCAGCATAGCATCCAGCCCTCTCTAATTTCGACAGAGGCAGACCGAGTGGTCAGTATGTCGCCAAGAGGAAGGGGAGCCACTCCAAAACCTACGGCTTCTCCGACTCAATCAAAAATCTACACAAAGTTCAATTTTGTAAGAGAGATTGGCGGTGCTCTCTACTCAAGCAAATCCGCACTCAACGGACTCCAGTCCCCCCTTCAACCCGTACAAACACCACAGTTTCTACAGCAGACCATGGCTCTAGTTCATACCCAGCCCCACGAGGAGGCGACACCACTCATGGAGGACCAGATCGGCGCATCTCCTCACAGCGACCCAACGGTGAACACTTCTGAGATAACTCCACCCCTAATCGTCACAATGTCCACGTCCCTTAGCCATCTCAGTCAATCCTCTGCATTTTCTCCTACGCCGATTTCTGCAAACCCAATCAAGTCCCCAAACGGGGTATCACCGACAGTATCCGGACACCATCCCTTGCGTCCGTACGTGGGTAGGTCCCACTCGTTGGAGCACCGAACTGGTGGTAAGTCAGCGTGACCCCGCCGGGGCTGAGTGACTCCGGTCTCAGCCTATATCTCACTATGACAACATCCATGCCCGCTGTCTACCCGCCCACCACGACGCCAATAGGTTTTTAGTTATCCAGCCCATGGGGCTTTCTTGCTTAGCATCGCCCACGCTCACAGCATGTGCACTCCCAGCGGTCATTTTAACCCAACACTACCAGACCAGTGGCTGTTTTCTTTGGAACCGGAACCCTGTCCTGCGGTCAAACCACCCACTGCCACGCCCACCGGGCCCCACAGCTCCATTCCGTATATTCATACCTCCCTCACTATGGTTCATGACCTGTACTGGCGGACGCTCTCACATGAGCAACGCTTCACTATTCGATGGCGTCCATACTCCGTCTCACTATGAGCAAACTGATTGATACACCTCCTGCCCTCGTCCACATCGGGCCTTTTCCATTCAATATAGGTGCCCAGCTCCATCTCCCGGTACCCGCCTCCGGTTCTGCGGTGCGCCCCCTTTTTCCCTCCCCCCCTCCACCTTTGGCACTCCCTGCGCTGTTGCAATGATCTCATTCACGCCCCGTCTGACCCCCGCTGCCCTTGCACTCCACGCAGCCACGCTCTCGGCGAGACATGCCGCCACCCATATGTCTCTATACCGCCTCTTTCTAACCTCCAGTTCTGGGGTAAAAACCTTCATCTTGGGCTCTACCTTCCCATAGGTAACTCCTTCCCGTCATTGTTGCGGTTGATTTGGTCATCCAGGCTGTTGCCCAACGTCATCCCCTTAGAGGTGAGTCACTCCCCCCTCTTTCCTCATCCCATTCCCCTTTCCCCCCCTCCCCCCACCCCCTTTTGTTCCTAGTCAGCTTGGCCATGGGGTCACTGTTGTGGCGGTAGGGCTCTACCATCCCCAACAGGCTGCACCCATTTGTTGTTCATTACCAGTGCAAACCTCAAAGAATATACGAGTAACCGGTATGTATCTCAGATGTTTTTCTATTTTACCTAGCTTCACAAGGCGGGTTAGCCAACTCAGTGTGCCACCTTGGGGTGTCGTTTGCTGTAATATGCTGTGATCACGTGTGTGTATTACGCCACAGGTCTCTTTATCAATTCTACACCTTGTTGCCGTACCCATGTCAATTGTTTTCCTTTCCCTACTTGTTAATTTTTCTCCCCTCTCTACCT
Organism: Calotriton arnoldi; assembly: GCA_963921515.1. NCBI lineage: Eukaryota > Metazoa > Chordata > Amphibia > Caudata > Salamandridae > Calotriton > Calotriton arnoldi. Next base: position 1,439,346 of record CAWUFW010001592.1, read on the forward strand.
CCAGGTTCGCGAGAAGGACGAACTCTTACACTCCCCCTTTCCCCACCCACCCCACATTCTGGATTACCTTTAAATCCATGATATAGGGACGGTACTCCGTAGGATATCCCTCTGACCGTCTCCTCAAATTCAGAGTAGATTAGGATTTTTCTTTTCCCGGTCCTGATGAAACGCCACTCATCCATTAGAGGTGGGAACCTCTAGATGCTGGAATGACCTGCCCCTCCAACTTCGTATGATGCACTCTGAGCAGGAGTTTAGAAAGGCCTTGAAGACCTGGCTGTTTACCCGCAGAGATTAGTTATCCGCTGGCATGGCTATGTTGTTATCCGCGTTAGCGCCGGGAAACCTCAGTTGAGGCAGCTGCACGCTCTATAAATGTCTCTTGTTATTATTATTATTATCCATTAGGAGACTAAAGGCGTGAAACATGTCGACCTTTTAACCATCTCCACTTATCATCATACACACAAGGCTGCAGCAGGTTTAATTCTCATTGCCAGCCACGACCCTTGCGGTCTGTTTTTAGCCGTAGCATCAGTGTCCAGGTATTAAAGGTTCTTTAGGGCACTCATAGCTATTTTTAACGCACTCACTGCACCCACTCTACTCACCACTCGTCTGCCCCACCACCTCATCACATAGGGCCTCCTGGCTTACTAAAGATCTTTGGCAAAGAGCCCCCCTATCGGGCCCGTTCGGCATTGCAGCGCCGGCCCAACGAGGAGCTGCCCTATGATGAAGCATGACATCCCTCGGGGTGTGTGAGGCCCCTTGCTCCTTATTGGAGCGCTCCCCCTTCCCTGTTCCTTCTCCCACCTGGTCTTCCATTCCCCTTTGCCCTACCCATCCCCTGCCTTAGGAACTGCATACCCCATTGTCTGACTTTATCTCCCACCCTCGCCACCCGCTCTTACTGACCAGTGCCGTTTTTACCGCCGCCTCCCTCTCCCAGGACCTACTTAATGGAGGCCGCGGTGCAGTTGCGCCAAGGTCACCCAGTGGGCGCACCAAAGGCAAGCACGTCTGTGTCCATCCGTGCCTGGATCACACTCAGCGACAGGAACCCTGGCCCTCTGGTCACACACAGGTACTTTGCCGCAGAACTTTGAGCCCTGAACACCGGATGCTGCAACAACTGCTACTTCGCATCTCCTCGTTCTACTGCAGGACCGTTTCACCTGCCACCACTGTCTCTTCACCTGCAACTTCGGGCCTCCCGCCCTCACAGCAACCCACGCCACTCCCACTTCGCTGACCGAGACCACCCCTAAACCTCTCCGTAGCCTCCTGCTCAACGCCCGAACTGTCTGCATACACGCCTCCCAAGTCTGGGCCACAATCTCCACCCACGCCCCCAACCTGGTCTTTATCACAGAGACCTGGCTCAACCCCCTCCTCCGCCACTGCAACGTTCAATGGCTAGAAGATGACACACCGGGACCACACCAACTAACATGGAAGGGGCATCGCCAACATCCACAAAGGAAAAATCTGCTGCACTACCACTGAAGACAACACCACACCGATCATGGAACACTTCAATTTCCAACTCCACACTGACAACAGAACACCCATCAAAGGCACCCTCTCCTACAGACCCTCAGGACCACGCACCGGCTTCTGCGACGTCATCAGAGGCTTCATCGCCCCACTCATCGAGTCCAAGCACTACATCTTTTTTGGAGACCTTCACTTCCACCTGGACGACCCCACTGACACTAACTCCGCCAACCTCCTGGAACGCATGGACAACATCGGCCTCTCCCAGCTGGTCACGGACCCCACATACTGATCAGGAGACACACTGGGCCCTATCTTCACATCCAGTGAGAGTCAAATACAACCATGCCACGGAACTAACCTGGACCGAACACTCTATTGTCTACTTCACCATCGCAGGATCACCGCACACTGCCACCAGCCCCGCACCCAGCCTGACCCCCGCAACCAACCTGGAACAACCAGTCCAGAACTTCTCCACCTGGATCCCCAATGCCGCCGACCTAGTTGCCCCCCATCAAACCAGCCAAGACCCACAGATCCACCAAACAAGCCAACTGGTATAAACCAGAACTCAGGGCAATAAAATGCAGTGGAAAACAACTGGAGAGAAGATAGTGGACCAGCAGAGACGCTACAGACCGAGCCACCTTCAAATCAGCCCTCAACGAATACCACCAATGACTCACAGACGCGAAAAAGGACAACCAAGCAGACTGCATCAAGGCAAGCACCAACCACACCACAGAACTCTTCAGCATCGGCAGAGTTCTTCTGCCCAATGGCCACGAGAACACAGTCCATCCTTCACAGCAACTCTGCGACGCTCTAGCGAACAGTTTCCACAACAAGATATCAACCATCTACAGGAACTTCGAGCCCGAAGCCACCGACCTCCACAGCCTCCTCACTCCAACAAATGCCTCCCGCGAACAGCCACTCACTGCATGGGAGCAGCTCACCACACAGAACACCACAGCCACTATGAACACCATCCACTCTGGAGCACCTTCGGACCCCATCCTCTCACTCTCAGCAGACTCCACCACCACCAAGACCAGCTTCCACTACTGGATGAAGAATGTCACTAACTGGATGAAGGCCAGCTTTCTGCAGCTCATCATTTGCAAGACCGAAGTGCTGATCTTTGGCAACCACGCCTCCCCCTGGAATGACACCTGGTGGCACGTCGAACTTAGACCCACTTCCAACCGACAGACGACCCCCGCAATCTCGGCATCATCCTGGACAGCAAACTCACAATGAAACAACAGATCAAGGCAGTCTCCTCGCCTGCTTCCACACTCTCCGGATGCTCCGAAGAATCTTCAAATGGCTCCCCCTGATCACCAGCCAGCTGGCCTACAGCAACACACTGTACGCAGGAACCATCACTGAGCTCATGAGAACACTCCAGACGATACAGAACTCAGCGGCCAGAATTATCCTCAACCTGCCCAAACGGACCCACATCACTCCACATCTTAAGAAACCTCCACTGGCTCCCCATCCAGAAAAAATACCAATTCAGATATTGACACACACCTACAAGCCCTCCACAACCAAGGACCGCATACATGAACCACCGCCTGAACTTCCACCCGCCATCCAGAGACATTCACTCCGACTCCCTCGCGCAGACGACGCGCATCCACCGAAGCCACAGCGGAGGAGGCTGTTCCTTCTCCTACCTCGCTGGCAGACTTAAGGAAGAGACTCAAGAGTAGGCCTGGGCGGAAAACTATGCTACGCTCGCGGAGTTTGCGGAGTTTGCGCTACTACGCACTACGCGAATTGCACGTAGCACAGTGCAAAAACGCGTCACGTAGCGGGCATTTTTTGCTTGCTTGCGGTCCTCAACGTCAAGTTGGCGACCGCGAGCGAGCAAAATCAACAACCCGGCGAGACTTTTTCCTCGTTCGCGATCAGCAACATCAAGTTGCCGATCCCGAGCGTGGAAAATAAACCTCCCAGCAAGATTCTCAACGCGGGGAGGTCAGGTTTCTCATTGCGAGTGGTCGCGTATGCTCGCGACCGCTCGCGATGAGAAACTACCAGTCCGCGTTGAGAAAGCTGCCGCTAGAGTACAAATCTACTCGAGCAGCAGAAAATGACCGCTTGCACTGTGCAAGATGCCGTTTGCAATGATTGCACAGTGCGGACAAGCATCCGGCACTGTGCAATCAGTGCGAACAGCATTTCCCTACCGCACTACGCAGTGTGCGTAGTGCGAAGTGCACTTCGCGTAGCTACGCGTAGCGCTACTACGCGAACTACGCCCAGGGTTACTCAAGAGCTTGCTTTTCCACTGAACCCAGCAACTTAGCGCCTGGATAACCTCACAGGTGATAAGCTGCGCTTTACAAGTACTGATTGATTGAATGACCTGCACGGCAGTTCCTGTTAGTGTAAGCTGTAACCCTCTATGTGAGGTAACCTTCTACACAGCAGAGCCTGTGAGTGTCTGCTGTAACCTCGTGCGAGGTAACCGCCTACACAACAGTGCCAGTCAGTATTAGCTGTAACCCCATATGTGAGTTGACCTGCACAGCAGTTCCTATTAGTGTAAGCTGTAACCCTCAATTTGAGGTGACCTTCGGCACAGCAGTGCCTGTTATTGTAAGCTGTAACCCCTATTCTAGGTCTGCCTCTCCTGTAAGCCCCAGTGTGGGGTCGCCTTCAGCACAGCAGTGCCTGAGTGTCTGCTGCAATACCCTGTGTGAGGTGGCCACCTGCACAGCAATGCTGGTCAGTATTAGCTGTAACCCCATATGTGAGTTGATCTGCACAGCAGTTCCTATTAGTGTAAGCTGTAACCCTCTATGTGAGGTGAGCTTCTACACAGCAGTGCCTGCCAGTGTCTCATGTAACCCTCTATGTGAGGTGAACTTCTACACAGGAGAGGTGTGGTGCAGCGGCCAGGGCAGCTGACTTCGGAGCACAGGGTTCACGGTTCGATCCCCGGCTCCGGCGGCAGCTCAGCTCAGCACCATGTGACTCTGGGCAATAGCTCACTTAATTTCCACTACGGCCCCCAGCACCTTGAGACCCGTAAGGGTGAGTAGCTGCGCTATATAAAAACGGACTTACTTACACACAGCAGTGCCTGTCAGTGTCTGCTGTAAGCCTCTGTCTGAGGTGACTTTCTGCACAGCAGCTCCTGTTACTGTAAGCTGTAATCCTCTATCTGAGCTGTGACCTTCAGCACAGCAGTGCCTGTTAGTGTAAGCTGTAACCCTCTATTTGAGGCGGCCTTCAGCACAGCAGTGCCTGTTAGTGTAAGCTGTAATCCCTTGTCTAGGACTGCCTCTCCTGTAAGCCCCAGTGTGGGGTCGCCTTCAGCACAGCAGTGCCTGAGTGTCTGCTGCAATCCCCTGTGTGAGGTGGCCACCTGCACAGCAATGCTGGTAAGTATTAGCTGTAACCCCTTATGTGAGGTGACCTGCACAGCAGTGCCTGTCAGTTTTTGCTATAACCCTCTATGTGAGGTTACCTTCTACACAGCAGTGAATGTGAGTGTCTGCTGTAACCCACTGTGTGAGGTGACCACCTGCACAGCAGTGCTAGTAAGTGTTAGCTGTAACCCTCTGTGTGAGGTGACCTGCACAGCAGTTCCTGTTGGTGTAAGCTGTAACCCCCTGTGTGAGGTGACAAGCACAGCAGTGCCTGTCAATGTCTGCTGTATCCCTCTGTGAGGTGACCTGCACAGCAGTTTCTGTTGGTGTAAGCTGTAACCCTCCATGTGAGGTGACCTTCAGCACAGCAGTGCCTGTTAGTTTAAGCTGTAACTCCTAGTCTAGGTCTGCCTCTCCAGTGTGGGGTCGCCTTCAGCACAGCAGTGCCTGAGTGCCCTCTGTGAGGTGGCCACCTGCACAGCAATGCCAGTCGGTATTAGCTGTAACCCCGTATGTGTGTGACCTGCACAGCAGTGCCTGTCAGTGTTTGCTATAATCCTCTATGTGAGGTGACCTTCTATGCAGCAGTGCATGTTAGTGTTTGCTGTAACCCCCTGTGTAAGGTGACCTGCACAGCAGTTCCGGTTATTGTAAGCTGTAACCCTCTATGTGAGGTGACCTTCTGCACAGCAGTGCCTGTTCGTGGTAGCTGTAACCCCCTGTGTGAAGTGACCTGCACAGCAGTGCCTGTCAGTGTCTGCTGAAACCCTCTATGTGAGGTGACCTGCACAGCAGTTCATGTTAGTATAAGCTGTAACCCTCTATGTGAGGTGACCTGCACAGCAGTTCATGTTAGTATAAGCTGTAACCCTCTATGCGAGGTGACCTTCAGCACAGCATGCCTTTTAGTGTAAGCTGTAACCCTCTGTGAGGTGACTTTCTGCACAGCAGTTCATGTTAGTGTAAGCTGTTACCCTCTAGGTGAGGTGACCTTCAGCACAGCAGTGCCTGTTATTTGAAGCTCTAACCCTCTTTGTGAGGTGACCTGCCCAGCAGTGCCTGTCAGTGTCTGCTTTAACCCTTTGTGAGGTGACCTGCACAGCAGTTCCTCTTAGTGTAAGCTGTAACCCTCTAGGTGAGGTGACCTTCAGCACAGCAGTGCCTGTTATTTTAAGCTCTAACCCTCTTTGTGAGGTGACCTGCCCAGCAGTGCCTGTCAGTGTCTGCTTTAACCCTCTGTGAGGTGACCTGCACAGCATTTCCTGTTAGTGTAAGCTGTAACCCTCTATGTGAGGTGACCCTCAGCACAGCAGTGCCTGTTAGTGTTAGCTTTTACCCTTAATCCAAGTCATCCTCTCCTGTAAACCCCAGTGTGGGGTCACCTTCAGCTCGGCTGTGGAAGTCGGTATCTGCTGTTAACCCCCAGTAGTGTGACCTTCTGCACGCAGTGCCTGTTGATGTTTGCTATAACCCTCGATGTGAGGTCAGCTTCCACAAGAAGTACAGTGCCTGTCAGTGTCTGTGGAAACTCCCATTCTGAGTCAGCCTATGTACAGCAGTGGTTGTAAGTACCTGCTTTAACTCCGTCTGAGTCTGTATCCACGTCCACACAGCAGTGCCTGTCAGTGTCTGCTATAATCCCAAATCTAGTGTGGCCTTCAGCACTAAAGAACCTGTCAGTGTCTGATTAACCCTCGGTGTGAGGCGCCCTTCTGCACAGCAGTGCTGCATGTTATTGTCTGCTGTAGTTCTGCTTGTGAGGTGACCTTCTGCACAGAAGTCACAACCCCTGGTGTGTGATGAGCTCCGGCACAACAGTGCCTGTCAGTGACTGCTGTAATCCTCCCTGTGAGGTGTCCTCCTCACAGCAGTGAAAGTGCCTGCTCTGGTCCTCCCTGTGAGGTGTCCTCACAGCAGTAATAGTCAGTGCCTGCTATGACTCTCCCTGTGAGGCGTCCTCCACACAGCAGTGAAAGTGCCTGCTATGGTCCTCCCTGAGGTGGCCTCACAGCAGTGACAGTAAGTGCCCTCTGTGACCCTCCGTGTGAAGTGTCCTCCTCACAGCAGTAATAGTCAGTGCCTGCTATGACTCTCCCTGTGAGGTGTCCTCCTTACAGCAGTGACAGTCAGTGTCTGCTATGGCCCCCGCTCTGAGGTGTCCTCCTCTCAGCAGTGACAGTGAGTGCCTGTTGTAACCCTCCCTGCCAGGTGTCCTCCTCACTGCAGTGACCATCATTTCCTGCTGTAACCCTCCCTGTGAGGTGTCCTCCTCACAGCAGTGACAGTCAGTTCCTGGTTTAATCCTTCTTGTGAGGTGTCCTCCTCACAGCAGTGACAGTCAGTTCCTGGTTTAATCCTCCTTGTGAGGTGTCCTCCTTACAGCAGTGACAGTGCCTGCTCTGGCCCTCCCTGTGAAGTGTCCTCCTCACAGTAGTAATGGTCAGTGCCTGCTGTAATCCTCCCTGTGAAGTGCCATCATAGTAGTGACAGTCAGTGACTGCTGTAAACCTCTCTGTGAGGCGTCCTACTCACAGCAGTGACAATCAGTTCCTGGTTTAATCCTCCTTGTGAGGTGTCCTCCTTACAGCAGTGACAGTGCCTGCTCTGGCCCTCCCTGTGAAGTGTTCTCCTCACAGTAGTAATGGTCAGTGCCTGCTGTAATCCTCCCTGTGAAGTGCCATCATAGTAGTGACAGTCAGTGACTGCTGTAAACCTCTCTGTGAGGTGTCCTCCTCACAGCAGTGACAGTCAGTTCCTGGTTTAATCCTCCTTGTGAGGTGTCCTCCTTACAGCAGTGACAGTGCCTGCTCTGGCCCTCCCTGTGAAGTGTCCTCCTCACAGTAGTAATGGTCAGTGCCTGCTGTAATCCTCCCTGTGAAGTGCCGCCATAGTAGTGACAGTCAGTGACTGCTGTAAACCTCTCTGTGAGGTGTCCTCCTCACAGCAGTGACAGTCAGTTCCTGGTTTAATCCTCCTTGTGAGGTGTCCTCCTCACAGCAGTGACAGTCAGTTCCTGGTTTAATCCTCCTTGTGAGGTGTCCTCCTTACAGCAGTGACAGTGCCTGCTCTGGCCCTCCCTGTGAAGTGTCCTCCTCACAGTAGTAATGGTCAGTGCCTGCTGTAATCCTACCTGTGAAGTGCCATCATAGTAGTGACAGTCAGTGACTGCTGTAAACCTCTCTGTGAGGCGTCCTCCTCACAGCAGTGACAGTGTCTGTTATGACCCTCCCTGTGAGATGTCCTCACTGCAGTGACCAGGACAGTCAGTTCCTGCTGTAATCTTCCTTTTGAAGTGCCCTCCCAGCAGTGACAGTCAGTATCTGCTGTAACCCTGCTTGTTGAGGTATCGTCCTCACAGCAGTGACAGTCAGTGTCTGCTGTAACCCTGCTTGTGAGGTATCGTCCTCACAGCAGTGACGGTCAGTGTCCTGCGCACAGCAGTGACATTGAGTGCCTTCTGTAACCCTCCATGTGACGAGTCTTTGTTGCTTGGATATGAATTTATCTGAAAGAAATGAAAAGACAAGATGCTTTGGCAAAACAGGAACAAGTTGGTGTAGTACAGTCATCTGATAAGGGGACACAGGTGGCTCTCGACCTGGGGAGAGCTAGGGTGGGCCAGTGTGTGTGTCCAGATGTCTGGTGTTTGGGAGCATGTGATCACTACGTGTGGTGTGCATGTTCTTTCCTGATTGGCTGAGTGTCCTAACTATATGTGGTATCTAGCTTTGTGGTATTTTGGGGAACACGCGCCTCTGGTCAGATGTGTTTTATTGGGGCCAATTTCCTCTGACCTGTTTGTAGTGCAACTGTCTATCTGTGGGATCGATCAGGGTTTTCCCTGGGTGTGCGTTTGTCTCTGGGCTAAGTGAGACCCCACCTGTGACTTGTCACTCGATAGTCGTAGGTTGGGGTTGTAGGGCCTGTCTGACTACGTATCTCTGACTCTGGGTTGATGGGGAGGTCACCTTGTATGAATCCAACAGCAATGATACAAGTTTGTTAGAATGTCTACAAGTAATGTGGCGGTCATTGATATCATTTTTAGGTCTCGCCTAGCGTCGCAGCGCATGCGCTGCTCGCTCTGCGAGATCTATTGTTATCGAGGCGATTTCGGAAATGGAGTGGAAGCTCCACCCATGCTTTTTACTGGCGCGCGCCGCACTTTATGCTAAACGCTCGCTTTCCATTTAAAGTGAGGCTTGTTTGTTCCCTCCCGGTCTCCTTTTGCCCCTGCCCATCCCGACTGGATTGTTTGCTTGCGGCGTTATCCTGTCTCCTTCATGTAGTCGGTAAGCACTTTTTTACGCTACGCTATGCTATTTGAACTGCTCCTAGGACCTGAGCACGCTCTCCACTCTGCTGACGAGCTGCGGCGCGGCACCGCAGGCCCGGGCCGCCGTCAAGCAGGAGCCCGAGTGGAGCGACGGCGACCTCTCCTCGTTCTCTCTGTCCCTTTAAAGGCTGTTTCCTGCTGGCGGAGGCGGTGCTCTTCGGCTCATTGTTTTCTCTCCATTGGGCTCCTCTTCCCGTGTCTCCCCTTCTCCGGCTTCTCCTTGCCTGCCCCGCCTCGCGCCCCCGCTGGTTTCCCCCCCTAACTCAGCGTCTCCTAGGGCTCTCCAGCTTCAGTGCACTGTGACACGGACGGCAAGATGGCTGAGATGGGCGGAAAGGGAGTGAGTGCGGGCAAGATCGCCAGCAACGTGCAGAAGAAGCTCACTTGAGCGCAAGAGAAGGTGAGGGGCAGGGAGTATGGCCGGGGCCTGGAGCAGTTGGTGGCAGAGAGGCTGGGGAGAGCGCAGGGGACAGCTGGCAATGACAGCTCAGTGCATGCGGCGCTCAGGGGTGAGCTCAGCTGCTGCTTCAGAGGGAGTAGCTCACCTCACCCAGACAGCTGCGCTTGATGTGAATTAAAGGGCTGCTTGTGCGTGAGGGTTGGTGCTAAATGGTACTATAACCCTGATCTATGTTGTATCTACTAAGAGTTGAATCCTCTTAATCCGTGGTTGTAAAATACCTACTTCTATTTTTAGTGAGGAGTGGTAGGTGGTGGTGTGAAATTGTTTTAACGTATTAAATAACATATAAAATGAAATAGCTTTTTTTTTTTTGCCAAGTAGTCATTGATATACCCACATCTGAGGGAATGGCAGTCTTCCGTTCAGGGCTTCGAGGCGCCTGCCGTTTGTGGTTCTACAGACTGCTCTGTTGATACGTAATTAATGGTACAGTGCTTGGGGATGTTCGTTGAAGTGCAGCTGCTCGGGGGGTGGGTGGTAGGAGAGCTTGAGTGCAGTGCCCCTGTGTGAGAGGAAGCCCTAGATAAAGTGCGTAGGATACAATGCACTATTTTTTTATTGCGTTATACAGTGCAACATTTTAATGCATGTTTAATGGGAAGTAAATCCCCTGCTGCTGGGTGTGGAGGTAGGATTCCGTGTAGCCTTTTTTTGAAGGGGCCACATTGCTATAATGGAGTGTTTATCAATCCCTTCATAACAGCGCAGCTCCGTGTCATACGTTCTCTGTTAATTCTCAGTCGTCTAAATGTCCAGATTTAGGAATGGATTGAAATGTGCCGTCCTTGTTGGCGCTTTGCGGGTAATATGTCGCATCAAGGCTCGGCGGTAACAACAGAACCGGATGGCACTGGTCGGCGAGCTGTCGAGGCTGACCCAAGCACCGACTGAGATTGTCAGATTGACAGGGACGTATGCACCCACCCCCTCCCAATGTGTTCAAGCCAAGTACCCAGTATGAACATGCTCCATTACTCCGTGGCCGATCATCAGATGCCTATTGGCATAACGGAGCTGTGACTTTGAGGTCAGAAGGGTAGGGGTGACCCACTTGAATGCCATAACGTGAAATATTGGTCCCCCGTAATCACTTTACTATGTTTGGTGGTAAGACCCCTCAGCCCATCATGGACGAGTTTGACAGCTGTAGAGATGGACAGTGAAGCCTAGATGGCAACTGTGACCCGCCCACCCGGCCCGCTCTCCAATCCGCGAGGAGAGCAGTGACCCTCCGAGCACTCACTGCGCTCCACTTCATTCCTCAAAGTCAATATCTGAAAGTTTTAAATTAGAAATAGTGGCGCTGAATAACATCGAGGGATCATTTTTGTTTTCACAAATGCTGTTTGTAGAAATGGTGTTTTCATGGATCCCAATATCCATTTTAACAAAGTTGCGTAAACGGACAAAGTCAATTCTAGCTTTTCCTTCTGCAAAGCCTGCCTCAGTCTGAAGCTTGATGAGCGATAACTTTTTGAAGTTTGTGCTCAGCACGTTACTTTAGTGCACAGAAATTCTGAGCAGGGATCTGATTTTACGTATGACCCTTTCCCCCCTCCCCCGCCCCAACATTACAAAAATATGGAGCTGTCGTGGAAATTCATGTTAATTTACAGTTTATACCACCTTCAAATTTTATTCTACGTTTGTGTATTGTTCTGCTAGTAATGCACAGACAAACGTAAATTGTAATTGTATTTCTTCCAGACCAATGACAGATCACATTGCCTCTCACTCACCCAGTATTGTCAAGTTTCAACAAAGGTCATTTGTTGTTTAAATGACTGAGGGCAGAAAGAGCAAGCCAGTCAGCACTGTCAGTTGTAAGTGCTATATAAATACATTTACAGTTGACTCTGACTGACATGACTTTTCAAAGGAGCCTGGAAAAATTCCCAAAACATTCAATTGAGATCAGAAAGCTATAAAAGGAGATACAATGTCTATAGTGCATGCAGTCACACGTTTCCAACCTATGGCAATTCAAAACCAAACACCTGATTTCACGAAGTACTTGAATTGATCAGAGACTCTGAAGACTGCTATTCGATCTTGCATACATTTAAGTCAAGCTGAGCCGGTGTTCTTTAGATCAAGGGAGTAGCCAGAAAATTAAAATACCCCCCACTTTCAACCAAAGGTCTTATGGCACCAAGCAGGCAAACCAAGTCATCGTGACCCTCCCCAGAAGAGCTTGCTGGTCTATTCCACCCAAACATCTACCCATTCATCTATTCATCATTCATCACCTGCTGATAACCACCGTTTCATCCTTACATTCTATTATCCATTCAGTCTTTCATCCAACATTCAGTCTGTCACCTTCTGCCCATCCATATCCAAACCTCTTCATCCATCTTTAAACCTATCCATAACACAAACCCTTCTTTTCACTCATCCATCCACCCTTTCATACATTCATCAATCCATTCATCCTTTCAAGAAGCAACCCTATTATGTCATTGGTGGGGAAAGAGTTAAATGTTTGCTGCATGAACACAGTTCCACGCCACACAATTCAACAGCACACCACATAAACTCCACAACACAAACAACATTCCACAGTATTACACCCCATAACACACAATCCCACTCCACATAATTCCAGTACTCAATAACACATAATTACTATACACTATTTCCACTGCACACCATGCCACATAATTCCACTACACAAATCCACACCACACAATTCCACAACTAACACTTCCAATCCAACCCACGCAATTCCACTACACACCACATACATACACCCCATAACACATAGGCAAAAGACATTGTCATTTACAACGCCAATAGCTCTAAGTCAACCAAATGCGAGACCTATTGCATTTTCAATGCTTGTTACCGACATCATCAGTATTGTGCGTACAGTTGTCATAGCGTACATTAATATTGTCTTTGATATTGACATTGTTATACATGCCTAGATCATGGCATACAATGACATTTTTTCTATTGGTATTGATATTGTTATGCAGGAATAATTTATGGCATACGTTGAGATTGCATTTATTGGTATTGCCGATGTCGAGCCTGCATTTATCATGGTATACATTGACATCGTATTAACTCATACTAACATCCTCCTCACAGCAGTGACAGTCAGTGCCTGCTGTGGCCCTCCATGTGCGGTGTCCTTCTCACAGCAATTCACAACACAAGCTGAGATGCGGGAATGGATACATGCACTGCAATTTCATCAAAATGATTACCTCAATTAATCATTATTATTTCATACATTCTTTTATTTAATCATATCAGGTTGTATTCATCAACTTTTCTATACAAAAATATGTTGCTGTATGGTGTCACATATTAAAACATTAAGACCAAACAATAGACAAAGACTATACAACAAATCACAAAAAATACATCAATTTTAAGATGACCTAAAAGAGAACTCCTCTTCTTTCATTAAATATACAGTGTAGGCTGTGCTATAGATTTTGCGCACAATCACATTTAAAGATAGTCTCTTGTATCTGTACACATACAGGAAGTGTAGTTAGTTTCTTCTGTTTCTTAATGATGTGTACTTAATGCTGAATACACAGCTCTTATATTTGTGGAGACTTCTTAAGAAGGAAGTCGACGCGTTTCGGCCATATAATTTTGGCATCTTCAGGACCAGTGATAGGAGTACATGAGGGCAAGGAACTATACAGCCCGGCCAGCGGCTGACCGCCAATCCATGGGCTCGTGGACCACAGTATGTATCCCCTCAATTGCTGTCGTAAATCCAGGTAAAACCAAAGTCCAGGAATGCGTTATCCGTTGCACATCGCTGGGCTTAATAGTGACGCCTCACTGAGCAGACGCACAGCTCTCTTGCAGTGACAACCGGATCAAGAGGAGCGGCGTGAAAGTCCGACATCTTCCTTTTGAAGTGCCCAGCCAGCAGTGACAGTCCGTGTCTGCTGTAACCCTGACTGTGAGGTATCGTCCTCACAGCAGTGACGGTCAGTGCCTGCGGTGGCCCTCCATGTGCGTTGTCCTTGTCACAGCCAGTGCCTGCTGTAACCCTCCCTGTGGGGTGTTCTCAAGGCATTGGCAGCCAGTGCCTGCTGTAAGCCTCCCTGTGGGGTGTCCTCAAGGCATTGGCAGTCAGTGCCTGCTGTAACCCTCTGTGTGGGGTGTCCTCAAGGCATTGGCAGCCAGTGCCTGCTGTAAGCCTCCCTGTGGGGTGTCCTCAGATCGGTGGCAGTCCATGCCTGTACTTGTCCCTGTGAAGTGACATCCACAGAGCAGTCAATCAATCAATCAATCAAGCATTTGTATAGCGCGCTACTCACCCGGAGGGTCTCAAGGCGCTAGGGGGAGGGGGGTCCGCTACTGTTCGAACAGCCAGGTCTTGAGTTGCTTCCTGAAGGAGAGGTGGTCTTGGGTCAGGCGGAGGTGGATGGGTAGGGAGTTCCACGTCTTGGCAGCCAGGTAGGAGAAGGATCTTCCTCCCGTTGTGGCTCTTCGGATGCGGGGGACGGCGGCGAGGGCGTGGTTGGTCGATCGTAGCTGGCGGGTGGGAGTGTAGAAGGTCAGACGGTCGTTGAGGTATCTGGGGCCTTGGTTGTGGAGAGCTTTGTGTGCGTGGGTGAGGAGTCGGAACGTGATTCTCTTGCTGACGGGGAGCCAGTGCAGGTCTCTCAGGTGTCCGGCGATGTGGCTGTGTCGGGGGATGTCCAGGATGAGTCGAGCTGAGGCGTTCTGGATGCGTTGGAGTCTTTTCTGAAGTTTGGCTGTGGTTCCGGCGTAGAGGAGTTGCCGTAGTCCAGTCGGCTGGTGACGAGGGCCTGGGTGACCGTCTTCCTGGTTTCGGTGGGGATCCACCGGAAGATCTTCCGCAGCATGCGTAGGATGTTGAAGCAAGACGAGGAGACGGCGTTGACTTGTCTGGTCATTGAGAGGGAGGAGTCCAGGATGAAGCCCAGGTTGCGTGCGTGGTCCGTTGGTTTGGGTGCGTTGCCCAGGGCAGGGGGCCACCAGGAGTCGTCCCAGGCGGAGGGTGATGATCCTAGGATGAGGACTTCCGTCTTATCTGAGTTCAGTTTCAGGCGGCTGTTCCTCATCCACTCGGCTACGTCCTTCATCCCTTCATGTAGGTTGGTTTTGGCGGTTGTGGGGTCGTTGGTGAGGGAGAGGATCAGCTGGGTGTCGTCGGCGTAGGAGATGATGTTGAGGTTGTGTTGGCGTGCGATGGCTGCGAGGGGGCTCATGTAGACGTTGAAGAGGGTGGGGCTGAGTGATGATCCTTGTGGTACGCCGCAGATGACTTCGGTGGCCTCGGAACTGAACGGGGGGAGGCGGACTCTCTGGGTTCTTCCGGCGAGGAAGGAGATGATCCACTCGCAGTGACAGTCAGTGCCTGCTATAATCCTCATTGTGAAGTGTCTTCACAGCAGTGATAGTGCCTTTTTTTGTCCCTGAAAGGCGCCCTTCTCACAGCAGTGCCAGTTAGTGTCTCTAATTGTTCTTGTGTAGTGCCTTCCTCACAGCAGCACCAGTCATTACCTATGAATGTTCCTGTCACGCTCTCCTCACAGCAGTGCCTATAAATGTTCCTGTGTCGTGCCCTCCTCACAGCAGTGCCAGCGCCTGTAAATGTCCCTATGTAGTGCCCTCCTCACAGCAGTGCCTATAAATGGCCCTGTGTCATGCCCTCCTCACAGCAGTGCCAGTCATTGCCTATACATGTCCCTGTGAAGTGCCTGCCTCACAGCAGTGCCATTCAGTACCTATAAATGGCCCTGTGAGGTAATCTCCTAACAGCAGTGCCAGGCAGTCTCTATAAATGTTCCTGTGTCGCTCTCTCCTCACAGCAATGTCAGTGCCTGTAAATGTCCCTGTGTAGTGCCCTCCTCACACCAGTCCAAGTCATTGCCTATAAATGTCCCTGTGTAGTGCCTCCTCACAGCAGTGCCAGTCAGTGCCTATAAATGGCCCTGTGTCGTGCCCGCCTCACAGCAGTGCCAGTCATTGCCTATAAATTCCCTGTGTAGTGCCCTCCTCACAGCAGTGCCAGTCATTGCCTATAAATGTCCCTGTGAAGTGCTCACCTCACAGCAGTGCCACTCAGTACCTATAAATGGTCCTGTGTAGTGCCCTCCTCACAGCAGTGCCAGTCCAAGGTGTAGCAGCCCAGGCCTTGGTGACAGAGCACATGCAGTCTAGGTCCCTTTTGCCCTGAGGTGAACACCCCTCCCTGTGGGTAGAGTCCTGCTGGCTGCTTCTGGCCTTGCGACTGTTTATTTGGGATATTCCTGATTTATCTCTATCACAAGATGTCACCCCCCCTCCCAAAAAGTTGGGGACCCAGCTGTGCCCCCTCGTCTGCCAGTGCTTGGCTCGCAGAGACCTGGGGAAGGCAGGGGCTGCCCTGAGCTCATGGCTGAGGAATGCCAGGAAGACCCAGCCAGCCTTGTGAAGCAGAGGGATGAGAGGACTCTAGGCTCAACAAGGAGATAGCAGGAGAGAGAGTACTGAGGCCTGGGCTCAGTAAGAGAGAGCTGAGAGCACCCTGCTGGACTGGGGGCAGCAGAGGAGAGAGTTCTGAGCCTTGGGCATGGGAAGAGGGCTCAGAGCACCCTGCTGGACTGGGGGCAGTAGGGGAGAGAGTACCGAGCTTTGGGCACGGGAAGAGAGCTGAGAGCACCCTGCTGGACGGGGGGCAGGAGGGGAGAGAGTACTGAGGCTTGGGCTCGGGAAGAGAGCTGAGAGCACCCTGCTGGACTTGGGGGTAGCAGGGGAGAGAGTACCGAGCCTTGGGCATGGGAAGAGGGCTGAGAGCACCCTGCTGGACTGGAGGCAATAGGGGAGAGAGTACTGAGCCTTGGGCACGGGAAGAGGGCTGAGAGCACCCTGCTGGACTGGGGGCAGGAGGGGAGAGTACTGAGCCTTGGGCACGGGAAGAGGGCTGAGAGCACCCTGCTGGACTGGGGGAAGGAGGGGGCGGGAGTGTGAGAAGTTGGCCTGGGATATTCTGTCCACTAATTAAAGTGGGCACCTTGCACCAGTCCAAACGACCCTTATGATGATTAGGTTAAAGACAACCTTTATAGAAAGCTATCCTAGTGGTAGCTATGGAGAGCAGCCTTCAGGCTAAGTCTCGAAGGAATGTAAAGGAGCTTGTTTTACCAGATCAGAACCTCCTGAATGACCAAATGAAAGGAGAGCCACACAAGAGATATATATATGTATTTATTACTAAACACTCTCTACTAACCTCTTTATGAGATTAGAGCACACAGTACACAATATTAAATCAATAGAACGACAGTAAATAGCACAATACACAGCTGGCTCCAGGGGGAGACCGAACCATATACTAAGAAAGTGGTATAACAACCACGACTTAACTAGACACAGTGCCTAGAGCACGTAGAATCACTGGGACCCCAAGGAACCACCCAAGGTAGTGACACAGGGGACCCACGGAGGACGGGTGCAGTGTGTGAACACAGACACGAGCTCCGTACAACTCTATGGGAAAGTCGCGGTTGGAAAATTACAGTTTAAGGACACTTCGGAGAGGACTTCAAGCAAACCCTTTGGAACATAGAAGGTTCTAAGGCCAGCACCCTTGTGAGTACCGAGGTACCCGTGTTATCTATCCCAGAGGAGCCGGGTGCATAGGGGTCAAGCGGTGTCGGAAACCCTCGTCGTTTTCAATGGCGTGATGCGAAGAAGTGCTGCTGCCGGGAAGATGAAAAGTGTCCGGTGGAATCCAAGCCTGGATCCGAGGTGAGAAGAACCTGAAAGCAGAGGGGACAGAGTCTGGGTCACTTCAGGGTGACCAGGGGCTCGGTAGACGAATGCCCACCGATGTCGGGTGCTTCAGGTGAGATGACGGGATACTTGACTCTGCAGCCACGGGGACCAGGAGACGTCAACGACGACCAAAGTCCGGAGGTGAGCTGTCCAACGAAGGAGGTCGAGTGCTGGGGGGGGTCAGTGTCCGGATTGAACACCAACAAGTCTTGGCAACTGCAACCCACGCGGGCAGAGGAAACAAGTCACGGTGAGGACCAGCAAGGTCCTGGGGACTCTCCAAGCTATGGAGAGTCAGGGCACGTCTGGAGCAACCAGGAAAGCCCAAGGAAAGTCAAAGTTACCTTCACAGGGACCCACAGGCCAACGGACCAGGGATTGCGAAGGGACCTCGAGCTGAATCACGAAATACCAGCCCACGGAACACTCGTGAAGTGTAGGCCGGAAATATTCGGTGCAATTACTGCTCGGGTCAGGACTACACGTAGCCCAAAGCACAGCCTCAGGGATCGCCAAAAAGCATATGCTGCTGCAAAAGTACACGGTGCACAGGGGTTCGGGTTGCACGGTCCCCACGAGGGATACTGGTCTCAGAATTGCTGAGAGGTCAGATCAACCTCAGGGACGCTCGGGAACCCACCTCCTGTGTTGCAGAAATCTTCGGAGTCCTCAGGAGCTCGGGGGATGCAAACCGGTCAGATGCGTTTAGGTGCCTGCTGCTGCAGGGGAGTAACTCCTTTACTCCAAGGGAGATTCTTCAGTCATCCAGCGTAGTGTAGATCGTCGAAGGTACTTGGTTTCTGTAGCAGAGTTTAGTCCAGGTAAAATCTAAAGTCCTGTAGTCAGGGTTCCTACTTTATACCCAAGGAAGGGGTGGGACAAACTCTGGGGGCCCACCTATGGGAGGGTCAGGACAGAGGGGTGGCTACACCCATGTCCTTTGTCCAGTTTTGCGCCAGAGCAGGAGCAAATGGCTCCTGCAACCGGTTTGAACTGGACTATGCACAGAGACACCAAATGTGCCCCCAGTGCAGACTTCAAGCACTCTGAGTGCACCCACCCAGCCCCAATACACTAAATCCTGTCTGGGAGGTGGTCACACCTCCCTGTGACAGGAAACCTATTGTCAAGCCTTCCCCTGCTCGAGCTTGGCTCAGCAGCAGGAGGGCAGACTCGTGTCTGTGGCTGGCAGCATCCATTTTGTGATGCCCAGGTCGAGAAAGCTGGTACCGGGTAGACCGGTGCCCCATGGTAGTGATACTACATGGGAGGAATCATACTTCCCACACCAGTTACTGGTGTGGAGGTATGATTCCAAGGTGTTTGACACCAAACACGACATGTTTCTAAGCAGCCGTTTTAAAGTTAGCATATACTGCGAGGTTATAATGCACTTAAGTATATATGGTTGGCTGCATCACAGACAACCCCGGAGAATAGATTCCGAAGGCTGCAGAGGGGCTCTGCTCATGCAGGGGCACCCTCTCACACAAAACCCAGCACCCTGCCTTCAGGATTGATAAGGCCTGCCATAGGGGTGACTGATAGGTTTATAGGTGTAGTGATTTAGAATAGATATAGGTGACCTATATCTAAGTAAGGGGTGCATGCACCTCCTTACACAGGTTGCAGTAGCAGACCTGTGGTGTCATTTTGAATGGCCTCTCAGGGGGGGCACAATACATGCTTCAGCCCCTGGGAGGCCTCGGTACCTATGCCCTGGGTACATGGTGTACCATATACTAGGGACTTATAAGGGTACCCCAGTATCCAATCTGAGTGTACCTAAAGTACATGCAATCAATTTAGCGGAGAAAGCAGCTAGGCTGGGGTCCTGGATAGCAGGATCCCATCCAGTCTAAGTCAAAAACAGTGATACATCAGCAAAAAGTGGGGGTAACTATAAGAAGCAGATCCTACTCTCCTACACAACCCCCCCAAACGTAAGGACTTTAAACTAACCTTGACCAGTTGAGTTTTCATGTTCTAAGTGGAAATATCTGGAGAGTCCATCTGCATTGGCATGGTTACTCCCAGATCTATGTTCCACTGTATAGTCCATCCCCTGTAGGGAAATGGACCACCTCAACAGTTTGGGGTTTTCACCCTTCATCTGTTTTAGCCATAAGAGGGGCTTATGGTCTGTCTGAACAATGAAGTGAGTGCCAAACAAGTATGGCCTCAGCTTCTTCATGGCCCAAACCACAGCAAAGGCTTCCCTCTCAATAGCTGACCAACGTTTCTCTCTGGGGGTCAGCCTTGTGCTAATAAAAGCTACTGGCTGATCCTGACCTTCATTCAGTTGTGATAACACAGCCCCTACCCCCAACTCAGATGTATCAGTTTGAACAATGAATTGTTTGGAATAGTCAGGACTTTGCAGAATGGGAGCAGTGCACATGGCCTGCTTCAGGTCATCAAATGCCTTTTGACAGCTAACTGTCCACTGAACTTTCTTAGGCATTCTTTTGGAAGTTAAGTCATTCAAAGGGGTCACTATGGATCCATATCCCTTGACAAACCTCCTGTAGTACCCAGTCAGGCCCAAGAAAGCTCCTACCTGAGTCTGGGTAGTTGGAGCAACACAGTCCATGATGGTCTGGATTTTGCTCTGCAATGGTTGAACCTGACCTCCACCCACAAGGTGGCCTAGGTATACAACCTGACTCTGCCCTATCTGGCACTTGGTGGCCTTAATAGTGAGGCCTGCTTTTTGCAGAGCCTCTAAAACATTTCTCAGGTGGACCAGGTGATCCTCCCAGGTGGAGCTAAAGACCGCAATATCATCTAGATAAGCTGCACTATAGGCTTCCAGACCTGTAATGGCTTTGTTCACCAACCTTTGAAAAGTGGCAGGGGCATTCTTCAAGCCAAAGGGCATCACCACAAATTGGTAGTGCCCACTAGGGGTTGAGAATGCTGTTTTGGGTTTTGCATCCTCGGCTAATCTGATTTGCCAGTAACCAGCTGTCAGGTCAAATGTACTCAGAAACTTGGCAGAGGCCAAAGCATCTATAAGTTCATCTGCCCTGGGTATTGGATGGGCATCAGTCCTAGTGACTGCATTGAGACCCCTGTAGTCCACACAGAACCTCATCTCTCTCTTACCACCCTGGGTGTGAGGTTTTGGTACAAGGACTACTGGACTAGCCCAAGGGCTATCTGAGGGCTCAATTACTCCCAGATCCAACATCTTCTGGACTTCTGTCCTGATACAGTCCCTGACCTGGTCAGGTTGCCTGTAAATCTTATTTTTAACAGGCAGACTGTCACCTGTGTCCACTTCATGAGTGCACCAGGTAGTCTGACTTGGAGTCAGTGAAAACATATGTCTGAACTGATTGAGAACTCTTCTGCAATCAGTTTGCTGCTGGGTCAGTGAGGCTGCCTGCCAAGGCTACACCATCAACTGAACCATCATCAGGGTTCTGAGAGCGAAGGTCAGGGAGTGGATCACTCTCTTCCTCCTGTCCCTCATCAGTCGCCATGAGCAAGCCCATGTCTGCCCTGTCAACATATGGTTTGAGCCTGTTCACATGGAGCACCCTAGGGGGGCTTCTGGGAGTTCCAAGGTCCACCAGGTCGGTAACCTCTCCCTTCTGCTCAATGATTGTATGAGGGCCACTTCACTTGTCTTGGAGGGCTGCTGGGGCCACAGGCTCCAACACCCATACTTTCTGTCCTGGCTGATAAACAGTCAACACAGCCTTTTGGTCATGGAAGGCCTTTTGCAATTCCTGGCTAGCCTCAAGGTTTTTGGATGCCTTCTTCATGTACTCTGCCATCCTGGAGCGGAGACCAAGTACATAGTCCACAATATCCTGTTTAGGGCGTTTGAGAGGTAATTCCCATCCCTCCTTCACTAGACATAAAGGACCCCTAACTGGATGTCCAAACAGAAGTTCAAAAGGGCTGTAGCCAACCCCCTTCTGAGGAACCTCTCTGTAGGCAAAGAGAAGGCAGGACAGAAGTATGTCCCATCTACGCCTGAGCTTTTCAGGGAGACCTTTAATCATGCCCTTGAGGGTTTTGTTGAACCTTTCAACTAACCCATTGCATTGTGGGTGATAAGGGGTGGTAAATTTGTAATTTACTCCACACTCCTTCCACATAGCAGTCAAGTAACCAGACATAAAGTTTGCATCCCTGTCTGATACTACCTCCTTAGGAAAACCCATCCTGGAAAAGATTCCCAGGAGGGCCCTAGCCACAACAGGAGCTGTGGTAGTCCTAAGTGGGATTGCCTCTGGATACCTAGTGGCATGGTCCACCACCACCAGTATAAATCTGTGCCCAGATGCAGTTTGAGGATCCATGGGACCAACAATGTCCATCCCAACCCTCTCAAAGGGAACCCCCACCACAGGTAGTGGTATCAGGGGGGCCTCTGTAGTACCACCTGCCTTACCACTGGCTTGACAAGTGATACAGGAGCGACAAAACTCCTTTGTGTCCTCTGACATATGGGGCCAATGAAAGTGAGGGACAAGCCTGTCCCAAGTCTTGTTTTGGCCTAAGTGACCTGCTAATGGGATGTCATGTACCAGTGTCAATAGGAAGCCCCTAAACTTCAGAGGTATAACCAACCTCCTGGTAGCACCAGGTTTGGGGTCTCGACCCTCTGAGTACGAGTCCCTCATCCCAGTAGATCCTATGGGACCCACTGGCACTCCCAGCAGCCTCAGCAGCAGCTTGCTGTCTGAGGGGTTCAAGAGCGGGGCAGCTCGGCTGCTCCTGGCTCAGATCTGCCCTAGAAGGGCCCCCTGTCCCCAAGAACTCAACCTGATCAGGTTCAAGTTCCTCTGAGACAGTTCCTTCTTCAGGACTAAGGTCATCTCCCTCGAGAGACTGATCTGCACTCTGAGGCAGGGGGGAAGACACTGCCTTACCCCTACTGCTCCTTCTCTTGGAAGGCACCTGGTCCATTATTCCAGGATCCAGGGCCTGTTCAGTGGAAGACATTTTTGCCTGTGACCTAGTCATGGCAAACACATCTCCAGGGATGCCCAGCATTTCTGCATGTGTCCTGAGTTCCACTTCAGCCCATGCTGAAGTTTCCAAATCATTGCCCAATAAGCATTCAACAGGGAGGTCTGCACTTACCACAACCTTCTTAGGGCCAGTTACCCCTCCCCAGGTGAAATTCACAACTGCCAAGGAATGGTCTGTCCTGACATTGGTTGCATTGGTCACTTTGTACATCTCACCAAGTATGATTTGTTCAGGGACCACAAGATCTTTTGTCACCATTGTGACACTTGCACCTGTGTCCCTGAATGCCTTGGCCTCCTTGCCATTAATCAAAGGCTGCTGTCTGTATTTGCCCAGATTACTGGGACTGACAAATAAGCAGGCAATATCCATGCCTCCATCACACACTAACACAGCCTGAGTTGGAACTCTGACTAGGCCAGAGTCCATCTCAGATTCCAGGGTTAACCCTACTACACCCTTATTGTGAGTACCACCACTTTGAGCTGAACTAGGGGGAACAGTTGCCTTAGGGGCAGTGGTGGCTGGAGTAGATTCCTTGGATTTGGAATAATCATTTGTCCAATGTGTCTTCTGTTTACAGATTTGACACCATGGCTTCTTCTTGCCTTTACCCTTGTTGGATTGTGACTCCCCACCAGATGAAGACTTTTGGGGCCCTTGTGAAGACTTCTGGTCTTTACCTTTCTCCCCACCCTTATCTGAGGTTTTAGAATCTTGCTTCTTGGAGTCACCACCTTGGTTCTGAACTTTCTGCTTCACCCTGGTTCTGACCTATTTGTCTGCCTTCTTTCCCAATTCTTGGGGAGAGGTCAGATCAGAGTCCACCAGGTACTGATGCAACAACTGATTTTGACAATGATTAAGGATCTGCTCCCTCATAATTAAATTGTACAATCCTTTAAAATCACACACTTTACTGCCAAGTAACCAGCCTTACAGAGCCTTAGTAGCACAATCTACAAAGTCAACCCAGTCCTGAGTCTGTGCCTTCTGGGTGTCTCTGAACTTAATCCTGTATTGTTCAGTGGTTAAGCCAAACCCATCTATGAGAGCACTCTTCAAGACTGTGTAATCATCAGCATCCTCTTCTCTTACAGTGAGGAGCTTATCTCTACCTTTGTCAGCAAAGGAGAGCCACAAGATAGCTGCCCACTGCTCTTGAGGGACCCTCTGTACTTTACAGGCCCTTTCTAGTGCAGTTATCCATTTGTGGATGTCATCCCCACTCTGATAGGGAGGGACTATCTTGTTCAGGTTCCTATGATCATGAGTATACTCTTTAGGTCTAGGGACACTGTTGCTGCCACCATGGGGCTCTAGCCCCAACCTTCTGGAAGCTCTCTGGAGCTCTAGGGATTCCCTGTCTAAGGCCAATTGTTCCCTCTTGATTCTGAGTTTGGTCCTCTCATACTCAAGAACCTGACACTTCTTCTCATAAGAGGAGTCCCTTTTATGAGAAGCAGAGGTCCCTACAGAAGTACCTGAATGATTAGATTCCTGAGAAGGAGATCTTGATCTTGTAGGTAAACTGTGTACTCTCCCTGGTGGAGTAAAGAGAGGGCCACTGGGGCCTTCTCCCCACCTGAAGGAAGAGTTGGATGTTCCAGGTTAGAATCATCTTGATCCTCCTGGCCAGGGTTAGAGTCCATATCAAAGAAGTGTTCACTTCCTGGTCTGTCCTCGCCTCCTGTCCCACCCACTCTTTATACTTCATCAGACCCTGGGGTCTTTCTGAGGTCATCTAAGAGCAACATCTCTATGAGACGTTGGGTGCTTGCACTTCTCCCTGTCCTCAGCTTCCTAGATGTACACATATTTCTCAATTCCTGAAATGAGAGATCATATCTAGTTGGCAGAGAGCCACTGGCTTCTCCTTTAGAAGACATACTAGTGTTATGTGGTGTAGGCACCTACCTAACCTAGTGGGAACTAAACTCTCTTGAGTTGGAGAAAGGGTGTGCTAGACCCTTGACTGCCCAACTCCAAGTTCAGTAGAACTTACTTATTCTAGTCTTGATTTATATGTACCTAATACCTTTAGTGGTTTTCAGTTAATCACTCAATGAGATTTATCTGGTAAAACAATAGCAAGCTTGAATCCCAACCGCTGCACACCAATGTGAGAAGTTGCCTGGTATATGCTGTCCACTAATTAAAGTGGGCACCTTGCACCAGTCCAAACGACCCTTATGATGATTAGGTTAAAGACAACCTTTATAGAAAGCTATCCTAGTGGTAGCTGTGGAGAGCAGCCTTCAGGCTAAGTCTCGAAGGAATGTAAAGCAGCTTGTTTTACCAGATCAGAACCTCCTGAATGACCAAATGAAAGGAGAACCACACAAGAGATATATAAAATATATGTATTTATTACTAAACACTCTATACTAACCTCTTTGAGATTAGAGCACACAGTACACAATACTAAATCAATAGAACGACAGTAAATAGCACAATACACAACGGGCTCCAGGGGGAGACCGGGCCATATACTAAGAAAGTGGTATAACAACCACGACTTAACTAGACACAGTGCCTAGAGCACGTAGAATCGCTGGGACCCCAAGGAACCACCCAAAGTAGTGACACAGGGGACCCACGGAGGACGGGTGCAGTGTGTGAACACAGACGCGAGCTCTGTACAACTCTATGGGAAAGTCGCGGTTGGAAAATTACAGTTTAAGGACACTTCGGAGAGGACTTCAAGCAAACCCTTTGGAACATAGAAGGTTCTGAGGCCGGCACCCTTGTGAGTACAGAGGCACCCGTGTTACCTATCCCAAGGGAGCCGGGTGCATAGGGGTCAAGCAGTGTCGGAAACCCTCGTCGTTTTCAATGGCGTGATGCGAAGAAGTGCTGCTGCCGGGAAGATGAAAAGTGTCTGGTGGAATCCAAGCCTGGATCCGAGGTGAGAAGAACCTGAAAGCAGAGGGGACAGAGTCTGGGTCACTTCAGGGTGACCAGGGGCTCGGTAGACGAATGCCCACCGATGTCGGGTGCTTCAGGTGAGATGACGGTATACTTGACTCTGCAGCCACGGGGACCAGGAGACCTCAACGACGACCAAAGTCCGGAGGTGAGCTGTCCCACGAAGGAGGTCGAGTGCTGGGGGGTCAGTGTCCGGATTGAACACCAACAAGCCTTGGCAACTGCAACCCACGCGGGCAGAGGAAACCAGTCACGGTGAGGACCAGCAAGGTCCTGTGGACTCTCCAAGCTAAGGAGAGTCAGGGCACGTCTGGAGCAACCAGGAAAGCCCAAGGAAAGTCAGTTACATCCACAGGGACCCACAGGCCAACGGACCAGGGATCGCGAAGGGACCTCGAGCTGAATCCCGAAATACCAGCCCACGGAACACTCGTGAAGTGTAGGCCGGAAATCTTCGGTGCAATAACTGCTCGGGGTCAGGACTACACATAGCCCAAAGCACAGCCTCCGGGATCGCCAAAAAGCATATGCTGCTGCAAAAGTACACGGTGCACAGGGGTTCGGGTTGCACGGTCCCCACGAGGGATACTGGTCTCAGAATTGCTGAGAGGTCAGATCAACCTCAGGGACGCTCGGGAACCCACCTCCTGTGTTGCAGAAATCTTCGGAGTCCTCAGGAGCTCGGGAGATGCAAACCGATCAGATGCGTTTAGGTGCCTGCTGCTGCAGGGGAGTAACTCCTTTACTCCAAGGGAGATTCTTCAGTCATCCAGCGTAGTGTAGATCGTCGAAGGTACTTGGTTTCTGTAGCAGAGTTTAGTCCAGGTAAAATCTAAAGTCCTGTAGTCAGGGTTCCTTTATACCCAAGGAAGGGGTGGGACAAACTCTGGGGACCCACCTATGGGAGGGTCAGGACAGAGGGGTGGCTACACCCATGTCCTTTGTCCAGTTTTGCGCCAGAGCAGGAGCAAATGGCTCCTGCAACCGGTTTGAACTGGACTATGCACAGAGACACCAAATGTGCCCCCAGTGCAGACTTCAAGCACTCTGAGTGCACCCACCCAGCCCCAATACACTAAATCCTGTCTGGGAGGTGGTCACACCTCCCTGTGACAGGAAACCTATTGTCAAACCTTCCCCTGCTCGAGCTTGGCTCAGCAGCAGTAGGGCAGACTCGTGTCTGTGGCTGGCAGCATCCATTTTGTGATACCCAGGTCGAGAAATCTGGTACCGGGTAGACCGGTGCCCCATAGTGATACTACATGGGAGGAATCATACCTCCCACACCAGTTACTGGTGTGGAGGTATGATTCCAAGGTGTTTGACACCAAACACGACATGTTTCTAAGCAGCCGTTTTAAAGTTAGCATTTACCGCGAGGTTATAATGCACTTAAGAATATATGGTTGGCTGCATCACAGACAACCCCGGAGAATAGATTCCGAAGGCTGCAGAGGGGCTCTGCTCATGCAGGGGCACCCTCTCACACAAAACCCAGCACCCTGCCTTCAGGATTGATAAGGCCTGCCATAGGGGTGACTGATAGGTTTATAGGTGTAGTGATTTAGAATAGATATAGGTGACCTATATCTAAGTAAGGGTGCATGCACCTCCTTACACAGGTTGCAGTAGCAGACCTGTGGTGTCATTTTGAATGGCCTCTCAGGGGGGCACAATACATGCTTCAGCCCCTGGGAGGCCTCTGGGGTACCTATGCCTTGGGTACATGGTGTACCATATACGAGGGAATTATAAGGGTACCCCAGTATCCAATCTGGAGTGTACCTAAAGTACATGCAATCCATTTAGCGGAGAAAGCAGCTAGGCTGGGGTCCTGGATAGCAGGATCCCAGCCAGTCTAAGTCGAAAACAGTGATACATCAGCAAAAAGTGGGTGTGACTATAAGAAGCAGATCCTACTCTCCTACAGGGAGTACTGAGCCTTGGGCTCGGGAAGAGGGCTGAGAGCACCATGCTAGACTGGGGGCAGGAGGGGAGAGAGTACTGAGGCTTGGGCTCGGGAAGAGAGCTGAGAACACCCTGCTGGACTGGGGGCAGGAGGGGAGAGAGTACTGAGGCCTGGGCTCGGGCAGAGGGCTGTGAGCACCCTGCTGTACTGGAGGCAGCAAGGGAGAGAGTACTGATGCTCGGGCTCGGGAAGAGGGCTGAGAGCACCCTGCTGGACTGGGGGCAGCAGGGGAGAGAGTACTGAGCCTTCTGCACGGGAAGAGGGCTGAGAGCACCCTGCTGGCCTGGGGGCAGCAGGGGAGAGAGTACTGAGCCTTCTGCACGGGAAGAGGGCTGAGAGCACCCTGCTGGACTGGGGGCAGCAAGGGAGAGCGTACCGAGCCTTGGGCACGGGAAGAGGGCTGACAGCTCCCTGCTGGACTGGGGGCAGCAGGGGAGAGAGTACTGAGCCTTGGGCATGGGAAGAGGGCTGAGAGCACCCTGCTGGACTGGGGGCAGCAAGGGAGAGCGTACCGAGCCTTGGGCTCGAGAAGAGGGCTGGGAGCACCATGCTGAACTGGGGGCAGCAGGGGAGAGAGTACTGAGCCTTGGGCATGGGAAGAGGGCTGAGAGCTCCCTGCTGGACTGGGGGCAGCAGGGGAGAGAGTACCGAGCCTTGGGCATGGGAAGAGGTCTGAAGCTCCCTGCTGGACTGGGGGCAGCAGGGGAGAGAGTACTGAGCCTTGGGCTCGAGAAGAGGGCTGAGAGCACCATGCTGGTCTGGGGGCAGCAGGGGAGAGAGTACTGAGGCTTGGACTCGGGAAGAGAGCTGAGAGCACCCTGCTGGACTGGGGGTAGCAGGGGAGAGAGTACTGAGCCTTGTGCACTGGAAGAGGGCTGGGAGCTCCCTGCTGGACTGGGGGCAGCAGGGGAGAGAGTACCAAGCCTTCGGCATGGGAAGAGTGCTGAGAGCACCCTGCTGGATGGGGGCAGGAGGGGAGAGAGTACTGAGGCTTGGGCTTGGGAAGAGAACTGAGAGTCCCCTGCTGGACTGGGGACAGCAGGGGAGAGAGTACTGAGCCTCGGGCTCGGGAAGAGGGCTGAGAGCACCCTGCTGGACTGGGGGCAGCAGGGGAGAGAGTACTGAGCCTTGGGCACAGTGAGAGGGCTGGGAGCACCCTGCTGGACTGGGGAGAGAGTACTGAGCCTTGTGCACCGGAAGAGGGCTGAGAGCACCCTGCTGGACTGGGGGCAGCAGGGGAGAGAGTACTGAGCGTTGGGCTCGGGAAGAGGGCTGAGAGCACCCTGCTGGACTGGGGGCAGCAGGGGAGAGAGTCCTGAGCGTTGGGCTCAGGAAGAGGGCTGAGAGCACCCTGCTGGACTGGGGGCGGCAGGGGAGAAAGTACTGAGCCTTGGGCACGGGAAGAGGGCTGAGAGCACCCTGCTGGACTGGGGGCAGCAGGGGAGAGAGTACTGAGCCTTGGGCATGGCAAGAAGGCTGAGAGCACCCTACTGGACTGGGGGCAGCAGGAGTGAGAGTACTGAGCCTTGGGCACGGGAAGAGGGCTGAGAGCACCCTGCTGGACTGGGGGCAGTAGGGGAGAGAGTACTGAGCCTCGGGCTCGTGAAGAGGGCTGAGAGCACCCTGCTGGACTGGGAGCAGCAGGGGGGAGAGTCCTGAGCCTTGGGCACGGGAAGAGGGCTGAGAGCACCCTGCTGGACTGGGAGCAGCAGGGGGGAGAGTACTGAGGCTTCGGCTCTTGAAGAGGGCTGAGAGCACCCTGCTGGACTGGAGGCAGCAGGGGAGAGAGTATGAGCCTTGTGCACTGGAAGAGGGCTGAGAGCACCCTGCTGGACTGGGGTCAGCCGGGGAGAGAGTACTGAGCATTGGACTCTGTAAGAGGGCTGAGAGCACCCTGCTAGACTGGGGGCAGCAGGGAAGAGAGTACCGAGCCTTGGGCATGGGAAGAGGGCTGAGAGCACCCTGCTGCTCCGGGGGCAGCAGGGGGCAGAGAACTGAGCTTTGGGCATGGGAAGAGGGGTGAGAGCACCCTGCTGGACTTGGGGCAGCAGGGGAGAGGTACTGAGCCTTGGACTTGGGAAGAGGGCTGAGAGCAGCCTGCTGGACTGGAGGCAGCAGGGGAGAGAGTACCGAGCCTTGGGCACAGGAAAAGGGCTGAGAGCTCCCTGCTGGACTGGGGGCAGCAGGGGAGAGAGTACTGAGCCTTGGGCATGGGACGAGGGCTGAGAGCTCCCTGCTGGACTGGGGGCAGCAGGGGAGAGAGTACCGAGCCTTGGGCACAGGAAAAGAGCTGAGAGCTCCCTGCTGGAATAGGGGCAGCAGGAGAGAGAGTACTGAGCCTTGTGCACTGTAAGAGAGCTGAGAGCACCCTGCTGGGCTGGGGGCTGCAGGGGAGAGAGTACTGAGCCTTGGGCATGGGAAGAGGGCTGAGAGCACCCTGCTGGACGGGGGGGGGGGAAGTAGGGTAGAGAGTACTGAGCCTTGGGCATGCAAAGAGGGCTGAGAGTACCCTGCTGGACTGGGGGCAGCAGGGGAGAGAGTACCGAGCCTTGGGCATGGGAAGAGAGCTGAGAGAACCCTGCTGGACTGGGTGTGGCAGGAGAGAGAGTTCTGAGCCTCTGGCTTGGGAAGAGAGCTGAAAGCACCCTGCTGGACTGGGGGCAGAGAGAGTACCTAGCCTTTGGCTCGGGAAGAGAGCTGAGAGCGGCCTGGGGGCAGTAGGGGAGAGAGTACAGAGCCTTGGGCTCGGGAAGAGAGCTGAGAGCACCCTGCTGGACTGGGGGCAGCAGGGGAGAGAGTACGGAGCTTTGGGCACGGGAAGAGAGCTGAGAGCACCCTGCTGTACTTGGGACAGCAGGGGAGAGATTACAGAGACTTGGGCTCATGAAAAGGGCAATACCCTGTTAAACAGAGGGCAGCAGGGGCGAGAGTACTGAGCCTTGGGCACGGGGAGAGGGCTGAGGGCACCCTGCTGGACTGGAGGCAGCAGGGGGGAGAGTACCGAGCCTTGGGCACGGGGAGAGGGCTGAGGGCACCCTGCTGGACTGGAGGCAGCAGGGGGGAGAGTACCGAGCCTTGGGCACTGGTAGAAAGCTGAGAGCACCGTGCTGGACTGGGGGCAGCAGGGGAGAGAGTACTGAGCCTTGGGCATGGGAAGAGAGCGGAGAGCACCCTGCTGGACTGGGGGCAGCAGGGGGCAGAGTACCGAGCCTTGGGCACTGGTAGAAAGCTGAGAACACCGTGCTGGACTGGGGGCAGCAGGGGAGAAAGTACGGAGCCTTGGGCTCGAGAAGAGGGCTGAGAGCACCATGTTGAACTGGGGGCAGCAGGGGAGAGAGTACTGAGCCTTGGGCATGGGAAGAGGGCTGAGAGCTCCCTGCTGGACTGGGGGCAGCAGGGGAGAGAGTACCGAGCCTTGGGCATGGGAAGAGGTCTGAAGCTCCCTGCTGGACTGGGGGCAGCAGTGGAGAGAGTACTGAGCCTTGGGCTCGAGAAGAGGGCTGAGAGCACCATGCTGGACTGGGGGCAGCAGGGGAGAGAGTACTGAGGCTTGGACTCGGGAAGAGAGCTGAGAGCACCCTGCTGGACTGGGGGCAGCAGGGGAAAGAGTACTGAGCCTTGGGCACAGGTAGAGGGCTGAGAGCACCCTGCTGGACTGGGGACAGCAGGGGAGAGAGTACTGAGCCTTGGACTTGGAAAGAGGGCTGAGAGCACCCTTCTGGACTGGGGGAAGTAGGGTAGAGAGTACTGAGCCTTGGGCACGGATAATTAGTGAATGCTCGACTGGGGGCAGCAGGGGAGAGAGTACTGAGCCTTGGACTCTGTAAGAGGGCTGAGAGCACCCTGCTGGACTGGGAGCAGCCGGGGAGAGTGTACTGAGCCTTGGGCACGGGAAGAGAGCTGAGAGCTCCCTGCTGGACTGGGGCAGCAGGGGAGAGAGTACCGAGCCTTGGGCTCGGGAAGAGAGCTGAGAGCACCATGCTGAACTGGGGGCAGCAAGGGAGAGCGTACCGAGCCTTGGGCACGGGAAGAGGGCTGACAGCTCCCTGCTGGACTGGGGGCAGCAGGGGAGAGAGTACTGAGCCTTGGGCTCGAGAAGAGGGCTGAGAGCACCCTGCTGGACTGGGGGCAGCAAGGGAGAGAGTACTGAGCCTTGGGCTCTGGAAGAGGGCTGAGAGCACCATGCTGCACTTTGAAACTCATGTGGGGTCTCATTTCCATTCTCTGCCCACCAACCAAGATGCCTGTGCTTACTGAAAAGTTTTTCCCCACTGCGATCATCAATAATATTAATAACGTGTTTAGGTTTACAACACGCTGAGTTATATACGAGGCTTTAAGTGAAAGGTTCTGTCCTTGTGCAGCAGAGGAGTCGAATTCTATTTGTAATTAGCAGTTTATTGTAATAATCTTGAGTAACAAATCAATAAAACTATGACAACCACTATTGTCTACACAGCTCAATGGAAGATCCGGGGATGGGAAAACATATCAGAGATAAATATCAGAGATAAAATCTAGCTCACCATCAGGGACCAGCAACAGTGCAGAGAGGTGCAGAGAGGTGCAGAGAGGTGCAGAGAGGTGCAGAGAGGTGCAGAGAGGTGCAGAGAGGACACGTTTTCAGTCATATAACAGTAGATGTCAGGAGTACGACTCCAGAGAGACCAACCAACGCTTTCAAACACTCATAGTGAGGACATGTTCTTGAGAGCACTAGGGTTTGCCTTCTTGTTCTTCCAGTCTTGTTTCATCTATTTTTGCTGAGATTCAGCTCAGCTCATCACCTTCTTTGCCATATCCAGTTCCCTGAATACAAAAAAGCAATTCCACCTCCATAGAGGTTTCAATTTAGCCACATTAATCAAAATTAGCCAAGAAAAAAGGCTTCAATTTTTTTTAAAATCTCCCTCCAAACACTACTCAGAGAGACGCAAGATCAAATTCAAGGCTTGAACTGCTCACTGTTTGATAATTCCAGAAAACTGGTAACTTCCGTATTTCAGCCTTCATATTTTATCTGGATCCTACCTCCAAGCTGCATCATCTTTTTATCTGGAACCTCCCTCTTCTAGCTGCATCGTCTCATCTGATCTGGATCCAGCCTGCTCAAGCTGCATTGTCTCATCTTATCTGCATCCACCCTCATCAAGCAGATTTGTCTCATCTTATCTGGATCCAGCCTCTACTAGCTGCATCGTCTCATCTTATCTGCATCCAGCCTCATCTAGCAGCTTTGCCTCATCTTAACTGGATCCAGCCTCTACTAGCTGCATCGTCTCATCTCCTCTGGATCCAGCATCCTCTAGCTGAATCATCTCATCTTATCTGGATCCTGCCTCCTCTAGCTGCATCATCTTATCTGGATCCTGCCTCTTCTAGCTGCATCATCTCCGCTCATCTGGATGCTGCCGCCTCAAGCTGTATCATCTCATTTTATCTGGATCCAGCCTCCTGTAGCAGCATCGTCTCATCTTATCTGGATCCAGTCTTGTGAGAGGCTGGCCTGGAATGTGATGTACACGTATGTAAGTGGACACCCAGCACCAGTCCAGACAACCCTTATGGTTATTTAAGAGGTCTTAGACAACCTTAGAAAGGTCTCTAAGTGGTAGCTGTGGAGAGCAGCCTTCAGGCTTAATCCAGAAGGAGTGTAAAGCAGCTTGTTTTACCAGAATGCAATCTTATAGTATAGATTAAGTGAAAAAGAACCACACGAAGTATTTATAAAAATATGTATTTATTATATAATACTCTCTAACACATAGAAATATCTCCTACCTGGAGATATGCACAATGCACACAATACTTTAACAAAGAAACACAGTAAACAGCATGAAATACGCAGTGGACCCGGGAGGGGGTCAGGGGGGCGCAAACCATATACTAAGAACCATGACTTGAATCAAGACAGGGTCGAGAGGATGTAGAAGTGCTGGGGACCAAAGGAACCACCCAAGGTGAGTAGATAAGGACCCCACGGAGAGCGTGTGCAGTATGGGAACACGACTGCGTGCTTCGTACAACTCTAAGTGTAAGTCGCGGTTGGATTTTTAAAGATTAAGGACCCTTCCCAGTGGACCCTGAAGAAACCCAGTGAAAAACAGAAGGTTGGAGAGCCACCCCATCCTTGGATACCCTAGTACCCACATTACCTACACCAGGGAAGCCGGGTGCATACGTGTGAAGTGGTGTCTGAAACCGCCGTCAAACCCAATGGAAGACTTCAGGAAAGTGCCGCTGCTGAAGAAGGAGAAAGTGTCTGGTGGAATCCGAGGATGGATTCTAGATGAGAGGTACCTCCAAGCAGAGGGGACAGAGTCTGTCACTCAGGGGTGACCAGGAGACTTGGAAGACGAATGCCCTCAGATGTCGGGTGTTGCAGGATGGATGACGATGACCTTGACTCTGCAGCTGTGAGGACCAGGCGATGCTGAAGAGGATCAGGAGCCGTGCACGAGCTGTCCCACGAAGGATGTCGAGTGCTGAGGGGTCGGTGTCCAGCGGGAGCACCAACAAGCCTTGGCAAATGCAACCAATGTAGGAAATTAATGAACAACGTCGGGACCAGCAAGGTCCAGAGGACTCACCAAAAGCAGGGGAGTCAGGGCAGTCCCAGAGCAATCAGGGGAGCCCAAAAGAAACAACGGTCACCCTCAAGTGGACCCACAGGCCGGAGGCACTGGAGTCGCGAGAGGACCTCAAGCAGCTCACCAAAAGATGCAGGCCACGATGCACAGGATGCGGTGTGGCTGAAGATTCTGGTCACTGGAGGTGCTCGAGGTTGGGGCTACTTGGAGCCCGAAGAACGTCTTGGAAAGAAGTCAACAAGCCTTTGAAACTGCAAGTTGACGCGGTGCACAGGGGTTCGGTTATTGCAACCCCCACGAGGGATACTGGCCTTAAACTTGGTGAGAGGGCAGGGTAGGCCTCGGGAGCTGTGGAAAACCACCACCTGTGTTGCAGAGCCTTTGGAGTTCGGAGGAGCTCAGGATCAGCAGACCGGTCAACTTAGTTGAAGTGCCTGCGAATTCAGGGGAGTGACTCCTTCACTCCAAGGGGGATTCCTTCAAGTGTCTTTGATGCTTCACAGGCCTTGGAAGGTTCCTGTATGATGTACAGGCACAGACGATGCAGCAGACTGGAAGGGAGACGAAGTCAGGCCCAAACGAAGTCCAGCGAAGTCTAGAGTGCCCAGACGGTAGAAGAGTAATGGTGTCTGATCTGAATCTTATCCCACAACGAATCTAGGGACCTAAACCCAGGTAAGCCCTTAAGTACCCTAGGGAAAGGGTTGGGAAGCTTCAGGGGACCCTCCCAGGGGAGGGTCTCGACAGGGGGGAGGTTGCTCCCATGTCCTTTGTCCAATTTCGCACCAGAGCGGGACTGGTTTGAACTGGACTATGCACAGGGACACCAAATGTGCCCCTCATGCAGACTGAGTGGCACTGGCAAGCACACCCACCCCAATACACTAAATTCTGTCTGGGAGGTGGTCACACCTCCCTGTGACAGGATGCCTATTGTTCTGCCTTCCCCTGCTCGAGCTTGGCTCAGCGGCAGGAGGGCAGAATCGTGTCTCTGGTCGGCAGCAACCATTTTGTGCTGTCCAGGTCAAGAAGGCTGGTACTGGGAACACTGAGAGCCTAACGGAGGGCTCTTCCAGTGCTTGGAATCATACCCCCCGGCTATGATTCCAACATGTTTGATACCAAACATGATAGGATTCGTTGCAGCCGTTTTCGAGATGGTCATTGTGTAATTACGCGGTGCCCCTCTATATAGTATATGGCTGCTTCACTGACAACCCGGGAGAATGGACTCCGTAGGCTGCAGGGGTGTCCTGCTCATGCAGGGGCACCCTCTCACTTAGAACCAAGCACCCTGCCTTCAGGATTGGAAAGGACTGCTATAGGGGTGACTTATAGGTTTTAAGTGCAGTGACCCTAGATATAGGAAACCTATATCTTTAGTAAGTGGTGCTAGCACCAGCTTACACAGGCTGCAATGGCAGACCTGTAGTTCCATTTTGAATGGTCTCTCATGAGTGGCATAATACATGCTTCAGCCCATGGGAGACCTTTGGGGTTCCTATGCCCTGGGTACCTTAGTACCATATACTAGTGTCTTATAAGGGTACCCCAGTATCCAATCTGGGATGTACCCAAGTACTGAACACAACAATTTAGGGATAAAGCAGATAGACTGGGGTCCTGATTAGCAGGCTCCCAGTCAGACTAGTCAAATACAGCTTAGCACCAGGTAAAAAGTGGGGGTAACCATAGAAGCAGATCCTACTTCTCTGCACCCCCCTCCCCCGCCCAACGTAGGGAGATGAGACTAACCTTGCCCAGTTGAGTCTTCATTTTCTAAGTGGAAAAATCTGGAAAGTCCATCTGCATTGGCATGGTTACTCCCAGGTCCATGTTCCACTGTATAGTCCATCCCCTGTAGGGAAATGGACCACCTCAAAAGTCTGGGGTTTTCACCCTTCATCTGTTTAAGCCATAAGAGGGGCTTATGGTCTGTCTGAACAATGAAGTGAATGCCAAACAAGTATGGCCTTAGCTTCTTCAGTGCCCAGACCACAGCAAAGGCGTCCCTCTCTATAGCAGACCGTTTCTCTCTGGCTGTCAACCTTCTGCTGATAAAAGCTACTGGTTGATCCTAGCCCTCTGCATTAAGTTGTGCAACACAGCCCCTACCCCCAACTCGGATGCATCTGTTTGGACAATGAATGTTTTAGAGTAGTCATGACTTTGCAGAATGGGAGCAGTGCACATGGCCTGCTTAAGGTTATCAAATGCCTTCTGACAGCTTACTGTCCACTGAACTTTCTTGGGCATTTTCTTTGATGTAAGATCATTCAAGGGAGTCACTATGGACCCATACCCCTTGACAAATCGTCTTTAGTACCCAGTCAGGGTAGTTGGAGCAACCCATTCCATTATGGTCTGAATTTTGCTCTGTAGTGGTTGAACTTGGCCTCCACCTACCAGGTGGCCCAAGAACACAACCTTACTCTGCCCTATCTGGCACTTTGTAGCCTTGATAGTGAGGCCTGCTTTCTGTAGAGTCTCCAAAACATTCTTCAGGTGGACCAGGTGATCCTCCCAGGTGGAGCTAAAGACAGCTATATCATCTAGATATGCTGCACTATAGATTTCCAGGCCTGTGAGAACTTTATTCACCAACCTTTGGAATGTGGCAGGTGCATTCTTCAAGCCAAAGGGCATTACAATAAAGTGATAATGCCCACTAGGGGTTGAAAATGCTGTTTTTGGTTTGGCATCCTCAGCTAGTCTGATTTTGCCAAAAGCCAGCAATAAGGTCAAATGTACTTAAGAACTTGGCTGAGGCCAAAGTGTCAATAAGCGCATCTGCCCTAAGAATTGGGTGAGCATCAGTCCTAGTGACTGCATTGAGTCCCCTGTAGTCTACACAAAACCTCATGTCTTTTTTTCCACCCTTGGTGTGAGGTTTAGGTACTAGGACTACTGGGCTAGCACAGGGGCAATCTGAGGGCTCAATCACTCCCAATTCCAGAATCTTTTGGACCTCTGTCCTGATGCAATCTCGGACATGGTCAGGCTGCCTGTAGATTTTATTCTTGACAGGTAGACTCTCACCTGTGTCCACTTCATGGGTACACCAGGTGGTTTTACTTGGAGTCAGAGAGAACATGTGCCTGTATTGATTGAGGACCTTCCTGCAATCAATCTGCTACTGATCAGTGAGGCTGCCTGCCAAGGTTACTCCATCAACTGATCCATCATCGGTGTTTTGTGAGAGGATATCAGGGAGAGGGTCACTCTCTTCCTCCTGTCCCTCATCAGTTGCCATGAGCAAGCCCATGTAAGCCCTGTCAACAAAAGGTTTTAGCCTGTTCACATGAAGTACCCTATGGGGACTTCTGGGAGTGCCAAGGTCCACCAGATATGTGACCTCACCCTTTTGTTCAAGTATGGTGTGGGGTCCACTCCATTTGTCCTGGAGAGCTGCTGGGGCCACAGGCTCCACCACCACCCACACCTTCTGGCCTGGCTGATAAACAGTCAGGACAGCCTTTTGGTCATGCCAAGCTTTTTGGAGTTCTTGGCTTGCCTCAAGGTTTTTGCTGGCCTTCTTCATGCACTCAGACATGCGGGAGAGCAGACCAAGTACATTGTCCACTATGTCCTGTTTGGGAGGTTTGAGAGGCAACTCCCATCCCTCCTTCACCAAACACAAGGGACCCCTAACTGGATGCCCAAACAGAAGTTCAAAAGCCAACCCCCTTCTGAGGGACCTCTCTGTAGGCAAAGAGAAGGCAGGGCCGAAAGACATCCCATTTTCGCCTAAGCTTTTCTGGGAGGCCCATGATCATACCCTTTAGGATCTTGTTGAATCTTTCAACTAACCCATTGCATTGAGGATAGTAGGGTGTGGTGAATTTGTAATTCACTCCACACTCTTTCCACATTGCAGTTATATGACTTGACATGAAGTTTGTACCTCTGTCAGTTAAGACCTCCTTAGGGATGCCCACTCTGGAAAAAATTCCTAAGAGGGCCCTTGCCACCACAGGAGCTGTAGTGGTCCTAAGGGGAATGGCTTCTGGGTATCTAGTGGTATGGTCCTCCACCACTAGAATATAACTCTGTCCAGATGCTGTTGGAGGATTAATTGGACTTATGACATCAATCCCAACCCTCTTAAAGGGAACCCCACCACTGGAAGTGGAATTAAGGGGGTCTTTGTGATGCGACCTGATTTGCCACTGGCTTGGCAGGTGGTACAGATGTGACAAAACTCCTAATGCCCTCAGACATATGGGGCCAGTGAAAGTGAGGGACAAGCCTGTCCCAAGTCTTGCTTTGCCCTAAGTGTATTGCCAGGGTAATGTCATGTGCAAGGGTGAGTAGGAACCCTCTGAACTTCTGGGGTATAACCAACATCCTGGTGGCACCAGGCTTGGGGTCTCTACATCTGAGTACAAAAGACCTTCATCCCAATAGATCCTATGGGACCCACTGACATTCCCTGCAGCCTCAGCAGCAGCTTGCTGTCTGAGGGGTTCAAGAGAGGGGCAGGTTTGCTGCTCCAAACTCAAATCTGCTCTGGAAGGGCCCCATGCCCCCAAGAACTCAACCTGATCAGGTTCAAGCTCATCTGGGGCAGTTCCTTCACGATGCTCAGGTCACCTCCCTCACGAGATTGATCCTCACTCTGAGTCTGGGGGGGAAGACACAGCCTTACCCCTCCTGCTCCTTCTCTTGGAAGGCACCTCGTCCATTGTTCCAGGATCCAGGGCCTATTGAGTGGAAAGCTGCTTTGCTTGTGACCTGGTCACAGCAAACACATCTGCAGAGATGCCCAGCATTTCTGCATGAGTCCTGAACTCAACCTCATCCCAGGCAGAAGTTTCCAAATCATTGCCCAACAAGCAATCTACAGGTAGATCTGAAGATACCACAACCTTTTTAGGTCCAGTTAGCCCCCCCACACCCCCAGCTGAAATTAACAACCCTTCACCCTCATGTCTCTTCCTCTAGACCTCTGTTGTGTGGTGTCCCTCAGTGCTCGGCTTTGAGCCCAACCCTTTTTAATATATACCTCACCCCCCTGGCGTCGTTGGTGGAGCAATGTGGTGTGAAAGTTGTCTCATATGCTGATGACACTCAGCTGGTGTTCTCCTTTATGGAACACACTGAGGCAGCTTTCACCAATTTTAAGCAGTGTCTTCTTAACATCTCGTCATGGATGACGGACAGCTGTTTGAAGTTGATTACCGAAAAAACTGAGGTGCTGTTTTTTAATCAAGCGTCTCCTCCACGGTCAGATCTCTGGTGGCCTTCAGAGTTAAATCCTCCTCCACTCCCAGTTACTACCGCGAGGAACCTGGGATTCCAGTTTGACTCTAAACTTACAGGCAGGGCCCTGATCTGTCAAGTCTCCTTAAGGTGTTTTTGGAAGCTGAAAGCCTTACGGAGGTTTCTTCATCTCCTTATGGATTGTAGAAAAACTATAGTCCACGCACTAGTTACATCACAGCTGGACTATGCTAATAGCCTGTATCTGGGTTGTCCTGCTTATTTGATCAGGAAACTGTAGATTATCCAAAATGCGACAGCTTATTAGAAACGTGCCTCTCCGCCATCACATCTCCCCTCACTTGCGTAGTCTTCATTGGCTGCCGGTAAAGAGAAGAATAGAATTTAAGGCGCTGACTCTGGCCTACAGAACAGCTGGAGATACCGCCCACAGTATCTGAAGCGGAGACTGCTGAAATACCGCCAGACAAGGGTTCTAAGATCTAATCAACAAACTGCTTGCGATTCCACGCTTTGCAAAGCGTTTGCAGTAAAGACCGCTTCTTTATGGAATGCCATGCCGGTACACATCAGAAAGGCTACATCTGAACTACTGTTCAGAAAGGCGCTGAAAACCTGGCTCTTTGGCCTACCCTAGAGATCCTTCATGAGTCTGTGAGTCCTCATTTGTTGTTTCTGTTGTTAGCGCCGGGACACTTCCGTTGGAGGTAGCCGTGCGCTCTATAAACTGTAATAATAACAATAACTGCCAAGTAATGGTCCATCCTGACATTGTTAGCATTGGTCACTTGGTACATTTGTCCAAGTATGATTTGGTCAGGAGACACAAGTTTCTCTGTCACATAGTGACACTGGCCTCTGTGTCCCTGTAGGCCATGGCCTCTTTTCCATTTATCAAAGGCAGTTGTCTGTACTTGCCCAGGTTACTGGGACTGACTAGTAAGGTGGCAGGATCTATGCCACCATCACAGACCGAAACAGCCTGAGCTGGAGTTCTGACCAAGTCAGAGCCCACCTCAGAACCCAAGGTTAACCCTACTAATCCCTTGGTTGCTGTACTACCACTGGTACTGGAGCTAGGGTTGCAGTTGCCTTAGGGGCAGTGGTAGTAGTAGTTTCCTTGGCCTTTGGACAATCAGCATCCCTTGTCCGATGGGTCTTCTGTTTACAGAGATAGCACCAAGGTTTCTTTTTGCCTTTCTTGGATGATTGTGACTCCCCCCTCAGATGCAGGTTTTTGGGGCCCTTGAGGAGACTCTTTCTTGTCTTTGCCCTTGTCCCCACCTTTATTTTGAGTTTTGGAAGCATCCTGCTTCTTCTGGTCACCACCACGGTTCTGCTTTTTCTGCTTAACCCTGGTTCTGACCCATTTATCTGCCTTCTTTCCTAATTCTTGGGAAGAAGTCAGATCGAAGTCCACCAGGTATTGATGCAAAAGCTGGTTCTGACAATTATTAAGGTTCTGCTCCCTCATAATCAAATTATACAATCCTTGGTAGTCATGCACTTTGCTGCCAAGCAACCAACCTTCCAGATCCTTAATGGCACTATCCGCAAAATCTACCCATTCCTGGGTTTGTGCTTTCTGGGTGTCTCTGAGCTTAATCCTGTATTAAGTGGTTAAGCCAAACCCATCAA
This sequence comes from Calotriton arnoldi, assembly GCA_963921515.1. Lineage (NCBI taxonomy): Eukaryota > Metazoa > Chordata > Amphibia > Caudata > Salamandridae > Calotriton > Calotriton arnoldi. Next base: position 1,480,147 of record CAWUFW010001592.1, read on the forward strand.
TGAGAGCACTCTTCAAAACTGAGTAATTATCAGCACCCTCTTCTCTTGCAGCGAGGAGCTTATCTCTACCTTTGTCAGCAAAGGAGAGCCACAAGATAGCTTCCCACTGCTCTTGAGGGACCCTCTGAACTTTACAGGCCCTCTCTAAAGCAGTTATCCATTTGTGGATGTCACCCCTAACATGGTAGGGAGGGACAATCTTGTTCAGGTTCCTATGTTCAAAGGAATGTTCCTTAACTCTAGGGACACTGTTGCTGCCACCATGGGACTCCAGTCCGAGTTTCTTCCTTGCTCTCTGAACTTCCAGGGACTCTGTCAAGGGCCAACTGCTCTTGCCTGAGCCTAAGCCTAGCTTTCTCAAGCTCCAGGAGTTGGTACTCCCTATCAAAAGAGTTTCCCCTCTTACTAGAAATGGAGTTCCCTGCTGAATTTCCTGAGGCATTGGATTCTGCAGAGGAGGATCTAGACCTCCTTTGTCTTACTCTGCACCTTCCCAGGAGGATCAGAGGGGGCTTCCTCTAAGCCACCTGTGTGCTCCTCTGGGAGGTCTGAATTGTCCAGGTGGGAGTCATCAGGCTCCACCTGGTCAGGGTTAGATTCTAGGTCAAAGAGGGGCTCCCCTCGTGGCCTATCCTCATGCCCTGTCCCACCCACTCTTTCCTGTTAATCTGACCCACTGGTTTTCCTGAGGTCATGTAACAGTAACACCTCTAGGAGGCGTTGAGTGTTGGCTCCTTTCCCTGCCTTCAACTTTCTAGAGGTATACAGTGCTTTCAGATCTTGGAATGACAGTTCACTGTATCTAGCAGCCAGAGAGCCACTGGCATCACCTTTGGAAGACATACTAAGTGTGGTGGGGTGTTGCACCTACCTAACCTAGTGGAAACTAAACTCTCCGAGGTTGGAGAAAGGGTGTGCTATACCCTTAACTACCCAACCCTAAGTTCAGTAGAACTTACTTATTCTAAGCTTATATTATATGTGCCTAGTATTAGTAATGGTTTTTCAGTTAATCAACACCAAGATTTATCTGGTAAAACAATGCAGGCTTGAATGCCAACCGCTGCACACCAATGTGAGAGGCTGGCCTGGTATATGATGCACACTTATGTAAGTGGGCACCTTGCACCAGTCCAGACAACCCTTATGGTGATTTAGGAGGTCTTAGATAACCTTAGCAAGCTCTCCAAGTGGTAGCTGTGGAGAGCAGCCTTCAGGCTTAGTCTTGAAGGAGTGTAAAGTAGCTTGTTTTACCAGAATGTAATCTTATAGTATAGATTTGATAAAAAAGAACCACACCAAGTATTTATAAAAATATGTATTTATTATATAATATTCTCTAACACATAGAACTATCTCCTATCCGGAGATATGCACAATGCACACAATGCTTTAGCAAAGAAACACTGTAAATAGCACGAAATACACAGTGAACCCAGGGGGGGACCAAACCATATACTAAGAAAGTGGTATAAGAACCACGACTCGGATCAAGACAGGGTCGAGAGGACGTAGAAGTGCTGGGGACCCAAGGAAACACCCAAGGTGAGTAGATAAGGACCCCATGGAGAGCGTGTGCAGTGTGGGAACACGACTGCGTGCTCCGTACAACTCTGTGTAAGTCGCGGTTGGATTTTTAATGATTAAGGACCCTTCCCAGTTGGCCCAGAAGAAACCCAGTGGAAGACAAAAGGTTGGAGAGCCACCCCAACCGTGGATACCCTAGTACCCACGTTACCTACACAAGAGAAGCCGGGTGCATACGTGTGAAGTGGTGTCAAAAACCTCCGTCTAACCCAGTGGAGGACTTCAGGAAAGTGCCGCTGCTGAAGGAGGATAAAGTGTCTGGTGGAATCAAAGGATGGATTCTAGATCAGAGGTACCTGCAAGCAGAGGGGACTCAGGGGTGACCAGGAGACTTGGAAGACGAATGCCCTCCGATGTTGGGTGTTGCAGGATGGATGACAATGACCTTGACTCTGCAGCTGTGAGGACCAGGCGACGCTGAGGAGGACCAGGAGCTGTGCATGAGCTGTTCCACGAAGGATGTCGAGTGCTGAGGGGTCGGTGTCCAGCGGGAGCACCAACAAGCCTTGGCAAATGCAACCAACGGAGGAAATGAAGGAGCAACGTCGAGACCAGCAAGATCCAGGGGACTCACCAAAAGCAGGGGAGTCAGGGCAGGCCCCGAGCAATCGGGGGAGCCCAAAAGAAACAACGGTGACCCTCAAGTGGACCCACAGGCCGGAGGCACTGGAGTCACAAGAGGACCTCAAGCAGCTCACCAAAAGATGCAGGCCACGATGCACATGATGCGGTGTGGCTAAAGATTCTGGTCACTGAAGGTGCTCAAGATTGGGGCTACTTGGAGCCCGAAGATCTTCTTGGAAAAAAGTCCACAAGCCTTTGCAACTGCAAGTTGACGCGGTGTACAGGGGTTCGGTTATTGCAACCCCCACGAGGGATACTGGCCTCAAACTTGGTGAGAGGGCAGGGCAGGCCTCAGGAGCTGTGGAAAACCACCACCTGTGTTGCAGAGCCTTTGGAGTTCGGAGGAGCTCAGGATCAGCAGACCGGTCGACTTAATTGCAGTGCCTGCGAATGCAGGGGAGTGATTCCTTCACTCCAAGGGAGATTCCTTCAAGTGTTTTTGATGCTTCACAGGCCTTGGAAGGTTCCTGTATGATGCACAGGCACAGACGATGCAGCAGACTGGAAGGGAGACGAAGTCAGGCCCAAACGAAGTCCAGCGAAGTCCAGAGTGCCCAGACGGTAGAAGAGTAATGGTTTCTGATCTGAATCTTATCCCATGACGAATCTAGGGACCTACACCCAGGTAAGCCCTTAAGTACCCTAGGGAAAGGGTTGGAAAGATTCAGGGGACCCTCCCAGGGGAGGGTCTGACAAGGGGGAGGTTAATCCCATGTCCTTTGTCCAGTTTCGCGCCAGACTAGGTAAGAACTACTGCCGCATGCCTTGACACTGGTTTCTTTTGATAGTTCTGCACCGCTATGTCACATTTTACGAATTAATGCACTTAGAATGGTAGCCATATCGTAATCTACGTGTATTCATTATTACACCATCATTGTGAGTCCCCGGACGTAGCAGATGATTTTATTTAATTCTCAGTCGAGTTTGCGATCTACCACTAGCTCCCGGCTTAAACCACACAGTGTTCCTCTGTGCCACCACCATGATCAAAATTTACTCTACCCCCTGACTTACGCACCAATGGTGGGGTAGTAGTACAAATTTATCCCATTCTGGAGTTGGTCGCTAATGTATGTTGTTTGTCTCGTTTGTTGATCAGTGTACTTTCTTTGAATGAAAACAATTCAGATATATGATGCGCTCTACTGTCTGCCCACAGAGAGGATTATATTGACGTCCACTGTGTGCTTTTGTTTTCCAAATTTTCTCCTCTTATATTCCTAAGTTGCAACAGGAGCGGCCAATCAATAGAGCTTTAGCCACCTTGTAGTTGTTCACAAGGGTGGTCTGCTCCTTTTGAGCAGGGTTTAGACCCACTCACGGTCTTTTGTGACCCACTTTTAACTCACTTCATTGGTCCTGAAGAAGCGCCAAGGATCGTTTTGACCACTTAGATGGCGCGAAACATGTTGACCTAATAGTTACTGCGGCACATTACGCCCCATCAGTAACACACGACCTACGTGTTTTTTAACCTGGCAAGGGAACCTGCATATTAAACTTAATTCACCCTGGTACCCCTTAGCTAGTTTTATCATTCACTCACTCACGCATTTGTTCTCTCAGAACCCTTTATCTCACATCCTCACTCATCATACGGCAGTACCAAAAAAAAAAAAAAGATCTCCGCCAAAGTGACCCTTCGGGGACCCGTATGGCAGTGCAGCGCCGGCCTGACGAGGAGCAATCTCCTGATGATGAAGCATGACATCCTTTTGGGTGTGTGAGGGCATCAAGAGACGAGACTTGCGCTTGCCTCTAGCCTGCGGGGTGCAGACCTAGGCCCTTATTATTTGATTTCTCTTCTTTTTCTTTGTTGTGGGTGACTATTGCGCCCAACCCTGGAACAGTTACCCCCGTTTGAATTGAAAAAGTGGGGGTAACCATAGAAGCAGATCCTACTTTCCTACAAGTCTCTTCTAGCTGCATCATGTCATCTTATCTTGACCCTGTCTCCTCTAGCGTCATCATCTAATCGTACCTGGATCCTGCCTCATTCAGCTGCATTGTCTCATCTTATCTGGATCCAGCCTCCTCTAGCTTCATCATCTAATCTTACCTGGATCCTGCCTCATTCAGCTGCATTGTCTCATCTTATCTGGATCCAGCCTCCTCTAGCTGCATCGTCTCATCTTATCGGTTCACTGACAGAATATCGATGTAAAAAATGTAGTTGTACAAAATATCGATTTTTATATATAAATAAAATAGTAAATATTGAATGTTAAATAATAAAATTAATATAAAAATAAAGTAGATTTAATATACATTTTAACAAACAACAAATAAACTTAATTTAAAAAAGTTAAATACATAATAATTAATATATATATTTACTTTAAAACAATAAACTATTAATTTAAATTTATTTTCTCATTTTAAAATTATATAAAAATGTACAAATATACATATGTGCACATTAAACCCACTTGTGGATACTATCGGTGTGCCGCCTCCTTTTTCATTTGATGAGGATTGTTGGATTGTATTGTGGACCTTTGCCTCCACGGCAGGCACCGACACCGAAGGGCAGGCGTACGGCATCAGGCAAAACTGTTGGACTTTAATATATATATATATATATATATATATATATATATATATATATATATATATATATATATATATATATACCAATAACATAAAATCTAGTTAAAAAGATTTTATTATAAATTAAAACATTCAACTATTAAGAAATCTTTAAACTTAAATTTCCCACTCCAGTGAGTGCAACAGTAGTGAAAGTGTTGGATAGCGTAGGGGTAAAAATTACTATTCCCACTCCAGTGAGTGCAACAGTAGGGAAAGTGTTGGATAGTGGAGGGGTAAAAATTACTATTCCCACTCCAGTGAGTATAACAGTAGGGAAAGTGTTGGATAGCGTAGGGGTTATAATTGCTATTCCAACTCCAGAGAGGGCAACAGTAGGGAAAGTGTTGGATAGCATAGGGGTAAAATTACTATTCCCACTCCAGCGAGTGTAACAGTAGGGAAAGTGTTGGATAGCATAGGGGTAAAAATTACTATTCCCACTCCAGTGAGTGCAACAGTAGGGAAAGTGTTGGATAGTGGAGGGGTAAAATTACTATTCCAACTCCAGTGAGTGCAACAGTAGTGAAAGTGTTGGATAGCATAGGGGTAAAAATTACTATTCCCACTCCAGTGAGTGCAACAGTAGGGAAAGTGTTGGATAGTGGAGGGGTAAAAATTACTATTCCAACTCCAGTGAGTGCAACAGTAGTGAAAGTGTTGGATAGTGGAGGGGTAAAAATGTCTATTCCCACTCCAGTGAGTGCAACAGTAGGGAAAGTGTTGGATAGCATAGGGGTAAAAATTACTATTCCAACTCCAGTGAGTGCAACAGTAGGGAAAGTGTTGGATAGCGGAGAGGTAAAAATAACTATTCCCACTCCAGTGAGTGTAACAGTAGGGAAAGTGTAGGATAGCGGAGGGGTAAAAATTACTATTTCCACTCCAATCAGTGCAACAGTAGGTAAAGTGTCGGATGGTGGAGGGGTACAAATTACTATTCCACTCCACTGAGTGCAACAGTAGGGAAAGTGTTGGATAGCGGAGGGGTAAAATTACTATTCCACTCCAGTGAGTGCAACAGTAGGGAAAGTGTTGGATTGCGGAGGGGTAACAATTCATATTCTCAGTACAGTCAGTTCAAAATTAAAAACAAACAAAATATTAACAAAAATATTTAAAAAACAAAATAAAAAATATATAAATGTTAAAAATGAAAATACAAATCTATAATATTTTTCAAACAAATATTTTTAATTACAAATTATTTAGAAACAAAAACATTACATAAATTTACTTTTTTATTTTCTACCCTATAACACCACACAATTCACAAACCACATCTAAATTTTTAAAAAATGTACTTCCATAATTAACATAATTAATTGCCAATTTAAGAAATATTATTAATTAAAAACAAATTAAAACTCATCAAAATTAACTTCCCACACTTTACCCCTATAAATCCCCACAACACACAGCTAAAATTAAACTGTAAAAAAATTAATTACAAAATTAAAACTTATTTTCCATTAAACTAATAGTATTTAACAACTAATTATAAAGTAAGTAAAATGAATTTACTCCCCTCCCTTTATTCCGATAAAAGTAAAACCTACACACAAAAAATATAAACAAATACCCTAATTAAATATCAATTAATTACTAATAATGATCAACTAATTATTAATTGATTAAACATAAATTACTTCCCACCCTTTACCCCTATGAACCCCTCAACCCGCACCTAAAATGAATTACACAATTTCCAAAATTAATTTTCAATAAATTAACTAATTATTAATTAATCAAAAATTATTTCCCACCCTTTACCCCTATAAACCCCACAACCTGCACCTAAAAAAATTACACAATTACCATAATTAATTACCAATTAATTAATATTAATTAACAACCAATTAATTAATTAAAAATAAATTACTTCCCACAATTAACACTATTAAATCTCAGTTAAATAAATATTAAATAAAAAATATGAATTAATTATAATTAAATTACTTCCCACCCTATTCCCCTATAAACCCACAACCCCCTACGGAACTGAAAAACGCAAAATTTAATTAAAATAAAATTGATAACTACTAAAAATATAACACATATATTAAAAAACATAAACAATACTTATACAAAAAAAATACATCACATACATTTAAAATATAAACTAAAATACATAACACTTATTAAAATATCAATATTTTAAATTATATTTTTGCAAACGATATTAATGACTTCTATATTTTTGAGTCGATATTTCTTACCTTAAATTCGATATTCTTGACCACGATATTCTTGCTGTCGATATTTCTGTGTCACGATATTTCCAACTCGATATTTGTGTAGGTCGACATTTCCAACTCGATATTCTCTCTGCTTACCCATTTTATCTTGATCCATCCTCCTCTAGCTGCAGTATCTCATCCTATATGGATCCTGTCTTCTCTATCTGCATCATCTAATTTGATCTTGATCCAGCCTCCTCTAGCCGCATCATCTTACGTTACCTGGATCCTGCCTCCTCTAACTGCATCATCTTATCTGGATCCTGCCTCATTTAGCTGCATTTTCTCATCGTATCTGGATCCTGCCTCCACTAGCTGCATCATCTCATCTTATCTGGATCCAGCCTTTACTAGCTGCATCATCTTACGTTACCTGGATCCTGCCTCCTCTAACTGCATCATCTTATCTTATCTGGATCCAGCCTCCACTAGCTGCATCATCTTACGTTACCTGGATCCTGCCTCCACTAGCTGCATCATCTCATCTTATCTGGATCCAGCCTCTACTAGCTGCATCATCTCATCGTATCTGGATCCTGCCTCCACTAGCTTCATCATCTCATCTTATCTGGATCCAGCCTCTACTAGCTGCATCATCTCATCGTATCTGGATCCTGCCTCCACTAGCTTCATCATATCATCTTATCTGGATCCAGCCTCTACTAGCTGCATCATCTTGCGTTATCAGGATCCAGCCTCCTCTAGCTGCATCATCTTATGTTCTCTGGATCCCGCCTCTAGCTGCATCATCTCATCTTATCTGGACTAAGCTTCCTCTAGCTGCATCATCTTAGGTTTGTTAGATTATGCTCGCTGATGCTCGCTGATGCTCTTTAATGCCATGTATAAGTTAGCATTCGCTACGCCATTTTCTTTTCATGCGCCATTTTATGTACTGATCGAAACTAATCCTGTGTAATTCCGAGAAATGCTCCTTGCTAAGTTTCGTTTCTGCAATGAAGAATTGTCTGTGCCAGTGCATAGCTTTCCCTTGTTAAAGGCCCTCTCCCACTTGTCTGGCAGTTTGATCGCAGCCCAGGGTGGAACGGCCTTGAAAGTGTTCGGAGTTGTGCAAGGTACGAGAGTAGAAGCTTTTTTTCTGTCTTTACGCTGTTCATCCACATCTGTTTTGGAAAATTCCATTGTGGGCGTGTTATAAGTTGACCATGCAATGCATATAATGTATCTTTATGCTTACAGTTCCCTCTGTAAAACTCTCTTGAGACTGTGCAGATCGGGCCCCCGCTGAGAGTATGCAATAGATGATTATTGAGGTATATTCTCCACTGTTTCTCTGACTCTTCGTTTAGTATGGAAGGCTGAGAGGTGGTCAGTGGTGACCCGGGTGGCCCTAATCGAGTCACTTCCTTCAGGTTTTCTAAATTCATCCTCTAGCTGCATCATCCAATCTCATTTGGATTCAGCCTCCTTGAGCTGCATCATCCCATCTTATCTGGATCTAGTAGGTGTTTACACACATTTTCTGGTATCATCATCATCATCTTATCTTGATGCACTATGCTCTTAGAATGAGTTTCTGGCCTTTTGGTCTCACTCTAGTTGGATCCAGTATACTCTTAGATAAATTGTCTAGTCTCATTATATATTTTGAGAGGATTAAAGCTTGAGGCGACAATGTGGCGATTTTGACGTGCTACTAGCACTAAATCTCAGCAGTGTGTCCTGAAATCATTGAGCTCTCACATCTGTTTTTACTTGAAGATTCCTGTGCAGATACAGAAAAGCAGATACATGATCACATTTTTCGGTCGAGCCTGGGCAGCGCATGCGCTGCTCTGCGAGGTATGCTTTATTCAGGTATGGACTTGAAGCTCCGCCCACTCTCTGCCCATATTTTTAATTGGCTTGTCATTGTCCTTTGAAAACTGTGGCTTTTCATTGGTCAATAGGCTTAGTAGTCCCTCCTTAGTACCGCCTTGTCTCATTTTGTAACCTCCCATGAGGACACCCCCTGTTACATGTGTTGTTACTCGGTACGGTATGCTTTAAGTACAGCCTTCGAGCACTATTTGCTTACATGGTTTTCTCCTACCTGGCAGGACACTCTCCCGCAATGCTTGAAATTATTGTTTTTTCATACCACTGCACGCCACACACATACAGTGGCGGCCGTGCCTTTGGTTTATTTGCGGCGCCGAACACAACCACATGTTGTTTTAAAAAAAATATTTAACTTTTTTTTTTTATACTGACCCATGCCGCACTTTCACTTTGATTGTGCCCGCGCCCCTTTCCTTAGATGAAACACATCAATGGGATAATTCGAGCACTCAAATTGTAAGAAAGTCGATGTTCAGTCCAACAATAGATGATTTCAAGTCCACTTTAATCCATGTTCGGGCCGAAGGAGGTGCAATCCAATAACCTTCAAATAAGAAAACAGTTGACTTTCACATAGCCAATGAGAATTCCAAACACTAATGGAATTGTAAATCCACCATAGAATAGTGCAGCCAATACGTGTTTGGTCGATATGTAAGTAATACCTCGACTTCCACGGAGGCAAATCTCCAGACTCAGGGTTACCCCTCCCCATGTCCTGCCCATCTCTACCCCTCACCCCCTGCTCATCCCTACCCCCTCACCCCTGCTCATCCCTACCCCTCACCCCTGCTCATCCCTATCCCTCACCCCCTGCCCATCCCTACCCCTCACCCCTGCACATCCCTACCCCTCACCCCCTGCCCAGCCCTACCCCTCACCCCCTGCCCAGCCCTACCCCTCACCCCCTGCTCATCCCTACCCCTCACCCCCTGCTCATCCCTACCCCTCACCCCCTGCTCATCCCTATCCCTCACCCCCTGCCCATCCCTACCCCTCACCCCCTGCTCATCCCTACCCCTCACCCCCTGCCCATCCCTACCCCTCACCCCCTGCCCATCCCTACTCCTCACCCCCTGCCCATCCCTACCCCACACCCCCTGCCCAGCCCTACCCTTTACCCCCTGCTCAGCCCTACCCTTCACCCCCTGCTCAGCCCTACCCCTCACCCCCTGCTCAGCCCTACCCCTCACCCCCTGCTCAGCCCTACCCCTCACCCCCTGCTCATCCCTACCCCTCACCCCCTGCCCATCTCTACCCCTCACCCCCTGCCCATCTCTACCCCTCACCCCTGCTCATCCCTACCCCTCACCCCCTGCTCATCCCTACCCCTCACCCCCTGCTCATCCCTACCCCTCACCCCCTGCTCATCCCTACCCCTCACCCCCTGCTCATCCCTACCCCTCACCCCCTGCTCATCCCTACCCCTCACCCCTGCTCATCCCTACCCCTCACCCCCTGCTCATCCCTACCCCTCACCCCCTGCTCATCCCTACCCCTCACCCCCTACCCATCTCTACCCCTCACCCCCTACCCATCTCTACCCCTCACCCCCTGCCCACCTCTACCCCTCACCCCCTGCCCACCTCTACCCCTCACCCCCTGCCCACCTCTACCCCTCACCCCCTGCCCACCTCTACCCCTCACCCCCTGCCCACCTCTACCCCTCACCCCCTGCCCACCTCTACCCCTCACCCCCTGCCCATCTCTACCCCTCACCCCTGCCCATCTCTACCCCTCACCCCTGCCCATCTCTACCCCTCACCCCCTGCCCATCTCTACCTCTCACCCCCTGCCCATCTACCCCTCACCCCCTGCTCACGTCTACCCCTCACCCCCTGCTCACGTCTACCCCTCACCCCCTGCCCACCTGTATCCCCTTCACCCCTGCCCACCTGTATCCCCTTCACCCCCTGCCCACCTCTACCCCTCACACCCTGCCCACCTCTACCCCTCACACCCTGCCCACCTCTACCCCTCACACCCTGCTCATCTCTACCATCACCCGCTGCCCATCTCTACCCCTCACCCCCTGCTCACGTCTACCCCTCACCCCCTGCCCACCTGTATCCCCTTCACCCCTGCCCACCTGTATCCCCTTCACCCCCTGCCCACCTGTATCCCCTTCACACCCAGCCCACCTCTACCCCTCACACCCTGCCCACCTCTACCCCTCACACCCTGCTCATCTCTACCCATCACCCCCTGCCCATCTCTACCCCTCACCCCCTGCCCATCTCTACCCCTCACCCCCTGCCCATCTCTACCCCTCACCCCTTGCCCATCTCTACCCCTCACCCCCTGCTCATCCCTATCCCTCACCCCCTGCCCATCCCTATCCCTCACCCCCTGCTCATCCCTACCCCTCACCCCCTGCCCATCCCTACCCCTCATCCCCTGCCCATCCCTACTCCTCACCCCCTGCCCATCCCTACCCCTCACCCCCTGCCCAGCCCTACCCTTTACCCCCTGCTCAGCCCTACCCTTCACCCCCTGCTCAGCCCTACCCCCTCACCCCCTGCTCAGCCCTACCCCTCACCCCTGCTCATCCCTACCCCTCACCCCCTGCCCATCTCTACCCCTCACCCCCTGCCCATCTCTACCCCTCACCCCTGCTCATCCCTACCCCTCACCCCCTGCTCATCCCTACCCCTCACCCCCTGCTCATCCCTACCCCTCACCCCCTGCTCATCCCTACCCCTCACCCCTGCTCATCCCTACCCCTCACCCCCTGCTCATCCCTACCCCTCACCCCCTGCCCATCTCTACCCCTCACCCCTGCCCACCTCTACCCCTCACCCCCTGCCCACCTCTACCCCTCACCCCCTGCCCACCTCTACCCCTCACCCCTGCCCACCTCTACCCCTCACCCCCTGCCCATCTCTACCCCTCACCCCCTGCCCATCTCTACCCCTCACCCCTGCCCATCTCTACCCCTCACCCCCTGCCCATCTCTACCCCTCACCCCTGCCCATCTCTACCCCTCACCCCCTGCCCATCTACCCCTCACCCCTCGCTCACGTCTACCCCTCACCCCCTGCTCACGTCTACCCCTCACCCCCTGCCCACCTGTATCCCCTTCACCCCTGCCCACCTGTATCCCCTTCACCCCCTGCCCACCTCTACCCCTCACACCCTGCCCACCTCTACCCCTCACACCCTGCCCACCTCTACCCCTCACACCCTGCTCATCTCTACCCATCACCCGCTGCCCATCTCTACCCCTCACCCCCTGCTCACGTCTACCCCTCACCCCCTGCCCACCGGTATCCCCTTCACCCCTGCCCACCTGTATCCCCTTCACCCCTGCCCACCTGTATCCCCCTTCACACCCTGCCCACCTCTACCCCTCACACCCTGCCCACCTCTACCCCTCACACCCTGCTCATCTCTACCCATCACCCCCTGCCCATCTCTACCCCTCACCCCCTGCCCATCTCTACCCCTCACCCCCTGCCCATCTCTACCCCTCACCCCTTGCCCATCTCTACCCCTCACCCCTTGCCCATCTCTACCCCTCGCCCATCTCTACCCCTCACCCCTTGCCCATCTCTACCCCTCAACCCTTGCCCATCTCTACCCCTCACCCCTTGCCCATCTCTACCCCTCACCCCCTGCCCATCTGTACCCCTCACCCCCTGCCCATCTCTACCCCTCACCCGCTGCCCATCTCTACCCCTCACCCATCTTTACCCCTCACTCCCTGCTCATCTCTACCCCTCACTCCCTGCTCATCTCTACCCCTCACTCCCTGCTCATCTCTACCCCTCACTCCCTGCTCATCTCTACCCCTCACTCCCTGCTCATCTCTACCCCTCACTCCCTGCTCATCTCTAACCCTCACCCCCTGCTCACGTCTACCCCTCACCCCCTGCTCACGTCTACCCCTCACCCCCTTTGCTCACCTCTATCCCCTTCACCCCTGCCCATCTCTACCCCTCACCCCCTGCCCATCTCTACCCCTCACCCCTGCCCATCTCTACCCCTCACCCCCTGCCCATCTCTACCCCTCACCCCCTGCCCATCTCTACCCCTCACCCCCTGCCCATCTCTACCCCTCACCCCTGCCCATCTCTACCCCTCACCCCCTGCCCATCTCTACCCCTCACCCCCTGCCCATCTCTACCCCTCACCCCCTGCCCATCTCTACCCCTCACCTATTGACCATCTCTACCCCTCACCCCATGACCCCCTGCTCATGTCTCTACCCCTCACCCCCTGCTCATGTCTCTACCCCTCACCCCCTGCTCATGTCTCTACCCCTCACCTATTGACCATCTCTACCCCTCACCCCCTGCCCATCTCTACCCCTCACCTATTGACCATCTCTACCCCTCACCCCCTGCTCATGTCTCTACCCCTCACCCCCTGCTCATGTCTCTACCCCTCACCCCCTGCTCATGTCTCTACCCCTCACCCCCTGCTCATGTCTCTACCCCTCACCCCCTGCTCATGTCTCTACCCCTCACCCCTGCTCATGTCTCTACCCCTCACCCCCTGCTCATGTCTCTACCCCTCACCCCTGCTCATCTCTACCCCTCACCCCCTGCTCATGTCTCTACCCCTCACACCCTTCCAACCTCTACCCCTCACCCCCTGCTCATGTCTCTACCCCTCACCCCCTGCTCATGTCTCTACCCCTCACACCCTTCCAACCTCTACCCCTCACCCCTGCTCATGTCTCTACCCCTCACCCCCTGCCCATCTCTACCCCTCACCCCCTGCTCATGTCTCTACCCCTCACCCCCTGCTCATGTCTCTACCCCTCACCCCCTTCCAACCTCTACCCCTCACCCCCTGCTCATGTCTCTACCCCTCACACCCTTCCAACCCTCTACCCCTCACCCCCTGCTCATGTCTCTACCCCTCACCCCTGCTCATGTCTCTACCCCTCACCCCCTGCTCATGTCTCTACCCCTCACCCCTGCCCATCTCTACCCCTCACCCCTGCTCATGTCTCTACCCCTCACCCCCTGCTCATGTCTCTACCCCTCACCCCCTGCTCATGTCTCTACCCCTCACCCCCTGCTCATGTCTCTACCCCTCACCCCCTGCTCATGTCTCTACCCCTCACCCCCTGCTCATGTCTCTACCCCTCACCCCCTGCTCATGTCTCTACCCCTCACCCCCTGCTCATGTCTCTACCCCTCACCCCCTGCTCATGTCTCTACCCCTCACCCCCTGCTCATGTCTCTACCCCGCACCCCCTGCTCATGTCTCTACCCCGCACCCCCTGCTCATGTCTCTACCCCTCACCCCCTGCTCATGTCTCTACCCCTCACCCCCTGCCCATCTCTACCCCTCACCCCCTGCTCATGTCTCTACCCCTCACCCCCTGCCTGCCTGTACCCCTCACCCCTGCTCATGTCTCTACCCCTCACCCCTGCCTCGTCTCTACCCCTCACCCCCTTCCAACCTCTACCCCTCACCCCCTGCTCATGTCTCTACCCCTCACCCCCTGCTCATGTCTCTACCCCTCACCCCCTGCTCATGTCTCTACCCCTCACCCCTGCTCATGTCTCTACCCCTCACCCCCTGCCCATCTCTACCCCTCACCCCCTGCCCATCTCTACCCCTCACCCGCTGCCCATCTCTACCCTCCTGCCCACCTCTACCCCTCACCCCTGCCCATCTCTACCCCTCACCCCCTGCTCATGTCTCTACCCCTCACCCCCTGCTCATGTCTCTACCTCTCACACCCTTCCAACCTCTACCCCTCACCCCCTGCTCATGTCTCTACCCCTCACCCCTGCTCATGTCTCTACCCCTCACCCCCTGCTCATGTCTCTACCCCTCACACCCTTCCAACCTTAACCCCTCACCCCCTGCTCATGTCTCTACCCCTCACCCCCTGCTCATGTCTCTACCCCCTGCCCATCTCTACCCCTCACCCCCTGCTCATGTCTCTACCCCTCACCCCCTGCTCATGTCTCTACCCCTCACCCCCTGCTCATGTCTCTACCCCTCACCCCTGCTCATGTCTCTACCCCTCACCCCTGCCCATCTCTACCCCTCACCCCTGCCCATCTCTACCCCTCACCCCCTGCTCATGTCTCTACCCCTCACCCCTGCTCATGTCTCTACCCCTCACACCCTTCCAACCTCTACCCCTCACCCCCTGCTCATGTCTCTACCCCTCACCCCCTGCTCATGTCTCTACCCCTCACACCCTTCCAACCTCTACCCCTCACCCCCTGCCCACCTCTACCCCTCACCCCCTGCCCACCTCTACCCCTCACCCCCTGCTCATGTCTCTACCCCTCACCCCTTCCAACCTCTACCCCTCACCCCTGCTCATGTCTCTACCCCTCACACCCTTCCAACCTCTACCCCTCACCCCTGCTCATGTCTCTACCCCTCACCCCCTTCCAACCTCTACCCCTCACCCCTGCTCATGTCTCTACCCCTCACACCCTTCCAACCTCTACCCCTCACCCCCTGCTCATGTCTCTACCCCTCACCCCCTGCTCATGTCTCTACCCCTCACCCCCTGCCCATCTCTACCCCTCACCCCCTGCTCATGTCTCTACCCCTCACCCCCTGCTCATGTCTCTACCCCTCACCCCCTGCTCATGTCTCTACCCCTCACCCCCTGCTCATGTCTCTACCCCTCACCCCCTGCTCATGTCTCTACCCCTCACCCCCTGCTCATGTCTCTACCCCTCACCCCCTGCTCATGTCTCTACCCCTCACCCCCTGCTCATGTCTCTACCCCTCACCCCCTGCTCATGTCTCTACCCCCGCACCCCCTGCTCATGTCTCTACCCCTCACCCCCTGCTCATGTCTCTACCCCTCACCCCCTGCCCATCTCTACCCCTCACCCCCTGCCCATCTCTACCCCTCACCCCCTGCTCATGTCTCTACCCCTCACCCCCTGCTCGTCTCTACCCCTCACCCCCTTCCAACCTCTACCCCTCACCCCCTGCTCATGTCTCTACCCCTCACCCCCTGCTCATGTCTCTACCCCTCACCCCCTGCTCATGTCTCTACCCCTCACCCCCTGCTCATGTCTCTACCCCTCACCCCCTGCCCATCTCTACCCCTCACCCCCTGCCCATCTCTACCCCTCACCCGCTGCCCATCTCTACCCCTCACCCATCTCTACCCCTCACCCCCTGCCCATCTCTACCCCTCACCCCCTGCTCATGTCTCTACCCCTCACCCCCTGCTCATGTCTCTACCTCTCACACCCTTCCAACCTCTACCCCTCACCCCCTGCTCATGTCTCTACCCCTCACCCCCTGCTCATGTCTCTACCCCTCACCCCCTGCTCATGTCTCTACCCCTCACACCCTTCCAACCTTAACCCCTCACCCCCTGCTCATGTCTCTACCCCTCACCCCTGCTCATGTCTCTACCCCCTGCCCATCTCTACCCCTCACCCCCTGCTCATGTCTCTACCCCTCACCCCCTGCTCATGTCTCTACCCCTCACCCCCTGCTCATGTCTCTACCCCTCACCCCCTGCTCATGTCTCTACCCCTCACCCCCTGCTCATGTCTCTACCCCTCACCCCCTGCCCATCTCTACCCCTCACCCCCTGCTCATGTCTCTACCCCTCACCCCCTGCTCATGTCTCTACCCCTCACACCCTTCCAACCTCTACCCCTCACCCCCTGCTCATGTCTCTACCCCTCACCCCCTGCTCATGTCTCTACCCCTCACACCCTTCCAACCTCTACCCCTCACCCCCTGCCCACCTCTACCCCTCACCCCCTGCCCACCTCTACCCCTCACCCCCTGCTCATGTCTCTACCCCTCACCCCCTTCCAACCTCTACCCCTCACCCCCTGCTCATGTCTCTACCCCTCACACCCTTCCAACCTCTACCCCTCACCCCCTGCTCATGTCTCTACCCCTCACCCCCTTCCAACCTCTACCCCTCACCCCCTGCTCATGTCTCTACCCCTCACACCCTTCCAACCTCTACCCCTCACCCCCTGCTCATGTCTCTACCCCTCACCCCTGCTCATGTCTCTACCCCTCACCCCCTGCTCATGTCTCTACCCCTCACCCCCTGCTCATGTCTCTACCCCCTCACCCCCTGCTCATGTCTCTACCCCTCACCCCCTGCTCATGTCTCTACCCCTCACCCCTGCTCATGTCTCTACCCCTCACCCCCTGCTCATGTCTCTGCCCCTCACCCCCTGCTCATGTCTCTACCCCTCACCCCCTGCTCATGTCTCTACCCCTCACCCCCTGCTCATGTCTCTCTACCCCTCACCCCCTGCTCATGTCTCTACCCCTCACCCCCTGCTCATGTCTCTACCCCTCACCCCTGCTCATGTCTCTACCCCTCACCCCCTGCTCATGTCTCTACCCCTCACCCCCTGCTCATGTCTCTACCCCTCACCCCCTGCCCATCTCTACCCCTCACCCCCTGCTCATGTCTCTACCCCTCACCCCCTGCTCATGTCTCTACCCCTCACACCCTTCCAACCTCTACCCCTCACCCCCTGCTCATGTCTCTACCCCTCACCCCCTGCTCATGTCTCTACCCCTCACCCCCTGCTCATGTCTCTACCCCTCACCCCCTGCTCGTCTCTACCCCTCACCCCCTTCCAACCTCTACCCCTCACCCCCTGCTCATGTCTCTACCCCTCACCCCCTGCTCATGTCTCTACCCCTCACCCCCTGCTCATGTCTCTACTTCTCACCCCCTGCCCATCTCTACCCCTCACCCCCTGCCCATCTCTACCCCTCACCCGCTGCCCATCTCTACCCCTCACCCATCTCTACCCCTCACCCCTGCCCATCTCTACCCCTCAGCCCCTGCTCATGTCTCTACCCCTCACCCCCTGCTCATGTCTCTACCCCTCACCCCCTGCTCATGTCTCTACCTCTCACACCCTTCCAACCTCTACCCCTCACCGCCAGCTCATGTCTCTACCCCTCACCCCCTGCTCATGTCTCTACCCCTCACACCCTTCCAACCTTAACCCCTCACCCCCTGCTCATGTCTCTACCCCTCACCCCCTGCTCATGTCTCTACCCCTCACCCCTGCCCATCTCTACCCCTCGCCCCCTGCTCATGTCTCTACCCCTCGCCCCCTGCTCATGTCTCTACCCCTCACCCCCTGCTCATGTCTCTACCCCTCACCTCCTGCCCATCTCTACCCCTCACCCCCTGCCCATCTCTATCCCTCACCCCCTGCTCATGTCTCTACCCCTCACCCCCTGCTCATGTCTCTACCCCTCACACCCTTCCAACCTCTACCCCTCACCCCCTGCTCATGTCTCTACCCCTCACCCCCTGCTCATGTCTCTACCCCTCACACCCTTCCAACCTCTACCCTCACCCCCTGCTCATGTCTCTACCCCTCACCCCCTGCTCATGTCTCTACCCCTCACCCCCTGCTCATGTCTCTACCCCTCACCCCCTGCTCATGTCTCTACCCCTCACCCCCTGCTCATGTCTCTACCCCTCACCCCCTGCTCATGTCTCTACCCCGCACCCCCTGCTCATGTCTCTACCCCTCACCCCCTGCCCATCTCTACCCCTCACCCCCTGCTCATGTCTCTACCCCTCACCCCCTGCCCATGTCTCTACCCCTCACCCCTGCTCATGTCTCTACCCCTCACCCCCTGCCCATCTCTACCCCTCACCCCCTGCTCATGTCTCTACCCCTCGCCCCTGCTCATGTCTCTACCCCTCACCCCCTGCCCACCTCTACCCCTCACCCCCTGCCCACCTCTACCCCTCACCCCTGCTCATGTCTCTACCCCTCACCCCCTGCCCATCTCTACCCCTCACCCCCTGCTCATGTCTCTACCCCTCACACCCTTCCAACCTCTACCCCTCTACCCCTCACCCCCTGCTCATGTCTCTACCCCTCACCCCCTGCTCATGTCTCTACCCCTCACCCCTGCTCATGTCTCTACCCCTCACACCCTTCCAACCTCTACCCCTCACCCCCTGCTCATGTCTCTACCCCTCACCCCCTGCTCATGTCTCTACCCCTCACCCCCTGCTCATGTCTCTACCCCTCACCCCTGCTCATGTCTCTACCCCTCACCCCCTGCTCATGTCTCTACCCCTCACCCCCTGCTCATGTCTCTACCCCGCACCCCTGCTCATGTCTCTACCCCTCACACCCTTCCAACCTCTACCCCTCACCCCCTGCTCATGTCTCTACCCCTCACCCCCTGCTCATGTCTCTACCCCTCACCCCCTGCTCATGTCTCTACCCCTCACCCCCTGCTCATGTCTGTACCCCTCACACCCTTCCAACCTCTACCCCTCACCCCTGCTCATGTCTCTACCCCTCACCCCCTGCTCATGTCTCTACCCCTCACCCCTGCTCATGTCTCTACCCCTCACCCCCTGCTCATGTCTCTACCCCGCACCCGCTGCTCATGTCTACCCCTCACCCCCTGCCCATGTCTACCCCTCACCCCCTGCCCATGTCTACCCCTCACCCCCTGCCCATCTCTACCCCTCACCCCCTGCTCATGTCTACCCCTCACCCCCTGCTCATGTCTCTACCCCGCACCCCCTGCCCATCTCTACCCCTCACCCCCTGCCCACCTCTACCCCTCACCCCCTGCCCACCTCTACCCCGCACCCCCTGCCCATCTCTACCCCGCACCCCCTGCCCATCTCTACCGCTCACCCCCTGCCCATCTCTACCCCTCACCCCTGCCCATCTCTACCCCTCACCCCCTGCTCATGTCTCTACCCCTCACCCCCTGCTCATGTCTCTACCCCTCACCCCTGCCCATCTCTACCCCTCACCCCCTGCTCATGTCTCTACCCCACACCCCTGCTCATGTCTCTACCCCTCACCCCTCACCCCCTGCCCATCTCTACCCCTCACCCCCTGCTCATCCCTACCCCTCACCCCCTGCCCACCTCTACCCCTCACCCCCTGCCCACCTCTACCCCTCACCCCCTGCCCACCTCTACCCCTCACCCCTGCTCATGTCTCTACCCCTCACCCCCTGCTCATGTCTCTACCCCCTCACCCCCTGCTCATGTCTCTACCCCTCACCCCCTGCTCATGTCTCTACCCCTCACCCCCTGCTCATGTCTCTACCCCTCACCCCCTGCTCATGTCTCTACCCCTCACCCCCTGCCCATCTCTACCCCTCACCCGCTGCCCATCTCTACCCCTCACCCATCTCTACCCCTCACCCCCTGCCCATCTCTACCCCTCACCCCCTGCTCATGTCTCTACCCCCACCCCCTGCTCATGTCTCTACCCCTCACCCCCTGCTCATGTCTCTACCCCTCACCCCCTGATCATGTCTCTACCCCTCACCCCCTGCTCATGTCTCTACCCCTCACCCCCTGCTCATGTCTCTACCCCTCACCCCTGCTCATGTCTCTACCCCTCACCCCCTGCTCATGTCTCTACCCCTCACCCCCTGCTCATGTCTCTACCCCTCACCCCTGCTCATGTCTCTACCCCTCACCCCCTGCTCATCTCTACCCCTCACCCCTGCCCATCTCTACCCCTCACCCCCTGCTCATGTCTCTACCCCTCACCCCCTGCTCATGTCTCTACCCCTCACCCCCTGCTCATGTCTCTACCCCTCACCCCCTGCTCATGTCTCTACCCCTCACACCCTTCCAACCTCTACCCCTCACCCCCTGCTCATGTCTCTACCCCTCACCCCCTGCTCATGTCTCTACCCCTCACCCCCTGCCCATCTCTACCCCTCACCCCTGCTCATGTCTCTACCCCTCACACCCTTCCAACCTCTACCCCTCACCCCCTGCTCATGTCTCTACCCTCGCCCCCTGCTCATGTCTCTACCCCTCACCCCCTGCCCACCTCTACCCCTCACCCCCTTCCAACCTCTACCCCTCACCCCCTGCTCATGTCTCTACCCCTCACCCCCTGCTCATGTCTCTACCCCTCACCCCCTGCTCATGTCTCTACCCCTCACCCCCTGCTCATGTCTCTACCCCCTCACCCCCTGCTCATGTCTCTACCCCTCACCCCTGCTCATGTCTCTACCCCTCACCCCCTGCTCATGTCTCTACCCCTCACCCCCTGCTCATGTCTCTACCCCTCACCCCCTGCTCATGTCTCTACCCCTCACCCCCTGCTCATGTCTCTACCCCTCACCCCCTGCCCATCTCTACCCCTCACCCCCTGCTCCTGTCTCTACCCCTCACCCATCTCTACCCCTCACCCGCTGCTCATCTCTACCCCTCACCCCTTGCCCATCTTTACCCCTCACCCCTTGCCCATCTCTACCCCTCACCCCTCTTTACCCCTCACCCCTTGCCCATCTTTACCCCTCACCCCTTGCCCATCTTTACCCCTCACCCCTTGCCCATCTCTACCCCTCACCCCTTGCCCATCTTTACCCCTCACCCCTTGCCCATCTTTACCCCTCACCCCTTGCCCATCTCTACCCCTCACCCCTTGCCCATCTCTACCCCTCACCCCTTGCCCATCTTTACCCCTCACCCCTTGCCCATCTTTACCCCTCACCCCTTGCCCATCTTTACCCCTCACCCCTTGCCCATCTCTACCCCTCACCCCCTGCTCATGTCTCTACCCCTCACCCCCTGCCCATCTCTACCCCTCACCCCCTGCCCATCTCTACCCCTCACCCGCTGCCCATCTCTACCCCTCACCCATCTCTACCCCTCACCCCCTGCCCATCTCTACCCCTCACCCCCTGCTCATGTCTCTACCCCTCACCCCTGCTCATGTCTCTACCCCTCACCCCCTGCTCATGTCTCTACCTCTCACACCCTTCCAACCTCTACCCCTCACCCCTGCTCATGTCTCTACCCCTCACCCCCTGCTCATGTCTCTACCCCTCACCCCCTGCTCATGTCTCTACCCCTCACCCCCTGCTCATGTCTCTACCCCTCACCCCCTGCTCATGTCTCTACCCCTCACCCCCTGCTCATGTCTCTACCCCTCACCCCCTGCTCATGTCTCTACCCCTCACCCCTTGCCCATCTCTACCCCTCACCCCCTGCTCATGTCTCTACCCCTCACCCCCTGCTCATGTCTCTACCCCTCACCCCCTGCTCATGTCTCTACCCCTCACACCCTTCCAACCTCTACCCCTCACCCCCTGCTCATGTCTCTACCCCTCACCCCCTGCTCATGTCTCTACCCCTCACCCCCTGCTCATGTCTCTACCCCTCACCCCCTGCCCATGTCTCTACCCCTCACCCCCTGCCCATGTCTCTACCCCTCACCCCCTGCCCATCTCTACCCCTCACCCCCTGCTCATGTCTCTACCCCTCACCCCTGCTCATGTCTCTACCCCTCACCCCCTGCTCATGTCTCTACCCCTCACCCCCTGCTCATGTCTCTACCCCTCACCCCTGCTCATGTCTCTACCCCTCACCCCCTGCTCATGTCTCTACCCCTCACCCCTGCTCATGTCTCTACCCCTCACCCCCTGCCCATCTCTACCCCTCACCCCCTGCTCCTGTCTCTACCCCTCACCCATCTCTACCCCTCACCCGCTGCCCATCTCTACCCCTCACCCCCTGCTCATGTCTCTACCCCTCACCCCCTGCTCATGTCTCTACCTCTCACACCCTTCCAACCTCTACCCCTCACCCCCTGCTCATGTCTCTACCCCTCACCCCCTGCTCATGTCTCTACCCCTCACACCCTTCCAACCTTAACCCCTCACCCCCTGCTCATGTCTCTACCCCTCACCCCCTGCTCATGTCTCTACCCCTCACCCCCTGCCCATCTCTACCCCTCACCCCCTGCTCATGTCTCTACCCCTCTCCCCCTGCTCATGTCTCTACCCCTCGCCCCCTGCTCATGTCTCTACCCCTCGCCCCCTGCTCATGTCTCTACCCCTCACCCCCTGCTCATGTCTCTACCCCTCACCCCCTGCCCATCTCTACCCCTCACCCCCTGCCCATCTCTACCCCTCACCCCCTGCCCATCTCTCTACCCCTCACCCCCTGCTCATGTCTCTACCCCTCACCCCCTGCTCATGTCTCTACCCCTCACACCCTTCCAACCTCTACCCCTCACCCCTGCTCATGTCTCTACCCCTCACCCCCTGCTCATGTCTCTACCCCTCACACCCTGCCCACCTCTACCCCTCACCCCCTGCCCACCTCTACCCCTCACCCCTGCTCATGTCTCTACCCCTCACCCCCTGCTCATGTCTCTACCCCTCACCCCCTGCTCATGTCTCTACCCTTCACCCCCTGCTCATGTCTCTACCCCTCACCCCCTGCCCGTCTCTACCCCTCACCCCCTGCTCATGTCTCTACCCCTCACCCCCTGCTCATGTCTCTACCCCTCACACCCTTCCAACCTCTACCCCTCACCCCCTGCTCATGTCTCTACCCCTCACCCCCTGCTCATGTCTCTACCCCTCACCCCCTGCTCATGTCTCTACCCCTCACACCCTTCCAACCTCTACCCCTCACCCCTGCTCATGTCTCTACCCCTCACCCCCTGCTCATGTCTCTACCCCGCACCCCTGCTCATGTCTCTACCCCTCACCCCCTGCTCATGTCTCTACCCCTCACCCCCTGCTCATGTCTCTACCCCTCACCCCCTGCTCATGTCTCTACCCCTCACCCCCTGCTCATGTCTCTACCCCTCACCCCCTGCTCATGTCTCTACCCCTCACCCCCTGCTCATGTCTCTACCCCTCACCCCCTGCTCATGTCTCTACCCCTCACCCCCTGCTCATGTCTCTACCCCTCACCCCCTGCTCATGTCTCTACCCCTCACACCCTTCCAACCTCTACCCCTCACCCCCTGCTCATGTCTGTACCCCTCACACCCTTCCAACCTCCTACCCCGCACCCCCTGCTCATGTCTCTACCCCTCACCCCCTGCTCATGTCTCTACCCCTCACCCCCTGCTCATGTCTCTACCCCTCACCCCCTGCTCATGTCTCTACCCCTCACCCCCTGCTCATGTCTCTACCCCTCACACCCTTCCAACCTCTACCCCTCACCCCCTGCTCATGTCTCTACCCCGCACCCCCTGCTCATCTCTACCCCTCACCCCCTGCCCATCTCTACCCCTTACCCCCTGCTCATGTCTCTACCCCGCACCCCCTGCCCATCTCTACCCCGCACCCCCTGCCCATCTCGACCCCGCACCCCCTGCCCATCTCTACCGCTCACCCCCTGCCCATCTCTACCGCTCACCTCCTGCCCATCTCTACCCCTCACCCCTGCTCATGTCTCTACCCCACACCCCCTGCCCATCTCTACCCCTCACCCCCTGCTCATGTCTCTACCCCGCACCCCTGCTCATGTCTCTACCCCTCACCCCTCACCCCTGCCCATCTCTACCCCTCACCCCCTGCTCATGTCTCTACCCCTCACCCCCTGCCCACCTCTACCCCTCACCCCCTGCCCACCTCTACCCCTCACCCCCTGCCCACCTCTACCCCTCACCCCCTGCCCATCTCTACCCCTCACCCCCTGCTCATGTCTCTACCCCTCACCCCCTGCTCATGTCTCTACCTCTCACCCCCTGCTCATGTCTCTACCCCTCACCCCCTGCTCATGTCTCTACCCCTCACCCCCTGCTCCATGTCTCTACCCCTCACCCCCTGCTCATGTCCTCTACCCCTCACCCCCTGCTCATGTCTCTACCCCTCACCCCCTGCTCATGTCTCTACCCCTCACCCCCTGCTCATGTCTCTACCCCTCACCCCCTGCTCATGTCTCTACCCCTCACCCCCTGCCCATCTCTACCCCTCACCCGCTGCCCATCTCTACCCCTCACCCATCTCTACCCCTCACCCCCTGCCCGTCTCTACCCCTCACCCCCTGCTCATGTCTCTACCCCCACCCCTGCTCATGTCTCTACCCCTCACCCCCTGCTCATGTCTCTACCCCCTCACCCCCTGCTCATGTCTCTCACCCCTCACCCCCTGCTCATGTCTCTACCCCTCACCCCCTGCTCATGTCTCTACCCCTCACCCCCTGCTCATGTCTCTACCCCTCACCCCCTGCTCATGTCTCTACCCCTCACCCCCTGCTCATGTCTCTACCCCTCACCCCCTGCTCATGTCTCTACCCCTCACCCCTGCTCATGTCTCTACCCCTCACCCCCTGCTCATGTCTCTACCCCTCACCCCCTGCCCACCTCTACCCCTCACCCCTGCTCATGTCTCTACCCCTCACCCCCTGCTCATGTCTCTACCCCTCACCCCCTGCTCATGTCTCTACCCCTCACCCCCTGCTCATGTCTCTACCCCTCACCCCCTGCTCATGTCTCTACCCCTCACACCCTTCCAACCTCTACCCCTCACACCCTTCCAACCTCTACCCCTCACCCCCTGCTCATGTCTCTACCCCTCACCCCCTGCTCATGTCTCTACCCCTCACCCCCTGCTCATGTCTCTACCCCTCACCCCCTGCTCATGTCTCTACCCCTCACCCCCTGCACATCTCTCTACCCCTCACCCCCTGCCCATCTCTCTACCCCTCACCCCCTGCTCATGTCTCTACCCCTCACCCCCTGCTCATGTCTCTACCCCTCACCCCCTGCTCATGTCTCTACCCCTCACCCCCTGCTCATGTCTCTACCCCTCACCCCCTGCTCATGTCTCTACCCCTCACCCCCTGCTCATGTCTCTACCCCTCACACCCTTCCAACCTCTACCCCTCACCCCCTGCTCATGTCTCTGCCCCTCACCCCCTGCTCATGTCTCTGCCCCTCACCCCTGCTCATGTCTCTACCCCTCACCCCCTGCTCATGTCTCTACCCCTCACACCCTTCCAACCTCTACCCCTCTACCCCTCACACCCTTCCAACCTCTACCCCTCACACCCTTCCAACCTCTACCCCTCACCCCCTGCTCATGTCTCTACCCCTCACCCCCTGCTCATGTCTCTACCCCTCACCCCCTGCTCATGTCTCTACCCCTCACCCCCTGCTCATGTCTCTACCCCTCACCCCCTGCCCATCTCTACCCCTCACCCCCTGCTCATGTCTCTACCCCTCACCCCCTGCTCATGTCTCTACCCCTCACCCCCTGCTCATGTCTCTACCCCTCACACCCTTCCAACCTCTACCCCTCACCCCCTGCTCATGTCTCTACCCCTCACCCCTGCTCATGTCTCTACCCCTCACCCCCTGCCCATGTCTCTACCCCTCACCCCCTGCCCATCTCTACCCCTCACCCCCTGCTCATGTCTCTACCCCTCACCCCCTGCTCATGTCTCTACCCCTCACCCCCTGCTCATGTCTCTACCCCTCACCCCCTGCTCATGTCTCTACCCCTCACCCCCTGCCCATGTCTCTACCCCCTCACCCCCTGCCCATCTCTACCCCTCACCCCCTGCTCATGTCTCTACCCCTCACCCCCTGCTCATGTCTCTACCCCTCACCCCCTGCTCATGTCTCTACCCCTCACCCCTGCTCATGTCTCTACCCCTCACACCCTTCCAACCTCTACCCCTCTACCCCTCACCCCCTGCTCATGTCTCTACCCCTCACCCCCTGCTCATGTCTCTACCCCTCACCCCCTGCTCATGTCTCTACCCCTCACACCCTTCCAACCTCTACCCCTCACCCCCTGCTCATGTCTCTACCCCTCACCCCCTGCTCATGTCTCTACCCCTCACCCCTGCTCATGTCTCTACCCCTCACCCCCTGCTCATGTCTCTACCCCTCACCCCCTGCTCATGTCTCTACCCCTCACCCCCTGCTCATGTCTCTACCCCTCACCCCCTGCTCATGTCTCTACTCCCTCACCCCCTGCTCATGTCTCTACCCCTCACCCCTGCCCATCTCTACCCCTCACCCCTGCTCATGTCTCTACCCCTCACCCCCTGCTCATGTCTCTACCCCTCACCCCTGCTCATGTCTCTACCCCTCACACCCTTCCAACCTCTACCCCTCACCTCCTGCTCATGTCTCTACCCCTCACCCCCTGCTCATGTCTCTACCCCTCACCCCCTGCCCATGTCTCTACCCCTCACCCCTGCCCATCTCTACCCCTCACCCCCTGCTCATGTCTCTACCCCTCACCCCTGCTCATGTCTCTACCCCTCACCCCCTGCTCATGTCTCTACCCCTCACCCCCTGCTCATGTCTCTACCCCTCACCCCTGCCCATGTCTCTACCTCTCACCTCCTGCCCATCTCTACCTCTCACCCCCTGCTCATGTCTCTACCCCTCACCCCCTGCTCATGTCTCTACCCCTCACCCCCTGCTCATGTCTCTACCCCTCACCCCCTGCTCATGTCTCTACCCTCACACCCTTCCAACCTCTACCTCTCTACCCCTCACACTCTTCCAACCTCTACCCCTCACACCCTTCCAACCTCTACCCCTCACCCCTGCTCATGTCTCTACTCCTCACCCCTGCTCATGTCTCTACCCTCACTCCCTGCCCATCTCTACTCCCTCACCCCCTGCTCCTGTCTCTACCCCTCACCCATCTCTACCCCTCACCCGCTGCCCATCTCTACCCCTCACCCCATGCCCATCTTTACCCCTCACCCTCTGCCCATCTCTACCCCTCACCCCTCTTTACCCCTCACCCCTTGCCCATCTTTACCCCTCACCCCTTGCCCATCTCTACCCCTCACCCTTGCCCATCTTTACCCCTCACCCCTTGCCCATCTTTACCCCTCACCCCTTGCCCATCTTTACCCCTCACCCCTTGCCCATCTTTACCCCTCACCCCTTGCCCATCTTTACCCCTCACCCCTTGCCCATCTCTACCCCCTCACCCCTTGCCCATCTTTACCCCTCACCCCTTGCCCATCTTTACCCCTCACCCCTTGCCCATCTTTACCCCTCACCCCTTGCCCATCTCTACCCTCACCCCACCCCTTGCCCATCTTTACCCCTCACCCCTTGCCCAACTTTACCCCACACCCCTTGCCCATCTTTACCCCTCACCCCTTGCCCATCTTTACCCCTCACCCACTGCCAGACTCTCTAAATGAAGAGATGAAAATGAATACAAAAAATCCTCGTTTCGAGCTATTTCCTGCTGCCGGAAGAAGGGCGGGGCTGCATTCCGAGCTATGTGGAGTGTTTCTTGATAGGGCGAGGCCAGAGGAAGGACGCGGTGGGAGTGGGACTTGTCAGACTCCTTGGACACCAGCCCTACTGGCCTTTCAGTGGCACCAGTCTGTTGGCCAGTGCGACCGACTGCGCTAGGTCCACGGCCCTTCAACCACACTAGCCTGTTGGGACCAACAACTGACTCTACCCCAGCCCCACTGGATGTTCAGAGTGTGGCTGAGCCTTCCCAGCCCTACTTGTCTATCGGTGGCCACGGTCCGTCGGCTGATGCTACTGACCGCTTTGTTTTTTAAGAGCGTGACTGACCCTTCCCAACCCCTCGAGTCTGTCACTGGCCTGGCACGTGACTGACTTCTCTGACACTACTAGCCTTTCAGTGGCACTGGTTATATGTGACTGACTTCTACCCAGCCCCAGGAGTCTTTTCCTGAGTACTACCTGGTTCACTTCTGAGGCTGTACAAAGTTGTAGCTGCAGTTCGGGGCCCTGAGAGGCCTGGCAGCGCCTCCCAGCCCCGGACCCACGACCCCGGACCCTCCCTCATGGAGGGGAGGGGGAGCGAGGCCTGGAACTCGGGCCCAGAGGCCCTGGCCGAGTTTAAGCAGCTTTATTTACTCCACGTTGGCAGGCGGCCCAGCACGGGGATTTTTTAAAGTATAAAATGGAAAATCTTAACTTGTTGAGGGAAGACGTGGGCTGGAAACTCAGCCTGCCACAGAAAACCAGTAAAAGCTGACAGTGTGCAGGGCCCAGGGAGCCCACCAGACCCAAGGGCCTCTGAAGGCTGGAGATAGAGGCCAAAGAAGGGTAGGGGCAGAGAGTGAGGGGTAGAGGTGGGAAGCGAGTGAGGGGTAGAGGTGAGCAGGAGGTGAGGGGTAGAGGTGAGCAGGAGGTGAGGGGTAGAGGTGGGCAGCGAGTGAGGGGTAGAGGTGGGCAGCGAGTGAGGGGTAGAGGTGAGCAGGAGGTGAGGGGTAGAGGTGAGCAGGAGGTGAGGGGTAGAGGTGAGCAGGAGGTGAGGGGTAGAGGTGGGCAGCGAGTGAGGGGCAGGGGTGGGCAGGGGGTGAGGAGAAGAGGTGGGAAGCGAGTGAGGGGTAGAGGTGGGAAGCGAGTGAGGGGTAGAGGTGTGCAGGGAATGAGGGATACAGATGGAGAGGGAGTGAGGGGTGGAGATGGGCAGGGGTGAGGGGTGGAGATGGGCAGGGGTGAGGGATGGAGATGGGCAGGAAGTGAGGGGTGGAGATGGGCAGGAAGTGAGGGGTGAAGATGGGCCGGGCGTGAGGGAGGGAGATGGGCTGGGAGTGAGGGTGGAGATGGGCAGGGAGTGAGGGGGCATAGAGATGGGCAGGGAGTGAGGGGGCATAGAGATGGGCAGGTGCTGAGGGGGATAGAGGTGGGGAGGGGTGAGGGGGATAGAGGTGGGGAGGGAGTGAGGGCTAGAGATGGACAGGGAGTGAGGGGTAGAGACGGGCAGGGGGTGAGGGGTAGAGACGGGCAGGGGGTGAGGGGTAGAGACGGGCAGGGGGTGAGGGGTAGAGACGGGTGAGGGGTAGAGACGGGCAGGGGGTGAGGGGTAGAGACGGGCAGGGGGTGAGGGGTAGAGACGGGCAGGGGGTGAGGGGTAGAGATGGGCAGGGGGTGAGGGGTAGAGGTGGGCAGGGGGTGAGGGGTAGAGGTGAGCAGGGGGTGAAGGGGATAGAGGTGGGCAGGGGTTGGGGATAGAGGTGGGCAGGGGTTGGGGATAGAGGTGGGCAGGGAGTGAGGATAGAGGTGGGCAGGGGGTGGGGATAGAGGTGGGCAGGGGGTGGGGATAGAGGTGGGCAGGGGGTGGGGATAGAGGTGGGCAGGGAGTGAGGTTAGAGGTGGGCAGGGGGTGAGGTGAGATAGAGATGGGCAGGGGGTGAGGATAGAGATGGGCAGGGGGTGGGGGGTAGAGATGGGCAGGGGGTGGGGGTAGAGATGGGCAGGGAGTGAGGGGTAAAGATGGGTTGGGGCTAGAGATGGGCAGGGGTTGGGGTAGAGATGGGCAGGGGTTGGGGGTAGAGATGGGCAGGGGGTGGTGGTAGAGATGGGCAGAGGGTGGGGGTAGGGATGAGCAGGGGGCGGGGGGTAGAGAATGGCAGGGGGTGAGGGGTAGAGATGGGCAGGGGGTGAGGGGTAGAGATGGGCAGGGGGTGAGGGGTAGAGATGGGCAGGGGGTGAGGGGTAGAGATGAGCAGGGGGTGAGGGGTAGAGATGAGCAGGGGGTGAGGGGTAGAGATGAGCAGGGGGTGAGGGGTAGAGACATGAGCAGGGGGTGAGGGGTAGAGACATGAGCAAGGGGTGAGGGGTAGAGATGGGCAGGGGGTGAGGGGTAGGGATGGGCAGGGGGTGAGGGGTAGGGATGGGCAGGGGTAGAGAAGGGCAAGGGGTGAGGGGTAGAGATGGGCAGGGGGTGAGGGGTAGAGATGGGCAGGGGGTGAGGGGTAGAGACGGGCAGGGGGTGAGGGGTAGAGATAGGGAGGGGTGAGGGGGTAGAGGTGGGCAGGGGTGAAGGGGATAGAGGTGGGCAGGGGTGAGGGGTAGAGACATGAGCAGGGGGTGAGGGGGTATAGGTGGGCAGGGGGTGAGGGGTAGAGAAGGGCAAGGGGTGAGGGTAGGGATGGGCAGGGTTGAGGGTAGGGATGGGCAGGGGGTGAGGGTTAGAGGTGGGCAGAGGGTGAAGGGGATAGAGTTGGGCAGAGGGTGAAGGGGATAGAGTTGGGCAGAGGGTGAAGGGGATAGAGGTGGGCAGGGGGTGAAGGGGTTACAGGTGGACAGAGAGTGAGCTAGACTCTACCTGCAGAACCTTTCTAGTGGTTCCTGTCCCCTTAAGGGCCCTGCTTGGTCTCGCTCCTCAGTCGGTGACCGTGTGCAGTGGGTGAATCCCATGAGTGCCCAGGCACACACTTCTGTGCACCCCCGAAGGGTGTGTGAATCGGGTCACATCCACGCGGGCACTGGGTGCAGCATATCAAGAGACTCTATGAAAGGCAAGTTTTGGTTGTCTTTCACCATACAAATTAACATTATTTCTACAAATCACTAATGTAGTCCTAAAAACTTTGGTTTGCTCAGCGACTAGATCTGTGTAACTGCAGTGGTTCTTAAATTTTTCAGCTGATGACACTTTAACTCTAGTTTTTAGGGTGCATGTGTAAATGTGTGGGTGTGCGCGCGCCTCTGTGTGTGCGCGCCTGTGTGTGTGCTGCTGTGCACGCGTGTGCTGCTGTGGGTGTGTGTGCGCGGACACGCGTGCCTGTGTGTGCACGTGTGTGTATTTGTGCTGGTGTGTGTGTGCGCTCGTGTGTGCATGTGTGCGCACGGGTGTGTGTTTGTGCTGGTGTGTGTGTGCGGACGCGCGTGCCTGTGTGTGCACGGGTGTGTGTTTGTGCTGGTGTGTGTGTGCACGCGTGTGTGCATGTGTGTGCACGGGTGTGTGTTTGTGCTGGTGTGTGTGTGCACGCGTGTGCTGCTGTGGGTGTGTGTGTGTGTGCGCGGACGCGCGTGCCTGCATGTGTGTGTGTGTGTGCTGCTGTGCACGCGTGTGCTGCTGTGGGTGTGGGTGTGTGTGTGTGCGGATGCGCGTGCCTGTGTGTGCACGTGTGTGTGTATTTGTGCTGGTGTGTGTGCGCGCTCGTGTGTGCATGTGTGTGCACGGGTGTGTTTGTGCTGGTGTGTGTGTGCGGACGCGCGTGCCTGTGTGTGCACGGGTGTGTGTTTGTGCTGGTGTGTGTGTGCACGCGTGTGCTGCTGTGAGTGTGTGTGTGTGTGCGGACGCGCGTGCCTGTGTGCGCTCGTGTGTGCATGTGTGTGTGTGTGTGCTGCTGTGCACGCGTGTGCTGCTGTGGGTGTGTGTGCGGACGCGCGTGCCTGTGTGTGCACGGGTGTGTGTTTGTGCTGGTGTGTGTGTGCACGCGTGTGTGCATGTGTGTGTGTGTTGCTGTGCACGCGTGTGCTGCTGTGGGTGTGTGTGTGCGGACGCGCGTGCCTGTGTGTGCACGTGTGTGTATTTGTGCTGGTGTGTGTGTGCGCTCGTGTGTGCATGTGTGCACGTGTGTGTATGTGTGTGCACGTGTGTGTATTTGTGCTGGTGTGTGTGTGTGTGCGGACGCGCGTGCCTGTGTGTGCACGGGTGTGTGTTTGTGCTGGTGTGTGTGTGCGCTCGTGTGTGCATGTGTGTGTGTGTGTGCTGCTGTGCACGCGTGTGCTGCTGTGGGTGTGGGTGTGTGTGTGTGCGGACGCGCGTGCCTGTGTGTGCACGTGTGTGTATTTGTGCTGGTGTGTGTGTGCGCTCGTGTGTGCATGTGTGTGTGTGTGCTGCTGTGCACGCGTGTGCTGCTGTGGGTGTGTGTGTGCGGACGCGCGTGCCTGTGTGTGCACGTGTGTGTATTTGTGCTGGTGTGTGTGTGTGCATGTGTGTGCACGGGTGTGTGTTTGTGCTGGTGTGTGTGTGCGGACGCGCGTGCCTGTGTGTGCACGGGTGTGTGTTTGTGCTGGTGTGTGTGTGCACGCGTGTGCTGCTGTGGGTGTGTGCGGACGCGCGTGCCTGTGTGCGCTCGTGTGTGCATGTGTGTGTGTGCTGCTGTGCACACGTGTGCTGCTGTGGGTGTGTGTGTGCGGACGCGCGTGCCTGTGTGTGCACGGGTGTGTGTTTGAGCTGGTGTGTGTGCACGCGTGTGTGCATGTGTGTGCACGGGTGTGTGTTTGTGCTGGTGTGTGTGTGCGCTCGTGTGTGCATGTGTGTGTGTGTGCTGCTGTGCACGCGTGTGCTGCTGTGGGTGTGTGTGTGCGGACGCGCGTGCCTGTGTGTGCACGGGTGTGTGTTTGAGCTGGTGTGTGTGTGCACGCGTGTGTGCATGTGTGTGCACGGGTGTGTGTTTGTGCTGGTGTGTGTGTGCGCTCGTGTGTGCATGTGTGTGCTCAAGGTGAAATATGCTGTTTATTTCCATTGTTTGTTGCTGTGTGTGGGGAGGGGACCACAGCTTGCTAGGCGAAGCTTTGAGTGAGTAAAGACCCCTGCCCATCCTTCAACAAGCATTTGCAATTTAATAGGGATCGCATTTGCGAGAGTTTAAGCTATTGGCATTGTAAATGACAATGCCTTTAATTTATCGGTTTTAACCCCTTCGCTGCTAGGCCTTTTCCCCCCTGGTGCTAAGCCTTTTTTTGGCTATTTGGGGTAGTTCGCGCTTAGGCCCCTGTAACTTTTTGACCACATAAGGTATCCACGCCAAATTTGCGTCCTTTTTTTCCAACATCATGGGGATTCTGAAGGTACCCAGGGTTTGTGGATTCCCCTGGAGGGGACCCCGAAATTAGCCAAAATACAGCTAAATTTTGTTTTTTTTGGGAAAATGGGAAAAAAGGGCTCCAGATGAAAGCGTCTGGTTTTTTCCCTGCACATGGTATCAAAAAAGGGGTTGTGGTGCTGAAATCACCATCTTCCCAGCTTTCAGGGACAAGCAGACTTTCGGCAGAAAACCAAAATGTTTTACACAGTTTTGGCATTTTTCTGGGACATAGCCTAAATTTTGCTATTTTTTGTGCTTTCAACCTCCTTCCAGTTAATGGTAGAAATGGGTATGAAAGCAATAATGGATCCTGGAAAGCTATACATTTTAGAAAAGTAGACAAAATTCTGACTTCAGCAAGGGGTCATTTGTGTAGATCCATCAAGGTTTCTTTAGAGAAACTAACAGTTAAATATAGGAAAACTTGAAAATTAGTTGAAAAAAACAGCCATTTGTGTCAACGTTTTCACCTGTAACTTCTTCTAATTATGACAGCTGTTTGAAAGCAATATACCGTTACATCCGCTGGACCTTTCTGGTTGTGGGGATATATAGGACTTGTAGGTTCACCAAGAACCCGACGAACCCTGAGCCAATAACTGAGCAGCGTCTTGCAATGGTTTTTTATTATGTACCGGGTATATAGCAATTATTTTGGGAAAATGTATACATGGAAAAATCGGTATGAAAGACACCTATGTATTTCTGAAATGGGAACAAAATATAGAGTTTTAGAAACAGTAGATATTTGCACATTTCCGAAATTGGGAGTACCCATACTAGCAAGAGAATTATAGGTCATTTTTCAAAATGACTTCTTTTTTACACATTGTTTTTAATTTGGAAGGCAGAAATGCATCGAAAGTCAATAGGTAATAACAGTTGCTCTACAATTCTGTGTTACCCTAAGTCTCCCGATAAAATGGTACCTCACTTGTGTGGGTAGGCCTTGTGCCCACGACAAGAAACCGCTCAAAACGCAACGTGGACACACCACATTTTCACAAAGAAAAATGACCCCTTTTTTGCAAAGTGCCTAGCTGTTGTTTTTTAACCCTAGCTCTGCCTGCACCTAGGGAAACCTAGCAAACCTATACATTTTTGAAAACTAGACACCCAGGGGAATCCAGGATGGGGTGACTTGACTGGCTCTCACCAGGTTCTGTTACCCAGAATCCCTTGCAAACCTGAAAAATTGTCCAAAAAAACCACATTTTCCTCACATTTCTGTGGTGGAAAGTTCTGGAATCTGCGTGGATCCACAAAATTCCACCCACCCCGCGTTCCCCAAAGTCTTCCGAGAAAAATGGTACCTCACTTGTGTGGGTAGGCCTAGTGCCCGCGACAGGAAACGGCCCAAAACGCAAGGTGGACACGCCACATTTTCACAATGAAAAATGACCCTTTTTTTGCAAAGTGCCTAGCTGTAGTTTTTGAACCCTAGCTCTGCCGGCACCTAGGGAAACCTAGCAAACCTATACATTTTTGAAAACTAGACACCCGGGGGATGCCAGGGAGGTATGGCTTGCGTGGATCCCCCAACGTTTTCTTACCCAGAATCCCCTGCAAACCTCAAATTTAGCTGAAAAAATCACTTTTTCCACACATTTTTGTGTGGGAAAGTTGTGGCATCACCGGGATGACACAAATTTCCTACCACCCAGTGTTCTCCCAGGTCTCCCGATAAAAATGGTGCCTCACTCGTGTGGGAGGCCCAAGTACCCGCGACAGGCAATGGCCCAAAACCTATTGAGGTGACATCAAAATTGCCTATCACAAAACGACCTGGTTTTGCAAGGGGGGTCACCTGGGGGTTTGGCCCCGTGCTCGGCGGCCAGCTAGGGAAACCTACCAAACCCACACATTTCTGAAAACTAGACACCCGGGGGATTCCAGGGAGGTATAGCTTGCGTGGATCCCCCAACGTTTTCTTACCCAGAATCCCCTGCAAACCTCAAATTTAGCTGAAAATGGGATGAACTTATCCTACGCACTTTTATTCCCGGCCCGCATGAAGGTAATCTATAACGCCAAATCGTTCTTTTTCGATTCCCCAGAGCAGGTGTTCGCGTGGACAGATGACACACCCATAAGCCGCACTCGCCGCCCCACGCGGACTCGGACTCCTCCCATGGCTCCAACAGGAGCAACCGCCAGCGCAGAGACGCAACCAACCGGCGCAACAGATCCCGCTCCAATTGGCGTACTCAGGGCCAGAAGGGTACCGAAGACTGAGGTAGCCCCGGGGTTTCTTTTCGTTCAGTGGTATCCTGCTATCTCTATTGACTGAGCAGGCCCCTAGTGTCAGCCACAGGGGGGGGATCTACCCATCTCTTGGGACTGGGTCCCTCATGCCTCGCCTTAGAAGGAACAGAACATTCCACGCCCTACACGTTTTGAGTTATGTTGGGTAATGTTGGGAGGGGGGGGATCCATTGGGGGACCCGCCTAGGCTATCACGTTTGGGGCCTGGGAAGGGATTCCACCGCAACAGATACTCCATGTTCCCGGAAGTATGGGGGGAGGGATGGAGGGGGGGGCGGGGAAGGGGCAGGGGGGAGGGGGGGGTTTGGGGGGTTGTTTGTTGTTTGCTTGACAGTTCACACACCGCGAGCACACCACTTAGTCCCATGGTTCCCACATCGCTTTATGCACTACACTCAGAAGATCAGACATGGCCCACACGGCGGGTGACCCTCCAATGGAGGAACTAAACATTCTCTCCTGGAATGTGCGAGGCTTACTGAACAAGGTCAAACGCGGGGCAGTACTCCAGTTAGCGAAACTTTACTCGGCAGACATCTTGCTGCTACAGGAGACACACCTACTAGGCAACAAAGCCCAGTGTCTCTCCCGGTATGGGTTTGCCACGGTGTACCACTCGGGCTTCACAAGGGGAGCACGGGGCACGGCAGTGCTCATTCACCGCAGAGTTCCACTTCAGGTTACACGACACGGGCTTGACCCCGGTTACTCGGTAATTTCTGGCACTATCGCCGGGGAACAGTTTACATTAGGGAGTGTCTACGCCCCGCCACCCCTAAGCCAGACCTTAATAGACAAGCTGACACAGCTCTGGGGGGATCTCCCGGGAGGCCTGACGATCCTGGGGGGAGATTGGAACGACACGATGGACCCCGCGGACAGATGGCGGGCAAGACAACTGGGTGGGCCACCCCCTAGGTCCAAACTGAGCATATTGGCGCGTACATTGGGATGGGCAGACACATGGCGGACCTTTCACCCCTCGGAAGCCGGGTTTACGTATGCATCATCCGTCCACCCCACCCTCTCGTGGCTAGATTATTTGTTTCTCTCCCATAGTTATATTCATAGTGTCACACACCTCTATTCTGCCCAGAGGTCTCTCGGACCACTCACCGATCCAACTTAAGCTCCGCCTGCAGACCCGCCGCGCCCGCACCGATGGCGAATGTCTCCCTGGTTACTTAAAGGGGCCGGATACCAGGAAATGCTGTACCAAGCCATCGCTGACTATTTCAGCTTCAACGCCGGGTCCTCCCCGTCCCCGATTGTCCTGTGGGGGGAGGCCTTTAAGTCCACAATTAGAGGGGCTGACGTGGGCTACCGTACCGGGGAGAAGCGACGCCGCTTGGCGCAGATTCAAGACCTAGAAGATAGACAGGCCCATTTTCAATCCCTTATGGTGGAGGGTTCGGACACGAGCGCCCGCCGCAATCTATTCCATGTCCAGCAGCAGCTGCATCAATTACTCACCGACACTGCCAAGGAAGCCTGGCTAGCGACCCAACACAGGATATATCAATGGGGCGACAAGTCCAGCCAGATGCTCCATAGGCTGTGCCAGGCGAGAGCTTCCCCAGCACAGGTTCCCCTGCTAAAATCCCCGGAGGGAGACGTGAGCACCTCCCCTGAGGCGGCGGCTCGGGCCTTCGCGGGTTTCTATGCGGCCCTATACGACGAGCGGGAGGTAGTAGCCGACCCTCATAGTCGACTTCCTCTCCGATATCCCCCCTCGACGCCTCTCGGATGAACAGCGCGATGCTCTGGACCAGCCCATCTCCCTAGACGTGTTGCAGGCTGCATTGTCCAATACGCGCCCAGGACGGGCGCCCGGACCAAACGGGTTTCCGTGCGACTTTATGCGCCCACACATAGGAACCCTCGGTCCCCATCTCCTTAGGGCGCTACATGCGGCCCTAGAGCAGGGGATTCTCCCACCGGATTGGCGACACGCCGAAATAGTAGTCTTCCTCAAACCAGGCCGCCCCCCGGACGATCCCGGCTCCTACCGACCGATATCCCTGCTAAACTTCAAGCCGAAACTGCTGGGGAAGGTCCTGGCCGACCGCTTCCGCGCATGCATCCTGGACCTTGTGCATCCAGATCAGGCTGGGTTCATGCCACAACGCTCCACCAGGCACAACATTAGACGCGCTCACATGGCGGTGTCCGAAGCCCAACGTTTAGGACGCCCAGCGGCTGTCCTGCTAGCTGACATCGACAAGGCGTTCGACTCATTGAGCTGGACGTATCTTTTTAAACTCCTAGAGGCAGTCAACTTAGGACCACGTTTCCGAGCCTATGTGAAACTGCTATATACGAACCTCACCGCGGCGGTCCGGGTGGCAGGACACTGCTCAGCTCCCTTTCCCATCCGCCGAGGCACGAGACAGGGATGCTCGCTCTCCCCGCTTCTATTTGCCCTAGCTATTGAGCCTTTGGCCACGTGGGTGCGTTCGGATGCTGTCTTCCGCGGGCTGGTTTGGTCGCCTGAGTGCTCAGATAGGATCGCATTATATGCGGACGACGCACTTTTCTTTGTCTGACCCTTGGGCCACGGGTACTTCAGATACTGAAGATCTTTGGGGAGACATCCGGACTATGCGCTAACCCGATTAAATCAGTCCTGTTCCCCATCTGCGGCGAGCAGAGAAGCCAGGCATGGGCCTCGCAGCTGATCATCGCGGATGCAGGATTTAAATACCTCGGCGTGTATATTACCAGAAGCCCGGACGAAGCCTGGTCGCGTAATATTGCCCCCTTGCTCCCTACGGTGCGCGACGAAACGACAGTGTGGTCCCACCTCCCTCTCTCACTATATGGCCGGTACGCCATCTTCAAAATGGTGACCCTGCCGCGCCTGCTATATAAGCTGCAGAATTATCCATACCCTAGATACCCCTCTTCTTCACCTTCTATATAGCGGTTCGTCCCTGGGGGCGCTCCCTCCAGCAAGCAGGACCGTGATCCAGATATGGAGACGGGTGACCAGATCTATGGGTTGGTGGGGCATGTTGACTCGCGCAACCCCCCTCTGGCCGGATTCCGCAGATGGGACGACATAGGGATCTCCACACTGGGAGACGTGATGCAGGGGCCCTCGCTTAAGTCCTTTCAGAAGTTGCAGACAGAGTTCGACCTACACAAATCTCAGTTCCATAAGTACCTACAGCTCCGCCACGCCTTGTCCCCCCTGATACGCCATCTCACATCGTTACCCGAGTTTCACCCACTGGAGGGTAGATTGTTAATGGGCGATCTGGGGTCGCACAAAATTCGTCAGATATATCAAACCCTCACCACACACTCCAGAACCACCATACAGAGGACCCGGGCGGCATGGGAGGTGGACTTACCGACTCTGACCGACGACTGGGACGAGGCGTTGGCTAGCCCCAGATACTCAGCTGTCTCCACCAGATATCGCCTGATCCAATTCAAGTACCTCCACCGAATATATTACACCCGCCTGCGCCTCTGGAAGATGGGGGCCATTCAGTCCTCCATGTGCCTCCGCTGTAATTCAGAGGAGGGGTCGTTCCTCCATACGGTCTGGAGCTGTGGGGCGCTGCAACACTTCTGGTCGGGGGTGCTGGCATGCCTGGGGCGGGTGCTGGGCTGGGACATCCCGGCTGACCCTAAACTGACACTTCTGCATAGCATGGAGGATATAGGGGGGAACAGGTATAAGAGGCACCTTCTGTTCCTGGGTCTCACACTCGCCAAGCGGGACATTGCACAGCACTGGAAAGCCACCTCTCCCCCCGGGGTAGCGACATGGAAAAAGGCCTTGGATAGCCGTATGTCGGCTGAGATAGCGGTGTTTCAGGCGAGAGGTTGTCCCCAGAAACATGGGAAAATTTGGGCCCGGTGGGCGAAATATAGGGGTATTGACTTGTCCCTCCTTGCACAGCCAGTAATCCAGGATCCTCTTGAACGGCTGGTGGTGCATGGCTCGCCGAGTTAATGAGCTAACATGTTACCGATGTGGATGTACTCGTATTCTTTGTTTATTTACATTGCTCATCATGGGACGTGTGGTGTGTGATTGGGGAGACGGGTGGAGGGAGGGGGGTTGTTGGTCTGACGAGTTGCAGACCCTCAGGGTAAGAACTTTTCAGTGCACACCGATTGTACATTGTACCATGCTTTTATACGATGATGGGTGGGCTTGCCCATTTTGCACTGCAGAAAATCAATAAAATCTGTTAAAAAAAAATTTAGCTGAAAATATCACTTTTTCCACACATTTTTGTGTGTGAAAGTTGTGGCATCACCGGGCTGACACAAATTTCCTACCACCCAGTGTTCCCCCAGGTCTGCCGATAAAAATGGTGCCTCACTCGTGTGGGAGGCCCAAGTACCCGCGACAGGCAAGGGCCCAAAACCTATTGAGGCGACATCAAAATTGCCTATCACAAAACGACCTGGTTTTGCAAGGGGGGTCACCTGGGTTTTTGGCCCGTGCTCGGCGGCCAGCTAGGGAAACCTACCAAACCCACACATTTCTGAAAACTAGACACCCGGGGGATTCCAGGGAGGTATGGCTTGCGTGGATCCTCCAACGTTTTCTTACCCAGAATCCCCTGCAAACCTCAAATTTAGCTGAAAAAATCACTTTTTCCACACATTTTTAGGTCTCGCCTGGCGTTGGAGCGCGCATGCGCTCCTCGCCCTGCGAGGGCTATAGTAAACACTCTAAGAAGGGGAACTTTAATCCACGCCCCTGTGTCTCGACCGTTTCCAATTGGCTTAGGTCGTGATTAATGTTTTTTCTGTGCTTTTGGTTTGCTGGCTGTCACTTTTGTTGATGCCCTTGCAGTTTTGTGATGCCGCCCATCATGACAAGCGCATCTGTTTTCACTCAGCCCAGATGCAAATACAAGCGGCTGAATGAAAACAGATGACAAGCGTTTTTTTCTTCTCTTTGTGCATTACAAAAAATGCCACCCCACATTTGAGTAATCCCTGAGGAGACCAGGCTGCCGGACAGATTGTTTGTTTGGTTTACACAGCATGCATATCTGATAGCCATTTTAGGGTAGGGAAGATAGCGGAGGTGGTTAATGTATGTACTGTGAGGGTTGGGGACACCTAGAGAGCTGCAGCAGAGGAAGATTAAGCTCACAGATGGGCAATACCTGTATTTCCTGCATCAGTTGTAAAACAAAGGCCCAAACGAATATATAATAAAACACCCTTCAGTTGATACACGTATCTATGAATACTGCGGCAGATACAGTGCATTGATGTCCCTGGATGCAAGGAGTCTATTGCACCATAATTATGGCTGTGTACTACCTAATTCGGGGCAACAAAATCTTTTTTTTGCTTGCATTACCGTTTATTGCACTGTTGGTATATTTAAAACATTTGTTGCTTGCAGATTGTAGGGCCAAGGGATGCTTATAATATGTTGGTCTGGCAAATAAAGTCATCTTTAATAATAGTTTTCTTGTTTAGTGCAGAATGCTGCTTGTGCAATACTGAATTCAGTACCACTGCTTCTTTAGCAAAAGAAATATTCCTCCATGTGGAATTCCAAATAATAGTGAATTTTTAGGTGATACTGCCTCACAGAAAATTGTTTGCACATACAGGTAAAGCAGTCGCGCCTTTCAGTTGCGCTGCTTAAATGCTCTTTCCTAGGGCTTAATTTGAGATAAATGATGTGCCAGGGCCCTTATAACACGTAACATTTAATATATAGTATTTGTTTGTTATATGTGATTTATTTTTACCAATAGGCAGACATAATTTTTACTCGCGATATATACATAAATATATGTATTTTCATTAAAGCACAGTAACGCGCATGGCGTCTCTTCACTTTCGAGCGCTCCCACCGCACGCTTTCACTTTTGCGCGCTCGAGCTCACGGCGTCTCTATCAGCTTGCCTCCGACAGCACATGGGCACGCGCACGGCGTCTCTTCAGTCTTCACTTTCACTTAGCACAATCCAAATCTGTATGTTGTAAGTCCGTATGATGTACTTTGATGTTTAAAACGATTCTGGGGAGCGATGAGGAAGGGTGGCACTGGAAGGGTTCAATACCAGTTACATGGGTGCTTGCTTTCTAGTATTACGTTTTGTTGTTTCCTAATAGTTATATGTATCTTTATGCTTATTTCTCTCCGCAGCCATTTCTTACACCGGGCTTGTATTGCATTTGCATTTGTTTATTTATTTAATTATTTTAGAGCGCGGTCCGCTAACTTTAGCGGCCGCGCTTCAGGTCAGCAGAGCTGCTTTAGAGCCAGAGAACCAGGTCAGCAGAGCTGTTGTAGAGCCAGAGAACCAGGTCAGCAGAGCTGCTGTAGAGCCATAGAACCAGGTCAGCAGAGCTGCTGTAGAGCCATAGAACCAGGTCAGCAGAGCTGCTGTAGAGCCAGAGAACCAGGTCAGCAGAGCTGCTGTAGAGCCAGAGAACCAGGTCAGCAGAGCTGCTGTAGAGCCAGAGAATCAGGTCAGCAGAGCTACTCTAGAGCCAGAGAACCAGGTCAGCAGAGCTGCTGTAGAGCCATAGAACCAGGTCAGCAGAGCTGCTTTAGAGGGAGAGAACCAGGTCAGCAGAGCTGCTTTAGAGCCAGAGAACCAGGTCAGCAGAGCCGTTGTAGAGCCAGAGAACCAGGTCAGCAGAGCTGCTCTAGAGCCTAAGAACCAGGTTAGCAGAGCTGCTCTAGAGCCAGAGAACCAGGTCAGCAGAGCTGCTGTAGAGCCATAGAACCAGGTCAGCAGAGCTGCTGTAGAGCCTAAGAACCAGGTCAGCAGAGCTGCTCTAGAGCCTAAGAACCAGGTCAGCAGAGCTGCTCTAAAGCCAGAGAACCCGGTCAGCAGAGCTGCTGTAGAGCCATAGAACCAGGTCAGCAGAGCTGCTGTAGAGCCATAGAACCAGGTCAGCAGAGCTGCTGTAGAGCCAGAGAAACCAGGTCAGCAGAGCTGCTTTAGAGCCAGAGAACCAGGTCAGCAGAGCTGCTCTAGAGCCTAAGAACCAGGTCAGCAGAGCTGCTCTAGAGCCAGAG
Organism: Calotriton arnoldi; assembly: GCA_963921515.1. Lineage (NCBI taxonomy): Eukaryota > Metazoa > Chordata > Amphibia > Caudata > Salamandridae > Calotriton > Calotriton arnoldi. The sequence goes on from CAWUFW010001592.1 coordinate 1,522,589, forward strand.
AACCAGGTCAGCAGAGCTGCTGTAGAGCCAGAGAAACCAGGTCAGCAGAGCTGCTTTAGAGGGACAGAACCAGGTCAGCAGAGCTGCTTTAGAGCCATAGAACCAGGTCAGCAGAGCTGCTTTAGAGCCAGAGAACCAGATCAGCAGAGCCGTTGTAGAGCCAGAGAACCAGGTCAGCAAAGCTGCTCTAGAGCCAGAGAACTAGGTCATCAGAGCTGCTGTAGAGCCAGAGAACCAGGTCAGCAGAGCCGCTCTAGAGCCAGAGAACCAGGTCAGCAGAGCCGTTGTAGAGCCAGAGAACCAGGTAAGGAAAGCTGCTTTAGAGCCAGAGAAACAAGACATTGGGGCTCATTTACAAGCCCCTTGCGCCGCCGCTGCGTCACTTTTTCCCACACAAAAATTGAAGCACCGGCAGTGCAAGGGACTTGAATAAGCCCCATTGTGCCCATTCGAACGCAATAAAACAGTTACGTAACCTTCACACCACGGAAAAGGTGAAATAAAGCACCAGTTTCTAAAGTTATTGCTCTTTCCACAGTTACTGGTAACTCAAGTCTCCTGCCTGAGGTCTACTACATTTATTGTAATTTAAAACTTCTGGTTTCAAAATGCAAAGTTGTGTGAGCTATTAGCCTTACACTGGCTGAACAACTGCCTCCTACCATAGGACTGTTACGAGTGTCTACAAATCTAAGATTGTATTTTGGGTAGTAGATGATGCATCTCATGCCTGCAACATAAAACAAGCATTTGCAATGCAATAGGGCTGGCATTACTAAAAGTTTGAGCTATTGGCATTGCAAATGATAATGTTTGTTAGTTTTTGTTAAAAAATATTCCAGCAGTAGCATAAGTAATGAAATAAAATCCCCGTAGACCACCAGTACCACCACCACTAACACCACCAGTACCACCACCACCAGTACCAATACCACCACCACTACCACCACCGCTACAACCACCACAAGTACCATAACCACCACTACAATTATTACTATTACTACTCTGTGGTGATAATAATAATAGTGGTAGTTATGGTACTGGTGGAAAATTACTATTATAAATTACAATACCTGTTAATTTTTCAAAAGGCATTGGCGTTTACAATACCAATAGCTCTAAAACTTGCAGTTGCGAGACCTATTGCATTGTAAATGCTTGTTGTGTAGGAAAGTTGTGGCATCACCAGGCTGACACAAATTTCCTACCACCCAGTGTTCCCCCAGGTATCCCGATAAAAATGGTGCCTCACTCGTGTGGGAGGCCCAAGTACCCGTGACAGGCAAGGGCCCAAAACATTTTGTGATAGGCAATTTTGATGTCGCCTCAATACGTTTTGGGCCCTTGCCTGTCGCGGGTACTTGGGCCTCCCACACGAGTGAGACACCATTTTTATCGGGAGACCTGGGGGAACGCTGGGTGGTAGGAAATTTGTGTCAGCCCGGTGATGCCACAACTTTCCCACACAAAAATGTGTGGAAAAAGTGATTTTTTTTCAGCTAAATTTGAGGTTTGCAGGGGATTCTGGGTAAGAAAACGTTGGGGGATCCACGCAAGCCATATCTCCCTATAATCCCCCGGGAGTCTAGTTTTCAGAAATGTGTGGGTTTGGTAGGTTTCCCTAGATGACTGCCGTGCCCGGGGTCAAAAACTCATGGGACCCCCGTTGAAAACCAGGTTGGTTTGTGATAGGTAATTTTGATATCGCCTCACTAGGTTTTGGGCCCTTGCCTGTTGCGGGTACTTTACCCACACACACAAGTGAGGTACCATTTTTCTCTGAAGACTTTGGGGAATGCGGGGTGAGTGGAATTTTGTGGATCCACACAGATTCCAGAACTTTCCACCACATAAATTTGAGGAAAATGTGTTATTTTATACAAATTTTGAGGTTTGCAAGGGATTCTGGGTAACAGAACCTGGTGAGAGCCAGACAAGTCACCGCATCCTGGATTCCCCTGGGTGTCTAGTTTTCAAAAATGTATAGGTTTGCTGGGTTTCCTAGGTGCCGGCAGAGCTAGGGTTCAAAATCTACAGCTAGGCACTCTGCAAAAAAGGGTCAGTTTTCACTGAGAAAATGTGGTGTGTCCACGTTGCGTTTTGGGCCGTTTCCTGTCGCGGGCACTAGGCCTACCCACACAAGTGAGGTACCATTTTTCTCGGAAGACTTTGGGGAACGCGGAGTGGGTGGAATTTTGTGGATCCACGCAGATTCCAGAACTTTCCACCACAAAAATGTGAGGAAAATGTGGGTATTTTGACAAAGTTTGAGGTTTGCAAGGGATTCTGGGTAACAGAACCTGGTGAGAGGCACACAAGTCACCCCATCCTGGATTCCCCTTGGTGTCTAGTTTTCAAAAATGTACAGGTTTGCTAGGTTTCCCTGTGCCGGCTGCACTAGGGCTCAAAATCCACAGGTAGGCACATCCTGAAGAAAATTCAGTGCCTAATGCGCTTTCTGCCGCCCTGGGGAGGGGGGAAATCGAGGGCTATTGCCCCGATATGCCCCCAAGGGGGGCAGAAAGACTGTGGCTATTCTTTTGGGGGGTGGGGGCATTGGGATGCCCATTCTGGGAAGCCCCGACCCCTACTAATAGAAAAGCCAGCATAATCGCTGGCGCCTAGTGGCCTACTGCCCCCATTAGCGCGGGGATGCCCATGGGTAACCAGGCGCTTTACAAATCTTGTTTTAATTTCATTTCATTCATTTCATCTGCCTCCTGGGGGGGGGCAGAAAGGCTGTGGCATCTTTTTTAGGGGGGTGGGGGCATTGGCATGCACATTCTAGGCAACTCCCACTCCGTACTTTGGAGAAAAAAAAATCCCTGGTGGCTAGTGGGCTTTCTGTCCCACCCCGGGGGAGCAGATAAGGGGCTATTGCCCCATCTGCCTCCCAGGGGGGGGGGAAAGACTATCATTTTTTGGGGGGGTGGGGGCCTTGACATGCCCATTCTGGGCAACCCCCACCCCTTCCCTATATATAAAAAAAAAATCCCTGGCGCTTAGTGGGCTTTCTGCCCCCCCCCCGGGGGGGGCAGATCAGGGGCTATTGCCCCCATCTTCCTCCTGGAGGGGCAGCAAGTCTTTAATTTTCTTTGGGGGGGTAGGGTGGGGGCATTTGCATACCCATTCTGGGCAGCCCCCACCCCGGGCCTATAAAAAAAATAATCTCTGGTGTCTAGGGTGCTTTCTGCCCCCACGGGGGGCAGAAAGACTGGAATTTTGTGAGGTGGGAGGGGTGGGGGCATTGGCATGCCCATCTTTGGCAGCCCCCACCCCTAAATTAATCGTAAAAAAAAAAACCTGGCGTCTAGTGGGCTTTCTGCCCCCCCCGGGGGGGGCTGATTGGGGGCTACCGCCCCCATCTGCACCCAGGGGGGGCAGAAAGACTGTTATTGTGCAGGAGGGGGTTGGGGGCTTTGGCGTGCCCATATTGGGCAGCCCCCACCCCTAATTTACATAATAAAATAAATCCCTGGTTTCTAGTGGGTTTTCTGCCCCCCCGGGGGGGCAGAAAGACTGGAATTTTGTGGGGGGAGGGGTGGTGGCATTGGCATGCCCATCTTGGGCAGCCCCCACCCCTAAATTAAATGTAAAAAAAAAACCCTGGCGTCTAGTGGGCTTTCTGCCCCCCAGGGGGGGCAGAAAGACTCTAATTGTGTAAATTAGGGGTGGGGGCTGCCCAATATGGGCACGCCAATGCCCTCACCCCTAATTTACAAAGTAAAAAATTCCCTGGTTCTAGTGGGCTTTCTGCCCCCGGGGGGCAGATTGGGAGCTGCAGACCCCATCTGCCCCCCAGGGGGGCAGAAAGACTGAATTAGGCCAAAAAATATGGGGGAGCAAAGGCCCTTGCCCAAGGGGCTGCTCCCCCTCCCTGGTGCCTAGTGGGTGGATCCCTGCTTGGGGATCACCCCCCTGGGGCGATCCCCAAGCAGGGATCCACTAGTGAGGGTACCATTGGAAAGGGGAGATTCTCCCTTTCCAACGATACCTCTCCCATCTGTTTCGGTGCTCGGGGGCTGAGATAGCCCCACGAGCACCGAAACAATGAAACTGAAACTACGTTTCAGTTTCATTTTCATTGCAATGATGACAGCGCGCCATGCGCGCGATCGGCATTGCAATGAAAATGTAAATTAGCCTCGGGAGGTTGGGGAGCTCTTCCCCAACCTCCCGAGGCCAATAAAAAGGAAATCCCTCTGCTGTCTGCAGCAGAGGGATTTCGTGCCCTGTTCTCATGACGGAATGGTTCCGTCATGAGCACAGGAGCACCGGTGCTCATGACGGAACCATTCCGTCATGAGCACCGAAGGGGTTAAAAACCAACATATAAATAAAAGGCATTGTCGTTTACAGTGCCAATAGATGAAACCCTCGCAAATGCGAGACCTATTGCATTGCAAATGCTTGTTAAGCATATGGGTGGTGTTAATAAAGAAATAAAGACGCAGGGCCAGCGGTGTGCATGCAGCTAAAGCCCAAAAAAACAAAGAAAAGAGCACTGTGCATCGCGCTGGTAAAAATAAAAAAAAAACAATGGCACGGTCCCAAAGAAAGCAAGCGCCCGTGTTAATGTGAAAGCAGGCGCCCATGTTGTTAATCTCAAAGCGGGCGCTGTGCTGAAACCTAAAGCGATGCACCCGGGGGCGGGACAGAGATGAGGGGCTGCTAGCTGCGGGCGCCATTAGTGAGTTTGTGTTAATTAATTTCAGCTGCCGCGCATAACAGAAATGAGCGGCTGCCGTTCTCAAACCTAAAGGTGCCTCGCGCACGTCTTAAAAGCTGTTGCAGGCAAGCATGTCGTGTCTGCAGTAGGACAAAAATAATTGAAGAAAACAGTGCTCACAGACTAAATAATCATACTGTGTAACCACACAAGGAAAAAGTCCAGTCCTCATGGGAGGTTACAAATGCAGAGAAGGCGTTACTAAGAAGGGACTAACAAGCCTATTAACAAATCAGAAGCAACCATTTAGAAACGACAGTAACAGGAGCCAATTGAAAAGATGGGTGGAGAGTGGGCGGAGCTTCAAGTTCATACCTGAATACAGCATGCCTCGCAGAGCAGCGCATGCGCTGCCCAGGCTCGACCTAAAAATTGTAATAAATAGCACATTGTACTCTGAACATCTGCATATATGATTTTTGCCTTGGCATTTTTCCTTGTGTATTTAACTAAAGTCATGATGCGGGGGGTTCAATTGTCAGCAACGTAAATTCAGGGGCACACTTCAGGGGGGGATGTCTGGGCTGTTACACCCCCCAGTCTTACTGACCAAACTACGCCCCTGGGTAAAACCACATTGAAGAGATGTTGTGACCTTTGGGATAGTTGCTTCCCTGTGTTAAGTAGTTGTTAGTTGCAACCTGTGAGGCAGGAAATGTTTGTTCATTTCAGCTTTCCTGTACTGTGGCAATAAACTCGAATTTGACCTTACCCTGTAATAATAAATGTTTGAAGTTTAGTTGCCCCAAATAACATTCGTCTTTAAACCCCACTTATTTTCACTGCTATTACATAAATTAAAAAAAAGTGTGTATGTGTATATATATATATATATGTATATATGCACACACACGCATACATATTTCTATATACATTTTCTCATTGACTTACTTTTCGAGACCCACAAGCGCTGCGTTGATTTGCCGTCTCCATCTCGGCACTACAGCTGCTCCAGGTGGTAATGTGTACAGTGTGGTAGAGAAAGTCTCCGTAACCATCTCACTCCTCACTCTTGCCAGGTCTCGCTCCCCGGCACTAGTTGCTCGTGCCTGCGTGCTGTCCTGGAGTACCTGTACTTGGGGCTCTTCACGCCTGCGGCCACTCTGGATGCCATGGAGATGCTGATCCTGACCAACCGGCTGTGCCTGCCGCGGCTACAAGCGCTGACAGGTGAGTGTCAATGCCTGTGGAAGGTCTGCATGTTCAGTCCGCAAGCACTCCATGTCTCCAAGCCATGATTGCCCTCAGAATGAGTAAGGACTGGTAGTTGTGCTCCCCTAAATGGATGACCAAGGACATGCAGCCTTCATCGACTGATAAGAGATCTTACTAACCCCTGATACTCTCAGGTAGTCTCGTTATCTGCACGCACTCAAGTTCTCTTAGTGCCAGACACTCCTGCTGCATCACATGTGCATCCTCCTTCTACCAGAAGCTCATGCTGCAGCACACACATGCATCCTCCTACTGACACATGCTATGTTGCAGCACACACATGCATCGTATTTACATGCTCATGTGACAGCACGTGTGTGCATCCTTCAGCCAGAAGCTCATGCCGCAGCACACTCATGCATCCTCTTACGGACAGATGCTCATGCTGCAGCACACACATGCATCCTACTGAAACGCTCATGTGACAGCACTCACGTGCATCCTCCTACTGCCAGAACTCACGTGCATCCTCCTACTGCCAGAAGCTCATGCTGTATCACACATTTGCATCCTCCTACTGAAACGCTCATGTGACAGCACTCGCATGCATCCTCCTACTGCCAGGTGCTCACGCGAAGCACACACATGCATCCTCATACTGAAATGCTCATGCTGTATCACACATGCCTCCTCCTACTACCAGACACTCAAGCCCAGCACCCACATGCATCGTACTTACACGCTCATGTTGCAGCATTCGTATGTGCATCCTCTTACTGCAAGAAGCTCATGCTGTATCACATGTGCATCCTCCTACTGCCAGAAGGTCATTCCCAGCACCCACATGCATCATACTTACACGCTCATGTTGCAGCATTCACATCCTCTTACTGCAAGAAGCTCATGCTGCATCACTCACGTGCATCCTCTTACTGCGAGAAGCTCAATCGGCACTCACGTGCATCCTCCTACTGACAGATGCTCTTGTTGCAGCACTCGCATGCATCCTTCTGTTGACAGGCACTCATGCTGCAGCGCTCACGTACATCGTCCTACTGCCAGACATGCATGGTGCAGCACACATATGAATCATACCCACACGCTCATGACGCAACACTCACATGTATCCTCCACCTGCCAGAAGCTGATGGCGCAGCACTCACGTGTATCCTTTTTCTGACAGACGTGCATGCTGCAGGACTCACGTGCATTCTACTGACAGATGCGCATACTCCAGCACTCATGTTCATTTCTTTACTGACACATGCTCATGCTGCATCACGTGCTTCCTCGTACTGCCAGACGCTCATGCCGCAGCACACATGTGCATCCTGCAGACGCTCAAGCTACAGCGCTCATATGAATCCTCCTACTGACAGACGCATTCGCCACACCACTCACGTACATCTTCCCACCGACAGACACGCATGCCACAGCATTGACGTACATCTTCCTACTGACAGACATGCATGCCGTACCACCCACGTGCATTCTCCTACTCAACGTTGCACATGGACCGAAATAAGGCAAGGTAGGGGCCATGGAAAAAGCCCTTTCAAATTTTGCCCTAATTGCCACCACAAATTTGTACAACACGATCCATACGACATCTGTAACCTCTGCCTGTCAAGGGATCACAAGGATAAGGACTGCAAGTCCTTTGCTGTATTCGTGTCGAAGACTCTCAAGGCCCGTCGAAAGCAGCGGGAGGACCATCATGCAGTCATGCTAGTCGGTCAGAAACAACATGTATCGCTGAGTGACTTGGGCCGCTCAAGCGACGAAGACGAGCAAGGGGTGACCGCAGAATTGACACACTGAGGGTCAGACTTCGAGATCCTCGAAGGGGACGCCAAGAGGAGACGTATCATGAAAAAGACAGCGAAGGACGTAGAGAAGAAAACAGACTACGTAACAAAACCCTCACCCGTCAGATACCAAGGGCCTCGTAAAAAAAGGCACAAAAGGTAGCCCAGGCATCAAAGAAAACGACGACCGAGGGTCAGCCACAGCCGAAAGAACCCCACAGATCCCATACAGATGAGTGAAGAACGTCGAAATCGACGAAGACAGGTGCCGGACAAGAGGCCGTGAAGGACAAAACCATACCTTCAGAGGCAGAATCCACCACACCCAAAAAGAGGTTCTCCCCGGCTTTAGACGCCGAAAGGGCCCTCGAGGTGGAGAAGAAAAGACACCTGGAGGCAGAAATGGGGGCACTCCTTCAACGAAAGGAGGCGTTCGAGAGGCCGAAGAAGAGGGTACCCTCGAAGCTCCGGCAACCCCCCAAACCTCACAAGGAGGATGTCAAGGAGGAACTAGACATTCCAGAAGAGGAGGAAGCCACAAGAACTTTCAAGGAAGAGTGGAACAACCTCGACACATAAAGCCCTGAAGAAGAGGTCTGTAGCTATCCCTCGAAGGCTTCGCCACCAGACGACATAGCCGTCTACAACAGCCTCATCAAGAGAGCAGCTGATACCTTCGGAGTCCTCTTAGAGAAGGAGAAAGGAAACTCCTACTTCATTCTAGAGACTTTAACACCATCCACCAAGGAGACACAATACCTCCCAATGCTACCAAGCATTCTGGATCATGGCTATGAGGCTTTCAAGGAGCCTGCCTCAGCAAAGGGGGTAACCCCAAGGGCTGAGAAAAGATACAAACCCTCCACAAAAGACTCTAAATACATTCAGGGGAACACAGTGGCAGACTCTTATCATTGTCACCACAGAAAGAAGAAAGAGCAACGCTCACTCCTCCTCTGGCCCCACCTCCAGAGAGAGAAAGTAAAAGAATGGACATGGTGGAGAGAACGATGGAGAAAGAGGCAGCAACGCAACGGCGCATTGCGTACTCCAGTGCCCTCCTCAACAGGTATAGCCACCAACAACGGGACGACATCGAAGAACTGATGAACAATCTCCCAGAAGAGGATAAGAAAAGAGCAAAATCCATCCTACCGGAGGGAAGAAACGTAGCGAACACCTGCCTGAAATCCGCTCTAGACGCAGCTGATACAGTCAGCAGACAAATGTGCACAGGCACAACGTTAAGAAGGCCCACCTGGCTCCGAATATCAGGCTTCAAGCATGAGGTCCAAACCTCAATAATTAGCAGACCCTTCACAGGAGACGCCCAGTTGGGAAGTGCGATAGATAAATCCCTTCAACAAATAAAGGACAATGAAACGGCCAGGGCTATGGGAGCCCTACAACAGAGGGGCACCTTCAAGAGAGGAGGTTTTAACCTCAGAAGACCCACAGGAAGGGGAGTCTTCTCAACAGGCCAACAACAACAGCAGCAAACACAGCGCGCGGACAGCTGTCAAACCAGAAGTCCGGATACCAAGCCTGGCAAAAGCAACCAAGGCAGCCCTTTCGGGGCAGAGGAAGAGCCAGGGGACAACCCTTGAGAGGTGGAGGAGCAAACTCAGTGACTTGCCCACAAAGGAAGACCCCCACACAACACCAGTGGGAGGCAGAATAGCGCATTACCCACTTCAATGGAAAAACATCACTACAGACAGTTGGATTTTAAATGTGGTGCGCGTTGGTTATTGTATAGAACTAACAAAGAAACCCCCACCAAATCCACCAAGGAAGAAGAGGTTCCAAAGAACCGAACTCTTACAATTAAGGGAGGAAATAAAGGAACTCCTAGAAAAACAAGCAATAGAGAGGGTACCACGGAGAAAACACAACAAGAGAAACTACTCACCTTACTTCTTGGTACCAAAGCAAGATCTCATGCTAAGGCCTATCTTGGATCTCAGATTCATAAACAAATTCATTTGCACGCAGCACTTAAAAATGTAAACACTACAGGAAGTAATCCCACAACTACAAAAAAGGGGTTTCATGGCAGCAATTGATCTAAAAGACGCCTATCTGCACATCCCCATGAACTGAGCACACACGAGATACCTCCGGTTCATCCACGAGGACACTCACTACCAATTCAAGGTCCTCCCTTTCGGGATAAAATCGGCACCAAGAATTTTCACTAAGTGCGTAGCAGTGGTAGCAGCTTCCTTAAGAAGGAGAGGAATCCATGTCTATCCCTACCTAGATGACTGGCTGGTGAAGGCAAGTTCAAGGCAGCGATGTCAGGTGATCACTACGCTGCAAGGATTGAGATTTTCCATAAACAACAAGAAATCCTCAACAAGACCGGAACAAGAAGAAACCTTCCTTGGAGCAAGATTAAACTCCAAGATTGCAAGGGCATACCCGACCCAAAGGAGAATACAATCTATCAAACAGCAGACTCGCCTCTACCAGAAGGGTCAGTCTGACAGCGAGGGCAGCCATGAAACTCATGGGCATGATAGCATCATGCATCCCCCTCATCACTCATGCACGCCTCCACATGCGCCCTCTGCAGGAGTGGTTTTACAACAGTTGGTCACAAACCACAGGGAGTTGGGAGGATCTAGTGGTTGTAACAGAAAAAGTTCAGACCGAGATACAATGGTGGGCATCCAAGAACATAACTCTAGGCAGACCTTTCAAATCACCAACTCCCTCAGCGACCATCACAACAGATGCGTCCCACAAGGGTTCGGGGGTACATTCAAGAAACCTGAAGGTGTAGGGTCAATGGAACGACGCAGACTCCATAAAACATATCAACTTCCTAGAGATGAAGACTGTGTTCCTGGCACTAAAGGCTATCCAAGCCCACATAGGAAGGAGGACAGTATTGATCCAGACGGGTACCACAACAGTGTTTTACCTCAACAAACCGGGAAGAACAAAATCAATTACCCTAAGTAAGCTAGCTCAGGAAATATGGAAATGGGACAATTCAAGGAGAATCAACTTGCCGACAATTCACTTGCCAGGAAAGGACAACACAGAAGCGGATCAGCTCTGCAGGTAGAACAGCAGCTCACACGAATGGGAGATAAAGCAAAGGAGCCTGCAATGTGTCTTCAGCCTCTGGGGGACACCAAGGATAGACCTATTTGCAACAGTGGAGAATAAGAAAGGCCAATTCTTCACCTCCAGGTTTCAACACCACCTATCAAAAGGGAGTGCCCTGTTGCTAAACTGGTCAGGGATATTTGCATACGCTTTTCCTCCAATTCCTCTGCTACAAAGGGTACTGGAAATAGCCAGACAACCAGGAACAGACTTAATTCTTATAGCTACCAAAAACTCAAAGGAGTCACCCCCAATACAAAGAAGAGGGACGGGATGTATTTGTACTAATAACATAATATTCCCTTTTCAATATCACCTGAGTTGCACGTTTGAATATTCGGAAGGAGTGGAACTCAATGAACAATCAAGGTCTATAAATCATTACCAGAACAAATTATTAAAATGAACTAAGATAAAACAAATAACAACGTGCTTAGTATCAACCTAAAAACTAAAGCAGTCCTTAAGCCAAAAAAGAGAGAAGCAAATACATTTAGATCTGTGATCAACTTTAAACATTATTTTTTTATTTAAAAACTTGTTTATTATTCCATTTTCAAAATAGTAAAAACAATGGATACACAGATTTACACTTTTCTACTTTATACATCAAAAGGTATCCACAATCATAAAACCACAGGTAATAAATTCATAAAATTCTCTTGATCATTTAAAAAGACCAAAAAATTAAAGAATTAATTAGAATAATGTTCCTTTGGGCATAATATGCTCCATTGAATATATCTGTCGACGCTGGCGTTTCGGTGAAAAATCAAAATATCATCACCTTCTTCAGGACAATTATTGATTTATTCAATTATGATCACTCTCTATAATAAACAGAAACATGATCTATTAACTTTGTATTTGCAGTGGCTCAATCTAAAAGGACTTCCTACATTAACTACTTCTATGTTTAATAACTCCTCATACCAATCTATTAAAGAAACAGTTTTCAATTATTAATACAATTAAAAGATTTAAAAGCAGTTGCATATGGCTAACTTTACATAAGAGGATTGTTCTGCATTTAACACCTAATGTGTTTACATTCTCATAATCGCTTTCCATTTATAAGACGCATCTAAATATTTTATTCAAACACCTAAGAAACAAATAATCATTGGTCCAATCCTCCCGATTTTCCATTGCTGTACTAATAAACCCTGGACTAACTTCCAGGGGAATGCTCTAAAAAGAATTATATAGGCCGCACCCAAAGAAGGACCATACCTTTCTATTGGGCAGATTTGGTATCGATTAAGATGATGCAATCTATCTTGTGGAGCGGAGTCGTCATAACACCTTTTCACAGCCACTTATTAATCATGGCATGCTTAGGGTTCTGGAATGAAGGTAAACACCTTAAATTAGAAACAAATTGAGGTGTCTGGGTAAATATATATACTGATAACCCAAAGTAGTTACTTAACAAAAATTGGATCAAAGTATATTGATAGAGTATTCGTAGATATATTATGGGATAACCATAGGACATGGCGGATAAGGCATGAGAAAGTAAAACAGGATCTTCACTACCCTGTATCATCTAAATGCAGCCAATAATGCCTCTTGTATCGTTGGACTCACCTTTTGGTGCACGATCTATTCAGACTCTTATTGGCAATTATAATTCAAAATCCATTGAGTGCAAAGAGCAACTATTTTCATTTAGTTGCATTAATTTTCTCTTTCACCAGGTGATCTCTTTTGATCTTCAAAAAGACAGTACACATCGTATTATTAGTGAGGAACTGAACTATTTGCAATCTGTTGAAAAAATAGGCAGTACACTGAGTTTATAACTATTCTCATGAGCTAATAATATTACATATGATTAATGCGAATTGGTTCCCAGTATGAAATAGAATGAGATGTGCGATGTTTAATTAATACAGAGCACTATTTCCATGGAAAAAAGTTTTTTCAAGCATTCTCCTTATCCTTATCATTTGTCCCTGCGGCAAGGGTTATGTAGGGGAAACCTCCAGAGAGATGTGTCGGGCTGAATGAGCACAAGTGGGCAATTCGCAACAAACGTAAAAATGCTCCCCTGGTAGAACATTGGTTAACTATGAACCATACGATAGAAGACTTAAAATGGGCGATTTTAGAACAATTACAGATAAGTGCCAGAGGGGGAGATGCAGAAACTAAAAGGAAAAAAAGAGGACAATACTACATGTCTAAATTTGACACCCATAAAAGAGGTCTAAACAACTGAGACGAATGGGAAAGAATTATTTAATGAGACGAGTCATTATAAGCAGGTCTTCTTATCCATCCAATTCGTCATCATTTTGAGGGCTGTATGCATACTATGCAGTTTTTACAACTTGCTCGAGAACCTTTGGTATGATTACCTCGAGGACATTGTCAACTATCTATAGGTGCACCAATGTATGCACCACTACTTTTAAATACGATAAGCTCATGCATATCAGTTAACAAAACTATGTTTAGAGGGAAATAAGTATAATATTTAGAAACTCTTACCTGCTATTTAATTTATTCACCAGCGAACATGAGTTCGCGTATTTTCCATAAAAAAGTACAGCATTAGAGTAGTAAGAAACATAGATGAATCTGTTGCCAAAAACATATCGAAATTTTTACTATCATAGGAACATCGGGGGACAACTTCAAGATGGCCGCCATTAGTATCTGACACCGTTGCAGTCACGCGGAACGTTTTTTAGTAATGAAGAGGTTGGACACATCATTTTTCCGCGCCCTATTTAAAGCGGAGTATTCGGACTCGCATTTGTTTGGAGCGGATCGGTTTACACATGGGCGGCATTCGGTTGGTGATGTTAAGCGCAAAGTTTCTCTATAAATGAGGGCAGGAAGCGCTGGGCATGAGTTAAGCCATGCATCACCTAAGAGAAGGATAGAATAAAATATATATAGCTGGCTGTTTGTCCGGTCCAGTAGAAGGCTATACTACTTTGCTTAGGCTGTAAAAGCCAGCTTTTGGGAATGCTTGCGCAACTTTTCCCTGTAAATAGCATTCAGGGTTTATTAAATCTCGCACAGAATAGGGGTAACAACCTTAGGTATTATTAGCTGATACAGGGTAGTGAAGATCCTGTTTTACTTTCTCATGCCTTATCCGCCACCCCCTATGGTTATCCCATAATATATCTACGAATACTCTATCAATATACTTTGAACCAATTTTTGTTAAGTAACTACTTTGGGTTATTAATCAGTATATATATTAACCCAACTACTTTGGGTTATCAGTATATATATTTACCCAGACACCTCAATTTGTTTCTAATTTGAGGTGTTTACCTTCATTCCAGAACCCTAAGCATGCCATGATTAATAAGTGGCTGTGAAAAGGTGTTATAACGACTCCGCTCCACAAGATAGATTGCATCATCTTAATCGATACCAAATCTGCCCAATAGAAAGGTATGGTCCTTCTTTGGGTGCGGTCTATATAATTCTTTTTAGAGCATTCCCCTGGAAGTTAGTCCAGGGTTTATTAGTACAGCAATGGAAAATCGGGAGAATTGGACCAATGATTATTTGTTTCTTAGGTGTTTGAATAAAATATTTAGATGTGTCTTATAAATGGAAAGTGATTATGAGAATGTAAACACATTAGGTGTTAAATGCAGAACAATCCTCTTATGTAAAGTTACCCATATGCAACTGCTTTTAAATCTTTTAATTGTATTAATAATTGAAAACTGTTTCTTTAATAGATTGGTATGAGGAGTTATTAAACATAGAAGTAGTTAATGTAGGAAGTCCTTTTAGATTGAGCCACTGCAAATATAAAGTTAATTGATCATTTTTCTGTTTATTCTAGAGTGATCATAATTGAATAAATCAATAATTGTCCTGAAGAAGGTGATGATAATTTGATTGTTTGACCGAAACGCCGCATCAACAGATATATTCAATTGAGCATATTATGCCCAAAGGGACATTATTCTTATTGATTCTTTCATTTTTTGGTCTTTTTAAATGATCAAGAGAATTTTATGAATTTATTACCTGTGGTTTTAGGATTGTGGATACCTTTTGATGTGTAAAGTAGAAAAGTGTAAATCTGTGTATGCATTGTTTTTACTATTTTAAACATGGAATAATAAAAAATATTTTAAATAAAATGTTTAAAGTTGATCACAGATCTAAATGTATTTGCTTCTCTCTTTTTTGGCTTAAGGACTGCTTTAGTTTTTAGGTTGATACTAAGCATGTTATTTGTTTTATCTTAGTTGATTTTAATAATTTGTTCTGGTAATGATTTATAGACCTTGATTGTTCATTGAGTTCCACTCCTTCCGATTATTCAAATGTGCAATTCAGGTGATATTGAAAAGGGAATCTTATGTTGTTATTACTAATTCTCATAGCCCCTCAATGGGCAAGGCAAACCTGATACTCAAGCCTACTTGAATTGTCCAAGGGACAGATGATCAGATTCAAGGCAGAGAAGGACCTTCTCACAACGCAGAGGGGTCAAATATTTCACCCGGAACCAGCTACACTCAGCCTAGCAGCCTGGTGCCTGAATACATAGAGTTCGGACATTTAAACGTACCTCAAAGAACAATGGAGATACTTAATTAGGCAGGAAGGCCAACCACAAGACAATACTACGCAGCTAAGTGGAAATGGTATATCATATGGTGTACAGAGAACAACACTCTAAATTCAGTATCCTCATAGGAAACAGTGCTCATATCTCTTACGCACTTGCTAGACAGCAAGATCAACTACTCAAGCCTCAGGGTGCACCTGGCAGCGATTGAAGTCTACACCAGGGGAGATTCATGTAAAAGTGTTTTCACATCACCAGTCATCCAAAGATTACTGGAAGTTTCCAAGAGGATTGCACCCCCAAGAAAGGCTCCAGCCCGATGTGGAGTTTAAACAGTTCTAACACAACTGTTCAAACCCATGTACAAAACAGAACTCCGATACATCACGATAAAGACTGCCTTCTTAATAGCCATAACATCTCTACGGAGAGTAAGTGAACTACAGGCATAACTATTGAGGAACCATACATGCAAGTCCACAAGGACAACCCTCAATTCCTACCCAAGGTAGTAAGCAAATTCCACATGAAGCAAAGCATACAGCTGGCAGTTTTCTTCAAAAACCCACAAACACGACTAGAAAGAAGCCTTCATACCCTAATGTAAGAAGGGCTTTACTATACTATCTACAGGAGACAAGACAATTCTGTAAGGGGAATCAATTGTTCGTCTCTCACTCCAAGTCCAACAAAGGGGACAATCGAACATTGGATTGTAGAAGCAATTCAGGTATGCTAATCTTCAGCGTAAAAAACTCACACCTTCACCAAGCATTACTGCGTGGGTATGCAGAAGACTAAGGAAGCTCAAGTGGGACAAAAGGTACTTCAACACCTATTCGCAAAGTCTTCCTCATCTTAGCACAACCACCCCAAGGCGGGGGAAACCGCTACATAATCTAATGCACAGCATGTGAAGCCAGAAAAGGATTCATGCTGCAAAACGAAATGGTTACTTACCAGTAGGAGTAGTTTTGCAGCTTGAAGTGTTTTCTGGATTCAGATGCGACCCACCCACCTCCCCTCAGAGGAATGCAAACGGGTGGGAGAAAAGATCAAGTTAAATAAAAAACAAAGAACTAAAGACAAGAAAATTTAAGACATACCCTATTGTACCAAGGAAGGAAAAGGGGGAAAAAGAATCCGAAGATGGCTACCACGCACAGGAACTTCTGGGGCGCCGTCTGACGTCACATAAGGGATGGACCTAGCACCAAATGGTGGTCGACGATGCCCCACAGAAAGAAAAGTAAAAAAAAAAAAAAGAGACAATTCCAGACCCAACCACTAGATGGCGGACTAATGCACAGCATGTGAATCCAAAAAACTCTTCAAGCTGCAAAACTACTCCCACTGGTAAGTAACCATTTCGTTCTCAATACTCTAGAGATTTCTATGGCCTCGCACAAGAACCTCCCCAACAGGCTGGACCTTCTCACTCAGAACCAAGGCAGACTCCGACACCTGTACTCCAGGCGGTCAGCCTAGCAGTTTGGCTCGTGAGGTCCTAGAGTTTAGTTATCTCAACTTGCCTCAAGAGAGCATGGATATATTAGTAGAAGCCTGCAGGCCTACCACACATACTTGCTATGCTGCTAAGTAGAAGAGGTCCATTCACTACTGTACCATGAACCATTTTGACCCTGTTACACCTACGGTACAAGAAATCATTTGCTACCTCTTACATCTGGAAAATTCAGGGCTAGCTTACACCGCGATTGAGCTACACTTAGCCGCTATAGCTGCATACATGCAGAAAGTAAACACTCCGCACCTTACAAGATCCTGGTTATTAAAGATTTCATAAAGGACCTTAAACAAGTCATCCCATCTAGGGTGCCACCTGCAAGGACATTGTCCTTTTGAATTGCTGCATTCTTGCTCTTTGCAGTTTCTCTCCTGAAAGGTCGCCTTTTAGTAGTCATAACATCCCTTTAATATATTAGTGAACTAGAGGCCTTCACATTACAAGAGTCTGTTTTCCGGGTCCACAATGGCAGAGTTGTCCTTAGAACTGACCCCAAATTCCTCCCTAAGGTGGTATCTCCTTTTGATCTTAACCAGACGATTGAGCTCCCAGTCTTTTTCCCCCAGCCTGACACGGAAGCAGAGAGAGCACTTTATACACTTGGCGTAAAGCATGCTCTTATGTATTTTATATAGATGTGACCAAGTCCTTCCGTAAAATACAACAGCTTTTTATTGCCTTTGTACAGCCTCATAAAGGCCATCCCATTTCTAAGGCAGGGAGTGCCAGGTGGATTGTTAAATGTGTTACCTGTTACCTTAAAGCTAAAAGAGCCCTACCTTCCATCCCGAGCCTCACTCCAGCCGCAAGCAGGGCACCCTTATGGCCTTTCTTGGGAACACAACCATAGCACACTTCTGTAAAGCTGCTACGTGGCCCACTCCACACACCTTCTTGTGACACGGCAGCAGGCCGAGGTAGATCAGACTGTTTAAGGACTTTGTTTCAGACGGCCTCACCACCGCTTAGGGAATCCTGTTTTTCAGTTGATGCAGAGCATGTGTATCCACAGCCACACATGCTATGATCGGATTATGTTCATTATACGTAAGCATCTGTTCGTCGCATGTAGCGATGTAGATTGATATGCTCCCACCAACCCTTCCTGGACGCTAGTGTTTTCTACAGATATCTTCAACCAACGTACTTATTTACACTACCCACGTGTTCATTACACTATACCACTCACTACTCCATCTCTGCTCTCACTCGCTGTGCGGAAAACAATCTTACAATAAAGTCTGTGCCAATGCACGTTCACCAGAGGAGGAGCCACTGAGACCTTGTGACTCGAAAGTCTTCTTCTAAGAAAAACAAGTTGCCACGGTCCAAGCCCAAAACTAGATGGCAGGAGTATGCAGAGCATGTGAATCTACTGCACTACACATGACAAACAGATTCTTACAGGGTAACATAATCCTTATCGTCCCCTTATTGACCATACATAGATTTTCCATGGCTAATATAAAATCTCGTCATTGACTCTGGCTCAAACTTTGACATTGCGGTGTGGTATATGCTGCCCTGGCACCAGATCACTGTAAATTCTGTTCTCTCACACTTAGACCCCTCATCGAAGCCCCACTAATGAACTCCCAGCTGTATCACTCCGCGCCCACCTGACTCATGGCACCTTGAGCCCCTCGTAGAAGCACCACCAAGGACCTCCCTTCTGGACCACCCCTTCTTGGCACCTCTTACATAAGCTGCCAATGCTGTCAACGAGTGAATAGGTTTCATGGCTTGTTGTCAATACTTTAAGGTGCTAATGACCAGA
This sequence comes from Calotriton arnoldi, assembly GCA_963921515.1. Taxonomy (NCBI): domain Eukaryota; kingdom Metazoa; phylum Chordata; class Amphibia; order Caudata; family Salamandridae; genus Calotriton; species Calotriton arnoldi. Next base: position 1,541,267 of record CAWUFW010001592.1, read on the forward strand.
GCCTCCCAAGATAAGGGAGTTCGTTACCTGCTTACCATAGAGAGTTCAGCTCCTCACAGCCACATGAGGTTTATAACAGCATAGCTTGTCAAACCCAGAGAAGGCTGTTCTGTGCATCCATGTTTCATCACAAATGTTGCATAATGTCTTTTAGCATTGTAGCGTATGTACTGTGATAGTGCAGCATGATTGTATCTGTTTATTGTCTGCGTTAAAAACATCACTATCGCCTTTGCAGTAAGGCCTAGTTCAAATCCTGAGAACACTTCCAAAAACTGCTGAAATCTGTCTCTTGTTTCATGTGCCCGGATCCCAGCTAAGCCAGCGGTGTCATCAGAATGCTACACTGCTGATTCTCATGCTGGTAGAAGGGATTTACTGCTGCTGTGACATTGTTGCCCTGAACACAAGGAAATTAGATCTTTTGGGAAAACCTGCAAGGGTCTGTCCTGAGGAGGGGGGTATCCACTCTATCATGTTCTCCTAGATTGAAAACTTACTTAGTCAGTGGAATGTCACTTGTGAAACATTTCTATGATGGTTGTTATGACAAAACGGTAGTTAAAGGTTATAGCTGAGGTTGGAGATTGCGGGCAGCATCATCTGTCAGCCTCTCTCCTAGTCCCATATGCCACATTCTACTAAGGTCCTGCAGAGAAGCTGTCTTTGGCGCTCTGTACCTTGACTGGGGTTGAACCGGTGGAAGCCTCTTGAACCTTCTACAACGGTCCTGCAGAGAAGCTGACTTGGGCGCTCTGTGCTTTCACTGGGGTTGAGCTGGTGAAGGCCTCTGTCAACTTCTACAAAGGTCCTGCAGAGAAGGTGTCTTGACTACTCTGTACCTTGACCGGTGTTGAGCTGGTGGTGGCCTATGCCATCTTCTCCAAAGGTCCTGCAGAGAAGCTGTCTTGGGCACTCTGTGCTTTCACTGGGGTTGAGCCGGTGGAGGGCTCTGCCCCCTTCTACAAAGGTCCTGCAGAGAAGCTCTCTTGGGCACTCTGTATCTTGACCGGTGTTGAGCCGGTGGAGGGCTCTGCCACTTTCCACAAAGGTCCTACAGAGGAGCTCTTCTTGGGTGCTCTGTACCTTGACTGGAGTTGAACAAGTGGAGGCCTCTGCCATCTTCTCCAAAGGTCCTGTTGAGAAGCTGTCTTGGGCACTCTGTACCTTGACCGGTGTTGAGCCGATGGAGGGCTCTGCCACTTTCTACAAAGGTCCTACAGAGGAGCTCTTCTTGGGTGCTCTGTACCTTGACTGGAGTTGAACCAGTGGAGGCCTTTGCCATCTTCTCCAGAGGTCCTGCTGAGAAGCTGTCTTGGGCACTCTTTACCTTTACTGGTTGAGCCGGCGTTGGCTTCTGCCACCTTCTACAAAGGTCCTGCAGAAAAGCAGTCTTAGACATCTGTACCTTGATCGGTGTTGAGCTGGTGGTGGCCTGTCTATAGCGATCATTGTGTAAGCGATCAGCGTCAGGCTCTGTACAGTCCCACTCGGAGCCACCATAAGCCACAGAGACCGACACAACACTAGGTTAAAAATACAAGCAGCTGCAGGGCCTGAAAGAGCTGCAGCTTCATTCTCCTCCCTGGGCCCACTGGGTCTAAGGCGAGGTTTATGTGAAAGGGCATTTTGCAGGAAGAGAGTGAATAGGTTTGGGAAGGAAACTCAGTACCCTGCAGCGATTGGGCCCCCCCACTCTTACCTCCAGGGTGTGCCACATGACTTGTAGAAGACCTAGAGGGACGGGACCAAGCCTGGATTACACTCTTACGTAGTTGGCTCCGATTGGAGAGTTGGCTGGCCCACAGTCCATCATTGCCACTACCCCTGATGCACCCCCGGTTCACCTTGCACTCAAATCAGGGATGAGATGTTGAACGCCGAAAATGAAGGGGGTGTATCACATAAAGTGAGCACTGTGAGTGCCAAGTTAAGACTGCGGGCTTGTTTTAGAGTGTGTGCGAAGGAGTTGCTCAGTCACAAGTGGAAAGCTTATCCCATCTGCCTTATTAGAATTGCATTATATCCTGTGGCCCTTGTAATATGGCAGACACAATATCTGACACGCTTGTGATGGAGTACTCATCCGTATAAGACAGGCATGATATCTCTCACATTTATGATGGAATACCTGTCCGTATAAGGCAGACGCGATATCGGTCATGTTTGTGAGGGAGTACCCATCCGTATAAGGGAGACGCGATATCTCTCACGTTTGTGATGGAGTACCCGTCTGTATAAGGCAGACATGATATCTGACATGTTTGTGATGGAGTACCCGTCCGGATAAGGCAGACTCGATATCTCTCACGTTTGTGATGGAGTACCCGTCCGTATAAGGCAGACTCGATATCTCTCACGTTTGTGATGGAGTGCCTTTCCGTAAAAGGCAAACATGATATCTGTCATGCAGTACCCGTCCGTATAAGGCAGACGCCATACATGTCATGTTTGTGATGGAGTACCTGTCTGTATAAGGCAGATGCCATACATGTCACGTTTGTGATGGGATACCGGTCTGTATAAGGCAGACGCCATACATGTCATGTTTGTGATGGAATACGCGTCTGTATAAGGCAGACGCAATATCTATCATGTTTGTGATGGAGTACCTATCTGTCAAACTCTAAGTGAGGCCATCAGCCTCTCTGTCACAATTTTGGACACCTTAAGTAGTTGAAGAGCCAGACCGTCGCTATTTTACCACCTTAGACAGTGGTAAATGGTTGATTGTTCTATGTTAAAGATTTTTATATAGCACACGTTCACCATTGGTTTCTTGGTGCAACGGCAGTCACAGGCAATGGAGTAACTCATCATAGTTATGTTTTTTTTAAGAGCCCCGTCTTTAAAATGTTCCTGAAAAGTCTTACGTCGGTTCCATGTAAGGGCAGATAATTCCAGAGAGCTGGAGCCTGAACTGAGATACTGCGTCTTCCAATTAGTTTTTTACTGAATTTGGGAATACTCAGGCAATTGGCGGATGAGGAATGAAGCTCCCAAGTGGGAATGTGTTTCTAAAATCTTTTAGTTATGATTTGGGGGCCAATGCCCTTTGCGGCCTGAAGGGTAAGGCAACAGACTTTGAATTTTTAGTCGATGCTCCATAGGAAGTCAGTGTAAGGCTTTCAATACTCAACTAACATGAACTCCATGGGAGATAGTGAATTTTGCAAGCTGCTTGGTTTTGAATAACTTGTAGTCTGGGTGAAAGCGTGCCAGTCAGACCAAGATAGATTGAGTTGCAATAATCGAATCCAGAAAGGACTACAGCCATTAGAACTGTTTCGTGGGCATTCTGTGCAAGATACTGGGCGATCTTTTAAATCATTTTTAGCATAAAGATGCATTTGGAAATCACCATCCATTGTGGGGTTTTAAAGAGAGCTCTGCATCTGCTATGACCCCTACGCTGCTGGTTTGTGACTTGGGGTTGGGGGTCAGGCCCATGTCAGTCAAAGGATTATCCAGGTGTGTATCATTTTTGACTGGAAAAAAGCAGGGTTTGTTGATGTCGGTAAAGTGAACAGCAGAACATAAGACAACGAGACACTTAAAGCAAAGTAATAACACAACATGCTGCACCACAGAAGAGTTAAAACAGAAGGCCGCTCAACTGCAGTGCTACACAACGTCATCACATTCCAATAATGCAGCTCGAAAGCATAGCAGCCCAAAAAAGCAGAATGGATCACCACCAACATATGCCGCACATCAAACATGCACAGACCTTCTTGTCAAACAGTATCATCTCGAGCCTCTCTGGTAAGAAGTGTTCGCCTCAAGCACTGCCTTAAATGACCGTCTAGGACGTGTGGTAGCACCAGGCACACGTGTCTTGTGATGCGGCCCTGGGTCTCTTTCTGCCCTAACCCTGATTTTCTTTTCCAGAGCAGCACGCAGTGGACGAGCTCCTCAGGGCCTATGTTCAGGGGGTGGACATCGATGGACAGGTGCTAATCTACCTAGACATGGCTCAGGTAAGACACGTAGCACATTAGACAAACTCCTACAAAGTACTACAGGGGGAAATGCAATGTGGGAAGTCTCAGATACCACAACATTGTAAGACCAAGCTGGCCTCGTCCGCTCAGCTCCAAGTCAACCCACTGCTTGCTGGACACAGAAGTCAGGTAGTCCTGTCCCAAAAGAACGCTTCAACTTGGGACCAGAGGCAACAGCAGGGAACATCTCCCAGGAAGACACAGCAGGGAGGCAGTTGTGCCACACACTGTGAGTGCCTCGAAGTCTCTGCCAAGGGAGGGGCATGAACACAATCCTTGCTCAGGATGGAGTTGACCTTCTCACCACTCAATTTCTACTCTCAGCTGACAGCTTTCCAACATCTGAACTCGCAACCTTTACAAGTGCGAACAGTTTTGTAAAACACTTTCAACAAATCACCCTTTTGACAGCCTTCTAATCTCAAATGCAGACATATTGTAGTCCTAGGCCCAGTACCACTTGACATAGCTGACCGCGCTGTAAGCCTCACCGTGCTATAATCTCATTCTACATGCACACTACCAACACCTCCCACCCACGCCCTTGTGTGAAGAGGTCAATATAACATACGTGTGTGTGTCTTTGAGACCGAGACTTTCAGGACCTTGTAATCTCAGATGCAGACATAATACAGTCCAAAACCCAGAAGTAATTGATGGGTCTAACTGCTCTAATCATATTCTACATGTACACTACCATCGCCACCACCAACATTACCGCCACCACCATCATTAACGCCACCAGCATCCCCTCCCATCCACAACCACAGATGAAGAGGGAGCCCATGGAAGATGTGTGTGCACCTGTGGATTGAGGTTCACATCCTGGGGTGCCAAAAGCCCCAAGGTGTTAACAATGCTTTCTAGAGTGGGGGCAGACAACGGAGTGTTAGTAGGAATAAGAGGTGTTTGCAATGTGCATCTGTCGTATCCGCTTATGTCTTTTATTTTCTCTTGTATCAGCTTAACTTAACCTACCTGCTTTGCTGTACAGCGCTCTTCTACCCTGATGGGTCTTGTTAGCGCTATATGAAACCTTTCAAATAAATAAAAAAAGGTTATGGATTGGATTGTGAGTTAGATTTTGATATCTGAAAGAGACTATTAGTTGTGGATTCCTCACCTTAGAATTACCCCCAGGCGTCTACTGGATCTGGAGAATATTTCTTCAGCAGTACCCCTGCGCGTCGGTAGGTGGCATCGGTCGACTCCGCGTTCGTCGTTGGCGTCGTGGTTGCCGGAATGACGTCGTGGTATCTACTTAGACGCCTCCCCTGCGCGCTGACGTCAGTTCTTTCTTTTTCCGTGCCAGCCAGCGCAGATCCGGAGAGAGCGGTACCTCGAGTCACTTTTTGACTCTTTTTGCAACTTTAGTCAACTTCTTTTTTTGAGTCTTTTGACTCCTGGTGCACAGGGATGCCATCTCGGCGGACCGGCTTCAAGCCTTGTGGCTCCTGCCACAAGCTGATGTCGGTGAGGGACCCCCATCTTGTGTGCCTCTGGTGCCTGGAGCGCGACCACGACCCGAAGTCATGCTCCGACTGCCGGGCCATGGCCCCAAAGTCTTTACGGGAGCGGTCCCAAAAGCTTCTGGAGGCCCGGCAGTCGGCTCCGCGCCACTCAAGGTCCCGGTCGAGAGGGAGGTCGCGGGACCGGTCGCAGAGCCATCACCACAACTCCTCGTCGAGGTCTTCGGGTAAGTCGAAGCACAAAAAGAAGGCGAGGAAGCATTGTTGCTCTTCGCGTTCTCCCCGTCCGTCGGCTGACGGGATGCAGATGGTAGTCGTCCGGCTCCGCCCGCAGAGCCTGTTGAGTCGGCTCCGAGCTTCCCTCCCTTTTCGGGAGCCGGGGCGACCCCTGCCCAACTTCGTAGCTTTTACGAAGCCCTCCACTCATTTTTGGGCAGCCCGACTCCGCCGGCGTGTATTCGGGCCCCGCGAACTCGGCTAGGGGCTCTAGGCCTTCAATGCCGGCAGCTTCGGCACCGCAGGACCCCCAGGGATCCAGGCCTGGATCCAATCGGCGCCGGTCGACCTTGTGACACCTCCTTCGACACCGAATCCAGTGGCGACACCTCCGCCCCCTCCGATGCTGGTTGTGTCCCCAGCCGACGTCGACCCCAGCCTCCCCCTCAATGTGGACACTGAGCCGGACTGACGCCGACCGGTACTTTTGTACCCCTGTTCTCCCCTGGTGTTCCCTATCGCCCTGAGTGGCTACCAGAGGAGGGTGAGGAGGACTGGGAGGGGTCTGTGGACCCTTTGGCAGACCAGTTGGAAGAACCGGACTGGAGAGAGGAGTTGGGTGAGGCCAGTGGTCTGGACACTTCTTCAGGCCTTGGCATGCTTTCTCCCCCTACCGTGGCTACAGAGGAGGGTGCATGGTACACAGTGGTGTTGCCTAGGGTGGCTGAGGCCTTGAACCTTGAGCTTCCTACGGTGGCGGTTAGGACTAACCTCCTGACCGAGGTGCTTCAACCGGCAGCGGCCTCTTTAGAGCCCCTGCTGCCTTTCAATGAGGCCCTCGCAGACATCCTTTTGGGCATTTGGTCCAAGCCAAACACAGAGGCTCCTGTGGATAGGATGATTGCCCGACGCCACCGGCCGGAACCCGGACGACCCCATTTTCCTCTTCCAACACCCCACCCCTGAGAGCTTGGTGGTCCAAGCCTCGACTTCCAAGGGCGCATTCCCTACCGCACCACCTGATAGGGAATCCAAGAAGCTGGACCACCTTGGGAAGTAGATGTATCAGTCGTTTGTTAAGCACGACTACTCACCTGTAAGGGTCTCAAGGCACTGGGGGTAGGGGGGAAGAGGGGGTGCAGGTTCCAGTCCATCAAGGAGGGGGTCTGTCGAAGAGCCAGGTTTTGAGGTTTCTTGCGAAGATGGGAAGCGATGTTGTCTGTCGGAGGTGGAGCGGAAGGGCGTTCCAGGCTCTGGCTGCGAGGAAGGAGAAGGAGCGGCCTCCCGAACTGGTCTTTCTGGTGCGAGGGACCACGGCGTAGGAGAGCTGGGCTGATCATAGGGTCCTTTGGGGTGCGTGGAAATTGAGTCGGCTGTTCAGGTATGCTGGTCCGGTGTCGTGGAGGGCCTTGTGTGCGTGGGTGAGCATCTTGAAGGGGACTCTGGCCTCGATGGGGAGCCAGTGGAGTGTGCGCAGGTGCTGGGAGATGTGGCAGTGTCTTGGCAGGTTGAGGACCAGTCTTGCGGCGGTGTTCTGGATGTTCTGTAGCTTGCGGGTGAGGTTTTTGTTTATTCTGGCGTAGAGTGCGTTGCCGTAGTCGAGTCTGCTGGTGACCAGGGCGTGAGTGACGGTCTTTCTGTGTTCGAGGGGGATCCATTTGAAGGTCTTGCATAGGAGGCGGAGGGTGTGGAAGCAGGAGGACGAGACGGAGTTGATCTGGCGGTCCATTTTGAGCTCTGAGTCCAGGATGATTCCCAGGTTGCGTGCGTGGTCCGTGGGGGTGGGCGGGTTTCCGAGGGCGGGGGGCCACCAGGTGTCGTTCCAGGCGTCTGGGTTTGGGCCCATGATGAGTACTTCTGTCTTGTTGGTGTTTAGTTGTAGGCAGCTGTTTTTCATCCATTTGGCGACGGCTTCCATGCCTTCTCGAAAGTTGTGTCTGGCGGTGTTGGGTTCGTTGGATAGGGAGAGGATGAGTTGGGTGTCGTCTGCGTATGACACGATGTTGAGTCCGTAGGTTCTGACGATGGGGGCGAGTGGAGCCATGTAGACGTTGAAGAGCGTAGGGCTGAGGGAGGACTCCTGAGGGACTCCGCAGGTGGTTGGTGTAGGGTCCGAGAGGAAAGGGGGGAGTCTGACCCGCTGCGTTCTGCTGGAGAGGAAGGAGCGGATCCATTCGAGGGCCTTGTCCTGGACCCCTGCGTCGAGGAGTCTGCGTTTTAGGGTGCGGTGAGAGACTGTGTCGAACGCCGCTGAGAGGTCGAGGAGGATGAGGGCTACTGTTTCTCCTTTGTCCAGTAGGGTGCGGATGTCGTCTGTTGTGGCGAGGAGGGCGGTTTCCGTACTGTGGTTTTTTCTGAAGCCATATTGGGAGGAGTCGAGGATGTTGTGCTCTTCGATGAATGTGGCGAGTTGGCTGTTGATGACTTTCTCGATGACTTTCGCTGGGAACGGGAGCAGGGAGATGGGTCTGTAGTTTTTGAGGTCGGTGGGGTCCGCCGAGGGTTTCTTCAGGAGGGGGTTGACCTCGGCGTGTCTCCAGTCGTCGGGGAACGAGGCGGTCGCCAGGGAGCGGTTGATGGTGTGGCGGAGTATGGGTGTGATGGTGTCGGCAGCTCTGTTGAAGATGTGGTGTGGGCAGGGGTCCGTGGGGGCTCCGGAGTGGATTGACATCATTGTCTTCAGTGTGTCTTCGGTGGTGAGGGCTGTCCAGTTGTCAATCGCTGGCTTTAGGGTGTCGGGGGTGGTTGGCGGGGGTTCAGTGTGTTGGTTGTCTTCGTCAAAGTTGTCGTAGATGCTCTTGATTTTGTGGTGAAAGAAGGTGCTGAGTTTGTCGCAGAGGTCTTGTGAGGGAGGAATGTCCGTCGATTCGCTGGTGGGTTGGGCGAACTCCTTGATGATGTTGAAGAGTTCTTTGCTGTTGTGTGCGTGTGTGGATATTCTGTCTTCAATCGCTTTTTTTCTTGTTTTTCTGATGAGTTGGTGGTGGGCGTTGGTAGCGGCTCTGAAGTTGTTGTGTGCTTCTGTGGATTTGGTGTTCCTCCAGGCCTTTTCGAGGCGGCGGAAAGTCTGGACTCTCGAAGTTCGGTGGTAAACAAATCTGGCTTTCTTGGCGTGGGTGTTGTTGTTTTTCTTGAGGGGGGCTATGGTGTTGGCGCTGTCGGAGATCCATCTGTGCAGGGTTCGGTCTGCGGTGTTGGGGTCGTCGTTTCCCGCGATGGTTGGGGTGGAGTTGCTGAGTGAGGAGGTGAGCTGGTCGTCAGTGATTCTGGTCCAGTTTCTTCGTGGGAGCAGGTGCTGGTGTCTGTGGATGGTGGGTGTTCTGAAGGTGAAGTGGACGCATCGGTGGTCAGTCCACGGGAGTTCGGTGGTGTGGCTGAAGGTGATGGAGTTTCCTGTTGTGAAGAGGGGGTCGAGGGTGTGTCCTGCTGAGTGCGTTGGTTCGTTCACGATTTGGCGGAGTCCAATGTTGTGGAGGTTGTCCAGGAGGGATGTGGTGTTGGGGTCCAGTTAGTTGTCGAGGTGGAAGTTGAGGTCTCCCAGCAGGGTGTAGTTGGTGGATGCGATGGCATGCGGGGAGATGATGTCCGTGATGGAGTTAGTGAACGGTCCGCGTGGTCCAGGAGGTCGGTAGATGAGGGTTCCTCGGAGGGTGGTGGTAGGGCTGGTCAGTATCTTGAAGTGAAGGTGTTCCATCAGGTCTGTGGTTTCGTCTGGGAGTGTGCTCAGGCGGAGGGTGGATTTGTGGACGATGGCGATTCCTCCTCCCGGGCGGGTGGGGCGGTCCTTCCTGGAGATCTTGTATCCTTGGGGCATGGCGATGTCTGGCCCCGAGGTGGTGTTGATCCAGGTTTCGGTGAAGAACGCTACGTCCGGGGTGGTGCTGTCGAGGAGGTCCCAGATTTCGGTGGCGTGTTTGTGGAGGGATCGGACGTTGAGGAGGATGCATTGCAAGGTCTTCGGTACGGGTGTGTTCTTGCGGTCGGGTTGTGCTGGGTCCGTGTTCCTAGCGGTGCTGTAGGTTTGTCGGCAGCGGTGACCGCTGAAAGGTCCGTGGGTGTCGGCTGGTGAGGCTAGCATGCAGTTGTTGTTTTGGCCTGGGTTGAGTGCGTGGAGTGCTGCTGGGTCGTAGCGTTGGCGGTGCGGAGGTCCAGGGTTCCTGGCGCTGGTCGCGGTCGGGGACAGGCGCAGACAGGCTTGCGCGCCAGCGGCGTGCCAGTTGCGCGGCCGCCATTAAGTAGGGGTCGGGGAGGGCTGAACAGCTGGGAGGTGGGAGCGGGGAGGGGAGCTGTATTGGGCCGGTCGCGCTGGTCGTGCTGGGGGGGAGGGGCCGCGGGGGCAGCACCGGCAGGGAAAGCGGGCAGGAAAGGAGGAGTAAAGGAAAAAGGAAATAGAGCAGAAAGGAGCAGAAATGCAGAAAAGTGCAGAAAGGAGAAGAAAAAGAGGGTAGAAAAACGAGTGAAAAATGGAGCTAGAGAAAGGAGATAGAGGTCCACTGGACCACCAGGGATGAGGCGCAGGGAAACCTGCGGGTGGAGGAGGGCCTCGAGCACCAAACACTCGAGAGTGCAGGGGCAGGCCTCACTTAATGGTGGAGCTGCAAGGGAGGGGGAGCAATTTCACTGACAATGGGTCAGTGGTCTTGCTCGCCTGTCCCCACAGCGGCCGCCATTAAGTAGGGGTTGGGGAGGGCTGGACAGCTGGGAGGCGGGGAGGGGAGCTGGATTGGGCCAGTCGCGCTGGTCGTGCTGGGGGGGAGGGGCCGCGGGAGCAGCAGCGGCAGAGAAAGCGGGCAGGAAAGGAGGGAAAAGGAGGAGTAAAGGAAATAGAGCAGAAAGGAGCAGAAATGCAGAAAAGTGCAGAAAGGAGAAGAAAAAGAGGGTGGAAAAACAAGTGGAAAAACGAGTGAAAAACTGAGCTAGAGAAAGGAGATAGGTCCACTGGACCACCAGGGATGAGGCGCAGGGAAACCAGCGGGTGGAGGAGGGCCTCGAGCACCAAACACTCGAGAGTGCAGGGGCAGGCCTCACTTAATGGTGGAGCTGCGAGGGAGGGGGAGCAATTTCACTGACAATGGGTCAGTGGTCTTCCTCCAGCTTAGGACTGCGGTCGGTGAACACCGCATGTCTCTTGGGCCGTTACTCCCACTCTGTGTGGGACACGGTCGCGCAGGTGCTGCCACAGTGCCCGGAGGAGGCCCGGGCCGTGCTCTCCCGTGCAGTTGCCGAAGGGAGAGACGCAGCGAAGTTCGCCATAAGATGTAGCCTGGACACCGCCGACTCGCTGGGCAGGACGATTTAAACGTCGGTAGCCCTGAGATGCTACGCCTGGCTGAGGTCCTCTGGCTTTTTGGGTGATGTCCAAGCTACACTTTTGGACATACCTTTTGATGGCCGTCGCTTGTTTGGCGACAACGCGCTCGAGCGCTTTAAGGATTCCAGGGCTACGGCCAGGTCCTTGGGCCTCCCTTCCACCTCTCGCCGCTCACAGACTGCTTTTCGCCCCTTTCGTGGCTACAGAAGGGGTGCCCCGCCACGTTCCGCCCAGAGCCACAGGCCTGCTCAAGCTGTCCAGCCTCTGCGCGGCCGGGGACATGGGACCCACCGTTGTGGGTCTGGGGGCCAGCGGGCGGGCCAGTCCACCAGCGTCCTTTCTGCAGCAGCCTCCAAGCCCTCCTAGAACGACCTTTCAGGGCCACCATTCGCCAGTGGGTGGCAGGATTCACCATCACCTCCCCCACTGGCTCAACATCACGTCGGACAGGTGGGTTTTGCAGATAGTCCGAAGGGGCTACTCCCTCCCCTTCGAGCCTACACCTCCATCCATGCCACCTCAATTCCATCGCATGTCGGAGGATCACTTGGCCCTCCTCCAACAGGAAGTTAAGGCTCTCTTGGCCAAGGGAGCCATCGAGCGAGTTCCTACCCCAGAAGTAGGTCGTGGTTGTTATTCCCACTACTTTCTGGTGCCCAAGAAGGACACAAGCCTGCGTCCTATCTTGGATCTCAGGAACGTCAACTGCTTCCTCCGGAAGGAAAAGTTCAAAATGTTGACATTGGCTCAGGTCCTGTCTGCCCTCGACCCTGGAAACTGGATGGTAGTGTTGGACTTGCAGGACGCCTATTTTCACATCCCTGTCCTGCCGGCTCACAGGCGTTACCTACGATTCACTGTAGGCCACAAGCACTTTCAGTTTACTGTGCTCCCATTTGGCCTTACCAGCGCCCCTCGGGTGTTCCCGAAAGTGATGGCGGTGGTCGCAGCTCATCTGCGCTGGTCAGGGGTTCCAGTCTTCCCTATCTCGACGACTGGCTGTTGAAGGCGGGCTCGCCCCAGGCTGTCGTCTCCCCCTCCAGACTACGACCGACCTCCTGCATTCGCTGGGGTTCACCATCAACGTGCCGAAGTCACACCTGAATTCCCTCTTAGACACTCCTTTTCATCGGAGCGGTTCTGGACACAGCGCAGTTTCGGGCTTATCCTACCGAGCAGCGAGTCCTGGATATTCGGGCTATGATTGCCATCTTCCAGCCTCTATCCCGGGTTTCCATCAGAATGACCCTGAGGCTACTGGGCCTCATGGCCTCCTGCATCCTGCTAGTGGACTATACCGGGAGGCATATGCAGGCTCTGCAGTGGGACCTGAAGTTCCAGTGGGCACAGCATCAGGGGAATCTTTCTGATTGTGTCCAGATCTCAGAAGGCACTGCACATCAATTGCAGTGGTGGTTAAAAAACTGGGATTGGGTCAACGGCAGGTCCCTCTCCCTTCCCCAGCCAGAGTTCACAGTGGTGACAGATGCATCACTTCTGGGGTGGGGCGGCCACATGGGAGAGGTGGAGATCAGAGGCCTCTTGTCTCCAGCGAAGTCGAGGCTCCACATCAACCTTCTGGAGCTTCGGGCGATCCATCTTGCACTGAAGGCATTCCTTCCTTCTGTCAAAGGGAGAATAGTGCAGGTGTTCACGGACAACACCACCGCCATGTGGTACTGCAACAAACAGGGCGGGGTGGGGTCGTGGACCCTATGTCAGGAGGCACTTCTTCTCTGGAAATGGCTGGAACATCAGGGCATGTCCCTGGTGGTTCAACACCTGGCAGGTTCTCTGAACGCCAGGGCGGACGAACTGCATGATGGATCACGAATGGCGTCTTTACTCGGAGGTGGTGCAAGGTCTCTTTCAGTAGTGGGGAGAGCCTTGGTTAGATCTATTCGCCACCGAAGAGAACGCGCAATGTCCGCAATTCTGCTCATTGGAATTTCCAGGGCGGCACTCGCTAGGCGTCGCTTTTCATCGCGAGTGGAGTTGCTGTCTTCTATACGTCTTTCCGCCTATACCACTTCTGCCCAGAGTGCTGAAGAAGATCAAGAGTGACAAGGCCCAAGTCATTCTTGTGGCCCCGGACTGGGCGCAAAGAGTCTGGTATCCCGAGCTTCTGCATATGGCCATCGATCCTCCGATCAGACTGCCTCTTCGGGAGGATCTTCTGTCGCAGCAGCAGGGGACGGTCCTCCACCCGAACCTGTCCAGTCTCCACCTCCTTGCGTGGAGATTAAGCGGCGACAGTTGACCGCTTTCGACCTTCCTCCCGAAGTCTGTAACGTTATCTTGGCTGCCAGGCGTCCCTCCACCAAAACGGTATATGCCTGTAGATGGAACAAGTTTGTGGCATGGTGCGCAGCAAAGGCTGTGGATCCCCTTTCTGCCCCCCTTTCAGAGGTTCTTCTCTTCATTCTTTCTTTGGCCCAGCAGGGCTGTGCTCTGGGCACTCTCAAAGGCGATCTTTTGGCCATTTCGGCTTTTCTTCGGCTTCCTGACCAGCCTTCTCTTTTCAAGTCCCCTATTGTAAATCGCTTCCTTAAGGACATTACTCACTTGTTTCCTCCAATTCCTTTCGTAATGCCCCAGTGGGACTTGAACTTGGTTCTGACCTATCTTATGTGCGCTCCTTTCGAGCCGCTACATAACTGTCCTCTCAGACTTCTGACACTTAAAGCTGCCTTTTTGATTGGCATCACCTCTGCTCGCAGGGTGAGTGAGCTTCAGGCTTTTTCTTCTAAACCTCCTTTCCTGGCTGTTCATCCGGACAAAGTTGTCCTTCGCACTAGGCCTTCTTTCCTTCCCAAAGTGGTTACCTCTTTCCACATAGGACAGACCATCACTTTGCCCACCTTCCCGCCCCGCATCCTTCTAAAGAGGAGGAGAGGCACCACCGTCTGGATCCAAAACGTGCGCTTTCATTCTATCTGAATCGCACAAAGCAATTCCAGGTGGATGACCAGCTCTTTGTTGGCAATGTGGGCGCCAAGAAAGGTTGGGCCGTGCAAAAATGGACCATCTCTCGATGGGTCGTTCTTTGCATCAAAATATGCTATTCCTTAGAGAAAAAGGAACCTCCTGTGGCGTTGCGCGCCCATTCCACCAGGGCGACGGCAGCCTCTACTGCTTTGGGACGTGGAGTCCCCCTTCATGACATCTGCCAGGCAGCTACATGGGCTTCATTGCAAACGTTTACTAAACACTACTGCCTGGACAGCCAAGTCCGGAGAGACGGCTTCTTTGGCCGTTCAGTTCTTCAGGACTTTCTGGTGTGAACTTAGTTTGCAGACCCACCTCTGGGGTTGGTATTGCTGGGGTATCTATTCTAAGGTGAGGAATCCATAACTAATGGTCTCTTTCAGATGAACAAGTTACTTACCTTCGGTAACGATATATCTGTAAGAGACATATATTAGTTGTGGATTCCTCACCGCCCTACCCATTCTCCCCGTTCTGCGAACTGACTTCTAGGGTAAGGGACTCCCTTTTCAGGGCCCTAGTTTTCATGCACCAGTGGTCAGTGTTTTGCATGACTCTGCGCTTCTGGCATGGAATGTTGTGTGAAGAATTGATGTCCGAGCTCAGGGGAGGCGTCTAAGTAGATACCGTGACGTCATTCCGGCGACCACAACGCCAACGACGAACGCGGAGTCGACTGACGCCACCTATCGACGTGCAGAGGTACTGCTGAAGAAATATTCTCCGGATCCAGTCTGACGCCTGGGGGTAATTCTAAGGTGAGGAATCCATAACTAATATATGTCTCTTACAGATATATTGTTACCGAAGGAAAGTAACTTGTTCATTAAACCCCCTTCTTTTTCTGAAGAAAGGGAAAATGAGGTCTCTCATGAGCTGCTTTCGGGCTTCTGCAATGGCTTATATACGCACAGCGCAGCACGACGCAGGCCAGAGATGTTGGCCTTGCTGTAACAATACTGCAGTAAAATAGTGCCATTTGTAATCCAGCCAGGGTTCAGTGTGTCCGTGAAGTGTAAAAGTGTCCAGTGCATGTGCGGCCTGCGTGTACACCTGAACCTCTGCTCTGTGTGGCTTCTTACACCCTGTTATGCGTTCTCAGCTGCCTGCTGCGCAGGCCTGCGTGTACACCTGGACCTCTGGCTTTTATGGCTTCTTAACCCCGGTTATACCTTCACAGCTGCCTGCTGCGCAGGCCTGCATGTAGACCTGGGGCCTTGTTATAGAATACGGCGCACACTCCTTGTCACCACTACGCTCTGTGCTAACAAGAAGAGTGCGCTGAATTATGTTGAATGCGCTGCCCTGAAGACAGCGCATTCAAGTGGAATACAGGGTGGCTGCTTCAGGCCGCTCCGTGTTTCTCTGTGCAGGCGTCAGCCAACCTGCAATTTTCAGGGGGATTAGACATCCCCTTGCAGGCGGGGGCATTGAGTGACTACACTCTCTAGAGGGCTGCCATCTAGGGGCACCTTGGTGGCACGCTGTCAGTGCGTCTCCTGACAACTTCTTTGCCTCTGTGCCCGTGTCTATAATACTGCACAGAGGCAAAGAGATTCCCTTATTTGCATGGGGCTACGCCCCCATGCGAATGAGAGAACACCCTCTAGTGATGGCGCTGGCTCTGTATGTGCGCCAGTGCTATCTGTATTACAGAAAGGGCCGTACAATCATCTGCGGCCCTATATATAATACCAAAGTTCCCTGGGGGTGCGCAAAGTGGGCGCACATGCCTGTTGCGTCCCCGGAGCACTTTGTATAATACGGCCCCTGCGCCTCTGTCCTTTATGGCTTCTCAACCTGCTGTCTCACTCTGCGCACTGAGAGGGATCCGAGATGGGACGTTAGAGTGGGCTGTCTCACTCTGCGCACTGAGAGGGATTAGAGATGGGACGTTAGAGTGGGCTGTCTCACTCTGCGCACTGAGAGGGATCAGAGAGGGGACGTTAGAGTGGGCTGTCTCACTCTGCGCACTGAGAGGGATCAGAGATGGGACGTTAGAGTGGGCTGTCTCACTCTGCGCACTGAGAGGGATCAGAGATGGGACGTTAGTGGGCTGTCTCACTCTGCGCACTGAGAGGGATCAGAGATTGGACGTTAGAGTGGGCTGTCTCACTCTGCGCACTGAGAGGGATCAGAGATGGGACGTTAGTGGGCTGTCTCACTCTGCGCACTGAGAGGGATCAGAGATTGGACGTTAGAGTGGGCTGTCTCACTCTGCGCACTGAGAGGGATCAGAGATGAGACGTTGGAGTGGGCTGTCTCACTCTGCGCACTGAGAGGGGTCAGAGATGGGACGTTAGTGGGCTGCCTCACTCTGCGCACTGAGAAGGGTCAGAGATGGGACGTTAGAATGGGCTGTCTCACTCTGCACACTGAGAGGGACCAGAAATGAGATGTTAGGGTGGGATGTCCCCTTATGTGTAGTATGTACAGTTCATTTTGACAGACCAGTGGTGGAATGTTAGGTTGGCCTGGTTCCTGGTGTAGTACGTCCAGTGTCAGACTGTCTCACCAAGTGCACTATGTGTATGCTGGTGAGCCAAAACCATTGGTGCATGGTTGTCTCAGTGAGTGCCGCGACTAGGACGTTTGGAGATAAATACACTTGAGCAGGGTGTGGGTCGTACTAAGAGTCAATACAGACATGGAACTTGAATAAACATTGATTGTTGATACTTGCAGTGTCTGGAGCTGGAGTCTGGGTGATACCTGTAGTCCCTTGGGTTAGAGTCTGGGTGATACCTGCAGTGTCTTGGGTTAGAGCCTAAGTGATGCCTGCAGTGTCTTGGGTTAGAGTCTGGGTGATACCTGCAGTGCATGTAGTAGGCGTCTGGGCAATACCTGCAGTCCCTTAGGGGGTTAGAATCTGGGTGATACTTGTGGTCCCTTGGGTTAGAGTCTGGGTGATACCTGCAGTGTCTTGGGTTAGAGCCCAAGTGATGCCTGCAGTGTCTTGGGTTAGAGTCTGGGTGATACCTGCAGTGCATGGAGTAGGAGTCTGGACAATACCTGCAGTCCCATGGGTTAGGATCTGGGTGATACCTGCGGTCCCTTGGGTTAGAGTCTGGGTGATACCTGCAGTGTCTTGGGTTAGAGCCTAAGTGATGCCTGCAGTGTCTTGGGTTAGAGTCTGGGTGATACCTGCAGTGTCTTGGGTTAGAGCCTAAGTGATGCATGCATTCCCTTGGGTTAGAGTCTAGGTGAAACCAGCAGTGTCTTGGGTTAGAGTATGGGTGATACCTGCAGTGCATGAAGAAGGAGTCTGGGCGATACCTGCAGTCCCATGGGTTAGAGTCTGGGTGATACCTACAGTGCATGAAGAAGGAGTCTGGGTGATACCTGCAGTGCATGGAATAGGAGTCTGGGTCATACCTGCAGTGTCTTGGGTTAGAGTCTGGGTGATACCTGCAGTGCATGGAATAGGAGTCTGGGTCATACCTGCAGTGTCTTGGGTTAGAGCGTAAGTGATGCCTGCAGTGTCTTGGGTTAGAGTCTGGGTGATACCTACAGTGCATGAAGTAGGAGTCTGGGTGATACCTGCTGTCCCTTTGGTTAGAGTCTGGGTGATACCAGCAGTGCATGAAGTAGGAGTCTGGGCGATACCTGCAGTCCCTTTGGTTAGAGTCTGGGTGATAGCTGCAGTGCATGAAGTAGGAGTCTGGGCGATACCTGCAGTCCCTTTGGTTAGAGTCTGGGTGATACCTGCAGTCCCTTGGGTTAGAGTCTGGGTGATACCTACAGTGCTTGAAGTAGGAGTCTGGGCGATACCTGCAGTCCCTTTGGTTAGAGTCTGGGCGATACCTGCAGTCCCTTTGGTTAGAGTCTGGGTGATACCTGCAGTCCCTTGGGTTAGAATCTGGGTGATACCTGCAGTCCCTTGGGTTAGAATCTGGGTGATACCTGCAGTCCCTTGGGTTAGAGTCTGGGTGATACCTACAGTGCATGAAGTAGGAGTCTGGGCGATACCTGCAGTCCCTTTGGTTAGAGTCTGGGCGATACCTGCAGTCCCTTTGGTTAGAGTCTGGGCAATACCTGCAGTCCCTTTGGTTAGAGTCTGGGCGATACCTGCAGTCCCTTTGGTTAGAATGTGTGATACCTGCAGTGCATGAAGTAGGAGTCTGGGCGATGCCTGCAGTCCCTTTGGTTAGAGTCTGGCTGATGCCTGCAGTGCATGAAGTAGGAGTCTGGGCGATACCTGCAGTCCCATGGGTTAGAGTCTGGGCGATACCTGCAGTCCCATGGGTTAGAGTCTGGGCGATGCCTGCAGTCCCTTGGGTTAGAATCTGTGTGATACCTCTGTCCCTTGGGTTAGAGTCTGGGTGATACCTGGAGTGTCTTGGGTTAGAGTATGGATGATACCTGCATTGCATGAAGTAGGAGTCTGGGCGATACCTGCAGTACCGTGGGTTAGAGTCTGGGCGATAGCTGCATTCCCTTGGGTTAGAATCTGGGTGATACCTGCGGTCCCTTGGGTTAGAGTCTGGGTGATACCTGCAGTGCATGAAGTAGGAGTCTGGGTGATAGCTGCAGTGCATGGAGTAGGAGTCTCAGTGATACCTGCAGTGTCTTGGGTTAGAGTCTGGGTGATACCTACAATCCCTTGGGTTAGAGTTTGGCTGATACCTGCTTTCCCTAGGATTAGAGTCTGGTTGATACCTGCACTGCATGGAGTAGGAGTCTGGGTGATACCTGCAGTCCCTTCAGTTAGAGTCTGGGTGATACCTGCAGTCCCTTCAGTTAGAGTCTGGGTGATGCCTGCTTTCCCTTGGATTAGAGTGTGGGTGATTTCTAAAGTTCAAACATAGATGGCTTTTGATAGATAACTTGTAGTTCATACAGAGGAGTCTGAGTTATACTGGCTGTGTGTATCCAAACTTGTTTGGCTGATCGATGGTGAGTGAGATGCAGTGATGTGTAGTGGGTGAGATGCAGTGATGGGTGGTGGGCGAGATGCAGTAATGGATGGTGAGTGAGATGGAGTGATGTGCGCAATGCAGTGATAGAAGGTGGGCGAGATGCAGTGGTGGGTGAGATGCAGTGATGGGTTGTTGGCGAGATGGAGTGATGGGTCCCTTGGATGATGGGTGAAATGGAGTGATGGGTGGTGTGCTAGATGCTGTGATAGGTGGTGGGTGAGATGGAGTAATGGGTGAGATGCAGTGATGGGTGGTGGGTGAGATGCAGTGGTGAGTGAGATGGAGTGATGGGTGTTGGGTGAGATGGAGTGATGGATGGTGGGTGAGGTGGAGTGATGGATGGTGGGTGAGGTGGAGTGATGGATGGTGGGTGAGGTGGAGTGATGGATGGTGGGTGAGGTGGAGTGATGGATGGTGGGTGAGGTGGAGTGATGGATGGTGGGTGAGGTGGAGTGGTGGATGGTGGGTGAGGTGGAGTGGTGGTTGGTGGGTGAGGTGGAGTGGTGGACTGCTGGGTGAGGTGGAGTGGTGGACTGCTGGGTGAGGTGGAGTGGTGGACTGCTGGGTGAGGTGGAGTGGTGGACTGCTGGGTGAGGTGGAGTGGTGGATGAGGTGGAGTGGTGGGTGAGGTGGAGTGGTGGGTGAGGTGGAGTGGTGGGTGAGGTGGAGTGGTGGGTGAGGTGGAGTGGTGGGTGAGGTGGAGTGGTGGGTGAGGTGGAGTGGTGGGTGAGGTGGAGTGGTGGGTGAGGTGGAGTGGTGGGTGAGGGTGGAGTGGTGGGTGAGGTGGAGTGGTGGGTGAGGTGGAGTGGTGGGTGAGGTGGAGTGGTGGGTGAGGTGGAGTGATGGAGTGATGGGTGGTGAGTGAGATGGAGTGATGGGTGGTGAGTGAGATGGAGTGATGGGTGGTGAGTGAGATGGAGTGATGGGTGGTGAGTGAGATGGAGTGATGGGTGGTGAGTGAGATGGAGTGATGGGTGGTGAGTGAGATGGAGTGATGGGTAATGAGTGAGATGGAGTGATGGGGTGAGATGGAGTGATGGATGGTGGGTGAGATGGAGTGATGGATGGTGGGTGAGATGGAGTGATGGGGTGAGATGGAGTGATGGGTGGTGAGTGAGATGGAGTGATGGGTGGTGAGTGAGATGGAGTGATGGGTAATGAGTGAGATGGAGTGATGGGGTGAGATGGAGTGATGGATGGTGGGTGAGATGGAGTGATGGGTAATGAGTGAGATGGAGTGATGGGGTGAGATGGAGTGATGGATGGTGGGTGCGATTGGGTGGTGGGTGAGGTGGAGTAATGGATGGTGGGCGAGGTGGAGTGATGGATGGTGGGCGAGGTGGAGTGATGGATGGTGGGCGAGGTGGAGTGATGGATGGTGGGCGAGGTGGAGTGATGGATGGTGGGCGAGGTGGAGTGATGGATGGTGGGCGAGATGGAGTGATGGGTGGTGGGTGAGATGGAGTGATGGGTGGTGGGTTAGGTGGATTGATGGATGGTGGGTGCGATTGGGTGGTGGGTGAGATGGAGTGATCGGGTGTGGGTATGAATGGGTGATGGGTGAGAGGGAGGGGATGGGTGGTGGGTAAATGGAGTGATAGGTAAGAAGCGACCTTGCGGAGAGGCATGATGTGTGGGGTGGCTGTGCTTGGGGTACCCTGCTGATTCTTGGCCTCTTTCTCCCTTCCAGTTCCATAATGCCAAGCAGCTGGCAGACTGGTGCCTGCACTACATCTGCACCAACTACAACAGCGTCTGCCGAAAATACCCCCGAGAGATGAAGTACATGACGCCAGGTAACTAGACCTGAAGGCATGGGGTGGACGTGTCTGTCATTGTGCCCGATCGTTACATAAACGGAGAGTAGGGTAGGTGTACATGTAACATCCAAGTAGGAGACAAGGATATCTGTAATGACACCCAAAGATGGGTTGGATATCTGTGTAACAATCTCATCCTTAGAAGGGAGAGGTATAGGTGTAATGACACCACAAGGTGCACTGTAACAATGTCATCCTGAGAAGGGAGAGGTGTGGGTGTAATGACACCACAAGGTGCAGTGTAACAATGACATCCATAGAAGGGAGAGGTGTGGGTGTAATGACACCACAAGGTGCAGTGTAACAATGACATCCATGGAAGGGAGAAGTGTGTGTGTAATGACACCACAAGGTGCAGTGTAACAATGTCATCCATAGAAGGGAGAGGTGTGGGTGTAATGACACCACAAGGTGCAGTGTAACAATGTCATCCTTAGAAGGGAGAGGTGTGGGTGTAAATACACCACAAGGTGCAGTGTAACAATGTCATCCATAGAAGGGAGAGGTGTAGGTGTAAATACACCACAAGGTGCAGTGTAACAATGACATCCATGGAAAGGAGAAGTGTGTGTGTAATGACACCACAAGGTGCAGTGAAACAATGACATCCATGGAAGGGAGAGGTGTGGGTGTAATGACACCACAAGGTGCAGTGAAACAATGACATCCATGGAAGGGAGAGGTGTAGGTGTAAATACACCACAAGGTGCAGTGTAACAATGTCATCCATAGAAGGGAGAGGTGTGGGTGTAATGACACCACAAGGTGCAGTGTAACAATGTCATCCTTAGAAGGGAGAGGTGTGGGTGTAATGACACCACAAGGTGCAGTGTAACAGTGACCTCCTTAGAAGGCAGAGGTGTGGTTTTAAAGACACCACAAGGTGCAGTGTAACACTGACATCCACGGAAAGGAGAGGTTGGGTGTAATGACACCATAAGGTGCAGTGTAACAATGAGCTCCTTAGAAGGGAGAGGTGTGGGTGTAATGACACCACAAGGTGCAGTGTAACAATGAGCTCCTTAGAAGGGAGAGGTGTGGTTTTAAAGACACCAAAAGGTGCAGTGTAACACTGACATCCATAGAAGGGAGAGGTGTGGGTGTGATGACACCACAAGGTGCAGTGTAACAATGACCTCCTTAGAAGGGAGAGGTGTGGGTGTAATGACACCACAAGATGCAGTGTAACAATGACATCCATGGAAGGGAGAGGTGTGGGTGTAATGACACCACAGGGTGCTGTGTAACAATGACATCCTTAGAAGGGAGAGGTGTGGGTGTAATGACACCACAAGGTGCCGTGTAACAAGGACATCCTTAGAAGGGAGAGGTGTGGGTGTAATGGCACCACAAGGTGCAGTGTAACAATGTCATCCTTGGAAAGGAGAGGTGTGGGTGTCATGACACCACAGGGTGCAGTGAAACAATGACATCCTTAGAAGGGAGAGGTGTTGTTTTAAAGACACCACAAGGTGCAGTGTAACAATGTCATCCTTAGAAGGGAGAGGTGTGGGTGTAATGACACCACAAGGTGCAGTGTAACAATGACCTCCTTAGCAGGGAGAGGTGTGGTTTTAAAGACACCACAAGGTGCAGTGTAACACTGACATCCGCGGAAAGGAGAGGTGTGAGTGTAATGACACCACAAGGTGCAGTGTAACAATGGCATCCACGGAAAGGAGAGGTGTGCGTGTAATGACACCACAAGGTGCAGTGTAACAATGTAATCCATAGAAGGGAGAGGTGTGGGTGTAATGACACCACAAGGTGCAGTGTAACAATGACATCCTTAGAAGGGAGAGGTGTGGGTGTAATGACACCACAAGGTGCAGTATAACAATGACATCCTTAGAAGGGAGAGGTGTGGGTGTAATAACACCACAAGGTGCACTGTAACAATGTCATCCTTAGAAGGGAGAGGTGTGGGTGTAATGACACCACAAGGTGCAGTGTAACACTGACATCCATGGAAAGGAGAGGTTGGATGTAATGACACCACAAGGTGCAGTGTAACAATTTCATCCATAGAAGGGAGAGGTGTGGGTGTAATGACACCGCAAGGTGCAGTGTAGCAATGAGCTCCTTAGAAGGGAGAGGTGTGGTTGTAATGACACCACAAGATGCAGTGTAACAATGACCTCCTTAGAAGGGAGAGGTGTGGGTGTAATGACACCACAAGGTGCAGTGTAACAATGTCATCCATAGAAGGGAGAGGTGTGGGTATAATGACACCACAAGGTGCAGTGTAACAATGACATCCTTAGAAGGGAGAGGTGTGGGTGTAATGACACCACAAGGTGCAGTGTAACAATGAGCTCCTTCGAAGGGAGAGTTGTGGTTTTAAAGACATCCAGAATAGCTAAGTTTGGTTACAGTCACCCACTGTCTGTACGGCTATCGGTCAATTCATGAGACAGGTACTCCGAGCAGTGATTGCTGTTTCCTCAACACTTTGGCGGTGCAGCAAAGAGTCGTCAAGTGAGACCTATGCCTGGGTTTGGTGATAGCTGTCGCTCTTGTTGGAACCCGGCTATCGACAAACCATAAGCAGTCAGTCCTAGGCACAGACTGAGTCCCCAAAGCAGTCCAATCTGCTAGATGGGAAGCGGCGCAACTCCAAAAGTAGGGCTGTTAGCGGGAGGATCGGGGCCTTCAGTACTCGGTTCGGTAACTGAACTGTTTTCATGCCTCTTGAGAGTCCGGAGTTACCTGTGCAATCAGGATATGTCATATGATAATTGCAGCGAACAGCAACGTGATGGGCCTATTGCTTGAATTCATCTTAGCCACGGCAATCGCTCAGGCTGCATCCCAGTCTGTTGTCTTTCTTTGCCCACCATGCCACCTCAGATTGGTCCCATCCATAATCAAATCAGCCCTGGTCCTGCTCCAATGAGAACTGTCCACCCAAACTGTCATTGCACAGCCTGAACTCCCTATCTGGCTCTAAGCAGAAAACAAGGCCATTGTTAGCAATGCCCAAGACCTTCTCAAGTGCAGCAAGTGTTCAAACAATCCCTACCCTGGCTTATCTGGGGCCTGGGCAGCCACCGGTTACTTTGTGGTTACTCTCATGTACCACTGATAGCCCAGGGCCACCTACACTGGTGCATTTCAGTTCTATATCCAGATTTTGCTTTGTAAATGTATTTTAGACTCACATGCTGTGTATTATTCCGTCCATCTAGTAGATCAAACTTTAACAGAATATGCAGTTGAGACCTCTAAAGAGATATGAAGTTAAATGAAACCGGATTTATCCAGCGCACAGCTACTCCTAGAAGCGCCCCGGCGTTTAGTTCATAGAAAAGACCACTAGTTTTTATCAAAAGCCATGTTTGTAATCTTTTTTTTTTAAATGGTGCTTGATTCCACTGAGTGTAGATCTTGAGGGAGCTTATTCCAAGCAAGCTAACGGCCGCAAATGGTCCGGAACGACGTGTCTTAGGTACCCCTGCGAGTAGCCTGTTAGCGGAACGCAGATTCCTAGTGGGAAGATAGAAACTGATTCTGGAGCCAAGAAGCCCAGCCCAGTGTGATGAATGCTTTATGAACCAGGACCAGAGCTTCAAAAATAATCTGCTTCCTCACGGAGCGGTGAAGAGAGTGAAGATAAGGGGACACGGGTGTTCTCAACAGCAAGTTGAGGAGTAAATAGGCTGCAGCATTCTGGACCGCCTGGAGTATATTAACCAGGTAATCCGGCAAGCCGAAATGCACGGCAATCACGCAGTCCACCCTAGATGTAAAGCGTGACTGAATAACTGATGTTCAAGGCATGTGAGCTGTAGGTCACATGCTGTGCTTAGCTCGCCATCTAGTGTTGGGTCCGGATGCTGAGAGGGAGAGAAAATGCAGATTTTTAAAAAATGCGCAGGAGGCCAAAGCAGGAACCCACCAAAAAATTGATTTGTGTTTCGAAGGATAGGAGGTTATCAAATTTGACACCAAGACTTTTGACCACTCGACCCTGCGGGGGCTCCCTCCGGCCAAAATGTCTGCGAAGTTGCCGAGGAGTTTTGACCAGAAAACTAAATTTCGGTTTTATCTGCATTACATTTCAATTGATTGAGGGTCATCCAATAAAATTCAGCCGCTAAGCAGGATTTAACCAACTCCCCTGTGATCTCTTCTCCCTTCTTACAGGAGAAGAGCAGCTGTGTGTCATTGGCACATGAAATCATTTTTGCCCCACAAGCTTCCACCAGCTGTGCTAATGACATTAGAGAGATGTTAAACAGATTGGGACTCAGGGCAGAGCCCTGAGGAACCCCTACTGTTAACTCGAGGGGCCCTGAAAAAAATGAGGGACCCACACCTCCGCCCTTTCAATCCAGTTGAACTGGAGGCGCGTCAAGATTCTGAAGTGGGGGACTGTATCAAAGACCTCTAACAGATCTAACATTATCAGCACTGCTTTTCCCCCGCATCTAGAATGCCTCTGATGTATTCTGTTACCTCCAGCAATGCGATCTCAGTGCTGAAATCGGGTCTAAAGCCAGACTCGGGTGCAAGAGCAGTAGCGGCTCGCACTGGTGAAGGAAGTGACCCGATTAGGGTCACCTGGGTCTCTCGCGACCACCTCTCAGCCTTCCATACTAATGAAGAGTCGGTCAGACAGTAGAGAATACAAACCAATATATTTATTCAGATACACTTGAGTGGAGCCCAGTCTCTTAGGATTGCTGCAGAGGGACTGACATCAGCAAATATGGAGATACATTATGTACAATTCAGAACCAATGAAGGCACGCCCAGGATGGAATTTTCCAGGCAGATGCAGCTACACAAAAAAGTACAGAAGGATACGTTTCGATCCTGAGACCGGGCACACACTATCTCTTACTCAAGGTCGTTCCGTCCGTGCCCACTTCTAGACTAGTGGGAGAAAGCCTCTATCTAGTGAGAAAGGTATGCGTAGGCTTTCCTGTTTTCAGTTTCTATTTTTGGTAAATTCTGGTGGGGTTTTTTCAGTGTTTTCAAGTGATTTCAATACCTTAAAAAACAGTGGTTATCAGTGGTTTCACATTTTCGCGCCATTAAAAACAACAGAAACAGCGTTTTTCCGGTGTTTATGGAACGTTTTGCTTTTATTATTGCTTGCTTTCTGCAGTGAATGCGCATGGTATATAGACAGTGTAAGTATAGTATGTATGAGGTCCTAATAGATTTTTGCAAATTAAACTTATTGTAGTACACCATACAATACTTTTTCAGTCAGTCTTTGGTCATGCGCGCTCGCTCTTTTCTTCCCATGTAAACCTCTGTGAAAAGGCCCTCTCAACATTGGCACTTGAGATGGGCAACGCCAAAACAGCCAGTACACAATTTGTTAACTCTGGCCACTGACATAGCTTTCCGTGCCAATACTAGTTCACTTGAAGATTGCGATTCTCGGGGCAGCATTTGTGCTGAGCTGGACGCTTTTGCCCTCAGAGTTATTGAAGCGGTCAAAAATGAAGCAGCACTTTTGAAACTACGGAGGCAATTCCCCTTTACGGAAGGGATCTAGAACAGAGTACCACAGTGAGGTTTCATTTACTTCAAATGCCATGGTTTGTAAAGGGGCATTTCTATGCATCATTGCAAGCCATTACTCATACATTGTATAATAAAAGTTCCTGAATTGCTCTTCAACATTGCTTTGCTTACCAAGTGGCAAGCACTCTAACATGGAACATGTTGCAGTGCCAAAGTCGCTAAAGGTGTCGCCCAGCCTACTCTCAAGGAGATGTTTCACATCTACACCAATTATGCTGAACACTTGGCAGACAAGGGTGTTTTCAGACTCTAGTTTTTTTATTATGTCCACTACAGCAGTTATGTTTTCCTGTAAAAATCTAAGAATGCAGTACAGTGTTCTTTTTTTCACAACACTATCAATATGTGACCAAAGAGCCTCACATTTCTTGCCTTTGGCATCATCACTCAGCAAAGAATTAATTCTGTAAATGGTTGCCACATGGATAATATAGCATTCATAGCCCCTTGGACTGAGAACCATCAGCTAAGGGACACAGTTGTGAGGACTCTTTCTTTGATGCCACACAAAGCACAAAATTACCAATATTTGCGTTTTAGTTCCTGTGCATAAGAAAACAGTGCACCAGAAATGGACTAAAAAGTCAATCGCATTCCTCATTAACTCTGAAGATTGTAAAGATGCTTTCAGCATACCATCTAATAAGTGGCAAGGATCTCTTACAGGGAAGCACTTCAGCTCAGGTATCAATTTTGCAGGTCATCACACAACCTTTTCATAGACGTAGCTGAATCACTGCAAATACAAAAAATATCACTCCAATGTTTGTTGAACTTGGACCGAACCTTTTTGGCAGAGCATTCCAAGTGACACTGCGTTCCATGTTTTCCAAAAGTCTGGTGTCATATTTTCACCAGTATCCCAGATGCTTGGTGATAGTGCTCTTTTCACATATACTTGTCACTATACCTTGCATTGAATGTTTAAAGCCTGAGGTGTTGGAAATTCACCTACTATCAATACGAACTCACTAGAAACTGGGGGCTGATGTAGTAAGGGTTTTTACCCATTCCCTGTGGGTAAATGTGATGACACATATTAGGAAAGATTCTTATGAAACCAGCCATTTTACCTATCAGTGAAAGAATCAAACGCAGCCAAAATATCAAATATGATTTTGATATTTCCTGATTCTCTACAGTTAGAATAATTAAACAAGTCCTAAACCATGCTTCTTAACCCTGCATCTTTAGACCAAAGACCACAAAATTGAAAAAAGCAAAAGAAGAAACAATATTTTAGTGGCATCCCTAAACAACAAAACTCAAGCAGAATAATGTTAGCCCAGACTTTCTTGCTGCTAGCTTGTATAACAAAGTTATATTGTATTGGCTCCTTCCGGAAGAAAAAAAATGACTTTCACTCTCTTTTTCCTTTCTTTGAATGGCATTTAGTTTGTGGTTGTGCAGGTGTTTTTTCAGTGTTTATATGTTTTCACTGGTGAGGGCTATTTCTCTTTCAGTGGGGTTTTATCAGGTATTATAGGTTTAAACCTAAAACCGGACAGCCTAGGTATGCGCTAATGAGAACAGTGTATTCATAGAGAAAAAGCAAGGCCCAACCTTGGAGAAACGAGAGTTACCAAAAGCTGTGTTTTAGAGTAAGGAAAGATTAGTATCGATCATGGTTCAAAATGGCAGCCAAACATAAAACAGTGCCGCGAATGCCAACTTACATAGAACAATACATGAACAACACAGCGAAAACATTTTTATTCTAACACTGGTAAGAGCGGCGTGCTGGGGGGGGTGGAATGCAACAGACAACGAGATAAGTAATATTAAATAAATAAAACCACATACTTTGCACTCGAGCGCAAAGTAAGTGGTTTTATTTATTTATTTTTTTACTTATCCTGTCTGTCGAATTCCATGACTCATCACTTTTACCTGTGTGAGCTGCTACTGTACAAGAGGTTATTGGTCTCCAGGTAGCAGGTGAGTTGCTGGTTTATAAATTTCTCCAGCACTTTAGACAGAGCAGTTGGACTGTACTTTAGCAGGGGGGTAATTTTTGCTTGTTTTTAGGCATGCGGCATCACTACTATCAACAAAGAGTTATTAAATACCTTATTAACAAAAGGGTTAATAGCATATGCCCCCAACGCTAAGGTGGGAGGAGGACAAGGACCCACAGATGACCCTTATTTGAGGCTTCAAATATCTGCAGAGTCTCCTCCAGAGGGATGTGGTCAAAGGTTGATATTGAACACTCCATGTCTGTAACCGCCATCTTATTAATTGTGTCCATCAATCCCCCATCCACCAGCGGACCGGTGATAAGACTAGCTTGGATATTGGAAATGTTACTTTAAGGGAGGAAGCCAGCTGTTCACACCAAGCAGCTGACGGTTCTTAAGCTCTGGAGCATGCAGCTGGTGACATGAACTTTTTCAGCACTGTATAGATCTGCAGCTTCAATCTTTCCTTCAAAATAGAGCTTCTTCGCGTTTTTGACCAAGGCACACTACTTCCTTAGTGCTGTTTCATATGCAGCTTTATCTTCCTCCTTTTAATCTTTCCACCATTGTGGAGCATTTCTTCTCTACCCTGATGCCGGCACCAGTTAGCTTATCTGCCAGATTACGTATCCATCTGTCGACCATACTGCATCTGCCTCAACCGAACCCAAGAGAATAGGGACACTGTCCTTCAGAGAGCGAAGCAACTCAGGTTGTTGAATCTTATAGAATGGGCTTGTTGCATAAGGAGCTCTAGCTGGTTGGTCCCGAATTTTTGTTAAGACATGCCATCCAAACTTAATTAAAAAGTGAAAGGTCCAGCTTTGTGGGATAGGGTTATATGCTTGCAGCTTAACCCTGGTGAATAATTGGTCCAACACCTGCCCTAACGAGTGTGTGGGTTTAAATAGATTTTGGGCCAATTCAAGCAATGCCATGGTGTCTAATAGCATGGAGACCTCTTTGTCTGCCGTGCACTCCATGTGCAAGGTAAGATCTCCCAGCACCATTAAATGTGCAAGCCTTAGGGTCAGATGGTCTAGTGCATTACCCAAGGAATGAAGGAAGGGTCCTACGGGGCAGGAGGTCTATAGATTAGAACCCCGCTAAGGATTGGTGAGGGGACAATGTGAGACAGAAACCCAAAGGTTCTGCACCATCTAAATCTTCTACCAGGTATCATCTAACAGCTTTAGTCCCCACGCCCCCAATAGGACGATCAAGATTTAAAATGTTGTAGCCCTTGGGGATGGCCATATCGATTATGGGGTTTGAGACCTCAGACAGCCAGGTTTCTGTCATGAGCAGCACATCTGACTGTTCATCACAGAGAGCAAGTCACAAATAGTAACAGCATGTTTCTGCAGAGGGCGACCATTTATCAAGGTGGCTGAATACAACACATTAGCCTGACTGATCTGTGAGGTAGATGTGGAGTCTTTACGATTGGGATGAAGATTCACTTGGAAGCCACACCCGGAGCAGGAGTAACAGTCTTTGTGTGTCGAAACACTGGCTGCATTGCAGGACATCATTCCAGTGTTAGAAGAATACCTTGCAACTATTTATTTAAAGGATGCTTATTCCCACATTCCAAACATCACAAGCAACTACGGGTTACGGTAGGTGGAGAACATTATCAGCTCGAAGTTCTGTCCGTTGGAAGAACTAACAAGTGTTTAGCAGCGATGTCAGCACTTTTATGGCAGGACTTCCTACAAGAGCATCAATAAGTCAGACAGCTCCGGACTTGAACCTCTTTGAGACTACTTAACGAGCACTCAGGGCTTGAACCTCTTTGGGTTTAATTTACGAGCACTCAGGTTGAATCAGACAGACAGCCAAATAATAGCACGGCCAGGCTGCTACACAGTATACTCTTAAAATCTCTACCAAACCATGTACTGCTGGTTGGAGAATCTTGTGTATGTAAACAACCGCTTGCACCTGGCCACCAACAGCATTTTGTCTCGATAAATCATTAACCTGATCCAGTGTAATCTTAGCAGCAATACTGCTGGTTGGAGAATCTCGTGTAAAAAACTGCTTGCACCTGGCCATCAACAGCATGTTGTCTCAATGATAAATCATTAACCTGATCCAGTGTAATCTTAGCAGCGATACTGCTGGTTGGAGAATCTCATGTATGTAAACAACCGCTTGCAACTGGCCATCAACTGCACGTTGTCTCGATGATAAATCATTAACCTGATCGAATGTAATCTTAGCAGCAAATCCGGCTGGTTTGAGAATCTCATGTATGTAAACAACCGTTGCAACTGGCCATCAACAGCACGTTGTCTTGATGATAAATCATTAACCTGATCCAGTGTAATCTTAGCAGCAATACTACTGGTTGGAGAATCTCGTGTAAACAACCGCTTGCACCTGGCCATCAACAGAATGTTGTCTCGATGATAAATCATTAACCTGATCCAGTGTAGTCTTAGCAGCGATACTGCTGGTTGGAGAATCTCGTGTAAACAACCGCTTGCAACTGGCCATCAACAGCACGTTGTCTCGATGATAAATCTACTTGATCCAGTGTAATCTTAGCAGCGATACTGCTGGTTTGAGAATCTCGTGTATGTAAACAACCACTTGCAACAGGCCATCAACAGCACGTTGTCTCGATGATAAATCATTAACCTGATCCAGTGTAATCTTAGCAGCGATACTGCTGGTTGGAGAATCTCATGTATGTAAACAACCGCTTGCAACTGGCCATCAACAGCACGTTGTCTCGATGATAAATCATTAACCTGATCCAGTGTAATCTTAGCAGCGATAATGCTGGTTGGAGAATCTCATGTATGTAAACAACCGCTTGAAACTGGCCATCAACAGAACGTTGTCTCGAAGATAAATCATTAACCTGATCCAGTGTAATCTTAGCAGCGATACTGCTGGTTGGAGAATCTCGTGTAAACAACCGCTTGCAACTGGCCATCAACAGCACGTTGTCTCGATGATAAATCAGTAACCTGATACAGTGTAATCTTAGCAGCGATACTGCTCGTTGGAGAATCTCATGTATGTAAAAAACCGATTGCAATTGGCCATCAACAGCACGTGGTCTCGATGATAAATCATTAACCTGATCCAGTGTAATCTTAGCAGCGATACTGCTGGTTTGAGAATCTCATGTATGTAAACAACCGCTTGCAATTGGCCATCAACAGCACGTTGTCTTGATGATAAATCATTAACCTGATCCAGTGTAATCTTAGCAGCAATACTACTGGTTGGAGAATCTCGTGTAAACAACCGCTTGCACCTGGCCATCAACAGAATGTTGTCTCGATGATAAATCATTAACCTGATCTAGTGTAGTCTTAGCAGCGATACTGCTGGTTGGAGAATCTCGTGTAAACAACCGCTTGCAACTGGCCATCAACAGCACGTTGTCTCGATGATAAATCAACTTGATCCAGTGTAATCTTAGCAGCGATACTGCTGGTTTGAGAATCTCGTGTATGTAAACAACCACTTGCAACAGGCCATCAACAGCACGTTGTCTCGATGATAAATCATTAACCTGATCCAGTGTAATCTTAGCAGCGATACTGCTGGTTGGAGAATCTCATGTATGTAAACAACCGCTTGCAACTGGCCATCAACAGCACGTTGTCTCGATGATAAATCATTAACCTGATCCAGTGTAATCTTAGCAGCGATAATGCTGGTTGGAGAATCTCATGTATGTAAACAACCGCTTGAAACTGGCCATCAACAGAACGTTGTCTCGAAGATAAATCATTAACCTGATCCAGTGTAATCTTAGCAGCGATACTGCTGGTTGGAGAATCTCGTGTAAACAACCGCTTGCAACTGGCCATCAACAGCACGTTGTCTCGATGATAAATCAGTAACCTGATACAGTGTAATCTTAGCAGCGATACTGCTCGTTGGAGAATCTCATGTATGTAAAAAACCGATTGCAATTGGCCATCAACAGCACGTGGTCTCGATGATAAATCATTAACCTGATCCAGTGTAATCTTAGCAGCAATACTGCTGGTTTGAGAATCTCATGTATGTAAACAACCGCTTGCAACTGGCCATCAACAGCACGTTGTCTCGATGATAAATCATTAACCTGATCCAGTGTAATCTTAGCAGCGATACTGCTGGTTTGAGAATCTCGTGTATGTAAACAACCGCTTGCACCTGGCCATCAACAGAATGTTGTCTCGATGATAAATCATTAACCTGATCCAGTGTAATCTTAGCAGCGATACTGCTGGTTGGAGAATCTCGTGTAAACAACCGCTTGCAACTGGCCATCAACAGCACGTTGTCTCGATGATAAAACATTAACTTGATCCAGTGTAATCTTAGCAGCGATACTGCTGGTTTGAGAATCTCGCGTAAACAACCCCTTGCAACTGGCCATCAACAGCACGTTGTCTCGATGATAAATCATTAACCTGATCCAGTGTAATCTTAGCAGCGATACTGCTGGTTTGAGAATCTCAAGTATGTAAACAACCGCTTGCAACTGGCCATCAACAGCATGTTGTCTCGATGATAAATCATTAACCTGATCCAGTGTAATCTTAGCAGCGATACTGCTGCTTTGAGAATCTCATGTATGTAAACAACTGCTTGCAACTGGCCATCAACAGCACGTTGTCTCGATGATGAATCATTTACCTGATCCAGTGTAATCTTAGCAGCAATACTGCTGGTTGGAGAATCTCGTGTATGTAAACAACCACTTTGCAACTGGCAGTCAACAGCATGTTGTCTCGATAAATCATTAACCTGATCCTGTGTAATCTTAGCAGCGATACTGCTGCTTGGAGAATCTCATGTATGTGAACAACCGCTTGCAACTGGCCATCAACAGCACGTTGTCTCGATGATAAATCATTAACCTGATCCAGTGTAATCTTAGCAGCGATACTGCTGGTTGGAGAATCTCATGAAGCACCAAGGAGCTAAGAAGAGACCCAAAGGTAGTGATATGAATTAGAACTTCTGTCTGTTCCATATGAATTGAAGACAATATTATGTTATACTAAGTTGGCTTCCCAGCGCTAAACTGCTGCTACTATGACATCCCATAACAGACAAGAGCCTAGGCTGCAAACAGCCAAGTCTTCAACTGCTTCCTAAAGCAGAGAGGATTGGATGTTTTCCGTAGGTGTACAGGCAAATTGTTTCATAACACCGGGGCTATCGCTCGAAAGGCACGTCCTCCGTTCCTTGCCAATTCAAAGCGAGGTTCCACCGCCAAATTAGAGTCTTAAGAGTCTGGTTATAGGGCTGAGGTAAGGACGACAAACTAGATGTGTCCTGCGTATTCAAGATCTGGTGAGCCACACACAAAGCCTTGAACTGGATGTGATTCTCTACTGGAACCCAGTCCAGCTTTCAGAGTATCTGACAGGCTGAGCAGAATTGTGGAGGGTGGAATAATAATCTTGCGACCGCATTCTGAACAATCTGCTGCCTGTTTTCACATGTTACAGTAATCCAGGCGAGAGGTGATGAAGGACTGGATGATCATCCTCCGAACCTGGGGATGGAAGAGGCCAATGATGGTTTTATGGCTTCTAAGGGTGCAGAAGCGTACAGAAGGCAATGCTTTGACTTGTGGCTCAAAATAGAACGTATCGTCCAACCAAATGCCCAGATTTTTAACAGCAGACTTGGGCCTTGTGGGAGACCATAACACACTAGGCCACCAGGTATTTCCCCACTCTTGCAGGCGTTTCCCAAGCAAAAGAATCTCAGTTTCATTGGCATTCAACTTCAAACAGTCCGCTTACATCCAGTCAGCACCGGCGGTAATACGGTTGTTAAAATTGACGGCAGCATCTACGGACCACGAAGTCAATGATAAAATTAAATGGGTATTGGCTGCGTATGATACCAGTGAAATCCCAAAAGATGTCCCCACATCAGCCAATGGATTTACTTAAATATTAAAAATGGTGCGACTTACGGATGTGCCTTGTAGGACGCCATACTATAAAGTCTGCTTAATAGATGTAAAGAGTGGACATATCACCTGAAAGGATCGATCTTTCAAAAAAGAGGCAAACCAAGCCTATGCTTTGCTCAGGACCAAAGTTTTTTGTTTGTTGTTTGGTTAATGAAAACCGTAACAATGTTACTGGTACAAAAACAAAGTAAACGTCAATAGGACAATTTGAGACAATGATACTATAATAATGCAAACTCAGGTGGACCAAGACATTCATTGTATAAAAGCGACGTGTGGCACATTTTAAAAGGTAAAATCCACAATTTAAGTGCAATTAAATCATGGTCACAAACCAGTCTAATTTGCTAATTGACTTGCATGGATGAGTATACATTCATAGGCAAGCGTACAAGGGCAGGGGTGGCGACGATGTTAATAAAATCAGTTATGAAAATGTTAAAACGAGTGGACTCGACCAATAAGTGCAATTATACCGTCTTCGTAAATCACAGGTGTGCTTTTGAGGCTTTGTCACAGGCCCATCTGGTAAGTATTTTATTGCTAAGAAATTTGCAGGAACAAATATACAGAGTAGAGTCAACCGATGAAAGCAATTGTCCCAAATCTCCCTCCGATTCTCAGTTCTTGGTATTTTGTATCGCTTTTTCATGTAGCTGTTGATATTTGATCAGTTTGCAGTTCAGTTGGGGGTCTAAAGCAGGGGCCTCCAACCTTTTCTTTAGTGAGAGCTACTACTAATCATTGAAAATCATTGTGAGCTATTTGAAGGCCAAGCCACTCGCGCAATGTAACCGACAGCCAGTTTCATCGAATCTAAGCCTAATGTCCATAGTGCCAAAGACTAGAGTATGAACAAGGGGCAGTATGACAAGGCTGCCATGGGTGTTCATGAGAGCGAGGTCTTTGGGGATTTATGAACATGTGTGTGAATGAATAGGATATATGTGTATGGGTGAAGGAGAGACTGTGTCGTATGTACTTGTGGCACAGGGCATGCCTTTCACCATATGTATTGTCTTGTATTGTAATTGCATTTGTATAGCGCTTACTACCCGTGACGAGGCGTCGAAGCGCTTTTTCGCCGAGTAGCACGCTACTCCGGGACCCATAGAGGATTAGTGTTGAATTAGTATAGTGAAACATGCAAGTAAATTTTAAGTGGTGGATATGTTAGTCAGTTATTTGGATTCAGAAGGATAGCGGAGGGATAGAAGAGGAAAAAAGGTTTGCATATATATAGCGCTTCTAACCCCTGATGGGGTGTTGAATTGCTTTTTTTTGGGCGAGTAGCACGCTACTCCGGAAACCCATAAAGGATTAGTGGTGAATTAGTATGGTGAAATATGAAAGTAATTTGAGTGGTGGATATTAGTCAGTTATTTGGAGTGAGAAGGATAGTGGAGGGATAGAAGGGAAAGAAAGGTTTGCATTCATATAGCGCCTGTTACCCCTGGTGGGTGTTGAAGCGCTTTGTTGGGGAGTAGCACGCTACTCTGGAACCCATAAAGGATTAGTGGTGAATTAGTATAGTGGAATATGGAATTAGTGAAGTGAACATGCTAGTCTGTTATTTTGATTGAAAAGCATAGTTGTGGGATAGAAGAGTGAAGGATTTCTTTTTGTAGGTCATAGCAGTAGGAGGAGGCTTTTTGATGAGTAAAAGGGTTTTGGAGGGGAAGAGTCAGAGGGAAGAGTTTAGAAAGGTTTGTCTTGGGCATTGGTACAGTAAAGGAGGTGTCAGAAGATACAAGGAGGGGTAGAGTAGGAGAGAGTCAAGAAAGGGTTATTTTGGGGAACATAGTAGTGGTATGGCGTTTGCGATAAATGAGAGAGTGGGTGTAGAGGATATAGTGATAGATGTATAGGGTGAGATAGGGTAGTGAATTGGAAAAAGTAGTAGAAAGAAGTTTGAGATGAGTCAAAAAGTTGGGCTAGAAGATATATTGAGGGAAGTATAGGCTGAGAAATAGGGTAGTGCATTGGAAATGCTAAATTAGAAGAGTGATAAATATATAGATCCATAAGTACATTGAAAGTATATAGATGCATAAAGGAGGTAAGTATATGCAGATTACAAATATTGATAAAGGTAGCGGATGTGAAATAGGGTAGTGCATTAGATATGCTTTTTCAGGAGAAAAGTAATAGACACATTAATTAATGGGAAGATGGGCAGCATTCCTGGCCCTGGCCCGTCTCGAACAGGCTCAAACAGGCACTCACCCTTGTCCTCTCTGCCCTTAACAGGCTCAAACAGGCACTCACCCTTGTCCTCTCTGCCCTTAACAGGCTCAAACAGGCACTCACCCTTGTCCTCTCTGCCCTTAACAGGCTCAAACAGGCACTCACCCTTGTCCTCTCTGCCCTTAACAGGCTCAAACAGGCACTCACCCTTGTCCTCTCTGCCCTTAGCCTCGACGCCCGGGCTGAGACGCCCTAACCCTGGCCTTTGATACCCCTAGTAATCAGGTGACCCCGTCAGCCAATGGGAACCCTAGCCCTAATACTATCCAATCACAACACTAGCCCTAAAGCGAGAACCAATAGGAGATCAGGACCTTACAGCCAATCTTAGCCCTACTCCAAGCATCCAATCAGTTAAAAAAACCCTGATCTCTATGTCCAATAGAGGCCCTAGTCCTACCAGTAGTCCCAACCCTAGTCCAAGCAACCAATGGGACGGGAAGCCCTAGTCACTACTTCCAATAGAAAGCCTAACCCTACTCTTAGTCCACACCTAGTCCAGCAACCAATAACACCAGAAGCCCTAATCGCTACTTCCAATTAAAGGCCTAACCCTAGTCCTAGTTCCACCTTAGTCCCAACAACCAATAAAACAGGAAGCCCTAGTCCCTGCTTCCAATAGAAATCATAACCCTAGCCCTAGTCCCAACCCTACATTGATTGAATCACAGATCCAGAAACCAATCAGAACCCTCAAATACCCAACCAATGAGGACACTAACTCAAACCAATAGAAACATCAGATACAACCACCAATCAGTGTATACATGTAGCAGCCACTAGCAGACTATATAAGGTCCCAGCAACCTCAGACAAGGTTTGCTGCCCAGGAAGTTGGAAGCTGCTTCTCCTGTCCAGAATCTCCTAGGAGACAGACAGGCTCAATCCACACTTTGGATTTCTGCAGGTAAAGGCCTCACAAACTTGAAATCTAACAATACTGTTTGAATACAACTTTACTCCCTCTCCTGGCCAAAAAACGAAGTGCACAGTCCCTATTAAACACAGTTTAAACAGCTCACAGAAGCACCCTCTGATGTAGAAAATCCCTGTTGCTGGAGGGGAGGCAGGGGGGCTGGTTTCACTGGCTTGATAACACAAAATGGTGGCTGGGGTGCACTGTTTAACATACAGGTCTTAGCACAGAGCAAAGGAGAAATTTGGAGGGAAAACTGAATAGTCACCAGGAATGAGAGCGACAAACTACAGAGTTTGGACTGCAAATCCCACAATTCAACACGTTAAATGGAAGCAATCATGGGCAGGAAAACCACAAGTTTAACACACAAAACAGGTGATAAAATATACAATCACAGGCAGGTTAAAACTACATTTTTAAACTGTAACAACCACAGGCAAAGACAGTAATCACAGAAAGGGAAAATCGTTTTTTAAAAACTTTTGGAGGAGGAAGAGACAGCACTAGTCTGCCTCCTTACCACTTGCTGGACTCTGCTCACTGCAATCTGGGGCACAGGTAGGCTGCAACTCACAAGATGGAGGAGAATGATTTGGGGTGCACCCAGCAAAGCCTTAAGGGACCTGGGCAGGTGTGAGGGGAGGGCTCAGAGTTGCCTGGGAGCTGAATAGCCAATCCCCAGTCCTAGGCCTGCTGGCCTGGGGGTGGGGGTGAGAGCTGCTTCTCCTGTCCAGAATCTCCTAGGAGACAGACAGCCTCAATCCACACTTTGGATTTCTGCAGGTAAAGGCCTCACAAACTTGAAATCTAACAATACTGTTTGAATACAACTTTACTCCCTCTCCTGGCCAAAAAACAGAAGTGCACAGTCCCTATTAAACACAGTTTAAACAGCTCACAGAAGCACCCTCTGATGTAGAAAATCCCTGTTGCTGGAGGGGGAGGCAGGGGGGCTGGTTTCACTGGCTTGATAACACAAAATGGTGGCTGGGGGTGCACTGTTTAACATACAGGTCTTAGCACAGAGCAAAGGAGAAATTTGGAGGGAAAACTGAATAGTCACCAGGAATGAGAGCGACAAACTACAGAGTTTGGACTGCAAATCCCACAATTCAACACGTTAAATGGAAGCAATCATGGGCAGGAAAACCACAAGTTTAACACACAAAACAAGTGATAAAATATACAATCACAGGCAGGTTAAAACTACATTTTTAAACTGTAACAACCACAGGCAAAGACAGTAATCACAGAAAGGGAAAATCGTTTTTTAAAAACTTTTGGAGGAGGGAAGAGACAGCACTAGTCTGCCTCCTTACTACTTGCTGGACTCTGCTCACTGCAATCTGGGGCACAGGTAGGCTGCAACTCACAAGATGGAGGAGAATGATTTGGGGTGCACCCAGCAAAGCCTTAAGGGACCTGGGCAGGTGTGAGGGGAGGGCTCAGAGTTGCCTGGGAGCTGAATAGCCAATCCCCAGTCCTAGGCCTGCTGGCCTGGGGGTGGGGGGTGAAGCTGCTTCTCCTGTCCAGAATCTCCTAGGAGACAGACAGGCTCAATCCACACTTTGGATTTCTGCAGGTAAAGGCCTCACAAACTTGAAATCTAACAATACTGTTTGAATACAACTTTACTCCCTCTCCTGGCCAAAAAACGAAGTGCACAGTCCCTATTAAACACAGTTTAACCCTTCCGTGCTCATGACGAGCTCAGCTCGTCATGCTGCGCGGTAGCGCTGTGCGCATGACGAGCTGAGCTCGTCACGACCACACCCGCGATCGGAATGTCCCGCATACGAGCGGAATTCCGATCGCGGTCAAGGGGTTAAACAGCTCACAGAAGCACCCTCTGATGTAAAAAATCCCTGTTGCTGGAGGGGGAGGCAGGGGGGGGCTGGTTTCACTGGCTTGATAACACAAAATGGTGGCTGGGGGTGCACTGTTTAACATACAGGTCTTAGCACAGAGCAAAGGAGAAAATTGGAGGGAAAACTGAATAGTCACCAGGAATGAGAGCGACAAACTACAGAGTTTGGACTGCAAATCCCACAATTCAACACGTTAAATGGAAGCAATCATGGGCAGGAAAACCACAAGTTTAACACACAAAACAGGTGATAAAATATACAATCACAGGCAGGTTAAAACTACATTTTTAAACTGTAACAACCACAGGCAAAGACAGTAATCACAGAAAGGGAAAATCGTTTTTTAAAAACTTTTTGGAGGAGGGAAGAGACAGCACTAGTCTGCCTCCTTACTACTTGCTGGACTCTGCTCACTGCAATCTGGGGCACAGGTAGGCTGCAACTCACAAGATGGAGGAGAATGATTTGGGGTGCACCCAGCAAAGCCTTAAGGGACCTGGGCAGGTGTGAGGGGAGGGCTCAGAGTTGCCTGGGAGCTGAATAGCCAATCCCCAGTCCTAGGCCTGCTGGCCTGGGGGTGGGGGTGGAGGCTGCTTCTCCTGTCCAGAATCTCCTAGGAGACAGACAGGCTCAATCCACACTTTGGATTTCTGCAGGTAAAGGCCTCACAAACTTGAAATCTAACAATACTGTTTGAATACAACTTTACTCCCTCTCCTGGCCAAAAAACGAAGTGCACAGTCCCTATTAAACACAGTTTAACCCCTTCCGTGCTCATGACGAGCTCAGCTCGTCATGCTGCGCGGTAGCGCTGTGCGCATGACGAGCTGAGCTCGTCACGACCACACCCGCGATCGGAATGTCCCGCATACGAGCGGAATTCCGATCGCGGTCAAGGGGTTAAACAGCTCACAGAAGCACCCTCTGATGTAAAAAATCCCTGTTGCTGGAGGGGAGGCAGGGGGGCTGGTTTCACTGGCTTGATAACACAAAATGGTGGCTGGGGTGCACTGTTTAACATACAGGTCTTAGCACAGAGCAAAGGAGAAAATTGGAGGGAAAACTGAATAGTCACCAGGAATGAGGAGCGACAAACTACAGAGTTTGGACTGCAAATCCCACAATTCAACACGTTAAATGGAAGCAATCATGGGCAGGAAAACCACAAGTTTAACACACAAAACAGGTGATAAAATATACAATCACAGGCAGGTTAAAACTACATTTTTAAACTGTAACAACCACAGAGCAAAGACAGTAATCACAGAAAGGGAAAATCGTTTTTTAAAAACTTTTTGGAGGAGGAAGAGACAGCACTAGTCTGCCTCCTTACTACTTGCTGGACTCTGCTCACTGCAATCTGGGGCACAGGTAGGCTGCAACTCACAAGATGGAGGAGAATATGTGACACTGTTACATGTCTAACACAAAGCTACAAACATTTGTTTTAAATGGGACAAACTTAAAGTGCAGAAAACGTTCTGCAAAAAATGTTCATAGTATGGAACATTTTTCTATTTAAATTTCTCCCACTCCCAAAAAAATTGCTTTTTTCAGTTATAAACATGGCACCGTGTCTACCAGCCACTGGAAGCAAGATGCCTGCTGTGTGTAAATGTGACACTTT
This sequence comes from Calotriton arnoldi, assembly GCA_963921515.1. NCBI lineage: Eukaryota > Metazoa > Chordata > Amphibia > Caudata > Salamandridae > Calotriton > Calotriton arnoldi. Next base: position 1,582,110 of record CAWUFW010001592.1, read on the forward strand.
GAAATGGGAGAAAATTAAACTGAAGAGTAAACTTTGTTTATATGGATTCCATAAAACTCATTATTTAAATGTTCTCCCATTTCAAAGTCTCGCATTCACAAATTGCAGGCATCATGCACCCAGTGGCCTGGAGACACGGCGCCATATTTATAACAGAAAAAATACAGCCATTTATTTAAAAGGAGGGATTTAAAGTGTATAACATGCTTCAAAAAATATTAAGGCGTAATTGGCTTAATTGAAAGGGGAGAAAAATATTGACCTAATGTTTTATAGAAGTATTTTTATCCACTTTAAATTTCTCCCATTTGAAAAAAATGACCAGTATTTTTCAGTTCTACTTATGCACAGTGTCTGCTGACCACTGGGAGCAAGAGGCCTGCTGTGTGTAAATGTGACACTTTGAAATGAGATGCAATTAAAATGAAGAGTTTACTTAATCATTAAGTTAACTCTTCATTCTCATTTTCTCACATTTAAAAGCATTCAGAAACATTATTTTGTCCTCATGCTCGCTCCAATTTTGAGTGGACAAGGTCTTTTATTTAAGATGTAAATACCTCAGTTCTTCACCTCTGTGGCCTGGGTCAGGGTCATAAATGTGACTCCAGCCCTCCGCAGTGGCAGGCCCTGCTCTCTGCAGCCTGAAGAAAATAATGTAAAATAAACAGTTTCCCCTTAACTTTAAAAGGAAAATGTGACCCAGTGCTTAGTGAAAAATGAACTCCAGGCTGTGAGCTACTCTGAAGGTGTCTCCGATAGACTGCTTGGGTACATCAGCTTTAAGGGGAATGACACTTTTCTCAATTTTATCCACCCAAAGGTCAGCACCATTTTGACTTTAATGGTCATCAGGTAGTTCATTTTGCCGTAGCAAGGTAAGAGTTCCTCCAGGTGCCTTCAAGCACCTTATATCGCTTTTTCCCCTCAATCAGTTTTGCGTTGAACCAAGAAGCAGAAGACCTCTTTTTTGCGGACGTGTTCGCACAGGAATCAAAGCTTCCAGAGCAGTTACTAACTCAGAGTTTGTCTTCTGTACAGCAGTCTCGATTTCAGGGTCATGCTTAGGAATACTTTCCCGAATCAATTACAGAAACTCTTAATATCTAATTTGTGCCATTGTCTAACAGTATGTGTTTTAACTTCTGCCTTACCCCAGACACTTGGCATTATCAATTTTATTGGGACCATTTAATGGTCAGACCCCACAACGTGAAGGGGGTGTTTACCCAGAGGTTAAACCAGTTGGAAAAGAGAGGGTCCCGCCCCGCCATGTGCGGGGCACCCGTCACAAATTGAGGCAGTTGGCCAGCTTGCAGATTGCTAGTTAAATGATATAGTTGACTGCAGATGTTCTGCACAAAGTGTAAATTGAGATCGCCAATTATATTTTGTCTAGTTTCAAAACAACAGGAAATGTAGTCCACCAAAGTTTCCCTTAAACATTTGTCAGGGCCAGGAGGTCTATAGACCAATAGGCCGAAAACACAAAGTTCTTGTTCATTTGAATCTGAAACAGCTCGTTTTCACACTCCTGAACATTAAATGAATCTAGTCGGCAAGTAAAAAGGTCTTTGTAAATCATAGCACAACCACCTCCCACCTGTGATTCTGTCGCACCTTTCGATGTGATAACCAGTAGGACGAGCTAGTGCTGCCTCTGCATGAGTGGACTGACTCAGCCATGTTCCAGTAAGGAACAAGACATCAGGTGAGTGTTCTGTGATGAAATCCAAAATTTCAGCGTGATGGTGAACCATTGAGCAGGACTTAATGCTAAACATGTTAAAATGCATTAATCTGCTTCCCTCCGTTACAGACCCATCCCTAACCATTGTGCAGATAGTAAAGCCGCAATGCTTACAAAAAGAGTCCCCCAACCCCGGGCCCAATGCATGAACTCACTATGCAAATCGGGGCGCAAGGTCAGCAACTGGGAGGCGGAATAACAGACAGCATGTCCATACAAATGGCCAGAATCTCTGGCCCCTGGCGCCGTCCCGGTGCATACAGGCTTGCCTTTGGTGTGCCAGCGGCAGGTCTGCGAATCGGCCTGGATTTTTATAGAGCGTTGGGCTTCTAGATTCTGACATGTACCGGCCCACTAGAATGCTATTATCCTGATGGCACAACCTAGCCAAAGTGGCCGAAAGGAAGAGTACTCCTCCGCAAAGAGGTGCAAAGAAAGGAGCACCACAAAGGCCATCAATAAGCAAAAACTGCCCACTCCTTTACCAACCCTCCCCCGCCCGCCACGCACGAACCCAGCAGATTCAAAAAACAATTAAAGTCACAATCTATGTGTGAGAAGGGTGAATTGGCATGGACAGATATGCATCTTTTAAATGTATTTTTGCCAACAAATCCCCAGCTTGAAAGGAACCAATTGAGCAATAAATATCTTCCATTTTGAAACGTCTGTAGAGCACAAAACTGTTCAATAGTTTTATGTTTATTACAGGGCAATGACCTTTGTCAGATTTGCTAACCAAAAGAGGTTTCTGAGGAACCCTTGAGTGTGAAGGGAACCTTCTGATTAGGAATTTTAACACATTAAATCTTGAACCTCCATAGTTATCAAATCACTGGAAATCATTGGGTGAAGAGGAATTAATTTAACTGGATAGGAATAAAACTCTGTCTTGTATCCCTAAATGGTTATCAAAACTTGTTGATCTGACGTGACCAGTTGTGAAAAATGATGGTGACTATCATCTTTTCGGGGACAAAAATCTTTAAATTGACAAGACCTGCCTGAATTGCCATGTCCCCTGCGTCTTCCTAAATGGTACCTTCCTCTGTACTGATTCCCTTTTTGTGAGAGAAACTGTGTAGCCTGCAGTGACTACCTCTGAAAGAGTAGAAGGTTGGCTTGAAAGAGCTCTGAATAGGCATGCCAGTAGAGAGAGCCCTTCCTCGACCATCTCTAGTAAAAACGTGAGGTGCAAACACTTTCTTTAAGTTCTGTTGTGCCTCATTAAGCGATGTCAATATGTGTACATATGATGAAATATCTTTGATAAAAGGATCCCCAAAGGGGTGTCTTTACTCTCGAGGGCCCAATTGTTTTTCTGCCCTGTCGGCAAACTTGGTGTCAGTTCTCATTAATATTGTCTTTCGTCTCTCAGCCTAAAAGGCAGATCACTCGTTGACTCCATCCCCTCAGAAAAAAACGATTCACAGGAGACCCTGAAAGGGCTGGATCCTCAGTCAACTCTATCACTTGTGTTTGAGGGCCCAGAACATCTAAAAGCTTTGTCAGTAACATTTTTTGATCTTTATCCTTTTTCAATAAGAAGGCAGTCCTAGCCAGATCTACATCTGGTGTAGCTGAAATCTTATCCGGCAGTACAGGCCTGGGGCATTGGGCCCGAAGTTTTTCTATTATTGTTCTCTGGTGGTTTCCTTATCCCTGGGCCAGGAATGACAAAACTGACCCTGAAAGAGCCCATTCACCTGACTTTGGATGTGTTATATCATCAGCATTGAAATGTGGGACTCGAAGGAGTCAATAAGCACTTCAGTAGAAGTAGTATTAGAGTTGTGTGTATCTTGTGGGGTTTGGGGGTCTCCAAGGTCATCATTATTTGAATTTTTAGAATGGAGTATAATGGAAGATACTGAATCTGAGTCCGAGGGATCTGAGGTCTGTTTAAGCAACAGTCTTTCCTGCTTGACGTCAGAGAAATGTATCTCCCAAGAGGGACATTTTCTTTAGTGTCGTATACAGAATCTCATGTGACTAATGACATACTTCATCCCACTCAGATGGGCTTCCGAGCCTCTCATGGTACAGAATCGGCACTATTGGCGGTCACAGTGAAGCTAAAGGCGATACTGGATGAGGGTGGATCGGCTGCTATCCTCTTACTGGATCTCAGTGCAGCATTTGACACCGTATATCACACTATCTTAAAAGAGAGACTAAGGGAAGTAGGAATTCAAGGCAAAGCATTGACTGGCTCGCCTCTTTCTTGGAGAATAGATCCTTCCAAGTGTTGGAAAGAGACTGTTTCTCAGATCGCCTCCCAATCACATGTGGTGTCCCACCGGGCTCATCCCTTAGCCCTACTTTATTTAATATCTATGTACGACAGCTGGCCAATTTCGTACAGGAATTTGGCATCTCAGTGGTGTCATATGCTGATGACACCCAGCTGGTAGTGTCTCTAACAAATGGCTCGAACCCAAGTAACCATCAGCTGAGCCACTGTCTCAAGAGAGTGGTAAAATGGATGTCAAACAGTTGTTTGAAGCTAAATGGTGAAAGAACAGAACTTATGATATTGGGAAATTTTACCATTCACGCACCCCTGACACAGTGGCCCCACTGCATGGGACACCCACCTAACCCAAAACCAGCCATAAAAAACCTGGGAGTCTGGATGGAGGACACACAATGGACTGTCAATCTAGGAAATTATCAGGAATATGCTTCTCGCTTCTCAAAATGTTAAGGAAGATTATTAAAGTGATCCCTGTGCACTTGGAAAAAACCGGTCATTCAGTCCCTTATAATTTCACGCTTGGACCACGGCAACTGGCTTTATGTGGGCTCGCCTAAATATGTAACAAAGAGACTCCAGGTGGTGCAGAATGCGGCAGCCAGACTTTTATTAAGAATTCCCAACTGTGTATCTATTAAAGAATCACTAAAACAGCTTCACTGATTGCCTATCGAAGCAAGAATCAAGTTTAAATCCCTCTGTATGGCATATAGGGCCATTAACAAAAAAGGCCCACTAAAGCTCAGACAATTGATGTCCAGGTACACCCCGACCAGACACTTAAGATCTTCCCAGCACAGCTCCTCAGGACAACCAGAGTCAAAAGGGCTCGGTGGGGAGGCAGATCATTTGCCCATCTGGTACCAAAGCTGGTGAATGCCCTTCCATTTGAAGTCGGAGCCCCACTAAATGAAAGCTCCTTCAGGAAAAACTTAAAGACTTGGCTGTTTCCCCGGTAAGTACCTGAAGGAACAGAGCTTTGCAAACAGTCCTCTCCAGCGCTGGGAAGCCTTCAGGCAGCCATGCGCTCTACAAATTCTAAACATAAACATGTGTCTCTTTGTAGCAAAGGAAGGGAAAGGGACTATTTAGTTTGTGCTTGAGACGCCTCCGGACATCTTTTTCTTGAAGGTGTCTGTTTATGATGAAAGAAGTTTTAACTGAGTCCCTGAGAGGAGCGAGGTTCTTCTCTTGGACAAGTTAGTAGATAATTCGTTAGCTTGTTGAATGATGCAGCAATAGAATGTCTGATTGCGACATGGATTGATCGCATCGAAGCCGTAACTGCGGATTGGATGACCTCTCTGACTCTCACGACCAACCTACTGCTCTTTGTGCCTCTCTCGGCTGTCCTATCCAACAGAGGAATCAGAGTTTTGAATCTCTAAACTTAAAGGAGGGGGGAATAGAAAGCCTTTTTAAGAACCATATTTGTAAAAAAAAAAAAAAATCATTTGTCTTTGTACTTTGTGAAATCTTTAAAATTTTGAATTACACCGTCTTAATTTATAGCTCTTAATTCTAAGGCATTTGAAACTTGATGCTTTAAACATCCTCACCACTTCTTTTCTGCACTCTTTTACTGACTACATTTAGGTGGTGTTGCTGTTGTGTGTACATTTATAAGCTGCCAAGTGTCTCCATTCTCCAGTCCTGACCTTTTAACAGACATCCTATTGTATTTTGGGACTTTACATTTTCTGTTCACATTGGAGCCTTGGGCTCAAACCCCCCTCTATCAGTAAAGTGCAGTTGGGTATACAGCCAGGCTTAGCTGAAGGCATCACACATAATAATGTTATGAATTTTATTGATATGTGAAAATCTTGTCATGTTTTCATCACTATCCCAAGTGCATGGTGACACCATTATTTTCACAGGGCCTGACACTACACCTTGCACTGAATGTTTTAAACCTGGGGTGTCAGGCAGCTATCAATGCTGAGTTAGAAAAAGGTGCTGACGTATGGAAGAGTTTTACCCATTCTGTGTCTTTGGGTAAATGTGATGTCATCTTGAGCAAGATTCTTATGAGCCAGTCATTTCAGCAACCAGTGAAAGAATTAAACATTGCCAAAAGATCAAATATGATTTTAATATTTCCAGATTCTCTACAATATATAAAATAATTCGTTCAGACCTAACACATGCTTCTAACCCCTGCACTTTTAATCCAGTCACACAACACTGAAAGAAACAAAAGAAAAAGAAACACTATTTTAGTGACATCCTTAAACAACAAAACTCAATCAGAATAATTTTTGCCTGGTCTTTCTTGCTGCTACCTCGTATAACCAAGTTACATTGCTGGACCCTTCAGCAAGAAATAACAAGCATTTGCAATGTAATAGGTCTCGCATTACTGATAGTTTGAGGTATTGGCGTTGCGAATAATAATGCAGCACCAATAGCTCATGCTTTCAGTAATTGGAGACCTAGTGCATTGCAAATGTTTGTGTAGTGAGCCAGGAACCAGCATTGTATGTCTCAGTGCAGTACCGCAAACTGCTCCTAGAGGTCCCTAGTGAGCAAGGTACCAGCACTGCGTGTCAAGTTGCAGTACCGCAAGCTGCTCCTAGAGGTCCCTTGAGCAAGGCACCAGCACTGCTTGTCTAGTTGCAGTACTGCAAGCTGCTCCTAGAGGTCCCTAGTGAGCAAGGCACAGCACTGCATGTTTAGGTGCAGTACCACAAGCTGCTCCTAGAGGTCCCTAGTGAGGAAGGCACCAGAACTGCATGTCTAGCTGCAGTACTGCAAGCTGCTCCTAGAGGTCCCTAGTGAGCAAGGCACCAGCACTGCATGTCTAGCTGCAGTACTGCAAGCTGCTCCTAGAGGTCCCTAGTGAGCAAGGCACCAGCACTGCTTGTCTAGGTGCAGTAGCACATGCTGCTTCTAGAGGTCCCTGGTGAGCAAGGCACCAGCACTGCATGTCTAGGTGCAGTACCACAAGCTGGTCCTAGAGGTCCCTAGTGAGCATCATAAACTTTTGGTCACATATGGTTCTGCACCCTGTGGAAGATATGGGAAATACACACTACCCATAATGCATTGCATGCAGGACTGTACCACAAGTACATTCAAATAGCTATGTCCATATATACAATTAGTAGCTCTGAAATGTGACAAAAGAATTATTATATTAATTCCGGATAAGGTTGTACTCTATGTGGAGCTGATGAAGGGAAATTTATAGAAGGTCTAATATAAATGTGAGATGTGCTAGCGAGCAAAGTAACCTCTGCCAACCTAGTTTAGGGACAAGTGAATGTCCTGTCTGAAGGTCTTTAAGAAAATAGTGCCTTGAGGCTGTAATTAAAACCTAGGGCGTAACAACACATGTAACAGGAGGTGTCCTCATGGGAGGTTACAAGAAGAGACAAGGCAGTACTAAGGAGGGACTACTATGCCTAATGACCAATGAAAAGCCACCATTTACAAAGGACAGGGACAGGAGCCAATTAAAAAGATGGGCGGAAAGTAGGCGGAGCTTTATGCCCATATCCTGAATACAGCATGTCTCGAAGTCCCAGCACGAGCGCTGCCTAGGCGAGACCTAAAAATGACTCATTCACTCTCACTTCCCTTTCTTTGAATGGCATTTTAGTTTGCTGTCGATTAGGTCTTTATCAGTGTTAATATAATATGTTTACAATGATGAGGACGGTTTCCCTTTCTGTGAGGTTTTATCAGTTATTATAGGTTTAAACCTAAAACTGGATAGCCTGCATATAATACTTCTCTCTGCCAGAGCAACAAAGAAGTGGAGGATTGGTGCTCTGCAGGGATGGTAATACTTAAAGATGGCTACTGATTAGTGGTTTGGCTATGAAGCTACCAGGACACTAGACCACTGACCTCAGTTTATATGTATTGTGATAAGTTTTTCTTGCATCCATGTTCTGTATACTGTTTCATCTTTGCTCCTAGAGTTAGTAAAGTAGACTCATCATAATTAGGGCTCCCCGTTTTCCATTTTTACAGATAAATACAGACAGAAAACACTTTCTGTATTTATTTTTAAAAGCGGAAAAATACAGATAATTTAGATTCTTTTGAGTGATTCATCATGCTGAGATTAATCACTTTCAGGCCAGTAGCTGTACATAATGACAGCATGGGGAGCTACAAAACTCCATGAGATGTACTTAAATTACCGAATATCTCAACATGTATGTGTGTTATTATACTATTTTTTTAATGTGGGTTTATTATTTTTGGTTGTGTAATGTGCTAAAAGTTGACCGGCATCAAAGTATGAGTCCACGTTTATCCGTTAAATAAATGCAGAAATATACGAGTTATCACCTCATCTGTTTACAAAATACAAAATAAATATGGATAAATACCAATAAGATGGCCAAAAAATAAATATGGATAAATACAGACGGAAATGTTCAAAAAATAAATACCATAAGACCGGGAGCCCTAATCCTAATTGAGCCCCTGGTCTTGTATTAGAACCTCCCTTCCTTGCTTCGGCAAGCCTACCTATTTGTGGGAAACAGAGAGCTGGGGCCTAGGAGTGGAATAAAGTACGGCAAAGCTGACTGGTTAGGTCAGTCTAGGGCTCGGTTATATTTCCAGCCATTGGGCTGGACTGTTGCCACTGTACGTGCTATATTAACAGGGGGATCTGCAGAGGGTAGGGTAGTGCGTGCACAGAAGTACTTGATGTCAGCTGTGCAGGGCTCATTCGTAGCATGCGTTAGTTGTAGATACACATGCTATGTGCACACTCCTGCCAGCTAGTGTTGGGCTCGGACTTTACAACTTGTTTTTCTCATTGACGTGTTTGTTGATGACGTGATGGCGATACTCCTCCTCTTGAAGTGAATGTGCATGCTTAACGGCTCCATTGTTAGTATGATTTTTTCCGCAATCGGATTTGGACAGATGGCACTGGAGCTCCATGCAACTTTGGTGCCCTGACGACATATGCGGAATGGAATCGAAACCGTACAGCGATACTTGGCTCAGGACGTCGACTTTGTATCCGGTGATCTTCTTTGTATGGAGGCGGCTGCCTCGAGCATGCTCCTTCCTCCACACTGCCAAAAATGCTCGGCTCCAGGTGATGGAAGTTAAAAAAGAGTCTTTCAAAATTGCCCTCAGTGCAGGACAAAGCACGCATACTCAGACCAACAGAACTTCTCCAACCTCTGCCTGTTGCCGGAACATAACGAACAGGATTGCATGGTCTGTAACCTGTTCAAAAGCAAGAAAACTATTTGCTCTCGACGTGACCGACGTCTAGCTCTCACCATGGAGATAGAGGCAGAATTCTCCCCAGAGGAAGAACACATTGGCATAGGTGGTGAGGCAGAAGATAGTACCGAAGGTGGCACCATCTTGTGCACTATGTCGCGTCTGATTAGTATTACCAGCGCAAGGACGCGAAACAGAATGATCCATTGCGGCTACCTCTGGAACTCGTAGACGACCCTACGACTACAAGGACTGGGTCCAGGATGAAGACCACTCCAAGGGCCATGAGTACCCAGGGTCACCAGGCCCACACAAACGCAACACAATTACTACCAACACCGCTGTGGTGCGCTACAGCTTCAGGATGTGGTTGACACTTAGAGCTTCCATTGGAGCCAAGACAGGACAGAAGCGTAGTCGATCCTAATTGGGCTCAGGGCCAAAATGGAAGGTTATGCACAGTCCTCGAAGCCAAATCAGCACTCCTTACCGACAAAGCCATCGACGCCTGCACAGCCCTCGACACCGGTCAAGCCATTACGCCGCGCACCTCCTCACTGCTGGCAAAATCTTGAATTTTATAAGCGACAAACTGAACAGAGCGTCACTGTGACATATTAGACATTTCAGCACATTCATAGAACCTTTCCCCGTCTGGCCCAGGAACGGATAAAATCTAGAGTGGTCCCTAGCCCTCCCAACCATCGTCTGTGACCGATCAGCCCAACAGGACCAACCATTTGCCCCATATTCGTCCATGTTTGGCCGGGCAGCCTCGTGCCTTATAAACAGTTTTTTCTTGGATGGCACACCAGTCCCCTCCCTTGCGCCATTTTGCAAGAGAGGGAGCTGCCGAGTCTTTCCACGCCGCTGCAATGTCTCTGTTGTCAGTACGGGAACCGTCCATCCCATCCATCACCCCCAGGAGAAGGGCAAGCGGACTAAGGGGGACCATCCAACCCAGTATGTCACTCAATTCCACTACTATCGACAACCAATATTTGGAAAGGATGGCGCAGGACCAGACCATATGGTAAAAATCAGCTGGTTCTGCCTCACAACGTGGGCATTTTGGGGATGGGAGGAAGCCCACTTTATGAAGCCTCACAGGAGTGAGATATGCGCAGTGAAGATAGTAAATTTGAATGAGACGGAGCCTGGCCGATATGGTTAGTACCCTAGAGGCCATCAATGCATCTCTCCAGTCTTCCTCCTTTAAAGGGCCGACCCATTGTTCCCATTGGGTCCTAAGGGATTCTAGTGTGGATGGGGTGTTATTTATCAGTGATCAGTAGATTTGGGATATTCCTCCCCTCCTCACGTTCCCCATGAGGAGCTTAGCTTCCATAGGACTAAACTCCAGGACTTCCGTGTGGTCGGGAATGTGGAGGGCAATGGCATGTCGCAATTGGAGGTATTTGTAGAATTGGGTGGGTTGCAGGGAATATGTTTGCTGCAGCTCTTGGAAGGAGGACAAGTGCTCACCTTTCCACACATCTCCCAAGCGAGTGACACCATTTAGGTCCCATTTCTGAAAGCCTGCTAGTGTCCCAACCCCCCACAGCCAGGAATCTTGAGTGTTGAGTAAACATACACAGCACACATCATCGACTCCAGCACCCAAAAAAACATCGGCACTGAGGCCAGCTAGTGGATCGGCTCCACAGGGGCATCAGACAAAGCAAACCCCTACAGAATTGCCACATAAGAAAGCCCATGACGCAGTCAACACTGATCCAGGGGGCAATGCCTGAAAACCTCCATGGACTAATTGTCAGAAAAAGACATTTGGAGTCGGAACATTTATCGGAAAAACCAAGCCATAAACTGACGAGGCAGGGCACTATTTACTCTCAGCCTCCTCCAAAGAAAAAGGTGATGGAACATAAGGCAACTAGCCCTATGCCACTTCACACATCACCGCAATCATGTCACCATTGTCCACACACTTAGGTGACATAGACACAGGCAGCCCTCACATCACACTCATGATGATGACTTTCAGGGAGTGCCCCAGGTAGTCCGGACCTTTGGGGTGCATATGATGTTGTTCCTCCAGACCCTGCTATTGATATCCCCGCCCCAGTCGAGGCATCACCACCAGAGGACACCACTTCATACCATAGTTTTTTGCAGCGTGCAGCTAACTATCCTAATGTCCAAATGCACACCACAGAGGAGGTGATTTCTTGGTAGAACGCACCTCAAGACTGAGCGTTCTGTTCAATATTTACCTATGATAGGATGAATGCTCAGGATCTCTACTGGGATATTTGAAGAACCAGTTAAGACAAGGGTATTAACGCCTCGAGTAGAGCGCAAATACAAGCCTTCTTCCAGCGCCCCTCTCTACATTACGGGACACCCTATGACTGATTCCCTAGTGGTTACAACAGCTAGGAAAAGGATAGTCTCCCAAAGTACAGGTGACACTCCTCCTGCAGACAAGGAGAGTAAACGTATAGATGCGGCAGGAAAACACGTGGCGTAGGACATGCCAGTCATTGGCACACAGCCAATTCAGTAGGCCTGCTGTCTCGTTATAAGAGGGCTACCTGGGATGACATGGAGGAGCTGGTACAACATCTCCCAGAACAATATAAACAAAGAGCTGAAGAATTCTTTTCTGAGGGTAAATAAATCCATCTATTAGGTGCGCCCTGGATACCGCTCTTCGAGGAATTAATTCCTCCATTATACTATGCAGACATGCTTGGCTGCACATCTCGGAATTTAAACTCGAGGTTCAGCAACACCTCTTAAACGTAGCTTTTGATGGCGAACACCTCTTTGGCCCAGAGGTAGATACTCTGGAAAAAATAGAAAAAAGTTACAGTAACTGCAAAATCTATGGGGGCACTGCAGTCCACCGCACCTAGGCAGCAGTCCTTTTGCAGGTTTCAGGGCAGGGGTGCAGCCGAAACTTTCAACACTGACACTCAGTTTTACCAAAAGCAACAACAAGCATACCACCAGCAGAGTGCTAGCGGCTACTTTAGAGGAAGATACAAAGGGGATAGCCAGAAAGGTAGAGGTAACGGTACCCCCGGAAAGGGAGCCTCTACCTCTAAACAATGACTCACCACAAATTCCCCCCGATCACACAACACCCTTCGGGGGGAAGCCTGCAGCAGTTCCACCTATGGCTGGAAATAACATCCGACCAATGGGTGCTCTCCATCGTTCAGCATGTATACTGTTTAGAACTCACTTCTCACCCCCAGAACATTCCACCACGCAGACAGACCCTCAACATCTTCACCTTCTCAAGGAGGGGGTAAAAGCCTTGTCAAAAGGTGCTGTCGAACCAGTTCCAAACAGAAACCTCGCACAGCTGTATATTCCCTATACTTCTTGATCCCCAAAAAGGACAGTACACTGAGACCAATACTGGATCTCTGCCTACTCAATCATTACATATTGTCAGAACACTTCCACATGGTAACACTACAGGATGTGATCCTTCTGCTTCGAGAAGGTGACTTCATGGCAAAATCTCTGTATCTGACTTGACTCAAAGGACGCTTACTTTCACATCCCCATTCATCCAGCACACTGCCATTATCTCCGGTGTGTGGTAAGTGGACGCCATCACCAGCTCAAAGGGTTGTCTTTCAGGGTTACAGCACCTCGAGTCTTCACCAGATGCCTGGCAGTTGTAGCAGCCCACTTGAGAAAGCACAGCATCCATGTCTTTCCATACTTGGACATTTGGCTGATAAAGAGTTCAAGCAGACAGAAATACCTGCAGGATTCGCAGACAAACATCAATCTATTACACAAATTGGGCTTCACGATCAGTGCCACAACGTCCCACTTACAGCTTCTCCAGCTACAGCCATATCTGGGAGACATCCTCAATTTGATTACAGCCAAAGCATATCCCACTGCCCAAAGGGTTCTCAATCTCCAGAACCAACTGGCTCTTTTTCAGCTACGTCACCTGCCAGTCAGAAGAGTTATGCTCCTCCTTGGCATGACGGCTTATTGTGTAGCAACTGTACCGCAGACCAGGCTTCACATGCGCCCCCTACAGGAGTGTCTGTCATCTCAGTGGTCACAAGCGGAGGGCGGTTTAGAGGATCTATTGTCGATTCTGCCCACAGTCCATCGATCATTGCTATGGTGGAGCACAGATAATATCCTCAAGAGCAAACCATTTTTGGACCCAAACCCGCAAGTGACATTCCCCACAGATACTTCACTTATAGGGTGGGTGACGCATATGAAAGGCATGTTGGTCCACATCAACGTGCTAGAACTGATAGCGATACAGCTAGCTCTAAAATCCTTCAAGACCAATGAAACTCGGAAAGTTGTCCTCCTAAGAACAAACATGACAGCAATGTACTACATACAAAAACGGAGGCACCCATTTGACACAACTGTCTCGCTTAGCTCAGGAGATTTGGCATTGGGCTCTTCGCCATAACTTGCACCTTCTGCTGAATATCTGCCAGGAGTGGACAATTCTGTGACAAACCTGCTCAGCAGGATGCAGCAACTAGTCCACGAGTGGGAACTCCACCCACGAGTCCTTCAATGCTATTTCCAGTGTTGGGACGCAGGACGTGGTCCTGTTTACCACCGCAGAAAACTCAAAATGCCAAAGTTTTGCCTCCGGGTACTGCCATCAACAGTCCCTAGGCAATGCACTGTGGATGAATTGGTCAGGGATATTTACCTATGCTTTTCTGCCTCTCCCTCTCATAGCTTATCTTGTCGGGAAACTCAGACCGACATTTCTCAAGATGATCCTAGTGGCTCCCAGCTGGGCGCGACAACCCTGATACGCCACACTTGTGGAACTATCCCTAGTACCTCACAAGAGGCTTCCCAACACCCTAGACCTTCTCACTCACAGCAACGCCAGGTTCAGGCATCCCAAACCTAAACAACATCACCTCGCAATTTGGCTCCTAAAGTCATAGTTTGGATACTTACAGCTGTCTCCAGAGTGTATGGACATTCTTAAAGAGGCAAGGCGTCCAACAACTAGAGCTTGTTACGCAGCTAAATGGAAAAGGTTTGTACATTACTGTATGGCCCAGCACATAGACACTTGTGCTCCCACAATACAACAAATAGTATGTTATTTGCTATACGTGCAGCAATCATGCCTAGCATATACTTCCATACGAGTGCACCTTGCTGCAGCATACCCGCAAAATCGTAAGCACCAATCCCTTTGCCGCACACTGGTCATTAAGGCTTTCATGGAGGGCATAAAAGAATAATACCTCCACGACCACCGCTGGTCCTATCATGGAATTTAAATGTGGTATTTACAAGACTAATGTTCACGCCTTGCGAACCATTACACTCCTGCCCACTGCAGTACCTGTCATGGAAGGTTGTTTTCCTAGTGGCTATCACCTCACTAAGAAGGGTTAGTGAAGAACCTTACTTTCAGGTTATCCAAGTTAAGATCCAACTGCCGACAAACCCCAAGTTCCTCCCAAAAGTTGTCTCCCTTTTTCACTTACACCTGACACTTGACCTCCCTGTGTGTTTTGGTTTTTTCCAAACCCAGAGACAGTTGCAGAAAGAGCACTTCACACGCTGAATGTTAAAAGAGCTCTTTTGTATTACATGGATAGGACTAAACCCTTTAGGAAAACACACCAGTTTGTTGCTTTCTCCTACCCTAGAAAGGGAAATGCAATTTCCGAAGCAGGAATTGCGCAATGGATAATAAAATGCATACAAATAAAAGCCGTCAATTCCACAAGCACATTCTACTCGAAAGAAAGGGGCTTCTATAGCCTTTCTAGGAATTATTCCGGGAGCTGACCTTTGCAAAGCAACTCCATGGAACAATCCACATACCTTTACTAAACACTATTGTGTGGATGTCCGAGCAAGACAGCAGGCTCTTGTTGGCCAAACACTGTTAGGGACTTTATCGCAGACATTTGCTCCATCTGATGCCTAAGGCCACCTCAAGAGGTAAACTGTTTTTTAGTCTATGCATAGCATGTGCAACCAACATATGCTACGAATGGAGTATGTTACTTACCCTGTAAGCATCTCTTTGTAGCATGTAGTGCTGAAGATTCACATATGCCCTCCCACTTCCTCAGCAGGCATTCACTGGTGTCAGATTCTCATGTATATACATTATATATTCAGATATGAACATATTTTCATTTTTTTTTATTAACCTTACACATATGTTTTAGCCTTTCACTAGCTCCATCCTCACGCGCCATAATGGCAGGAAAAAAATGGACAATCTAACAATGGAGCCGTTAAGCATGCGCATTCACTCAGAGGCATATCGACGTCACGTCAGCAACAAAAGCAAGTTGTAAAGTCGAGCCCAGCAGCAGATGGCAGGAGTGTGCATAGCACATGAATCTGCAGCACTACACGCTACAAATAGATGCTTACTGTATAAGTAGTATAATCCGTATCTGCTTTGCAGTGGGCTTTTCATCTCGTGCCCATTAGTTTAGAATAAGAGTGAGACCGCCATTGCACTGGCAGGTTTTGGAAGTAAGAGGTGACCTTGTTACTGCCATTTGCACGACTGTTCCCATTTCATTGAACCTGTATTAACAGAGTCTATCGCACAAACCTAAAATGAGAAAGGTTCTTCCCTTTTCTTCGGCAGGAGACATGCTCTTCAGCAGCCTCATTCGGTTTGCCTTTATTTCCTTATAAAATGCCACTTGGTGGCAGGTCAAGAGACTTCCTTTGGCTAGGAGGCTGCTGGGTTTATTCAGGTATTTTGGGTTTGATTTTTCATCTTGAAATCTACAGCAACAACAGCAGCCTTTAACATGTACATGTTCTGACACGTGTACATCCACTGATAGGTTCACTGTGTAAAACCAAAGACTGAGGCTAGATGTGGCCCAACATTCTCAGAGCAGCCTTTCTCTTGGACTTGGAACTCCTTGAGTACTAATTCAAGATGGCTGCTTCCACTTTAATTCTTGCAGGACGGCTCGATACACAACACTGCCAAATAACTAAATGTTCTTAAGTTCATATTCCAAATGGCTTCCACTATCCTCCATTCGTCTCTCCCTTTTACTGGCTTATGTGAAACTTCACAGCGAAGAACTACTTACGACAAAAGCGGACGGGTTCAGCAGTTGAAAGTTTGGAAGATGTAGAGGGTGAGGTTTAGTTTGCTTATTAGGATCAGATTCGTGTAGCAAGGGTGGAGGGCGTGTTTCTGAAACAGTGAAAGTCATCTGAATTATGAGTTACCACGATTTACGAAGTGGGAATAGGTTCTTTTGCCTCTGCATTCATTCGTTCTGAGAATCTTCAACCTAAAACCAAGTGTAGTTGCACATCTTAGCGTTTTGCCCTCTGATCGAGATATGTTGTCTGAGAACCCAGCAGTACACACACCCTGTGCAGTACACACACACACCTGTGCAGCGCACACACCCTATGCAGTACACACACCCTGAGCAGTACAGGACACACCCTATGCAGTACACACACCCTGAGCAGTACAGGACCGCTGTCCCCTGCAACTTCTAATCCTTGTTTCAACTGAACAATTGTTCCTTTGCTGTGGGTTCTTTAGACACCCTCATTGATGGATGTCCTCTCATGCTTTAGACAAGTCTGACCCAGCCTCCGCCCCAAAAAAGGAGCATAAAGACATGGTGGCCACAATGGCGTAACTCGCACTGTATGTGTAAATACTAGAGATGAAGTAGGCACTAAAGGCTTGAGCAAGATGGCCGGCTCCTGCTCAGCCCAGGACCCTCTAGGATCCTTGGCTAAACATGGTCTGAGCCAGCCTTCTGCATTATGATCATGGGTTACTCAAAAGGCTGAAGCACTTGCCAGCCCGTTCTCTACTGTAGCCACGGCGCCCCCGACCCCCGCATCTTGGGCTGCTTGCACGTCTATCACAGGAAGAAGCGTGTAGGGCTCGTTATGCTTCTCCTGTTAGAGATGCCCTTTCCAGTCATCTCGCTAACATCTGTAGCCACTGCAGGAATGTGTTGCTATAGATACAGATGCTGTGCACACTCCTACCATCTAGTGTTAAGCTCTGATGTTTTTCAAGTTGTTTTTCTTCGAAGAAGTCTTTTGAATCATGAGGCCCTTAGATGGCAGTGCACAGGCGACTCCATGTTGGTCTGTTTTTAGATTGTCGTACGTGTACCGACTGGGCTCTGAGTTTAGTGACTTATCTGGCTTTTCATCGGGCCCAACTGGTCATTTAAAATTTGATTTCAGTAGAAGAAAGTCTACTCGCCTACGTTCTCTGGACGTCGTATCTCAGACACCAACCAATCATCGGCGCCGAACCTGCAGGGCCATACACCTTTCTCAGGGCTGTGCGCCCCTCTTCTCAGGACTTCTCAGTAGAAAATATACCTAGAGTGATTTAAAGAACTCCTTTTCAGTATTGTCCTCAGTGCCCCGTCAAACCCCCGTGGACCGACCACCACAGGGTGTTTAACCTCTCCTTATCTTCCGACCATGACAACATCTCGTGCAAGACATGCCTTTTTTTCAGTTCAAAGAAGACTTCGTTACCAGCGGGAGAAAAGGTGGGCACATCAGAAGGTACAGCAGCATCCTCTGATGAGGGGACGCACCTGATACCTTCGGGGAACATCACTCGCCCAATGTCAAGGAAGGTGATGAAGCAGGCCCGCTGGGCATGCCACTCTAGCAGCTGTCGCCCAGAGGCAGTTTTCTCTTCAGACCCAGACCCCGAGGACAAGAAGCTTCCACCACCTGCTTGCCTTCCAGACCCCAGACTAAGACTTCGTCCCGGACTGTGAGTATTGTCTGCACCGAAACACTCACCAGGTCTCCCAAACGGCCGTGGGTGGAGGGAGAGCACCACTGCTGAGGGGTCCAGTGTCAATCCCTCCCAAAAAGCCTCGGCTTTCCAGGCTCCAGCACCTTCAGGCTCTGGTTGGTACCGGCCTAAGAATTCAGAGCCAATAACGCTCCCACTCACGGGCGCCAACACTGTTCTGCTGATGAACCCAAAGATGTTGCAAAAGCCTAAGTCCCCCTGGGAGCTGAGGGCCTCTTCAATGCCAGCTCCTCAACCAGCTCTGGCTCTGAAGCCACCGTCGGTGCTGACAATCCCATCGGATGTGAAAACAGCCATCAGCGCCCATGTCACTGTTGGATGCGAAGATTCAGTGGGCCCCAAAAATACCATCCACAGTGGGCTCCAAAGACTCGGAACAGCCTATGCTCCAGAGGCTCCAGGAGGAGCTGGAAGGGAGACAGAAATGGCTCTTTATACCTGCTCATACTGGGAACATCTCCCCCAAGCTGCTTCCCAGCCCCACAGACATTGCCTCAGAAAAGGAAACTGACGTTTGAGGAACAGCTGGCTTTGCAGCCTCCCCCAGCTATCAAGCACAAGAGATGCAAGGACAGGACCACCAGCCCTCTCCCATCTGCACTGCCTCCTCCTCCACTACCACCACCTCCATACACTCAAGAGGCTTCCTCTCGCTCCTCTTATGGAAAGGGAGCCCCTTACACTCTACTGACCCCTCCCTATGATGCACGGTTTGATCCGGGGGGGGGGGGTCTCAGTTAGGTTACAGGTAAAGTCTATCCCAGCCCCCCCTAAGTCTCAGGTTTCCATCAGCTCATATCTCTTTTTCAGCCTCGCTGTCATCTCACAGTTAGAACTGTCATGTGCCTCCTGGACATGATGGCTTCATGTACGCCCATTGTGCTCCAAGCACAACTTTACATGTGTCTGCTGCAGCAGTGCTTCTCGGCACAGTGGTCACAAGGTGAGGGTCACATTGAGGATCTAGAGTTGATAAAGGCTAGCATGAATCACTCCTTGCAGTGGTAGAACAGCAACAATCTGTTGCAGGGCAGGCCTTTTATGACACCATTGCACAAGACACCATTACCACGAATGCTTCTCAAGGTCATTGGGGCACTCCTCTCAATCAAACCACTGTACAGGGAGGGTGGATCTCACCAGCAGGCCACCACATCAACTACCTCAAGCTCTTAGTGATTCTCTTGCTCTCAAAGCCTTCCTTACACTCATTTATGGCAAGGTTGTCTTAGTCAGGACTGACAACATGACCGCAATGTTTTACCCAAAAAAACAGGGCAGCCCTTACTTTCCCTCCCTTTCGGTGCAAACCATTTGGCTCCCCCACCACATTCACTTGATGACGAAGTACCTCCCGGGGTGGACAACAACCTTGCGGGTCTGCTAAGCAGGAAGCATCAACAAGTGCAACAGTGGGAACTCCACCCACAGGTCCTGCTCCACTACTTTCAACGCTAGGGGTGCACTCCACACATAAAGCTCTTTATCACCCCCCAAGAACACAAAGTAACCAAGCTTCGCCTCCAGGAGGCCACAGTCCAAGGACAACGCACTATGGATGAACTCTTCAGGGATGTTTGCTTAAACTTTCCGCCTCTCGTGCTCCTTCCCTTTGTGGTGTGGAAGATGCCCCCAAACCGTCATCCTCGCAGCCCCCTCCGGGGCCAGTCAGGCCTTGTCTTAGCACTCCTCAAGATGTCAAGTCATTCCACATGAGAAGCGGCCCAACAGACCAGAACATCTCACCGGAACCAAGGGCAGGTCAGAGAACCAGACCCCAAGCAGCTCAATGTAGTGATCCGGGACCGAGGTCCTCTAGTTTGCATACCTGTGTCTCCCGCAGTAGTGAATGGACATCTTACGAGAATCTCGCACACCAGCCTGCAAAGTGGAACCGTTTGGACCATTGCTGCATTCCCAAATGCATTTATTAAAACCTGAAGTCCAGGATATCATCTTCTGCTTGTTACATCTCCAAAAGTCAGGTCTAGCCTACACCTCCATACAGTTTCACATAGCAGCCATTGCAGCTTGCATGGTTACTTTCCTCCTTCTTCCGCATACACGTGGTTAAAGCCTTCATGGAGGATCTCAAAAGGGTCACTCACCCCAATATGTAATCTTAACATGGTCCTCACTAGACTTATAGGTCCCCTTTTGAGCCATTGGAGTCTTGCCCCCTCCAATACCTCTCCTGGCAGGTGGCCTTAGATGCATTAGTGAGTTGCAAAGCCTCACAATACGAGAATCCTTCCGTCCGATTCACAAGGACAGTGTAATGCTGAGGATCAACCCTAAGTTTGGCCCTAAGATGGTTTACCCTTTCCACCTTAACCAAACAGCAGAGCTCCCAGACTTCTTCCCTCAACCAGACTAGGTTGCAGAGACTTCTCCACACCCTAGATGTTAAATGTGCTCTCATTTATTCCATAGAGAGCACCAAGTATTTCCGTAAAACAGACTATCGGCTATTTGTAGCTTTTGGAAAACTGTATAAGGGCTACCCTATGTCTAAAGCTGACATTGCTAGATGGAAGGTCAAGACGTGCTATCATAAAGCCAATAAAACTCTCCCTGTCACACTCAGAGCACATTCTACATGGAAGAATGCTGCAACTATGTCCTTCCTGGGAAATATTCCCCTAGCTGACATATGGAAAGAAGCTACATGGTCAATCACACACACGTTCACTAAACAGTATTGTGTGGATATTCTAGCTAGACAACAGGCTATAGTTGGACAGGCGGTCCAAAGGACCTTATTTCAGACATCGGAATCATCCTCACGCTAGCCAGTGTTGGTAGGGGAATACTACTTTACAGTCTGTACAGAGCATGTGAATCTACAGCAACACAGGCTACCAACGGAAAATGTTACTTACCCTGTAAGCATCTGTTCGTACCGTGTAGTGTAGATTCACATGCACCCGTGCTCCTCCCTGAAAGATTGTCTCCAAGAAAGACAAGATATCTGTAATCAATTAAACTTTCTTGCAGTATTCATGTGCACCGTACTCTGACCACTCCATGCTACTCTCACCCACTGCAAGAAACTATTTAACATGTAGTCGGTGCCCATGAGCATTACTATCTAAGGGAGAAGTCTCCCTATATCTTGTGACTCGAAACACTGATTTGAAGAAAAACAATTAGCAAACGTCCAAGCCACATATTAGATGGCAGGAATATGCAGATCATGGAAATCTACAGCGCTATTTGCTAAGAGTAGATGCTTACTTGGTAAGTAGTAGTATGTTTTTTATTTTTTAAACATCTTACTGATTTGCAGGAGGAGCAGAAAGAGAAAGATAGCTAGGGAAGGAGAAAGAAAGAAAGTAAGAGATGCAGAGTCTAAAACGGAGTGGGGTGGAGAAGAGAATGAGTCTAAGATAGATAAAGAAAACTATAAGACTGAAAGAGGGTGAGTAAGAAAGAGTGGGTGAGAGAGCGTTGTTTCTACACAGATAAATGTGTGGGGTTGTGAGTAAAAGGCAATCTTGGCGTATGAATAGTGGTCTTAGAAAACATCTTAGAAAACATTCTTCTTTTGTGGGATCGGCTAGTCTTCACATGACTCCTGGCTCTGCTCTTGCACGTGGATTCTCTGGCTAGCTCGACTCAAGGAGCTACTGTTCTTGCAGCACATTATACTACAAGTGCAATCTAGGAAGGCTGCTGCAGCCGCAAATAGAATGTTCAGAACATGGTGGTCATTGTCTTCCGTGCACTCTTTGCTGATTTTCCTGTTAGATTCCCTCTGCTAACTGCTGCCAATTTGTGTTCTCCATTACAGAAAACAAAAGTCACTTCGAGAAGTACCGCTGGCCTCCGGTCTGGTACCTGAAGGAGGAAGACCGCTACCTGCGCTCCAAGAAGGAGCGCGAGCGGGAGGAAGAGATCCTCCACAAGCAGCACAACAAGAGCAAGTGGTGCTTCTGGCGGCCATCTTCCTCTTCGCCCCACGTGTCGTGAGTGTGGATCATAGCGTGTGGATGTGGTGAAGATTCCCTGGATGGAGAGATGAATCCATGCTCAGCTTTGGCTTTTTCTGCGTTGAGAGTTGCTTGTGCCTTCGCTGACCTGGATCGGTCACAGTAGAAAAGGTGGCGGAATCTTTGGACAGATGGCGGAGATTCATCATGCTCAGTTGGCCAAGTCATGTGGCTGCACTTACAGTCAATGGTGACGGTTTGGAAGTGATTTCACACCACCTTGTTTCGAAGTGTACTAATGTGACGCAGAGTCGATCCTGACACCCAGAGCTTCCGCTCGCTCGTGTGATGTGATGTAAGAGTGGGAAAACGGCTGGATGATGAGAGCCTTGCTCAACAATTGGTTAGCAGGGTGTCACCACAGTAGACAGAACCAAGACGTGACCAGCGTTTCTTCTCAGAAAGGGCTGCTCGGAAGCTTCCAGTTAAAGCATGTCATTGTTTAACTGGCTAATGGGGCGGTATGTGCCCCATTTGCCACACGTTAATAGCATTATGGCTCGCATCACTATGTTTAATCCACGGAAAGCACAATGTGAAGATGGGTGGACAGAATGGCTGTCCTCTATCACTAGCCCTGCACTTCAAGCTGTGAACACTACATCTAAGGGTTGCCTGCATTGCCCGTTCCAAGATGGCTCTCAAGTTTTACACGGACAGGGACTCTTGTCCAGCTTGCTACATTTCCTCCAAAGAAAGGGGATGCTTAACAGTGTTGAATGATTCCTTTCTCATGAAGTAAAAGGACTCTGAGGAATGTGAAGGTTGAGTAGGTGCTCAGAGTCTGGTCAACGGGCACCTGCTGAGATGCTTCAGTGCAGAGAACATGCCCGGTGCTACTCTAGCTCTACTCTCTGCACATCACACACGTTACTTGTAGCATGAGTGCTCTTTCGATGTTAGCTATCGGAGGGGCTCTCTTATCAAAATGCCAAAACACAGACACAAACCACTGCAGGGGCCCTACAGCAGATGAATGCATTCCGAGTGTGCGTTATGAGTGTGCTGGGTGTGCTTGCGGGCTTCATTTGAGCCACTCACCGCCTGCACCTTTCGCAAGGCAATCCTTAAATACCCCATCTTTGTATCTATCCGAGGTTTACAGTAATGTTCTCCAGTTTCAAGTTTACAAAACTAACCTTGGCTCCTCCGCTTTAACTCCTTGTTGACCTCACGGTGCCTTTTCAGCAGGTGGACAGTAAGCGAGAAGGGTCCTCCCTGACCCATTCCTTCCCTGTTCTTGTTCTTCAACTCACACAGGAGTCTGGGCTCTTCAGCTGTTTGAGTCTAAGGCGTGTGCGGAGTGATTCTGCAAGGTGACAGGACCTAGATAAGCTGTGAATGGTCTTGGCGGATGGGTGCCCGGGGTAAGTGTCCTCGGCCTGTCTCTCATGAGGAGCTATTTTAAGGCGCTCTTCTGTAATATGAGGGAGATGGAGACTGGGCTTGGACCTTCATATTGAGCCTACGCAGAGGGATCTGGAGACTTGTGGCACGCGGTGTAGGGTCTGGTCTCAAAGTGTATGATCTCTTAGGCTATTCTTTCTCCCTTCAAGCGGTAGCAGGGGCTATTTGAACCACTTGCAGTGCCCTTTGTTGCTGATCAGAAGGGGGGTGGTGTTGCCTGCACCAAGTAGTGCAACATGTGCTCGCTGTTTTTATGAATAAGCTGTGAACAGCTTCTGGTTTGGGATTCTGCATTTCTAAAGATGGTGATGGCTGGTCCTGAGTCAAGAGAATATAGAGGTGGTTGTTAACGTACAGAATCTTATCATTTGGGATGAAGAGAGGGATGCTTTTGTACAAAGATTAGGTTTATGAGGCCTTTGGTTTCTGGCTGCATGGCATTATTTTTCTTCATGTTCTATTTATTTGGAGTTGTGCTCTTATATTCCTGGTAGATCGCAGTTAAGGCTTGCTAAAAAGACCTTGTTAGATTTCATTTAAAAAGATGTCGCCCTTCTGATTCTAGATTCAGAAGACGGGTCACTTGCAGTTCCAGATTCTGAAGTTGCTATCTGCTTCTTCCTGTTCCACATTTCAGGAGATATGCTGAATTTATTTGTAGGCTCAGAGAATGTGTCTCTGTTCTGAGTTCATAAGGCAAGTCTCTGCTTTTCTGGATCTCGTAGGTGTCTCTTGAGGTTTAGAATGGGGTCTGCTGAGGTTTACCCTGCAAGTTTGATGTTAGGGGGCTCTGATTGCATTAAGAATCACATACGGTTTTATGACGGTTCTGCTGGGGATTTACCTTTCCGCTTTCATGCTAGAGGGTTCTGATTGCATTAAGGAACCACGTAAGGTTTTGGAATGGTTCTGCTGGGGGTTTACCTTGCCGCTTTCATGCTGAGAGGCTCCAATCTCCTATTGATTGCATTAAGGAACCGCTTAAGATTTTGAGTTGGTTCTGCTACGGTTTATCTTGCGTGTTCGATATTAGGAGGCTATGAGTGGACTGAGGGATCCCTTAAAGCTTTGGAAGGGATCTGCTGTGGTTTGGGCTGTTGGTTGGACTTTGATTGGCTCAGCCTGTGGTTTTTGTATTTGTATTGTGGATGCAATGGATTACATTTTTCGGTCAGGATTTGATGAATTGCGTTTTTCCAGATTGCATGCTGTTGAATGAGCTTGGTTTCTGGGCGCTGCTCTTTGGAGTGTATCCTTGCATCCATAGTCCATGGAGGGCCTCTGTTTGGAGCATGGGCTGTCTTTCACTTTAAGTCATTGTTTTTAATCTACTGGAGTCGTTCGGACTCTGGGGTCACACCATTGTCTAGTCCTCATTTTGTAAATCTTTCTGTAAGTTTGACTGTGTCAGGCAATGACAATACCTAAGACTGTCAGGAGAACAGGGTTACCCAGCTGTCTTTCACTTCTCAAAATGTAAGATCATATTTAAACATCTCCTGATTAAACTGAATTTGTTTGCCTCATAATGATCTTCTTTCCACGGCGCATATTCATTTCCACCACGAAGGAAGTGTCACACTGTGGTAGGGAGATGACGGGCTTCTCAGTGCGCCAGTTCACCTGTTTTACCAACATTAGCCCCTTTTACTCTGCCCACCAGATGAATCTCTTGCTTGGGTGCTCTATGTATTCACTGCTGCTGGATTTGATGCTACAACCCTTTCAGTACGATTGTCCGTAAGTGTTTTAGGCCTGTTGCCTTCCTGTGCACCCTAGTTGGTGAGCACAGAGTAAGGCAAAGCTCCAGTTTCTTTTGCATCATAGCTGCTTGTACTCTCATCTCCCTTCCCTGAAGAATATTGGTCTTCAACTAACCCAAGACACACTAATCTAGACGAGGGACCCATGGGAGACAATAGCTGTTCTCCGCAAAATGGACCACACCTGCGCAAATTTTGGGTCGATATTTGTCATTCAGGGGCAGTACTGCAAAGGAAACAGGCTGCAATGTGTACAAGATCCCTTCCCTCCTCCTACCGTGACCATGCATGACATCAAACATTAAACAATTCAAAACATATACCAAAGAATGATCATCAGACATGAATTTAATCCAATTTTTACTCAAGAACCTAAATTAAAATGCCAGCTAGTTTGGGTGTGATTTCTATTCAAAAAGCGCTACCAGTTTGATATATTTGTCCCAAAAACCCATTTAAAAGCCACAGTAAAATGAGGGATGGAAAATTGGAGAAAGTGTAGTTTTAAAAAGAAACCTTCCTTACCGTGAAAAAACCCAGTAGCACAGTCCCTCTTCCCTGATTTTCTGCATGAGGCAATATCACAGGTTGTAGCAAGAAAGGGTTCAAAAGTGAGGGTGAGAGGAGATCTCATAGTGCTAACAGGAGAAAGCACATTGAAGTTTGAGAAAAGGAGATTATGGTTAAAGATCTCCAGGTCCGTCGTCTAGTCACCTGTCCATCCTGTGCACATGCTTCCTGTGAAAGACACCCTCACCTTTCTAGATCCATGCTGTCAGCTACCTCTCGCCCCGTTCACATTACATCTTACACTCTGGCTTTCCAAAACGGATGGCTTCCTCTCTCGTGCCTTGGATGCGGAGCATCTTTCAGAAATGTAGTTTACAACAGGGCTTGATAGAGATCTTGAACTGAGGCAGAAGCTCCTGTTGCAGCTGCAAAGGTGCTCAGTGCCAGGTTAGCTGACACTCATCTGTAGCTCAGTGTATAAGCCTTGTCGATTAACCCCAGCAGTCCCATGCAGCTCCAGACGTTAAGGGAGACCCTTTATCCTGTCCGGCTCTTTTAACTTGGATCTGTTTTTGATTCTGCTCCATGGCAGAAAGGTCAGGTTTACAATCTTGGTAAATTCTTCTAAAATGTTAAGGCATGTCTGTTTTTGAGGACATCTTAAGGGGTCTTGAAACATCCATATATTTATTCAAGATGTTACTGAAGGCAACAATAGGCAAAGTGGCTAAAAGTCCCCCTTGTTCTAATGAGTGGGGGGGGGGGACCGGCATCACCCCCCTACTGGAGGAGGTGGAGCAATTGGGGCAGTCCAATGGTTCAGGTGCTTCTTCGTACCTCAGATTTCCTTAGTGCACCAATCCTTGGCGTGCCTCCACTGTCCTTTTTAATGCGGCATGTTCCGTGTGGTGACAATGGTGTATGTGCGTTTGTATGTATGTGGGCGTATTTGCAGTGTATATGGGGGGAGGGGAGGGAGCTATGGTGAACTGCACAGTTCTTTTACACTTTTATAGCGTGCCCTGTTGAGGACCTTGCCATGCACAACCTTTACTTACGACAACAAACTAAACCAATTCACTTTATAAACTTAAGGGCTTCTTGCAATCAGGATATGATACCCTGTTTGTATGGAACATTTCAAAACCACTGTGACCTGTAACAAAGTCAAATGCATTATGTGTTAAACAATCACCCTTCAGTATTTCACCATCTAACCTTTAATAAACATATTTTGTAATGTGGTTTATGACTCCCTGTGTTTTCTTTACGTTCTTTAGTGGCACAATGAGACGTAGAAGAGAAGGCTTTGATAATTGTTTCTTTTGATTCAAGTATTTCTGCTAGAGATTTCTACCCGCAGATTCCTCACCTTTCGACTGGATCCATAAACTTTTCAGTAGTGCCTCTTGGTAGGTGGCGCCGTTCCGCAAATGATGTGCGGAGCCTAGAGAGGCGCCACTCCTCCACCAGACATGGATACAGAGCTACCGCTCATCTCTTTGAGCTCCTTACCTCGATCAAAAATTTGTTTTACTGTGTGAAAGGGACGCCATCTCCCTAAATTACAGGTTTTAAGCCCTGTAAGGACTGTTGCAAGCAAATGTCTGTGATCGATCCTCATCAGACCAGCCTGTGGTCGAGCCGCAACTTTAAAGCCTACAGTGACTGCACCATACAAGACTGCAAGTCGAAACAATATGTTCGAGGCATATGAGCTGCAGATCGTACACTGTGCATGAGATCGCCATCTGGTGTTGGGCTCGGATGCTTGCACTTTGTTGTTGTCTTGGAAGAGTCTTTTGTAGTCACGAGATAGGTGACTCCTCCTTTGGACGATAGTGCGCATGGGCATCGACTCCATGGTTAGATTGTTTTTTTCCGCCATCGGGTTCGGATGTACCTTGCTGCGCTCCGGATCCACATCGATCGGTTCCCCTCTCGACGCGCAGAAGAACCTCCTACCGTTCGACGGTATTGTTTTCGATCGCGATCCCCTCATCGCGTCTCCACTCCAACACTGTTTCGAGTCCGGTCGCCGACGTTGGTCCGTTGGGCGTGTCGGCGCCATCATCCAGCATATGGAAAGGACTCCATTTAAAAAATGCAGGTGTGGGGCTAAATTCCCACACACAGATCTCCACGAGATCTGTAATCTTTGCCTCTCTCCAGAACACGAGAGCCAACACTGCCAAGCCTGTGACTCCTTTCGGTCCAAAAGACCATCCGTGATCGCCGGGCCCGACGACACGAAATGTCCAGGTCAGCCGCTCCCGCACCGGACGACATCTTTGACACAGGCTCCGACAACCCGGACACCGGAGATTTACAAATCGACACCTCCGGAGCCGAAGACTCAGGGTCCGACGACCAACTCATCACACCACACCAACGTACTGTGAGTACTGACGTCGATGCCCCTGCCCCCAAGAAACAAAAGGCTTCGGTCACACCTTCGCCTTCGGGCCTAGGTCTGCACCATCACAAAGCTTCAGGAGCCCCGCCTTCCGGCTCGACTCCCAAGCACCTAAAGCCTTCTGGCAGCTCGGGACCGAGCCAGCCACGTCCCGGAGCCGAAAAACACTCATCGGCACCGAAACACAAGACTAAGGTCTCGGCACCAACAGACCCTTCGGCGCTAAAGTCCAAGGTCCCAGACACCTCGACACCGAAGCATACCAAACCTTCGGCGTCGACAAAAAAACCCTCGGTGTCGAAAACTTCACCAAAGGACACCAAACAACCTCGCAAGCCCAAACAACACTCGGAGCCGAAATCTTCGATGCCGACCAAACACGCCAGCTCAGAAGAACTCTTGGTTCCCATCGACCCAAAGCAGAAAACTCTGCACATTGACCCTATTACCGGACAGGTACAATCAGTAATACCTCACAAGAGGAAGATACAGGAACCAACCACACCTGAGCCACCTCATAAGAAGAAAGACTCTTCCACATCACCTATAAAGTCTTTCTCTCCACCTCCACAACACCTCAGCCCTCTACACTCCCCGCCTCACTCTCCTCCACCTTGTTTTTCACCACAAGGGGATACAGACAGGGAGGATCATGATGATGACATGCAGTCACCTCACAACACCTACACTGATGACGACCTTCACAGTATCCCACCACAAGACCCCTGGGACAGTTATAACCTCCCAGATATACCTGTCCCTGAACCATACCCATCAAAAGCCTCACCTCCAGATGATGCTATAGGGTTTTCACAGGTGATAGACAGGGCAGCACAATACCATGGTGTCAAGTTACACTCAGACCCCCTGGAAGAAGACTTTTTACTAGAAACTTTTAGCCAGCCTCAAAAGTCTACCCATACTCTACCTATGCTTAAAGGCATTATTAAACATGCCCCTGAGGTCTTCAGAGACCCAGTTAGGGCTAGGGTTCTTAACCCAAGGATCGAGAAAAATATAAACCTGCCCCTTCTGACCCAGCTTATATTAAAGGCCAACTCCCTCTAGACTCATTAGTAGTTGCTAATGCACGGAAAAGGGCAAACTCCCAGACTACTGGTGAGACACCACCACCAGACAAGGAGTCCAAATTACTCGACGCATCGGGAAAAAGAGTTGCGTCTCAAGCAGCAAACATGTGGCGCATCGCCAATTCCCAAGCCTTACTGGCGAGATATGACAGAGCCCATTACGACGAGCTTGAAAAGCTCATTGAGCACCTTCCAGATCAGTATAAGACCAAGGCCAATGATCTAATACAAGAAGGCAAGATTGTCACAAACACCTCAATAAAGTGCGCCCTTGACGCAGCAGATACAGCAGCACGCACAATAAACTCAAGCGTTTTGCTGCGCAGACACGCATGGCTACGAATATCTGGCTTCAAGCAGGAGGTACAATCTACCATCCTCAATCTACCCTTAGACCAGGAACACCTGTTTGGGCCTAATGTGGACACTTCTCTAGAAAAAATGAAGAAGGACACAGACACAGCCAAAGCTATGGGAGCTCTACAAGCCACACCTAGCAGAGGTTCCTTTCGTCGCTCCTTATATAGAGGCGGCTCCAAAACTACAGCCACAGACACCACCTCTGCTAACTACAAAAACACCACTCAAACCTCCTCTAATAGAGGTTACTCCAGAGGTAATTACAGAGGTAATAACAACAGGGGTAGAGGACGCGGGTTTAACACACGCACCTCCCTACCACCAAACAGTGACTTCCCTCCGTTTCCCCCGATCATTCCACTCCCGTCGGGGAAGACTGTCAAAGTTCCTACCTGCGTGGAATTCCATCACCACCGACAGGTGGGTAATACAAATTATCCAGTATGGTTACTGCCTCGAACTCACTTCTACTCCCCCAACATACCACCCAGACAGCGTCCCATGTCCACGGAACATCTAACGCTCCTCAATCAAGAGGTTCTCTCTATGCTCCAAAAGCACGCAATAGAACCAGTCCCTCTACAACATCAGGGCACAGGGGTTTACTCACTATACTTTCTAATCCCCAAAAGGACGGTTCCCTCAGGCCCATACTGGACCTCAGACCCCTCAACTATTACATTCACTCAGATCATTTTCACATGATCACTCTTCAACAAATACTTCCACTACTCCAACAAGGCGACTTCCTTGCCACACTAGATCTCAAGGACGCCTATTTCCATATTCCCATTCACCCTGCGCACAGGAAATACCTAAGGTTCATAGTGGACGGACAACATTATCAGTTCAAAGTCCTCCCATTCGGGGTGGCAACAGCACCAAGGGTTTTCACCAAGTGCCTAGCAGTAGTAGCTGCGCACTTACGAAGACAACACATTCACGTGTTTCCGTATCTAGACGACTGGCTAATAAAAGCCAAGTCACACAACCAATGTGTACAGCACACACTCCAAACAGTTCGGCTACTACACAATTTGGGGTTCACAATAAACCATACCAAATCGCATCTCCATCCCTCCTACATACATCAGTACCTAGGAGCCACAATCAATACCTCCAGGGCCCTTGCATACCCCAATCCTTCCAGGATAACAAGTATGCAAGCCCTCATCAACAAATTCCTACCTCAACACTACCTTCCAGCTCGAGTGTTTATGCAACTCGTAGGAATGATGGCCTCGTGCATCTTTATTGTCCCTCACGCACGACTTCAAATGCGGCCCCTGCAAGAATGCTTAGCACGTCAGTGGAACCAAGCTCAGGGCCAGCTTACAGATCTGGTGTTGGTAGACAGCCGCACTCATCGCTCTCTGCAATGGTGGAACATACAAAACATTTCCAAAGGGCGGCCGTTCCTAGAGCCAGTTCCACAAATAGTGCTCACAACAGACGCATCTCTCACCGGGTGGGGAGCTCACCTCCTTACCCACACAACGCAGGGCAGCTGGACCAAGTCACAAAAACTGCTCCACATCAACCACCTAGAATTATTAGCAATATTTCTAGCGCTAAAGTCATTCCAACCGCATCTTACTCACAAGACTGTCTTAGTCAAAACAGACAACATGACAGCAATGTACTATGTACAAAAACAGGGGGGACACACTCTCTACAGCTGTCTCGCCTGGCGCAAGCCATATGGAGATGGGCCATTCCTCAAAACATTTACCTCCTTGCAGAACACCTTCCAGGAGTTCACAATCACATTGCGGATCTGTTAAGTCGACAGACACAACAGATTCACGAATGGGAACTGCATCCGCAAGTTCTACAACCTTTTTTCCAAATGTGGGGCCATCCACAAATAGACCTGTTCGCCACACAAGAAAACACAAAATGCCCAACCTTCGCCGCCAGGTTCCCACACCCGTCGTCCAAGGGCAATGCAATATGGATGAACTGGTCAGGCAGATTTGCATACGCTTTTCCGCCTCTCCCACTCATTCCCCTAGTAGTACGCAAACTCAGACAACAGTCTCTAACAATGATCCTAGTTGCTCCCACATGGGCAAGACAACCATGGTTCACAACACTTCTCGAACTCTCAGTAGTTCCACACCACAAACTGCACCTCTCTCCACACCTCTTAACTCAGAACCATGGAGAGATCAGACACCCCGATCCAGGTCAACTGAATCTGGCAATATGGCTCCTGAAGTCCTAGAGTTCGGTTACCTTAACCTTCCACCTGAGTGTATGCAGGTCATTAAAGAAGCCAGACGTCCCACTACCAGGGCTTGTTATGCAGCAAAATGGAAAAGGTTTGCTATTTATTGCAATAACAACAATATCAACCCACTAGATGCCTCCATACAAAACATTATCTGTTACTTGCTGCATCTGCAAACATGTAACCTAGCATACTCATCCATAAGATTACATCTTGCCGCTCTAGCCGCATACTTACAAAACAGACAGCATTTGTCACTGTTTCGAGTACCTGCAATTAAAGCCTTTATGGAAGGCCTTAAAAGAATCATTCCCCTAGATTGCCACCCTCTCCAGCATGGAATCTAAATATTGTCCTCACCAGGCTCATGGGTCCCCCATTTGAACCTCTGCACAAATGTGAGTTACAATTTCTTACATGGAAAGTAGCCTTCCTAATTGCAATAACCTCTCTCAGAAGAGTGAGTGAGATTCAGGCTTTAACCATACAAGAACCTTTTTACAAATCCATCGTAATAAAGTAGTTCTCAGACCAAACCCCAAATTCCTACCTAAAGTAATTTCTGCTTTTCACCTTAACCAATCAATAGAGTTACCCGTCTTTTTCCAAGACCCAGACTCTGTAGCAGAAAGAGCTCTACACACACTAGATGTCAGAAGAGCCCTACTTTACTACATTGACAGGACCAAACCTTTCAGAAAGACAAAACAATTATTTGTAGCTTTCTCCCCACCACATAAAGGTAATCCCATCTCAAAGGCTGGCATTGCTAGATGGATAGTCAAATGCATTCAAATTTGCTACCAAAAGGCTAAACGCACCTTAATAATTCCCCCTAGGGCACATTCCACACGTAAACTAGGGGCTTCTATGGCATTTTTAGGGAACATCCCCTAAATGACATATGTAAGGCAGCAACATGGTCTACGCCACATACCTTTACCAAACACTACTGTGTTGATGTACACGCAAAGCAGCAAGCTGCTGTGGGCCAAGCTGTTCTTAAAACACTTTTTCAGACTACTGCAACTGATACAGGTGACCACCGCTAGGGGAGACACTGCTATACAGTCTATGCACAGTGTACGATCTGCAGCTCATATGCCTCGAACGGTAAATGCTACTTACCAGTATGCATCTGTTCTTGGCATGTAGAGCTGCAGAGTCGTACACGCCCACCCACCTCCCCGGAACCTGTATCCGTTCCAGTATAATCTTAATTAGATATATTCACATGGACATCTTTTTCTTCTTACTGACTCCATCTTTTCCCATCATGGCGAAAAACAATCTAACCATGGAGTCGATGCCCATGCGCACTATCGTCCAAAGGAGGAGTCACCTATCTCGTGACTACAAAAGACTCTTCCAAGACAACAACAAAGTGCAAGCATCCGAGCCCAACACCAGATGGCGATCTCATGCACAGTGTACGACTCTGCAGCTCTACATGCCAAGAACAGATGCATACTGGTAAGTAGCATTTACCATCTCCAAGGACCGGAAGACTCGGCGACCAGACCAGTCAAAGTCGAAAGTTCAGTTCTGGTCCCGTTCGAGATCCAGAAGTTGCAGGAGTCGTTCCAGAAGTCGGTCTTCATCTCGCTCAAAGTCTTCGGATAAGTCAAAGGAAAAGCACAAGAAATTTTAACGAGACTCAGCCCCTTCCCGCCACTCACACTATCCTGAGAAGGCTCTGTGGTGGCGCCATACATCTCGATCTCTCTCCCAAAGCTGTTCGACTTTGGAGCTGATCCTGCAACTTGTTCCGGTACAACCTGAGTTTACGGGGCTGCCTGCTACTCCTAAACAGATTGAAGAGTTCTGTGAGACCATGTTCCAACTCTTTCGATCCTTGCGGACTTCCTCTGGTGCTCTTACGGGCCCCATGGAGCCGACAGATTCTCCATCTGAATTACCGCTGGCAGGTTTGCCTTCAGCACCAGCTGGACCTTCCGAGCTACTTACGGGGCCGCCTATGGCTCCAGTCTCTACTCCACTTCTGGCACCACAGTCTATGCCTGTTCCCGGTACTTTGACACCAACTTCAACGCCTGAAGATGAGGTCCAAATTGTCTTTTCTGATGCTGCACTCGATTGCTGTAGAGGCCTGCTTCTCCTGCTAGATCTGCCTCCAACACACCCTACATTCCCTTTTCGGCCCAGATTCGGAGAAAGATGAAGATGTGGGTGATGAGACTGGCCAACCTTTGACCACGAGAGTTGGTATGACGACCTGCAGGAGACCAGTGTTCTTTATACCTACCCTGAGTCGGTATCCTCTCACCCCCTACACCTTCCACTTAGGAGAGCCGGAGCAAACATCCACTGAGCCCCTCTTCAATGGCGTAGCAAGGGAGAGCGGGGAGCGGTCTGCCCTAGGCAGCACAAGTTTTGGGGTTTTGGGGGTGGCGGCCTCCCCCCGCTCTTACCTGCGGCCGTCGCGGGGCAGCAAACGCAGGGATCTTCAGCAAACTCCCCCCCCCCCCCCCCCCGCTCTTACCTGGAGCCACTTTAGGGCGGCAAACGCAGGGACCGTCACAGGCGGCAAAAGTTCTAACAAGGCCACTGTCCTTCCGTTTTAACGAGGTTCTTACAGATAATTTGTTGGGAGTATGGGCCAAACTTGCTCTGGCCCCCCTAATCAACCGCCACATTGCACAACGCCACCGCCCAGCCCCGGGAGATCCTGCGTGTTTATCTCCTACCCCTCTCCTGGATGCATTGTGGTGCAGGGATCTGCAAGTAAGACTAACCCAAACACATTCCGTACTACTCCCCCAGACTGGGAGTCCAAACGGGTGGAAACATTCTGGAAACGAGTCTTCTCATCCACCAGCTTGTTGCTCCGATCAGTGAGTGCCTGCTGGAGCGCTATTCCCATGCATTTTGGAAATCGGTGGCTCAAGTCCTCCTATGGGTCCCTGAAGACCTTTGACCTATCCTTGTCCAGGCCATACAGGATGGTTGTGACACGGCCAAGTTTACAATTCATTGTGGTTTGGACACCACTGATTCCATCTTGCGGGCCACTGGCACCAGTGACGCTATTCACAGCCACGCGTCGCTGCGGCCTGTTGGATTTTCAGGCGATGTTCAGTCATCCCTCATGGACATGCTGGTCGATGTACTCACCTGTTTGGGGACAAGGCAGACTCCGCTCTGGAGCAGTTCAAGTAGAGCAGTGCCATGATATGTTCCCTTGGCTTGTCTGCCCCACCTCGCCAGCCACATCAGCCCTACATCACTTTTCGCGGCTTCAGTAGAGACGCACCATACCGCCAACTCATCCAACCTCCACAAGGTGCCAAGCAGATTTGCGGCTGTAGTGCCCACTCCACGGACAAGGTCAACTGACCGCCCTTTCCACCCCCTCCTTGCAGACCCACCTAACAAACCCCTTTAGCGTACCTCTAGCAGAGCACAGCCACCCGGTGGGAGGCAGGATCTGATGATTCTTGCCAGGTGGGCAGGTCTAACATAGGACATGTGGGTCCTGCAGATTGTTCGGAAGGGCTATGCCCTACATTTCTTTTCCACGGCGCTACACCTCCCACCTTTCCCCAGGCGACTCGCGGAGCACAATCTCTGTTTTTCAGCAAGAAGTGCAAGCCCTTTTGGTCAAAGGGGTTATCGAGAGGGTGACCGTGCTGGAAGCAGGATGTGGTTGTTATTCCTGCTACTTTTTTGCTGGCCATAAAGGACAAAGGCCTTTGGCTGTTTTGGACCAGCGCGTTCTTCACGCCTTGCTCCGGAAGGAAAAATTCAGAATGCTTACACTGGCCCAAGTCTTGTCTGCCCTCGAGACTGGAAGATGGTGTTGGATCTGCAGGACGCCTGTTTCCATACATCTGTCCTGCAGCCTACCGGCACTATCTGCGGGACATAGTGGGACAGGAGCATTTTCAGTTTGCTCTGCTCCCTTTTGGTTTCACTAGTGCCACTCGGGTGTTTACGAAAGGGATGGCGGCGGTGGCAGCACCTTCGGAGGTCAGGGGTGCCAGTCTTCCACTAGCTCGACGACTGGCTGCTGCAGGCGGGCTCGCCCAAGCAGTTTCCAACCACCTCCATATTACAGCGAATCTGCTGTCATCGTTTGGGTTCACTATCAATGTGCCAAATTCATACCGGACTCCTCAGGCGCTCCCTTTCATCTGAGCCATTCTGGACTTGGTTTGGTTTTATGCCTTTCCCCCGGGGAAGAGCGTCCAGGACATTCAGACTATGATTCCAACGTTTCAGCCTCGGTCCTGGATTTCAGTGAGGTCAACTCTGAGGCTGCTGGGACTGATGGCCTCCTGCACCTGCTTGTCAAGCACGCCAGGTGGCATATGCGGGCTCTGCAGCGGGATCTGAAGTCTGTGTGCCCAACATCAAGAAGGCATCTCCG
Source organism: Calotriton arnoldi (assembly GCA_963921515.1). Taxonomy (NCBI): domain Eukaryota; kingdom Metazoa; phylum Chordata; class Amphibia; order Caudata; family Salamandridae; genus Calotriton; species Calotriton arnoldi. The sequence continues at coordinate 1,618,293 of CAWUFW010001592.1, forward strand.
ACTGCATTCAGATTTTGGAGGAGACTGCAAAAGATCTGCAGTGGTGCACGATGACACTTTCCCTTCCCCACCCAGAGCTGACAGTGGTGACTGATGCATCGCTTCTTTGATGGGGTGACTATCTGGGAGAGGTGGAGATCAGAGGTCTGGGGTCTCCAGCAGAGTTTCAGCTTCATATCATCCTTCAGAAGCTGGGGTCCATCTGCTTGGCATTGAAAGCCTTTCTTCCATCCATTAAGGAGAGGCTAAGGGGAGCATACAGGTGCTCAAGCACAACACCACTGCCATGTGGTATTGCAACAAGCAGGGCGGGGAGAGGGGTAACAGACCCTGTGCCAAATGGGGAGAACCTTGGCTAGACCATGCGCCACCGCAAAGAATGCGCAATGTCAACAGTTCTGGACATTGAAGTTTCCAATCTGTCACCGCTCGAATTTGCGTTCCACCTCAAGTGAAACTCAGGCCTCCTGTATGCATTTCCGCCAATACCACTTCTGCCGAAAGCTCTCAAGAAGATCAGGACATCCTATGGCTCCAGAGTGGGCTCGGCGAGTATGGTGTCCAGAATTCCTTGGCTTTAGCATCTGTCCTCCGATCAGGCTGCCCCTCCAGAAAGACCTGTTGTTGCAGCAACAATACAGCATTCTGCACCTTGGCCTTTGCAGTCTTCGCCTTCATGCTTGGAGATTGTGCTGCGACAGCTGAACACCTTTGACCTTATTCCAGAGGTGGTTGATGTTATCTTGACAGCCAGGCGTCCCTTGACAAAAACTGAATATGCCTGTCATTTGTACAAATTTGTGGCTTGGTGCTGTACTTTGCAGATAGACCCCCTCCAGACTCGTGCTTGTGGTGGCATCCATCTTGCGGGAGCGAGCAGCGGCGCGCAGGGGCCATCTGTTTCCAATTAGCGTGGCCACGCGCGCTTGTTGACATTGCTCTACTCTCGCTCCCCTGCCTGTCTCACCCTCCCTTATTAGTTTAGAAATGCACATGGCATTCCCTTGCCTTGTCTTTTTAGAATACGATCAGATAACTAGAAACATTTTGTATCATCAGATCATGCAGCAGATGAAGTATTTGCAAATCCATAATGTTAAAAATACTGTGTCCACAAAATAGTATAATTCCTGTGTTCCTTCCTATGGATGAGGTTTTGTTAATCTTCGGAAAGGAAACCTAGACTGGCTCTCATTGAAAAGTGAATATATATGAAACAGTCTCTGGCGCCATCTACTGACAACACGATAATTCGGCAGTTGATAGAAAGACTAAGCCGATGGGATTTATGGCACCTCTACAAATCGGTGTTGACAGTACTAGAAAGCACCCTGAAGCGGCGCTGGTGGCATAAACCACTTTGTAAAACAAAAGCAGTAATGTACAAATATTTACATAACCCTCAAGTTCCTTTAACACAGCGAGGCAGGCACAGGCTTCAGGAAATAAGCCTCCGGGTGCCTTTCAGAATCGTCTTGGGGTCTCAAACGCAGGCGTGACTTGTTTATAAACGAGAACTTTTAGCGAGACTGGTATGTTTTCAGACATTGCAAACTATTAACACGAATGCTGTACATGTGATTATTTTATTCAGTTTGTAAATATAGCCAGATGGTAAGCTAAGCAGCGGTGCAGATAAAATATATGTATGACTTAAACCCAAGATTTACTTACAACGTAATGTTATATTACAGAACATCGCTAACTTGTAATTGTGAAAATTCTCCAAGGAGACCGTTCCATTTTAGCATTTTTAGTGTCAATTAATATTGACCGTATAGTTAGTGTTGGCATACTCTGTCGTTTCAAACTCTATGTATCCTTTTTGATAATAGGAACACAATATGACGTAGCAAGGAGTAGTCATCTGAAAGTACATTTTTTTGTACACAGGCATCGATAGATTTAGTGGAGCCTGTAATGGATGCTCCTAGTTTAGGGTAAGTAGTTGTAAGGTTTGTTAATATATCGACCAGCAACTAATTGTGATGTCATACTGAGGGTCTGGTGGCTAATGGAGTTACATACTCTGCACGTACATTTCAATGACATTTTGTAGAGTTAAAGCGCCAGAGACAATCGGACTTCATGAGCCCCCCACAGCACCGGAGTCTTCACGCAATGAACGCTTCACTTAGCATTTTATATCGAATTATCAGGACGGTGATTTTTGTTTCTGCAGATTTCAGAACTTCATGTAGTCTGAGGCTGTTCTCCTGAAAAAAGCAGAACTTTGTTTTGCTCAATGCTTCATTTGTTTAAAAAATAGTGCAGGGGCCCCAAGTTGTTCATAGGAGCCCACTGTCAACGCTGCTGAATGCCCGGGTTGCGAAATGCAATGGCTGTCTAGTTTTGATTCCTCTTTTTAAGTCTCACCTTCACCACGTATGTACTGTGCTTGCAGGGCTATTGTTTACAATAAAGGGCTTTTTTCATAGGCTGTTCAATACTCTAGTGATGCAGTCGCACACAGAATGTTATAGTGCTGTGGACCTGCATCAAGGCACTTGTCTTTGTGTCTGTGCCTTAAAGCCTTGGAATGTGTCCATAAATGTTTTCCTGCATAAGACTGCATGGCCCAGTGTGTAGTAATTGTTTAGCTCTTCAATCCCTGGCGGCACAGCACCCCGGATAATGTGCTGCATGGTTACACGCTAATAAGGTCCCAAAGGCGAGACCTATTGGCTATGCCAATGCTTGTTTGTTTTATCCATAGCCCAGCAAGGATTTGCTTTGGGCACAGTTAAAGGGTAACTTTGAGCTCTTTCAGCTTTTTTGCAGTTGCCAGATCAGCTCGCATTAAGTCTCTGGTTGCTATGCACTTTTTGAAAGGTTTACAACATTTGTTTCCTGCCTCTCCCTGTGTCATGCCACAGTGAGACCTTAACTTGTTCCTTAGATTTCTGATGTTCACTCTCTTCGAGAGGCTTCACAGCTACTCCTTGCAGCTCAAGACAGTGTTCCTTGACACCATAACATTGGTGCGGCATAAGCAAGCTTCAAGCTCTCTTTAACCTGCCATACATCACCTTCTTCCCAGACAAGCTTCATTTTCAGGCACGGTCATCCTTCTTACCTAAAACTGACGTCTTTCCTCGTCGGTCAGAACATCACCTTGCTCCACCTCTCCCCTCTAAGGAGGAGGAGAGGCTCCATCGAATGAATCCCGAGAGAGCGCTAAACTTCTACATCGATGATACCAAAGAACACCGGGAGAACGATCAGCTCGTTGTGAGGTTCTCTTGAGCGAAAGAAGGCAGAGTTGTGCAGAAGAGAACCATTTCCCACTGCATCATGCTGTGATTTAAGAACTGCTATGCACTGGCTATAAAGCAGCCTCCGGAAGGACTGCATGCTCACTCTACCAGGGCCAAAGTTGGCACGAGTCTTCCCTGTCCCGGATATTTGCCAGGCGGTTACATGGGCATCTCGCCTTACGTTCACAAAGCACCAATGTCTGGACAGTTAGGTTAACCGAAAAGCACATTTTGCCCGCTCGGTCCTGCAGGACTTTCTGGTTTGAGTCTATCCACAGGCCGCCTCCAAATAGGTTCAGCTTTAGTATCTATTCAAAAGGTGAGGATTCTGCGGCTAGAAAGCTCTATCAGGAGAACAAGATACTTATATTCTATAGTGCTCTATCTAGCTGCGGATTCTTCACCGACCCTCCCATCCTCCCCGTTCTCTGCTTATACTCTATCCATTAATAAGATCCCAAGTCTAGGAGTCTGCCCACTGGTCACACCAATTTGTTTTTGGGCCTCGGCGTCTCGGGCAGAGACACTCTTGAAATTAACGGACATCACTGCATTGGAGTGGCACCTATGTAGGCTCCGCACATCATTTCCAGAGCACAACGGCGTCAGTGAAGAGCCACACAGCGCCACCTAGCGGTGTGCAGAGGTACTGCTGAAAAGTTTCCGGATCAAGTCTGACATCTGGGGAGTATTCAAAAGGTGAGGAATCTGCAGCCAGATAGTCTATAACAGAAAGTGCTTTACCAAAGGTACGTAACTTGTTCTTCATAGTGATCGAAGTTGTTGTTTTGGAAGCCCATAATCTGATGTCCTGGAAACATTTGTATTTGCAGCCTCTGCATATTCAGGAACTCATCTCATAAGCCATGTTGTACCTCACAGTCAGTTGAATTCATATTCATTAAAAAATAAATCTAAATTGGTTTTATAAAATCATCACTTAATTATGCATGGTGTATGAAGTTTGGTGTAGCCCTGTCTGATTGGTCTTTCATGCTTTGATTTTTATTATGGAAGGTCAAAGTTATTGATTAATTCAAACCGTGAGAAGGAAGGATACAAGTGTTGCATTGTAAAAGAGATAATGAAATGCAGAGACTGGAAGGGTGATGAGAAGTCAACAAACAACTTGTTGGGAGTTATGGAGAGCAAGGAGTGTCGCGCCTTGACCAAAGAGGAGTGCAGGAAACTGGCTGAGCAGGAGGCGAGGGCACACTATAGAAGTAAGCAACACAAACTACAGGATAGGCAACAAGGCAGGGAAATTGACCAGAAGGGAGGAGGGACAAAGATGGGTTCACAAAATCACCAAACCAGGCAGGGGGTGGTGGACTCGGCAGCGAATATCGCCTGGGCCTTTAAAGATTTCCTTAGTGCTTTATGCTACTGGAGACTGCCTGGACGAGTTTGTAGATGATGTACCTATCCCAGTCTTAGAAGTAGGCGCTAGAGCACTCTTTGGGCTGCTCATACAGCTGGTGGAATTGGTGGGAGAAATCAAGCAGATTTGAAGCTGGAGGATCCCCGCCCCCAATGGCTTCTCGCAGAATTCTCTTGGTGTATAAGAGACAAGATAGGGCAACCCCTGAGAGGTGCAGAGGGTGGGCAGTCTTACTAGGGACCTCAGAAGAGCAACAATAGTTCTCAGTTATAAAATAGGCAGACCACCCGAGGAATGTGGATCTTGTAGACCCATCCGTTTATTGAATAGCAAAGCCAAGGTGGTGGCAAAAGTGCTGGCCTTGCGCTTTGGTCAAGTGATAGGTAACCCACCTGCGGCATTGCTGATATGTCAGGCCTTCTCCATTCGAATGACGGATATATCAAGCTCGACGTGAAGCTTTATATCAAGAGATTTGTAAGTGATACGTAAAAAAGCTGTTGGCTGCTAAAGATTGGCATCTGGTTTGCCAACTCTGTTGTATAAGTTGATCACAGATTAGGCAACAAGGGGAACCTGGCAACACCGAAGGTGTCCATGGTGTCAGGGATTTGTTTGGCACTTGCTGATGAGGGAGTTGAAACCCTGCCCTGCCTGAGAGTCTGCAACAAACCGAGTCCACTCCAAGGGGAAAATGTAAAGGATCATTGGCACAGCAACCATCAGAATGGACTTGAGAGTGGGACTGGCACAAAGAGACTGGCCAGCATCAGTAGGACCAGTGACCAGGAGGTACAGGCTCCGCAGCTAGTCTTCTGAAACCAAGTCTCTATCAAGTAACCACTCTACCATAACGCAGCTGACGGAGAGGTCTTAGCCTCCCCGCCACCGGATAGTTACTATTAAAACGAATGAGGATTCCTACAATAAGCCTTAAGGATACCTGCCCCATTTGCAGAGGGAGGTTTTTATTCTTCAGAACAGATGAATAGAGCAGTCACGTTTTCAAGGGTGATGAAAAGTAGTAATTCTTGCGGCAGAGGCATGCTCAAGAGTTAGCCTGATACACCTGGAAGGGAACGCAACAAAGCTGTGCTGGAGCAGTGTAAGCTGTGCTGGAGCAATGCAACCTGTGCTGGAGCAATGCAACCTGTGCTGGAGCAATGCAACCTGTGCTGGAGCAATGCAACCTGTGCTGGAGCAATGCAACCTGTGCTGGAGCAATGCAACCTGTGCTGGAGCAGTGTAAGTTGTGCTGGAGCAGTGTAAGCTGTGGTAGAGCAGCGACAACTGTGGTATAGCAGTGTAACCTGTGTTGGAGCAGTGTAAGCTGTGCTGGAGCAGTGTAACCTGTGCTGGAGCAGTGTAACCTGTGCTGGAGCAGTGTAACCTGTGCTGGGGCAGTGTAACCTGTGCTGGGGCAGTGTAACCTGTGCTGGGGCAGTGTAACCTGTGCTGGGGCAGTGTAACCTGTGCTGGGGCAGTGTAACCTGTGCTGGAGCAGTGTAACCTGTGCTGGAGCAGTGTAAGCAGTGCTGCAGCAGCGACAACTGTGGTAGAGCAGTGTAACCTGTGTTGAAGCAGAGTAAGCTATGGTGGAGCAGGGTAAGCTGTGGTTGAGCAGTGTTGTTGCGGGGATTCTGCTCATACACAGAACTATGCACAAGAAAACAGGACCTCAGTAAATAGGGGGGTACCTCCTATCACCTTAGTACCCAAAATCCCAACCGACTAGCAATAGTGTCTCATTCGGTCACCTACAAATATCAAGAAGCTATGAATGTTTAGACAACCCAGAACACGAGCACTCCTGACTCACCTCAGAGTCGCGGGAACAAGACAATCTTTCGCTCTCACGTACTTGTCCACAATAAAAACAATCAGAGTCACTAAATAAGTTCAAAATGTTTATTTTGACTATAGTGATCCATGAAACAGTATGCGAACCACAACTAGCAGCAAAATGCATAAGGCAAGAATCATTAGCATTGTTACAATACCATAGAATACAAAAGGAGTCGTCATTTTATAAAGACTGTGAAAAAAGCAAAATAACTGGGCCTAATCACCCTCCCCTTGGCAGTAAGAAGTTATTTTATATAACAGAAGATCTCTAGGCATTATTACCAGACCCCTACCTGAAAGCCTAAACGCAAAGGTTTACATCATAGGAACAGTAGAGCTCAGCTCCATGGAACGGCTTTCTTCGAGAGTGTTTCAAAAACATGCAACAACGCTATATCAAAGCTTGATTCTTCCATACTGCAGCTGTTGGGAACATGTTTTGTCTAGGTAATAGGGACTGACCAGAACAGAATAACAAGAGACATTGTTGACCGACCTTGCACATTATGTTCAGACAGAATTGAAGGGAAGGCTGAGAACTTGAAAAACAATCTTATCATGTACAGGGCAGAGGGAAAGTGTCGCGAAAACAAACTCTTAGCAGAGGCGTGCGCAAAAGCAGCAGCATAGGGCAAGCAAAACTCATGCTAACTTAGCAATGTCGACAATGTATCTAAGGGCTACATAACCCCTTATTACACCCTCCCCCTGGTAAGTCAGTAGGACATAGACAGAAGAACAAAAACAGAGTTCAAAAGTCAGGCAGTGTTTAAAATGTTGGTGAGGGACTTTCTAAAAAAAAAAACAAATCTGAGAAAAAAGGGAAAGTTCGAAGAAAAAGCTAAAGGCATTTTGAGCTTGAAAAAAGAGTCTGTATTTCAGACAGTGGAGTAGGGACGACCCAAGTAGTCAATCCATGAAGGTTTGGGTACAAAGGAATGCAATTCCTTCCAATAGTTCATCATTGCCATTGGTGGAAAAAAGCGATGACATCCAATTTAGTAAGTCGAAGGAACAGTCATAGTCCTCACAAGCAGGAGCATCCAAAAGTAGAAAAGGGAAACTTGTGTGATATTCAATGAAACTTCGTTGTAGGAAAGTCTGCACAGCCGCACAGACATCCCATTGATCCATTAATATATAATATAATATAACATGTGTATTTGTAAAGCGCACGTTCACCCAGAGGTCTCTTGGCGCTGAATAACAGATGTTCATTGTTACCCAACTTAATGGTACTCATTTTATCGACCTCAGATGGATGAAAGGCTGAGTGGACCCACCGGGATTTGAACCTGTGACCATGAGGTCGAACACAGGCCCCTGCAATGGACGCATTAGTCCACTGAGCCACCAGACCCAAGTAAAGCTGCACGTGTCATTTGACCATCCACAGAACAAGCCTCGTCATGCGTCTCTAAGGGACCCATTAACCGGCTGAAATCAGGGATTGGACACCACGTGTTCAATAAGCAAAGTTCCATCGCCCAGGAGAAATGACATCTTTTGCAATGAAGCACTGGCTGCACGCAAGTAAAGTAGGCAAAGCGGAATGTCAAGTCATAACTCACGCCAAGCGTTGCTAAAGGCAAACATCCAAAAGCCTCATATAGGCGATCACGGCACAGTTGTAGCTGGGCCGGTCTGTGCAGAGCCACAAAGTGAGAAGCCATTATGAAGCACAAGGAGGAGAAGCAGGACACCAGCTGCCAGCGCCAATATTAAGGGGAACCCTCCGAAAACGCTGGAAAATATAGAATGAATAAAAGCCGGTACTACCCCGAATATAGTTTGAAAGGAAGAGACCAGGCCAGATCCCACATATTTAAAAAAAATGTGCAAGGCCTGTCGTATCAGATGCATTAAATATTTGGTGAATTAGTTCCCCAAAATGAAGTGGGAGGTTAGTGTTAAGAAGGGACTGTATCTCACTCGAGGTCCGTGCCACCTGCAACCTGAATGTTTCACGGGCGGAAGTGAGGGCCACCTCCTGTTGGAATAAAAGGGCTTTGAGCCTGCTCAACTTGTTGAACTCTGTTTTCAAAGTCGGAATGTAAGGCCAAAGCGAAGAATCTAAACTCCCATGCGGGGGCGGGAAAAGTACATTGCTACAGCAAGTTACGCGCTGGGAAACAGTTACCAAGTATGGGGCACCCGCCCGCAAACCACAGCAGTCTTGATTGTTTAAAATGAGATAGCTGCTGTTAGTAAGCAATGTAAAGACAGGCGTGACGGATGGTACTGGGGTCCCTTTTAAAAAGCAAGCGAGATTGGGTGCTGACACGTTACACTCGCCGTGTAATTTAACTTGTTTGCACACTAGAGAGTGACCCACTACCGAATCACACTCTTCCCCAGTGAGAAAAACTTCTTTATCCTCCCTCAAACACTGATAAGCAAAGGGCAGGACCCATAATTCATGCAGAAAAGCACTGCCAAGCGGTTCAAAGCGGCCAACAGGAAAGTGTTGCATGCATGATTTAAATTGAAAAAGCGAAAAGGGCAAAGTGATAACGCCATGAATTAACCAAACAGCAGAGTCCGTTTCCGCTACGGAGAACGGCAAAGGCTCCAATTGTTCAATATGCAACAGCGTATATACAGCATCTTTCATGGACATAAACTCCTGTTTATCAGTCAGGTTAAAAGGCAAAAATAAAGCAGTGGCATTTAAATAATCCCAAGGCACTTTACCCATTTTCAGTGTCTGCAACGTCCAAGCAAACTGCATGACCGACCTTAACTGATTCTGACCATGTTATAACACAGAAACATCACTTAGACAATATTGTTTCTTCTGTAATAGATATTGTTCAAAGGTGTAAATGCGTGAAGAAAGCGTGTTAATGCTGTTGTCCACTACAGCAAGGACTTTTTCCAAGTTTGCCTGATCAATTTGAGGCAGACGGAAGGCGGCATCCATCTGTGACAGCTTCCGAATTTCATTATAAGAGGCATAAAGAAATCTCTTGGCCCTTGGATTACGTGGGCCTAGGAGAAAATCAGCCAAATCTATATCATTCGATAGGATCGAAAGGTGCTGTTTGACAGATGCAAGGGTAGAGTGTTCTAGCCACTGCTGGCACAATGTACCTACCGAGTATGTAGTCACAGAATGATGAGGTGGATAACGTGGATCAGGCTTAGTCTGAATGAAACCAGGTGTAACATTATAGAATCGCAACTGGCATGCATTAGCATTAGTTTGCCACAACAACCACCCTAATGAATCAACCTCAGAAACATTAAAAGAGGCATTTTGAAGGAGAACCTGCAAAGCCTCAATGGTGTAGTTATTATGTAACCGCCAATTATCATATTCAGCCAATGAAGGAATCACTTTTTAATATTGAACTCCACCTCTCTATCCTGACGCTGGAACTTTCATCTCTCAGGAAACACTTTAACGCCCTCTCCGATACTAAACTTGCCAACCATACCCATACTTTGGGCGCTGTACATTCTAACACTTCATTCCCTCAACAAAGGAGTACCACTCCTTTTGGTATTTCTACCGATGGACCTCCCGGTAACTGTCCTCTTATACCGCCCCACTCCATCTCCCCTTCCTGGACCCCTGGGACTAAAATAATACCCACCTCCCCACCCCCATAACTACTGATCCTCCTGCACTTCACTCCTCTATCCCGGTGATCCTAGGGAGAAGTCGTATCCCTACCACTCCTGGCTCACCCCGACCTCCTCAGCAACTAACCACCATCCATTCCTGTTGTCCCCCCAATACCTACACTAAACCCCTCAACTGCATCCTGGTCAATTGTCGATCGGCCGCACGACATGCTACTGAAATCTCGGAAACCATCCTTAGTGAAGCTATTGACATTGCTTTTCTTACGGAAACTTGGCTCAAGGCCCACTCTTCATCAATTATTGACCTACTCGCCCCCCCGGGTTACTCCATACTCAGAAAAGATAGACTTGACAAAATTGGAGGGGACCTAGCCATAATCTATAAAGATGATCTCCAACTCTCCCTTGTTCAGAACCCCGATCAAACTACTTTCGAATACATTGGAGCGGAACTTAAAGCTCAAGGCTCCCCTCCCATTCGGCTACATAATATCTACCATCCCCCTGGTGACCCTCTGCCCTTTGTGGAGGAATTATCTGACCTGCTTTCCCAAGCCTCGATTTCCAACTCCAAAAACCTCTTCCTCGGAGATTTTAATATTCATTGGAACAATAAGGATGATCCCGCGGTTTGCATCCTTAATGACCTCCTTGATGTTACTGACTTGAATCAACTTTGCCATTCGCCAACACATTCCAAAGGGGCTTCCCTTAATGCTATTATTACTAGCAAAAATCTGGCTTCCCTTTCCCACATTGTCCCCGTTGACTGGTCTGACCATCACCTTATTCTCTTCACGATCAATAGCGCTGCACCTCCCCCTACCCCCAAAAATACATCATCAAACATAGGAAATTAACCAGAAATCTTCACCTTATCCCACCAGGTGTTCTAGAGACTAAGATTAAAGCTAAACTTCAACTTCCACCTCCCTCACAAAATGCTAATGACCTTAACGAACACTACAACAAATCCATCATCGAGGTCCTGGACCAAATTGCCCCTGCCAAATTAAAACCACTAAAAAACATCCCTGCCAAATCTTGGTTTAATGCTGATCTTAACAATGAGAGACGCTCTCTTAGGCTGTCGGAACGCACATGGAGACAACACCCCTCCCCTACAAATCTTGCCCTCCTCAGAGCCGCTAGGACTAATTACAAAAAACACATCCTCAATGAAAAGGCCTCCTTTTTCCGCGCACAATTAGACCGAGCTAAAAATAGGCCCAGGGAACTATTCAGCATAATCAAAAATCAAACTGCTTCTGCCCCTCCCAAATTGATGGCGTCTATGGAAAGATGTGAAGAAATTTCGAACTTCTTTTCCGAAAAAATCGCTAAGATTGATCTATCCTTTGCCGTAACCCTCCCACCTCTGTGCTCATCACCCTTCCATGACCCTCCACCCAAGCCTCCTTTCACACCTTCGCCCCCTCCTGACGCTGTTCCATCCTCTTCCTCAGTCGCTACCCCGGATCATTTCCTCACCAACCTACAGCTAAAAAATAATGCAACATGGCTTAACTTCAGCCCAGTTACAGAATGGGAAGTCCTCAACATCCTAACCAAGCTTAAACCCTCCTCTCATACCTTGGACCCTCTCCCTGCTAACCTTGTCCAAGATTTGAAGCTTATCATCGCACCTTATTGGGCTTCCATCATCAACTCCTCCTTGGCCACAGGGTGTGTCCCTACTTCTCTCCAGCTTGGCCAAATTACTCCCACCCTCAAAAATGCCACCGCTGACCCCACCGACCTTAACAATCTGCGCCCTATCTCTAATCTTCCACTGCTATCCAAAGCCCTCGAAAAATGCGTCTTGCTCCAACTAGATAAGCACATTGACTCCTTCAGCCTTTTGGACACATTACAATCTGGCTTTCGAAAGGGCTGCAGTACTGAAACCGCTATGCTCAACATTGTTGATGACATTCATCACTCCCTCGATAAAGGGGAGTCCTCCCTTCTCATCCTTCTCGACCTCTCTGCCGCTTTCGATACTCGCAAACAATCCGCCTTACTTAACACCCTAAAAGATCGGTTTGGCTTTAGTGGTCTTGTTCTAGAATGGTTTAACTCCTTCTTTCGCCACAGAACCCAACAAATTAAAATTAACCATTGCCTCTCTAAACCTATCTCTGTCCCCCTGGGTGTTCCCCAGGGGTCTATTCTCTCTCCCTCACTATTTAACCTCTTCATGGAACCCCTCACCCTCATTCTTAAGCAAGCAGGAATCAACTACCACCTCTATGCTGATGACACCCAGCTTTACTATAAGATCAAAACCCAAGATGACATTTTTCACCTCAACGATACCCTAACTAAGATCCAACAATGGTTCCATCACAATCACCTTAAACTCAATCCTAAAAAAACGGAAGTCATTCTCTTCGCTCTTAAAAACAACCGGCTCCCCATTCAACACTGGATCTCTGACCTCAAAGCTCTCAACTGCTCTTTGTCCACCTCTAACTCAGTTAAATCCCTTGGAATAAGCATTGACCAGAACCTCAGCCTTTCTCCCCACATATAAATGCAGCCAAAGGCGCACTCTTCTCCCTACTTCACCTCAAGAAAATTAAACCCTTCATTCCTGCGGAGGACTTTAAATTAGTTGTTCAATCACTAGTTCTTTCGAGATTGGATTATGGTAATGCCATTCTTTCTGGAACGCCGAAAATCCACCTAGCCCCAATCAAATCAGTCCTTAATCTCGCGGCCAGGCTTATTTCTGATTGTAAGCTGTTTGACCACATCTCCCCCATCCTCAAAGAGCTCAAATGGCTCCCCGTCGAAGGCAGATCCGCATACAAGAACGCTTGCATTACGCACAAAACCTTGCACCATCACACCCCAGTTTATCTCTCTGATAAACTCCACAAAGCAGGCTGCTCAAGAGAACTGAGGAGGACAAATACTCTCATGCTAATCCCTCCCTTGGTACACAAGAAATCCACCCAGATGCGCCTACTATCTGGAACTCACTCCCCAAAGATCTTCGTTGCAAACCCCTCTTACCTCAGCTTCAAAAATGATCTCAAACGACACCTTCTCAACAAATACTGGGGTCCTTAATCCTACCACCTTCTCCGGATTTCCCAACCTGCCCTTGACAGTGTCTTGTCCTCACTATATTATACTGGACTTACTACCACCCCTCCTCACCTCCTTACTTTAACTCCCCCGCCCCCTCCCCCACGAGCTCTCTTATAATTTACGGCCTACTTCTGCTTGCTGTCGCCTCTCTCATTTCCCCACTCTGTTCTCCCCCTCCTCAATCCTCTCTCCCCCCCCATCCCTGACTACCCACGCTAGCCCAAATTTCTAACTCTGGTTATGCCCTAACGGTTCTCCTTAATTTCTTGTTCATGTATTTACTGTTTTTTTGCATATTGTGCTGAGTATTTTGCACTTTTCCTTACTGTACGAATGTTATATCGCATTTGGTTCCTCTCTCGACCCTTGTAAAGCGCTCTGATACCCTTGGGTCTAGCCAGCGCTATATAAAACCGTTTAAATAAATAAAATAAATTAAGGTTTTTGACAGTTGCAAGGCCATAACAGGATGTTTGGTAAATGGTTCTATTTAAAAACAGCAATTGAGTCGGGATCAGGCAGGCACAATGTAACGCCTCAGTGCCCTGAACCTGCCATGGCTTTGTGCCCCAGATTGATTTTAAATCTATAGTCTGTTTCCAATACTCATAACCGTGTGTGGCCAACTGTGTTCTAAACGAGTTGGCGTAAAGTTTAGTGTGGGATAACAGGTACTTTGATGTAGGGGATTTTTGAAGCCGAAAAAAACAGGATTCAGGATTAGCCAAATCATAATCTGAAAAATAGGTGAATTTATCCCTAAGCGTTTTAGAACTCCCCTGTAAGGGAGTTGGAGAATGTTCCTGTTAGAAATGGGGGTCTCTAGTTGGCAATGGCTGGCCACTGTCCAAGTAGGGACCCTTCTTCCTAAGTCAGAGTAAGAGGGCTACCCTCCTTGATACCCCTGCTCAACCCTGTGGTAACGTAGCACGAGCAGGTAGGCTTATCTCAGAGGCAGGGTGTGAAGCATTTATGACCATACACAGTAACACAGTGAGGAACACTACAGAGGGACACCACACAAGTAGTTATAAAAATAAGTATCTTTATATAAAGGCAGATTTATCACAAGACCAATAACTGTAAAAGCCACAATACTGTCAAAAATAGGATAGCTGTTGAAGGGCTGTCAAAGATAGTTCAAAGGTTGCAAGAATAAGGTTCAAATTCAAGGCAGGGGTCTCTGCGCCCCTTTCTCGTTCAGAGGTTGCAAGAATAAGGTTCAAATTCAAGGCAGTGGTCTCTGCGACCCTTTCTCTCATAAGACTGTCAAAAATAGGATGGCTGTTGAAGGACTGTCAAAAAATAGTTCAAAGGTTGCAAAAATAAGGTTCAAATTCAAAGCAGTGGTCTCTGCGACCCTTTCTCTCACAAAGTACCTGGGTTTAGTAGTGATTCTCGGCACACGAGGCCGGCGATGCGTTGAAATCCTTGCCGCAAGGGAGGATGATGCGCCGATCTGCGTGATGCGTGCGGAGACACTGCGACCAACTTCTGCACGCTAGGCCGCCGATGCGATGACTTTCTTTCCGCGAGGGAGAAGTCGATGCGACGATCCTGTTGCGCTGTGCGATTGTGTTGCGATGCGAAGAGATGACGTTCCGCGAGGGAGCGACGAACTCCGGTGCGATGCGATGAAAATGGCGGACGCACGGCGTCCGCAAAGCGATGTCTTGAAGCGATGATTTCTTATGGGGTTGCGAGCGCTCGGCGACAGCAGCACGATGATTTTTCCAGCGCGTCTCAGCTGCAGCGGCTCGCAAAGGGGCGTTAGCGATGGTTTTGGGTTGCGAGCACCCAACGGCAGCAGCGCGATGATTTTTCCAGCGCTCTCGGCTGCAGCGGCTCGCAAACGTGCGTTAGCGACGATTTCCAGCACTCTTTTCTCTGAAGCAAAACTAGAGGCCCTGGAACTCACAGGAACCTCATCAGCAGATAGCAATCCTCGCAGGGAGGAAGCAGGAGGTTGGTGGTGGAGTCAGATGTGCCTGAGACTCCAGCAGGAGGCTAGCTCTTTTCCTAGCCCTTGGGTAATTGCTGTAACAAAAAATAAAAGTTCTCTCAAAAGTTCCTTTTCCTCTTCTTCAAGGTCCAGTGGTCACTGCTGCAGGCCAGTGCAAGAAACAACACACAAGCACAAGGACAGTCACTTCCTGCAGATTCCTCCAGTGGCACGGACAGAGTTTCCTCTCCAGATCCAAAAGCAATACAAATTGTAGGGGTTTGAGCACAGATATTTATACCCCAAAAGTCTTTGTTCTCAGAAGCTACAAGTCACTGAACCTAGCCAGAACCAGTTCTGCTCAGGCCTGGAGCACTTTGTTTACCAGGCTGCATTCTTCCTTTCAGAAAGAGGGGGTCTGCTAGCAGACACACAGTAGGAGGTGGAACCAGCATTCACCTTGCCAGGCACAGCCCTATTCAGGTCAAGGAGCCACCCCTCCCCACACTCTAAATGCAGATCTCTCTATTCAACCCAGGTCTGACTCAACCTGCCCTGCCCCTCCAAAACCAGACAGCCAATACACAACAGCAGAGCACACTGGAAGGCTTAGGCAAGAAAATACCTACTTTCTAAAAGTGGTATTTTCAAACACAGAATATAAAAATAAACTTCACTAAAAGATGTATTTTAATATTCTGAGCTCAGGCATACTAAATTCGTTTTTCTACCATGTTCCTGGGGTCAGTTAGGACTATAGAGTGTAATAGTCAAACTGCCCATTCTAGCCTATGAGGAACAGGTAGCCTTACAGTAGTGAAAAACGAAGTGGGGTGTAATTCACTACCAGGACATGCTACACATACCAAGGCATGTCCTACCTTACACATACAATGCACCCTACCATAGGGGTGACTTACAAGATGCCAAGGGAAGGTTCAGGGGCTGGGAAGTGGGTGCACTTCACAGCCAAGATGGCAGTTCTGGACTGCACACAGACACTGCAGTGGCAGGTCTGAGACACACTTTACAAGCTGCTTCTGTGGGTGGCGCAAACCAGCGCTGCATGCCCACCAGCAGCATTTGGTTTACCAGCCCTGGGCACACACAGGCCACACTACTAGGGACTAACAGGTAAACCAAATAAGCCAATCAGGGATACACCAATTCACATAGACATATTTACAAAGGGAGAGCATATGCACTTTAGCACTGAACAGCAGTGGTAAAGTGCCCAGAGTCATAAAACCAACAGAAACAGGTCAGCAAAAATACAGGAGGCAGGCAAAAAGTTTAGGGGTGACCCTGCAAAAAGGGCCATTTCCAACACAACCCCTTCCAGCCAAAACGCAGGGTAGACCAATCACTACTTTGATGGGCTTCCCTGCTTCGGGCGATAGAACACGGAACTGGCCCGCAACTGCAGGGGCATATGCCAGCTCTACTCCAATCTGAACCCTGGTGGATCCCTCTGTCCACACTCCTAGGGCCCACTAAGATACCCCATGGGGAACTCTTCCCCCTCACCTGTGGACACCACCTGTGCAGCATCTAACCTTAACTGGCCCCCAGGTGTGTCCCAACAGATAAACAACAAGCCCCAGTAATCACTGACAGTAGTCAGTGATGAAATCCAAGCCCTATACCTCTCAGGGCTCTCAAACTTTTGTGGCATCAGAGAGTGAGGGGCAGTAACCCCAGGTGCCTGGCACCTTTTGTACACACTCTCTCCTGTCAGGTCAGGCAAAGCACCTGGGCCTGTACCCAGCGGCTGGGCCAGAGACTGGGGTGGGCTCTCCCACACCCGGTCCTCCTCTTTGGGGCTCGGTACCCTCCCACCTGGAGCGATACCCCCTTCCAGAATTGTCAGGGCACCTGTGGCAGGGGCCCTGCACAACTCACCCACCAGTTCAGGGGTTCTATCCTGCAACTGGTATCCCAGCCTAGGGTCTGTACCCTTAGACTGGGCGGAGGTCAGGGGTGAGGCTGCCCTCTCCCCGCCCCCTTTACTGGGGCCTGGCACCCTCCCACCTGGAGAGGTGCCCCCATAACACAAACCGGGAGGGGCACTGTTAGCAGTTGCCCCTTCCTCCAGCTCAGGGGGGGACACCCTGAACCTGGCCCCCCCAACCTAGGGTCTGTACCCTTGGGCTGGGCCTGTGCCTGGCAACCCAGGACTTCTGGGGGCGTACACCAAGTCCCCCAAGGAAAATACACTCTTCCACTAGTTCAGGGCCTTGTCCCTGCAACTGATCCATCAACCTGGAAAAACCCTCAGGTGGTACTGGGGTCAGAGGCGAGGACTCCCTCCCTCTGCACCCCCTTCCAGCATACTGCACCCTCCCACCTGGAGTGGTGCTTTTAGAAAAGAAAATGGTCGGGACACTGCTTACAGTTGTCCCTCCCTCCAGGTCAGACAACACCTGGACCTGACTTACCATCCCAGGGACCAACCCCTGTGATTGAACAACTGCCTGGCCAACCAGGACTTCCTGGGGAGCACACAGGCCCCCTCAAGGGAAACACACCCCTCCACCAGTTCAGGGCCTGGACCCTGCAACTGACCTACCAACCTGAAAAACCCTCAGGTTGCACCGGGGTCAGAGGCGAGGACTCCCTCCCTCTGCACCCCCTTCCAGCATACTGCACCTTCCCACCTGGAGTGGTGCTCTTAGAAAAAATGGTCGGGACACTGCTTGCAGTTGTCCCTACCTCCAGGGCAGACAACTCCTGGATCTGACTTACCAACCCCTGTGGCTGAACAACTGCCTGGCCAACCAGGACTGAAGTGGTGTCACCATGGTCACTCCTAGGGGGCTCAGCCCTTCTGACTGGCCCCTGACCCACTGGCTCTCCCACTGGGGACTCCTTCCCCCTTTCATCCCTCAGACTGGACTTCCGTACCCTCCCCTAGGAGTGGCACTGCCAGGCACAAGAACTGATGGAGGCCTGACTACAGGCACTCCCAGCTCACCTAACACTGGGGTACCCCCCACAATGGACGGTCCATCCAGACAGACTAGGCTCCCCACCTGGTGTTCCCTCATGGAACCATCCAGTCCTGGGGACTGAGGCTGGGGCACTTCGGGACCTATCCCAGTCTCACTCCTGCTCCCACGAGACAGGATGTGAGGCCCTACAACCTCCTCACAACAAGGGGACCCAGCTGTAACACTCCTAACCTTTCCCAGCACTCTGGGTTGGAAAACTTCTGAACCACTTCTCTTAGGGTCATTCCCTAATGCCTCTACAGAGCCTCTGGTACTCACCCAGAGGTCTGCCTCCTGCGCAAGTTCCCTTTGATCAGAGAACTCGCACTCTAACACATGTTGGTTTAGCTCTGGAAAATAGGAACTCACAATATGCTCTCCCACAATTGGATTACACAGTTCCACGCAGGTGCTAACCTTTACCTCACAATCCAGTGTCTCACACACGTACCCCACACCACTCTCTTGAAATGGGCGAGACATTAACTGACTGTCTCTATCACTCAACCCACACTCTTCTGGGCGGTCCTCACACTCATACACCAGGACTTCAACCACGGGGAACCCCTCTCCCTGCACCTCTCATCCAGAGTCGGTAGAGTATCCCTCCTTTCACTAGGACTATGGGCCCCTGCGCTAGTTCCCCAATCCACCTCAGGGACACTGCATATTAATGGAGCTACCTCATATCCTTGAATCCCCTGGTGTAGATCAACCCCCTCCTTCAAGTCAGGTGCTACATCTCTGGGTGGGTGTACTACACTGTCATCACTATATACTTCAATTTTGCTGCCACCACTGGACCCCACCCTCTCTGGGGAATCCAGACAATTAAAACTGCGCTCCAGGGGTAACCTACCCTCTTGAGCTAACTTCTCCTTTTCTGCTATCTGCGCTAGGTGCGCCTCCAGCTGGGCAATCTCTATTTGGAGCCTCTCCAATTCCAGCTGGTACTCCTTCTCCCTCTGTCTGCCCAACTCCTCTGGGGACCATGAAGGGGATTGGGTGCTACCCTGTGCACTAGATCCAGCAAGGGACTCACTACCTATGGGACCTTCCCGCCTGTCCACCAACTCCTCTGGGGACCCTGAGGGGAATCTGGCACTACCATAGGCACTAGACTCATCAAGGAACTCCCCACCTATGAGATATTCCATAACACTTTCTTCCTCCTCTTCAGACTCTCCAGAGCCACCCTCAGACCAACTACCCTCTTGGTAGGTGTACTGGGACTCCAAGAATCTCCATCTGTCTTGTTGCAAAAGTCTCAGGGATGTCTGCAGGGATAGCTGAGTCTCCTTCCTACTCACTGCTAAGCCCCTCTCCTCACAGAACCCCCTTAGCTCCTCTAGACTGTAGGTTAACAGATCATCTATATAAAAGGTAGGTCTCATTTCAGTAAGACCCATTGTAGCAATAACTGGCAATATCAATAAAAGATGGAAGAAACTTCTCAAGAGAATGTATGCGGGTAAAAAATCACCGGCAATATCAATTACAATATAGGATCCAACAATTCTCAAAAATGTATGCGGGTACTATCACCGGCAATATCAATCAAAAATAGGCTTGCCCATTGTAACAATCACGGGCAATATCAATAAAAGATAAAAGAAAACTTCTCCAGAAAAATGTATGCTGGTAAAAAATCACCGGCAATATCAATCAAAAATAGAACCAAAAAAAAACTTCAAAAATGTATGTGGTACGTTATGGTCTGCACTCACTAGTAGTGTACACTATAATTACTGTATGCGATCATAAATGCAAGTCCAGATCCTCACCGCTGACCACCAATGTTAGAAATGGGGGTCTCTAGTTGGTAATGGCTGGCCACTGTCCAAGTAGGGATCCTTCTTCCTAAGTCAGAGTAAGAGGGCTACCCTCCTTGATACCCCTGCTCAACCCTGTGGTAACGTAGCACGAGCAGGTAGGCTTATCTCAGAGGCAGGGTGTGAAGCATTTATGACCATACACAGTAACACAGTGAGGAACACTACAAAGGGACACCACACAAGTAGTTATAAAAAATAAGTATCTTTATATAAAGGCAGATTTATCACAAGACCAATAACTGTAAAAGCCACAATACTGTCAAAAATAGGATAGCTGTTGAAGGGCTGTCAAAGATAGTTCAAAGGTTGCAAGAATAAGGTTCAAATTCAAGGCAGGGGTCTCTGCGCCCCTTTCTCGTTCAGAGGTTGCAAAAATAAGGTTCAAATTCAAGGCAGTGGTCTCTGCGACCCTTTCTCTCATAAGACTGTCAAAAATAGGATGGCTGTTGAAGGACTGTCAAAAAATAGTTCAAAGGTTGCAAAAATAAGGTTCAAATTCAAAGCAGTGGTCTCTGCGACCCTTTCTCTCACAAAGTACCTGGGTTTAGTAGCAAAACCAACAAAATGTCGCAAAGAAGTGGTAGCGATGATTCTCGGCACGCGAGGCCGGCGATGCGTTGAAATCCTTGCCGCAAGGGAGGATGATGCGCCGATCTGCGTGATGCGTGCGGAGACACTGCGACCAACTTCTGCACGCTAGGCCGCCGATGCGATGACTTTCTTGCCGCGAGGGAGAAGTCGATGCGACGATCCTGTTGCGCTGTGCGATTGTGTTGCGATGCGAAGAGATGACGCTCCGCGAGGGAGCGACGAAATCCGGTGCGATGCGATGAAAATGGTGGACGCACGGCGTCCGCAAAGCGATGTCTTAAAGCGATGATTTCTTATGGGGTTGCGAGCGCTCGGCGACAGCAGCACGATGATTTTTCCAGCGCGTCTCAGCTGCAGCGGCTCGCAAAGGGGCATTAGCGATGGTTTCGGGTTGCGAGCACCCAGCGGCAGCAGCGCGATGATTTTTCCAGCACTCTCGGCTGCAGCGGCTCGCAAACGTGCGTTAACGACGATTACCAGCACTCTTTTCTCTGAAGCAAAACTAGAGGCCCTGGAACTCACAGGAGCCTCATCAGCAGATAGCAATCCTCGCAGGGAGGAAGCAGGAGGTTGGTGGTGGAGTCAGATGTGCCTGAGACTCCAGCAGGAGGCTAGCTCTTTTCCTAGCCCTTGGGTAATTGCTGTAACAAAAAATAAAAGTTCTCTCAAAAGTTCCTTTTCCTCTTCTTCAAGGTCCAGTGGTCACTGCT
Organism: Calotriton arnoldi; assembly: GCA_963921515.1. Lineage (NCBI taxonomy): Eukaryota > Metazoa > Chordata > Amphibia > Caudata > Salamandridae > Calotriton > Calotriton arnoldi. The sequence goes on from CAWUFW010001592.1 coordinate 1,639,534, forward strand.
GCAGGCCAGTGCAAGAAACAACACACAAGCACAAGGACAGTCACTTCCTGCAGATTCCTCCAGTGGCACGGACAGAGTTTCCTCTCCAGATCCAAAAGCAATACAAATTGTAGGGGTTTGAGCACAGATATTTATACCCCAAAAGTCTTTGTTCTCAGAAGCTACAAGTCACTGAACCTAGCCAGAACCAGTTCTGCTCAGGCCTGGAGCACTTTGTTTACCAGGCTGCATTCTTCCTTTCAGAAAGAGGGGGTCTGCTAGCAGACACACAGTAGGAGGTGGAACCAGCATTCACCTTGCCAGGCACAGCCCTATTCAGGTCAAGGAGCCACCCCTCCCCACACTCTAAATGCAGATCTCTCTATTCAACCCAGGTCTGACTCAACCTGCCCTGCCCCTCCAAAACCAGACAGCCAATACACATAACAGCAGAGCACACTGGAAGGCTTAGGCAAGAAAATACCTACTTTCTAAAAGTGGTATTTTCAAACACAGAATATAAAAATAAACTTCACTAAAAGATGTATTTTAATATTCTGAGCTCAGGCATACTAAATTCGTTTTTCTACCATGTTCCTGGGGTCAGTTAGGACTATAGAATGTAATAGTCAAACTGCCCATTCTAGCCTATGAGGAACAGGTAGCCTTACAGTAGTGTAAAACGAAATGGGGTCTACTAGTGAACCAGGACATGCTACACATACCAAGACATGTCCTACCTTACACATACAATGCACCCTACCATAGGGGTGACTTACAAGATGCCAAGGGAAGGTTCAGGGGCTGGGAAGTGGGTGCACTTCACAGCCAAGATGGCAGTTCTGGACTGCACACAGACACTGCAGTGGCAGGTCTGAGACACACTTTACAAGCTGCTTCTGTGGGTGGCGCAAACCATCGCTGCATGCCCACCAGCAGCATTTGGTTTACCAGCCCTGGGCACACACAGGCCACACTACTAGGGACTAACAGGTAAACCAAATAAGCCAATCCGGGATACACCAATTCACATAGACATATTTACAAAGGGAGAGCATATGCACTTTAGCACTGAACAGCAGTGGTAAAGTGCCCAGAGTCATAAAACCAACAAACAGGTCAGCAAAAATACAGGAGGCAGGCAAAAAGTTTAGGGGTGACCCTGCAAAAAGGGCCATTTCCAACAGTTCCCATTGGGTAAAATTAAAAACAGGTCTCATGGTGTTCGATTTGTGTAAAAAATGATGCCCATAATGTTGATAGCAGAAGAGATCACCATAATTGGCAGAATTTAAATACAAATCTTCAGCATCAAAGGCAGCATAATATTTTAAATCAGAAAACAATGCATGAACTGCCTGCACATCCCAATCCTCCGAATGTCTGTCCTGTGTCACCACATCTCCTAAGGAGACGCGGAAGACGTATGGAACACGAAGTACCTCAGTCGGACCATGGATTTCATAAGCCACTTTGTCCCAAACGATGCCATCAGGAACTGGGAAAGCTGAAATATTCACAAAAGACTGGTCACGTTTCATGATATGGGACGAATTGTGAGGAGCCAAAGTTCCATCGACCATTTTTACTGCAGAGCGTTCAGGGAGATAATGGCCATTTATAAGTAAAAAGAACAATGTCACAAATCCAATTGACATGAAGAGAAATATCAGGAGAAGCACCAACCAAATGTAGGTCCATGGGGGAACGAAGTATGTCTTTTGAACCAGGAGTAAAAAATACGCAACTTAGACTGAGGTGCATCATTCAAACTGGAGGATGAGGAGGACGAGGCAGAAGAAAGGCGTGCCAGTCCTCCATCACAGGCACTCACTGGACTTGCAAGCAAAGGTGAAAGTGTTGAATCGTCCATTCGTACTCGTGGGCTAGATGGCATCTCACTCACAGAATCAATAGCCGGAAAAGGGCACACAATATCCATTGCAGAAGATGATTGTCGCAAAGGCTGAAGATCAATTACAGTGTCCATCATATGAGCAGACATTCTTGTGGCAGCAGGTGACGACAAAGTTAACGGTGCTAAGGATATTGCGTTGCACGAAACTGCAGGTGTCACACTATTCAGAATCGGCCACACGGTGTAACTTGACATGGTCCACTGAGATGTACCTGTTGTCTTTGCGACCTGGCAATGGTGGTAGAATGACAGTACGAGTTCCCTTCAGTCCAAGTACTGAAACCGGAGCGCAATAAGAGGGACCAAATTCTTTTTTGTTTTCAATCTTCTCCCACACCAGATCTCCAATTTTAGGAAGCCAACCGTTAACAGGAATCAGTTGTGCATCAGCAGGCGAAGATGGTAAATGCTCAGTTGCCAGAGTATCACGTGTCTTTTGTAGATCCTGTAACATAGCAGAATGAATATCTACGTCAAACTTGGAGGCAGCCGCCACAATGTCCAGACCATCAAGGTCAGGAACAAACATGTGAAAGCCAAAGAGCATTTCGTAAGGGGTCCGCCCACCCAGAGATCTTCTAGGGAGATTATTTAGTGCACGTTGGACCCCATACAAGTGGGACAGCCAGTCCCTGCCAGTACCTAAGACTCTAGCTGTCAAGGATTGCTTTAAGTCACGGTTCATTCGCTCCCAACTGAATTGCCCTCAGGCCTGTATGGAGACGAAAACTACACCTGTACCCCCAACGACTTCATCGCATCCTTGTAAGCCTTAGAGGCAAACGCTGGACCTTGGTCAGAATGGAAGGTACCACAGGCAAACATCCCGATAAAGACACGCAAATCTCTGATGACATTTCGAGCGTCAGCACTACGTTGTGGCCAGACCCACAGGAATCTAGTGCACGAATCAACCGCAACCAAGCTATACTTGTATGTAGTATCAGAAGAAAGAGGACCGCAGTGATCAAGATAGACACAGCCAAAAAGTCTATTAGAAATACATAGCTGTGTTTGTGGCGGACGTGGGACTGTAGAAGGCTTGATTTGTTGACAAACATTACAGCAGAGAACATAGTTACGAGTCTGTTTATATAAACCACGCCACCAGTAACGTTGCTGAAGAATAGAGACTGTTGCCGACACACCAGCATGGGCCGAAGCAATGCCTTCGTGTGCGGCCTTGATCAAAGCTTGTCTGCGGTCAGAGTTGGGAATCAGCCAATCCCCAACCGAAGGAATGGTTGTTCGGGAGTTACATGATAAGAGTACTTAGAAGGGAAACCCGCAGGATAATTACCTCCCTCTCTAGTTGCAGCAACTGCTGCCAGAATCTCATTATCAATCCTAGTCATAGATCTTGTAACTGCTGCTACGGAACACATGGCTACTGCAGACTTGGCTGCTTCATCAGCCAAAGAATTACCAAGAGCGTGCGTTCCAACACGCTGGTGGCCAAGAGTGTGAATAACATGTGTGAGAGGCAGACGTTGTTTAAGATCTGCCACTCGAACCCAAAGCGTTTTATGCTTAATTGCGCTGCCTTTAGAATCGCGGTAATCATTTTGAGACCAAAAGAATAAGTTATCATTGAACGACTGGACACAATAGTACGAATCGCACACAATAAGGGTATTCACAAGAGGATCAGCAAACTCTAAAGCTAGAACAAGAGCACACAGCTCCGCCAATTGCGCCGTACAGTCTCCAAGTGCCTGTGTGTGCACAATGGAAGACTTGAACTCTCCATCTTCAATGGAGCCAGCTACAATAGCGCAGGCTGCTGAATAAGCATGTTTGGAACCCGTGGCCGGTTGCGCCGAGCCATCGGTATAAATGATGCATTTGTAATCACTCAGAGAAAGAAGCGACAAAGGAGGAGGATGAACAAATTCATACTGTAAAAACTCCTGAGTCTGAAGAGATGCATCAAAGACAAATGTGACATCCGAAGACGTCAAAGAAGTAGCCCACTAAATCCAACGTGGGTGTAACGCCTTCGAGTTAGGTACACTAGCTTTAGTCACCGCTTCCAAAGCAGGGAAGGGAGTGACCGTAAGAATGCGTTTGCCCTGCGCCAGTGAGCGTTCCTTTAGAATCGCCATCTGCACTGCCGTCAAGATTTTTTCAACAGAGGAAAAACGCATTTCAGCCGCAGTGTACAAGGGTGATTTGTATGCAATAGGTATTGTGTCTCCTTCATTGAATGTTAAGTACGTGAAACCCACTGCCCCAGAAACGATACGTATTACCAGGTTGGTGGTGTTATCACGAGTCATTAAAAAGTTAGTCGCAAGCAAATCCGCCTGCAAAGACTGCAGAACGGAAGAATGTTCCGGAAGCCAGCTGGCAGATGAAAACTTAGGTTGTATCAACGCATAAAGCGGTTTGATACGCTGGACATAATCGGGAATGTAAGTCCTCCCGAAGTTTAAAAAACCCAGCAGGGATTGTAACTTTTTCAAAGAAGAAGGTGGTTGCAAATGTGCACATTTCTCTAGGAAGTGAGGTGCTAGACCCTTTCCCTCATTATTGAGCTCATAGCCCAAAAAGCACTGCCAGATGGGCAATGTGTGACTTTGCAAAATTGAATTTATAACCGAAATCGGCAAAAGATAAGATTATGTGGTTGACTCGGTCAAGATGCGGGGCGAGGTCGTCGTCAGTCAAATAAATGTCATCAATGTACAACAAGGCCTCAGGGTCAATGTCATGCAACAAAGACACAATGCGCGCCGCAAATGCCCCGGGGCTATTCTTATACCCCATAGGCAATCGTGAAAATTTTTTCTGATTTCCGATGGCACTGAATGCTGTCAGGTCACCACTCGCGCGGTCGAGATTGTGACTGTAGAAACCATTCGAAATGTCAAGGGTCGTCTTGTATTTTTTTACGAACAATATTATTCACCAGCGCTGAACTGTGTGTTTTGCGGCAATGGCTGTTCAAATTTCTATAATCCAATACAATCCGAAAAGAACCATCAGGTTTAGGGACAGTAAAGAGAGGATTATTCATAGGTGATACACATGACTCAATGACCCCCTGATACTCCAATTGTCTTAGAATGTCACAAACCGAAGCCTCCGCTTCTCGTTTGATGGGATATTGAGGTTGGGGTTGTGGCATAGAGCGCAATGGTATTTCATGAGCTGGCGAATCAACGTCCCAACCCACCTGATTGCGATACACCGCTGGGGCCAAGGCCCATTCCTCCGCGAAAGCCTGCGCTTGTTCCTCAGGGACACAACGTGAAAAACTCGGAAGTATCACATCTTCCCCTCTAGAAGAGGCTAACACAAAGGGTGGAGGCCAATACTTCTCCGCCAATAAAATGTCATATGTAGCGGTTAGATTCTCCCAGAAAACAACCTTAATGGGACGCAGTATATCACCTTCAATTTGGAAAAGGACTTCGTATAGTCTATCCGGGGGGGCAACCCAGGTATCTGCAGTCTCAATAGTAACAAATGTGTCAGTTGCTGTCACATCCAGACGGGGACGCAGAGCCTCCCTGACTATGGTAACTTCCGCCGCGCTGTCGAGCAGAGTCACTGCCCAAGTCCAATCCAGGAGTCGCGTCCTCACCGTCTGTGGCATATCTAGCCGTTAAAGCGGCAACCTTTTTCTTTTGAAAAGGAGGTCGGGTACGAGCGAAATCACCCTGCTTGTCCTTGACTTCAAACTGTCGAGGCTGTTCACGAAGTTGTGACGCAGGTTGACTTCTAACCCGATCCTGGCGATCCCCCTCCACCGGCTTGTGAGCCCGATGTTTCCTGTAAAGAACGAGGAGAACGCTGATCAGGAACCTAAAATCTATCGGGAGACTTAATTTTAGCGCGATCGCGCAAGTCATAAGTACGTTCAGAAGCATCAGGGGTCGGTTAACTGGCACGCGAACCCTGCTTCTGGGAACCCTGTTTCTTATTCTGTTGCCAATTCTTTTTAGGAAAGAAAGGGCGTCCATCCTCGTCAGGCTGGGCTTTCTGTTGAACTTGAGACTGCGATTGTGTTTGAGCTGTAGGCTTATTCCCCAGACTATTGCGGCCTATGGTTTTATAAGCCTTCGCAATAATCTTTGGTAATTCTCGTGGTCTGTAAACCTCCACGACCGCTTCTAAGCGGTTTGCTACTTGAAAGCTAACGGCATCGCCCTTGACATTCGCAAGGATCATATCAGCAACCACGTCGAACACTCCCACCAGTCTCATCCCCAGCTCAACAGCCGCTTCTGCTCCGTGTTCATCTTGAACGCGTTTAATCACAGAGGGGAGTACGGTCATGGAGGGAGTGCCGAAACACACAGAATAAACCGCTGCAAACACCCTGCCCCAGGTTTACAATCAGCCAATTCGGGAATTAAGTCTTTGGGTAAACTAATAGTTAAGATCCTGTGTTTCTCCACAGGAGTGGTATTAGGAAAGATAGCTTCTATCTGGCCAAATTTCTCGGCAAGCCAATAAGGAAATTCATCCTTATTCTGTGGGCGCTTGCCCATGACAGAATTAACTATAACGGGACTGATGGTCACGCCACCAGGACCCGCAGGTTGTACTGCAGTGCCAGGTGGTCCCACCGGGACGGTGCGGGTTACGTACTGTATTACCGCTCTATATACGCACACTAACAATGTATGTAAGCCGCGGAGCTCTGCCAAAGTTGCAGTTGTAAAAGCATGTGGGTGTGGGGTAAACCCAGCCAAAACGGGCCATGTGGCCCCATCTATAGATAAAGGGCCTAAACGGACTGCCATTAATGGGTGTGGAAGGGCGCCATTAAACCAAATACGGTGTTGCCAAGCTGTATGTGTGAAACATATCATCAGTCCCATCCACCGCTGGAAAGGTGACCCAAGAGTAACAAACCTCAAACTGGTGAGCCGGATCGGCTTCCACCACGAAAATAAGCGCGGCCCCAGCATCCGGGGCCGCATAATGAGTCAAGTGCGCCCTCAGCGCGGCTCTGCTATGAGCCGGAATATCAACAGCCATTACAGGGAAGACAGCAGAACAACTTAAAGAGTGGCAGCGCAAACTCTGGTTATAAAAAAAGAAATACCTTGTTAAAACTTCAAGCTTGAATAAACCTATAAAAATGTCAATATAGGAGGTTACTCCGTCACAGCTGTCTCCGGAAACAGAAGTGAGGGTATTGTGGACCAGCACGAGCACTACTCAAGCGTCTCGCAGATAAGAACCAGACCAAACGTTGGCGGTGCCATGTTGCGGGGATTCTGCTCATACACAGAACTATGCACAAGAAAACAGGACCTCAGTAAATAGGGGTGTACCTCCTATCACCTTAGTACCCAAAATCCTAACCGACTAGCAATAGTGTCTCATTCGGTCTCCTACAAATATCAAGAAGCTACGAATGTTTAGACAACCCAGAACACGAGCACTCCTGACTCACCTCAGAGTCGCGGGAACAAGACAATCTTTCGCTCTCACGTACTTGTCCACAATAAAAATAATCAGTCACTAAATAAGTTCAAAATGTTTATTTTGACTATAGTGATTCATAAAACAGTATGCGAACCACAACTAGCAGCAAAATGCATAAGGCAAGAATCCTTAGCATTGTTACAATACCATAGAATATAAAAGGAGTCGTCATTTTATAAAGACTGTGAAAAAGGCAAAATAACTCGGCCTAATCACCATCCCCACGGCAGTAAGAAGTTATTTTATATAACAGAAGATCTCTAGGCATTATTAGCAGACCCCTACCTGAAAGCCTAAACGCAAAGGTTTACATCATAGGAACAGTAGAGCTCAGCTCCATGGAACAGCTTTCTTCGAGAGTGTTTCAAAAACATGCAACAACGCTATATCAAAGCTCGATTGTTCCATACTGCAGCTGTTGGTAACATACTTTGTCTAGGTAATAGGGACTGACCAGAACAGAATAACAAGAGACATTGTTGACCGACCTTGCACATTATGTTCAGACAGAATTGAAGGGAAAGCTGAGAACGTGAAAAACAATCTGTTATCATGTACAGGGCAGAGGCAAAGTGTCGCGAAAACAAACTCTTAGCAGAGGCGTGCGCAAAAGCAGCAGCATAGGGCAAGCAAAACTCATGCTAACTTAGCAATGTCGACAATGTATCTAAGGGCTACATAACCCCATATAACAGTGTAACCTGTGCTGAATCAGTGTAACCTGTGCTGAATCAGTGTAACCTGTGCTGAGGCAGTGTAAGCTGTGGTGGAGCAGGGCAAGCTGTGCTAGAGCAGTGTAAGCTGTGCTGGAGCAATGGCAGCTGTGGTAGAGCAGTGTAACCTGTGGTTGAGCATTGCAACCTGTGCTGAAGCAGTGCAACCTGTGCTGGAACAGTGTAAGTTGTACTGGAGCAGTGCAAGCTGCGCTGATCAGAGTAAGCTATGGTGGAGCACTGTAACCTGTGCTGAGGCAGAGTAAGCTATGGTGGAGCAGGGCAAGCTGTGCTAGAGCAGTGTAACCTGTACTGGAGCAGTGTAACCTGTGCTGAATCAGTGTAAGCTGTGCTAGAGCAGTGTAAGCTGTGCTGAGGGAGAGTAAGCTATGGTGGAGCAGTGTAACCTGTGCTGAGGCAGAGTAAGCTATGGTGGAGCAGTGTAACCTGTGCTGAAGCAGTGTAACCTGTGCAGCGGCAGAGTAAGCTATGGTGGAGCAGTGTAACCTGTGCTGAGGCAGAGTAAGCTTGGTGGAGCAGTGTAACCTGTGCTGAAGCAGTGTAACCTGTGCTGAGGCAGAGTAAGCTATGGTGGAGCAGTGTAACCTGTGCTGACGCAGGGTAAGCTGTGCTGGAGCAGTGGCAGCTGTGGTAGAGCAGTGTAACCTGTGCTGGAACAGTGGAAGCTGTGATGGAGCAGTGTAACCTGTGCTGAGGCAGAGTAAGCTATGGTGGAGCAGTGTAACCTGTGCTGAAGCAGTGTAACCTGTGCTGAGGCAGAGTAAGCTATGGTGGAGCAGGGTAAGCTGTGCTAGAGCAGTGTAAGCTGTGCTGGAGCAGTGGCAGCTGTGGTAGAGCAGTGTATCCTGTGCTGAAGCAGTGTAAGCTGTGGTGGAGCAGTGTAACCTGTGCTGCAGCAGTGTAAGCTGTAGTAGAGCAGTGTAACCTGTGCTGAAGCAGTGTAACCTGTGCTGGAACAGTGCAAGTTGTACTGGAGCAGTGCAAGGTGCGCTGGAGCAGAGTAAGCTGTGCTGGAGCAGTGTACGGTGGTCAGGCATTCAGCCTCCTGTCATTTCACAGTAGGCACAGCACCTTTCCAGCGGTGGGTCTTTAACTTTGACAGCCACCTATGATGTAATGTAATGCCTTGTTACTGTGTAGGCGCCTGTACACAGTACCACTACATGCCCATCTTGCACTAGGAAGAAAACTTAAGGGTATAAAGATAAAAGAAGGCAAATTATGAAGTGTGTTGCCCAAGTGGAGAAGCTGAGGCAAGAGGTTCGCTCACGTCGGACGATAAGCAATAGGATCCAGCGCCTGCCTTTAAAGCATTCCTTATGAGACCAAGGTGATCCTACGAGTCCTAGTCATGGTACTCAATAACTACCAACTAGACAGTCAAGAGACTCATCCGAAGGCGAGAATCCGCTTGCACCGCCAGAAGCAGAAGCACAACATGCCCCAACAACATGGCCGTCAAAGATGCATTGGGATTAGAGATAAGTCCCACGCCTGCCCATCTTAGGCATGTCCAGTGCCATTGGAAGCACCACGTCCAGTGCCATTGGAAGCACCATGTCCAGTGCCATTAGATGCTCAGCGTCCAGTGCCATTGAAAGCACCCCGGCCAGTGCCATTAGACGCACCCCGGCCAGTGCCATTAGACGCACCACATCCAGTGCCATTAGAAGCACCACGTCCAGTGCCATTAGAAGCACCACATCCAGTACCATTAAAAGCACCACATCCAGTGCCATTGGAAGCACCATGTTCAGTGCCATTAGATGCACCAGGTCCAGTGCCATTAGAAGCTTGGCGTCTAGTGCCATTAGAAGCTTGGCGTCTAGTGCCATTAGAAACACCGCGTCCAGTGCCATTTGAAGCACCATATCCAGTGCCATTTGAAGCACCATATCCAGTGCCATTAGAAGCACCACGTCCAGTGCCATTAGAAGCACCGTGTCCAGTGCCATTAGACGCAGCGTGTCCGGTGCCATTGGAAGCACCATGTCCAGTGCCATTGGAAGCACCATGTCCAGTGCCATTAGATGCTCTGCGTCCAGTGCCATTGGAAGCACCATCTCCAGTGCCATTGGAAGCATCATGTCCAGTGCCATTGGAAGCACCACGGCCAGTGCCATTAGAAGCACCACGTCCAGTGCCATTAGAAGCACCACATCCAGTGCCATTAGAAGCACCACGTCCAGTACCAATAGATGCACCATGTCCAGTGCCATTAAAAGCACCACGCCGCCATTGGAAGCACCATGTCCAGTGCCATTAGATGCACCAGGTCCAGTGCCATTAGAAGATTGGCGTCTAGTGCCATTAGAAGCTCGGCGTCCAGTGCCATTAGAAACACCGCGTCCAGTGCCATTGGAAGCACCATGTCCAGTGCCATTAAAAGCACCATGTTCAGTGCCATTAGAAGCACCACGTCCAGTGCCATTAGACGCATCATGTCCAGTGCCATTAGACGCACCGCATCCAGTGCCATTAGACGCACCGCGTCCAGTGTCATTGGACGCAGCATGTCCAGTGCCATTAGAAGCACCACGTCCAGTGCCATTAGATGCACCAGGTCCAGTGCCATTAGAAGCACCACATCCAGTGCCATTGGAAGCACCATGCCCAGTGCCAATAGACGCAGCATGTCCAGGGCCATTGGAAGCACCATGTCCAGTGCCATTAGATGCACCAGGTCCAGTGCCAATAGACTCACCACGTCCAGTGCCATTGGAAGCACTATGTTAAGTGCCATTTGATGCACCAGGTCCAGTGCCATTAGAAGCTTGGCGTCCGGTGCCATTAGAAACACCGCGTCCAGTGCCATTGGAAGCACCAGGTCCAGTGCCATTAGAAGCACCAGGCCCAGTGCCATTAGAAGCACCAGGTCCAGTGCCATTAGAAGCACCAGGTCCAGTGCCATTAGAAGCACCATGTCCTGTGCCATTAGAAGCACCATGTCCAGTGCCAATAGACGCAGCATGTCCAGGGCCATTGGAAGCGCCATGTCCAGTGCCATTGGAAGCGCCATGTCCAGTGCCATTGGAAGCACCACGTCCAGCGCCATTGGACGCACCATGTAAAGAGCCATTGGAAGCACTATGTCCAGCGCCATTGGACGCACCATGTCCAGCGCCATTAGAAGCACCATGTTCAGTGCCATTAGATGCACCAGGTCCAGTGCCATTAGAAGCTTGGCGTCCAGTGCCATTAGAAGCTTGGCGTCCAGTGCCATTAGAAGCACCATGTCCAGCGCCATTGGAAGCACCATTTCCAGTGCCATTGAAAGCCGCACATCCAGCGCCATTGGACGCACCATGTCAAGAGCCATTGGAAGCACCATGTCCAGCGCCATTGGACGCACCATATCCAGTGCCATTAGAAGCACCATGTCCAGCGCCATTCTAAGCACCATGTCTGCGCCATTAGAAGCACCACGTCCAGTGCCATTGGAAGCACCACGTCCAGTGCCATTGGAAGCACCACGTCCAGCGCCATTGGTAGCACCTTGTCCAGTGCCATTGGAAACAGCATGTCCAGTGCCATTGGAAGCACCACGGCCAGTGCCATTAGACGCACCACGGCCAGTGCCATTAGACGCACCATGTCCAGTGCCATTGGAAGCAGCATGTCCAATGCCATTAGAAGCACCATGTCCAGTGCCATTGGACGCAGCACGTCCAGTGCCATTAGACGCACCATGTCCAGTGCCATTGGATGCAGCATGTCCAGTGCCATTGGACGCAGCCTGTCCAGTGCCATTGGACGCAGCCTGTCCAGTGCCATTGGACGCACCATGCCCAGTGCCATTAGAAGCACCATGTCCAGTGCCATTGGATGCAGCATGTCCAGTGCCATTGGACGCAGCCTGTCCAGTGCCATTGGACGCACCATGCCCAGTGCCATTAGAAGCACCATGTCCAGTGCCATTGGATGCAGCATGTCTAGTGCCATTAGAAGCGCCGCATCCAATGCCATTGGACGCACCGCGTCCAGTGCCATTGGAAGCACCACGTCCAGTGCCATTGGAAGCACCACGTCCAGTGCCATTGGAAGCACCATGTCCAGTGCCATTGGAAGCACCGCGTCCAGTGCCATTGGAAGCACCGCGTCCAGTGCCAGAAGCACCACGTCCAGTGCTAGGCACTGCGTCCAGTGCCAAGCACTGCGTCCAGTGCCATTGGAAGCACTGCGTCCAGTGCCATTGGGAGCAGCGCGTCCAGTGCCATTGGAAGCACAGCGTCCAGTGCCATTGGAAGTAGCGTGTCCAGTGCCATTGGAAGTAGCGTGTCCAGTGCCATTGGAAGCACCATGTCCAGTGCCATTGGAAGCACCATGTCCAGTGCCATGAGAAGCACCACGTCCAGTGCCATTAGAAGCACCACGTCCAGTGCCATTAGAAGCATCACGTCCAGTGCTCAGCACCACGTCCAGTGCTAAGCACTGCGTCCAGTGCCATTAGACGCAGCGCATCCAGTGCCATTGGAAGCACAGCGTCCAGTGCCATTGGAAGCAGCGCGTCCAGTGCCATTAGAAGCATCACGTCCAGTGCCAAGCACCATGTACAGTGCCATGAGAAGCACTGCGTCCAGTGTCATTAGAAGCACCACGTCCAGTGCCATTAGAAGCATCACGTCCAGTGCTCAGCACCACGTCCAGTGCTAAGCACCGCGTCCAGTGCCATTAGAAGCATCGCGTCCAGTGCCATTAGAAGCATCACGTCCAGTGCTCAGCACCACCGCGTCCAGTGCCTGAGAAGCACCACGTCCAGTGCCATTAGAAGCACCACGTCCAGTGCCATTAGAAGCACCACGTCCAGTGCCATTAAACGCACCACGTCCAGTGCCATTAGAAGCACCGCGTCCAGGGCCATTAGACGCAGCGCGTCCAGTGCCATTAGAAGCACCACATCCAGTGCCATTAGAAGCATCACATCCAGTGCTAAGCACCGCGTCCAGTGCCATTGGAAGCAGCGCGTCCAGTGCCATTGGAAGCAGCGCGTCCAGTGCCATTAGAAGCATCACGTCCAGTGCCAAGCACCATGTACAGTGCCATGAGAAGCACCACGTCCAGTGTCATTAGAAGCACCACGTCCAGTGCCATTAGAAGCACCACGTCCAGTGCCATTAGAAGCACCACGTCCAGTGCCATTAGAAGCACCACGTCCAGTGTCATTAGATGCACCAGGTCCAGTGCCATTAGACGCACCGCGTCCAGTGCCATTAGAAGCACCGCGTCCAGTGCCATTGGATGCACCAGGTCCAGTGTCATTAGATGCACCGCGTCTAGTGCCATTAGAAGCACTGCGTCCAGTGCCATTAGACGCAGCGCGTCCAGTGCCATGAGAAGCACTGCGTCCAGTGCCATGAGAAGCACCACGTCCAGTGCCATTAGAAGCATCACATCCAGTGCTAAGCACCGCGTCCAGTGCCATTAGAAGCACCACATCCAGTGCCATTAGAAGCATCACATCCAGTGCTAAGCACCATGTACAGTGCCATGAGAAGCACCACGTCCAGTGTCATTAGAAGCACCATGTCCAGTGTCAGAAGCACCGCATCCAGTGCTAAGCACCGCGTCCAGTGCAATGAGAAGCAGCGCGTCCAGTGCCATGAGAAGCAGCGCGTCCAGTGCCATTGGAAGCACCACGTCCAGTGCCATTAGAAGCATCACGTCCAGTGCTAAGCACCGCGTCCAGTGCCATGAGAAGCAGCGCGTCCAGTGCCATTGGAAGCAGCGCGTCCAGTGCCATTAGAAGCATCACATCCAGTGCTAAGCACCGCGTCCAGTGTCATTAGGAGCACCACGTCCTGTGCCATTAGAAGCATCACATCCAGTGCTAAGCACCGCGTCCAGTGCCATTAGAAGCACTGCGTCCAGTGCCATTGGAAGCAGCGCGTCCAGTGCCATTGGAAGCAGCGCGTCCAGTGCCATTGGAAGCATCACGTCCAGTGCCATTAGAAGCATCACGTCCAGTGCCAAGCACCATGTACAGTGCCATGAGAAGCACCACGTCCAGTGTCATTAGAAGCACCATGTCCAGTGTCATTAGAAGCACCACGTCCAGTGCCATTAGAAGCACCACGTCCAGTGCCATTAGAAGCACCGCGTCCAGTGCCATTAGACGCAGCGCGTCCAGTGCCATGAGAAGCATCACGTCCAGTGTCATTAGAAGCACCACGTCCAGTGCCATTAGAAGCATCACATCCAGTGCTAAGCACTGCGTCCAGTGCCATTGGAAGCAGCGCGTCCAGTGCCATTAGAAGCATCACTTCCAGTGCCAAGCACCATGTACAGTGTCATGAGGAGCACCACGTCCAGTGTCGTTGGAAGCACCATGTCCAGTGTCATTAGAAGCACCATGTCCAGTGCCATTTGAAGCACCACATCCATTGTCATTAGATGCACCAGGTCCAGTGCCATTAGACGCACCAGGTCCAGTGCCATTAGACACACCGCGTCCAGTGCCAGTAGATGCACCAGGTCCAGTGTCATTAGATGCACCAGGTCCAGTGCCATTAGACGCACCACGTCCAGTGCCATGAGAAGCACTGCGTCCAGTGCCATTACAAGCACCGCGTCCAGTGCCATTAGACGCAGCGCATCCAGTGCCATGAGAAGCACTGCGTCCAGTGCCATTGGAAGCAGCGCATCCAGTGCCATTGGAAGCAGCGCGTCCAGTGCCATTAGAAGCATCACGTCCAGTGCCAAGCACCATATACAGTGCCATGAGAAGCACCACGTCCAGTGTCATTAGAAGCACCATGTCCAGTGTCATTAGAAGCACCGCATCCAGTGCCATTAGACGCAGCGCGTCCAGTGCCATGAGAAGCACTTCGTCCAGTGTCATTAGAAGCACCACGTCCAGTGCCATTAGAAGCACTGCGTCCAGTGCCATTAGAAGCATCACATCAAGTGCTAAGCACCGCGTCCAGTGCCATTAGATGCAGCTCGTCCAGTGCCATGAGAAGCAGCACGTCCAGTGCCATTGGAAGCAGCGCGTCCAGTGCCATTGGAAGCAGCGCGTCCAGTGCCATTAGAAGCATCACATCCAGTGCTAAGCACCGCGTCCAGTGTCATTAGAAGCACCACGTCCTGTGCCATTAGAAGCATCACATCCAGTGCTAAGCACCGCGTCCAGTGCCATTGGAAGCACAGCGTCCAGTGCCATTGGAAGCACAGCGTCCAGTGCCATTGGAAGCAGCGCATCCAGTGCCATTGGAAGCAGCGCGTCCAGTGCCATTAGAAGCATCACGTCCAGTGCCAAGCACCATGTACAGTGCCATGAGAAGCACCACGTCCAGTGTCATTAGAAGCACCATGTCCAGTGTCATTAGAAGCACCATGTCCAGGGTCATTGGAAGCACCATGTCCAGTGTCATTAGAAGCAACACGTCCAATGCCATTAGAAGCACCACGTCCAGTGCTCAGCACCACGTCCAGTGCACAGCACCACGTCCAGTGCTAAGCACCGCGTCCAGTGCCATTAGAAGCATCACGTCCAGTGCTCAGCACCACGTCCAGTGCCATGAGAAGCACCACGTCCAGTGCCATTAGAAGCACCGCGTCCAGTGCCATTAGACGCAGCGCGTCCAGTGCCATGAGAAGCACAGCGTCCAGTGTCATTAGAAGCATCACATCCAGTGCTAAGCACCGCGTCCAGTGCCATTAGAAGCACTGCGTCCAGTGCCATTGGAAGCACAGCGTCCAGTGCCATTAGACGCAGCGTGTCCAGTGCCATGAGAAGCATCACGTCCAGTGTCGTCAGAAGCACCACGTCCAGTGCCATTAGAAGCACCACGTCCAGTGCCATTAAACACACTACGTCCAGTGCCATTAGAAGCACCGCGTCCAGTGCCATTAGACGCAGCGCGTCCAGTGCCATGAGAAGCATCACGTCCAGTGTCATTAGAAGCACCACATCCAGTGCCATTAGAAACATCACATCCAGTGCTAAGCACCGCGTCCAGTGCCATTAGAAGCACAGCGTCCAGTGCCATTGGAAGCAGCGCGTCCAGTGCCATTGGAAGCAGCGCGTCCAGTGCCATTAGAAGCATCACGTCCAGTGCCAAGCACCATGTACAGTGCCATGAGAAGCACCACGTCCAGTGTCATTAGAAGCACCACGTCCAGTGCCATTAGAAGCACCACGTCCACTGTCATTAGATGCACCAGGTCCAGTGCCATTAGACGCACCGCGTCCAGTGCCATTAGAAGCACCGCGTCCAGTGCCATTAGATGCACCAGGTCCAGTGTCATTAGATGCACCAGGTCCAGTGCCATTAGACGCACCACGTCCAGTGCCATTAGAAGCACCGCGTCCAGTGCCATTAGAAGCACTGCGTCCAGTGCCATTAGACGCAGCGCGTCCAGTGCCATGAGAAGCACTCACGTCCAGTGCCATGAGAAGCACCACGTCCAGTGCCATTAGAAGCATCACATCCAGTGCTAAGCACCGCGTCCAGTGACATTAGAAGCACCACGTCCAGTGCCATTAGAAGCATCACATCCAGTGCTAAGCACCGCGTCCAATGCCATTGGAAGCAGCGCGTCCAGTGCCATTGGAAGCAGCGCGTCCAGTGCCATTGGAAGCAGCGCGTCCAGTGCCATTAGAAGTATCACGTACAGTGCCAAGCACCATGTACAGTGCCATGAGAAGCACCACGTCCAGTGTCATTAGAAGCACCATGTCCAGTGTCATTAGAAGCACCGCATCCAGTGTCTTAGACGCAGCGCGTCCAGTGCCGCTGGAAGCACCACGTCCAGTGCCATTAGAAGCATCACATCCAGTGCTAAGCACCGCGTCCAGTGCCATGAGAAGCAGCGCGTCCAGTGCCATGAGAAGCAGCGCGTCCAGTGCCATTGGAAGCAGCGCGTCCAGTGCCATTAGAAGCATCACATCCAGTGCTAAGCACCGCGTCCAGTGTCAGGAGCACCACGTCCTGTGCCATTAGAAGCATCACATCCAGTGCTAAGCACCGCGTCCAGTGCCATTGGAAGCACTGCGTCCAGTGCCATTGGAAGCAGCGCGTCCAGTGCCATTGGAAGCAGCGCGCCCAGTGCCATTGGAAGCAGCGCGTCCAGTGCCATTAGAAGCATCACGTCCAGTGCCAAGCACCATGTACAGTGCCATGAGAAGCACCACGTCCAGTGTCATTAGAAGCACCACGTCCAGTGTCATTAGAAGCACCACGTCCAGTGCCATTAGAAGCACCACGTCCAGTGTCATTAGATGCACCAGGTCCAGTGCCATTAGACGCACCACGTCCAGTGCCATTAGAAGCACCGCATCCAGTGCCATTAGACGCAGCGCGTCCAGTGCCATTAGAAGCATCACATCCAGTGCTAAGCACTGCGTCCAGTGCCATTGGAAGCAGCGCGTCCAGTGCCATTAGATGCACCAGGTCCAGTGCCATTAGACGCACCAGGTCCAGTGCCATTAGACACACCGCGTCCAGTGCCATTAGATGCACCAGGTCCAGTGTCATTAGATGCACCAGGTCCAGTGCCATTAGACGCACCACGTCCAGTGCCATGAGAAGCACTGCGTCCAGTGCCATTACAAGCACCGCGTCCAGTGCCATTAGACGCAGCGCATCCAGTGCCATGAGAAGCACTGCGTCCAGTGCCATTGGAAGCAGCGCGTCCAGTGCCATTAGAAGCATCACGTCCAGTGCCAAGCACCATGTACAGTGCCATGAGAAGCACCACGTCCAGTGTCATTAGAAGCACCGCATCCAGTGTCATTAGAAGCACCGCATCCAGTGCCATGAGAAGCACTGCGTCCAGTGCCATGAGAAGCACTGCGTCCAGTGTCATTAGAAGCACCACGTCCAGTGCCATTAGAAGCACCACGTCCAGTGCCATTAGAAGCACCACGTCCAGTGCCATTAGAAGCACCGCGTCCAGTGCCATTAGAAGCATCACATCCAGTGCTAAGCACCGCGTCCAGTGCCATTAGACGCAGCTCGTCCAGTGCCATGAGAAGCAGCGCGTCCAGTGCCATTGGAAGCAGCACGTCCAGTGCCATTGGAAGCAGCGCGTCCAGTGCCATTGGAAGCAGCGCGCCCAGTGCCATTAGAAGCATCACATCCAGTGCTAAGCACCGCGTCCAGTGTCATTAGAAGCACCACGTCCTGTGCCATTAGAAGCATCACATCCAGTGCTAAGCACCGCGTCCAGTGCCATTAGAAGCACTGCATCCAGTGCCATTGGAAGCACAGCGTCCAGTGCCATTGGAAGCAGCGCATCCAGTACCATTAGAAGCATCACGTCCAGTGCCAAGCACCATGTACAGTGTCATTAGAAGCACCACGTCCAGTGTCATTAGAAGCACCATGTCCAGTGTCATTAGAAGCACCATGTCCAGTGTCATTAGAAGCAACACGTCCAGTGCCATTAGAAGCACCACGTCCAGTGCCATTAGAAGCACCACGTCCAGTGTCATTAGAAGCACCAGGTCCAGTGCCATTAGACGCACCGCGTCCAGTGCCATTAGAAGCACCGCGTCCAGTGCCATTAGAAGCAGCGCGTCCAGTGCCATTAGAAGCACCACGTCCAGTGCCATTTAGACGCAGCGCGTCCAGTGCCATGAGAAGCATCGCGTCCAGTGTCATTAGAAGCACCACGTCCAGTGCCATTAGAAGCATCACATCCAGTGCTAAGCACCGCGTCCAGTGCCATTGGAAGCAGCGCGTCCAGTGCCATTGGAAGCAGCGCGTCCAGTGACATTGGAAGCAGCGCGTCCAGTGCCATTAGAAGCATCACTTCCAGTGCCAATCACCATGTACAGTGCCATGAGAAGCACCACGTCCAGTGTCATTAGAAGCACCATGTCCAGTGTCATTAGAAGCACCATGTCCAGTGCCATTAGAAGCACCGCGTCCAGTGTCATTAGAAGCACCACGTCCAGTGCCATTAGACGCACCGCGTCCAGTGCCATAAGAAGCACCACGTCCAGTGCCATTAGAAGCACCGCGTCCAGTGCCATGAGAAGCACCACGTCCAGTGCCATGAGAAGCACTGCTTCCAGTGTCATTAGAAGCACCGCATCCAGTGCCATGAGAAGCACTGCGTCCAGTGCCATGAGAAGCATCACATCCAGTGCTAAGCACCGCGTCCAGTGTCATTAGAAGCACCACGTCCTGTGCCATTAGAAGCATCACATCCAGTGCTAAGCACCGCGTCCAGTGCCATTGGAAGCACAGCGTCCAGTGCCATTGGAAGCACAGCGTCCAGTGCCATTGGAAGCAGCGCATCCAGTGCCATTGGAAGCAGCGCGTCCAGTGCCATTAGAAGCATCACGTCCAGTGCCAAGCACCATGTACAGTGCCATGAGAAGCACCACGTCCAGTGTCATTAGAAGCACCATGTCCAGTGTCATTAGAAGCACCATGTCCAGGGTCATTGGAAGCACCATGTCCAGTGTCATTAGAAGCAACACGTCCAATGCCATTAGAAGCACCACGTCCAGTGCTCAGCACCACGTCCAGTGCACAGCACCACGTCCAGTGCTAAGCACCGCGTCCAGTGCCATTAGAAGCATCACGTCCAGTGCTCAGCACCACGTCCAGTGCCATGAGAAGCACCACGTCCAGTGCCATTAGAAGCACCGCGTCCAGTGCCATTAGACGCAGCGCGTCCAGTGCCATGAGAAGCACAGCGTCCAGTGTCATTAGAAGCATCACATCCAGTGCTAAGCACCGCGTCCAGTGCCATTAGAAGCACTGCGTCCAGTGCCATTGGAAGCACAGCGTCCAGTGCCATTAGACGCAGCGTGTCCAGTGCCATGAGAAGCATCACGTCCAGTGTCGTCAGAAGCACCACGTCCAGTGCCATTAGAAGCACCACGTCCAGTGCCATTAAACACACTACGTCCAGTGCCATTAGAAGCACCGCGTCCAGTGCCATTAGACGCAGCGCGTCCAGTGCCATGAGAAGCATCACGTCCAGTGTCATTAGAAGCACCACATCCAGTGCCATTAGAAACATCACATCCAGTGCTAAGCACCGCGTCCAGTGCCATTAGAAGCACAGCGTCCAGTGCCATTGGAAGCAGCGCGTCCAGTGCCATTGGAAGCAGCGCGTCCAGTGCCATTAGAAGCATCACGTCCAGTGCCAAGCACCATGTACAGTGCCATGAGAAGCACCACGTCCAGTGTCATTAGAAGCACCACGTCCAGTGCCATTAGAAGCACCACGTCCACTGTCATTAGATGCACCAGGTCCAGTGCCATTAGACGCACCGCGTCCAGTGCCATTAGAAGCACCGCGTCCAGTGCCATTAGATGCACCAGGTCCAGTGTCATTAGATGCACCAGGTCCAGTGCCATTAGACGCACCACGTCCAGTGCCATTAGAAGCACCACGTCCAGTGCCATTAGAAGCACTGCGTCCAGTGCCATTAGACGCAGCGCGTCCAGTGCCATGAGAAGCACTACGTCCAGTGCCATGAGAAGCACCACGTCCAGTGCCATTAGAAGCATCACATCCAGTGCTAAGCACCGCGTCCAGTGACATTAGAAGCACCACGTCCAGTGCCATTAGAAGCATCACATCCAGTGCTAAGCACCGCGTCCAATGCCATTGGAAGCAGCGCGTCCAGTGCCATTGGAAGCAGCGCGTCCAGTGCCATTGGAAGCAGCGCGTCCAGTGCCATTAGAAGTATCACGTACAGTGCCAAGCACCATGTACAGTGCCATGAGAAGCACCACGTCCAGTGTCATTAGAAGCACCATGTCCAGTGTCATTAGAAGCACCGCATCCAGTGTCTTAGACGCAGCGCGTCCAGTGCCATTGGAAGCACCACGTCCAGTGCCATTAGAAGCATCACATCCAGTGCTAAGCACCGCGTCCAGTGCCATGAGAAGCAGCGCGTCCAGTGCCATGAGAAGCAGCGCGTCCAGTGCCATTGGAAGCAGCGCGTCCAGTGCCATTAGAAGCATCACATCCAGTGCTAAGCACCGCGTCCAGTGTCAGGAGCACCACGTCCTGTGCCATTAGAAGCATCACATCCAGTGCTAAGCACCGCGTCCAGTGCCATTGGAAGCACTGCGTCCAGTGCCATTGGAAGCAGCGCGTCCAGTGCCATTGGAAGCAGCGCGCCCAGTGCCATTGGAAGCAGCGCGTCCAGTGCCATTAGAAGCATCACGTCCAGTGCCAAGCACCATGTACAGTGCCATGAGAAGCACCACGTCCAGTGTCATTAGAAGCACCACGTCCAGTGTCATTAGAAGCACCACGTCCAGTGCCATTAGAAGCACCACGTCCAGTGTCATTAGATGCACCAGGTCCAGTGCCATTAGACGCACCACGTCCAGTGCCATTAGAAGCACCGCGTCCAGTGCCATTAGACGCAGCGCGTCCAGTGCCATTAGAAGCATCACATCCAGTGCTAAGCACTGCGTCCAGTGCCATTGGAAGCAGCGCGTCCAGTGCCATTAGATGCACCAGGTCCAGTGCCATTAGACGCACCAGGTCCAGTGCCATTAGACACACCGCGTCCAGTGCCATTAGATGCACCAGGTCCAGTGTCATTAGATGCACCAGGTCCAGTGCCATTAGACGCACCACGTCCAGTGCCATGAGAAGCACTGCGTCCAGTGCCATTACAAGCACCGCGTCCAGTGCCATTAGACGCAGCGCATCCAGTGCCATGAGAAGCACTGCGTCCAGTGCCATTGGAAGCAGCGCGTCCAGTGCCATTAGAAGCATCACGTCCAGTGCCAAGCACCATGTACAGTGCCATGAGAAGCACCACGTCCAGTGTCATTAGAAGCACCGCATCCAGTGTCATTAGAAGCACCGCATCCAGTGCTATGAGAAGCACTGCGTCCAGTGCCATGAGAAGCACTGCGTCCAGTGTCATTAGAAGCACCACGTCCAGTGCCATTAGAAGCACCACGTCCAGTGCCATTAGAAGCACCACGTCCAGTGCCATTAGAAGCACCGCGTCCAGTGCCATTAGAAGCATCACATCCAGTGCTAAGCACCGCGTCCAGTGCCATTAGACGCAGCTCGTCCAGTGCCATGAGAAGCAGCGCGTCCAGTGCCATTGGAAGCAGCACGTCCAGTGCCATTGGAAGCAGCGCGTCCAGTGCCATTGGAAGCAGCGCGCCCAGTGCCATTAGAAGCATCACATCCAGTGCTAAGCACCGCGTCCAGTGTCATTAGAAGCACCACGTCCTGTGCCATTAGAAGCATCACATCCAGTGCTAAGCACCGCGTCCAGTGCCATTAGAAGCACTGCATCCAGTGCCATTGGAAGCACAGCGTCCAGTGCCATTGGAAGCAGCGCATCCAGTACCATTAGAAGCATCACGTCCAGTGCCAAGCACCATGTACAGTGTCATTAGAAGCACCACGTCCAGTGTCATTAGAAGCACCATGTCCAGTGTCATTAGAAGCACCATGTCCAGTGTCATTAGAAGCAACACGTCCAGTGCCATTAGAAGCACCACGTCCAGTGCCATTAGAAGCACCACGTCCAGTGTCATTAGAAGCACCAGGTCCAGTGCCATTAGACGCACCGCGTCCAGTGCCATTAGAAGCACCGCGTCCAGTGCCATTAGAAGCAGCGCGTCCAGTGCCATTAGAAGCACCACGTCCAGTGCCATTTAGACGCAGCGCGTCCAGTGCCATGAGAAGCATCGCGTCCAGTGTCATTAGAAGCACCACGTCCAGTGCCATTAGAAGCATCACATCCAGTGCTAAGCACCGCGTCCAGTGCCATTGGAAGCAGCGCGTCCAGTGCCATTGGAAGCAGCGCGTCCAGTGACATTGGAAGCAGCGCGTCCAGTGCCATTAGAAGCATCACTTCCAGTGCCAATCACCATGTACAGTGCCATGAGAAGCACCACGTCCAGTGTCATTAGAAGCACCATGTCCAGTGTCATTAGAAGCACCATGTCCAGTGCCATTAGAAGCACCGCGTCCAGTGTCATTAGAAGCACCACGTCCAGTGCCATTAGACGCACCGCGTCCAGTGCCATAAGAAGCACCACGTCCAGTGCCATTAGAAGCACCGCGTCCAGTGCCATGAGAAGCACCACGTCCAGTGCCATGAGAAGCACTGCTTCCAGTGCCATGAGAAGCACCGCTTCCAGTGCCATTAGAAGCACCGCTTCCAGTGCCATTAGAAGCACCGCTTCCAGTGCCATTAGAAGCATCGCGACCAGTGCCATTAGATGCACCAGGTCCAGTGCCATTAGATGCACCAGGTCCAGTGCCATTAGATGCACCAGGTGCAGTGCCAGTAGAAGCACCACGTCCAGTGCCATTAGACGCACCACGTCCAGTGTCATTAGATGCAGCGCGTCCAGTGTCATTAGAATCACCACGTCCAGTGCCATTAGAAGCATCACATCCAGTGCTAAGCACCGCGTCCAGTGCCATGAGAAGCACCGCGTCCAGTGCCATTAGACGCACCACGTCCAGTGCCATTAGACGCAGCGCGTACAGTGCCATGAGAAGCACCGCGTCCAGTGCCATTAGAAGCACCACGTCCAGTGCCATTAGAAGCACCGCGTCCAGTGCCATTAGAAGCACCGCGTCCAGTGTCATGAGAAGCAGCGCGTCCAGTGCCATGAGAAGCACCACGTCCAGTGCCATTAGAAGCACCAGGTCCAGTGCCATTAGGACGCAGCGCGTCCAGTGCCATTAGACGCAGCGCGTCCAGTGCCATTGGAAGCAACACATCCATTGTCATTAGATGCACCAGGTCCAGTGCCATTAGACGCACCAGGTCCAGTGCCATTAGACACACCGCGTCCAGTGCCATTAGATGCACCAGGTCCAGTGTCATTAGATGCACCAGGTCCAGTGCCATTAGACGCACCACGTCCAGTGCCATGAGAAGCACTGCGTCCAGTGCCATTACAAGCACCGCGTCCAGTGCCATTAGACGCAGCGCATCCAGTGCCATGAGAAGCACTGCGTCCAGTGCCATTGGAAGCAGCGCGTCCAGTGCCATTAGAAGCATCACGTCCAGTGCCAAGCACCATGTACAGTGCCATGAGAAGCACCACGTCCAGTGTCATTAGAAGCACCGCATCCAGTGTCATTAGAAGCACCGCATCCAGTGTCATTAGAAGCACTGCATCCAGTGCCATTAGAAGCACCACGTCCAGTGCCATTAGAAGCACCACGTCCAGTGCCATTAGAAGCACTGCGTCCAGTGCCATTAGAAGCATCACATCCAGTGCTAAGCACCGCGTCCAGTGCCATTAGACGCAGCTCGTCCAGTGCCATGAGAAGCAGCGCGTCCAGTGCCATTGGAAGCAGCGCGTCCAGTGCCATTGGAAGCAGCGCGCCCAGTGCCATTAGAAGCATCACATCCAGTGCTAAGCACCGCGTCCAGTGTCATTAGAAGCACCACGTCCTGTGCCATTAGAAGCATCACATCCAGTGCTAAGGACCGCGTCCAGTGCCATTAGAAGCACTGCGTCCAGTGCCATTGGAAGCACAGCGTCCAGTGCCATTGGAAGCAGCGCGTCCAGTACCATTAGAAGCATCACGTCCAGTGCCAAGCACCATGTACAGTGTCATTAGAAGCACCACGTCCAGTGTCATTAGAAGCACCATGTCCAGTGTCATTAGAAGCAACACGTCCAGTGCCATTAGAAGCACCACGTCCAGTGCCATTAGAAGCACCACGTCCAGTGCCATTAGAAGCACCACGTCCAGTGTCATTAGAAGCACCAGGTCCAGTGCCATTAGACGCACCGCGTCCAGTGCCATTAGAAGCACCGCGTCCAGTGCCATTAGAAGCAGCGCGTCCAGTGCCATTAGAAGCACCGCGTCCAGTGCCATTTAGACGCAGCGCGTCCAGTGCCATGAGAAGCATCGCGTCCAGTGTCATTAGAAGCACCACGTCCACTGTCATTAGATGCACCAGGTCCAGTGCCATTAGACGCACCGCGTCCAGTGCCATTAGAAGCACCGCGTCCAGTGCCATTAGATGCACCAGGTCCAGTGTCATTAGATGCACCAGGTCCAGTGCCATTAGACGCACCACGTCCAGTGCCATTAGAAGCACCACGTCCAGTGCCATTAGAAGCACTGCGTCCAGTGCCATTAGACGCAGCGCGTCCAGTGCCATGAGAAGCACTACGTCCAGTGCCATGAGAAGCACCACGTCCAGTGCCATTAGAAGCATCACATCCAGTGCTAAGCACCGCGTCCAGTGCCATTAGAAGCACCACGTCCAGTGCCATTAGAAGCATCACATCCAGTGCTAAGCACCGCGTCCAATGCCATTGGAAGCAGCGCGTCCAGTGCCATTGGAAGCAGCGCGTCCAGTGCCATTGGAAGCAGCGCGTCCAGTGCCATTAGAAGTATCACGTACAGTGCCAAGCACCATGTACAGTGCCATGAGAAGCACCACGTCCAGTGTCATTAGAAGCACCATGTCCAGTGTCATTAGAAGCACCGCATCCAGTGTCTTAGACGCAGCGCGTCCAGTGCCATTGGAAGCACCACGTCCAGTGCCATTAGAAGCATCACATCCAGTGCTAAGCACCGCGTCCAGTGCCATGAGAAGCAGCGCGTCCAGTGCCATGAGAAGCAGCGCGTCCAGTGCCCTTGGAAGCAGCGCGTCCAGTGCCATTAGAAGCATCACATCCAGTGCTAAGCACCGCGTCCAGTGTCAGGAGCACCACGTCCTGTGCCATTAGAAGCATCACATCCAGTGCTAAGCACCGCGTCCAGTGCCATTGGAAGCACTGCGTCCAGTGCCATTGGAAGCAGCAGCGTCCAGTGCCATTGGAAGCAGCGCGCCCAGTGCCATTGGAAGCAGCGCGTCCAGTGCCATTAGAAGCATCACGTCCAGTGCCAAGCACCATGTACAGTGCCATGAGAAGCACCACGTCCAGTGTCATTAGAAGCACCACGTCCAGTGTCATTAGAAGCACCACGTCCAGTGCCATTAGAAGCACCACGTCCAGTGTCATTAGATGCACCAGGTCCAGTGCCATTAGACGCACCACGTCCAGTGCCATTAGAAGCACCGCGTCCAGTGCCATTAGACGCAGCGCGTCCAGTGCCATTAGAAGCATCACATCCAGTGCTAAGCACTGCGTCCAGTGCCATTGGAAGCAGCGCGTCCAGTGCCATTAGATGCACCAGGTCCAGTGCCATTAGACGCACCAGGTCCAGTGCCATTAGACACACCGCGTCCAGTGCCATTAGATGCACCAGGTCCAGTGTCATTAGATGCACGAGGTCCAGTGCCATTAGACGCACCACGTCCAGTGCCATGAGAAGCACCGCGTCCAGTGCCATTACAAGCACCGCGTCCAGTGCCATTAGACGCAGCGCATCCAGTGCCATGAGAAGCACTGCGTCCAGTGCCATTGGAAGCAGCGCGTCCAGTGCCATTAGAAGCATCACGTCCAATGCCAAGCACCATGTACAGTGCCATGAGAAGCACCACGTCCAGTGTCATTAGAAGCACCGCATCCAGTGTCATTAGAAGCACCGCATCCAGTGCCATGAGAAGCACTGCGTCCAGTGCCATGAGAAGCACTGCGTCCAGTGCCATGAGAAGCACCACGTCCAGTGTCATTAGAAGCACCACGTCCAGTGCCATTAGAAGCACCACGTCCAGTGCCATTAGAAGCACCACGTCCAGTGCCATTAGAAGCACCGCGTCCAGTGCCATTAGAAGCATCACATCCAGTGCTAAGCACCGCGTCCAGTGCCATTAGACGCAGCTCGTCCAGTGCCATGAGAAGCAGCGCGTCCAGTGCCATTGGAAGCAGCGCGTCCAGTGCCATTGGAAGCAGCGCGTCCAGTGCCATTGGAAGCAGCGCGCCCAGTGCCATTAGAAGCATCACATCCAGTGCTAAGCACCGCGTCCAGTGTCATTAGAAGCACCACGTCCTGTGCCATTAGAAGCATCACATCCAGTGCTAAGCACCGCGTCCAGTGCCATTAGAAGCACTGCATCCAGTGCCATTGGAAGCACAGCGTCCAGTGCCATTGGAAGCAGCGCATCCAGTACCATTAGAAGCATCACGTCCAGTGCCAAGCACCATGTACAGTGTCATTAGAAGCACCACGTCCAGTGTCATTAGAAGCACCATGTCCAGTGTCATTAGAAGCACCATGTCCAGTGTCATTAGAAGCAACACGTCCAGTGCCATTAGAAGCACCACGTCCAGTGCCATTAGAAGCACCACGTCCAGTGTCATTAGAAGCACCAGGTCCAGTGCCATTAGACGCACCGCGTCCAGTGCCATTAGAAGCACCGCGTCCAGTGCCATTAGAAGCAGTGCGTCCAGTGCCATTAGAAGCACCGCGTCCAGTGCCATTTAGACGCAGCGCGTCCAGTGCCATGAGAAGCATCGCGTCCAGTGTCATTAGAAGCACCACGTCCAGTGCCATTAGAAGCATCACATCCAGTGCTAAGCACCGCGTCCAGTGCCATTGGAAGCAGCGCGTCCAGTGCCATTGAAGCAGCGCGTCCAGTGCCATTGGAAGCAGCGCGTCCAGTGCCATTAGAAGCATCACTTCCAGTGCCAATCACCATGTACAGTGCCATGAGAAGCACCACGTCCAGTGTCATTAGAAGCACCATGTCCAGTGCCATTAGAAGCACCGCGTCCAGTGTCATTAGAAGCACCACGTCCAGTGCCATTAGACGCACCGCGTCCAGTGCCATAAGAAGCACCACGTCCAGTGCCATTAGAAGCACCGCGTCCAGTGCCATGAGAAGCACCACGTCCAGTGCCATGAGAAGCACCGCTTCCAGTGCCATGAGAAGCACCGCTTCCAGTGCCATTAGAAGCACCGCTTCCAGTGCCATTAGAAGCACCGCTTCCAGTGCCATTAGAAGCATCGCGACCAGTGCCATTAGATGCACCAGGTCCAGTGCCATTAGATGCACCAGGTCCAGTGCCATTAGATGCACCAGGTGCAGTGCCAGTAGAAGCACCACGTCCAGTGCCATTAGACGCACCACGTCCAGTGTCATTAGATGCAGCGCGTCCAGTGTCATTAGAATCACCACGTCCAGTGCCATTAGAAGCATCACATCCAGTGCTAAGCACCGCGTCCAGTGCCATGAGAAGCACCGCGTCCAGTGCCATTAGACGCACCACGTCCAGTGCCATTAGACGCAGCGCGTCCAGTGCCATGAGAAGCACCGCGTCCAGTGCCATTAGAAGCACCACGTCCAGTGCCATTAGAAGCACCGCGTCCAGTGCCATTAGAAGCACCGCGTCCAGTGTCATGAGAAGCAGCGCGTCCAGTGCCATGAGAAGCACCACGTCCAGTGCCATTAGAAGCACCAGGTCCAGTGCCATTAGACGCAGCGCGTCCAGTGCCATTAGACGCAGCGCGTCCAGTGCCATTGGAAGCAACACATCCATTGTCATTAGATGCACCAGGTCCAGTGCCATTAGACGCACCAGGTCCAGTGCCATTAGACACACCGCGTCCAGTGCCATTAGATGCACCAGGTCCAGTGTACATTAGATGCACCAGGTCCAGTGCCATTAGACGCACCACGTCCAGTGCCATGAGAAGCACTGCGTCCAGTGCCATTACAAGCACCGCGTCCAGTGCCATTAGACGCAGCGCATCCAGTGCCATGAGAAGCACTGCGTCCAGTGCCATTGGAAGCAGCGCGTCCAGTGCCATTAGAAGCATCACGTCCAGTGCCAAGCACCATGTACAGTGCCATGAGAAGCACCACGTCCAGTGTCATTAGAAGCACCGCATCCAGTGTCATTAGAAGCACCGCATCCAGTGCCATTAGAAGCACCACGTCCAGTGCCATTAGAAGCACCACGTCCAGTGCCATTAGAAGCACTGCGTCCAGTGCCATTAGAAGCATCACATCCAGTGCTAAGCACCGCGTCCAGTGCCATTAGACGCAGCTCGTCCAGTGCCATGAGAAGCAGCGCGTCCAGTGCCATTGGAAGCAGCGCGTCCAGTGCCATTGGAAGCAGCGCGCCCAGTGCCATTAGAAGCATCACATCCAGTGCTAAGCACCGCGTCCAGTGTCATTAGAAGCACCACGTCCTGTGCCATTAGAAGCATCACATCCAGTGCTAAGGACCGCGTCCAGTGCCATTAGAAGCACTGCGTCCAGTGCCATTGGAAGCACAGCGTCCAGTGCCATTGGAAGCAGCGCGTCCAGTACCATTAGAAGCATCACATCCAGTGCCAAGCACCATGTACAGTGTCATTAGAAGCACCACGTCCAGTGTCATTAGAAGCACCATGTCCAGTGTCATTAGAAGCAACACGTCCAGTGCCATTAGAAGCACCACGTCCAGTGCCATTAGAAGCACCACGTCCAGTGCCATTAGAAGCACCACGTCCAGTGTCATTAGAAGCACCAGGTCCAGTGCCATTAGACGCACCGCGTCCAGTGCCTTTAGAAGCACCGCGTCCAGTGCCATTAGAAGCAGCGCGTCCAGTGCCATTAGAAGCACCGCGTCCAGTGCCATTTAGACGCAGCGCGTCCAGTGCCATGAGAAGCATCGCGTCCAGTGTCATTAGAAGCACCACGTCCAGTGCCATTAGAAGCATCACATCCAGTGCTAAGCACCGCGTCCAGTGCCATTGGAAGCAGCGCGTCCAGTGCCATTGGAAGCAGCGCGTCCAGTGCCATTAGAAGCATCACTTCCAGTGCCAAGCACCATGTACAGTGCCATGAGAAGCACCACGTCCAGTGTCATTAGAAGCACCATGTCCAGTGTCATTAGAAGCACCACGTCCAGTGCCATTAGAAGCACCGCGTCCAGTGTCATTAGAAACACCACGTCCAGTGCCATTAGACGCACCGCGTCCAGTGCCATAAGAAGCACCACGTCCAGTGCCATTAGAAGCACCGCGTCCAGTGCCATGAGAAGCACCACGTCCAGTGCCATTAGAAGCACCGCTTCCAGTGCCATTAGAAGCACCGCTTCCAGTGCCATTAGAAGCACCGCTTCCAGTGCCATTAGAAGCATCGCGACCAGTGCCATTAGATGCACCAGGTCCAGTGCCATTAGATGCACCAGGTCCAGTGCCATTAGATGCACCAGGTGCAGTGCCAGTAGAAGCACCACGTCCAGTGCCATTAGACGCACCACGTCCAGTGTCATTAGATGCAGCGCGTCCAGTGTCATTAGAAGCATCACATCCAGTGCTAAGCACCGCGTCCAGTGCCATGAGAAGCACCACGTCCAGTGCCATTAGACGCACCACGTCCAGTGCCATTAGACGCAGCGCATACAGTGCCATGAGAAGCACCGCGTCCAGTGCCATTAGAAGCACCACGTCCAGTGCCATTAGAAGCACCGCGTCCAGTGCCATTAGAAGCACCGCGTCCAGTGTCATGAGAAGCAGCGCGTCCAGTGCCATGAGAAGCACCACGTCCAGTGCCATTAGAAGCACCAGGTCCAGTGCCATTAGACGCAGCGCGTCCAGTGCCATTAGACACACCGCGTCCAGTGCCATTAGATGCACCAGGTCCAGTGTCATTAGATGCACCAGGTCCAGTGCCATTAGACGCACCACGTCCAGTGCCATGAGAAGCACTGCGTCCAGTGCCATTACAAGCACCGCGTCCAGTGCCATTAGACGCAGCGCATCCAGTGCCATGAGAAGCACTGCGTCCAGTGCCATTGGAAGCAGCGCGTCAAGTGCCATTAGAAGCATCACGTCCAGTGCCAAGCACAATGTACAGTGCCATGAGAAGCACCACGTCCAGTGTCATTAGAAGCACCGCATCCAGTGTCATTAGAAGCACCGCATCCAGTGCCATGAGAAGCACTGCGTCCAGTGTCATTAGAAGCACCACGTCCATTGCCATTAGAAGCACCACGTCCAGTGCCATTAGAAGCACCACGTCCAGTGCCATTAGAAGCACCACGTCCAGTGCCATTAGAAGCACCGCGTCCAGTGCCATTAGAAGCATCACATCCAGTGCTAAGCACCGCGTCCAGTGCCATTAGACGCAGCTCGTCCAGTGCCATGAGAAGCAGCGCGTCCAGTGCCATTGGAAGCAGCGCGTCCAGTGCCATTGGAAGCAGCGCGTCCAGTGCCATTGGAAGCAGCGCGCCAGTGCCATTAGAAGCATCACATCCAGTGCTAAGCACCGCGTCCAGTGTCATTAGAAGCACCACGTCCTGTGCCATTAGAAGCATCACATCCAGTGCTAAGGACCGCGTCCAGTGCCATTAGAAGCACTGCGTCCAGTGCCATTGGAAGCACAGAGTCCAGTGCCATTGGAAGCAGCGCGTCCAGTACCATTAGAAGCATCACGTCCAGTGCCAAGCACCATGTACAGTGTCATTAGAAGCACCACGTCCAGTGTCATTAGAAGCACCACGTCCAGTGTCATTAGAAGCACCACGTCCAGTGTCATTAGAAGCACCATGTCCAGTGTCATTAGAAGCACCACGTCCAGTGTCATTAGAAGCACCAGGTCCAGTGCCATTAGACGCACCGCGTCCTGTGCCATTAGAAGCACCGCGTCCAGTGCCATTAGAAGCAGCGCGTCCAGTGCCATTAGAAGCACCGCGTCCAGTGCCATTTAGACGCAGCGCGTCCAGTGCCATGAGAAGCATCGCGTCCAGTGTCATTAGAAGCACCACGTCCAGTGCCATTAGAAGCATCACATCCAGTGCTAAGCACCGCGTCCAGTGCCATTGGAAGCAGCGCGTCCAGTGCCATTGGAAGCAGCGCGTCCAGTGCCATTAGAAGCATCACTTCCAGTGCCAAGCACCATGTACAGTGCCATGAGAAGCACCACGTCCAGTGTCATTAGAAGCACCATGTCCAGTGTCATTAGAAGCACCACGTCCAGTGCCATTAGAAGCACCGCGTCCAGTGTCATTAGAAGCACCACGTCCAGTGCCATTAGACGCACCGCGTCCAGTGCCATAAGAAGCACCACGTCCAGTGCCATTAGAAGCACCGCGTCCAGTGCCATGAGAAGCACCACGTCCAGTGCCATTAGAAGCACCGCTTCCAGTGCCATTAGAAGCACCGCTTCCAGTGCCATTAGAAGCACCGCTTCCAGTGCCATTAGAAGCACCGCTTCCAGTGCCATTAGAAGCATCGCGACCAGTGCCATTAGATGCACCAGGTCCAGTGCCATTAGATGCACCAGGTCCAGTGCCATTAGATGCACCAGGTGCAGTGCCAGTAGAAGCACCACGTCCAGTGCCATTAGACGCACCACGTCCAGTGTCATTAGATGCAGCGCGTCCAGTGTCATTAGAATCACCACGTCCAGTGCCATTAGAAGCATCACATCCAGTGCTAAGCACCGCGTCCAGTGCCATGAGAAGCACCACGTCCAGTGCCATTAGACGCACCACGTCCAGTGCCATTAGACGCAGCGCGTACAGTGCCATGAGAAGCACCGCGTCCAGTGCCATTAGAAGCACCACGTCCAGTGCCATTAGAAGCACCGCGTCCAGTGCCATTAGAAGCACCGCGTCCAGTGTCATGAGAAGCAGCGCGTCCAGTGCCATGAGAAGCTCCACGTCCAGTGCCATTAGAAGCACCAGGTCCAGTGCCATTAGACGCAGCGCGTCCAGTGCCATTAGACACACCGCGTCCAGTGCCATTAGATGCACCAGGTCCAGTGTCATTAGATGCACCAGGTCCAGTGCCATTAGACGCACCACGTCCAGTGCCATGAGAAGCACTGCGTCCAGTGCCATTACAAGCACCGCGTCCAGTGCCATTAGACGCAGCGCATCCAGTGCCATGAGAAGCACTGCGTCCAGTGCAATTGGAAGCAGCGCGTCCAGTGCCATTAGAAGCATCACGTCCAGTGCCAAGCACCATGTACAGTGCCATGAGAAGCACCACGTCCAGTGTCATTAGAAGCACCGCATCCAGTGTCATTAGAAGCACCGCATCCAGTGCCATGAGAAGCACTGCGTCCAGTGCCATGAGAAGCACTGCGTCCAGTGTCATTAGAAGCACCACGTCCATTGCCATTAGAAGCACCACGTCCAGTGCCATTAGAAGCACCACGTCCAGTGCCATTAGAAGCACCACGTCCAGTGCCATTAGAAGCACCGCGTCCAGTGCCATTAGAAGCATCACATCCAGTGCTAAGCACCGCGTCCAGTGCCATTAGACGCAGCTCGTCCAGTGCCATGAGAAGCAGCGCGTCCAGTGCCATTGGAAGCAGCGCGTCCAGTGCCATTGGAAGCAGCGCGTCCAGTGCCATTGGAATCAGCGCGTCCAGTGCCATTGGAAGCAGCGCGCCCAGTGCCATTAGAAGCATCACATCCAGTGCTAAGCACCGCGTCCAGTGTCATTAGAAGCACCACGTCCTGTGCCATTAGAAGCATCACATCCAGTGCTAAGGACCGCGTCCAGTGCCATTAGAAGCACTGCGTCCAGTGCCATTGGAAGCACAGAGTCCAGTGCCATTGGAAGCAGCGCGTCCAGTACCATTAGAAGCATCACGTCCAGTGCCAAGCACCATGTACAGTGTCATTAGAAGCACCACGTCCAGTGTCATTAGAAGCACCACGTCCAGTGTCATTAGAAGCACCATGTCCAGTGTCATTAGAAGCACCACGTCCAGTGTCATTAGAAGCACCAGGTCCAGTGCCATTAGACGCACCGCGTCCAGTGCCATTAGAAGCACCGCGTCCAGTGCCATTAGAAGCAGCGCGTCCAGTGCCATTAGAAGCACCGCGTCCAGTGCCATTTAGACGCAGCGCGTCCAGTGCCATGAGAAGCATCGCGTCCAGTGTCATTAGAAGCACCACGTCCAGTGCCATTAGAAGCATCACATCCAGTGCTAAGCACCGCGTCCAGTGCCATTGGAAGCAGCGCGTCCAGTGCCATTGGAAGCAGCGCGTCCAGTGCCATTAGAAGCATCACTTTCAGTGCCAAGCACCATGTACAGTGCCATGAGAAGCACCATGTCCAGTGTCATTAGAAGCACCATGTCCAGTGTCATTAGAAGCACCACGTCCAGTGCCATTAGAAGCACTGCGTCCAGTGTCATTAGAAGCACCACGTCCAGTGCCATTAGACGCACCGCGTCCAGTGCCATAAGAAGCACCACGTCCAGTGCCATTAGAAGCACCGTGTCCAGTGCCATGAGAAGCACCACGTCCAGTGCCATTAGAAGCACTGCTTCCAGTGCCATTAGAAGCACCGCTTCCAGTGCCATTAGAAGCACCGCTTCCAGTGCCATTAGAAGCATCGCGACCAGTGCCATTAGATGCACCAGGTCCAGTGCCATTAGATGCACCAGGTCCAGTGCCATTAGATGCAGCAGGTCCAGTGCCATTAGATGCACCAGGTGCAGTGCCAGTAGAAGCACCACGTCCAGTGCCATTAGACGCACCACGTCCAGTGTCATTAGATGCAGCGCGTCCAGTGTCATTAGAATCACCACGTCCAGTGCCATTAGAAGCATCACATCCAGTGCTAAGCACCGCGTCCAGTGCCATGAGAAGCACCACGTCCAGTGCCATTAGACGCACCACGTCCAGTGCCATTAGACGCAGCGCGTACAGTGCCATGAGAAGCACCGCGTCCAGTGCCATTAGAAGCACCACGTCCAGTGCCATTAGAAGCACCGCGTCCAGTGCCATTAGAAGCACCGCGTCCAGTGTCATGAGAAGCAGCGCGTCCAGTGCCATGAGAAGCACCACGTCCAGTGCCATTAGAAGCACCAGGTCCAGTGCCATTAGACGCACCGCGTCCAGTGCCATTAGACACACCGCGTCCAGTGCCATTAGATGCACCAGGTCCAGTGTCATTAGATGCACCAGGTCCAGTGCCATTAGACGCACCACGTCCAGTGCCATGAGAAGCACTGCGTCCAGTGCCATTACAAGCACCGCGTCCAGTGCCATTAGACGCAGCGCATCCAGTGCCATGAGAAGCACTGCGTCCAGTGCCATTGGAAGCAGCGCGTCCAGTGCCATTAGAAGCATCACGTCCAGTGCCAAGCACCATGTACAGTGCCATGAGAAGCACCACGTCCAGTGTCATTAGAAGCACCGCATCCAGTGTCATTAGAAGCACCGCATCCAGTGCCATGAGAAGCACTGCGTCCAGTGCCATGAGAAGCACTGCGTCCAGTGTCATTAGAAGCACCACGTCCATTGCCATTAGAAGCACCACGTCCAGTGCCATTAGAAGCACCACGTCCAGTGCCATTAGAAGCACCACGTCCAGTGCCATTAGAAGCACCGCGTCCAGTGCCATTAGAAGCATCACATCCAGTGCTAAGCACCGCGTCCAGTGCCATTAGACGCAGCTCGTCCAGTGCCATGAGAAGCAGCGCGTCCAGTGCCATTGGAAGCAGCGCGTCCAGTGCCATTGGAAGCAGCGCGTCCAGTGCCATTGGAAGCAGCGCGCCCAGTGCCATTAGAAGCATCACATCCAGTTCTAAGCACCGCGTCCAGTGTCATTAGAAGCACCACGTCCTGTGCCATTAGAAGCATCACATCCAGTGCTAAGGACCGCGTCCAGTGCCATTAGAAGCACTGCGTCCAGTGCCATTGGAAGCACTGAGTCCAGTGCCATTGGAAGCAGCGCGTCCAGTACCATTAGAAGCATCACGTCCAGTGCCAAGCACCATGTACAGTGTCATTAGAAGCACCACGTCCAGTGTCATTAGAAGCACCACGTCCAGTGTCATTAGAAGCACCATGTCCAGTGTCATTAGAAGCAACACGTCCAGTGCCATTAGAAGCACCACGTCCAGTGCCATTAGAAGCACCACGTCCAGTGCCATTAGAAGCACCACGTCCAGTGTCATTAGAAGCACCAGGTCCAGTGCCATTAGACGCAGCGCATACAGTGCCATGAGAAGCACCGCGTCCAGTGCCATTAGAAGCACCACGTCCAGTGCCATTAGAAGCACCGCGTCCAGTGCCATTAGAAGCACCGCGTCCAGTGTCATGAGAAGCAGCGCGTCCAGTGCCATGAGAAGCACCACGTCCAGTGCCATTAGAAGCACCAGGTCCAGTGCCATTAGACGCAGCGCGTCCAGTGCCATTAGACACACCGCGTCCAGTGCCATTAGATGCACCAGGTCCAGTGTCATTAGATGCACCAGGTCCAGTGCCATTAGACGCACCACGTCCAGTGCCATGAGAAGCACTGCGTCCAGTGCCATTACAAGCACCGCGTCCAGTGCCATTAGACGCAGCGCATCCAGTGCCATGAGAAGCACTGCGTCCAGTGCCATTGGAAGCAGCGCGTCCAGTGCCATTAGAAGCATCACGTCCAGTGCCAAGCACAATGTACAGTGCCATGAGAAGCACCACGTCCAGTGTCATTAGAAGCACCGCATCCAGTGTCATTAGAAGCACCGCATCCAGTGCCATGAGAAGCACTGCGTCCAGTGTCATTAGAAGCACCACGTCCATTGCCATTAGAAGCACCACGTCCAGTGCCATTAGAAGCACCACGTCCAGTGCCATTAGAAGCACCACGTCCAGTGCCATTAGAAGCACCGCGTCCAGTGCCATTAGAAGCATCACATCCAGTGCTAAGCACCGCGTCCAGTGCCATTAGACGCAGCTCGTCCAGTGCCATGAGAAGCAGCGCGTCCAGTGCCATTGGAAGCAGCGCGTCCAGTGCCATTGGAAGCAGCGCGTCCAGTGCCATTGGAAGCAGCGCGCCCAGTGCCATTAGAAGCATCACATCCAGTGCTAAGCACCGCGTCCAGTGTCATTAGAAGCACCACGCCCTGTGCCATTAGAAGCATCACATCCAGTGCTAAGGACCGCGTCCAGTGCCATTAGAAGCACTGCGTCCAGTGCCATTGGAAGCACAGAGTCCAGTGCCATTGGAAGCAGCGCGTCCAGTACCATTAGAAGCATCACGTCCAGTGCCAAGCACCATGTACAGTGTCATTAGAAGCACCACGTCCAGTGTCATTAGAAGCACCACGTCCAGTGTCATTAGAAGCACCATGTCCAGTGTCATTAGAAGCACCACGTCCAGTGTCATTAGAAGCACCAGGTCCAGTGCCACTAGACGCACCGCGTCCAGTGCCATTAGAAGCACCGCGTCCAGTGCCATTAGAAGCAGCGCGTCCAGTGCCATTAGAAGCACCGCGTCCAGTGCCATTTAGACGCAGCGCGTCCAGTGCCATGAGAAGCATCGCGTCCAGTGTCATTAGAAGCACCACGTCCAGTGCCATTAGAAGCATCACATCCAGTGCTAAGCACCGCGTCCAGTGCCATTGGAAGCAGCGCGTCCAGTGCCATTGGAAGCAGCGCGTCCAGTGCCATTAGAAGCATCACTTCCAGTGCCAAGCACCATGTACAGTGCCATGAGAAGCACCACGTCCAGTGTCATTAGAAGCACCATGTCCAGTGTCATTAGAAGCACCACGTCCAGTGCCATTAGAAGCACCGCGTCCAGTGTCATTAGAAGCACCACGCCCAGTGCCATTAGACGCACCGCGTCCAGTGCCATAAGAAGCACCACGTCCAGTGCCATTAGAAGCACCGCGTCCAGTGCCATGAGAAGCACCACGTCCAGTGCCATTAGAAGCACTGCTTCCAGTGCCATTAGAAGCACCGCTTCCAGTGCCATTAGAAGCACCGCTTCCAGTGCCATTAGAAGCACCGCTTCCAGTGCCATTAGAAGCATCGCGACCAGTGCCATTAGATGCACCAGGTCCAGTGCCATTAGATGCACCAGGTCCAGTGCCATTAGATGCACCAGGTGCAGTGCCAGTAGAAGCACCACGTCCAGTGCCATTAGACGCACCACGTCCAGTGTCATTAGATGCAGCGCGTCCAGTGTCATTAGAATCACCACGTCCAGTGCCATTAGAAGCATCACATCCAGTGCTAAGCACCGCGTCCAGTGCCATGAGAAGCACCACGTCCAGTGCCATTAGACGCACCACGTCCAGTGCCATTAGACGCAGCGCGTCCAGTGCCATTAGACGCAGCGCGTCCAGTGCCATGAGAAGCACCGCGTCCAGTGCCATTAGAAGCACCACGTCCAGTGCCATTAGAAGCACCGCGTCCAGTGCCATTAGAAGCACCGCGTCCAGTGTCATGAGAAGCAGCGCGTCCAGTGCCATGAGAAGCTCCACGTCCAGTGCCATTAGAAGCACCAGGTCCAGTGCCATTAGACGCAGCGCGTCCAGTGCCATTAGACACACCGCGTCCAGTGCCATTAGATGCACCAGGTCCAGTGTCATTAGATGCACCAGGTCCAGTGCCATTAGACGCACCACGTCCAGTGCCATGAGAAGCACTGCGTCCAGTGCCATTACAAGCACCGCGTCCAGTGCCATTAGACGCAGCGCATCCAGTGCCATGAGAAGCACTGCGTCCAGTGCAATTGGAAGCAGCGCGTCCAGTGCCATTAGAAGCATCACGTCCAGTGCCAAGCACCATGTACAGTGCCATGAGAAGCACCACGTCCAGTGTCATTAGAAGCACCGCATCCAGTGTCATTAGAAGCACCGCATCCAGTGCCATGAGAAGCACTGCGTCCAGTGCCATGAGAAGCACTGCGTCCAGTGTCATTAGAAGCACCACGTCCATTGCCATTAGAAGCACCACGTCCAGTGCCATTAGAAGCACCACGTCCAGTGCCATTAGAAGCACCACGTCCAGTGCCATTAGAAGCACCGCGTCCAGTGCCATTAGAAGCATCACATCCAGTGCTAAGCACCGCGTCCAGTGCCATTAGACGCAGCTCGTCCAGTGCCATGAGAAGCAGCGCGTCCAGTGCCATTGGAAGCAGCGCGTCCAGTGCCATTGGAAGCAGCGCGTCCAGTGCCATTGGAATCAGCGCGTCCAGTGCCATTGGAAGCAGCGCGCCCAGTGCCATTAGAAGCATCACATCCAGTGCTAAGCACCGCGTCCAGTGTCATTAGAAGCACCACGTCCTGTGCCATTAGAAGCATCAAATCCAGTGCTAAGGACCGCGTCCAGTGCCATTAGAAGCACTGCGTCCAGTGCCATTGGAAGCACAGAGTCCAGTGCCATTGGAAGCAGCGCGTCCAGTACCATTAGAAGCATCACGTCCAGTGCCAAGCACCATGTACAGTGTCATTAGAAGCACCACGTCCAGTGTCATTAGAAGCACCACGTCCAGTGTCATTAGAAGCACCATGTCCAGTGTCATTAGAAGCACCACGTCCAGTGTCATTAGAAGCACCAGGTCCAGTGCCATTAGACGCACCGCGTCCAGTGCCATTAGAAGCACCGCGTCCAGTGCCATTAGAAGCAGCGCGTCCAGTGCCATTAGAAGCACCGCGTCCAGTGCCATTAGAAGCACCGCGTCCAGTGCCATTTAGACGCAGCGCGTCCAGTGCCATGAGAAGCATCGCGTCCAGTGTCATTAGAAGCACCACGTCCAGTGCCATTAGAACCATCACATCCAGTGCTAAGCACCGCGTCCAGTGCCATTGGAAGCAGCGCGTCCAGTGCCATTGGAAGCAGCGCGTCCAGTGCCATTAGAAGCATCACTTTCAGTGCCAAGCACCATGTACAGTGCCATGAGAAGCACCATGTCCAGTGTCATTAGAAGCACCATGTCCAGTGTCATTAGAAGCACCACGTCCAGTGCCATTAGAAGCACCGCGTCCAGTGTCATTAGAAGCACCACGTCCAGTGCCATTAGACGCACCGCGTCCAGTGCCATAAGAAGCACCACGTCCAGTGCCATTAGAAGCACCGTGTCCAGTGCCATGAGAAGCACCACGTCCAGTGCCATTAGAAGCACTGCTTCCAGTGCCATTAGAAGCACCGCTTCCAGTGCCATTAGAAGCACCGCTTCCAGTGCCATTAGAAGCATCGCGACCAGTGCCATTAGATGCACCAGGTCCAGTGCCATTAGATGCACCAGGTCCAGTGCCATTAGATGCACCAGGTGCAGTGCCAGTAGAAGCACCACGTCCAGTGCCATTAGACGCACCACATCCAGTGTCATTAGATGCAGCGCGTCCAGTGTCATTAGAATCACCACGTCCAGTGCCATTAGAAGCATCACATCCAGTGCTAAGCACCGCGTCCAGTGCCATGAGAAGCACCACGTCCAGTGCCATTAGACGCACCACGCCCAGTGCCATTAGACGCAGCGCGTACAGTGCCATGAGAAGCACCGCGTCCAGTGCCATTAGAAGCACCACGTCCAGTGCCATTAGAAGCACCGCGTCCAGTGCCATTAGAAGCACCGCGTCCAGTGTCATGAGAAGCAGCGCGTCCAGTGCCATGAGAAGCACCACGTCCAGTGCCATTAGAAGCACCAGGTCCAGTGCCATTAGACGCAGCGCGTCCAGTGCCATTAGACGCAGCGCATCCAGTGCCATTAGACGCAGTGCGTCCAGTGCCATTAGACGCAGCGCGTCCAGTGCCATGAGAAGCACTGCGTCCAGTGTCATTAGAAGCACCGCGTCCAGTGCCATTAGAAGCAGCGCGTCCAGTGCCATTGGAAGCAGCGCGTCCAGTGCCATTGGAAGCAGCGCATCCAGTGCCATTGGAAGCAGCGCATCCAATGCCATTGGAAGCAGCGCGTCCAATGCCATTGGAAGCAGCGCGTCCAGTGTCATTAGAAGCACCACGTCCAGTGCCATTAGAAGCATCACATCCAGTGCTAAGCACCGCGTCCAGTGCCTTGAGAAGCACCACGTCCAGTGCCATTAGAAGCACCATATTCAGTGCCATTAGAAGCACCGCGTCCAGTGCTAAGCAACACGTCCAGTGCCATTAGAAGCACCAGGTCCAGTGCCATTAGACGCACCACGTCCAGTGCCATTAGACGCAGCGCGTCCAGTGCCATGAGAAGCACTGCGTCCAGTGTCATTGGAAGCACCACGTCCAGTGCCATTAGAAGCACCGCGTCCAGTGTCATTAGAAACAGCGCGTCCAGTGCCATTGGAAGCAGCGCGTCCAGTGCCATTAGAAGCATCACATCCAGTGCTAAGCACAGCGTCCAGTGCCATGAGAAGCACCACGTCCAGTGCCATTAGAAGCACCATGTTCAGTGCCATTAGAAGCACCGCGTCCAGTGCTAAGCACCACGTCCAGTGCCATTAGAAGCACCAGGTCCAGTGCCAATAGACGCACCACGTCCAGTGCCATTAGACGCAGCACGTCCAGTGCCATGAGAAGCATTGCGTTCTGTCATTAGAAGCACCACGTCCAGTGCCATTAGAAGCACTGCGTCCAGTGTCATTAGAAGCAGCGCGTCCAGTGTCATTAGAAGCACCACGTCCAGTGCCATTAGAAGCATCACATCCAGTGCTAAGCACCGCGTCCAGTGCCATGAGAAGCACCACGTCCAGTGCCATTAGAAGCACCACGTCCAGTGCCATTAGAAGCACCGCGTCCAGTGCCATTAGAAGCACCGCATCCAGTGTCATTAGAAGCACCACGTCCAGTGCCATTAGAAGCATCACATCCAGTGCTAAGCACCGCGTCCAGTGCCATTAGAAGCTCGGCGTCCAGTGTCATTAGAAGCACCATGTCCAGTGTCATTAGAAGCACCATGTCCAGTGTCATTAGAAGCACCGCGTCCAGTGCCATTAGAAGCACCGCGTCCAGTGCCATTAGAAGCTCCGCGTCCAGTGCCATTAGAAGCACCGCGTCCAGTGCCATTAGAAGCACCGCGTCCAGTGCCATTGGAAGCAGCGCATCCAGTGCCATTAGAAGCACCGCATCCAGTGTCATTAGAAGCACCGCGTCCAGTGTCATTAGAAACAGCGCGTCCAGTGCCATTGGAAGCAGCGCGTCCAGTGCCATTAGAAGCATCACATCCAGTGCTAAGCACAGCGTCCAGTGCCATGAGAAGCACCACGTCCAGTGCCATTAGAAGCACCATGTTCAGTGCCATTAGAAGCACCGCGTCCAGTGCTAAGCACCACGTCCAGTGCCATTAGAAGCACCAGGTCCAGTGCCATTAGACGCAGCGCGTCCAGTGCCATGAGAAGCACTGCGTCCAGTGTCATTAGAAGCACCACGTCCAGTGCCATTAGAAGCATCACATCCAGTGCTATGCACCGCGTCCAGTGCCATGAGAAGCACCACGTCCAGTACCATTAGAAGCATCACATCCAGTGCCATGAGAAGCACCACGTCCAGTGCCATTAGAAGCATCACATCCAGTGCTAAGCACCGCGTCCAGTGCCATTAGACGCACCACGTCCAGTGCCATTAGAAGCATCACATCCAGTGCTATGCACCGCGTCCAGTGCCATGAGAAGCACCACGTCCAGTGCCATTAGAAGCATCACATCCAGTGCTAAGCACCGCGTCCAGTGCCATTAGACGCAGCGCGTCCAGTGCCATGAGAAGCACCACGTCCAGTGCCATTAGAAGCATCACATCCAGTGCTATGCACCGCGTCCAGTGCCATGAGAAGCACCACGTCCAGTGGCATTAGAAGCATCACATCCAGTGCTAAGCACCGCGTCCAGTGCCATGTGAAGCACCACGTCCAGTGCCATTAGAAGCATCACATCCAGTGCTAAGCACCGCGTCCAGTGCCATGAGACGCACCACGTCCAGTGCCATTAGAAGCATCACATCCATTGCTAAGCACCGCGTCCAGTGCCATGAGACGCACCACGCCCAGTGCCATTAGAAGCATCACATCCAGTGCTAAGCACCGCGTCCAGTGCCATGAGAAGCACCGCGTCCAGTGCCATTAGAAGCACCGCGTCCAGTGCCATTAGAAGCACCACGTCCAGTGCCATTAGAAGCATCACATCCAGTGCTAAGCACAGCGTCCAGTGCCACTAGAAGCTCGGCGTCCAGTGCCATTAGAAGCACCACGTCCAGTGCCATTAGAAGCACTGCGTCCAGTGCCATTGGAAGCACCGCGTCCAGTGCCATTAGAAGCACCACGTCCAGTGCCATTAGAAGCACCACGTCCAGTGTCATTAGAAGCACCACGTCCAGTGTCATTAGAAGCACCACGTCCAGTGCCATTAGAAGCACCGCGTCCAGTGCCATTAGACGCAGCGCGTCCAGGGCCATGAGAAGCACTGCGTCCAGTGTTATTAGAAGCATCACATCCAGTGCTAAGCACCGCGTCCAGTGCCATGAGAAGCACCACGTCCAGTGCCATTAGAAGCATCACATCCAGTGCTAAGCACTGCGTCCAGTGCCATGAGAAGCACCGCGTCCAGTGCCATGAGAAGCACCATGTCCAGTGCCATTAGAAGCATCACATCCAGTGCTAAGCACCGCGTCCAGTGCCATGAGAAGCACCACGTCCAGTGCCATTAGAAGCATCACATCCAGTGCTAAGCACTGCGTCCAGTGCCATTAGAAGCACCGCGTCCAGTGTCATTAGAAGCACCACGTCCAGTGCCATTAGAAGCATCACATCCAGTGCTAAGCACCGCGTCCAGTGCCATTAGAAGCTCGGCGTCCAGTGTCATTAGAAGCACCGCGTCCAGTGCCATTAGATGCACCAGGTCCAGTGCCATTAGACGCACCAGGTCCAGTGCCATTAGACGCACCACGTCCAGTGTCATTAGAAGCACCACGTCCAGTGCCATTAGAAGCACAACGTCCAGTGCCATTAGAAGCACCGCGTCCAGTGCCATTGGAAGCAGCACGCCCAGTGCCATTAGAAGCACCGCGTCCAGTGTCATT
This sequence comes from Calotriton arnoldi, assembly GCA_963921515.1. Taxonomy (NCBI): domain Eukaryota; kingdom Metazoa; phylum Chordata; class Amphibia; order Caudata; family Salamandridae; genus Calotriton; species Calotriton arnoldi. The sequence goes on from CAWUFW010001592.1 coordinate 1,683,165, forward strand.
AGAAGCACCACGTCCAGTGCCATTAGAAGCACCACGTCCAGTGTCATTAGATGCACCGCGTCCAGTGCCATTAGACGCAGCAGGTCCAGTGTCATTAGAAGCACCGCGTCCAGTGCCATTGGAAGCACCGCGTCCAGTGCCATTGGAAGCACCGGGTCCAGTGCCATTGGAAGCACCACGTCCAGTGCCATTAGAAGCACCACGTCCAGTGCCATTAGAAGCACCACGTCCAGTGCCATTAGAAGCACCACGTCCAGTGCCATTAGACGCAGCGCGTCCAGTGCCATGAGAAGCACCACGTCCAGTGCCATGAGAAGCACCGCGTCCAGTGCCATGAGAAGCACCACGTCCAGTGCCATTAGACGCAGCGCGTCCAGTGCCATGAGAAGCACTGCGTCCAGTGTCATTAGAAGCACCACGTCCAGTGCCATTAGAAGCATCACATCCAGTGCTAAGCACCGCGTCCAGTGCCATTAGACGCAGCGCGTCCAGTGCCATGAGAAGCACCACGTCCAGTGTCATTAGAAGCACCACGTCCAGTGCCATTAGAAGCACCACGTCCAGTGCCATTAGACGCACCACGTCCAGTGCCATTGGAAGCACCGCGTCCAGTGCCATGAGAAGCATCACGTCCAGTGTCAGAAGCACCACGTCCAGTGCCATTAGACGCATCGCGTCCAGTGCCATGAGAAGCATCACATCCAGTGCTAAGCACCGCGTCCAGTGCCATTAGAAGCATCACATCCAGTGCTAAGCACCGTGTCTAGTGCCATGAGAAGCACCACGTCCAGTGCCATTAGAAGCATCACATCCAGTGCTAAGCACCGCGTCCAGTGCCATGAGGAGCACCACGTCCAGTGCCATTAGAAGCATCACATCCAGTGCTAAGCACCGCGTCCAGTGCCATTAGACGCAGCGCGTCCAGTGCCATGAGAAGCACCACGTCCAGTGCCATGAGAAGCACCACGTCCAGTGCCATTAGAAGCACCGCGTCCAGTGTCATTAGAAGCACCACGTCCAGTGCCATTAGAAGCATCACATCCAGTGCTAAGCACCGCGTCCAGTGCCATTAGAAGCTCGGCGTCCAGTGTCATTAGATGCACCGCGTCCAGTGCCATTAGATGCACCAGGTCCAGTGTCATTAGAAGCACCACGTCCAGTGCCATTAGAAGCACCACGTCCAGTGCCATTAGAAGCACCGTGTCCAGTGCCATTAGAAGCACCGCGTCCAGTGTCATTAGAAGCACCGCGTCCAGTGCAATTAGAAGCACCGCGTCCAGTGCCATTGGAAGCACCGCGTCCAGTGCCATTGGAAGCACCACGTCCAGTGCCATTAGAAGCACCACGTCCAGTGCCATTAGAAGCACCACGTCCAGTGCCATTAGATGCAGCGCGTCCAGTGCCATGAGAAGCATCACATCCAGTGCTAAGCACCGCGTCCAGTGCCATGAGAAGCACCACGTCCAGTGCCATTAGAAGCATCACATCCAGTGCTAAGCACCACGTCCAGTGCTATGAGAAGCATCACATCCAGTGCTAAACACCGCGTCCAGTGCCATGAGAAGCACCACGTCCAGTGCCATTAGAAGCATCACATCCAGTGCTAAGCACCGCGTCCAGTGCCATGAGAAGCACCACGTCCATTGCCATTAGAAGCATCCCGTCCAGTGCCATTAGACGCAGCGCGTCCAGTGCCATTAGAAGCTTGGCGTCCAGTGCCATTAGAAGCACCACGTCCAGTGTCATTAGACGCAGCGCGTCCAGTGCCATTAGAAGCACCACGTCCAGTGTCATTAGAAGCTTGGCGTCCAGTGCCATTAGAAGCACCATGTCCAGTGCTAAGCACCGCGTCCAGTGCCATGAGAAGCACTGCGTCCAGTGTCATTAGAAGCACCACGTCCAGTGCCATGAGAAGCATCACATCCAGTGCTAAGCACCGCGTCCAGTGCCATGAGAAGCACCACGTCCAGTGGCATTAGACGCAGCGCGTCCAGTGCTAAGCACCGCGTCCAGTGCCATGAGAAGCACCACGTCCAGTGCCATGAGAAGCACCACGTCCAGTGCCATGAGAAGCACCACGTCCAGTGCCATTAGACGCACCACGTCCAGTGTCATTAGATGCACCGTGTCCAGTGCCATTAGAAGCACTGCGTCCAGTGTCATTAGAAGCACCACGTCCAGTGCCATGAGAAGCACCACGTCCAGTGTCATGAGAAGCACCACGTCCAGTGCCATTAGACGCACCGCGTCCAGTGTCATTAGAAGCACTGCGTCCAGTGTCATTAGAAGCACTGCGTCCAGTGTCATTAGAAGCACTGCGTCCAGTGTCATTAGAAGCACCACGTCCAGTGCCATGAGAAGCACCACGTCCAGTGTCATTAGAAGCACCACGTCCAGTGTCATTAGAAGCACCACGTCCAGTGCCATGAGAAGCACTGCGTCCAGTGTCATTAGAAGCACTGCGTCCAGTGTCATTAGAAGCACCACGTCCAGTGCCATGAGAAGCACCACGTCCAGTGTCATGAGAAGCACTGCGCCCAGTGTCATTAGAAGCACCACGTCCAGTGCCATGAGAAGCACCACGTCCAGTGTCATGAGAAGCACCACGTCAAGTGTCATTAGAAGCACCACGTCCAGTGCCATGAGAAGCATCACATCCAGTGCTAAGCACCGCGTCCAGTGCCATGAGAAGCACCACGTCCAGTGCCATTAGAAGCACTGCGTCCAGTGTCATTAGAAGCACCACGTCCAGTGCCATGAGAAGCACCACGTCCAGTGTCATGAGAAGCACCACGTCAAGTGTCATTAGAAGCACCACGTCCAGTGCCATGAGAAGCACCGCGTCCAGTGCCATGAGAAGCACCACGTCCAGTGCCATTAGAAGCACCACGTCCAGTGCCATTAGAAGCACCACGTCCAGTGCCATTAGAAGCATCCTGGCCCAGTGCCATGAGAAGCATCACATCCAGTGCTAAGCACCGCGTCCAGTGCCATGAGAAGCACCACGTCCAGTGCCATTAGAAGCACCACGTCCAGTGCCATTAGAAGCATCCCGTCCAGTGCCAATAGAAGCACCGCGTGCAGTGTCATTAGAAGCTTGGCGTCCAGTGCCATTAGAAGCACCACATCCAGTGCTAAGCAGCGCGTCCAGTGCCATGAGAAGCACCACGTCCAGTGCCATGAGAAGCACCACGTCCAGTGCCATGAGAAGCACCACGTCCAGTGCCATGAGAAGCACCACGTCCAGTGCCATTAGAAGCACCACGTCCAGTGCCATTAGAAGCACCACGTCCAGTGCCATTAGACGCAGCGCGTCCAGTGCCATGAGAAGCATCACATCCAGTGCTAAGCACCGCGTCCAGTGCCATGAGAAGCACCACGTCCAGTGCCATTAGAAGCATCACATCCAGTGCTAAGCACCACGTCCAGTGCCATGAGAAGCATCACATCCAGTGCTAAACACCGCGTCCAGTGCCATGAGAAGCACCACGTCCAGTGCCATTAGAAGCATCACATCCAGTGCTAAGCACCGCGTCCAGTGCCATGAGAAGCACCACGTCCATTGCCATTAGAAGCATCCCGTCCAGTGCCATTAGACGCAGCGCGTCCAGTGCCATTAGAAGCTTGGCGTCCAGTGCCATTAGAAGCACCACGTCCAGTGACATTAGACGCAGCGCATCCAGTGCCATTAGAAGCACCACGTCCAGTGTCATTAGAAGCTTGGCGTCCAGTGCCATTAGAAGCACCATGTCCAGTGCTAAGCACCGCGTCCAGTGCCATGAGAAGCACCACGTCCAGTGCCATTAGAAGCACCACGTCCAGTGCCATGAGAAGCATCACATCCAGTGCTAAGCACCGCGTCCAGTGCCATGAGAAGCACTGCGTCCAGTGTCATTAGAAGCACCACGTCCAGTGCCATGAGAAGCATCACATCCAGTGCTAAGCACCGCGTCCAGTGCCATGAGAAGCACCACGTCCAGTGGCATTAGACGCAGCGCGTCCAGTGCTAAGCACCGCGTCCAGTGCCATGAGAAGCACCACGTCCAGTGCCATGAGAAGCACCACGTCCAGTGCCATTAGAAGCACTGCGTCCAGTGTCATTAGAAGCACCACGTCCAGTGCCATGAGAAGCACCACGTCCAGTGTCATGAGAAGCACCACGTCAAGTGTCATTAGAAGCACCACGTCCAGTGCCATGAGAAGCATCACATCCAGTGCTAAGCACCACGTCCAGTGTCATGAGAAGCACCACGTCCAGTGTCATTAGAAGCACCACGTCCAGTGCCATGAGAAGCACCACGTCCAGTGTCATTAGTAGCACTGCGTCCAGTGTCATTAGAAGCACCACGTCCAGTGCCATGAGAAGCACCACGTCCAGTGCCATGAGAAGCACCACGTCCAGTGTCATGAGAAGCACCACGTCCAGTGCCATTAGAAGCACTGCGTCCAGTGTCATTAGAAGCACCACGTCCAGTGCCATGAGAAGCACCACGTCCAGTGTCATGAGAAGCACCACGTCCAGTGTCATTAGAAGCACCACGTCCAGTGCCATGAGAAGCATCACATCCAGTGCTAAGCACCACGTCCAGTGCCATGAGAAGCACCACGTCCAGTGCCATTAGAAGCACCACGTCCAGTGCCATTAGAAGCACCACGTCCTTTGCCATGAGAAGCATCACATCCAGTGCTAAGCACCGCGTCCAGTGCCATGAGAAGCACCACGTCCAGTGCCATTACAAGCACCACGTCCAGTGCCATTAGAAGCATCCCGTCCAGTGCCATTAGAAGCACCGCGTGCAGTGTCATTAGAAGCTTGGCGTCCAGTGCCATTAGAAGCACCACATCCAGTGCTAAGCAGCGCGTCCAGTGCCATGGAGAAGCACCACGTCCAGTGCCATGAGAAGCACCACGCCCAGTGCCATGAGAAGCACCACGTCCAGTGCCATGAGAAGCACCACGTCCAGTGCCATTAGAAGCACCATGTCCAGTGCCATTAGACGCAGCGCGTCCAGTGCCATTAGACGCACCATGTCCAGTGCCATTAGACGCAGCATGTCCAGTGGCATGAGAAGCACCACGTCCAGTGCCATGAGAAGCACCACGTCCAGTGCCATTAGAAGCACCACGTCCAGTGTCATTAGAAGCACCGCGTCCAGTGCCATTAGACGCAGCATGTCCAGTGCCATTAGACGCAGCATGTCCAGTGGCATGAGAAGCACCACGTCCAGTGCCATTAGAAGCACCATGTCCAGTGCCATTAGACGCACCATGTCCAGTGCCATTAGACGCAGCATGTCCAGTGGCATGAGAAGCACCACGTCCAGTGCCATTAGAAGCACCACGTCCAGTGCCATTAGACGCAGCGCGTCCAGTGCCATGAGAAGCACCACGTCCAGTGCCATTAGAAGCACCATGTCCAGTGCCATTAGAAGCTTGGCGTCCAGTGCCATTAGAAGCACCACGTCCAGTGTCATTAGACGCAGCGCGTCCAGTGCCATTAGAAGCACCACGTCCAGTGCTAAGCACCGCGTCCAGTGCCATGAGAAGCACCATGTCCAGTGCCATTAGAAGCACCACGTCCAGTGCCATGAGAAGCATCACATCCAGTGCTAAGCACCGCGTCCAGTGCCATGAGAAGCACTGCGTCCAGTGTCATTAGAAGCACCACGTCCAGTGCCATGAGAAGCATCACATCCAGTGCTAAGCACCGCGTCCAGTGCCATGAGAAGCACCACGTCCAGTGGCATTAGACGCAGCGCGTCCAGTGCTAAGCACCGCGTCCAGTGTCATGAGAAGCACCACGTCCAGTGCCATTAGAAGCACTGCGTCCAGTGTCATTAGAAGCACTGCGTCCAGTGTCATTAGAAGCACTGCGTCCAGTGTCATTAGAAGCACTGTGTCCAGTGTCATGAGAAGCACCGCGTCCAGTGTCATGAGAAGCACCACGTCCAGTGTCATTAGAAGCACCACGTCCAGTGCCATGAGAAGCACCACGTCCAGTGCCATGAGAAGCACCACGTCCAGTGTCATTAGAAGCACTGCGTCCAGTGTCATTAGAAGCACCACGTCCAGTGCCATGAGAAGCACCGCGTCCAGTGTCATGAGAAGCACCGCGTCCAGTGCCATTAGAAGCACCGCGTCCAGTGTCATTAGAAGCACCACGTCCAGTGCCATGAGAAGCACCACGTCCAGTGTCATGAGAAGCACCACGTCCAGTGTCATTAGAAGCACCACGTCCAGTGCCATGAGAAGCATCACATCCAGTGCTAAGCACCGCGTCCAGTGCCATGAGAAGCACCACGTCCAGTGCCATTAGAAGCACCACGTCCAGTGCCATTAGAAGCATCCCGTCCAGTGCCATGAGAAGCATCACATCCAGTGCTAAGCACCGCGTCCAGTGCCATGAGAAGCACCACGTCCAGTGCCATTAGAAGCACCACGTCCAGTGCCATTAGAAGCATCCCGTCCAGTGCCATTAGAAGCACCGCGTGCAGTGTCATTAGAAGCTTGGCGTCCAGTGCCATTAGAAGCACCACATCCAGTGCTAAGCAGCGCGTCCAGTGCCATGAGAAGCACCACGTCCAGTGCCATGAGAAGCACCACGTCCAGTGCCATGAGAAGCACCACGTCCAGTGCCATGAGAAGCACCACGTCCAGTGCCATTAGAAGCACCATGTCCAGTGCCATTAGACGCAGCGCGTCCAGTGCCATTAGACGCACCATGTCCAGTGCCATTAGACGCAGCATGTCCAGTGGCATGAGAAGCACCACGTCCAGTGCCATGAGAATCACCACGTCCAGTGCCATTAGAAGCACCACGTCCAGTGTCATTAGAAGCATGGCACTGGACTAGACGCAGCATGTCCAGTGGCATGAGAAGCACCACGTCCAGTGCCATTAGAAGCACCATGTCCAGTGCCATTAGACGCACCATGTCCAGTGCCATTAGACGCAGCATGTCCAGTGGCATGAGAAGCACCACGTCCAGTGCCATTAGAAGCACCATGTCCAGTGCCATTAGAAGCACCACGTCCAGTGCCATTAGACGCAGCGCGTCCAGTGCCATGAGAAGCACCGCGTCCAGTGTCATTAGAAGCTTGGCGTCCAGTGCCATTAGAAGCTTGGCGTCCAGTGCCATTAGAAGCACCACGTCCAGTGCCATTAGAAGCACCACGTCCAGTGTCATTAGAAGCACTGCGTCCAGTGCCATTAGACGCAGCATGTCCAGTGCCATTAGACGCAGCATGTCCAGTGGCATGAGAAGCACCACGTCCAGTGCCATTAGAAGCACCATGTCCAGTGCCATTAGACGCACCACGTCCAGTGCCATTAAAAGCACCACATCCAGTGCTAAGCACCGCGTCCAGTTCCATTAGACGCAGCGCGTCCAGTGCCATGAGAAGCACCGCGTCCAGTGCCATTAGAAGCACCGCGTCCAGTGCCATTAGAAGCACCATGTCCAGTGCCATTAGACGCAGCATGTCCAGTGCCATGAGAAGCACCGCGTCCAGTGTCATTAGAAGCACCATGTCCAGTGCCATTAGAAGCACCATGTCCAGTGCCATTAGACGCAGCATGTCCAGTGCCATGAGAAGCACCGCGTCCAGTGTCATTAGAAGCACCGCGTCCAGTGCCATTAGAAGCACCGCGTCCAGTGCCATTAGAAGCACCATGTCCAGTGCCATTAGACGCAGCATGTCCAGTGCCATGAGAAGCACCGCGTCCAGTGTCATTAGAAGCACTGCGTCCAGTGCCATTAGACGCAGCATATCCAGTGCCATTAGAAGCACCACGTCAAGTGCCATTAGAAGCACCATGTCCAGTGCCATTAGAAGCACCATGTCCAGTGCCATTAGAAGCACCATGTCCAGTGCCATTAGACGCACCGCGTCCAGTGCCATTAGACGCAGCATGTCCAGTGCCATGAGAAGCACCGCGTCCAGTGCCATGAGAAGCACCGCGTCCAGTGCCATTAGAAGCACCGCGTCCAGTGCCATTAGACTCAGCGCGTCCAGTGCCATTAGAAGCACCACGTCCAGTGCCATGAGAAGCACCACGTCCAGTGCCATTAGACGCAGCGCGTCCAGTGCTAAGCACCATGTCCAGTGCCATTAGAAGCACCACGTTCAGTGCCATTAGACGCAGCGCGTCCAGTGCTAAGCACCACGTCCAGTGTCATTAGAAGCACCACGTCCAGTGCCATTAGAAGCACCACGTCCAGTGCCATTAGAAGCACCATGTCCAGTGCCATTAGAAGCACCATGTCCAGTGCCATTAGACGCACCGCGTCCAGTGCCATTAGACGCATGTCCAGTGCCATGAGAAGCACCGCGTCCAGTGCCATGAGAAGCACCGCGTCCAGTGCCATTAGAAGCACCGCGTCCAGTGCCATTAGACTCAGCGCATCCAGTGCCATTAGAAGCACCACGTCCAGTGCCATGAGAAGCACCACGTCCAGTGCCATTAGACGCAGCGCGTCCAGTGCTAAGCACCACGTCCAGTGCCATTAGAAGCACCACGTTCAGTGCCATTAGACGCAGCGCGTCCAGTGCTAAGCACCACGTCCAGTGCCATTAGAAGCACCACGTTCAGTGCCATTAGACGCAGCGCGTCCAATGTCATTAGAAGCACCACGTCCAGTGCCATGAGAAGCACCACGTCCATTGCCATTAGACGCAGCATGTCCAGTGCCATGAGAAGCACCGCGTCCAGTGCCATTAGAAGCACCGCGTCCAGTGCCATTAGACTCAGCGCGTCCAGTGCCATTAGAAGCACCACGTCCAGTGCCATGAGAAGCACCACGTCCAGTGCCATTAGACGCAGCGCGTCCAGTGCTAAGCACCACGTCCAGTGCCATTAGAAGCACCACGTTCAGTGCCATTAGACGCAGCGCGTCCAGTGCTAAGCACCACGTCCAGTGCCATTAGAAGCACCACGTTCAGTGCCATTAGACGCAGCGCGTCCAGTGTCATTAGAAGCATCACATCCAGTGCCATGAGAAGCACCACGTCCAGTGCCATTAGACGCAGCGCGTCCAGTGCTAAGCACCACGTCCAGTGCCATTAGAAGCACCACGTTCAGTGCCATTAGACGCAGCGCGTCCAGTGCCATTAGACGCAGCGCGTCCAGTGCCATTAGAAGCACCATGTCCAGTGCCATTAGAAGCACCGCGTCCAGTGCCATTAGAAGCACCGCATCCAGTGCCATTAGAAGCACCGCGTCCAGTGCCATTAGAAGCACCGCGTCCAGTGCCATTAGAAGCACCGCGTCCAGTGCCATTAGAAGCACCGCGTCCAGTGCCATTAGAAGCACCATGTCCAGTGCCATTAGAAGCACCGCGTCCAGTGCCATTAGAAGCACCACGTCCAGGGCCTTTAGAACTTCTCTTCTCTGATGTTCTAGGGTCCAAAAGGAGTAAAGGTCAGCTGGTACCTTTGGGAGAATGATCTCACATCCCACCCCAGTTGTAAAAGGGGACACTAGGCTATGTTATGTTTAGTCCTCCTGTATAGCAGTGCTCAGCAAGAGAGTAGCTAACACAAACCAAGGGATACAAACCGCCTCGTGTTGAATGTGTCCGGTCGGGGTATTAAGAAGCAGCCGAGTTTTAAGGCTTTTCTGAAATGATGGCAGAGGCACCAAGGCAGGGCATTTCATCTGATTGGCGCAGCAAGGAGAGAGCTGTCCACTGCAGGTTTTGAAACTTTATTCGTAGCGTGTGTTGGTCGTAGATACATATGTTTAACATATGCTGCCATCTAGTGTTGAGCTTGGACGTTTGCACCTTGTTTTTCTTTGCAGCAGTTCTTTGAGTCAAGGAGTGATCCCTCCTTCAGTCTGTGTTGTGCATGTTCATCAGCTCCTTTGTTAGATTGTGTTTTTTGCACCATCGGGTTCGAAAGTCTATCTCGGAACTTGATTCCTGCCTCGAAGCCCTTCCAGTGCCCAATTCTTTTCAACCATGGACGGGACCTCGAAGGTTAGTACCCCAACTGGTGTTACTTCAAATTTTCGATCCACCTTCCCGGGCTCGCGCCCAGTTTTCAACCCATCATTGTTCTTTACACTTCAAACCAATGTCGATAAACTCCATACACTCGACGACGAGGGATGAAAAAGATGCCCTTTAGCTTCTGTCCTAAGTGTGATGCCAAATATTCCAGGCAGGACCAGCACAGGGTGTGTAATCTCGGTTTGTCCCCAGAACACGACGAAGCGTCCTGTGAGGCGTCTGGCTTTTCGCTACAAGAAGACACTCCGGCAGTGAAGAGGACGCTGTTGGGCCCACTCCACTATGCGGAGGCGCACCAAAGGTATAGCTGATATTTTCGGGGAGCAGTCAGCAGATCTGAAACCAAAAACGGAGGACATCGAGGGACAGACCGTGCCGATGGACACCCCTATACTGCTGGCTAGCAGTGGCACCAACCCAGACTCCGGCCCTGATCCTTCCACACAAGAGAATGTGAGTCCACCGGCAAAAGCCTCCCAGACCCCGACAAAAACTGTTAAGGTGCTTTCCGGAACTCCACTGCCTTTGAGCCATGGTGGTCTCCAAAAACAGTCGTTCCGCCTGCAAAACACTCGACAAACGTCAAAGTTTAAAGCCCTGAAAGTCTCCTCGGTGCCGGTACCGAAAAGACCAGACTCTGTACCTTAGAAGCACCACAAGGCGTCAGAGGCGAAACAGCCACCATTGGAGTCCAATCCACTTTCGGCACCTAAAGACTACCTCGGCACAAAGCGTCACTCGCCAAAACCTTCATCAAGGCCAAAAACCGCGTTGTCGCCGAAAATAGCTTCGACGTCGAACCATACGAAGACAGGGTTGGAGCCCAAACAAAGGCCTGTTCAAGCAATTCTTGAGAAACTTCAAGATACACTTGACAAAGGACAAAAATCTTTGTTTATTCAACCGGACACTGGGAAATTGCCCCCAACTATATCTGATATACTTCCAAGGAGGAAGAAAACATTTGAAGAGGAAATCATGGGGCCAGATCCATCTAAGGCTCCCAAAAAGAGAACAAAGGGCAGGGGCACCATCCCTCTGTTTATTTCCTCCCTCCACCTCCCTTTAAGTATCTATCTCTTCCTCCTCCACCTACATTGCCAATATAACAACCACTGGCAATATCACCAGTACATACGCAGTCGCCAGAGCGCCTACCTTCACAACAGCCACATGCATCACCCGCAAAGTCATCAACAGGTGACATTGATACAGGGGAGGATTTACCATATGACACACCAAGGGGACCCAGACAATATTCAGGATCTATGGAATCTGTGATGCAGATTCGGTGGATGATATCCGATCAAAACCCTCACCACCGGATGATGCCACATCATACCATGAAGTAATCATTGGAGCAGCACAGTATCGTAAGGTGGATCTTCACACTGCGACGCAGAGGAGAATTCTTTAGTGGAGAAACTTCATAGGCCACACAGGACTAGTGTAAACCCTTCCTATGTTAAAAGGCATGCTTAAATTCACACAGGAAATCTTTAAGCAGCCAGTAAAGCCCAGGGTCATAGCTCCTAGTGTGGACAAAAAATATAAAGTGTGTCCATCAGACCCCGCATATATCGGGGCGACTTTCCCTGACTCATTAGTGGTACACACAGCCAGAAAAAGGGCTTACTCACAGGGCACTGGAAATGCCCCGCCAAAGATAAGGAAAGCAAAAAATACGTTGCGGCAGGAAAACGTGTTGCTGCACAAGCAGCTAATACCCCACACATCGCAAATTCTGTGGAATTACTTTCCCATTGTAATCAAACCCAATGGGATGAGATGCAGGAGCTACTGCAGCACCTCCCGGAACAATACCTTCAAAAGGGAGCCTGATTGGTAGAGAAAGGTAGAATTATATCAAATGCCGTGATACAGTGTGCACTGGATTGTGCAAATACCAGTGCAAGAGAAACCAACGCTAGCATTTAGGCATCATGCATGGCTTAGGGTGTCAGGCTTTAAGCCCGATGTGCAACAACATCTCTTAACCTACTCTGGTAGCCAAAATTGGGCCACAGTGTTATGTTATGATGTTTATAAAGCGTGCATCTTACTCCAACTGGAGCATCCCAGCGCTAGGATTCTTCACATGACAGAGACGAAGGAGATCGAGAGGTGATCAGAAATTAAAAGTGAAGAAAGGAAGATAGACACCATATGGAGAAGGGCAATGCTGACGGAAAAGCTCTCATGAGACTAGGAAAGGTAGCTTTGCCTGTACACATGGGCGTCCGCAGTGAAGGGCAAGGAGGGGCGCTTGCCCCCCTCCCTCCCCCCGGATCGCCTGTGCGGGTCATAGTGCCGTGGTGCAGGTGCTATTCTTTTTTGTAATGTTGGCACTCCAGCATCCCAGTGACTCACTGGGCTGCTGGAGTGCGAGCGATGTTACAAAAAAGAATGGCGCCCTTCCGCACCACGGGCCGTAACTAGAGTGTCTAGTACGGGCTACTGCCGGGAGGTGCGGCCGCCATTGTGCAGAGGCGGTGCTAGGTGCCTCACTGTGCCTGTCATTGGTAGCTGAGCGCTATGCTACTACCAATGAAACTTAGCATAGCGCTCAGCTACCAATGACATCGGACTGCTCCCGGCCGTGGGTCTCAACAGCCACCCTGAGGCTCAGGCGTCATTACAGGCAGGCGAGGCAGCACTGTCATTGGGTAGCTGAGCGCTACCAATGATAGCCGCCTGCCGCATCGCCTGACTTATGCAAGTCGAGAGCTGGTCTGGACCAATCATGGTCCGACTCCGACCTGCCCCCGCCCCAGCCCCCAGCAAATGCACACTGCGCGCAGGCTCCTCTCCAGCAGTGTTGCCAGATTGGGCTGTTTCCCGCACAAATGGGCGACATTTTACCCATTTGTGCGGGAAAAACGGCCCTGGCAAGTTGCGGAAATTTGGGCGACATTTGCCCATGTGTGCGCAAAATCCGTGGTTTCCGCGGCGCCCACAGATGATCTATTACAATCAGGGCCATCAATCATTCATAGCGCGAACGCGCTACTTATGACGGCCCTGTTTCTTGTTTTTGACCTGCCCCCAGAGAGAATGGACCAATGATCTCACGAGGGGCAGGCCTGTCATCGTTTTTTTTCCTTCACTTTTGAATCCCTGCATTTGCCTCTTTTGGCGCGGGCGCGCAGTAGACTCCGAGTGCTGTGGTCTGGAGCTCGAGAGGCGGAGTCAGGAACATCAAGGCAAGGGCTGGTTGGCCGACCCTGCAGCCTGCTTCTGTTGCGTGTGGGAGTCCTTAGGTGCCAGCAGGTGTATTAAGGTAAGATTAGTGGTCGAAGTGTTCACTTTTCCTGCTCTGCCGCTGTCAGCTGCCCCTCTCTCTTTCTTCCCTCTTATTCCCCCTTTTTTTCTCTCTCTCGCAGCTCCTCACTTGCTGAAAACCGTGCTTCAATAAACGTCTCTTACCCTCTGTTTCCTCTACTTTCCTTCATTCCTTCTCCTGTGAAATGGTTCCAAAGATGAAAGAAACACTTTTGTTGGAAATGTCCTCTTTTTATTGCATTTTTCTGTTACAAAGTACAGCCTAATACAAAAATAAATAAGTAAATAAATCATTACAGAGTGGTCGCAAAGTGGCCAGATTGGGTTTATTCTCACCCAAACACATTAGTGCCATTTCACAGAGTTTGCCAGTGAAGCGCTACTTTCTTTTTCTCGTCATTCTTTGAACAGCATTGTTTTTCCCGGGTGTGGAAGTCACCATTCCTGGAGGTTCTGCAATACCTGGTTGATGACTGGAGTGGAAAACTTTTAATGTGATCCTTATCAGCTCTTTTCCTTATTTTAGTTTATAATGTGTACTGCTGCTCTGTGTTCAGGTATGTTGTCTTTTTAAACTATACTACTTATGTTTTGTAAGGATTTAAGCAATGGACATTGAAATGGGTCCCTTCTGGGCCCTGTAGTCATGTGCTTAACGTTTCAGGCAAAAACACTCATTGATTTCTGAATAATGAGTGTAAAAGTGTTAAGGTAATCATGTTCTGCTTACATTTCACATGCTTTACTTAATCTTGCATTCCCTATGAGGGTTTGCGTTTCCAGGATGTTGTTACTTTTTTTTCTTGTGCCCCACCTGGCACACATCATGTTGGAGGTTGGTGATGATGTTAAAATTTTGCCCCCCCCTGGAAATATTTCTGCGGACGCCCATGCCTGTACAGCCAGGTCTTCAGATTTTTCCTAAAGTGTGCTTTTCCTGGCTCTAGTCTTAAATGAATGGGAAGAGCGTTCGATCGTCTGGCTGCGCTGGTGCTAAAAGAGCATCCGCCCATCTGGGATTTCTTGCCCTCAGAATGATCGCGAGTGCAGAGTCCGTGGATCTCAGGCGGCGCCCAGGCAGATAGCCAGGTCCTTTGTTATTCAGAATTCTATGGCATAGGCCCATGGCCTTAAAACTAATACGCTTCTCCAGAGGGAGCCAGTGAAGCTTGGCCAAAGCTGGCAACGCATGGGCTCGTCTAGGGAGGTTGAGAAGACGGGCGGCTGCATTTTGCACTCTTTGCAGCTTCTGAATATTGTGTTTGGACACTCCAATATACAGACTATGGCAATGGTCCAGTCTCAAGACTACAAGAGCCTGTGTGCCCGCCTTCTTTGTGTGGATGCGAAGTAGGTCAGAAATTTTTGCAATCATTGTAAGTATGGCAAAACATTTCCCTGCTAGACATGCGATTTGGTTGTCGAAGGAAAGAGATGCGTCGAATCATACTCCGAGGTTTTTGACTTTTGGCTCCTGGATCTGGTAGGTGTTCGAGCCTGCTGCTTCCACTGTTGCCTTCCTGCCTTGCTGGGCTCGTTTTGCCTTTGTTGTCTTCTCTCTCCATTGTATTATTGTACTGTTAACGTCTGTGCCTGTATCCATTCTTAATTTCTGTGCCTGTATTCTTTCTTAATTCTGTACATGTATTCATTGTTAATCTCTGTGCCTGTCCCGTGCCCTTTTCCCACCACTGCTCCCCTGCGGCCCCTCCCCCCTGCCGTTCCCGCCTCCCAGCTGACCTTCCCTCCCCCTTCCCTATTTAATGGCGGCCGCTGCAGGGGTGAGCAAGCAAGACCTCTGACCAGGGACCTGCCCCCCCCCCCTCCACCCCCAGCAGCTCCGCAGTTGTGCCGCTGCCGCTGATGGGGATCTGGTAGCTGTTCGAGCCTGCTGCTTCCACTGTTGCCTTCCTGCCTTGCTGGGCTCATTTTACCTTTGTTGGCTTCTTCTGTCTCCATTGTATTGTTGTACTGTTAACTTCTGTGCCTGTATCCATTCTTAATTTCTGTTCCTGTATTCTTTCTTAATTCTGTGCTTGTATTTATTGTTTATCTCTGTGCCTGTCCCCGTGCCCTGTTCCCGGCGCTGCTCCCCCGCGGCCCCTCCCCCCTGCCGTTCCCGCCTCCCAGCTGAGCTTCCCTCCCCCTTCCCTATTTAATGGCGGCCGCTGCGCAGCCACGCCAAATGCAAGCCCGTCTGCACCCATCCGCGACCAGACCGCGACCCGCGCCAGGGACCCTGGATCTCCGACCATCCACCGCTACGACTCAGCTGCCCTCCTCGCACTCAACTCCGGAAGGAACAACAACTGCCAGCTATCCACACCAAACACCACCCACGGCCAGTTCCCCTTCACTGCCGCCAGACCTTCACCGCCATCCGCACCCCCACCACCACCGCCCACACGCCAAACGCCAACACCTCCGAAGCCCTGAGGTGCATCCTCCTCAACGTGCGCTCCCTGCACAGACACGCTGTAGAGATCTGGGACCTCCTCGACACCCTCTCGCCAGACGTCGCCTTCTTCACAGAAACTTGGACCAACTCCTCCTCCGCCCCTGACATCACAACGCACAACCGCCATCCCGGACGGATACAAGATCCAGAGGAAGGACTGCCCCAACCACCCTGGAGGAGGACACGCCATCTCACACAAGAGCTCCCTCCGACTCATGACCTTCAGCTCAAACTACAGCCCACCCACCACCGAACGCCTCCATTTCCAGATCCCTAAGAGGCACCCTCGCCTACCGACCTCGAACTGCGTTCACCATCGCCGACCTCATCGTGCCCCACGCCATCGCCTCCATGGACTTCATACTCATCGGAGACCTCAACTCCCCCCTCGACAACCTCGGTGACCCCAACTCCCCCACCCTCCTGGGCAACCTCGCCAACCTCGGACTGAAACAACTCGTCACCACCCCCACCCACAAAGCAGGACACACCCTCGACCCCATCTTCGCAGGCGGTGACAACATCCACTTCATTCACACCGTGCAACCCCCCTGGATGGACCACCACTGCGTACACTTCCACGTCAACAAACCCACGGTGCCCAAAAATGCACCCTGCCCACCGCGAAGAAACTGGAGCAAGATCACTGAGGAGCAGCTCAACTCCACCCTCAACCGCAAGGCCCCCTGCCACCCCGACCGACGCCAACCTCGCAGCCAAAGAACTCCACAGATGGATCTCCAACTGCACAGACAAGCTCGCACCCCAACGCAACCCAAACAAACAGCGCCCCAGGAAGGCCACCTGGTTCACAGCCGACCTCCTAGAATCCAGGCGCACCTGCAGACGTCTCGAGAAGAGCTGGAGAAACAGCAAATCCCTGGAAGACCGCACCACCTACAAAAACACCATGACAGAATACCACTCACGCATCAGAACTACCAAAAAGACCTTCATCCAGAACAAGATCCTTGCCAACTCCAGCAACTCCAAGGAACTCTTCAGCATCATCCAGGAATTCACCAACCCCCTAGCGAAACCACGGACATCACCCCCTCCCAGGACCTCTGCAACAAGCTCGGCTCCTACTTCCATCTGAAGATCAAGGGCCTCTATGACAACTTCAACGACCAGACACCTGACTCCGAAACCACTCCTTCCACCAGCAACATCAGCCAGCCTACCATCTCCTCCTGGACCCCAGTCACCACTGAAGACACTGCATCGACCATGAAAGGCATCCACTCAGGAGCCCACACGGATCCCTGCCCCCCGCACATCTTTCACAGAGCCGCCGCCACCATTGCCCCGGAACTATGACGCACCATCAAAGCCACCTTCGAAATCGACATCTTTCCCGACGACTGGAAATGCGCAGAAGTCAGACCCCTACTCAAGAAGCCCGCAGCAGATCCCACTTACCTCAAGAACTACTGCCTCATCTCGCTCCTCTCCTTCGTGGCAAAAGTCGCTGAGAAGACCTTCAACATCCAACTAACAAAATTCATCGCCGAAAACTACATCCTCGACCCCTCCCAATCCGGATTCCGCAGCAATCATAGCACTGAGACCGCTCTTCTTGCCGCCACAGACGACATCCGCACCCTCCTCGACCAAGGACACAGCGCAGCCCTGATCCTCTTCGACCTCTCTGCAGCCTTCGACATCGTCTCCCACTGCACCCTCACTGCCAGACTCCACAATGCCGGCATACAGGGAAGCGCCCTCGACTGGCTCCGCTCCTTCCTCGCCGGCAGAACTCAAAGGATCAGACTCCCCCCCCCCCCCCCTTCCTCTCCGAACCCACAGAAATCAACTGCGGAGTACCCCAAGGATCATCGCTCAGCCCCACGCTCTTCAACATCTACATGGCCCCCCTCGCCGCCATCGTCAGACAGCACGGACTCAGCATAGTATCCTACGCCGACGACACCCAGCTCATCCTCTCCCTCACCAAGGACCCCATCACCACCAAACGTAACTTCCAGGAAGGGATGAAGGACGTTGCATCCTGGATGAGCAGCAGTTGTCTGAAGCTCAACTGGGAGAAGACAGAGGTCCTCGTCCTCGGACCCTCCCCCCCACCCCCCTGCATGGGACAACTCCTGGTGGCCCACCGCCCTCGGCAGCCCCCCACAGCCACGGACCACACCCGAAACCTTGGAATTGTACTCGACTCCTCCCTCTCCATTGACCCGACAGGTCAACGCCGTCACCTCCACCTGCTTCAACACCCTCCGCATCCTCCGAAAGACCTTCAAATGGATCCTCCCAAATCAAGGAAGACTGTCACCCACGCACTCATAACCAGCAGACTGGACTACGGAAATGCCCTCTACGCCGGGATCAACAAGTCTCTGCTCCGCAAACTCCACACCATACAGAACACCGCTGCCAGACTCGTCCTCGGCATCCCCAGACACGAACACATCACCCAGCACCTGCGTAACCTCCACTGGCTCCCCGTCGAGAAAAGAGTAAACTTCAAGATACTCAACCACACCTACAAATGCCTCCACAACACCAGACCCCAATATCTCAACGACAGAATCTCCTTCCACGTACCCAAGAGGAACCTCTGATCCGACGCCCTCGTCGAACCCACACGCATCCGCAGAGCAAGAACGGGTGGAAGAACCTTCTCCTACATCGTGGCCAAGACCTGGAACGAGCTGCCGATCGACATCAGGTGCACCCCCACCCTGCACATCTTCAGGAAGACCCTCAAGACCTGGCTCTTCGACTGAACGGAGCGGCTCCCCCTCCACCCCCCCAGCACCTTGAGACCCTCACATGTGAGTAGCACGCTTAAAAAAACTCCCTGTTTGATTAATTAAAGGGCCTCGGTTTTGTTTGCGTTCAGTTTAAGACAACTTGAACTCATCCATTGGGCCAGGTCTACCATACAGGATTTGAAACTAGCTGCTGACTAGCTTCATCCTGGGCAAGAGAGATAATCAACTACGTATCGGTGTATGACACCATTGAAAATTGTGTTTGTCTATGATGTCTGCCAAGGGTCAGATATATATATATATATATATACGTTGAATAACGTAGGGTTTAGCATTGAGCCCTGCGGCACCCCCTGAGGCAGGGGAAATTCTTCTGAGGCATAGGGGGTATTTACTACATGGAAAGTCCACCCTTGAAGAAAAGAGGCTAACCATTTAAGGGCCAAGGAGCAGATCCCACAGTTACGCAGTCGATGTAGTAAAAAGCCATGGGAGACTGTGTCAAACGCCATACTTAGATCTAGCATGATCAAGGCAGCAGTGTGAACTTTGTCTGCCACAGCTCTGAGCGATTCTGAGGCCAGCAGCAATGCTGACTGTGTGCTGTGTTGAGCTTGGAAGCCAGATTGAGACTCGTGCAGCAGATTGTTGTCTTCAATGAAACGAGTCAGTTGGATATTGACATGTTTTTCTGCAACTTTGGTGAAAAATGGATGAAGAGAAATGGGTCTGAAGTTTTCCGGTAATGCAGGGTCTAGGGAAGGTTTTTTGAGAAGTGGCTATGGCATGTTTCCAACAATTAGGCAGTGTACTTGACGCCAAAGAGATGTTCAGAAGGTTGCTCAGTCCTGGCAAGATAGATTCCAAAACTGATTTCAGGATCGTAGGGGGTGCAGGGTCCTTCGGTGAGTCTGATTTGACCCTAGTAAAAGTGGATGACATGCTAGAAAAACAAAAGAAAAGTAGTCCAAGTGGATGAATTGCTAGAAAAACTAAAAAGAAATTCAGATTCGGTTAAAGCCATGGGTGCCCTGCAAACCTTCCAACACAGACGTTTTTTCGGAGGGGGCAGTATGGAGGGACAGCAAGACCTGGCACATCCACCGATTCAGGTAATGCGCAACAACAATGCTCCTATCGGGCACAATACTCTTGAGGTACCTACTATAGGTCACAACCAATTGAGGAAGAGGTTATGGTTCCACCTCAAAATCCCCCACACCTACCAAACAGTGACCACCTAAGTCTCCCCCTACAGCATATAACACTGGTAGGAGGGCGGCTACAACAGTACCACCAACAATGGACACAAATTACCACTGATCAGTGGGTATTGCTTAGAGCTCACAAATACACCACCACCAAGGACACAAAACATGTCACTAGAACATCTTACACTCCTCCAGGAGGAGGTTCAAGCGCTTCTTCAAAAAGGAGCTATAGAAATAGTCCCAAAGCAACACCTGGGACACTGAGTACAGTCCCTATACTTCCTCATTCCCAAAAAGAACAGGACGTTAAGGCCTATTCTAGACCTTCGGTCACTACACAGTTACATTTTATTTATTTATTTATTTATTTATTTTATGTGTTTTATAGAGCGCGAACTTGACCCGTTAGGGTATCAGAGCGCTTTACATGAGAGCAAACAATATACAGACAGGCTTAGAAACGACCAATTGCAGATCGAGTAGTAGGGGGCCGGGTGCCGGAGATATAAGGGAGAGAAGGACATGTATTTACAGTTTACAAAACCAAATACTGAAGACGAGGTAACATATATACAGATTATGTTTACAATTATTCAAGACAAGGTACCAAGTTTCCGATGGGCGACTAGGTAGTCCGAAGGGAGGCAGTGGACGGCCATAGGTCAGGGCCATAGTGAAGCATGAGGCCAAACTTAAGCGAGGAATTTGCCCATAAGGAAGATTTTGGCATCTTTTTTTAATCGAGTTAGAGAGGGGATTCTTCTGATGTCGGGTGGGAGAGAGTTCCATATTCTTGGAGCAGCCCCGGAGAAGGCCCGATTGTAGTTTTTTTTTCTTTCGAAAGCGTGCAGGTTGAAGCAAGAGGTTTCTGGCAGATCGGGAGTTTCTGATTCCTCCGGAGATCACAAGTTTCTGTGCCAGATATGCAGGGGAGTTAGAGTATAAAGCTTTGTGCGTGATGCATGCTAGCTTCAACTGTATTCTAGCCTCTAGGGGAAGCCAGTTGAGAGCTTTCAGGTGTGGGGAAATATGATCATATTTTCGTGTGCCGGTACGTAGTCTGGCGGCCGCATTGAGGCAGGCTTTAAGAGGTGCCAGGGAGATCTTGGGTAAACCCGAGAGGGTAGAGCAGCCATATTCCAGTCTAGAGATGACGAGTGCTTGGACTGCCATTTTTAGGTCGGGAGCATCGAGGAAAGGTTTCAATTTCCTAAGGTAGCTCAGGTGGAATCTGGCTGTTTTGGCCATCGAGTTGATGTGGTCCCGCATGTTCAGGTTGCTGTCGAGGGTAATTCCCAGGGATTTAGCCGAGCCCACAATGGTCGGTGGGCAATTTAAGGCTGTGATAGCCTTAATCCATGAATGAATATCAAGGTTGGTACTGGGAGGGGAGACCAGGAGAAATTCTGTTTTCTTTGCATTGAGTTTGAGTTGATTGGATGCGAGCCATTGGACGGCGAGTTTCAGGGCTTCGTTCAGGGAGAGAATCTCTTCGAGAGATGAGGCTTTGATGTAGATCTGAGTGTCATCAGCGTACATATGATAGGAGATATTTGCAGTGCGTAATACTTCAGTAAGCGGTTCTAGGTAAAGGTTGAAGAGGGTGGGGGACAGGGTTGATCCTTGAGGGACTCCAACCGTGACCGGGGATGGTGACGAAAGGTTGCCGTTGATTAGGAATCTCTGTGACCGGTTTTGGAGGAAGGACCTAAACCATTCTAGAACAGTGCCATCCAATCCCATTCTGAGTTTGAGGCGTTCGAGTAGTTTTTCATGGTTAACCGTGTCGAAGGCTGAGGATAGGTCCAGGAGAATTAGGAGACAAATTTTGCCTTGGTCAAGGGCTTGAGGGCATCATCCACGATGTGGAGCATGGTGGTTTCGGTGCTGTGCCCTGGTCTAAATCCAGATTGGAAGTCATCGAGCAGGTGGAAGTTGTTAATGTGTTGGCTTAGCTGCTGTTGCACACATTTCTCCAGCACTTTGGCTAACAGGGGATGTTGGAGATGGGTCTGAAGTTATCGGGAGAGGCTGGATCCAGCGACGGCTTTTTCAGAATGGGGAGGACTTGGCCGGCTTTTAGGGAGTCAGGCATCGTTCCCTGCTGGAGGGAGGCGTTGATTATTGTAGTCCAACTAGGAATAATGGATTGGGCGACGGCAGCTAGGCAGTTGGAAGGGAGCGGGTCATTAAAATGGTTGTTCGGGTTTAAGGTGGAAAGGATTTCAGAGATGGAGTCTTCTTCGTAGTCTTTGAAGACAGACCAGTGAGCATGATTTTTAGGAGGAGCCTGTGGCTGTGTCATGGTGGGAGGAGGCGGGTCAAGAAGGGGTTGAGTGTGTGTGATGGAGCTGAGTTCGTTTCAAGGGCAGAGGTTTTGTCAGCGAAGAAGGAGGAGAATTCCTCTGCGGATATAAGAGACTTAGGGTTTCTTTCGACGTTTTGGCCAGTTTTAGATTGGTGTTTGACCAGTTCGAAGAGCTTGTGGGGTCTGTTCTTGGCTTTCTAAGTTCAGTTCTGAAGAAGTCTTTTTTGAATTGAGTATGTTCCTGTTGTAGACATTTCTGGCCTGGCGGAGGAGTTTTAGATGTGCGGCAGAGGGGTGCTGCCTCCAGGATCTTTCAGCATGCCGGAGGGCTCTCCTCTCATTATTAAGGGATCCCGTGAACCAGGGGTTTCTGTCTTTGATTTGCGTTCTTTTCAGTTTTAGTGGGGTTAGATCATCCAGGATGTTTGATATTGTCGCAGAGTAGTGATATGCGAAGGGGGGAGGTCGGAAATGCAGCGAGCCTCAAGTTCACTGCGGTCCAGGTTCTTGGTATCTCTGATCCAGCGTATCGGAATCGCCGGTTGCGGTGCTCTCGTCTTGTGCGTGCCAGGCAGATGGAAGGTGATGGCATGATGGTCAGACCAGTCGCATGGGTCAATAGCGATGAGCTTGACTGTTGATTCTTTGGAGATGATCCAGTCAAGAGTGGCCCCTTTTGAATGAATGTTACATCTCCTCAGAACACTTTTATATGATAACACTACAAGACGTGATACCATTGCCACAGCAAGGAGATTTCATGACCGCCTTAGACCTCAAAGACGCTTATTTCCATATCCCCTTACAGCCAGCGCACCGTTGCTATCTCCGTTTTCAAATCAACGGACAGCACTACTAGTTCAAGGTGTTACCATTCGGAGTAACTACAACTCCTATAGTGTTCACCAAATGCCTCGCAGTAATAGCAGCTCATCTCAGAAGCGGTAGGGGGCATATCAAAAGTCCTACCAAATACCAATGTCTGCAGGACACACAAAAGGAAATCAACCTTCTACACAAATTTGGATTTACACCCAACATTGCAAAATCTCGCTTTCAACCTTTGCAAATAAAACCATTCCTTGGTGCATTATTACACTTAGTCACAGCAAAAGCCTATCCCAGTCCCGGGGTACAGAAGTTCCAGCTAGACTTACCTCTGTCAGTTCTCTGTAAAAACAGTCATGAGCTTTCTAGGAATGATGGCATCATGCATATCCATAGTACCAAACTCTCAACTACATATGCACCCCCTACAACACACTCTTCAGTCACAATGGTCTCAAGTGGAGGGGCATCTCCAAGATCTCGTGTTGGTAGGGCCAGCGACCCATCACACTCTGCAGTGGTCTCAAGCAGAGGGGCATCTACAGGATCTAGTGTTGGTAGGGCTGACAACCCATCTCTCTCTGCAGTGGTCTCAAGCGGAGGGGCATCTACAGGATCTAGTGTTGGTGGGACCAGCGACCCATCGCTCTAAGCAGTGGTCTCAAGCAGAGGGGCCTCTCCAAGATCTAGTGTTGGAAGGACCAGCGACCCATCGCTCTAAGCAGTGGTCTCAAGCAGAGGGGCATCTACAGGATCTAGTGCTGGTGGGGCCAGCGACCCATCGCGCTCTGCAGTGGTCTCAAGCAGATGGGCATCTACAAGATCTAGTGTTGGTGTGGTCAGCGACCCATCGCTGTCTGCACTGGTCTCAAGTGGAGGGGCATCTACAGGATCTAGTGTTGGTGGGGCCATCGACGCATCGGTATCAATGGTCTCAAGCAGAGGGGCATCTACAAGATCTAGTGTTGGTAGGGCCAGCCACCCATCACTCTCTGCAGTGGTCTCAAGCAGAGGGGCATCTACAAGAACTAGTGTTGGTGGGGTCAGCGACCCATCGCTTTCTTCAGTGGTCTCTAGCGGAGGGGCATCTCCAAGATCTAGTGTTGATAGGGGCCAGCGACCCATCACTGTCTGCAGTGGTCTCAAGCAGACAGGCATCTACAAGATCTAGTGTTGGTAGGGCCAGCAACCCATCGCTCTCGGTAGTCTTAAGCGGAGGGGCATCTACAGGATGCAGTGTTGGTAGGGCCAGCGACCCATCGCTCTCAATGGTCTCAAGCGGAGGGGCATCTACAAGATCTAGTGTTTGTGGGGTCAGCGACTCCTCACTCTCTGCAGTGGTCACAAGCAGAGGGGCATCTACAAGATCTAGTGTTGGTAGGGCTGGCGACCCATCGCTCTCTGCAGTGGTCTCAAGTTGCAGGGCATCTACAAGATCTAGTGTTTGTGGGGTGAGCAACTCCTCGCTCTCTGCAGTGGTCACAAGCGGAGAGGCATCTACAAGATCTAGTGTTGGTAGGGCCAGCGACCCATCGCTCTCCGCAGTGGACTCAAGCGGAGGGGCATCTACAGGATCTAGTATCAGTAGGGCCAGTGACCCATCGCTCTCTGCAGTGGTCTCAAGCGGAGGGGCATCTACAGGATCTAGTGTTGGCGGGGTCAGTGAACCATCGCTCTCGTCAGTGGACTCAAGCGGAGGGGCATCTACAAGATCTAGTGTCAGTAGGGCCAGTGACCCATCGCTCTCTGCAGTGGTCTCAAGCAGAGGGGCATCTACAGGATCTAGTGTTGGTAGGGCCAGTGACTCATCGCTCTTGGCAGTGGACTCAAACGGAGGGGCATCTACAAGATCTCGTGTTGGTAGGGCCAGCGACCCATCGCTCTCAGCAGTGGTCTCAAGCCGAGGGGCACCTACAGGATCTAGTGTTGGTAGGGCCAGCGATCCATTGCTCTAAGCAGTGGTCTCAAGTGGAGGGGCATCTACAAGATCTAGTGTTGGTAGGGCCAGCGACCCATCGCCCTCTGCAATGGTCTCAGCAGAGGGGCAGCTACAAGATCTAGTGTTAATGGGGCCAGCGACCCATCGCTCTCTGCAGTGGTCTCAAGCTACGGGGGATCTACAAGATCTAGTGTTGGTGGGGCCAGCGACTCCATCGCTTTCTGCAGTGGCCTCAAGCAGAGGGACATCTACAGAATCTAGTGTTGGTGGGGCCAGCGACCCATCGCTCTCTGCAGTGGTCTCAAGCAGAGGAGCATCTACAGGATCTAGTGTTGGTGGGGCCAGCAACCCATCACCGTCTGCAGGGGTCTCAAGTGGAGGGGCATCTACAAGATCTAGTTTTAGTAGGGCCAGCGACCCATTCCTCTCAATGGTCTCAAGCGGAGGGGCATCTACAGGACCTAGTGTTGGTGGGGCCAGCAACCCATCGCTGTCTGCACTGTTCTCAAGTGGAGGGGCATCTACAGGATCTAGTGTTGGTAGGGCCAGTGATCCATTGCTCTCTGCAGTGGTCTCAAGCAGAGGGGCATCTACAGGAGCTAGTGTTGGTGGGGCCAGCGACCCAACACTCTCTTCAGTTGTCTCAAGTGGAGGGGCATCTACAGGAGCTAGTGTTGGTGTGGCCAGCGACCCAACGCTGTCTGCAGTGGTCTCAAGCGGAGGGGCATCTACAAGATCTAGTGTTGGTGGGGCCAGCGACCCTTCGCTTTCTGCAGTGGTCTCAAGCAGAGGGGCATCTACAGGATCTAGTGTTGGTGGGGCCAGCGACCCATTGCGCTCTGCAGTGGTCGCAAGCAGATGGGCATCTACAAGATCTAGTGTTGGTGGGTCAGCAACCCATCGCTGTCTGCACTGGTCTCAAGTGGAGTGGCATCTGCAGGATCTAGTGTTGGTGGGGCCATCGATGCATCGCTCTCAATGGCCTCAAGCAGAGGGGCATCTACAAAATCTAGTGTTGGTAGGGCCAGCCACCCATCACTCTCTGCAGTGGTCTCAACCAGAGGGGCATCTACATGATCTAGTGTTGGTGGGGTCAGCGACCCATCGCTCTCTTCAGTGGTCTCAAGCGGAGGGGCAGCTCCAAGATCTAGTGTTGGTGGGGCCAGTGACCCATCACTGTCTGCTGTGGTCTCAAGCTGCGGGGCATCTACAAGATCTAGTGTTAGTAGGGCCAGCGACCCATCACTGTCTGCAGTGGTCTCAAGCAGAGAGGCATCTACAGGATCTAGTGTTGGTGGGGGGGTTACCCATCGCTCTCTGCAGTGGTCTCAAGTTGCAGGGCATCTACAAGATCTAGTGTTTGTGGGGTGAGCAACTCCTCGCTCTCTGCAGTGGTCACAAGCGGAGGGGCATCTACAAGATCTAGTGTTGGTAGGGCCAGCGACCCATCACTGTCTGCAGTGGTCTCAAGCAGAGAGGCATCTACAGGATCTAGTGTTGGTGGGGGGGGGTTACCCATCACTCTCTGCAGTGGTCTCAAGTAGAGGGGCATCTCCAAGATCTAGTGTTGGTGGGGCCAGCGACCCATCGCGCTCTGCAGTGGTCTCAAGCAGACGGGCATCTACAAGATCTAGTGTTGGTGGGGCCAGCGACCCATCACTGTCTGCAGTGGTCTCAAGTGGAGGGGCATCGACAGGATCTAGTGTTGGTAGGGCCAGCGACCCATCGCTCTCTCAGTGATCTCAAGCGGAGGGGTATCTACAAGATCTAGTGTTGGTAGGGCAAGCAACCCATCGCTTTCAGTAGTCTCAAGCGGAGGGGCATCTACAGGATGTAGTGTTGGTAGGGCCAGCGACCCATCGCTCTTAATGATCTCAAGCGGAGGGGCATCTACAAGATCTAGTGTTTGTGGGGTCAGCAACTCCTCGCTCTCTGCAGTGGTCACAAGCGGAGGGGCATCTACAAGATCTAGTGTTGGTAGGGCCAGTGACCCATCGCTTTCTGCAATGGTCACAAGCGGAGGGGCATCTACAGGATCTAGTGTTGGTGGGGCCAGCGACCCAACACTCTCGGCAGTGGACTCAAGCTGACGGGCATCTACAAGATCTAGTGTCAGTAGGGCCAGTGACCCATCGCTCTCTGCAGTGGTCTCAAGCGGAGGGGCATCTACAGGATCTAGTGTTGGCGGGGTCAGTGACCCATTGCTCTCGGCAGTGGACTCAAGCGGAGGGGCATCTACAAGATCTAGTGTCAGTAGGGCCAGTGACCCATCGCTCTCTACAGTGGTCTCAAGCGGAGGGGCATCTACAAGATCTAGTGTTGGTGGGGGCAGCGACCCATCGCTCTCAATGGTCTCAAGCAGAGGGGCATCTACAGGATCTAGTGTTGATGGGGGCAGCGACCCATCGCTCTCTGCAGTGGTGGAACAGCAACAACGTGTTGCAGTGCCGGCCCTTCAAAGCCCCAATTCCGCCGATCACCATTATTACAGATGCATCCCTTCAGGGATGGGGGGCACATATGCAAGATCTCACCGTTCATGGTCTATGTCTAGCTCAGACACTTCTGCATATCAGCCACCTGGAGCTACTAGCAAGTCACTTAGCCCTCAAAGCCTTTCACATGACATATATATATATTCACTGAAAAAACCACAGGTTTCAGGGACGTTATAGTTAGTTGGACATTTCACTCGTACAAAACCAGAGAAATTCGGCCGTTATAGTTAGTTCAGCTAACTATAACTTGCGCCCCCGCAATGCACTGCTGATGACGTCACATATTACATCATTCATGACATGGTCAGTGACATCACTGATGACATCTCAAATGACATCACTGATGACATCATCCAGTGACTGTGTGTTTCTGTAAAGTTTAAATATGTTTTATATATATATAGGCCAAGGTGTATTGAAGAATGAGTGGGTGTATAAGTGTCTGAATGGATGATTTAGTAGGTGCTTGACTCACTGTATAAGTGAGTGATTAAATGTGTCTTACTGAATGCATGGGTTAGTGACTGATACAGACATTCAAACAGTTTAGTTTGTCAGTTGGTGTGTAAGCGGTTGCATGGGTTGGTGAGTAGCTAAATGAGGGTCTATATGGGTTATTGATTGGTTATCTGAGTATCTGTATGGGTGCCTGAGTGTCTGTGTGGGTGGGTGGGGGGTGTGACTCTGTGCATAGATGTGTGAGTGAGTGATTCACTGGGTGTATGGGTTCAAGAGTGCATCTGTGAAGGTCTGTATGGGTGGGTGGGTGAGTGTGTGTGTGTGTGCTGGTGAGTGAATGGATGCCAGTGGTACATGTGTGAGTAACTGCATATGTGAAGTGTTGGAGTATATAAATGACTATATGTGAGAGTGAGTGATTGTGAGAGTTGCTGTATGGATGAGTGTGTGCTTGTATTAGTTATTGTATAAGAGTGTAAGTATGTGTTAGTATATGTTTGAATAAGTGAGGTGGAGTGTGTATAACTGTATAGGTGAGTAAATGGGAGTGTGATTGATTCTTTGCATGACTGACTAGGTGTGTGAGTAGCTCTATGGATGAGTGGCGGTGTGTGAGTGTCTGTATAGATATGTAAGTGCATATGATAGTGCCATACTGATGGTTGACTGCATGTATGAGTGACTGTATGGGTGAATGAGTGGATGTGTGTGTAGACCTAGGAATTAGTGAGTGGGTATGTACTAACTGGTATTGGTGTGTCTATGGTTTCGAAAATGGTAGTCTGTATTTTAGAGTGGGTGTATCAAAGGTTATATTAGGGTATGAGGAGGTGCATCAGATTATCACGTGGATGATGTCATCAGTGATGTCATCAGTGATGTCATCAGTGATGTCATCAGTGATGTCATCAGTGATGTCATCAGTGATGTCACTGACCATGTCATGAATGATGTAATATGTGACGTCATCAGCAGTGCATTGCGGGTCGCAAGTTATAGTTAGCTGAACTAACTATAACGGCCGAATTTCTCTGGTTTTGTACGAGTGAAATGTCCAACTAACTATAACGTCCCTGAAACCTGTGTTTTTTTCAGTGAATTTCAAAGGTTTTTTAAATGCTAATTTCTAACTATAACGTCCCTGAAACCTGTGGTTTTTTCAGTGAATTTCAAAGGATTTTTAAATGCTAATTTCTAACTATGCCTACAAAGGTAGGACATGTGCAGAAAGAGGAAGAAAGGCGCAGAAAGAAGCAAGAGAAATGCAGAAAGAGGCAACAGAAGTCCAGAAAGACGAAGAAAGGTACAGAAAGACGCCAGAGATGTGCACAAAGAACCAACAGAGGAGCAGAAAGAGGCCTTGTTGCAAAGTCATCCTGTGCCCCCAAATTTTTGTGACGGGTACTGGTGGTAACTGACTCTGACTAACCAGGTCCGGAGCCAGTGCTATGCTGAAAGACACTTAGAATACAGTGAAAACACCTACATACACTAGGGTACACTATGGGTTGGGGTACCCCTGTTATTGGCATGACCTCCCCTGTATGGCCCTAGTACATAAAAGGGCAGGGGTATTAAAACTACCTATAACTAAGAGGTGCAAAAGGAGGCAAGAGAAGTGCAGAAAGAAGCAACACAGGTGCCGAAAGAGGCAAGAGAGGTGCAGAAAAAAGCAAGTGAGGTGCAGAAAGAGCCAACAGAGGTGCAAAAAGAGGCAAGAGAGGTGCAGAAACAAGCAAGCCAACTAGGCCACCAGGTACCTCCAGTAAGCACCACACAGCTGCGTTGCAGAGAGGTGGTCCGAGGCCACGCCCCTTTTTACACATCTTTGTGCACTTTTCTTGCCTGTTTCTGCACCTCTCTTGCCTCTTTTTGCACCTCTGTTGGCTCTTTCTGCACCTCACTTGCTCCTTTCAACACTTCTCTTGCCTCTTTCTGCACCCCTGTTGCTTCATTCTGCACTTTCCATGCTTCTTTCTGCACCTGTCTTGCTTCTTTCTGCACCCCTGTTGTCTCTTTATGTACCTCTTTGCCTCTTTCTGCACTTTTCTTGCCTTTTTCTGCACCTCTCTTCCCTCTTTCTGCCCGTCTGTTGCTTCTTTCTGCACCTCATTTGCTTCTTTCTGCACCACTGTTCTCTTTCTGCACTCGTCTTCCCTCTTTCTGTACCTTTCCTGCCTGTTTTTGCTCCTCACTTGCCTTTTTCTGCACTTTTCTTGCTTCTTTCTACACCTCTGTTGCTTCTTTCAGCAATTCTCTTGCCTCTTTGTGCACTTCTCTTGCCTCTTTCTGCACCCCTGTTGCTTCATTCTGCACTTTCCATGCTTCTTTCTGCACCTGTCTTGCTTCTTTCTGCACCCTTGTTGTCTCTTTATGTACCTCTTTTGCCTCTTTCTGCACTTTTCTTGCCTTTTTCTGCACCTCTCTTCCCTCTTTCTGCACCCCTGTTGTCTTTCTGCACTCGTCTTCCCTCTTTCTTTACCTTTCCTGCCTGTTTTTGCATCTCACTTGCCTCTTTCTGCACTTTTCTTGCTTCCTTCTACACCTCTGTTGCTTCTTTCAGCAATTCTCTTGCCTCTTTGTGCACTTCTCTTGCCTGTTTCTGCACTTCTCTTGCCTCTTTCTGCACCCCTGTTGCTTCATTCTGCACTTTCCATGCTTCTTTCTGCACCTGTCTTGCTTCTTTCTGCACCCCTGTTGTCTCTTTATGTACCTCTTTTGCCTCTCTGCACTTTTCTTGCCTTTTTCTGCATCTCTCTTCCCTCTTTCTGCACGTCTGTTGCCTCTTTCTGCACCTCATGTGCTTCTTTCTGCTCCCCTGTCGTCTCCTCCACTCGTCTTCCCTCTTTCTGTACCTTTCCTGCCTGTTTTTGCATCTCACTTACCTCTTTCTGCACTTTTCTTGCTTCTTTCTACACCTCTGTTGCTTCTTTCAGCAATTCTCTTGCATGTTTCTGCACCTCTCTTGCCTCTTTTTGCACCTCTGTTGGCTCTTTCTGCACCTCACTTGCTCCTTTCTACACTTCTCTTGCCTCTTTCCGCACCCCTGTTGGTTCATTCTGCACTTTCCATGCTTCTTTCTGCACCTGTCTTGCTTCTTTCTGCACCTCTGTTGCCTCTTTATGTACCTCTTTTGCCTCTTTCTGCACTTTTCTTGGCTTTTTCTGCTCCTCTCTTCCCTCTTTCTGCACGTCTGTTGCCTCTTTCTGCACCTCATTTGCTTCTTTCTGCACCCCTGTTGTCTCTTTATGCACTCGTCTTCCCTCTTTCTGTACCTTTCCTGCCTGTTTTTGCATCTCACTTGCCTCTTTCTGCACTTTTCTTGCTTCCTTCTACACCTCTGTTGCTTCTTTCAGCAATTCTCTTGCCTCTTTCTGCACTTCTCTTGCCTGTTTCTGCACTTTTCTTGCCTCTTTTTGCACCTCTGTTGGCTCTTTCTGCACCTCATTTGCTCCTTTCTACACTTCTCTTGCCTCTTTCTGCACCCCTGTTGCTTGATTCTGCACTTTCCATGCTTCTTTCTGCACCTGTCTTGCTTCTTTCTGCACTCCTGTTGTCTCTTTATGTACCTCTTTTGCCTCTTTCTGTACTTTTCTTGCCTTTTTCTGCATCTCTCTTCCCTCTTTCTGCACGTCTGTTGCCTCTTTCTGCACCTCATTTGCTTCTTTCTGCACCCCTGTTGTCTTTCTGCACTCGTCTTCCCTCTTTCTGTACCTTTCCTGCCTATTTTTGCATCTCACTTGCCTCTTTCTGCACTTTTCTTGCTTCTTTCTACACCTCTGTTGCTTCTTTCAGCAATTCACTTGCCTCTTTATGCACTTCTCTTGCCTGTTTCTGCACTTCTCTTGCCTCTTTCTGCACCCCTGTTGGTTCATTCTGCACTTTCCATGCTTCTTTCTGCACCTGTCTTGCTTCTTTCTACATCCCTGTTGTCTCTTTATATACTTCTTTTGCCTCTTTCTGCGCTTTTCTTGGCTTTTTCTGCACCTCTCTTCCCTCTTTCTGCACGTCTGTTGCCTCTTTCTGCACCTCATTTGCTTCTTTCTGGACCCCTGTTGTCTCTTTCTGCACTCGTCTTCCCTCTTTCTGTACCTTTCCTACCTGTTTTTCCATCTCACTTGCCTCTTTCTGCACTTTTCTTGCTTCTTTCTACACCTCTGTTGCTTCTTTCAGCAATTCTCTCGCCTGTTTCTGCACCTCTCTTGCCTCTTTTTGCCCCTCTGTGGGCTCTTTCTGCACCTCACTTGCACCTTTCTATACTTCTCTTGCCTCTTTCTGCACCCCTGTTGCTTCATTCTGCACTTTCTATGCTTCTTTCTGCACCTGTCTTGCTTCTTTCTGCACCCCTGTAGTCTCTTTATGTACCTCTTTTGCCTCTTTCTGCACTTTTCTTGCCTTTTTCTGCACCTCTCTTCCCTCTTTTTGCCCGTCTGTTGCTTCTTTCTGCACCTCATTTGCTTCTTTCTGCACCCCTGTTGTCTCTTTCTGCACTCGTCTTCCCACTTTCAGTACCTTTCCTGCCTGTTTTTGCTCCTCACTTGCCTCTTTCTGCACTTTTCCTGCTTCTTTCTACACCTCTTTTCCTTCTTTCAGCAATTCTCTTGCCTCTTTGTGCACTTCCCTTGCCTGTTTCTGCACTTTTCTTGTGGAAATGTGCTTTTTAATGAGCACACCGGTGCAGGGGTCACCCTTCTCTTGTCCACGGGACCATAGACCAACAAAATAGAGATTGGCACTGAAGCTGGAATTCAAATAACAAGTTTATTAATCACTCATGAGTGGGACTACATCCACACAGCACTCTCGTGCTGCCTGAGGTACTACACTGAAGTCACAGACCATGGTGCTTATATGCAGAGGTTGTTGCAGAGTAAGCATGCAGTTACAAATAGAAGGTACAAGCATACACAGGAATAACTACCTACAAACATGGGCAGATGGGAGATCACTTAGTCAGCAGAGTGGGAGGGGGACAGAACTGTTTACATCAACAAAAAACAGGGACTGTTATATCTTTAGCCAGGTACATTCTAGCAGCCACAGGCCTTTGCTCAGCACATTTCTTTTAGCTCAGTACAGAAGGAGTTAACTAGAGTTGATGACACAAGCAGAATAGAAGGACAAGCAACAGTGAAGAGGGAAGAATTACATAGCTAACAAAATGGATGCCACAAACAAGATGGCTTCAGCCTATGTTAACTGAAATTATTTCAGATTTCCACATATGTCCCTTTTAGCATATGCTGAAGACATCTTCTAGGCTTTACAAGGAGTACGGAAAATATCATGTACATCTATCTGCATTAATTCATTAATTTCTTGATCACTTGCTAATCGGGCATTTACATTCTTAACAGTTTGTTTAGTCGGTATACACGAGGTGCAAGTAGAAACACAAAGGGAACAAAGCATTGGGCCGCATTGAATACATAGGCAACAAGTGAAAAGAATAGCAAGAAATGTACATAAGGCTGACAATAGCTTCCAGCCCCATACAGTAAACATGTTCCATAGCCATCCAGTCAAAGTCCAAGTTCCTGAATCCTGATGGATTTCAGTGGCTATTTTGTGCAACTTGGAAATTGCGTCAAAAACAGAAGGGGCGTGGTCAGGGATATAGACACAGCAGCTACTCCCGATGATGCGACATGCTCCACCACGGTCGGCCAGGATGACATCAAGGACAATCCTATTTTGGAGCGCCACAATTCTCGCAATTTGTAGTTCTTCTGTGATGTTTCCAAGCGCCATTGCTGTCTGATTGGTTACAGCCTCTACAACACGTGTCAAGCGCCTGATCTTTCTACTGTTTAAGGCCGCACCAACAAAGAAGAATAGTCCCAAATTAAAGTCAATATACTGCTGTAGTGCAGTATCAGTTTGATCCACCTCATCATTGTTTATTGTCCTTTTGAATCTGTTCTTGGAAATGTCATTATACAGTTTATAGTCTTTATGGTAGGATGCAGGTGCCAGAAACACAGGTGGAAGATGCCAGACCAACCAATAGGTAGATGGTAATAACCTTTACTTCCGCAAATAAAATAGGTGTTGTGTGAGGACAAAAAGCTGCTATTGTTCATTCCAGTAATGTTCAACACTAAAGTACAGTCACTTTTTCCCACAGGAATACTACCAATACTGCTCACACAGAGATCCGCTCGAGCTCTAGTAACAGTAATAACAGGAGGCCCATTCCCCTTAGTTGTGCGAGTGTTAGGGAAAACATAGTGTATGGAGGAATTTCCTCGGTGATACTCCTCCATTTCCCACACAGTTCCTCTAGCTTGTGGATCTCCTTCCTCATCGGGGTAACAAACTTTATTCAACTGAGCGTTTAGTCCACCTACATCAGCATAAGTAATATTAGCAACTTCAGAAGCCCACAACAATGAAAACCAGGCTCTGCAGGAGCCATTATGTGAAAACGGCAAGGGAATAAAAGCGTTCCTCCCTTTTCTGATGAGCTGGCATCATTCCACATACCCAGCAATTGGTAACGTTCGTGGCATTGTGTGTATGGTGCAACATTTGGATGAAAGTGTTATTGAGGTAGGACATTCTGTGCTTCTGCTCATGATAAGGAAGAGTAAAATAATGATGTTCAATTGGGACAGGAGTAGTAGTAGTCAGTAGATTTCGGACAGGAGCTACTTCCTCTACAATCCATGTTATTATAGCAACAATAACAATAGTCAAAGTAAATCCAGTAGCAATTATTGTTCTTTTGCTACAAACTCTTGCAGCAGTTGGTTTCTTCTCCTTAGACATATTCATTTCGTCGACAAACAACAAAGCAGATGGTGCCCTAAGGTCCTGGGCAGGCGTTGATTTCTTCACTAACGTTGAGACGAGTAATCACTAATAGACTACCCCCCTTTGAAGTCAGGCTTTAACTACCCAGGACAGTGGCTCAAACAGTCTCTTTCAATGAAATGTCTTTCTTCCTGGGTCGAAGCTGATATCGAGATGTACCAGGAATCGTGTGGTCTGGGAAGACTTCCTCAGGTCCTTGAGGTGACACAGCTTGTCCTTTCTCGGTGACCAGGATATCGCAGTGATCTGCCAACACAGCTGGGCTCACTAGGTCTTGCAACACTTTTCGACAGTGTGTTGCGTGGACCCAGTTCTTCCGGTTCGTCACTCAAACTGCAGTCCTGGTAGCCAGTAGTACCTGCTCCGGTCCTCGCCACCTCGGTGCTAGGGAGCTGGTCCTCTGGAATGACTTTACGACCACAAAGTCACCAGGCCGTAAACAATGGCCCTCACCTTGCGACCTGTCTAGAAGAGTCTCCCGAACCTGTTGATAAATAGAAGACAAACTGTCAGGCAACTGAGACAAGCATGAAACTTCTGCTTAATTCACAACCCTTTCATGAGATACTCAACAACTTGCCCAATAAAATGGGGTCCGTTGTCACTCCACAAAACTCGGCAAATGCCAAATCGGGGATAGAACTCCTTTAGGAGCACCTTTGCTGTCGTAAGAGCTGTATTATCCTTAGTAGCGTATGCTTCCACCCATTTACTGAAAGCGCAAACCACTACTAAGACATACTTTAGATTGTTACAGCGCTCAAGCTGGATGTAATCCATTTGCAGGACCTCAAAAGGTGCAGTTGGTATTGCAAACCCTCCTGTTGGAGTTCGTGTTCCCTTTCCAGGATTGTACTGGAGACAGATCAGACAGGACTGGACTATTTTCTTAGCCGTATCGACAATCTCTGGATGATCCCAAACTTGCATAAGTTGCTTTGCTATTGAGGATGCTCCAACATGTGCCGGCCCATTTGCCATGTGAATCATAGGATGTAAATAGGCTGCGGGTAACTTCCATTTTGTCATTTCTTTATTCCTCCAACAGCCCCTCGTCATCCAATGTTCCCTCCTTGGACCATTGGTCTAATTCATCAACAGAAGCAGATTGCTGCATGTCCAGCACCTCTTGCCTGGCATCATGCCAACGTTCAGCCTGTGACTTAACTACATACATAGATGTGGTACTTCGCTGCATTGCAGTCTCACGAGCTGTGCAATCCGCAAAGGCATTGCCTGCTCCTATTTTATCAGTCACTTTCTTGTGTGCACTACATTTAACAATTGCCTCTTTCTTAGGATAGGTCAAGGCAGTAAGGAGATTATGTACTAATTCCCGATGCACTATTTGTGTCCCATGTGAAGTGAGAAAGCCTCTTTCTTTCCAAAGTTGCCCGAAGTTATGAGCCACGCCGATGGCGTATTGGCTATCAGTGTAAATGTTAACAAGCAACTCTGTACTAAGCTCACATGCTCTTGTCAGTGCTATCAACTCGGCTGCTTGAGCTGACTTCTGTGGGATACGAGCTGTCTCAACTACTGTCTGAAGTGTTGTAATTGCATAAGCAGCAGATGTAGTGCCATCAGGCAATTTCAGGCAGGATCCATCAACCCACAATTCCCCATCAACACTAGAAAGAGGTGTATCTTGTAGGTCAACACGACCCTTTGTGTGTTCTTCAGTAAGGGATATACAATCATGTAACTCTTGTGACTGAGACCGAGTAGCTGGAAATGGCAATAATGTAGCAGGGTTCAGAGTCAAACATCTTTTTAACGTGATATGAGGGGCCAAAAGTGTCAATTCATATCCTGTCAAGCGAGCACTAGTCAGATGCTGTGTGTTTGTTTGATTTAACAAGGCATCAACTGAATGGGGTACTAACACAAGCAATCTATGTGACAAGACTATTCCCTCGCTCTGACGTATGGACACAGCCGTTGCCACCACCGCTCGAAAACAACCAGGCAGCACGCGAGCAACTGGATCAAGGACAGCTGAGAAATATGCACAAGGATGTTGTTTATCACCGTGTGTTTGTGTTAAAACTGAGAGAGCGCAACCTTCCCTCTTGTGTACATAGAGTGTGAAGGTCTTAGTGTAGTCTGGAGTTCCTAATACTGGTGCAGAACAAAGAGCTTGACGTAACTGTTGAAAGGCATCCTGGCACTCAGTAGTCCATGGGAGAGGCATCGGAGTGTCTTTAGTCAAAAGGGCCAACAAGGGTTTAATAATGTGAGAAAAGCTAGGGATCCACTGCCTACAAAAAGAAGTAAGGCCAATCAGTGCACGGACATCCTTCTGAGTACGGGGCACAGGAGTGTCTAATATAGTTTGAATGCGATCTGGTGTGAGTGCACGTCCCTCCTTAGACAGGAGGTGACCTAAATAGGTAACCTGCTGTCTACAAAATTGCAGTTTCTTCCTAGAGAGTTTGTGATGATGAGAGGCAAGAAATAAAAATGACAGTGTTCCTTCTTTACACTGTTCTGGGGTATCAGCAGCCAACAAGATGTCGTCGACATATTGAATAAGAGCCACCCCTTTCGGCACAGGAAAAGAATCAAGCTGCCTTTTCAACGCCTGACTATAAATGCTAGGAATCTCTGTATACCCTTGTGGAGCTCTCACAGAACCTGAATGATCTATTATTCAAAGTGAAGTCAAACAAATAACGGCTGTCAGGGTGAATAGGTATTGAGAAAGATGCATTCTTTACATCAATTACACTAAATGTCGTGGCAGTAGGAGGAACAATGGTGAGAAGTGTCGTGATATCAGAGACTACCGGGTATTGGGGCACCACGATTTTATTAACCTCTCGTAAATCAATAATAAATCTGTAAATTTTAGTATCAGTGTCTTTTCTCAAAATAGGAAGGATAGAACTATTACAAATGTTATAAGGGACTTCTTCCACAACCCCCACCTTGATCAAATCCTGAACAATGAGTGTTAATGCTTCTTCGCCTTCCCGAGATATTTTATATTGGGGCAATCGAGGCAATGAAGCACCTTCCTTCACTTGAATATGCACTGGTGGAATAACCATGTGTCCCACATCGGTATCTGATGTAGCCCACAAAGTACTAGGTAAAGATGCCAAAGCGATATCTTCTTTGATGAGACAAGACCTCTCAACCATTGGATAGTTATCATTTAAGATAACACGCACACTTTCTGGGGAACACCGTATTGTAGCACGAAAATGTTTAAGCATATCAATGCCCACAATATTATCCGGCGTGTTAGGGGAAAGCAGAAATGGACATGCTGCAGTAAATTTATCAAGACTAAATGCAAGTGGCTGTGACAGTGGGCTAGGTGTAGGTGTCCCATCGAATCCTATCGATGTTATCATTGCGCCAGACAGGGGAGCCCTAGGAACCAATTTTTAGACAGAGCACTACGAGTAGCTCCTGTATCAACCAGAAACCGATCAGTAGAACCCAAGACATTTGCAGCAACATAAGGACCCTTCTGATCTACTGGGACCTCAACCTGTTCCTTACCCCATCCTAGGCATTCCTATGCATAATCAGAATCCGCAAGACCATCAGCCGAATAATCAGACATTTGATATTGATTTCGTCTATCAAAGGTATTAGAATAATTTGGTCCATGTTCAACTGCCTCAAACCTGGGACGGGTTCCTATTCCTCCCCTATTTCCTGAATTCCCTGGGCGTCGTCTCATACTTCCTCTACCCCGTTGATACTGCTGACCTCGCAAAAGGGGGCACTCAGAACGCCAATGTCCAATCTCTTTACAATAAGCACACTGATCAGAAGACAAAGTTGATCGAGAGAAAGGGGTACACCAGGTGTATATACTGCACGTCCACCTCTACCACCACCTCTGAATGGTGGATCATATACTTGAGCCAACATAACTTTTGTTTTTAAATCCTTAACATCCTTATCCTCTTTTCCCTTTGCTTCCAATTCCTGACGCTCATAATACTGGGACATAGTCAAAAGGGAGACTGGGGAAGACGTAGTCCACAAACTCTCGCTGGCCTTAAGGCGACTAGCTATTTCTGGCAACATGTTAGCGACAAATTTGTCGACGAACAGATGCTTACCCGTGTCATCTGTCAAGGACTGCCCACTAAAGTCATGGAATGTCTCTTCAAATCGTGTAAAGAAATCAGAAACTGACTCATCTTCTCTAACTCCTCCCTTCTTGTTTTCTGCCTCAGGATGCATTTGCTAGCGCCAGGACACCCATGGGTAATCGCTGTGCTTTATAAAAGTTATTAACATGACATAACATCCGCTTTCTGTTTACAAGACGCTAACGTAGTCCAATCTATTTTCTTAGGGGGTATAAGAGTTTTCAACTTAGTCACAATAGCTTTGGGAAGATCTAATATCTCCTGTTGTGGTTTCTGCGCAGGCTCTCTAGCCGCATCTATTTCTTCTAAATGCACCCAAGTATCACCATATGCTACATTATCATCTATTTTCCGAATTGTTCTCCACATATCAGGGGGCAAAATAAGTCCAAAAAACATATCAATATCTGGCAGAGTCATAGTACAGGAGCTAATGGCTCCTTCTACTTCCTCATAGAAAGCGGCAGGATTTTTTCGCGGATCGGGCAAAGCGGCTTTAAGAGCCATAACATCTGCTCTACTCCAAGGGGTATAAACCCAATTATAAATAAAATACCCTTTCGCATCATCTGAAGCCTTATCTTCATTTGTTCCCTGCACCTTTGGAGGAACATACAAGGCGCAGCTTCACGCATTGGTCGTATACCAACTTCAGCACTACTAGATCCATTATTTGTCTCTGAAGTTTCTACTATCTGCGCTGGGGTTTGAGCTACTTGTACAGTTTTAGTTTTACTAGCTTCTTTTTTCTCCGCTTTTAAGCGAAATGTTTCATCTCGTAATTTAACCACTCGCCTAATTAAATCAGGTATGTTTGAACAAAGGAAAGTTCCATCACTCAATTGTTTATAATCAGAATTTATATCAGTGGGTTCTAAGTTTTTAGAAAGGTCTCTAAAATTAAGTATAACTTCCCAAGCAAACTTCTCTGCAAAATATAACTGCTCTAAATCTTTCCACTGCTGAACCATTGCTACAAGATCTGAAGGAAGAGTTTTCTTACGGGCTTCTGAACGAACAGTGGATCTAATGGTGGCTTTTTCATCAGTAGTTAAAGTAGAGCGAGTCTGTCGCCAATCTTGCTTATCTATATCTTTATCAGTCGGAAGAATGATGGTCTTTATCGGAAGGATCCTCCTCAGGGGCAGAGGGAAATTTATACGGGGGCGGAGGTCGATCTAATAAGATGGAATCATCCTGAGGTTTATTAAGCATGGGATAAAGGGGCGCCTAATAGGGTACTGGCCAGTTACCTCTAAACGACGCTCCCTCTCTTCTTTTTCTTTTATTTCCGTCATCTCCTTATTTTTTAATTCTAACGCTTTTGATATATCGTTTTTCGTTGTTCTTTCTCTGCTATAGCTGCTTCTCTCTTTGCTCTTTCATTCACTTCTTTCTCCCACATTCGTACACAATCAAACATATCTTGTCGACTTTTTTTTGTTAAACACTGTTCTACATATTGAATCTTTTTAAAGTCAAATGACCCATTCACAGGCCCATTGGAGATCAGGATCCTTTTTCGTATATTTGTTCCACAGTGTACTATACATTATGGAAGAAATACCGTATTTAATATACATATGTCTATTAGGTGTTCCCTCTAAGGGAGACGGCTGACTTCTTTCTAAATCCATTTTGGTACCACCAAGACAGCAGCACACCCTACTGAGTGTGCTGGAAACAGGCATGCTACCAAGTTTTTGTAGAATATTACGTTTCCAAATTGTTCAAAAGTAGAGAAAAATCTCCACATTACCTGCCTTTATTTTCTGCAAAAATAAATCAAACAAACAAAACCAGAATCTTGGCCAAGCAAACAAGAGTGCCGCTCCAGCGACCTTACCAAACAAAAGTCTCCAACCTCCAACTGCCAATCTCTTGATCGACCTAATGGTCACTGCAAAAATAACGTCAAAGGATACCTCAGTCAGGACCGGCCGCCATCTGGAGGGTCAAATCGAAAAACCGGAAAAGTCACTTTGGCTGCAAAGACAAGGGTCTCCTCATGCAGGACGTCTCCTCAGTAATATTCCACTCTTCCGTCAAGACCACTCCTTCAGACGGCCGCGTCCTCAATGAGGCCCCACGTATCGGGCGCCAACTGTGGAAATGTGCTTTTTAATGAGCACACCGGTGCAGGGGTCACCCTTCTCTTGTCCACGGGTCCATAGACCAACAAAATAGAGATTGGCACTGAAGCTGGAATTCAAATAACAAGTTTATTAATCACTCATGAGTGGGACTACGTCCACACAGCACTCAAGTGCTGCCTGAGGTAGTACACTGAAGTCACAGACCATGGTGCTTATATACAGAGTTTGTTGCAGAGTAAGCATGTAGTTACAAATAGAAGGTACAAGCATACACAGGAATAACTACCTACAAACATGGGCAGATGGGAGATCACTTAGTCAGCAGAGTGGGAGGGGGAACAGAACTGTTTACACCAGCAAAAAACAGTTGACAGTTATATCTTTAGCCAGGTGCATTCTAGCAGCTACAGGCCTTTGCTCAGCACATTGCTTTTAGCTCAGTACAGAAGGAGTTAACTAGAGTTGATGACACAAGCAGAATAGAAGGGCAAGCAACAGTGAAGATGGAAGAATTACATAGCT
Organism: Calotriton arnoldi; assembly: GCA_963921515.1. Classification (NCBI taxonomy): domain Eukaryota; kingdom Metazoa; phylum Chordata; class Amphibia; order Caudata; family Salamandridae; genus Calotriton; species Calotriton arnoldi. The sequence continues at coordinate 1,724,447 of CAWUFW010001592.1, forward strand.
AACAAAATGGATGCCACAAACAAGATGGCTTCAGCCTATGCTAACAGAAATTATTTCAGATTTCCACACTCTTGCCTCTTTCTGCACCCCTGTTGCTTCATTCTGCACTTTCCATGCTTCTTTCTGCACCTGTCTTGCTTCTTTCTGCACCCTGTTGTCTCTTTATGTACCTCTTTTGGCTCCTTCTGCACTTTCTTGCCTTTTTCTGTACCTCTCTTCCCTCTTTCTGCACGTCTGTTGCCTCTTTCTGCTCCTCATTTGCTTCTTTCTGCACCCCTGTGGTCTCTTTATGCACTCGTCTTCCCTCTTTCTGTACCTTTCCTGCCTGTTTTTGCATCCCACTTGCCTCTTTCTGCACTTTTCTTGCTTCTTTCTACACCTCTGTTGCTTGTTTCAGCAATTCTCTTGCCTCTTTGTGCACTTCCCTTGCTCCTTTCTACACTTCTCTTGCCTCTTTCTGCACCCCTGTTGGTTCATTCTGCACTTTCCATGCTTCTTTCTGCACCTGTCTTGCTTCTTTCTGCACCCCTGTTGTCTCTTTATGTACCTCTTTTGCCTCTTTCTGCACTTTTCTTGCCTTTTTCTGAAGTTCTCTTCCCTCTTTCTGCTCGTCTTTTGCCTCTTTCTGCACCTCATTTGCTTCTTTCTGCACCCCTGTTGTCTCTTTATGCACTCGTCTTCCCTCTTTCTGTACCTTTCCTGCCTGTTAGTGCAGAGGGTTAGCGCCTCCAGTCATCTCTCGTAGTTCCACCTATTACTGTGGTCAGTCACCTCGCAGCCATCCAACGCCTGTTGGCCCTCCCGCGGTCCTCAATGCTCCTCTTTTGCCTGGAGTCCATCGAGAGGCATGCTCTAACAGTCTACTATATTGCCTCATCCAGCCTCTCAAGTTCGGGCCTCTGCCTGCTGGTCCCAGGCCTGTGAGGCCCAATTTACACACACACAGAAGAGGCCTCAGGTCCCCCTCTGTCCAGCAGGTGTTGTATTAATGCACCTACAGACCTTGCTCCGCAGGCGAGCTGATTGCACCGAGTGTCTAGGTGCCTACCGTGGCGCAGGGAGCTGTGACCTAACTCTACTCTGGGAGCATCAGAGGCACCACTGCACATACTGCTTCAGGCTCGGATCTCCCCTCTTCTCACACTCCTGGCTAAATGGACGAAACACTTCAGCCCAGGGCAGTCTAGACCACATAGTCCTAAAACACGTTAGATCCCAGTTGCACCCTACCTCAGACAGAAGATCACTGAGGAGGCACTAGAGTGTAGGTCACTGGGTCTTACCGTGATTTTAGCATCCCAGAAACGGATTGATTACTCATAGATGAAAGCAGCTCCTTTTGGAAGGTTTAATCTGACCACAGATTAGCATTTAAAAAAACTTTGCAGCATTTCTACGCAGAGTAACCAGACATTGTGGAGGCCTGATTGGACCTTGAATGAACTGCCACTTTTAAAGTGCTGGAGTAAGTGTAACCTGGCGCAGGCAAACCTCTGATTTCTGCAGAGAACATCCTATGTATTTATTTTGTAGAGTTACATTAACATGTAGCTGATGGAAAACAGCTTGGCGCTTGCAAGTTTGCAAAGACACCTGGCAGGCTGGTCACCATGAGGGTGCAGAGGAATACACCTCAATTAGAGCACATTTTCACACTGATTCACTCATAGATGCCAAGGTTTCAGATTGGTAAGTGTGACGTTTTCATAATTTAACTGTAATAATGGGTGGCATTCACGCAGTCTGACTCTGCTCAGTTTTCCATAGCCTGTTGTTAGCGCACTTTAGTTCAGTGACTTTCTTAGAGTTTCTAGTTGCTCAAATGGGTGTAATTTCTGATATTTATATGTTTCTCTCCTCTTCATTGCTTGATTTTGCTCACGAGAAAGTGTCAATCATAGTCGTTGAAATGTCACTCATAATTACACTGAAATTATGAAAATGTCACACATAGCAATCTGAAACCTTGGCAGCTATGCTAATTCTACCACACACAGCACATTTGAACATCTCATAATTCCATGCCACACAATTCAACTATAAATAATTTAACCGTACAACATTCCATACCACATAATTACAATCCTAAAAATTAAAAAACACATATTTCCACTTCACTCCATACCACATATTTCCACATCACATAATAACATTCCACACAACTTACTACCACTCCAAACCACATAATTACACTCCACACAACACAATTCAACAACACATAATTCCACTTCAACTTATATAATTATACTTCACACAACATATTTACACTCAACTCCAAAACACATAATTACCCTCCACAAAATACAACTCTGCAACATGCTGCATAATTCCACTCCGCACAATTATACACCACACCATGCCACATAATTCCACACGTCACACAATTCCACAATTCATCCCCACACAATTCATCACACAACATAATTACACTCCACATAATACCACTCAGCACCACATAATTCCACTCAGCACCACATAATTTACCTCCACATAATTATGCTCTACTCCATATTGCATAAATACACTCCACATAAATCCAGTCTATGCCACGTAGCAACATTCCACATAACTACACTTCACACCATGCCTCATAATACCACTCAACACAATTTTCACTCAGCGCACACTACCACGTCACACAAATTCAACTCTACACATTTCCATTCCACACCACATAATTCAACAACAAACTACATAATTCAAACCAACAACACAATTACACAGCACACCACATACATCCAATCTACAGCACACAATTCCACATCATGCTACAATATTTAACAGCACACCACATAAGTAAACTCCACTACATACCACTCCACAACACAAAATACCATTCCAGATAATCTCACTCCAAGACACACAATCCCACTCCATGACACACAATCCCACTCCACATAATTCCAGTACACTCAATACCACACAATTACTATCCACATAATTGCACTGCACACCATGCCACATTATTTCACTACACAGATCCAATCCACACAACACTATTCCACAACTAACAATTCCAATCCAAACCATATATGACTTGCATATATGCAAATGCATATATTGCAAAACCATATATTGCAAATGCTTGTTTACCTTCCAATGGGTCCCAGCAGATCCTGTTCCTGGAGCTGCAAACCTGACCTTCTCCTGCCCCTGTCAGCTCTGTCCTGGCTGCCTCGTCCCTTCTCAGAGGCTGTGCCCTGTGGTGATGCTCTCTCTGGGGCCCCCACCCCCCATCCTTTTCCCGGGCCTGGCTCATGGCTCTGACTGAAGAGAAACAATGTAACTTGTTACTTTGTTTCTCTTCAGTCCTGGGTCAACTCAGTGCAAGGAGCTCAGAGCAGGCTGCAGACTGCAGCTGCTTAAGAGCAAGCCTCTCACAGCTCTCTACCGAAGAGCTGAGGGGGCCCCCTTCACCTACTGAAGACTGTGGGCCCCCGCATCGTGGGGGCTGAGGGGGTGTTTGTTACGCCCCTGCTCCGAAGGCCTCTTAGCAATACCATATACTAGGGACTGATAAGGGTACCCCAGAATCCAATCTGGAGTGTACCTAATGTACATGCAATCAATTTAGGGAAAAAGCAGATAGACTGGGGTCCTGAATAGCAGGATCCCAGTCAGACTAGTCAAAAACCAGCAAAACACCAGGAAAAAAGTGGGGGTAACCATGTAGTCAGATTCCACCTTCCTACACCGGGGACCCCATCCCCCGGGGCATGACCCATTTAAAAAAAAAAAATGTAATATTATAACTGGAGGGGGCCTCCCGGGCCTGCCTTCTATTTAGTTTCTTTTTTTGGGGGGAGGGGAGCCGCGTGGCCCCCCTCTTGAGGCCGATATATCCCTGGAGACCCCATCCCCCGGGGCATGGCCACATCCTTTTTTTCTTTTTTTTTTAAATGGGTAGGGGAGCCTGCACCGCCCCCCCTACCTGGGCCATTTTCAGCCCTGTGGACACCATCCCCCGGGGCATGGCCACATCCTTGGAGACCGCGGGAGAGCCCAAGCTCTGAGGGGATTGTGTGGTGATAGAGGTGGCTCTGGCGGAATTGTGTGGTGACAGAGGAGGCTCTGAGGGGATTTTGTGGTGATAGAGGAGGCTGAGAAGATTATTTGGTGATAAAGGAGGTGGAGAGGACTGTGTGTGGTGACAGAAGAGTCTGAGGGGATTGTGTGGTGACAGAGGAGGCTGAGAGGCTTGTGTGGTAATCAAGGAGACAGAGAGGATTGTGCGGTGACAGAGGAGGCTGAGAGGCTTGTGTGGTGACAGAGGAGTCTGAGGGGATTGTGTGGGGACAGAGGTGACTGAGGGGATTGTGTGGTGATAGAGAAGGTTGAGGGGAATTGTGTGGCAAAAGAGGAGACTGAGGGGATTGTGTGGTGATAGAGGAGGCTGAGGGGATTGTGCGATGAGAGAGGAGGCTGAAGAGATTGTGTGGTGATGGAAGAGGATTGTGTGGTAATAGAGGCAGCTGAGGGGATTGTGTGGTGACAGAGAAGCGTGAGGGGATTGTGTGGTGATAGAAGAGGCTCTGAAGGGATTGTGTGGTGACAGAGGAGTGTGAGGGGATTGTGTGGTGATTGAGGAGTCTGAGGGGATGACCTTATTTAGCAGACCTCTGCCCATACCCTTAAGCATCAAGGCATTCCCATAAAGTGTTATTAATGACTGGAAATGCTGACAAAAGAGTGCTGTAAAACACTGATATACGTTTTTATATCCAGATAACCATGCAAACTTTAACTGCTAGAATGGGGGTTCACAACGCCACAGCTATGAGATGTGTGTGGTAATAGAGCAGGCTAGGAGAGGTGCACTATACTGTATATTGTCGAAGGAAACGTCTTGCTGCAAATTCCTCGCCTTTTCCCACGGTGCAAGAATAGGTCCTGAGATGTTTATTACAGCAATAGCTCTCTAGCACCACCAGGTGGGGCCACACTGCTCCAGATGTGTCTCTGCCCACCAGGAGGTGACAGCTCTTGGCTTACCGTCCTTTTTTTGTTGTTGCTAGTTTCTGGTTCAGGTTCAGAGATCTACTTCGTTTTTTGACGAAATTACTCAAAGAATAACTACACTTATTCAGCAGACTAGGTAAATATAATCTTTTAAGACCTTTGGATTCACCCTGTGGAATTTGCTGCAAGTACATGCCCTTTGCAGGCTCCAGGCATGACATCTGCACCCTCTGTAGGCTCCAGGCAGGACATCAGCGCCCTCTGTAGGCTCCAGGCATGACATCTCCGGCCTCTGTAGGCTCCAGGCAGGACATCTCTGGCCTCTGTAGGCTCCAGGCAGGACATCTGCGCCCTCTGTGGGCTCCAGGCAGGACATCTGCGCCCTCTGTAGGCTCCAGGCATGACATCTCTGGCCTCTGTAGGCTCCAGGCAGGACATCTGCGCCTCTGTAGGCTCCAGGCAGGACATCTGCGGCCTCTGTAGGCTCCAGGCATGACATCTGCACCCTCTGTAGGCTCCAGGCAGGACATCTGCACCCTCTGTAGGCTCCAGGCAGGACATCTGCGCCCTCTGTAGGCTCCAGGCATGACATCTGCACCCTCTGTAGGCTCCAAGCATAACATCTGCGCCCTCTGTAGGCTCCAGGCATGACATCTACTGCCTCTGTAGGCTCCAGGAATGATATCTGCACCCTCTGTAGGCTCCAGGCAGGACATCTCCGGCCTCTGTAGGCTCCAGGCAGGACATCTGCACCCTCAGTAGGCTCCAGGCAAGACATCTCCGTCCTCTGTAGGCTCCAGGTATGACATCTGGACCCTCTGTAGGCTCCAGGCATGACATCTGCACCCTCCGTAAGCTCCAGGCATGACATCTGCACCCTCCGTAGGCTCCAGGCATGACACCTGCACCCTCTGTAGGCTCCAGGCATGACATCTCCGGCCTCTGTAGGCTCCAGGCATGACATCTGCACCCTCCGTAGGCTCCATGCATGAAATCTGCACCCTCCGTAGGCTCCAGGCATGACATCTGTGCCCTCTGTAGGCTCCAGGCAGGACATCTGTGCGCTCAGTAGGCTCCAGGCAGGACATCTGTGCCCTCTGTAGGCTCCAGGCAGGACATCTGTGCCCTCTGTAGGGTCCACAATAAGGGGGATGGGCCCAGTGGAAACACAACAATTGTATCAATATCAACATCACCTGATAAATTAATTACAGACAATATTTAAGCATATTCAGAGTATTTTTAATCATACTGAACATATAATGCATCATGTTCTGAGCACAGTACATTAGTCAAAACAATTTAGTGTGTAGGTGCCCCAGAGAATTGGGGGAGGGGGGCGCAAAGGGTTTGGTGCAGGAGTGAAAGTGAGTGATGGAAGGAGAGCAGTGGATAGTGCGTGCATCCAACAACATGAAAAAGGCCTGTCCAGGCTTAACCAAGGCTAAATTATTTACAAAACCCGAATGGCAAACGAGGAGGACACGGTCAAACCATCACTGTTGTCCACATTCAGTACAAAACACAAAAGATTGTCGTCGTTTCAACCCAAAATTGGTGTAGGAAAATTCTGCTCCTTACAGGCGGGTCTTCATCAGGATCAGGGGGGCACCCTGAATCCACCCGGAACTGTGGTGGAGAGGACAGGCCCGGAGGCTCCAGTCTCAGAGAGGGACAAACTCCACGAAGATGAAGAGATAAAAATTACCCTAAATCCACCTAGAACTACGGTGGAGAGGACAGGCCCAGAGGCTCCAGTCACAGAGAGGGACAAATTCTTGAAGACAAAGAGTTGATATAACTCGGCTAAATCCAAAGTTTATGAGTGTTGGGACGGTGTGAGTGAATCCATCCGTCTTGTCAATATCGCTCGGTGGTTTGTGCGGCCGTCCGTCCTCTGGCAGATCTCTGTGACTGGAGCCTCTGGGCCTGTCCTCTCCACCGTGGTATCAAACTTCTCAGCACATTAAACCCACACTGATGCCAGTGTGGGATTTAATGAAAAATGCACACAGAGGGCATCTTAGAGATGCCCCCTGAAAACTAACCTACCACTAGTGTCCAGGGTGAGTGGCTGCTTTCAGCTGCCACCACCAGACATGTTTCTGGACCCCTGGGTCGAGAGCCTGCTGCTCCTCTGGGGCCTGAAACAATGCACATCCTGGGACGAGGTGCCAAGCCTCCTCCCCAGGATGGGAAGGGCTTACTGAAGGGGAAGCTTCAAAGGCTTGCCGCCATTGTGAGCTTTCCCAGGCCACTTGCTGCTTTCAGCAACTGGTTCCCACTGGTTCTGACCCCCACTTTGGGTGGGAGAACCGGCGGGAAAAACAAGTGAGGAAGAGAGGTGTGCCCACCTCTGCCAACTCCACCCCCTCAGGTGGGGGAGGTGAGGTGAAGCACAACTCTCAGTCCCCACCATCTTGCAGATGGGGGGACCCAGCCAACCAGGGAAAGACTTATGTCCCCCTCCCACTGGAGGGTGGCATAATAGGGGGTGTGCCCACCCCAGGGAAGGGACCCATTGGTCCCAACCTTTTTACCCACCTGTAACGCCCCTAAATCTAGTATTTAGGGGCACCCCTGAACCTTGCTTCCTCAGACAAGAACCTGCAAGAAGAAAAGAAGGACCGAACAGCCGTGCCGAAGCTAACAAGAGGAGGACGCCCACTGACTTGGCCACAGTGTCGTGTAGTTCCTATAGTACCCATGCAGGACCTGCGCGTTTGGATAACATAAACCGTGGGCTTGGTGTTAGACTGACTCTGTGCACCCCCACTGCATATGTTAGCCTGTTTTGCATTAGCTAGCTCACAGTGCCACTAGAATCTCCTCTTATCGGGGAGAGATTAGTTTCTGGCAACCTTAGATCATGACAACCCTGATCCTTCAGAATCGTGGAAACAATGTACTACTTTTCGCTCAGTCACTCGTGCTTACTTATTCGGTTTGTCTCAGAGAGTTACACAGAATAAACAGTCTGGGCGTTTCAATAAGTATTTATTGAACAGTTGTTATTCTAGTGTAGAATATATGTGCTGCAGCAACCAGCAGACAGTAGCAGAGATATATTATCAGCAGTACGATAAAAGTGAAAGGATAGTACAGTTCTACCATATTGCAATAATAATGGTTACATACATGAATATATAAAATGCATTATATAAGTGCGCATACTCCTATGATGCCTAACTAGATGTACCTAAGTGTACCTAGCATGTGTGTAGGTCTGAAAGCCTAAGAGCCAAGAATCCCTCTAGGATTTAGTCGAACCCCATTACCTGAAGAGAGAGAGTGTGGGACCCCGTCCTGGTCTCGAGTTGAACACCCCGCAAGGGCTGTGTTAGACCGCTGTCAGCTGGAGCAACTGCATGCAGGGGCCTCAGCGTCTCTGGTCAGTGTGTCGGCATGGAAGTCTCGGTTCCCTCTATCTTAACGTGGCAAGATGTGGTGTATTTATACCCTAAAGTGTCTCGTCCCTCAGTATGGTTTGTATTGGTCTTTGTTAGACATGAGGAAGACGTCAGGGGTGAACTTTGTACATACATATTATGCAGGAGATGTAGCTGGTGAATGCTCATGCATAATTTATGAGTACATTGTAGGCCTGTGTTCGGGGAAAAACCCTTCAGTGTTCAAACCACAGACTAGATAACGTTCAACCCTCAGTGTTCGTTGTGTACTGTAGGGAACTAATGTAGGTGAAAGATCATGCCTATATTAGGACATAGGAGATCATGACTATAATAGGGCATATACGATTATGACCATAATAGGATATATATGAACATGTCTATATTAGGGCCTCTATATGAAACATAACACCCACTTCTCTTTCGAATTGGATGACAATGACCATACTTAAATCTGGACAATCTTAAAAATATACTTAAAACCAGCTAAAAACATGACTTTAAAAAGACGTTAAAAATGTTTAAAATGTTAAAATAGGCTATGCTTTCTTGTCACTTGAAAAAGTCAATTCTGTCCCACTTATAAAAGTTGCATCACTACAAGCAGAGTAAGGCCATGTCTTTCAAGCGAAAGTGTCAATTTAGGAAATGTTCCAAATTTTGTTCGTTTATTTATGAAACGAAGTGGAGAAGCCAAATTCTTTCCCAGGACGCGATGAGCCAATTTGAGATTAAGTGTCCTGGCTGGGAGATACAGCATTATTGGTGTTAGCTACTGCAGACGACCAATCCAACGCCTCACAGAGAACGTCAATCGCTCATAGATGGAATTCAGCACTGCCAACAGTCGGTGCTGCGGCAGTTGTTACCTGGGTGCCTGAGGAGGAGTCACCTAACCCAGCAGGAGCAAACGGCACCTGTGGATTCTCAAGGAATGCGTTCATCAGAATCGGAAGACGCTGGGGACAACGCAGAGCATGGGCCTTTAGGGGGTCCAGCATAGCATCCATGTCCGGAGGCGTATCTGATGGAAACGTTAGACAGAGATCCAACGCTCATTCTTCTCCGCAAAACAGGCATCGAAGAACAGGTAAGATGCAGTCCATCCAGACTGGTCTAAGCAATAGAAACCAAGAGGCGTTCAGTTGTCTTGGGCAAGGTACACCCAGAAGCTGCACCATGCGTTCACGGTATTTCCGCTCCATGAGTATGTTCGCCATTTCCTCGGAAATTGGGCCGTCCATTGCGTAGCAGTAATATTACAATCAGGACTCCTGCAATTAGGAACAGGATAAGCGGGAGACCTCCAAAGACGCTTCCCAATACGGAGTTTTGGGATTACTCCGAGGACTGTCTGAAAGGTGCTTAATAGTCCTGACCCTATGGTCTTAAATAGGTGTACAATACCGCTCGTATCAGACATATTAAAGATACGACTCACCATTTCTGCAAAATGAAAGGGGCAGTTCGTACATATAAGCGCTTGTATCTCAGTCGAGGTCCTTGCAACTTGAAGTTCAAAGGTTTCTCGAGCAGAGGTTAAGGGCACGGGTTGCTGCAAAAGCATGGCTTTCAGTCTGCTCAAAGTGTCAAATTGTATAAAGGAAACATTCAACGAAGGCCATAACGGCACCTCCCTGACTGTGTTCAGTGGCGGAAACAATACTTGCATACAGCAAGTAACCCTGGAGTTAACAGTGACCAGATAGGCGACGCCCGGAAGCATCCCACAGCAACCTTGATCGCTTAGCATCAAGTAACTCCCATTCGAGAGCAGCTGGAAAACCGGCGTGATCATGGCCGCTGGAGTCCCTGACATGTGACAAGATAGATTCGCTACCGAACCACTACATGCTCCGTGCAGAGAAATATCCTGACACATGAGAGAACCGCTTAAAGCATTCTTGCAGTTTGTACCACTCAGAAACACTTCTCGATCCCCACTCTGGCATCGAAATCTATATGGTAACTCCCAAGTTTCCTTAATGTATCCCATACCCATCTTTTCATATTTACCTGCCTGCCTTTTCTCAAGGCAATATTGAAACTGAAACGTAGTGACCGGCAGAGTGATTTGGCCATGAATTAGCCATTCAGTTGATGGTGATTCGGCTACAGTGAATGGTAACCTTTCCAGTTTCTCAATACACAGCATTGTATATTTGGCTCCCCTTTGTGCCATTTTTGTCTGTTTATCGGTTAGATTGTATCCCGAAAACAGAGACGTGGTGTTTATAAAACAACTGGGTACGTAGCCTGCATGCAAAGATTGCAGCGTCCAGCTTAACATTATAATAGAACGTAACTGAGATTGCCCGTGTTGTAACAAGGCCAAGTCTTGTTCTAATACGTCAATTGTCGAAGATACAATGTTGCCTAAGGAGTAAATCCTGGAGGTCAAAGTTGTTAACCCATTATCCACTACAGCTAATGCCTTCTCTATGTTAATACGGTCTATTTCCTGTATTCTTTCTGCGGCCTCCTGTTGGGATATTTTCCAGTTTTCATTATAGTAGGCATAAATGCCAGCATATATGAAACGTTTCTGACGTGTTTTCTTTGGGCCTAGCAGGAAATCCCTAGGGTCTAAATCAGGTCTGAGTAAGGTCAAGTGATGTTTTACTTCCGTGAGTGTTGAGGTTTCTAGCCAATCAAGGCACAACTTCCCAACACTATAGGATGTCACTACCCCTGGGTGTTGTCTTTGTACATAGCGTGTATCTGGCCTACTGATACTAAACCCCTCGGTTATACCTAGGAATCTCTGTTGACATGTGTTCGTGTCAACGGGCCAAATCAGCCATTCTGTCCAATTGGGATCTGACCTGTTGTACTGGAGAATGTCATCTAATCCTACCCCATGTGTAGTTGAATTCTGCCCCCCACCCTTCTGTGATGGTGCTGGAAACCCAGGTGTGTTCATGTCCTTGTTCTTGGCTAGTCCAAGACAGGATGTCTGTTGCACAGTTTCATTTAGAAATATCATCTGCTGTAGAATGAGGCATGCTCTAAAAAGCGCTTCTGTTCCCTGGACCTGCCAGTCCCTAGAACCCCAGATCGATTTTAAATCTATAGTGTCCTTCCATAGGTCGAAACCCTGTGTAGACAACTGGGCCATAAAGGAAGCAGAGTAAATCTGTTTGGTGTTAGTCAACATAATTTTCTGTGCTGATGTTGTTGCCACTTTGTAATAAAATGACTTCGGGTCAGATGTGTTGAACCCTGAAAAGTATGTGAATTTCTGTGCAAAGGTTTGCGAACAACCTTTTCGAGGAGTTGGGCAGTGTTCCCACTGGTGGTATTCAAATACATTTCTAGGTGTTATAGATTTGTGCAAGAAATGATGACCATAATGTTGGTAACAGTACAATGTATCATAGTCTGAAGTGCCTTCTAACATTTCATTGTTCGGAAATGCTGCAGTTTTTTCCAAATCAGACATCATATTATTTACAGTTTCAGTGTCCCAATCATCAGAAAATGTACTGGAGGTAATGATATCACTTAAAGAAATTTTAAATACATGTTTAAGCTTTAAAAGTTCAGTCGGACTGAAAATATCGAAATCAATCTTGTCCCATACTATACCGTCCGGTATAGGAACTGCTGTGATGTTCACTGAAGACAAGTCTCTTGGTTCACGATGTGAAGATTGGTGTGGTTTTAAAATTAAATTAACCTTTTGGGCTGTAGAGCTCTGCTGAAGATATCGTCCATTAATAAGCATACTAAAAGTTATAATTAAACCTAGCCAGAAGATGAAAAATAGAATTCCAGTGATATACCATAGTTCTATCCAAGGTGACACCAGGTAAGTCTTTTTAAAAAGTTCAGAAAGTCAATGAGTTTTTGTTTGTGTGATTTTTGGCTGGCGTCGTTTCCGGCTCGCTTGGATCCAGTGAAAACGTATCAAAGTTCATGAAATAGCCAGAAGCAGTTCGATCAATTGTTGGAATCGCATCGGGATTTGTTGAAATCGGATTTTGCTCTTGACTGAGGCATGTTGACGTAGACGTCTGTAGTCGGTCTGATTGCAACTTGGTTGTTAAGTTGATTTTCTTCTTGTTGAAGTGGAACGAGTTCCATAGCATTGTTGCTTAGTCCTGTATTCCGTACAGGTGGCTCTTCAAACGTGATGAGTCTTTCTGTTTGAACTTCTTGGATTGTAGCAAGAGGAGGGCGTCTGCTACTGTGGAGTCCACGTGGCCTACTGTTTAGTATCGGCCACATAGTGTGGTTTGATTAAGTCGATTGAGACAAATCTTTTCTCCTTTTTTCCGGCAAGAGGCGGCAGAAGTACAATTCTTGTGCCTTGGATTGCTAGGACCGGTACAGCTGTTCGGTAGGATGGCCCAAATTCTTTCTTGTCTGCAATCTTCTCTCTGACCAGATCCCCAACTTTTGGGATCCAGACAGGTCTTGCCGTTACTGCCTTGACTGCCTCAGTGGCGGTCTTTTTTAAGTGGACGTTGCTTTGTTGTGTCCTGGATTCATTTAGATCCTGTAAAACAGCCAAACGATCATGGATATCAAATTGTTTTTCATCCGCCACTGTGCCTTCACAATCAAGTTCAGGTACCCACATTCTTGTCCCAAATAGGACCTCGTAAGGAGTGACACCCCCTAGAGAGCTTCTTGGCTGGTTGTTAATTGCTCTTTGGACGCCATAAAGGTGACTGACCCAACTACCGCCCTTGCCTAATACCCTAGCTGTTAAAGATTGCTTTAAGTCCCGGTTTTCCTCTCCACAACCGAATTTCCCTCAGGATGGTACGGAGAGGAGTACCGCAATGCTACGCCCATTCCTTCCATGGCCTCTTTGTAAGCCAGAGAGCTAAACGCCGGGCCACTGTCAGAATGTAGCGAGCCAACTGCGTATGTGCCGATAAAGACTCGCAAATCTTTTATAACAGTTCGAGCGTCAGCCGAGCGCTGAGGCCAGACCCATAGGAATCTAGAGCAGGAATCCACTGCAACCATGATATATTTCTTGGCCCCATCAGATTGTAGGGGTCTGCAGTGGTCCAAATAAACACATGCGAGAGGTTTGTCTGATTTTAACAATGGTGTCTGCGCTGGGCGTGCTACGGTGGAATCTTTCATCTGCTGGAAGATGTCGCACTTTAAGACGTAGTCTTTGGTCTGCTTTGTTAACCATGGCCACCAGTAACGCTGTTTCAGTAAAGACATAGTCGCTGTAACGCCTGTATACGCAGAACCCGAACCCTCGTGTGCTGCTAAAATTAAGCCTTGCCTACGATCCATATTTGGTATTACTCTATCCCCCACTCCAGGAATCTGAGCATATGGAATGTTGTGTGCATCTAACTTGTAGGAGTACTTGAGTGGAAATTTCTTTGGTACTGCTGTGCTGCCTTTGCGTGAAGCAATGACAGCTACCATAATCTCACCGTCTATCCTCGTTTTGGAACGAGTGATTGCAGCTACGGACGCTGTGCGTACAGCCCCCTTCGTGGCTTCATCAGCCAATGAATTCCCTTCAACGTGAACGCCATCACGCTGATGACTCAGTGTATGTATCATGTGAGCCCTGGGTAGTTCGTTTTTCAACTCTACTACCTGTTCCCATAGCATTCTATGCTTAATTGTGACACCTTTCGAATCTTTGAACCCGTTTTGTTCCCAATGATGTAGATATTCATTGTATGACTGTACACAGTAAAAGGAATCACACACAATTAGTGTGGGGAATTCGTGATCCATATTTACAAGTGCCAGTATCAGTGCTTTTAATTCTGCCAACTGAGCGGTGCAGTCTCCTAGAGATTGCGTTTTAGTGCAACTAGGATGGAACTTTCCATCGCGCATGTGACCTTTAACAATAGCACACGCTGCGCTGTAAGCTTGCTTACTCCATATGGCCGGTTGAGCAGATCCGTCAGTGTAAATAATGTATTCATACTGATCTAGAGGCAAAATCTCATTCGGTAGAGGATATTCTTGTTCGTATTGCAGAAATGCTTGTGTTTTTAAACTTGGATCAAATCTGTATTCAACATCCGTTGCAGTAAGAGAATTAGCCCATTGTATCCATCTGGGATGTAAGGCTTTCGCATTTGGAATGCTAGCCTTTGTAACAGCCTCTAAGGCTGGTACTGGGGTCACGACTATTATGCGCTTTAACTGAGCCAGAGCTCTTTCTCTTGCTACAGCTGTCTGCACTGCTGTCAGGGTTTTTTCTGTTGAAGTGAAACGCATCTCTGCGTTTGTGTACAGGTGTGATTTGTATGCGATTGGTACCGTTTCACCTTCATTGAAGGTTAAGTAAGTGTACCCGCATTGACCCGCTATTACTCAGATCACTAAGTTGCGTACGTTTACGCGTGTCTGTAAGTGTTTTGAAGCTATCATGTCTTCCTGTAGTGAACGTAGGATGTTTGTATGTTCCTGTGTCCATTGTCTGACTGAAAAATCAAGTTTTATTAAGTCGTAGAAAGGTTTTACTCTTTCTGCGTAATCCAAAATGTATGTTCGACCAAAATGTAGGAATCCCAGAATTGATTGTAAATTATTTAGCGATTTTGGAGGTTGGAGCAGCGCACACTTTTCTAAAAAGTTAGCTGCTAGGCTTTTTCCTTCATTTGACAGCTCATACCCTAAGAACAGGACATTGAGATGGGCAATTTTTGATTTTTGGAAATTAAATTTATAGCCCTCAGAGGCGAGTCCCATAATAATGGTGCTCACACTGGTCAAGTGCCTTGGTAAGTCATTGTCCGTCAGATAAATATCATCCACATAGGACAATGCTTCTTCATCCAAATTTTGGAGTAACTCTGTTACCCTTGCTGAAAACAACCCCTGGCTATTCTTATACCCTTGGGGGAGTCGACAAAATTGCCGTTGGGACCCTAGCGCTGAGAATGTGGTCAAATACCTGCTTTCAAGCGCTATATTTTGGCAGAAAAATCCATTTGAGATATCAAGTGTAGTTTTGTATTTTTCCGCACAATGTTATTCATTAATGCGGCACTGTGTGCATTTTGAACTGCAAATGTCTTTGTGCAAGTGTTTAAATGTCTGTAATCCAAAACTAAACTATATGTGTTGTCAGGTTTCATTACGGGAAACAAAGGATTGTTCATAGGTGAAGTGCAATTTTCAATCTCCCCTGGTATTCTAGTTGATCTAGGATCTCCCTGACTTGTTTTTTAGCTTCCTGCTTTATAGGGTATTGCCTTTAAGCATTTGGTGAAACTTTTAACGGGATCACGTGGTGGGATGAATACTCATCCCAACCAGCATGATTTTTGTACAATGCTGGAGCTAGGGCAACCGCCCACTCCTGCGCATATGCATGTTTTAAATGTATGGGAACGAGGTCGGAAAAGGCTGGAAAAATGATCTCTTCTCCCCTGGGGCACTCCATGACAAATGCTGGCGGCCAGTCTTGTTCTGCTAATAGAATGTCATAACCTGATGACATATTTTTCCAAAAGAGACCTTTAATTTGTCTGGGTTTGTCCCCCTCCATCCGGAGTGTTATTTCTTGTAACTTATGTGGGACGCTTACCCGAGTATCAGGTGTTTCCACCGTGATATACTCACTCAACTCCGCTGTCACCAGAAATTCCTTCAGGTTCTGGCGAGCTATTGTTACTTCTGCCGTGCTGTCTAGCATCGCCAGAGCCCATTCCCCGTTCAGAAGCTGTGTCCTCAGAATTCTGGGCATGTCTGATCTTAAGACCTGCTACCTTTTTCTTTTTGAACTGAGGTTTTGATTTTTGTTTATCTTCTTTTTTAGGTGCATAGTCCGCAGCGCGTTGCGTGTCTCTGGACTTTGTACGCTCCTCTTGTCTTTGTTCTGACCGTCCTTCCCTCTCGGGGTTTTTTGATGAACCCTGAACGGAACAAGAGGAACGTGTATCAGTATCCTGATACCGGTCAGGTTTCCTAATATTATCCCTATTCCTGAGGTTATAGCTCCTTTCAGAGGGCTCCTGTTGAGGAGACCTGCCTCGGGATTGAGATCATCTGTCTTTAGACTTTTGTTGTTTTTTATTTTCCCACTTCTTAGAAGAAGTAGGTGTCTGCTTTGTAGTGTCCTTTTCAGACCTGCCCACCAGTTGTGGTTTTAATGCTTTCCCACCTAAGCTGTCTCTGCCTAGTTCTGCATATGCAGTTTCAATTATTTTGGGTAGTTCGTGTTGTTGATCTACTGGACTGAACTCCCTTAGGCGTTGGCGGATCGCCACTGAAGCTGCTTTCCCCTTAATGTTAGCTAGTATTATGGCTGATACCTGTTCGTAGTTACCTAGTAACTTCATCCCTAAGTTAAGGGCAGGCTCTGCTCCTTATTCATTTTGTATCTGTCTCAATACGTCAGGTACTACTGCTAATGACGGGATACCATGTGTTCTGGTATATATGGCAGCAAAGACTGTACCCCAAGATGCGCAGTCCTCTATTTGTGGTGTGATCCCCATGGGCAAGCAAATTGTTAGTATTCTGTGTTTATCACAGGTGGTAGTATTCGGGAATACTGCCTCAAGCTGAGTTATTTTCTGAGCTATCCAGAATGGTATTTGTTCGCGTTTTGCGGCCATTTTGCCCATTACCGCATGTAATGTTTGAGGAGTCATTTTATTTCCTGTACCCTGAGCTGGAGTACTATTTGCTGCACCTGGTGCAGGTTGGATTGTTAAAGTCCACATGACAAATTGTGTCAGGTTTCTGTAGATTTTAATTAAATCTGAGTGTTGTACGAGTAAGTCTCCTGGGGTGGCATTGTGGCAATGTCAGGATGTGGTGTGTAGGCCGCTAATTTTGTCCATGTGGCTCCTTCTCCTCCGAGTCGGCCTAACCTTGCTCTTCCTTGTACGTGGGGTAGGGCGCCATTAAACCAGTAATAATGTTCCTGGTAAGTGAGTGGAATCTCTATGTCCTCAAACGGACAATATTCCCGTGGTGCATCTCCTTCTATATAGTAGTGAAATGTATTTGTTATTGCATTTGCTGCCGGGAATGTAACCCATGAATAGAATACCTCTGTTTTTTTGGATTCGTGTGCCTCAATCACGAAAACAACAATGCACCCCTAGCTTGTAAACCATTTCCTAATAGTCTTAGGGTGACTGGCCTTCTGAATTTTGGTGCAATCTGTATTGCATCTGCAGGATCTTCTTCCTCGTCTGACATGGGCAGTGGCATTCGTAGTGGATCTAAGACCGCAGTAGTCATTGTGTATAGAACACAGACTAATGTTTCAAAGAAACTATGATAAGGTTTTAGGCACAATTTTAGGAACACTATGTCCTTTCAAGCTTGAATAACCAACAGCCAATAAATAGTATTTTCGTACTACTCAGCTGCGGCGGATTTTGCGTCCACCCACTCCAGACGTCTCTGGGGTTTTGTGAGTAAGTTCTCTGAGAATAGCACGACTGAACTACTCAGATTCTACTGTTAAATAAGTACCCAACCAACAAAACACAAAAGGGGGTAGTGGTGGTATACAGAGTAGCACATCAATTTTAAGCAATGTGTTATCCGACCTTGTCTGTAACCTAATATCAGTATTGGTGCCTCTCGAGGTATCAAAACACAAGACACCCCACTACCACGGATGTCACCACACAGAAGTACCAAAGGACTCCCGTGCTAATCTTAACAAAACAGCTGTACCTCGGCACTCTCGAAATTTTTATGTCACTATTTTAAATAGTGTAAACAATTTACAATTCATCAACAGTATGGCTGCTCACAGGAAAACAATCCAACAGATACATTTTTGCAAAGTTCTATTTAATAGCAGCGACAATGATGTATTCCAATTATGAAAACCCAATATTAAAGGTGCAATCCAAAAACAAAGACATATCGTTTTTACAGAAGTGTTATTTTCGCTAATTGTCCCACGAAGGTCCTGTTCATACAGCCTCCCTGTTGTAAATGATGGAAACAGCTGACGTGTTTCGTTACGAATGTAACTTTTTCAAGGCTGTAAAAAGTGCGAATAGTAATACAGATATTAAAAATAAGGAACAATTGAATATAATTGTGATACCTTATACATGATCATCTAGATATGATTCACCTTTTATAGCAATTAAAAAATAATTTATTTCTAATTGAAATGTATAAAGACAAATCATGTGAGAACAGTCACTACAAAGAGACCACACACAGTATTTGAGGGAAAGCCAGAAAAGAAATCCATACCACCACCAAATAGCGCGTCTTGAAATATAAATATCACCAGAAAAGTGTGAAAAGATACACAAAGCCACGCGAATAGATCAATAGAATGATTCAAGTGAAATAAAATAAAACACTCCAAAGTAGTGTAAAGATCCCAAAACCACTAAATGTGTGTCATGTAAGGTTATATCTACCTTATACGTCTGAAGTAGTTGCTCCGAATAATTTCGGATTGTCCGATATACGAAAGAAATCCCGTTATTAGCATAATCGAAAATGGTGGACCCTAAAACGAGCACGTAATAAAATATGTGAGCATACCCAAATGATATAAAAAAAGCTTAAGTTAAAACGACACCTCGGCCTTAGTTCAGTAAAAATAGGCCCCTTACATCTATTTTGCGTCAGTCACCGGCCAATCAAATAGTCGATAGCAAAAGTAGAAGGTGGAAGTAGTGTACTCAGTGGGCCCGATTCACAGAACTAACTTAAGACAAAATCCTAAACTTACTACCATTTTGGTATTCACAGAAGGCACTTACTTACTCATTTTGAGTAACTTACTCATTTTGAGTAACTTACTCATTTTGGTATTCACAGAAGGCACTTACTCATTGATGAGTAAGTGCCTTCTGTGAATACCAAAATGAATAAGTGCCTTCTGTGAATACCAAAATGGTAGTAAGTTTAGGATTTTGTCTTAAGTTAGTTCTGTGAATCAGACCCTCTGTCACTGCCAATGAGAGAGAGAAAATTTCAATAGGACATATGTAAAGCATCCTATAGACATAAAACTTATAGCACCAATTGAGAGCAAATATGTGTAGTTGGCACAATATATGCATGCCCTCTATTTATGATCAGATGAAAAATGAATACATTTTCTTCTCAACTTAGGCATAATGCCACATAAGAGTCCAAATCGCATCACTTATCGACATAAACCACTATCCGTCACATAAAAGTGGCCCACTGTGCCCCACTGTTGTGTTATTTTATTTTGTGCCCACTGCTGCCCTTCTCGCTGTGCCCCGTTTTCTCCTGCCTCCTCCGCTCTCCGCCCGTTTCCCGCCGCTGCGACCCCGCCCCCTGCTCGCCCATTCGCCGCCCCGCTCCCGCCTCCCAGCTGCTCCTCCCTCCCACCTCCCCTTATATGGCGGCCGCTGCGCGGTGAGGAGAGCGAGCCTTGACCCTGGTTCAGGTAGGTCGCTCCCCCCACGCCGCACAGCTCCACCTGTGCGTCCGTGCCCTGTGCTCGCTGCCGCCGCTGACGCTGTATGTTCGAGGCCCCCTGCCTCTGCTGTGCTCTCTGCTTCCTCCGTGCCCCTGTGCCCCGCTGTTGCCTTTCTTTATTTTCTGTGCCCGTTGTTGCGCTCTTTTTTCCCTCTGTGCCCCACTGTTGTGTTATTTTATTTTGTGCCCACTGCTGCCCTTCTCGCTGTGCCCCGTTTTCTCCTGCCTCCTCCGCTCTCCGCCCGTTTCCCGCCGCTGCGTCCCCTGCGACCCCGCCCGCTGCTCGCCCATTCGCCGCCCCGCTCCCGCCTCCCAGCTGCTCCTCCCTCCCACCTCCCCTTATATTGCGGCCGCGCGCAGCGGGCACGCCGCTGGCGCGCCTAAGGCAAGCCCGTCCGCGCCTGGACCGCGCCCAGCGCCAGACACCCTGGTCCCCGCGAACGCCACACCGACCGCCGCCACTACACCGCCAGCACTCTCCACGCACTCAACACCGGACGACCGCACACCTGCTTCCTGGCCGCCCGAAGCACACCAAAGGACCCTTCTCCTGCCGGAGCTGCAGCTTCACCAGCCTCCGAGCCGTCAAACCGCCCACCGTGACAGAACGCAACCACCTCAGATGCATACTACTGAACACCCGCTCTGCACGCAAACACGCCATCGAACTCTGGGACCTACTCGACACATCCTCCCCGGACGTCGCCTTCCTGACAGAGACCTGGATGAACGCCTCCTCGGCACCCGACATCGCCATAGCCATCCCAGACGGCTACAAGATCACCCGCAGGGACCGCACCAACGGACTCGGAGGTGGAATCGCCATCGTCCACAAGAACACCCTCAGGTTCTCGACCAGCACCGACGACACCCTCAACACCGCTGAACACCTGCACTTCCAGATCCACACTGACCCCAACACCACCCTCCGAGGAACTCTCGTCTACAGACCCCCCGGACCCCGGCCTCAGTTCAGCGACTCAATCGCCGACTTCGTCAGCACACACGCCCTTGCCTCCACAGACTACATCCTCCTCGGAGACCTGAACTTCCACCTCGAGAACAACAACGACACCAACTCCACCACCCTGATTGACAACCTCGGACTCAGACAGCTCGTCACAACGCCCACCCACTCCGCCGGCCACACGCTTGACCCCATCTTCTCCGCAAGCTCCCACGTCACCTTCAACCACACCACCGAACTCCACTGGACCGACCACCGCTGCATCCACTTCACCTTCCGGAAACCCACCACGCACCACCGCACTCAACAGATCCCCCACCGCAGCTGGAGCAAAGTCACCGAAGACCAGCTAAACACCACCCTCGCCCGAAGCCCACCCGCCGACCCCACCGACTCCGACACCGCCGCCCGCGACCTCAGGCGATGGATCGACGACTGCGCCAACACTCTCGCCCCGACCAAGAAACCCTCCAACAGGCGCACTAACAAGAAAGCCAGCTGGTTCACCGCGGACCTCCAGGCATCCAAGCAAACCTGCCGAAAACTAGAGAAGAAATGGCACCGCGAACAGACACCGGACAGCTACGCAGCCCACAAGAACGCCATCCGCAGACACCACCACCTCATCAGATCCGCCAAAAGGGCCTCCTTCAAGGACCGCCTCGACAACAATGCGCACAACAGCAAAGAGCTCTTCAACATCGTGAAGGAACTCTCCAACCCCAGCTCCAACACAAACGACATCCCACCAAGACTTGTGCGACTCCCTCGCCACCTTCATCCATCGTAAGATCGCAGACATCCACGACAGCTTCAACAACCTGGCCACCCCGACAGCCACCGACACCTCAGACCCCACGGCTGCCACCCACATCGATCCCCTGCTCACCTGGACCAATATAAACGACGACAACACCATCAAAATCATGAACACCATCCACTCCGGATCTCCGTCAGACCCATGCCCACACCACATCTTCAACAAAGCTAGCGCCACCATCGCACCCCATCTCCGCAAGGCCATCAACATCTCCTTCGAGACCGCGACCTTCCCGGAGAGCTGGAAGCACGCCGAGATCAACGCCTTACTCAAGAAACCCAAGGCGGATCCGAAGGACCTCAAGAACTTCCGGCCCATCTCCCTGCTCCCGTTCCCGGCGAAGGTCATCGAGAAGACCGTCAACGGACAACTGACACGCTACCTCGAGGAGAACAACATCCTGGACCCATCCCAGTCCGGGTTCCGCAGCAACCACAGTACCGAAACTGCCCTCATCGCCGCCACCGATGACATCAGGCCCTGCTGGACAACGGCAAAACCGCGGCCCTCATCCTCCTGGACCTATCAGCCGCCTTCGACACTATCTGTCATCGCACCCTACGCACACGCCTCCAAAACGCTGGGATCCGAAACAAGGCCCTGGAATGGACCACCTCCTTCCTCTCCGGCAGAACCCAGAGTGTCCGCCTCCCCCCTTTCCGTTCCATAGCCTCCGAGATCATCTGCGGCGTACCCCAAGGATCATCCCTCAGCCCGACACTGTTCAACGTCTACATGGCTCCGCTCGCCCACGTCGCCCGACTGCACGACCTCAACATCATCTCTTACGCTGACGACACCCAGCTGATCCTCTCCCTCACCAAGGACCCCCTCACCACCAAATCCAACCTCCATGAAGGAATGAAGGCCGTCGCCGAGTGGATGAAGAACAGCCGTCTGAAGCTGAACTCGGACAAGATGGAGGTCCTCATCCTCAGCTCCTCCCCCTCAGCCTGGGACGACTCCTGGTGGCCGACCGCACTGGGAGCAGCACCGACACCCACCGACCTCGCACGCAACCTGGGGTTCATCCTCGACTCAACACTCTCCATGACCAAGCAAGTCAACGCCGTCTCATCCTCCTGCTTCAACACCCTCCGCATGCTCCACAAGATCTACAGGTGGATCCCCACCGAAACAAGAAGAACGGTCACCCAGGCCCTCGTCAGCAGCAGGCTGGAGTACGGAAACGCCCTCTACGCAGGAGCCTCGGCCAAACTCCTGAAACGACTTCAACGCATACAGAACGCCTCTGCACGCCTGATCCTCGACATCCCTCGCCACAGCCACATCACACCCCACCTGAGAGACCTGCACTGGCTTCCCGTCAACAAGAGGATCACTTTCAAGCTCCTCACCCACGCACACAAGGCACTCCACAACACCGGACCAGCATACCTCAACAGAAGGCTCACCCTCTACACCCCGAACCGCCAGCTCCGCTCCGCCGACCTCACCCTCGCCACCGTCCCCCGCATCCGAAGAGCGACCACCGGCAGCAGATCGTTCTCCCACCTCGCCGCCAAGACCTGGAACACCCTCCCCATCCATCCTTTAAGAGCATTAACAATTAGACAGTTTCGGATGGTGAAGAATTTCCCCATTATGGACTTTTAGCTCCTATGAGTATTAACAACTAATTACCCTTGTTGTTACGGGTGTCTCTTTTTAAAAAAAAAATTTTATAATCCTTTTCGGGAGAATAATACTATTCTAATATGGCCGCCGTTTTTTCTACCACTTGGAACTTTTTAGCCCTTCTTTTATGTTTGGTCATGTGATATCAACAGCCCAGAATCCCTCCCTGAAGGGAGGTTCTTGCTTTTGGCGCGAATACTCCCCGTAATTAACCAATATGGAGACGATAATATATATATATATACAGCGTACGGGCCATTACATGAACTTTCTGTCTGATAGGGGACACTACCGCATGAACACGGCGATTGCGCCGGGAATAGGTAAGTAAAATAGAGCTCCACTGCTTTACCTTAACTATTTTAAAAATTAAAAACAAAGGGGCTGTTGTGCTGCGGTTTTAGATTTACTCATCCTGACGGCTATTCTTGTTTGTTTTCTTTAGTTTTTTTTAGAAGGGTTTATCACTGCCCTCGTCTTTCTACACGAGTGACACGTAAGTGAATGGCTGCATTAATGGTCGGGCCAATGTCTATATCCCAAGCACTATACTCAATGTGAGAGGGATTTTTGGTATATAATAAACATAGACTTATTCCACTTTTTGATGATCTTGAAGTGAGACACGAGTCGTGCCTTTATATAGTTTGTTTTTCTTTCGTATACAATGTTAAGACCGAAGTCATTCGGAAGATAGGGGCACCTTTACAGGGTACTATTTTAGTCCACCAGAATTATGTTTCCCATCTTAGTCTAACTGTCATATTTCTTGCTTCTGGCTGCTCTTTCCTTCTCATTTGGAGGACTTATGAAATTATATTCTCATGCACTTATAAATATAATAAGGAATATCATTGCTTGATAGTACTCTACTACTTTTTCATGATCAAATGCGTGTTTCTTTTGCAATTGCTGAGATTTAGGGACATACCGAATCCCGTTGTTTTTAAATACAATTGGATTTTTTGTGCTACTCCACCTTTCTCTTTTTTTGTTTTTCAGGCCCTTTACGGGAATTTATCTATTTCACAAACCATTCCCTAGCTACATGAAGTGGGATACACGTATAATGTGAGTTGCCTATGTGACCACTTTTATGTGACGGATAGTGGTTTATGTCGATAAGTGGTGCGATTTGGACTCTTATGTGGCATTATGCCTAAGTTGAGAAGAAAATGTATTCATTTTTCATCTGATCATAAATAGAGAGCATGCATATATTGTGTATATCAATGAACCCCAAGATGGCCGACGGATGAGGAGCTCCGGCCGGGAGCTCCCGGCCAGGGATCGCCTTTTTGGTGTAAATCCCCTGAAATCTTCCCTCCACTGACCCTTTCTACATACCTGGGGTCTTGTCGTTGTTCGGCGGTTCTCGCCTCTCTGGTCTCCCTCATTTGGATCTGAGACCTCCCATGGAATCGTGGTTGAGGTTCCTGGCGGCGGATCCTGAACACCATGGCCGATGTCCGGTGGAGCTGCCTGGTTCAGCTATTGAGGAGATCGGCTCCGGTTCACTGCCTCGGCCGTCACCTACCCAGCCGGACATCGGGCACAGTGCTCGTCTTCACCCCGCTGGTTTCTCTTTTGCTCCCTCGCCTTCAGGCGAGCTCCTGTGGGTCTGCCGGTTGCCTGCCCGCCACGTCGCTGCTGATGCCTGGCTTTGCTGCCCTGGTGACCCCGACGATTGGCACTTACTTTACTGATCTTCGCTGCTATTTCCTGTCTGCCTGCGGCGCCTCTCTGGTACGCGTAGCAGCCCGCCTTCCTCTCTGGACCCGAGACGAGGTTGCCTGCCATCCCGCAGCTCAGCAGTGAGGAACAGCGAGACTGCGGCGGGGAGATCCTGCCTTCGCCAGCGTGCTGGTTCCTGGGCCGTTGCTGCCTGTAGTCCCGCTGGCACCTTTCCGGGGCTTTGTCGGAGACGCGTGGGTCTTATTTCCCCCGACGGAGCCGGCTTCAAGAATGCCGCGACGCGGCTGCCCTGATCACCAAGTTTGTCTCCCTCGCCTGCACCGACGCCCCCCCCCTGACCCCGTGGCTGCCTTTCCCTCCGAGGCTGCTGCCTGAGCTCCCGTGTCTTCCCTGCTTTCCTTAAATTCCTTAATTCCGATGTGCCGTAGGTGATTGAAGACCTTGACTTCCTCCATACCTGATCTGGTATCTGCCCCCACTCCGCTCTGCTCGTGGGGTAGGTTTTCCTTTTTGGAATTGTTTTTTACCTGATTTTTGTTTGCTCGCAATGCCGCCATTTTTGTTTGTGAGGTACCTGGGGTCCGGGAGTCTCAAACCGCCATCTTATGGCCTCATCATTCCCCTGACTGACTCATTCATTTGATCAGCGCCTTGTTCTACTTTACTGACTATCGGCTGTTATCTGATCTGTATTCGCTACCCTTTTTTCTCTCTTCACCCTCTACGCTCCCTTTTTATCATTTTTCTATGCTATGTAACTACCTAGTAACTGATGTTAACTTGTAAAAGATGTATTCTGTGTAACAATATGTAAACTGTCATGTGAAGCGCTCTGATACCTCCGGGTCTAGCCAGCGCTATATAAAACTCATCAAATAAAAAAAATTAAAAAAATATTGTGCCAACTCTACACATATTTGCTCTCAATTGGTGCTATAAGTTTTACGTCTATAGGATGCTTTACATATGTCCTATTGAAATTTTCTCTCTCTCATTGGCAGTGACAGAGAGTACACTACTTCCACCTTCTACTTTTGCTATCGACTATTTGATTGGCCGGTGACTGATGCAAAATAGATGTAAGGGGCCTATTTTTACTGAACTAAGGCCGTTTTAACTTAAGCTTTTTTTTTATATCATTTGGGTATGCTCACATATTTTATTACTTGCTCGTTTTAGGGTCCACCATTTTCGATTATGCTAATAACGGGATTTCTTTTGTATATCGGACAATCCGAAATTATTCGGAGCAACTACTTCAGACGTATAAGGTAGATATAACCTTACATGACACACATTTAGTGGTTTTGGGTTCTTTACACTACTTTGGAGTGTTTTATTTTATTTCACTTGAATCATTCTATTGATCTATTGTAAGCTTCTGTTCGCGTGGCTTTGTGTATCTTTTCACACTTTTCTGGTGTTATTTATATTTCAAGACGCGATATTTGGTGGTGGTATGGATTTCTTTTCTGACTTTCCCTCAAATACTGTGTGTGGTCTCTTTGTAGTGACTGTTCTCACATGATTTGTCTTTATACATTTCAATTAGAAATAAATTATTTTTTAATGGCTATAAAAGGTGAATCATATCTAGATGATCATGTATAAGGTATCACAATTATATTCAATTGTTCCTTATTTTTAATATCTGTATTACTATTCGCACTATTTACAGCCTTGAAAAAGTTACATTCGTAACGAAACACGTGTCGGCTGTTTCCATCATTTACAACAGGGAGGCTGTATGAACAGGACCTCCATGGGACAATTAGCGAAAATAACACTTCTGTAAAAACGATATATGTCTTTGTTTTTGGATTGCACCTTTAATATTGGGTTTTCATAATTGGAATACATCATTGTCAGCTGCTATTAAATAGAACTTTGCAAAAATGTATCTGTTGGATTGTTTTCCTGTGAGCAGCCATACTGTTGATGAATTGTAAATTGTTTACACTATTTAAAATAGTGACATATAAATTTCGAGAGTGCCGAGGTACAGCTGTTTTGTTAAGTACCCAACCAACGTTGATGGCGCCATGTCATGTAGTTCCTATAGTACCCATGCAGGACCTGCGCGTTTGGATAACATAAACTGTGGGCTTGGTGATAGACTGACTCTGTGCCCCCCCACTGCGTATGTTAGCCTGTTTTGCATTAGCTATCTCACAGTGCCACTAGAATCTCCTCTTATCGGGGAGAGATTAGTTTCTGGAAACCTTAGATCATGACAACCCTGATCCCTCAGAATTGTGGAAACAATGTACTACTTTTCGTTCAGTCACTCGTGCTTACTTATTCGGTTTGTCTCAGAGAGTTACACAGAATAAACAGTCTGGGCGTTTCAATAAGTATTTATTGAACAGTTGTTATTCTAGTGTAGAATATATGTGCTGCAGCAACCAGCAGACAGTAGCAGAGATATATTATCAGCAGTACGATAAAGGTGAAAGGATAGTACAGTTCTACCATATTGCAATAATAATGGTTACATACATGAATATATAAAATGCATTATATAAGTGCGCATACTCCTACGATGCCTAACTAGATGTACCTAAGTGTACCTAGCATGTGTGTAGGTCTGAAAGCCTAAGAGCCAAGAATCCCTCTAGGATTTAGTCGAACCCCATTACCTGAAGAGAGAGAGTGTGGGACCCCGTCCTGGTCTCGAGTTGAACACCCCGCAAGGGCTCTGTCAGACCGCTGTCAGCTGGAGCAACTGCATGCAGGAGCCTCAGCGTCTCTGGTCAGTGTGTCGGCATGGAAGTCTCGGTTCCCTCTATCTTACCGTGGCAAGATGTGGTGTATTTATACCCTAAAGTGTCTCGTCCCTCAGTATGGTTTGTATTGGTCTTTGTTAGACATGAGGAAGACGTCAGGGGTGAACTTTGTACATACATATTATGCAGGAGATGTAGCTGGTGAATGCTCATGCATAATGTATGAGTACATTGTAGGCCTGTGTTCGGGAAAAACCCTTCAGTGTTCAAACCACAGACTAGATAACGTTCAACCCTCAGTGTTCGTTGTGTACTGTAGGAAACTAATGTAGGTGAAAGAGCATGCCTATATTAAGACATAGGAGATCATGACTATAATAGGGCATATACGATTATGACCATAATAGGATATATAAGAACATGTCTATATTAGGGCTTCTATATGAAATATAACAGCCCTACCGGCCTGTCCCCACCTCAAACCTGCTCCAGCGAAATCCCAGTGTGTCCTGCAGCCAGCAACCTCAAGAAACCCGGAGGACCTGCCTGCCTTCAATCCCAAAGACTCTGTCTCCCGTGAACACCGGATTTGTTCAAACAACAGACGCCAGTTCCGCAACGATCCGCGGGTCTGCACCACTCTGCACCCGACACCCACGGCCCGAGTTCGAGTGGCCCAACACCAAGAGGAGGTCCCCCCGGCGATCCTGACCCAAGATCTGGCAACCCCTGACATGCCTCAAGCCTCCAGCCGACGCCTGCAGACCCCACCGGAAGGTCCCCTGAACCGCGACCAGGAGCTGGTAAGAAGATCCGACCCTAAAAGGCACCCCTGCACCCGACGCACCACGGCCTTCGGTGGCCCAACCAACCTACAAGATCCCAACTTACCTCTGCAAGTGGTGGTCACACCCAGAAGACCTTCGTCCCCGAGCCTGCAGTGCTTTTCCACACCGGAGACTCCCCATTGAAAGCTACAGGGCTTCCGCTGCCAAAACAGCACTCTGCACCCGGCCGCCCCAGTGCCGCTGAGGGTGCATCTTTTGTGCTGGCCTAAACTCCCATTTGCCCTGAGCTTAGGTCCAGGAGCTTTGCTCCCACAACCCAGTGGCCTGCTCGTCAGCAGCCACCAACCAGAGGCCTCCTATCCCCCATTGGATAACATTGGGCTTCAGCACTCTGCACCCGGCCGCCCTTGTGCCGCTGAGTGTGTAACAAGAGTGCATCCTTGACCCTGGGGGACCCCTGAGTCTACC
Organism: Calotriton arnoldi; assembly: GCA_963921515.1. Classification (NCBI taxonomy): domain Eukaryota; kingdom Metazoa; phylum Chordata; class Amphibia; order Caudata; family Salamandridae; genus Calotriton; species Calotriton arnoldi. The sequence continues at coordinate 1,753,312 of CAWUFW010001592.1, forward strand.
CCCAGAACCTCAACTCCCACTACCGAATGATTACCTTAAAACCGATAACACTATTTTCCTCCATAGGATAACAATGACTGTTTTGCTATGAAAAGTTTCTAAGTGTGGAGTTGGAAAACCTAAAGAAATTCTTTAAATTGTGCTAACAAAAACGCTTTACTTACCTGTTTACAGGAAATGTCCCAGTGTAGTATCCAGGTATACTACACTGTGTAAGAAAAGTAATCTGAAAGTAATGTACTGGTCATTTTACTAAAAAGCCTATTCAAAGTATATGTACTGTATTTACAAAGCATTGCATTCCTCAGTAACAATATTGTAAGTCAAAACAAAGTGCATATACAATTACAATCCAAACTGCATTACAACTGTATAGTTGCTGCAAAGTATTTATCACTTACCTGTGCCAGGCTTGCTTGGTTCTAGGAAATAAAATAACTAAAAGAATATTTTTATACAAAAACAATTGGTCTGAAGTTCAGTCTTTGAGTGTGTGAATTCATTTGCTGACTGATTGTGTACAACAAATGCTTAACACTGTCCTCTGATACTGCCTTACTGCTCGACCACACTACCACAAATAGAGAGTGAGGTGCTATCTACTTTACCTCTGCCTACCTTTTGGGTTCCACTGGACTCTGTGCACACTATACCTCACTTTGGTGTGGTATATACAGAGCCAGCTTCCTACACCCCCACCCCCAGCAGTGCACCAGCAGAGTCTGCAGTGCCTCAACCCTCACACCTGAAGTGTTTATCGATCCCCCCCTAAGCAGTGCACCTGCAGGGTCTGCGGCACCTCTACCCTCACACCTGAAGTGTTTATCGACCCCCCAGCAGTGCACCAGAAGGGTCTGCGGCACCTATACCCTCACGCCTGAAGTGTTTATCGACCCCCCACCACCAGCAGTGCACCAGCAGGGTATACAGCGCCTCTACCCTCACACCTGCAGTTTGTCTCGACCCCCCCACAGCAGTGCACCAGTAGGGTCTGCAGTGCCTCTACCTTCACACCTGAAGTGTTTATCGACCACCCCCAGCAGTGCACCAGCAGGGTCTGCAGCGCTCTACTGGGAGAAGTTGGCCTGGTATATGCTGTCCACTAATTATAGTGGGCACCTTGCACCAGTCCAAACAACCCCTTATTGGAGATAGGTTAAAGACAACCTTTATTGAAAGCTATCCTAGTGGTAGCTATGGAGAGCAGCCTTCAGGCTAAGTCTTGAAGGAATGTAAAGCAGCTTGTTTTACCAGTCTATAATATCTTGAGTGACCAAATGAAAGAGGACCACACCAGGTATATATTTAAAATATATGTATTTAGTCTTAAACACACCCTCTAGTCTCTTTATGAGGCTAGAGTTCGAAGTACATAAGTTACAAGTCGAATATCAACAGTAATAGCACAAATACACGTTTGAGCCCTAGGGCGTACTCAAACCATATACCAATAAAGTGGTATAAGAACCACGACTGAGCTAGACACAAGGCCTAGAGCCTGTAGAAGTGCTTGGACCACAAGGAACCACCCAAGGTAGTGACACAGGGGACCCACGGGGGACGCGTGCAGTGTGAGAACACAGCCGCGAGCCACCGTTGACTTCTATGGGGAATGTCGCGGTTGGAGTTTTAAAGAAAAAGTGCATTTGGAGGAGGACTTGGACCAAACCCCTTTAGAACTAGGCCGTTCTAGAGTCAATACCCACGGGAGCACCGGAGTACTCGAGTTACCTCACCCAGGGAGCCGGGTGCATAGGTGTCTTTCGGGTCGGGTTTCGTCGTCATTTTCAATGGCGATCTGCTGCAAAGTGCTGCTGGCGGCCAAGTCAAAAGTGTCCGGGTGGATCCAAGGATGGATCGAAGATCTGAAGAACCTGAAAGCAGAGGGGACAGAGTCTGGGTCACTAGCCAGTGACCAGGAAGGCGATGAGCAGATGCCCACCGATGTCGGGTGCTTCAGGTAGGTTGACGGTCGTCTTGACTCTTCAGCCACGAGGTCCAGGAGGCGTCGACGACAACCAGGAGCTGGATCCGAGCTGTCCCACGACGTCTGTCGATTGCTGCGGTGTTGGTGACCGGATTGGACCCAACAAGCCTTGGCAACGGCAAGTCACGTGGAAACAAAGAAAGGACGTTGATACAGACCAGCAAGGTCTGGGGGACTCACCCAGCAAGGGTAAGTCAGGGCACCTCTGGAGCAACCAGGAAAGCCCAAGCAGAAGAAGAGTTACCTTCGGGAGGGCCCACTAGCCAACGGACTAGCGACCGCGAAGGAGCCTCGAGTGGACGCACTTGGAGCTGGCTTACAGGACACTCGTGGAGTGGAGGCCAGTGATCTTTGGTGCAGTCGGTGCTGGACGCGGGGGCTACTTGGAGCCCAAAGCACAACTTCGTGGGAGACCAGGAAGAGGATGCACTTGCAAAAGTTCTCGGTGTCCAGGGGTCACGGTCCCACGTTACCCACGTTACCCATGACAGCTACGGGCCTCAGCTTCGCTGGGGACTCAGGGAAGCCTCGGGAAAGTCTGGAAATCCACCTCTGGTGATGCAAAGACTTCGGCGTCCGGCGGGGAGCTTCAGCGATGCAGACCGGACAATTGCTTCTTAGGTGCCTGCCAAGCAGGGAGTCACTCCTTGACCCCAAGGAGATTCTTCAGTCCTCTAATCTTGAAGTAGAGCGTTGAAGGTCCAGGATTCGGCTTCAGAGTTTCGTCCAGGGTAATCTAAAATCCTAAGGACTGGGGTCCCATACTTATACTAAGGTAGGGGGTTGGACATACTCTGGGGACCCACCTATGGGAGGGTCAGGGAAGAGGGGTGGTTACACCCATTCCCTTTGTCCAGTTTCGCGCCAGAGCAGGGGCAGGTAGCCCCTGCAACCGGTTTGAACTGGACTATGCACAGGGACACCAAACGTGCCCCCAGTGCAGGACTTCACAGCACCAGGGAGTGCTCCCGCCCAGCCCCAATACACACTATCCTGTCTGGGGAGGTGGTTACACCTCCTTGCAACAGGAAACCTATTGTCCAGGCCTCCCCTGCCGGAGTTTCGGTCAGCAGCAGGAGGCCAGGCTTGTGTCTGTGGCAGCGGCATCCATTTTGTGATGCCAGGTCATTGGAAAGTCGACACCGGGTATAACGGTGTGTACATGTCTCTCCCTCTAGAAGGGTGGAATGCTACCCCCGCCGCCAGAACTGGCGGGGGGGTAGTATTCCAAGATGTTTGACACCCAACACAACATGTTTCCGTGCAGCCATCCCAAAGTTAGCATTTACCGCGAGGATATAATGTACTTAAGAGTATATGGTCAGGCTGCACCACAAACAGCACCAGAGGATTGACTCCAAATGCTGCAGAGGGGCTCTGCTCATGCAGGGGCACCCTCTCACATAAAAACCAAGCACTCTGCCTTCAGGATTGTTAAGGCCTGCCTTAGGAGTGACTTATAGGTTTATATGTGTGTGCAATGGCAGTGATATAGGTAGCCTATATCACAGTAAGGGTGCATGCACCACCTTACCCAGGCTGCAGTAGCAGACCTGTGGTGTCATTTTGGAGGGCCTTCCAGGGGTGGCACAATACATGCTTCAGCCCCTGGCAGGCCTCTGGGGTACCTATGCCCTGGGTACATAGTATACCATATACTAGGGACTTATAAGGGCACCCCAGGATCCAATCTGGGATGTACCTAAAGTACATGGAATCAATTTAGAGAGGAAGCAGCTAGGCTGGGGACCTGAATAGCAGGTTCCCAGCCAAACTAAGTCAAAAACCATCAAAACACCAGAAGAAAAGTGGGGGCAACCATGTAGTCAGATTCCACCTTCCTACATAACCCCCCTCCCCACCCCCCCCAAACAAAAGGAGATAAGGCTAACCTTGGCCAATTGAGCCTTTATTGACTAAGTGGCCATATAAGGAAGTACCTGCACTAGCATGGTTACCCCCTGTCTTATGGTCCACTAAGCCATCCCTCACCCTAAGGGTATGAGAGGGTCTCCACCATGGGGAATTACTACCTGTGGTGTGCTTTGGTAAAGTAACAGGCTGATGAGGTGTCTGAGTAGGGAAGTGAGACCCTATGAAAGTTGGTCTCAGCTTCCTCAGATCACTGGTCACCATGTATGCCTGTCTTTCCATGACTGAGTTGCACTTTGCTCTAAGGGTCAACCTTTGGCTGCCTACAGCTGGGGGTTGGGTCCCTTTGGGTGGAACACTGGAGGGACATGGCAGGTTTGGAACCTTTTCGTCCCAGGTTTGCCCTTGCCTAACAGAGTCCTTCTGGGGAAAGTCCCTACACAAAGGTATGGGGGATCCCTCAGTGTGTTGAGGAATTTTCACCTGGCTAGGGCTACTAGACTGGGTGCCCCTAATCTGCTGATGGGGGGGTTCCTCTGGACAGAGGGCCCTGTGGGGTCCACTGACCTTCCTGACCTCTGCAGCCCTGGGCTGACTGAGGCAGGGTAGAGAGGGGCAGGTTACCTGCTCCAGGCTGGGTACCACCTTGGAAGGGTCCTCTGCCATCAGGGGTGTGACCAGGCCAGGCCTGACTACCTCTGGGGCAGTTCCTTCACTAGGGGTAGGATCAGTTCCCTGAGGAGGCTGACCCTTTCCTACTGTCTGGGGGGAGGAAGACTTTTCTTCAACCCTTGTGCTCTCTTTTGGGGGAGAGTGGGCCATTCTTCCAGGCTCCATCTCTCCAAAATTTCCCTGGGCTTGGGCTGTGGCCATCACAGCCCCACTAACTCTTTCAGGGACGCCCAGCATTCTCAGATGGGCTTGGAGTTCAACTTCAGCCCAGGCTGAAAGTTCCAAATCATTGCCCATCAGGCAATCTACATGCAAGTTGGGGGACACTGCCACTCTTTTTGGGCCTGTGACCCCTTCCCAGCTGAGATTGACTATGGCCATGGGGTGATCTGTTCTGACACCATCAATGTTGGTCACCTGGTATTTAAACTCAGGTAAAAGCTGGTGAGGGGGACTAGTTTCCTGCCACCATGGTGACACTAGCCCCTGTGTCCCTGAATGCCACAGCTTTCTGACCATTAATCATTGGCTCCAGTCTGTACCTGCCCAATGCATTGGGACCCATGGTAAAGGTGGCAAATCCTATACCACCATCAGAGTCAGAGGAGTCTGTTGAGGGGGTCCTGTCTAAACTAGGGCCCACCTCTGTTCCCCTTGCAAAAGCACCTAACTTTTGGGTGCACTACTCCCAACTGGAGGATTACTACTGGTAGTACCAGGAAGGGTGGTAGTATTTGTTGGAGGAACATTTTCTTTATTGCCAATCCTGGGGCAACTGGGATCAGTTTTCCAGTGTCCAGGCTTTTTACAGACATGGCAATATGGTTTCTTTTCAGGAGAGGAAGGAGTTTGGGGCCCACCCCCAGAAGAGGACTTTTGGGGCCCTATAGTGGACTTATCCTTAGATTTATCCCCACCTTTCTCTTGGGACTTGGTAGAATCTTTCTTCTGGTCACCACCCTGATTCTTAGTTTTTATTCTGGTTCTGACCCATTTGTCTGCCGTCTTTCCCAATTCTTGGAGAGAGGTCAGATCAGAGTCCACCAGGTACTGGTGTAAAAGCTGATTTTGACAATTATTAAGGATCTGCTCCCTCATAATCAAATTGTACAATCCTAAAAAGTCATGCACCTTGTTGCCATGTATCCAACCTTCCAGCGCCTTAGTAGCACAATCTACAAAGTCAACCCAGTCTTGAGTCTGAGCCTTTTGGGTGTCTCTGAACTTCAACCTATACTGTTCAGTGGTTAGGCCAAACCCATCTATCAGAGCACTCTTCAAGACTGTGTAATTGTCAGCATACTCTTCTCTAACAGAGAGGAGCGTATCTCTACCTTTGTCTGCAAAGGTGAGCCACAAGATTGCTGCCCACTGCTCCTGAGGGACCCTCTGTACTTTACAGGCCCTCTCTAGAGCAGTTATCCATTTGTGGATGTCATCCCCACTCTGGTAGGGAGGGACAATCTTGCTCAGGTTTCTATGGTCATAAGACCTTTCCCTATCTCTGGGGAAATTGCTGCCACCATGGGACTCTAGTCCCAACTTTTTCTTTGTCTATAAAGATCTAGGGACTCCCTGTCTATAGCCAACTGCTGTTTTATGAGCTCAAGCTGGGCTTGTTCATACTGAAGCAGTCTCTTTTTCCTTTCATGAGAGGATTCCCTCCTATGAGAAGAAACAGAGGTCCCTATTGAGGTGTCAGAGTGGTTAGACTCCTGAGAAGGAGATCTAGACCTTCTGGGCACACTCCCAACTCTTCCTGGGGGACAAAGGGGAGGTCATTCTGAGTCTCCTCCTCATCCTCAGGAGTAGCTGCATTGTCCAGGTCAGGATCATTGTCATCCCCTGGCCAGTTTCAGAGGTCAGGTCCTGGGCATTTTCATCCCTGGCCCCTCCCTCATCTTCTGCCCCACCCTCTCTGCCTACCCTTGCAGACCCTATGGGTCTTCTAAGATCATCTAGCAGAAGCATCTCCAGGAGACGTTGGGTGTTGGCACTTTTGCCTGTCTTTAACTTCCTAACCTTGCACAACTCTCTTAATTCCAAGAATGAGAGGTTGTCATATCTGGATGGCAGGAGCTCACTGGTTCCTGGCAGTGAAGACATTACTAGTGTGGTGTGGTGTATGCACTACCTACTCTAGTGTGGCCTACTAAACTCTCTTGAGTTGTAGAAAGGGTGTGCTATCCCTTAACACACAACTCTAAGTTCAGTAGAACTTACTGTATCCTAAGCTTGAATTATATGTACCCAAGGTACCCTTAGTGGTTTTCAGTTGATCAATTCAATTGAGATTATCTGGTAAAACAATAGCAAGCTGGAATCCCACACGCTGCACACCAATGTGAGAAGTTGGCCTGGTATATGCTGTCCACTAATTATAGTGGGCACCTTGCACCAGTCCAAACAACCCCTTATTGGAGATAGGTTAAAGACAACCTTTATTGAAAGCTATCCTAGTGGTAGCTATGGAGAGCAGCCTTCAGGCTAAGTCTTGAAGGAATGTAAAGCAGCTTGTTTTACCAGTCTATAATCTCTTGAGTGACCAAATGAAAGAGGACCACACCAGGTATATATTTAAAATATATGTATTTAGTCTTAAACACACCCCTCTAGTCTCTTTATGAGGCTAGAGTTGAAGTACATAAGTTACAAGTCGAATATCAACAGTAATAGCACAAATACACGTTTGAGCCCTAGGGGCGTACCAAACCATATACCAATAAAGTGGTATAAGAACCACGACTGAGCTAGACACAAGGCCTAGAGCCTGTAGAAGTGCTTGGACCACAAGGAACCACCCAAGGTAGTGACACAGGGGACCCACGGGGGATGCGTGCAGTGTGAGAACACAGCCGCGAGCCACCGTTGACTTCTATGGGGAATGTCGCGGTTGGAGTTTTAAAGAAAAAGGGCACTTGGAGGAGGACTTGGAGCAAACCCCTTTAGAACTAGGCCGTTCTAGAGTCAATACCCACGGGAGCACCGGAGTACTCGAGTTACCTCACCCAGGGGAGCCGGGTGCATAGGTGTCTTTCGGGGTCGGGTTTCGTCGTCGTTTTCAATGGCGATCTGCTGCAAAGTGCTGCTGGCGGCCAAGTCGAAAGTGTCTGGGTGGATCCAAGGATGGATCGAAGATCTGAAGAACCTGAAAGCAGAGGGGACAGAGTCTGGGTCACTAGCCAGTGACCAGGAAGGCGATGAGCAGATGCCCACCGATGTCGGGTGCTTCAGGTAGGTTGACGGTCGTCTTGACTTTTCAGCCACGAGGTCCAGGAGGCGTCGACGACAACCAGGAGCTGGATCCGAGCTGTCCCACAACGTCTGTCGATTGCTGCGGTGTCGGTGACCGGATTGGACCCAACAAGCCTTGGCAACGGCAAGTCACGTGGAAACAAAGAAAGGACGTTGATACAGACCAGCAAGGTCTGGGGGACTCACCCAGCAAAGGTAAGTCAGGGCACCTCTGGAGAAACCAGGAAAGCCCAAGCAGAAGAAGAGTTGCCTTCGGGAGGGCCCACTAGCCAACGGACTAGCGACTGCGAAGGAGCCTCGAGTGGACGCACTTGGAGCTGGCTTACAGGACACTCGTGGAGTGGAGGCCAGTGATCGTCGGTGCTGGAGGCGGGGGCTACTTGGAGCCCAAAGCACAACTTCGTGGGAGACCAGGAAGAGGATGCACTTGCAAAAGTTCTCGGTGTCCAGGGGTCACAGTCCCACGTTACCCACGACAGCTACGGGCCTCAGCTTCACTGGGGACTCAGGGCAGCCTCGGGGAAGTCTGGAAATCCACCTCTGGTGATGCAAAGACTTCGGCATCCGGCAGGAGCTTCAGCGATGCAGACCGGACAATTGCTTCTTAGTTTCCTGCCAAGCAGGGGAGTCACTCCTTGACCCCAAGGGAGAGTCTTCAGTCCCCTAATCTTGAAGTAGAGCGTCGAAGGTCCAGGATTCGGCTTCAGAGTTTCGTTCAGGGTAATCTAAAATCCTAAGGACTGGGGTCCCATACTTATACTAAGGTAGGGGTTGGACATACTCTGGGGACCCACCTATGGGAGGGTCAGGGAAGAGGGTGGTTACACCCATTCCCTTTGTCCAGTTTCGCGCCAGAGCAGGGGCAGGTAGCCCCTGCAACCGGTTTGAACTGGACTATGCACAGGGACACCAAACGTGCCCCCAGTGCAGGACTTCACAGCACCAGGGAGTGCTCCCGCCCAGCCCCAATACACACTATCCTGTCTGGGGAGGTGGTTACACCTCCTTGCAACAGGAAACCTATTGTCCAGGCCTCCCCTGCCGGAGTTTCGGTCAGCAGCAGGAGGCCAGACTTGTGTCTGTGGCAGTGGCATCCATTTTGTGATGCCAGGGCTTTGGAAAGTCTACACCGGGTATAACGGTGTGTACATGTCTCTCCCTCTAGAAGGGTGGAATGCTACACCCGCCGCCAGAATTGGCGGGGGATAGTATTCCAAGATGTTTGACACCCAACACGACATGTTTACGTGCAGCCATCCCAAAGTTAGCATTTACTGCGAGGATATAATGCACTTAAGAGTATATGGTCAGGCTGCACCACAAACAGCACCAGAGTATTGACTCCGAATGCTGCAGAGGGGCTCTGCTCATGCAGGGGCACCCTCTCACATAAAAACCAAGCACTCTGCCTTCAGGATTGTTAAGGCCTGCCTTAGGAGTGACTTATAGGTTTATATGTGTGTGCAATGGCAGTGATATAGGTAGCCTATATCACAGTAAGGGGTGCATGCACCACCTTACCCAGGCTGCAGTAGCAGACCTGTGGTGTCATTTTGGAGGGCCTTCCAGGGGTGGCACAATACATGCTTCAGCCCCTGGCAGGCCTCTGGGGTACCTATGCCCTGGGTACATAGTATACCATATACTAGGGACTTATAAGGGCACCCCAGGATCCAATCTGGGATGTACCTAAAGTACATGAAATCAATTTAGAGAGGAAGCAGCTAGGCTGGGGACCTGAATAGCAGGTTCCCAGCCAAACTAAGTCAAAAACCATCAAAACACCAGAAAAAAAGTGGGGGCAACCATGTAGTCAGATTCCACCTTCCTACATCTACCCTCACACCTGAAGTGTTTATTGACCTCCACCAGCAGTGCACCAGCAGGGTCTGCAGTGCCTCAACCCTCACACCGGAAGTGTGTATCGACCCCCCACACCTCCAGAAGTGCATCACCAGCAGGGTCTGCAGGGCCTCTACCCTAACACCTGATATGTTTATCGACCCCCCCAGCAGTGCACCAGCAGAGTCTGCAGTGCCTCTACCCTAACACCTGAGATGTTTTTCTACCCCCTGCCCCCCCCGCAGTGCACCAGGAGGGTTTGTAGCACCTCTACCCTCACACCTGAAGTGTTTATCACCCCCGCCCAGCAGTGCACCAGCAAGGTCTGCAGCGCCTCTACCCTCACACCTGAGATGTTTATTGACACCCCCCAGCAGTGCACCAGCAGGGTCTGCAGTGCCTCTACCCTCACACCTGAAGTGTTTATCGACACCCCCCAGCAGTGCACCAGCAGGGTCTGCAGCACCTCTACTCTAACACCTGAAGTGTTTATCGTCCCCCAGCAGTGCACAGCAGGGTCCGCAGTGCCTCTACCCTTACACCGGAAGTGTGTATCGCCCCCCCAGCATTGCACCATCAGGGTCTGCAGTGCCTCAACCCTCACACCTGAAGTGTTGATCGACCCCCCCAGCAGTGCACCAGCAGGGTCTGCAGTGCCTCTACCCTTACACCGGAAGTGTGTATCGCCCCCCCAGCAGTGCACCAGCAGGGTCTGCAGTGCCTCAACCCTCACACCTGAAGTGTTTATCGACCCCCCCAGCAGTGCACCAGCAGGGTCTGCAGTGCCTCAACCCTCACACCTGAAGTGTTTATCGACCCCCCCTGTAGGAGAGTAGGATCTGCTTCACATGGGTACCCCCACTTTTTGCTGATGCTTCACTGTTTTTCGACTTTAGTCTGGCTGGGGCCCTGCTAATCAGAACCAGAGCCTAGCTGCTTCCTCTCTAAAATGGTTTCCATGTGCCTTAGGCACATCTCTGATTGGAATCTGGAGTGCCCTTATAAGTCCCTAGTATAAGGTATACTATGTACCCAGGCCATAGGTGCCTCAGAGGCCTACCAGGGGCTGCAGCATGTATTGTGCCACCCCTGGAAGGCCATCCAAAATGACACCACAGGTCTGCTACTGCAGCCTGGGTAAGGTGGTGCATGCACCCCTTACTGTGATATAGGCTACCTATATCACTACAATTGCACACACATATAAACCTATAAGTCACTCCTATGGCAGGCCTTAACAATCCTGAAGGCAGAGTGCTTGGTTTTTATGTGAGAGGGTGCCCCTGCACGAGCAGGGCCCCTCTGCAGCGTTCGGAGTCAATCCTCTGATGCTGTTTGTGGTGCAGCCTGACCATATACTCTTAAGTACATTATATCCTGGCGGTAAATGCTAACTTTGGGATGGCTGCACAGAAACATGTCATGTTTGGTGTCAAACATCTTGGAATACAACCCCCCCACCGCCAATTCTGGCGGCGGGGGTATCATTCCACCCTTCTAGAGGGAGAGACATGTACACACCGGGCTACCTGGTAACTTCTTTCCAGAGCCCTGGCATCACAAAATGGATGCCGCTGCCACAGACACGGGTCTGGCCTCCTGCTGCTGACTGAAACTCCGGCAGGGGAGGCCTGGACAATAGGTTTCCTGTCCCAAGGAGGTGTAACCACCTCCCCAGACAGGATAATGTGTATTGGGGCTGGGCGGGAGCACCCTCTGGTGCTTTGAAGTCCTGCACTGGGGGCACATTTGGTGTCCCTGTGCATAGGCCAGTTCAAACCGGTTGCAGGGGCTACCTGCCCCTGCTCTGGCGCGAAACTCGACAAAGGGAAGGGGTGTAAGCACCCCTCTTCCATGACCCTCCCATAGGTGGGTCCCCAGAGTATGTCCAACCCCCTAACTTTGTATAAGTATGGGACCCCAGTCCTTAGGACTTTAGATTACCCTGGACGAAACTCTGACACTGAATCCTGGACCTTTGACGCTCTACCTGAAGATTAGAGGACTGAAGAATCTCCCTTGGGGTCAAGGAGTGACTCCCCTGCTTGGCAGGCACCAAAGAAGCAATTGTCCGGTCTGCATCGCTGAAGCTCCCGACGGACGCCGAAGTCTTTGCATCACCAGAGGTGGACTTCCACACTTCCCCGAGGCTGCCCTGAGTCCCCAGCAAAGCTGAGGCCCATAGCTATTGATGGAGCAGGATAAATGAAAAATTTTAACCTCCTAATGATTTTTCGTAAAATAATTACTAAACATGTTCGTTTAAGTAAATAACCAACAATGTATGTTACATGTGAAGGGTAAAGGTAACACGCTATTTTGTGTGCAAATTAATCTACTTATAATTGTTGACGTGTCTAACATAAACGTAATATTTGCGTACTAATAAAATAATAAACGCATGATTTGTGCTTTGAAAATAAAACGTGTGGTGGCAAAATAAAGCGATGGTAAGTAAGGGACGGCTTTATATGTTGCTTTTGCTAGGTAATACCTAATTGGGGTACGTAGAAAGACGGGAGGGAAACGAAAGGGTTTATATTCTTTATTTTTAACAATATTTTGTTTATCTTTGAAAATAGTGCGCTTAGGCCTGTTGAGCAGCGATATAAAATGGCCGCATGTGCGAGAAGCCGTGTGGAAAAGGAGAAAGGCTGTGAACAAGAATGACCACGTGTTCGTGCTGAGAGCCTAGGATGGAAGTATGGTCAAGGCTATTGTGACCTTACTGAGCAAATGTGTGCCAAGATGATCAGCAAGAAGCGTGAGAAGTCAAAATGAATAAATGGACAAACGGAACTGTTGAACCTAAAAGTATCAGAAAATTATACAAATTGGACTGATCGAAACTGATGAGTAATGTCATGAACTGTGGGAAACGATGCAAGCATGGACATTCCACAAAGAACTGGTTAAGACAAGGAAGTTTGATAAAAATGTATATGGACTCGAATGGACCAATGAGAGAGAATCACGCCATAAAGAGGCAACATTTTATTTAGTAAGCGAGAATTAGGGTATAAGAAGACCTACTCCGGGTGGGAGGGATTATTATTGATGATGATGAGCGAGCGTACTGTTAGGAGAAGGGAGAGCTGAGATTGCTGATAGATGAGTTGCGGGTGCTGAGCTGCTGTTGCGGAAGATCGAAGCTGCTGCTGCTATTTTTATTAAGTATAAGATGCTGCTTTTGGAGAACCTTTTTACTCCTGATAGATTTTTCATTTAGAGCTATTAGATTTTCCAAGACAGATAGATTGATCTTTTTGAAGTTCTTGCTGTGACAAACTTTATCTTCCATCTAATAGGTATGCATTGTAATTTCAATTTATTCTTATAATGATGATAAATGTAATAATCTGAGTGATAAACTTAAAACTTATGCATTGTTTCTAAAACTTTATATAAACTTTATTATCTTTAAACAAATGACTCAGTGATTGTTTAGCTCAATAATTAAGGTAAAATGTTAAAGAGTTTATTGTGATCGAGCTGGTCTTAATCACCATCAACTGATTCCTACTAGTTGGTCCATCGACCAATGAGCGGAATACCTTAAAAGCAATGAGAAACATTATGTCGTGTTAAAAAGAGGTATCCCGTCTCCTTCCAGCGAATCGTTTTACTGTTTTTTTCTCCTAGGTTAAGGACGGAGGTAATCCAGGGAATAAATGAGTAAGTGAATGTATATGCGGTGTTATGGGCCCCACCGTCATATGGATATAGTTTGTGTGTTGGAGGGATAGTTGCACCTGGATGACCGAAGCATATAGGAGAAGAATTTTTATTGTTAGCGCTGGATCAGATTTCTTGGTAGCAGAGTTATGGTTACTATAGATTAGTTTGGTGATTATTGATTATTGATTATTGATAAATTCATGTCTAACACTTTATGTTGAGTCGCGTTATGTTATATGTAAGTTTTCACGCTTCCGGGAAGTAGGAAGTGGAACACGTGTGGCAAGAGAAGTCACATGGAATAGTGCATTGTCTGAGTTCATATTGGTGATAACACAGGTTGTGTTATAATAGGGACATTTTCCGCATAAAAGGTGTGTAAGTGAAATAGTGACTGGTTTTCTTGTGAAACTCTGGCCTTAATTCTCAGGAGCAGTATAGTCTCCACATGTGTCTTATCCCCAGAGAAACGGGTTTACTACTTGCTTGAAAGAAGGGTAAGGTAGAGGGAAGTGCTACTTTATTGGCGAAACAGAAAAATTCTGGGGTAGGGTAGAGGTAAGCGCTGCCTACTGGAAAATACAGAGTTCTTGTGTAAATGGACAAAGCTATCTCTTTGGTTTAGTGAATCAGACAATGGAAATGTGTTTTAAATGTTGTAACTAACGAAGAATTGTTGAAAAAGAAATTGCCGATAAATTTTGTAAAGGAGGGGTCAGGAGCAGAACTGACGTAGACAAAAGCCGCGCTGGGATTGGACAGTGCGCTAGTCATACAGAGACAGGAGCAGAGTTGACGTAGACAAAAGCCGCGCTGGGATTGGACAGTGCGCTGTAGACAGAAACCGCTCTAATTGGAGTGTTGGTGTGAGTCGCGCTAGGATTGGACGGATAGAATAGTGACGTGGAAGTTTATGATTGGAGTGTTGGTGTGAGTCGCGCTATTATTGGTTGGAATAACGCATAGAGAACAGTGTTGAATTGCGGATCGTTTGAGGAGAGAAAGCGATTGTGAATTATGTCTTATTATGAGTATGGTAGAGAGAAAACGTCATAGATGTCGAAAGTTAAGAACTTTTTAAAAAGACAAAAAGGTAGTGACTAGAGAGGGACAAGTAATTCCTCCGCCGAAATCACCAGCTTCGCACATGATGCTGAAATATGGATATCATACATGCATATGGTTAGAAAATTGGACAAAATATACCAAGAATGATGGAGCATTGGCTTTCCCTGAGAATGGTTCATTTAGTGTAGCTGTACTACGGAATTTGAGAGAGAAGATGGCAATGTTAGAACCTAGACCTAGACCGACACAGTTTGAAGCTTTAAGTGAATGGGAAGATGAGATGTATGAACGAGAGAGATTCAGAGGATTAAAGAATCATGAGTTTGTGCCTGGAAGGTTATGGGGAGTAAATCATGAGGACAGAATAAAGCGTTGGAGATGTGCTAATATGACAGGAGGTTTGTTTCCAGCTTTTACAGTTGAGGAAGAAGCAAAGAAAAAGTGTACAGAGAAAAAGAAACGTGGTTATGGAAAAGTATGGGTATGGTGGTAGTGAAACGGAAGATGAATTGCTGGAAGATATTTTAAACAGAAACCCACCTCCATACCAACAGACTTCTGCGGTGGTGACACCTAATGCACCGCCAATGGAAACTGGGAGGAATAAAATTCCCGAACGAAGATGTGAGATAAATAGGTCACAAGATCAATTAAAAACTTCACAAAATGAAGAGATAGAAAGTGACAATGCAACTGAATTAGCAAAAACCACAAGAGAATTGACTGAGAAAATAAGAGAATTGACAAAGAATATGGAAGCTGTAACTGTACCAGTAACGATAGGTCCACTAATGCCAATTTTTGAGAATCAGAAAATTGATGAACGTTCTTTAGTGATTCCTATGAATTCACATTTGCAAAGAAAAAGAGAAGGGATGGAACTGAACAATGAAGGTGCACACCATTTGGTTAGTACCTATAGACCAAGCCCACCTACTAATTTGACGATAAATGTGAATGAGTTCAGGAGAATACCTATGGTAACGGAGTCTGTATCAGGGACACCAGAAAGAAGTAACAATTGGATAGAATTAAATAGTACGCCTGTAGGTCCGACTCCAGATGAGTTAAATGAATGGATGAAAACGCTAAAAACGAAAGAGACAGAAGTAAAACCATTAGATGTAATTAGGTTAAAAATAGACATGGAAGAATTGATTTTAGGAACGATTGGTACAGAAAAATTGAAAAGTTATCAGGATGATGAGATTGTTTTTGTGCAAGAGTATTACATGGAGAGCTAGAAATTTACATGACAAATTAGAAGAGACAGCGATTGAACTAGGAGTAGAATTTGTAAAAGTGAGAACGTTGCAGAAACCATATAGAGTAGATTTTTGTGAGAAAGATATAGAGAATCTGAACACATCAGGACGATTGACCCAAATAAAAGAATTAATTGTTTTGCTGAGAAAATGGGGTGATGTGGATAGATGGAGAAGTAGATGGACGAAAAAGAATGAGAAAGTAACAGATAAAGCATCTTTAGCTTTTGCAGTAACAGATAAGGAACCAGTTGTAAGGGAGTACCCAATGAGAGAGACTCCAGGAGGTTGTTATGTGCATGTTCCATGGTCTAGACAGGATATACTATCATTTACAAATGATTTCCCAAAGTTGAGAGAGAAGCCAGTAGAATGGTACAGACAAGTGGAGAGATTTGTTAAAGTTTCAAAGGTGTTGTGGATAGACTTGGATGGATTGTTTGATATAGTAGTGCCAGCTGATTTGTGGACGGAATGTAAGATTACTATTGATTGGCCAACTGTAGAATATCCAAGGGATGCTAAAACAGGAGCGCCAGGACCAGAAGTGATGAGAAAATATGATCAAGTAATTACCTTTTTGAAGAATAAGATTCCACCTAAAGAAACGGATTGGGTAAAAATAGACAGAACCACGCAGGAAAGTAAAGAATCAGTGCATGCTTACTATGAGAGACTGTTGTTAGTTTTCAAACAGTATAGTGGTTATGAGACACTAAATGAGAAGGATATGAGTCATTTTGTATATAGATTTGTATATGGGTTGAAACCAGAGATAAGTGAGATGATTAAACAGCATATGATTTGTTGGCAGAATAGCACAGTCGATGAGGTTTTGAGATATGCTAAGTATTGCAGTGATGATATTGAGAGTAGACAGCGTAAATTGAAAGAGAAAGCCATGTGGGCACAGGTGAAAGTTGCAGAGAAACAAGAAGCTCAATTGAGTAATGCAGGTAATGAGGCAGGACAGGCTAGATTTTGACCAAATATAGGCAAAGGAAAAGGACAAATGAGTATAGATGAGGCAAAGAAAAAGTGGCCATGCCACAACTGCGGAAAGTTAGGGCATTGGAGAAACGAGTGTAAATTTCCTCCAAAACTTAATGCGGAAAATCAATCATTAAATCCACAGGTGCAGAGTGAGGTAGTTACTCAACAAAGTCAGGTGCCACAACCACCACTTCCCAAGAGTGTTAACCAACAGAAATTCAGTGCAGAAACAGGATTCTACGGAGGAGAGCAGGTAACACAGTTGCCGCGTGCAGCTGCCATTTCTCAATATTGGTTACGACAGGATGAGGATGAAACGGATGAAAGCTTCTGACGGTGCCTAGGAGAGGGGAAGAGTGCGTGCTTGGCGCAACTCTAGAGGTAGATCAGTCTGGTCCATTTGTGGATGGAGAAGTGAATGGTGCAAATGTAACATTCCTTGTGGACACTGGAGCTACCCGTTCTACTGTTAGGTCAGTGGAAATTCCAAACCTTCCTCTCTCAGGTGAACATATCCAAGTAGTTGGAGTATCGAATCAGCAAATTAAGACGCCTCTTACTAAATTAGTGGAGGTAAAGATTGGTCCATTTAGTGAAATGCACCGATTTGTGGTGTGCGATTGTAGTCCTGTGAACCTTTTAGGACACGATCTATTGTGCAAAATGAATTGCACTATCTATTGTACTCCAGATGGAATTGCATTTCAGACCCCAGATGAAGATGTATTGTATAAAATGACACTGGTAAATTTAGAACCAGAAGTAAATGATTTGTTTCCTGTATTTGATGCAGAGAAAATCCCAATTGAACTGAAAGAGACAGTGAAAGAGGAAGTGTGGGACTTTACAGGAGAAGATATAGGATTAATGAAAGAAGTAGATCCCGTTAGAATCTCCGTAAAAGAGGAAACGAGTTACCCAAATACGCCCCAGTATAAATTGACACCAGAAATAATTGAAGGAATAACGCCAGTAATAAATAAAATGGTTGAACAAGGGATTCTAAAAGAAATCATGAGCAGTCCATGTAATTCGCCAATAATGGGACTGAAAAAGCCAAACGGAACATATAGAATTGTACAGGATTTGAGGAAGGTAAACAAAATTGTAGTGCCTGGTTGCCCAATAGTACCGAACCCTGCTGTGATTCTATACCAGATTCCATGTGAAGCAGAATGGTACACAGTAATTGATTTATGTCATGCATTTTTCTCTATTCCATTGCATCCAGATAGCTAGCCATTATTTGCGTTCAGGTTCGGAGAGCGTATTTTGGCATAGTGCCGAATTCCTCAAGGGTACACAGAAAGCCCCTCGATCTTTAATCAGATTCTAAAGAAATCCTTGGAAGATTTAAAAATGCCAGAAAAGTCAGTGATGGTTCAGTATATTGATGACCTACTGGTGGCATCAAAAACGAAGGAAGCATGTGTCAATGATACAATTGCTTTGCTGAATCATTTAGCCAAAAGAGGACATAAAGTGTCCCCATCAAAATTGCAGTTTTGTCAACAAGAAGTCCAATATTTAGGGCATAAAATTGAGAAAGGAGTGCGAAAGGTAACGACTGAAAGAATAAAGATGATTCAAGGAATGAGAGCTCCAATGACGCAGAGAGAGATAAGAATGTTTCTGGGAATGGTTGGATATTGTCGACAATGGATAAGCGGTTTTTCGTTGATCGCCAAACCGTTGCAAAAACTGACAAAGAAGGATGTTAAAGATCCTTTTGAAATGAATGATGAGGAAATGAAAGCATTCAGAGAGCTGAAAAAGAAATTGTGTGAAGCTCCAGCATTGGGAATGCCTGACTATGAGAAAGACTTTGAGTTGTATTGCAGTGAAAGAGATGGATGTGCATTTTCAGTCTTGGTACAGAGACATGGAACCATGAAAAGACCCATTGCATATTTTTCAGCTGTTTTAGACCCTGTAGCAAAAGCGTTGCCTGGATGTTTGAAAGCAGTTGCTGCTACTTGTGTGAGTCTGGAACAGAGTGAAGGCATAGTGATGGGATATCCACTGAGAGTATATGTTCCCCATTCTGTGGAGATTCTCTTGACAAGAACGAAAACCCAATACATGACACATAGTCGGCTGACTAGGTATTAAAAAGTAATTTTGAGTGCAGATAATGTGACCATTGACAGATGTATGAATGTGAATCCTTCGACATCATTGCCAGATGAAGAGAGTGTGATTGAAATGGATGAAGTAGATCACGATTGTCTGAATGTGCTTGAATATTGTACAAAACCGAGATCAGACATACGAGATGAGCCCTTAAAGGAATCAGATTATATTCTGTTCGTGGATGGCTCATGTTTGAGAACGAATGATGGAGTTCTAAGTGCAGCGTATGCAGTTTGCACAGTAGCAACTGTAATGGAAGCATCTTGTCTGAAAGGGATACGGTCTGCCCAAGTCGCAGAACTGATAGCTCTGATTCAAGCCTGCAAGTTGGGAAGAAATGTACGGGTTACGATTGTGACAGATAGCCAATATGGTTTTGGAGTGGTGCATGATTTTGGTCAGATTTGGTCACAAAGAGGTTTCTTGACGTCTGCAGGAACGCCAATTAGAAATGGAGATTTTGTGAAAAAGTTGCTTGAGGCGATACAGCTGCCTAAACAGATTGCTGTTGTAAAGTGTAATGCACATAAAAATGGGGAAGACTACATAACTGTCGACAATAAGTATGCTGACGAGATTGCACAGTACTGTGCAAAGAATGTGGTTTCTTTAAACAAAAGCCAAGAAAGAGAGCATATTTCTTGTCCTTTGCTTTTTACTAACCCTGTTGAGACATGGGATGAGGTGAGACAGTTACAGGAAGCAGCAGATGATGAGGAAAAAGATACATGGATAAAAGCAGGATGTAGAAAACATGAGGAAAATGATGTTTGGGTTTACAGAGATGAAAGACCAGTTATGCCTGATAGCATGATTTCTGACATGGCACGGATGTACCATGGACAAGCACATATTGGGAGAGATTCAATGATCAGACTTTTTAGACAAACATGGTATAATCCAAAATTCAGAGCCATAGCTGAGAGTCTTTGTCAAAGATGTCTTATTTGTCAACAGTTAAATCCAGGAAGGAAGACAGTAGTGAGTCTAGGAACAATAGGACGAGAAGGAGGTCCGTTCACTAGAATGCAAATGGATTTTATAGAAATGCCCCCGAGCAACAGACTAAGGTATGTCCTCATAGTCGTCTGTTTGTTTTCCCGTTGGGTGGAAGCATACCCGACCAGAAGGAATGATGGAATCACGGTAGCAAAACTTATGCTGCGAGAATTCATTCCGAGGTATGGTTTTCCAGTCACGATTGAAACAGATAGAGTAACACATTTCCAAAACGAATTAGTTAAACTGATTTGTGAAGCACTTAGTATTAAACAGAAACTGCATTGTGCATACAGACCAGAGGCTTCTGGAATAGTAGAGCAAGTGAATGGAACAATTAAGAACAGGTTAGGAAAAATGTGTCAAGCCACAGGACTCAAATGGCCAGATGCCTTGCCATTAGTTTTAATGACAATCAGAAGTATTCCGGAAAGAAAACTGGACTCAGTCCCCATGAGATAATTATGGGACGAGCAATGAGACAAGCACATGTACCTGTCAACAAACTACTGACTATAACTGATGATCTGGTGCTGGATTATTGCAAAGGATTGGCTGATGTGGTGCGTTCTGTGTTTCATCAGGTTGGACAGGATGCTACTACTCTTGAAAGAAAACCAGCTCACGACTTGAATCCAGGAGATTGGGTCCGCATAAAAGTCCACAGAAGAAGAAACTGTTTGGTTCCTCGCTGGGATGAACCACAACAAGTGATACTGGTGACAACCACTGCAGTCAAATGTGCAGGAGTAAAACACTGGGTGCACGCCAGTCACACCATCAGAGTTCCAGAACCTGAAGATCGACATGTGAGTCGACATCTGGAAGTATTGGATAACAGTTCAGCATCAGAAGCGGAAGAAGAAACGAACAGGGTGCCAGAATCTGAAGATCGACCTGTAAGTCGACATCTGGAAGACCCAACTACAAGTGCAACGACAGAAGAAGTGGAGGAAATAGCTGAAGTTCCAGAACTTGAAGATCGACATGTGAGTCGACATCTGGAAATATCAGATACCAGTTCAGAATCTGATACAGATCATTCGGATTGTGAGGAAATTCTGAAAAGAAATTGGAAATTTGAAAGTATAAGAGAAGAAACCGAGCACGAAGATAGTAACAGTGAGCAACCAAGTACAAGTTGTGGTAAAAATACTTCGGAGATAATATTAATAGATGAAGAAGGGAGAGTTTCAAGGGGCGTGGCTAACAGCCCAAGATGGTGGTCGCATAGGCGACGAGCTCCGGGCCAGGCCGACATAGTAAGTGGAAATATCCAGGCCCCTACGGCACTGCAGTGCCTGAAAGTGTCGGTGGGCAGAGAAGACTGGAGCATTTACCTTCCGGTACAGAGCCGAAGTGCGGAGGTGGTCCCGGGCCCGAACGATGCGCGCCGCAAGTGTTGATGGCGTAGCGGGCCTGGTGCCGGAGGGGTGACACCCTGCGCAGTGGACTCTCCTGGAGGCGGGCTGCCTGGAGACTGCGCGAAAGTCGGGCGCGCTCCAGCGCGAGGTCCGGGCCCTTGACCTACTGGGCGCGGGCACGGCCTGACGGCGCGTATCTCCTTGGCGGATGGCGCGGGGCTGATACAACGGGACCGGAGGCACCGCCGTCATCACCCTCGGAGGGGAGTGAACCCCCCCCTCCCCCACCGCCTTGGAGGCGGGAGATCCCGGCGCCGGTGCGCGCAACGGAGTGTGCGGGGGGCGGCGGCCTGGCTGGCTTCCTCCTAAACCCCCCCCCCTCAGCTGGCAGAATCGGAGGGGGGCTCACTGATTTGAGCGGCGCTCCTCTGCTGATACCCGGACTGCGGTGGCTGGAACACTTGGTGGAGACGACGAGCTCCAGGGGTGGGAGGCATCGGACCAAGGCTGCAGGTACAACGCGGCGCTAGTTGCAGCGCAGGGGATTTCCCCCTCCCCCCCCTGAGGAACAAGCTGCAACGCGGCCTGGGGCTCGCAGAGGGACGGACTGCGGGTGCTGCGTGGGGCCGGGGACCGCGTGGACAACCTGCTGGGACGTGGGGTACTGCATTGCTTGAGACACTGGTGGGGCCTGGCGTGGCTATCTCTGGAGGTACTTTAGCCCCCCCCTGTGTAGCTGGCTGTAGTTCTGTCCCCCTGGGCGTGGCGAACGCCTCCCTGCTGGATACCGGGTCCACCTGGGCCGACATAGGCAATGGGCAGAGGCAAGACCCGGACCGCCTCTAGATCGGGCAGGAGGGGATCCCATTCACCGCCTTCGGAGTCCTCATCCGGCAGATCCCCGCGGATGGCGGTGGACCACGCACCCGCCCCAGCAGGGGACAAATTGGACATGATCCTAAATGAAATTCGTGACTCCCGCGCTGCACTGGAGAGTCAGCTGGGCACAATATCAGTGGACTTGAACCTACTTAAAGACGACCACCGAAAGTTGTCCGATAAGGTTAAAAACACTGAACACCTGCTGGGTACAATGGGGCCTCAAGTGGCTGACCACGGTAAGCAACTGAAGGAGATGCGGCACCAGATCGAGGCCTTGCATGCACGGGCTGATGATGTGGAAGGGCGAGCGAGGCGCAACAACCTCAGAATAGTGGGTATGCCCGAGGGGACGTAGGGCCCCAACCCTACAACCTACATCGAGGAGTGGCTGCAAACTGTGGTGGCACCCACGGGTCTCTCTCCGCACTTTACTGTTGAGCGGGCTCACCGGGTCCCTACGCGACGCCCCTTGCCTGGAGCGAACCCACGTCCATTGTTGGCCCGTATTTTGAATTATAGAGACCGAGACCGGGTATTGCAGGCGGCGAGGGAGCAGGCCCCACTGCAAGTGGAGAACGCGAGGGTTTCCATATTCCCGGACTATACTCTAGCGGTCCAGCGAAAACGCTTCTCTTTCCTAGAGGTCAAAGCAAGAGTCCGTGCGGCGGGCTTGACATTTGCATTACTTTTCCCGGCCAAGCTCAAGATCAATCATAACCAACAGGCAGTGTTCTTTGATACCCCCAAGAGTGCGTGGGAATGGCTGGACCGCTACTTCCCTGATATCCTGCCGGAACGGAGACTGGACCCAACACAGCCAAAGTCACAACGGCCCCCCCGCCGGCGCAAGAAGGGTATGGTTACGCAGAATGGAGGAACTTCTCCCCCACCCCACCAGCAGGTGATGGAGGGAGGGGAGGAGGCCCTCCGGACAGCCGAGACACTTAGAGTCCCGAGGCCGGAGATCAGCCCTAGTCCTTCTGAGGCAGCCAACTCGGACTCAGACTCAGGGGGTAGCATGGCCTTGTTCCCATCGGCTTCCACTCAGCTCAGTCGAGACCCCTTAGGTTGAATATAGAAAACCCCCACCTGCCCCCTTCCTTGGAAGGCGATAGACATCTAATTGCCGGAATCATGTCCACCCACTTCAGCAACTTACTGATTGATGTGGGTTGCTCCATTCCCCACTGGTCTTTATTGTATAATGTGTTAATAATGTCACTGTTTACACGGGGGGACCTGGGGGAACTTCCGTTGATATAATGGCTTGGCCCGGCTTGGGTATGTATCTCTATCATTGTTCAGGAAACTTGTGTGCTCCACACGTAGCCTACCCCATAAGCGTAAGCAAGAGTTCTAAGGGTATAATGTTAACCCAGTTCTGCACAGTTTGGTCGGACGAGGTTCTGTCGTTGGGCCCAGTATTGGGGATTGTTTTTATTGGTTTCATGGTTGCTGCATGTTCTGATCGGGGGATCCGGGGACTGTGGTGGTGGGGTGGGGGTGGACCCGAGGGAGCTGTTTGTCTTACAGCTGCAAATGTCGGTTGAGAAATTGTACACTGTCATATCCTGGAATGTTCGGGGGATGGGGTCGGCCCAGAAACGACACAGAATCGTAGCGCAGCTACATCGTCGCAAGGCCCAAATAGTATGTCTCCAAGAGACGCACCTTCTACAATCTGAAACATGTAAACTACAGAGGAGGTGGCGTGGCCAGTTTTACGCTACAGCGTACTCCGCCTTTTCTAGAGGGGCTGCAATATGGATACGGGCGGGAATCCCATTTGCCCATAGCGAGTCCCGAATAGACGACCAAGGCAGGTATGTCCTGATTCGTGGGACCCTGGATGGTAGGCAGGTAGTGTTGGGCTCCATCTATGCTCCGAACGTGGATCAGGAGGCCTATCTCTCCAGGTTAACACAGGCACTCTCGGACTGGGTACAATACCCATGGTTATTGGGTGGGGACTTTAATGCGGTGTTTGATGTCCACTGGGACCGCTCCCACCCTCCGTTGTCAAACACCAACGCTGTGAACCAGGCTGCCGCACTGACGAGGTGGGCACGGGGGTGGAACCTTGTGGACGTCTGGAGGTCCCAACACACGAATATGCGGGAATATTCTTTCTACTCCCACCCACATAACCTTCATACCAGATTAGACCATTTCCTCTGCACCATAGATCTGTCCCCTGCTATACACCAAAGTACGTTCCTAGGAAAAACTATCTCTGACCATAATCCTATAGAATTGTCGTTGCAATGGGGGCGGGTCCCTACGCCTATCCCAACGTGGCGGCTACATCCTATGGCTTTGGAAGATCAGGTGTTCCGTGCTAGATTGGCCGACGCTGTTACTACATATTTTGCTGATAACGAGGGCACAGCTTCCACCAGGTCGGTTGAATGGGAGGCTTTCAAAATCACAATACGGGGGGTGGCTATGGGCAGTTTAGTGGGAGTTAGGAGAGAAGTGACCAGAGACTTGATAGAATTGGAGGACAAACTGCAGGCGCTGGAGGTGGCCGCTCAGGGACACGTAACGGGAGTGGAGCAATTGCAGGAGGCAAGGATTAGGTACGCCGAACTATTGGAGCGTCTCCGGACAGTGGACCTCCTTGCATACACGCTGCGAACACATGCTGAAGCAGATAGGGCTGGCAGGCTGCTGGCGCGACTGATTGCTCCCCCACTGGCTCCCACTCCCATCTTGGCGGTCTATGATGCTAACGGCGTGTTCCTAACCACCCAGAGCGAAATCAATAAGACTTTCCACGACCACTATACTACTCTGTATAGTGCGCAACCATCAGAGAGACCAGAAGAGACGATGCAATTCCTTACAGGCGTAGACCTTCCCTCGGTAACTGATGCACCTGCTGCAATGCTGGCGGCACCGATTACCATAGCAGAGATCCGGATTGCAATAAAAGCGCTGGCACGTAATAAGACCCCAGGCTCGGATGGCTTACCTGTAGAATTTTACTCCACATATGTGGATGCCTTGGCCCCGAAGTTATTACAACTGTATGTCACCTCTCTTGAGGAAGGCACACTGCCCCCTACTACTAAGGAAGCAATAGTCCCGTCCCTGTTGAAACCAGATAAGGCTCCCACTGAATTGACATCATATCGACCGTTATCAATACTTAATACGGAATACAAAATCCTGAGTAAAATCTTGGCATCCAGATTACTTCCCCTGTTGCCTAAACTAATCCACACAGATCAGTGTGGTTTTATTCCAAAGCGGAGCACTTCTCTCAATATACGTCGATTACACGCCTTGATGCATGCGGTAAAAGAGTCATTGCCGTTGGCTGGATGCCTGTCCTTGGATATACGGCAAGCGTTCGATACGTTAAGCTGGTCCTATATGCTTGCAGTTTTAGTGAAGTTTGGTATACCCCCTGAATATTGCAAGTGGATTCAGTTGCTCTATACTAACCCTACAGCCCGTGCCAAATCGGGAATGATCATATCGCCTGCATATCGTATTTATAGGGGGACACGCCAAGGTTGCCCCCTGTCGCCCCTGTTGTTTGTGTTAGCATTGGAGCCAATGGCACAGCAACTGCGTGATGTGATGGCCCCATATGGCATACCGTTGCAGCCAGTAATGCATTCCGTTTCGCTCTACGCGGACGATATGCTGTTATTTTTTAGGGAACTTGGCATGGACATGCGGGTCATTGCCGCTGTATTCTCGCAGTTTGGAAATATCTCCGGACTGCACCTTAACGCCGCAAAGTCAGTTGCATACTCCTTCTCTGACACATATGTGGGGACCCACCTACAATTTGGTCAAGTGCAGTTTAGAGTAGAACCCACAACATTTAAATACCTTGGGATAAGAATATATAGGTCCTCCGCCGACACTATCGATGGAAATGTGGGGCGGACTATAAACTCGCTCTGGTCACAAGTATCCTTCTGGAACACCCTGCCGTTGTCCATGGCGGGCAGGCTAGCAGTGTCCAAAATGGTCATGTTACCTAGACTCTTATATCATTTTGTAAATATTCCTGTGGTCCTGCCGGCCTGGATTTTTAGGTCACTGAATACATTGCTCACGTCCTTGTTATGGGGACAAGGGAGACATAGACTAGCACTATCCAAGATGCAGCTGCCGAGCACGGCGGGCGGCATGGGGGCACCTGATTTTAAAACGTACTGCATTGTGGGGCAATTGCAGTGGCTGGCGTACTGGCTGGCGGGGCATAACTTGTTTGAAATAGGTTACACCCCGGTGCACTTACGACGAGGGACGTTACAGGCACTGCTGTGTCCCGGGGCCGTCAGGATGCAAGACCCTCTCTACCTGTTGTCCATTTACCTCCACTACTGGAAGCAAGCTCAGAAATCTGCTAAAGCCCTAAATCCTTATGCTCCAAACATCCCCCTTTGTGGTTTGCCTATCCGACGCGGTATGCTGTCGGCTGGCCAGGTCGGGGATTGGACACAGGCGGGCACATCCACAGTTGGAGATCTCTTTCTAGACGGTACACTGCTGCCACATGACGAATTTGTCCGCACTAGAGTGGTGCCGGAGACTCTGTTCCTCACGCACGCATCGGTTGTACAGTATGTCCGGAAGTATTGGTTAGTGGCACAGACGGAACCCCCTACATTTCAATTGTTGCGGTCACTTCATATCATGGGCCATGGACGCCACCTAGTACGCTGGCTGTATCGCGGACTGCGAGAGCACCTGCATGTACCACTATTGCCTCTCCGTCAGAAGTGGGAATTGGCAATGGCGAGGGAATTAGAGGACAGGGAATGGGATGCTGCCCTAGAACATCCCCGAAGGGTGTCCCGTAATTTTCGGTTGAAATCAATACAATTACTAATACTACACAGGGCTTATCTTACACCACAGGCTATTCACAAGATGTACCCCTTAACCGCTGCACAATGTCCCAGATGTCCCCACCAGCCGGCCGATTTTACACATATGCTATGGTCATGCCCTGGCCTGCCCTGCCCTGGGGAGGTTTTGGACCGAAGTTACCCACGGGTTATCTACACTCACGGGACGCACCCGTTGGGATGCCATGGAGGTGTGTCTATTAGGTCTCCTTCCACTCCCGAAGACGGCGAAACTGCTACGTCGCTTTACAGGGTTGGCTCTGATGCTCGCTAAACAACTAATAACACAGCGGTGGAAGTCTCGCCTGGCACCACGGGAGGGTAAATGGAGAGAAGAGGTCATTAGATGGGCGGTAGCAGAGGGAGAGGCGTTATATCGTGAGGAATATAGGGGATTAAGGAAAATACCAATTGCACTAGAATGGGCTCAAGTGTTAGAGCAATTTAAGGCGGAAACAGAAGACAACGCAGTGGAGGCCCGGGACTCCTCTGTGGACTTAGCCACGTCAGTCTAGTTCTGGCTTGGGCAGTATCCCAGATGAGATGGGGGTGGTACCCAAGCCCTCCCTCTTCCCCCCACCTCTTTCTTCCCTCCCCGACCACTCGGCCACTTTCCTGGGTGCCGGCTGCTCCCTTCCTCCCTCGATCTTTCCTCCCCTCCCCCCCCCCTCCTCTCACCCCACATAGGGACACACTGGAGCACTATTACCTTGTTTGACCCTCAAGACCCTGTCCCGGTGAAACAGATTGGAATAAAGCAGCCAAGTTTATGGTTATCAGTTAGTAGGGTGGGAAGTTGTGGGTGGGAACCAAGGGTGGGTGTTGGGTAGGAAACTGAAGATATGCGAAGGTATGAGATCTACTGTTCAGAACGCATTATTGTGGTTTAAGTTGGAGTCATGAGCTTTTAACTCCTGTGCCAAGTAAATGTATGTATCAATACATTGTTCCACAGACGCCTGATGAACTATGCATGTAACTTGAAGGGTTAGATATACCCGAAACTATGGCAGTATATTGTCTCATGATATATTTTGGAAAATGCTAATAAAATTGTGTTTTAAAAAAAAAAAAAAAAGAAGGGAGAGTTTCAAACAGAAAGTTAGAAAAATCGGAAGATCCCCGAGGAGCAATAGGGACAGATAGCCAAACAAAAGAACAGGGAAATTTAGAAGCAGATAGAGAGATTGACACAAATTCGGAAGAACCTCGAGGAGGGACAGAAATAGGTGAACGAAGGAAGATAAGAAAAGAACCACAAGTAGAGGAAGAAAATGAAATTATAAAATTCAAAATAAGAGACAATAAAGAGAAAAATGAAACAGAGTCTGAAGAAAGTGGAGAAGAAAGAAACCAAAAACTAGAGTCAAGAAAAAGAACTTGGAAAACAGAAAGAGAGGAAAAAGGAAGTGAGGCAAAAAGGCCAAGAAAAGGAGACAATTGGCCCAACGAAGTAAGAAAATTAAGATACAGGATCATAAGGTTAGATGGAAAAAGTGCTGAACAAGTGAATGAAATAACAAGTCAGAAAGAGCAAGAAAAACAAGGTGGAAAACACTTGCAGAAGACGAAAAGAGTAAAGAAGGTAAATCCGAAGTATAGATCGCCTGAATGGTTGTACCTTGCTTTAACTGATATCAAAGAAGAAAAGAACACTCACGAGAACCCAGAACAAAGAAACCTAATGGGTGAAGGTGAAGTGCAACAAACTTGAAGAAATTCAAACGAATTTCTACCGGACTCGACAAAATACTGGATTTGACAAAGAAAGAATTCTGAAAAGAATTAAAAGAAAGTACCGAACGAAGACAAAAACATTGGAGTGCAGAGTGGCTAATAAGTCATTTCTGAGGTGTAGTGACACAATTTTCTTGTAAAATAAATAAATAGGTTATAAAACAAAATGGAGGATACTAGAGATAGAAAATGTAGATGTGAGTTTTTAAGTAGATGGTGTAAGATGTGCTTCTTTTCTACAGGATTATTAATGACAGTATGGGTAGTTTTAGCAATCACTATTCCAATTAGTTTAGCTATAGAAGAAACGTCTAATCACACAGAGAAAGAAAAAGGAGCTGACACTCAAGAAACAGTTCTATTAAAAAGTAGTGCAGAGTTACATAAAGACAAATCAATAACAGATTTTTCAAAGAATGTTTTTACTAAATTATTATATGAGTATGTAGAAACAATGGATGTAAGAGATTGCTATGTTTGTATGCAGTTGCCTGCGTCTGTAGCAGAGGGTGTGACTTATCATCACCTTCCTTTGACGTATGGAATAACATGTAGGGGCCGATTCCGATCTCGGTCGGAGGCGCACCCAATACCATTCGGTCGGGAAAAAAGCCATGCGAAAGCCTGTTTCCCGACCGATCCGTACAGCACACCGAACGAGCAAGTACGATGCGCACAACAGCAAAGAATCCGGCCGAGCCGAACTCACCCAAACCAGGTCCTGTTCTCCGACCGAGGCGAATCCGGAAACGCCGAATCTAGTCGCACGGAAGGAAAAATGCAGCCCCGTCCGGCCGGACAAGTACGATGCGCTTTCCGTACGCGCCGAACCCGTCGCTACGCACGGCACGTCAAAGCATCCGGGAGAGGCGCACATAAGCTCCGATTCGCGCCACAACACGATCCACGGCTCCGAGACGAACACGGCAGCGACGAGGACGAGGCGAAGCGACGAGGGCGAGGCGAAGCGACGAGGACGACGCGAAGCAACGAGAAGGACGAACGACACGAACCAACCATGAATCCCTTCGTCCCGATCATACCAATATTCTACATTTACTACCGGAACAGGCACGGACGCGTACGGCACAGAAGGTAAGCCAGACACCAACCACAAAACACATACAACACGTACACGACACATCACACACACACACAGGGATGCAGAATATACTTACAGCAGCACCATAGGGGCGGGATGCCCATCACCAATGCCACATATGCACACAGGGGCCTGAATGCGCACCACCACCCCTACCCAGGGGTGGCATGATGCCTACCACCACTACCACCCTCACCCAGGGGGGCAGGATGCCTACCACTACTACCACCCTTAGCCAGGGGGCGGGATGCTTACCACTACTACCACCCTCACCCAGGGGGGCAGGATGCCTACCACTACTACCACCCTTAGCCAGGGGGCAGGATGCTTACCACTACTACCACCCTCACCCAGGGGGGCAGGATGCCTACCACTACTACCACCCTCACCCAGGGGGCAGGATGCCCACCACTACTACCACCCTCACCCAAGGGGGCAGGATGCCTACCACTACTACCACCCTTAGCCAGGGGGCAGGATGCTTACCACTACTACCACCCTCACCCAGGGGGGCAGGATGCCTACCACTACTACCACCCTTAGCCAGGGGGGCAGGATGCCTACCACTACTACCACCCTTACCCAGGGGGGCAGGATGCCTACCACTACTACCACCCTCACCCAGGGGGGCAGGATGCCTACCACTACTACCACCCTTAGCCAGGGGGCAGGATGCCCACCACTACTACCACCCTCACCCAGGGGGGCAGGATGCCTACCACTACTACCACCCTCACCCAGGGGGGCAGGATGTCCACCACTACTACCACCCTCACCCAGGGGGGCAGGATGCCTACCACTACTACCACCCTCACCCAGGGGGGCAGGATGCCTACCACTACTACCACCCTTAGCCAGGGGGCAGGATGCCCACCACTACTACCACCCTCACCCAGGGGGGCAGGATGCCTACCACTACTACCACCCTCACCCAGGGGCGGCAGGATGCCTACCACTACTACCACCCTTAGCCAGGGGGCAGGATGCCCACCACTACTACCACCCTCACCCAGGGGGGCAGGATGCCTACCACTACTACCACCCTTAGCCAGGGGGGCAGGATGCCCACCACTACTACCACCCTCACCCAGGGGGCAGGATGCCTACCACTACTACCACCCTCACCCAGGGGGGCAGGATGCCTACCACTACTACCACCCTTAGCCAGGGGGCAGGATGCCCACCACTACTACCACCCTCACCCAGGGGGGCAGGATGCCTACCACTACTACCACCCTCACCCAGGGGGCAGGATGCCCACCACTACTACCACCCTCACCCAGGGGGGCAGGATGCCTACCACTACTACCACCCTTAGCCAGGGGGGCAGGATGCCTACCACTACTACCACCCTTACCCAGGGGGCAGGATGCCTACCACTACTACCACCCTTAGCCAGGGGGCAGGATGCTTACCACTGCTACCACCCTCACCCAGGGGGGCAGGATGCCTACCACTACTACCACCCTCACCCAGGGGGGCTGGATGCCTACCACCACCCTTAGCCAGGGGGGCTGGATGCCTACCACCACTACCACCCTCACCCAGGGTGGGCAGGATGCCTACCACTACTACCACCCTTACCCAGGGGGGCAGGATGCCTACCACTACTACCACCCTCACCCAGGGGGGCTGGATGCCTACCACTACTACCACCCTTACCCAGGGGGGCAGGATGCCTACCACTACTACCACCCTTACCCAGGGGGCAGGATACCTACCACTACTACCCCCTCACCCAGGGGGGGCTGGATGCCTACCACCACCCTTAGCCAGGGGGGGCTGGATGCCTACCACTACTACCACCCCCACTCATAGGATGGACAATGCATGACACAACCAGCACACCACAACCTAGGGAATGCAAGAAGAAGACATCCCCCCAACACCATGACAAGCGTGTGTAGACTGTGTCAAATGCCTACAACACCGAACATGACTTTGAACATACAATGTGACCCCCTAGCACATGTGCCATACCTATATGTGTGTGGCACCCACAATGCAAGCAGGCCATGACCATTGTGGCAATGGGGTCCAAACCCCCATCATCACAGTGACCAAAATGTAAGTGTGGGGTCCATAGCTGAAGCACACTTTGAACAATGTGGCAATGGGGTCCAAACCCCCATCATCACAGTGACCAAAAGGTAAGTGTGGGGTCCATAGCTGAAGCACATTTTGAACATTGTGGCAATGGGGTCCAAACCCCCATCATCACAGTGACCAAAATGTAAGTGTGGGGTCCATAGCTGAAGCACATTTCGAACATTGTGGCAATGGGGTCCACACCCCCATCATCACAGTGACCAAAATGTAAGTGTGGGGTCCATAGCTGCAGCACATCTTGAACATTGTGGCAATGGGGTCCAAACCCCCATCATCACAGTGACCAAAAGGTAAGTGTGGGGTCCATAGCTGAAGCACATTTCGAACATTGTGGCAATGGGGTCCAAACCCCCATCATCACAGTGACCAAAATGTAAGTGTGGGGTCCATAGCTGAAGCACACTTTGAACAATGTGGCAATGGGGTCCAAACCCCCATCATCACAGTGACCAAAAGGTAAGTGTGGTGTCCATAGCTGAAGCACATTTTGAACATTGTGGCAATGGGGTCCAAACCCCCATCATCACAGTGACCAAAATGTAAGTGTGGGGTCCATAGCTGAAGCACATTTCGAACATTGTGGCAATGGGGTCCAAACCCCCATCATCACAGTGACCAAAATGTAAGTGTGGGGTCCATAGCTGAAGCACATTTCGAACATTGTGGCAATGGGGTCCAAACCCCCATCATCACAGTGACCAAAAGGCAAGTGTGGGGTCCATAGCTGCAGCACATCTTGAACATTGTGGCAATGGGGTCCAAACCCCCATCATCACAGTGACCAAAAGGCAAGTGTTGACAAAGTAAGAGGTGCAACTGCCAAACTGCATGGATGATTCCTGGTCACAGAACAACAAACACATCAGTGGCAAAGTAGTGTATGTGTCCCATTGCAACATAAATTGGGGGAGCCAAATCCTGCAGTGCAAATAAGACATAACTTTGGCCATGTGCAGACAAACAACACCCATGGGGGCTGACACCGTCAACAATCATCAATGACACAATGACAGAAGTGACCATCCGAATGCAGACCCACATATTTGCACCAATGGGCACACACATGCAGATACCCTGTGGAGACTGCAGATGTGAGGCGAACAGATACCATACCATGGCAGCAATGGGACACACAATCAACAATTAGCAACAAATGAGGGCTCCCGTCCCATCAGCCTGGTCATGGAAGTGCCAACGGAATCATCAGCACAGATCCAACACACTTGTATAGCAATGTTGCACTGACAACACAGATGAGTCCTTCCCCATTGATGCCCAAACCTGCATGTTCACTGGAGATGGCCACACGGTCAGGGAAGTAGACGAATAGAACAATGGCAGGCACAACAGATGTGCAGGGGTGGAAGCCACAGATGTGAAGTTGCCAATCTAAGTAGGAAATCTCATTGCCAAATACTGAACACATGACACCCTCAGATGCTGCTATGGATGACATGGATACACCACAGGATAGGACACATAACCCCTGGACCACATGGGTTCCTGCACAGTAACACTTCATTTTCATGAGACCAAATATCACCATCACTGCAGCAAGGGCATTGTTAGCATCATCAACATCATGTACATCAGAAGCAAAAGCACTAGAGAACAGAAAGTTGCTTTATTCAGCATATGTGGCATTAAAAGTAGAAGTCCGGTAGAACATAAACAAAGGCCAATGGCCAGTCCATCAACAAAGTCACAAGTGGGTGACAGTGGCAGCTGCCACTCTACACATGCCTGCACAAAACCAGGGACAATCCACTAGGAGGGGCAACCGGGGGGGTAGGCCAGGCACCGCAGGGACAGGATCAGGGCTCACCAGGAGGAAGCAGGGAAGGGGTGGTGGGTGCTGGAGAGCCACTGACAACTGCAGTGGAGGTGTCTGACATGGTGTGTGCCGGCACAACTGGGGGGCATGGCTCAGATGTTGTGGGTGCCGGCACGACTGCAGTGGACCCTGCAGATGGAGTGGACAGGTCCGCCACTGCAGTGCCCAAGTCAGACAGGGTGGTAGTGGACTCCACTGCAGTGCCTACCACCAGGGGAGGAGAATGGGGAACAGGCAAGGTGGGCTGGACCGAGGGGGAGGACACCCTCGCCACATCAGTGGCACAGACAAGCGCAGCGGGGGGGTGGTGCCGGGAGAGCAAGTGGCAGGGGGAGAAGGCCGGAGCCTCTTGGGGATGGTATATCTGTGGGTGGGGGAACCTGGGGCAGGGTGTGGCGGGGGCACCTGTGGAGTGGGGGCCTGAGGGATGGAGGAAGGTGACCTGGTGCTTGAGCTGCAGGGCGGCGGCGGGGTCTTGCTCTTACCACTCCGGGGGACTTGCGGGTGGGGGCCTCAGTCTGTCTGCGCCTGGGGGAGGGTGTCCGGGGGCGAGGGGCACTCTGCTCCGTGTGGGGGCTTCCTCTTCCCCCTGGATGCTGGGGCAGCTGGATCGGAGGGGAAGAGGCCGAGGTCACTGAGGAAGAGGCGCTGGGTCTTTGGGGTTGCAGGTGAGGCAAGGGAGGGTGCTTTGGAGGGAGAGGCAACTGAGGACTGCGCAGTGCCCGTGGATGCGTGTGTGTGTACCAGGGCCCCATCCCCTGTGAGTCTGGTTTCAGTCCCCTGACTGTGCGTGCGTGTGCGTTTAGTTTGTGGCGTGTGTGTCTGTGTGCTGGATGTGTGTGTGCTGGTGTGTGCCTGTGCCGGTGTGTGTGTGCTTGGGACGGGCAAGGTGCTGGGGAGTGTGGATGGAGCAGAGGCAGGATGGTTGAGGGACTGTCTGAGGAGGGACACTGCTGCCGTCAGGGAGGAGTCCATGGACCTGTTGCCCCTCTGTAGGTCAGACATGCCCGATGAGATGCCCTCCATGAACGACACCAGCTGAGTCAACAGTGCGGTGTGCGCATGGAGGACACTCAGCATGGCTGTCTGCCCTACATGGAGCTGGTGAAGGAGGTACACAGACTCCTCACTCAGGGCAGCAGGGGACACAGGGGCAGGGGGTGCGGTGCCTGGGCCAAAGGAGACACGCTCCCGAACATGGGAGCCTCCACGGACCTTGGGAATGGGAGCCGATGGGAGGGCGGTGGTGGTGCTGGTGGTGGCGGGGACAGCAACACTAGCTGGGGTGTGGTGGCTGCTGACACCCGCCTCCACAAGGGAGTCATCCTCCGAGTTGCTCTGGTCCTCAGCTGAGGTGGATGGTGCTGAGGATTCCTCGGTGTGGCTCCCCTCGCCCTCCGTGCCACTGGGTCCCTCCGACCACTCCTCGGCTGCTGACCCAGTCTGGCTCTCTGGCTCCTCCTGGCCCGTGGAGCTGTCCCCTTCCGTGGCCGTGGATGTATCTGCAAACAATGGGGAAACAGACAGACATCAGTCACCTGCACAAAACGCACACACCACTGTGAGCACAGCACATCACAGAGCAAGCCCTGGCATCATTAGTTGTACATTGCTAAAAGTGCCCTAACTGAACAGGAGAAGCCAATTGTCAGTCTGATGCCAAGCATGGCACTCACATCCCACATGGCCTTGCACCCATCTGTCTGGTGTCTGTTGGATTGCAACACCCCAGTGTGGACACATGCACCAAGTACACAGTAGTTGGACAGTGCATAGGACACGGTGTGGACACATCACAGCTCTTGCCACTGAGTCAGTACAGGTTTCCGGATGAAAGGGATGCCCAGAGTCAAATAGGAAATGCATGTGATGCATACCAGCGACAGACACCATGATGCACCCATGTCCTGATAGCCAGCGCCACTATGGTGTGCATGTAGCACATGTCACTCCCCTGCAGGACCACAAATAAGTTGACACATGCCATGGCAGAGGCATGACTGTTAAGTCATACATCACTGTCTCAGTGATGTATGACTTGGCAGCCAGACAACAACACTATGCACTGTGTCACAATAGTAGGTCATGGGGAATGCAAGTCCTGGAGCTGCACAAGTGCACATGTACATCCCCCACACAACACATCATCTCAACCCTCATCTGTCCAGGTCACACCTATTGGACATATGGGAGACCTGTGACACTACCCTCTGAACCTGAGCCCCTCACAATTTGCTGTGAATGGGGAACAGCTGCCTGAACATCACATTCGCATACCCCAGTCTGCACGGGCAGCTGATCAAACACCTATGTGACACACAAGTATCGTCTCCTATGGTCACATCTCCAGGGGCATGCTGAGCCCCTACCAAGAAACACCCCAGCAGTCCTGGCAACTAATCCACAGCACACTGACACAGAGGCAGACACCAGAGGGGTCAAATCACTGTGCACAATGTGTCAGCTGATACACGGGAGTGGTAGTACAGAGTGCATTGCATGGCCTGGAGTAGGCATGACTGTCCTGCTCCACATGAATGAGGGATGTGCCCTGGACAGTGGATAGCTGGCTATGTATGTGTGACACACGTAATCTGCACACTCCTGGGGCACAAACATTGTTCCCACCCGCTGCATGGGCGTGTGCCACATACCCCAGGCACATGTGGTGGCTCAGCTCAGCAAGTGGACCGCATATCAAAGCAACACGCAGATCACATGTCCAAACCCAGGAGTTGTGTGAACAATGGACCCACCCATGATGCCCACAACAGAGTTAGGGAAACAGATGCTGTCCCCCACCTTTAGTGAAGCAAACTGCAAGGACACAGTCCCAAGTGACACAATTCCCTGACTGTAAGGGCCACACCTGGGTATCAGATGAGCAGTGGGCAGTGCACAATAGAGGGACATGGCTCCTGGACAACATGACTGCTGCTGTGGCAGTTGAACCAGGCCAGAGGAGGGCACAAAGCATGTAATACAGAGTTCACAGTGCAGTCTTTGACTCACCCCCTCCTTGCTGCTGTCTGGCCTTCAGCTGCCCATCCAGGTCTGGAAAGACCACCGCCAGGATCTGGAGCATGTGGGGGGTCAGGGTCCGTGTTCCGCCCCTCCTGCGAGGAGGCGACAGCTTCAGCTGGACCCGTGCAATCCTCCGGGTCCAGCCCCGAAGGTCCTGCCACCTCTTCTGGCAGTTGCGGATCCGGCGCTTGTAGACCCCCACGGACCGGACAGCCCGGACGATGTCCTTCCAGATTTCCTGCTTCCGATGGGCATTAACCTGTGAGGATGACAAAGTGAAAAGGCCATTAC
Source organism: Calotriton arnoldi (assembly GCA_963921515.1). Classification (NCBI taxonomy): domain Eukaryota; kingdom Metazoa; phylum Chordata; class Amphibia; order Caudata; family Salamandridae; genus Calotriton; species Calotriton arnoldi. The sequence continues at coordinate 1,790,293 of CAWUFW010001592.1, forward strand.
CACACATGCAACATATCCGTGCATGACACAGTTGTATATACATGTCTCAATCACAGGGGCACATGATGTACACAGGCAGTGCAAAGCTGACCATGGACAGTTTGCCAGACGTTACTACATGGTATCATGGCATGGGAAGTAAAACCATGTTCAAATGCACTGTCACTGCACCATACCTGTCCAGTGCAAGTCACTACACACTATGGGGGTGACAACTACTCAGTGAGCCTGCTAGCCAGTGGCGTGCAGACTCTCAGCCTTGCTAGTCAGACAAAATGCACATTCAGAAAGGCAGTGCACAGAACACTCACCTGCTCCCCTGGTGTCCCATACAGCTTGCTGTACTGTGGAAGTAGGCTGTCCAGCAGGGCCTGGTTCTCTTCAAGGCTGAAGGCTGGGGCTCTCTCCACAGTACGTGCCATTGCAGGGTCCAGAGGGGCAGAGACAGCAGCAATGCAGTGGCAGATGTCGTCTTGGAGCATGTAGTGCAGGCAAGTGGGCTCTCAGGGGAACAGCCAGCAATATATATGTGCTGGAGAGGCAGATACTGTCCCTTGTGTCCAAAGTGATAGGTCCAAGTCGTTTGCATCTTCTGAATCTGGCCAATCCATGGAATAGCAGCACCAAAACACGCCCACAGCATCCTTCAAATCTTCAACTTCATGACATACATGATTTTGCAACATTGTTGTGGGTGACCAACTGATTTTCCAGCAACCGACTCGTTCGAAATTCGAAAACGCGTCCGTTGCCAGGCAAGCCCATTGTCAATGGGTGCGCACCGATCGGTCCATTGCGGTACAACGCGCACAGGGGTACAACGCGTACCCGCACACATTGAAAGCAATGGGCCGGCCGGAGGCACCGATCGGTCCATTGCAGTTCAACGCGCATAGGGTACAACGCGTACCCGCACACATTGAAAGCAATGGGCCGGCCGGAGGCACCGATCGGTCCATTGCTGTTCAACGCGCACAGGGGTACAACGCGTACCCGCACATTGAAAGCAATGGGCCGGCCGGAGGCACCGATCGGTCCATTGCTGTTCAACGCGCACAGGGGTACAACGCGTACCCGCACACATTGAAAGCAATGGGCCGGCCGGAGGCACCGATCGGTCCATTGCAGTTCAACGCGCACAGGGGTACAACGCGTACCCGCACACATTGAAAGCAATGGGCCGGCCGGAGGCACCGATCGGTCCATTGCAGTTCAACGCGCACAGGGGTACAACGCGTACCCGCACACATTGAAAGCAATGGGCCGGCCGGAGGCACCGATCGGTCCATTGCAGTTCAACGCGCACAGGGGTACAACGCGTACCGCGACACATTGAAAGCAATGGGCCGGCCGGAGGCACCGATCGGTCCATTGCAGTTCAACGCGCACAGGGGTACAACGCGTACCCGCACACATTGAAAGCAATGGGCCGGCCGGAGGCACCGATCGGTCCATTGCAGTTCAACGCGCACAGGGGTACAACGCGTACCCGCACACATTGAAAGCAATGGGCCGGCCGGAGGCACCGATCGGTCCATTGCTGTTCAACGCGCACAGGGGTACAACGCGTACCCGCACACATTGAAAGCAATGGGCCGGCCGGAGGCACTGATCGGTCCATTGCAGTTCAACGCGCACAGGGGTACAACGCGTACCCGCACACATTGAAAGCAATGGGCCGGCCGGAGGCACCGATCGGTCCATTGCTGTTCAACGCATCACTGTACATGTGACTGGCATATGTCAGCATGCCTGTCTCAGATGGACATATGCCAGCCACAGATAGCTCCCAGGGAGTGAGGGGCACACCTACATCACGACAGCCTGTCCAAACTTTATCATAAGGCATGTAAGGCTGCATTTCCTATTGTGTGTATGTTGGTGTACATGTTGTCCTGTGGGTGTCACCTGTGGGCAGCCACCCCCAGGCTGTGCACGTGTTCATGGGGACAGGATCCTGGGTGTTACGTGTACGTGACCACTGTGATGTGCAACTGTTCATATCTGTGCATGTGCCATGGTCACATTTCACAGTGGTGTATGTGTATGTCATGTCACATACCCCGTGAGTCCCATGTGGGACGGTATGTTTGAGCCAGGGTGTCCCAGTGGCACAATAGTGATGGTCCTCCACAGTCTTTGTGCATGTGGTGTTTACAATGTCTCTGATTTCATGTGCACAATGGGAGACAGTCTCCACATCCACGTTGTGTGTGCATGGACTCTGATGTTGTGCGTGTGTGTCACAGACGTCCATGTCTGTCCTGCCGTGGCAAGTGGGGCCACTACCTGTGGGGGTCATGGTTGTTTTGCTGTGGTGTATACATGATACTCCATGTAATGCCAGTGTCCATGTGGCATTACAGGGTCCCTGGGAATGTACCGGTCGTTGAGCTGTGGTGCCTGGGGCACATCTGTCCTCACATGTCCCTGTGGGGGTTATTGTGACACGGCAGCAGGAGATGGGAACTGTGACACGGCCTCATGATATCCAATGGGCCAACCTGGGACTAATTGATGCCACCTGTTGGACCGTGTTGACAGATGTTGGCCATGTATGTACCATACATGTCCTTCCGGTACTGCACACTTCATGTAGTTGTGCCTCATAATGATGTATGTTGGGATCTTGAGTGTGTTCAATGCCGCATATGTGGGGTGACTGACAATCTTGCTTACTTCTCCTCTGCACTGCAGGGCTCCTGCTGTCCATCGGCCATTACCAGACCTGGCAACGATGGTGGAACGGGACAGCATCCGACGGTACCGCTTCACCAGGCAGCTGATTGAGGATTTGGCAGTGCAGTTGTCCCCACATTTGCAGCCTGGCCGGCCGTATCCTACAGCGCTGACCCCCAAGGTGAAGGTGATGGCAGCCCTACACTTCTTTGCCACTGGTACCTTCCAACATACTGTGGCGACTGCTGGTGGGATGTCACAGACCATGTTCAGCCGTGTGCTCCGCGATGTTTTGGTGGCAATGTTGCTCTTCCTGAACCGGTACATCTATTTCCCTAGACTGCGACGACTCACTGACGTGAAGAGTGACTTTTATGCCCTGGGGAGGATGCCGCATGTAATTGGCTCCATTGATGGGACACATGTGGCTTTGGTACCACCACAGGCCCAGGAGCAGCAAGCACTACCACTCGGTCAATGCACTGGTGGTGTGTCTTGCAGACATGACCATCACACACGTGTGTGCCCGTTTCCCTGGTTCAGCACACGATGCCTTTGTGATGAGGAGTAGTCTCATCCCCAGGATGATGGCACAGATGCAGAACCAGCGTGCCTGGCTTGTCGGTGTGTACTGACTTTGTGCCATTGTGTGTGATCTGATGTGTAGTATTCCGCCCACTTTTCCAAGTCAGCTAATGTGCACTTGTCTGTCCGTAGGTGACTCGGGATACCCCAACATGCCGTGGTTGCTGACACCCCTCAGGAACCCTGTGACACCTGCCCAGATGCGCTACAATGAGGCACATGGTCGTACCAGGAGAGTGATTGAGCGGACCTTTGGTCTCCTGAAGAGCCGCTTTCGCTGCCTGGACAAGACCGGAGGGTCCCTCCCATATGCCCCTGCGAAAGTGTGCAAGATTATCATCGTCTGCTGCATGCTCCACAACCTGGCAGTGCGGAAGGAGTTGCCTCTCATCCAGGATGACAATGACCAACATCCGCCACCTGTGGAGGATCCTGGCCTGGACCACGATGCCAGTGACGATGATGATGATGATGGTGATGGTGATGTCCGCACACAGCTCATCACCAACTTCTTTAGCTGAATGTGAGTATCCTGAGGTGTCATGTCAATGATGTGAGTTGGCATGATGTGTGGGTGGTGCTCTGGTGCTGTGGGAGTGTGTCCATGGGCCACTTGACTGGATGTGTGTTGCGATGTGTGGTGACAGGTGGGCTGTACTCCCCAACAGTGTTGACATGCTAACTTGGTTCTGGGTGGGTATCTTGTAACATGTATTGTGCATGTGTTTTGCTGTTCTGTCCTGTACTCCATTGCTTTTGACTGTGTGTCATTTCTGTCCTTCACAGGGTACTTTCAGATTCGTTTGGTCAACTGTGTCCACCAACGACGTGATTGCACATCCAGGCTGGTAGCTGGTAGCTGGTAGCTGTTGTGTCCCTACAGGTGATGTGCGCCACACCCATGGACTTCCTTCCGTCTACAGTTGTTGACTGTGTGCCCGCTGCCAGGTGGGGTTACCTTGCATCTGTAGTGGTTACGGCATGTTGCAACTGTGTAATAAACCTGTGCTTCACTTTGTGATGTGCGTTTTCTGTGGTCACATATTTGACTGCCATTTGCTTACTGCACCTGTGGGCTACTTGACTACAACTGGGAATGGGTGTGGTGTCTGTGCATTGCACCGTCTTCCCTGGCAACATCAGTGTAGGCAATGAGTCAGATGGCCTAGGTGTGTATGTGTCGTGTAGCCCTGGTGGTGTGTCTCCCTCATGTGTGTCACGTTTCCTGTACTCACATGCCTGTGTTGTCCTTGCTGTTGCAGTTCGCATACACAGTGTAATTTTGCAGTTCATCATCCCCATAACAGCACCCATGTTGGAATCACGACAGAGGCAAGTATGGTGTATTAGTGTGTTTATTGTGATACATTTGTGTTAATAGTGCATAGGATGGGTTGTGCTGTACATGAATCTTGCAATCCCAAGTTCCTAGGTGAATTGAAAGTCCGGGTAGACAGGATCCCCAGTATCGGGGCCACAGTTGTCTGACACATTGGTCCAACTTGTACTCCCCATGCAATGTGTGGGAGTAGTGTTGCCGTCAACAGGGTGAACAGTCTGTGCACAAAGGCGAACATCCAGAACAGGTTCAGGCTTCCTGGGAGTTGCGCTTGGCCATCGGCCTCTCACTTTTCCCTCCTCGGACGACCCCTCTTCTTGGGGGGGGCCCTCAAGTGCAGGCTGCTGCGGTGCAGGGGACTCTCCGCCAGAGTCCTCCTCCCTCCCTGTGGCAGTTGCAGTTTGTTCGGCACCAGATGTTGTTGGCACACAGGGAGGTGTGGACTGGTTGCTGTTCATCTGGCGGAGGCATTGTAAAATGTCCCTGTGCACCGCCGTCATCTCATGCAGTGCATCCCACTTGGACTCCACGCGGGACATGTGTGAGTTCACACGGGACATGTGTGACTCCACGTGGGACATGTGGGAGTCCAAGCGGGCATAATGGGCAGCCTGCTGCTGTTTAATGTCTCTGAGGAGCCCCACTACCTGGCTGAGCTCTCCGGTGCTGGACTGGTACGCATCAGCTATGCGTACCAGTTGTGGGTCATCATGCACACCAGCAACGTCTGCAAGCAGCGACCTCTGTCTCCCACCACCCCTGCTGACATGTGCAGTGTGTGCAGTGGCACGCACAGATAACCCTGGTCCACCTTGGGGGTTGGTGGTGGTGGTGGTGGTGTCCATGGCCCCAGGTTGGTCCAGGGTCACTGTGGTGGTGTTGCTCCTTATTCTGTCCATGTCGGCAGGGATGGTATTCGTGGTGACAGTCGTTGTAGGGGTGGGTGCAGGGGGTGCAGCTGGTGGTCCTGCTGGTGCTGCAGCTGGTGGTCCTGCTGGTGCTGCATGTTGACTTGCACCGGATGTGCCAGGTTGTTCTTCATCGTCCGAGGAGGACAGAGGCTGTACGACGCCAGTGAGCTCGGCATCCTCTTGAGCCTGGGACTGGGACTCCTCAGCGTCTGCTGCTGTGTCCCCATCATCACCTGTTTTTGGGAGACACAAACAATGTATGTCAAGTTTCTGCAGGCATCAATGGTTGACACACATGACAGTTGTGACTGTGCCTCTGGGTGCGGGCCTGTACATTGCATTGTCCTGAGTCGTCACAGTCAGGGGTTGATATTGGTGTGGCACATTGTCCTGCATTATTTGGGCATTTCTATGTATTTTCTGGGGTGTGAACATGGTCTGCATTGGTTGTGTTTGGTTGGCAGCCGGACCTCCTTCCCACCCACCCAGCCAGTCAGTTATCCCACCATGGAACGTGCTTGCGTTGCAGGGAGTGTAAGTTGTCTCTCAGGATGTCAGTCAGTGGTGTCCTGCTGTTTGTTGGTGCACAGTTGGCAGCAGGGCCTTGTGCTCCCCACAGCAGTAGCCAGTGTCAGCCATCTTGTGAGTCCTTCTCCACTCCCTGTGATGTGAGCATGGTCCAGGGTGGTGTTGATGGGACAGTTGTGGGGGTGAGCTATGTCTGTGACTACGACTCCCATCATGCCATTGCCTCCACCCCACTTCCCAGCATTCCCATACTTACTTGCTTTTGTGTGGAGTTCAGTGTGTGTGGGTGTGAGAGCAATGGCAAGATGGCTGACAGTGGTGTCCTGCTGTTGGTTGGTGTGCAGAACCCAGCATGCCCTTGTGCTCCCCACGACACAGCAACAGTGTCAGACATCTTTGATGGGCCTTTCCACTCTCTGTGGGATGTGCATGCGTGAGGGTGAGCTTGCTGGGCCATGTGGTGGGGGATGTAGAGCTGTGACTACGACTCCCATCATGCTATTGCCTCCTCCCCCCTTCCCAGCATGCCCATGCTTCCTTCCTTTTGACTCTGCTTCCCTGTGGGGTGGGCTGGCTGTGCTGACAGGATGGCTGGGAGTGTTGTCCTGGCAGTTGTTTGGCTAAAAGTCCAAAGAGTGTCCCTGTGCTTCACACAGCATAACCCAGGGTGGTGGTTCTTTGTGGGATCTTGTGTTAGGATGGAGGGCATTGCATTCTACCAGGTGGGTACTGTGGAGTTTGTGTTGGGGGGGAGGGGGTGTGAGGGGAGGTGCTTGTGACTATAGTCAGTGCTGCAAGTCCCCCTTCCCACCCAGCCAGCCAGATATCCCACCATGGAACGTGCTTGCATTGCAGGGAGTGGAAGTTGTCTCTCAGGATGTCAGTCAGTGGTGTCCTGCTGTTTGTTGGTGCACATTTGCCAGCAGGGCCTTGTGCTCCCCACAGCAGTAGCCAGTGTCAGCCATCTTGTGAGTCCTTCTCCACTCCCTGTGATGTGAGCATGGTTCAGGGTGGTGTTGATGGGACAGTTGTGGGGGTGACCAATATCAGTGACTACGACTCCCATCATGCTATTGCCTCCACCCCCCTTCCCAGCATGCCCATGCTTCCTTCCTTTGATTCTTCTTCCCTGTGGGGTGGGGTGGCTGTGCTGACAGGATGGCTGGGAGTGTTGTCCTGGCAGTTGTTTGGCTAAGAGTCCCAAGAGTGTCCCTGTGCTTCACACAACATAACCCAGGGTGGTGGTTCTTTGTGGGATCTTGTGTTAGGATGGAGGGCATTGCATTCTACCAGGTGGGTTCTGTGGAGTTTGTGTTGGGGTGTGTGTGAGGGGAGGTGCTTGTGACTATGGTCAGTGCTGCAAGTCCCCTTCCCACCCAGCTAGCCAGATATCCCACCATGGAACGTGCTTGCATTGCAGGGAGTGTAAGTTGTCTCTCAGGATGTCAGTCAGTGGTGTCCTGCTGTTTGTTGGTGCACAGTTGCCAGCAGGGCCTTGTGCTCCCCACAGCAGTAGCCAGTGTCAGCCATCTTGTGAGTCCTCCACTTCCTGTGATGTGAGCATGGTTCAGGGTGGTGTTGATGGGACAGTTGTGGGGGTGACCAATATCAGTGACTACGACTCCCATCATGCTATTGCCTCCACCCCCTTCCCAGCATGCCCATGCTTCCTTCCTTTTGACTCTGCTTCCCTGTGGGGTGGGCTGGTTGTGCTGACAGGATGGCTGGGAGTGTTGTCCTGGCAGTTGTTTGGCTAAGAGTCCCAAGAGTGTCCCTGTGCTTCACACAACATAACCCAGGGTGGTGGTTCTTTGTGGGATCTTGTGTTAGGATGGGGGCATTGCATTCTACCAGGTGGGTTCTGTGGAGTTTGTGTTGGGGTGTGTGTGAGGGGAGGTGCTTGTGACTATGGTCAGTGCTGCAAGTCCCCTTCCCACCCAGCTAGCCAGATATCCCACCATGGAACGTGCTTGCATTGCAGGGAGTGTAAGTTGTCTCTCAGGATGTCAGTCAGTGGTGTCCTGCTGTTTGTTGGTGCACAGTTGCCAGCAGGGCCTTGTGCTCACCACAGCAGTAGCCAGTGTCAGCCATCTTGTGAGTCCTTCTCCACTTCCTGTGATGTGAGCATGGTTCAGGGTGGTGTTGATGGGACAGTTGTGGGGGTGACCAATATCAGTGACTACGACTCCCATCATGCTATTGCCTCCACCCCCTTCCCAGCATGCCCATGCTTCCTTCCTTTTGATTCTGCTTCCCTGTGGGGTGGGCTGGCTGTGCTGACAGGATGGCTGGGAGTGTTGTCCTGGCAGTTGTTTGGCTAAGAGTCCCAAGAGTGTCCCTGTGCTTCACACAACATAACCCAGGGTGGTGGTTCTTTGTGGGATCTTGTGTTAGGATGGGGGCATTGCATTCTACCAGGTGGGTTCTGTGGAGTTTGTGTTGGGGTGTGTGTGAGGGGAGGTGCTTGTGACTATGGTCAGTGCTGCAAGTCCCCCTTCCCACCCAGCTAGCCAGATATCCCACCATGGAACGTGCTTGCATTGCAGGGAGTGTAAGTTGTCTCTCAGGATGTCAGTCAGTGGTGTCCTGCTGTTTGTTGGTGCACAGTTGCCAGCAGGGCCTTGTGCTCTCCACAGCAGTAGCCAGTGTCAGCCATCTTGTGAGTCCTCCACTTCCTGTGATGTGAGCATGGTTCAGGGTGGTGTTGATGGGACAGTTGTGGGGGTGACCAATATCAGTGACTACGACTCCCATCATGCTATTGCCTCCACCCCCTTCCCAGCATGCCCATGCTTCCTTCCTTTTGACTCTGCTTCCCTGTGGGGTGGGCTGGCTGTGCTGACAGGATGGCTGGGAGTGTTGTCCTGGCAGTTGTTTGGCTAAGAGTCCCAAGAGTGTCCCTGTGCTTCACACAACATAACCCAGGGTGGTGGTTCTTTGTGGGATCTTGTGTTAGGATGGGGGCATTGCATTCTACCAGGTGGGTTCTGTGGAGTTTGTGTTGGGGTGTGTGTGAGGGGAGGTGCTTGTGACTATGGTCAGTGCTGCAAGTCCCCCTTCCCACCCAGCTAGCCAGATATCCCACCATGGAACGTGCTTGCATTGCAGGGAGTGTAAGTTGTCTCTCAGGATGTCAGTCAGTGGTGTCCTGCTGTTTGTTGGTGCACAGTTGCCAGCAGGGCCTTGTGCTCCCCACAGCAGTAGCCAGTGTCAGCCATCTTGTGAGTCCTCCACTTCCTGTGATGTGAGCATGGTTCAGGGTGGTGTTGATGGGACAGTTGTGGGGGTGACCAATATCAGTGACTACGACTCCCATCATGCTATTGCCTCCACCCCCCTTCCCAGCATGCCCATGCTTCCTTCCTTTTGACTCTGCTTCCCTGTGGGGTGGGCTGGCTGTGCTAACAGGATGGCTGGGAGTGTTGTCCTGGCAGTTGTTTGGCTAAAAGTCCCAAGAGTGTCCCTGTGCTTCACACAACATAACCCAGGGTGGTGGTTCTTTGTGGGATCTTGTGTTAGGATGGGGGGCATTGCATTCTACCAGGTGGGTTCTGTGGAGTTTGTGTTGGAGTGTGTGTGAGGGGAGGTGCTTGTGACTATGGTCAGTGCTGCAAGTCCTCCTTCCCACCCAGCTAGCCAGATATCCCACCATGGAACGTGCTTGCATTGCAGGCAGTGGGAGTTGTCTCTCAGGATGTCAGTCAGTGGTGTCCTGCTGTTTGTTGGTGCACAGTTGCCAGCAGGGCCTTGTGCTCCCACAGCAGTAGCCAGTGTCAGCCATCTTGTGAGTCCTTCTCCACTCCCTGTGATGTGCGCATGGTTCATGGTGGTGTTGATGGGGCAGTTGTGGGGGGGCAATATGTGTGACTGCGACTCCCATGATGCTATTGGCTACACTGACTTGGCCAGCATACACAGAATTCCTTCCTTTGAGTGTTCTTCACTGTGTGTTGGTGTTGTTGTGGTGGCTACATGTCTGGATGTGTTTGTTAGTTCTATTTGTGCCACTGCCTAGCTGTAGTTGTAGTTGTTTGTACATGTGATGGCACAGTTGGATGTGACTTTTTTGATGGCATGTGTTGTGTGTATCTGACTGACATACACATTTTGGGATGATTCTGTTCTGGTTGCTGTGTAATTGCTATGAGTGCATGGTTTGACTCTCCCCTTGACAGTGATGTGTGTGTGTTTTGTGGCAGTATATTGTGTACATTTGTTGTGTACTCACCAGGCTCTGGGATGTCCTCTAGTCCATATACGCTCACTGGCGGAAGGATGGCCCGCACCTTCTCCTCCCAGGGCCTGAGGTATATTGGCTTGGCAGGAGGGCCACTGCCGGTGTGTTGGCTGTTGATGTAGTCTTGCTTCAGCATTTTCCGTACCCTCCTGCGCACGTCATACCACCTGTTCTGGATGTCGGTCTTTGTGCGCCGACATGGTGATTGGGCGTTCACCCTGTTGATGATCCTCTCCCACATCTTGGTTTTCTGCGACATGGGGGTCTGTTGGACCAATGTGCCAAACAGCTGTGGCTCCACCCTGAGGATCTCGTCTACCATGACTTCCAATTCACTATCTAGGAACTTGGGATTCTTCTTGGGGGGCATGGTGATGGGTGGTGATGGTGGGTGATGTGTGTGTTGGTGTGCAGGTGAGGGTGTGTGAGTGTGTGTTTTGCTGGGTGTATGTGAGGTAGGTATTTGTTGGTGTGCTGATGGTGTGTGGCTTGTGTGAGGGATGAGCTGTGGGTGTGTGGTTGCTTTCTCTTGGGTGCTGGCAGTGGAATGGCATTTGCAAAGGCTCATGGTAGTGATTTGTGTCCTTTATATAGGTGGAGTTGTGGGTGTGTCTTTGTTCTCTGTCCCCACCCCCCAGTATTTATTGGCTTGGTGATTGCTTGTTTGGCCTTTTTTGGGTGATTTTTCCTTTGTGCTGTTTGTGTATGTTGGAAACGTTCTTGTGACCGAGTCGGACCCTGCATTGGTCTCGTACGGTGTTCTCCGTTTCGTTCACGCTGTGTTTGTGCAGTTTTCTATGCTGCGTACGCGTCGGTCGTGGTGTATTGTGTTGCTTCGGCTCGGTTTTGTATGCGTGTCGGTCGTACGGCTTGGCCTCCGTCCGACTCGCTCGTGGATTTCGCGCCTTGCATCGTACTTTGCGGTTTGGAGTTCGCGTGTACGTTTCGGTCGGATTTGTTCCGGGTGCGTGTCGGTCGGTTGGATTCGTGTGTTTTTCCGGCCGGATTGCTGCTTTCCGTGCGGCTCGGTCGGTCGACTTTGTTTCGGTACGTGTCGGTCGGATTTTTCGCGCCTTGCATCGTACTTGGCGTGTCGTGCGCCACGGGTACGTGTCGGTCGGTATTTTTTCCGGATCCGAGTCGGTCAGTGCTTTTTCCGGCCCGAATCGGAATCGACCCCGTAGTGTTTTAGCAAGTTTATTTTATAAGACAGGTAGATTAGAATATTATTACACTGACATAGATAAGATTTTTGCGAAAATTTCTGTAGTTCCCGAACTAAACAAAATAAAAGAGGGAAAAACGTTTGGTGAATTTTTCATAGAAGAAAAGATTTTAACATTAGATAATATAATTAAAAACAACCTTACCTGTGAGTTAAAGAAAGAAGAAAAAGTATTTTTAGAGATGGTTGAAGAAAGAAGAGTGAAATTTCAAAGAAAAGTGATGGAAAAGACAAAAACACCTCTTTGGGCGTTTGAGGAAGACAATCATGACAAGAAAAAGACGAATGCAGCTATGACTCTGGATTGGCCCCAACAGGGAAGGTTGTGCATTAGAAGAAATAGAACAAGATATGACAATTATTTTGTGGGTTCCAGTATTTGCCATGACAATTATCAAATATTAGGCGGATGGGGATTCAAAGGGGGAAAAGATCCAATATTTCCAGGGATCTATTATGTTTGCGGTAATAGGGCTTATTACAGGTTGCCGGACCATTGGTATGGGTCATGTTATTTAGGCCTGGTCTTTCCAAAGATTTTTCATATGGATAGAAAAGAAAAAGGAACACACAAAATGATAAATACCTTTACACGTAGAAAAAGGGAAAGTTTTTCAGAAATAGTAGGTGATATTTTTGGGGCATTGATACCAGCAGTGGGAATATCTTTGAAAGCATTTAAAATTCGGAAATTTTCCACAGTGGTAGATCGTTTATCTACAGATACTGCTGGAGGGTTCTTGATGGTAAATACCGAGATGGTTGCCATGAGAGCTATGGTAATGCAAAATCGACTTGCCCTTGACATTCTTTTGGCAAAAGAGGGTGGAGTCTGTGGAATGCTGAAAGTCCAACAATGTTGCACTTACATTCCAGATAAAAGTGAAAATATACAAAAGTATATAAAGAATATTACAAGTTTGCACAAAGAACTTGTTCCACTGGAGGTTGAAAGTGCATTTGGAAAACTTGGTAAAGGGTTTTCTTCAGTAATAAATTGGTTTACTAGAATGAGTGGATTAATAATAGTGAAAGTTATAATATTAGCAACCATGATAATAATAATAATTTTAGTGCTGAAGCTTGTAATAACATGTGTAAAGATAAGAAGAAGGCAGAATAAAATAGAAAAAGAAAACATGATAAACAAGGAGAGAGAGAGAGAAATGGGTGAAATAGAGTTAGAAGAAATAAAAGAGAACATGTACAAGAAAACAAAGAGACAAGTTGAAAGGGATACAGTTGTGTAAACTAACAAAAGCAAACGGATAAAAGAAATATGCTGTCTGAGATAATTGTATAACTTGGGTTTTGTGGTGATATTAAAAATCACCAAAGGGGGGAGTTGATGGAGCAGGATAAATGAAAAATGTTAACCTCCTAATGATTTTCGTAAAATAATTAATAAACATGTTCGTTTAAGTAAATAACCAACAATGTATGTTACATGTGAAGGGTAAAGGTAACACGCTATTTTGTGTGCAAATTAATCTACTTATAATTGTTGACGTGTCTAACATAAACGTAATATTTGCGTACTAATAAAATAATAAACGCATGATTTGTGCTTTGAAAATAAAACGTGTGGTGGCAAAATAAAGCGATGGTAAGTAAGGGACGGCTTTATATGTTGCTTTTGCTAGGTAATACCTAATTGGGGTACGTAGAAAGACGGGAGGGAAACGAAAGGGTTTATATTCCTTATTTTAACAATATTCTGTTTATCTTTATAAATAGTGCGCTTAGGCCTGTTGAGCAGCGATATAAAATGGCCGCCGTAAGCTAGAGTACGCATGTGCGAGAAGCCGTGTGGAAAAGGAGAAAGGCTGTGAACAAGAATGACCACGTGTTCGTGCTGAGAGCCTAGGATGGAAGTATGGTCAAGGCTATTGTGACCTTACTGAGCAAATGTGTGCCAAGATGATCAGCAAGAAGCGTGGGATGTCAAAATGAATAAATGGACAAACGGAACTGTTGAACCTAAAAAGTATCAGAAAATGATACAAATTGGACTGATCGAAACTGATGAGTAATGTCATGAACTGTGGGAAACGATGCAAGCATGGACATTCCACAAAGAACTGGTTAAGACAAGGAAGTTTGATAAAAATGTACATGGACTCGAATGGACCAATGAGAGAGAATCACGCCATAAAGAGGCAACATTTTATTTAGTAAGCGAGAATTAGGGTATAAGAAGACCTACTCCGGGTGGGAGGGATTATTATTGATGATGATGAGCGAGCGTACTGTTAGGAGAAGGGAGAGCTGAGATTGCTGATAGATGAGTTGCGGGTGCTGAGCTGCTGATGCGGATGATCGAAGCTGCTGCTGCTATTTTTATTAAGTATAAGATGCTGCTTTTGGAGAACCTTTTTACTCCTGATAGATTTTTCATTTAGAGCTATTAGATTTTCCAAGACAGATAGATTGATCTTTTTGGAGTTCTTGCTGTGACAAACTTTATCTTCCATCTAATAGGTATGCATTGTAATTTCAATTTATTCTTATAATGATGATAAATGTAATAATCTGAGTGATAAACTTAAAACTTATGCATTGTTTCTAAAACTTTATATAAACTTTATTATCTTTAAACAAATGACTCAGTGATTCTTTAGCTCAATAATTAAGGTAAAATGTTAAAGAGTTTATTGTGATTGAGCTGGTCTTAATCACCATCAACTGATTCCTACTAGTTGGTCCATCGACCAATGAGCGGAATACCTTAAAAGCAATGAGAAACATTATGTCGTGTTAAAAAGAGGTATCCCGTCTCCTTCCAGCGAATCGTTTTACTGTTTTTTTCTCCTAGGTTAAGGACGGAGGTAATCCAGGGAATAAATGAGTAAGTCAATGTATATGCGGTGTTATGGGCCCCACCGTCATATGGATATAGTTTGTGTGTTGGAGGGATAGTTGCACCTGGATGACCGAAGCATATAGGAGAAGAATTTTTATTGTTAGCGCTGGATCACTATCGTGGGTAACGTGGAACCGTGACCCCTGGACACCAAGCACATTTGCAAGTGCATCCTCTTCCTGGTCTCCCACGAAGTTGTGCTTTGGGCTCCGAGTAGCCCCCGCCTCCAGCACCGACTGCACCGAAGATCACTGGCCTCCACTCCACGAGTGTCCTGTGAGCCAGCTCCAAGTGCGTCCACTTGAGGCTCCTTCGCGGTTGCTAGTCCGTTGGCTAGTGGGCCCTCCTGAAGGCTACTCTCCTTCTGCTTGGGCTTCCCTGGTTGCTCCAGACGTGCCCTGACTTACCCTCGCTGGGTGAGTGCCTCAGACCTTGCTGGTCTGTACCACCGTCCTTCTTATATTTCCACGTGACTTGCCGTTGCCAAGGCTTGTTGGGTCCAATCCGGTCGCCGACACCCCTGCAATCGACAGACGTCGTGGGACAGCTCGAATCCAGCTCCTGGTTGTCGTCGACGCCTCCTGGACCTCGTGGCTGAAGAGTCAAGACGACTGTCAACCTACCTGAAGCACCCGACATCGGTGGGCATCTGCTCATCGCCTTCCTGGTCACTGGCTAGTGACCCAGACTCTGTCCCCTCTGCTTTCAGGTTCTTCAGATCTTCGATCCACCTTTGGATCCACCCGAACACTTTCGACTTGGTCGCCAGCAGCACTTTGCAGCAGATCACCATTGAAAACGACGACGAAACCCGACCCCGAAAGACACCTATGCACCCGGCTTCCCTGGGTGAGGTAACTCGAGTACTCCGGTGCTCCCGTGGGTATAGACTCTAGAACAACCTAGTTCTAAAGGGGTTTGCTCCAAGTCCTCCTCTAAGTGTCCTTTTTCTTTAAAACTCCAACCGCGACATTCCCCGTAGAAGTCAACGGCGGCTCGCGGCTGTGTTCTCACACTGCACGTGTCCCCCGTGGGTCCCCTGTGTCACTACCTTGGGTGGTTCCTTGAGGGCCAAGCACTTCTACAGGCTCTAGGCCTTGTGTCTAGCTCAGTCGTGGTTCTTATACCACTTTATTGGTATATGGTTTGGTACGCCCCTAGGGCTCAAATGTGTATTTGTGCTATTACTGTTGATATTCGACTTGTAACTTATGTACTTCAACTCTAGCCTCATAAAGAGACTAGAGGGGTGTGTTTAAGACTAAATACATATATTTTAAATATATACCTGGTGTGGTCCTCTTTCATTTGGTCACTCAAGAGATTATAGACTGGTAAAACAAGCTGCTTTACATTCCTTCAAGACTTAGCCTGAAGGCTGCTCTCCATAGCTACCACTAGGATAGCTTTCAATAAAGGTTGTCTTTAACCTATCTCCAATAAGGGGTTGTTTGGACTGGTGCAAGGTGCCCACTATAATTAGTGGACAGCATATACCAGGCCAACTTCTCACATTGGTGTGCAGCGTGTGGGATTCCAGCTTGCTATTGTTTTACCAGATAATCTCAATTGAATTGATCAACTGAAAACCACTAAGGGTACCTTAGGTACATATAAATCAAGCTTAGGATACAGTAAGTTCTACTGAACTTAAAGTTGTGTGTTAAGGGATAGCACACCCTTTCTACAACTCAAGAGAGTTTAGTAGGCCACACTAGAGTAGGTAGTGCATACACCACACCACACTAGTAATGTCTTTAGGGCCAAGAACCAGTGGGTCCCAGCCAGAAGCCAATGGGCTTCTTCCCTCCAAGTATGATAATCTCCTCATTCTTGGAATTGAGAGCATTAAGCACTGCTAGGAAACTAAAGACAGGCAAAAGTGCCAACACCCAACGCCTCATAGAGGTACTCCTGCTGGATGATCTCAGAAGACTACCAGGGTCTGAAGGGGTAGGCAGACAGGGTGGGGCAGAAGATGAGGAAGGGGCCAGGGGTGAAATCACCCAGGACCCCCTCTGAAACTGGCCAGGAAGGTGAAATGACCTCTGACCTGGAAAACCCAGCTATTCCTGTGGAGGAAGAGGAGGATCAGACTTACCTCCCCTTTGTCCCCCCAGGAAGAGTTGGGAGTGTGCCCAGAAGGCCTAGATCGCCTTCTCAGGAGTCTAACCACTCTGACACCTCAATAGGGACCTCTGTTTCCTCTCATAGGAGGGAATCCTCTCATGAAAGGAAAGAGAGACTGCTCAAGTATGGAGAAGCTCAGTTGAGACTCAGGAGAGAGCAGTTGGCTATAGACAGGGAGTCCCTAGAGCTTGAAAAGCAAAGAAAAAAGATGGGACTAGAGTCCCATGGTGGCAGCAATTTCCCCAGAGATAGGGAAAGGTCTTATGACCATAGAAACCTGAGCAAGATTGTCCCTCCCTACCAGAGTGGGGATGACATACACAAGTGGATAACTGCACTGGAGAGGGCCTGTAAAGTACAGAGGGTCCCTCAGGAGCAGTGGGCAGCAATCTTGTGGCTCTCCTTTGCAGATAAAGGTAGAGACAAGCTCCTCACTGTTAGAGAAGAGGATGCTGACAATTACAAAGTCTTGAAGAGTGCTCTGATTGATGGGTTTGGCCTAACAACTGAACAATACAGGTTAAAGTTCAGAGATACCCAAAAGCACAGACTCAAGACTGGGTGGACTATGTGGATTGTTCTGCTAAGGCTCTGGAAGGTTGGTTGATGGGCAGTAAGGTATGTGACTTCACAGGATTGTACAATCTTATCATGAGGGAGCAGATTCTTAATAACTGTCAAAATCAGCTGTTGCATCAGTACCTGGTGGACTCTGATCTGACCTCTCCCCAAGAATTGGGAAAGAAGGCAGACAAGTGGGTCAGAACCAGGGTGAGGCAGAAGGTACAGAACCAAGGTGGTGACCCAAAGAAGCAAGATTCTAAAAACTCTGATAAGGGTGGGGAGAAGGGTAAAGACCAGAAGTCTTCACAAGGCCCCCAAAATCTTCTTCAGGTGGGGATTCACAGTCTAACAAGGGAAAAGGCCAAAAGAAACCATGGTGCAAAGTCTGTAAGCAAAAGACACACTGGACCAGTGATTGCACCAAGTCCAAAGACTCTATTCCAGCCCCCACCAATGCCCCTAAGGCACCTGTTCCCCCTAGTGCAGTTACAATTGGTGGTGGGAGTACGCAAGCCAAGGGTTTAGTAGGGTTGACCCTGGGTAATGAGATGACCTCTGGCCTAGTCAGAGAACTCACTCAGGCTGTCCTAGTCTGTGATGGAGGCATGGATGTGACCTCCTCTGTGAGTCCCAGTAATCTGGGCAAGTACAGGCAACAGCCCTTAATCAATGGAAAAGAGGCTTTGGCATTTAGGGACACAGGGGATCCTGGGCAGATTATACTTGGTGAAATGTACCAAGTGACCAATGCTAGCAATGTCAGAACAGACCATACTCTGGCAGTTGTTAACTTCTCCTGGGGAGGGGTAACTGGCCTTAAGAAGGTTGTGGTAAGTGCAGACCTATCAGTTGAATGCTTGAATGCTTGCTTGGCAATGATCTTGAAACTTCAGCTTTGGCAGAAGTGGAGCTCAGGACCCATGCAGAAATGCTGAGGATCCCTTCAGATGTGTTTGCTGTGGCCAGGTCACAGAGCAAAATGTCTAACACTGAACAGGCCTTGGATCCTGGAAAAATGGACCAAGTGCCATCCAAGAGGAGGAGTAGTAGGGTTAAGGCAGTGCCTTCCCCCTTGGCTCAGAAGGAAGATCAGTCTCTTGTGGGGGATGATCTCAGTCCTGAGGAAGGAACTGTCCCAGAGGAGCTTGAGCCTGACCAGGTTGAGTTCTTGGGGACAGGGGGCCCTTCCAGGGCAGATCTGAGCCAGGAGCAGCAGAGCTGCCCCTCTCTTGAACCCCTCAGACAGCAAGCTGCTGCTGAGGCTGCTGGGAATGCTAGGGGTCCCCATAAAGTGTATTGGGATGATGGACTCTTGTACTCCGAGTGTAGAGACCCCAAGCCTGGTGCCACCAGGAGGTTGGTTATACCTCTGAAGTTCAGGGGCTTCCTATTGACCCTAGCCCATGATATTCCTCTAGCAGATCACCTGGGCAAGAACAAGACTTGGGACAGACTTGTCCCTCACTTTCACTGGCCCCACATGTCTGAAGACACCAAGGAGTTTTGTCGCTCCTGTGTAACCTGCCAGGCCAGTGGCAAGGCAGGTGGCACTAGAAAGGCCCCCCTGATACCACTACCTGTGGTGGGGTGCCCTTTGAAAGGGTGGGGATTGACATTGTTGGTCCCATGGATCCCCAAACAGCATCTGGGCACAGGTTTATCCTGGTGGTAGTGGATCATGCCACCAGGTACCCAGAGGCTATTCCCCTTAGGACCACTACAGCATCTGTGGTGGCAAGAGCCCTCCTGGGAATTTTCTCAAGAGTGGGCTTCCCTAAGGAGGTTGTATCAGACAGGGGTGCAAACTTTATGTCTGGATACTTGAAGGCAATGTGGAAGGAGTGTGGAGTGACTTACAAGTTCACCACACCCTATCACCCACAATGCAATGGTTTAGTTGAGAGATTCAACAAAACCTTAAAGGGCATGATTAAAGGGCTCCCAGAAAAGCTTAGGCGAAGATGGGACATACTCTTGCCCTGTCTTTTATTTGCATACAGGGAGGTGCCTCAAAAGGGGATTGGCTACAGCCCTTTTGAACTTTTGTTTGGTCACCCTGTCAGGGGTCCATTGTGCTTGGTGAAGGAAGGATGGGAGTTACCTCTCAAGCCCCCAAAGCAAGACATAGTGGACTACGTACTTGGTCTCCGCTCCAGGATGGCTGAATACATGAAAAAGGCAACTAAAAACCTTGAGGCAAGCCAGGAACTGCAAAAAGCCTGGGTTGACCAAAAGGCTGTACTGACTGTTTACCAGCCAGGACAGAAGGTGTGGGTGCTGGAGCCAGTGGCCCCAGCAGCTCTCCAAGACAAGTGGAGTGGACCCCATAGCATTGTTGAACAGAAGGGTGAGGTCACCTATTTAGTAGACCTAGGAACACCCAGGAGTCCCCACAGGGTTCTCCATGTCAACAGATTGAAACCATATGTGGACAGGGCAGACATGGGCTTGCTCATGGCTACTGATGAGGGACAGGAGGATGAGAGTGACCCACTCCCTGACCTGCTCTCACAGAACCCTGATGATGTGTCAGTGGATGGTGTAGCCTTGGCAGGCAGCCTCACTGCTCAGCAGCAAACTGATTGTAGACAAGTGCTCAATCAGTACAGACATATGTTCTCTCTGACTCCAAGTCAGACCACCTGGTGCACTCATGAAGTGGACACTGGGGACAGTCTGCCTATTAAAAATAAGATTTATAGGCAACCTGACCATGTCAGGGACTGTATCAGGACAGAAGTCCAGAAAATGTTGGATTTGGGAGTTATTGAACCCTCAGATAGCCCTTGGGCTAGTCGAGTGGTCCTTGTGCCAAAACCTCACACCAGTGGTGGGAAAAGAGAGAGGAGGTTTTGTGTGGACTACAGGGGTCTCAATGCAGTCACTAGGACTGATGCCCATCCAATACCTAGGGCAGATGAGCTAATAGACACTTTGGCCTCAGCCAAGTATCTAAGCACATTTGACCTGACAGCTGGCTACTGGCAGATCAGACTAGCTGATGATGCAAAGCCAAAAACAGCATTCTCAACCCCTAGTGGACATTATCAATTTGTGGTAATGCCCTTTGGTCTGAAGAATGCACCTGCCACTTTTCAGAGGTTGGTGAATACAGTCCTTACAGGTCTGGAGGCCTACAGTGCAGCATATCTAGATGATATTGCTGTCTTTAGCTCCACCTGGGAGGATCACCTGGTCCACCTCAGAAATGTTTTAGAGTCCCTGCAAAAGGCAGGCCTCACTATCAAGGCCACCAAGTGCCAGATAGGGCAGAGTCAGGTTGTGTACCTGGGCCACCTTGTGAGTTTAGGCCAGGTTCAACCATTGCAGAGCAAAATCCAGACCATCATGGACTGGGTTGCTCCAACTACCCAGACTCAGGTGAGAGCCTTCTTAGGCCTGACTGGGTACTATAGGAGATTTGTCAAGGGGTATGGATCAATAGTGACACCCCTGAATGACTTAACTTCCAAGAAAATGCCCAAAAAGGTTCAGTGGACAGCTAGCTGTCAAAAGGCATTTGATGACCTGAAGCAGGCCATGTGCACTGCTCCCATTCTCCAGAGTGCTGATTACTCCAAGAAGTTCATTGTGCAAACAGATGCATCTGAATTGGGGGTAGGGGCTGTACTGTCACAATTGAATGATGAAGGTCAGGATCAGCCAGTAGCTTTTATTAGCAGAAGGCTGACCCCTAGAGAGAAACGTTGGTCAGCCATAGAGAGGGAGGCCTTTGCTGTGGTTTGGGCTCTGAAGAAGTTGAGGCCATACTTGTTTGGTACTCACTTCCTTGTTCAAACAGACCACAAGCCCCTCCTATGGCTAAAACAAATGAAGGGTGAAAACCCCAAACTGCTTAGGTGGTCCATTTCCCTACAGGGGATGGACTTTACAGTGGAACATAGACCTGGGAGTAACCATGCCAATGCAGATGGACTCTCTAGGTATTTCCACTTAGAACATGAAGACTCAACTGGTCAAGGTTAGTTTAATGTCCCTACGTTTGGGGGGGGTTGTGTAGGAGAGTAGGATCTGCTTCCCATGGGTACCCCCACTTTTTGCTGATGCTTCACTGTTTTTCGACTTTAGTCTGGCTGGGGCCCTGCTAATCAGAACCCCAGCCTAGCTGCTTCCTCTCTAAAATGGTTTCCATGTGCCTTAGGCACATCTCTGATTGGAATCTGGAGTGCCCTTATAAGTCCCTAGTATAAGGTATACTATGTACCCAGGCCATAGGTGCCTCAGAGGCCTACCAGGGGCTGCAGCATGTATTGTGCCACCCCTGGAAGGCCATCCAAAATGACACCACAGGTCTGCTACTGCAGCCTGGGTAAGGTGGTGCATGCACCCCTTACTGTGATATAGGCTACCTATATCACTACAATTGCACACACATATAAACCTATAAGTCACTCCTATGGCAGGCCTTAACAATCCTGAAGGTAGAGTGCTTGGTTTTTATGTGAGAGGGTGCCCCTGCACGAGCAGGGCCCCTCTGCAGCGTTCAGAGTCAATCCTCTGATGCTGTTTGTGGTGCAGCCTGACCATATACTCTTAAGTACATTATATCCTCGCGGTAAATGCTAACTTTGGGATGGCTGCACAGAAACATGTCGTGTTTGGTGTCAAACATCTTGGAATACTACCCCCCCGCCAATTCTGGCAGCGGGGGTAGCATTCCACCCTTCTAGAGGGAGAGACATGTACACACCGGGCTACCCAGTAACTTCTTTCCAGAGCCCTGGCATCACAAAATGGATGCCGCTGCCCCAGACCCGGGTCTGGCCTCCTGCTGCTGACAAACTCCGGCAGGGGAGGCCTGGACAATAGGTTTCCTGTCCCAAGGAGGTGGAACCACCTCCCCAGACAGGATAATGTGTATTGGGGCTGGGCGGGAGCACCCTCTGGTGCTTTGAAGTCCTGCACTGGGGGCACATTTGGTGTCCCTGTGCATAGGCCAGTTCAAACCGGTTGCAGGGGCTACCTGCCCCTGCTCTGGCGCGAAACTGGACAAAGGGAAGGGGTGTAACCACCCCTCTTCCCTGACCCTCCCATAGGTGGGTCCCCAGAGTATGTCCAACCCCCTAACTTTGTATAAGTATGGGACCCCAGCCCTTAGGACTTTAGATTACCCTGGACGAAACTCTGACACTGAATCCTGGACCTTCGACGCTCTACCTGAAGATTAGAGGACTGAAGAATCTCCCTTGGGGTCAAGGAGTGACTCCCCTGCTTGGCAGGCACCTAAGAAGCAATTGTCCGGTCTGCATCCCTGAAGCTCCCGCCGGACGCCGAAGTCTTTGCATCACCAGAGGTGGACTTCCAGACTTCCCGAGGCTGCCCTGAGTCCCCAGCAAAGCTGAGGCCCGTAGCTATCGTGGGTAACGTGGAACCGTGACCCCTGGACACCGAGCACATTTGCAAGTGCATCCTCTTCCTGGTCTCCCACAAAGTTGTGCTTTGGGCTCCGAGTAGCCCCCGCCTCCAGCACCGACTGCACCGAAGATCACTGGCCTCCACTCCATGAGTGTCCTGTGAGCCAGCTCCAAGTGTGTCCACTCGAGGCTCCTTCGCGGTCGCTAGTCCGTTAGCTAGTGGGCCCTCCTAAAGGCTACTCTCCTTCTGCTTGGGCTTCCCTGGCTGCTCCAGACGTGCCCTGACTTACCCTCGCTGGGTGAGTCCCCCAGACCTTGCTGGTCTGTACCACCGTCCTTCTTATATTTCCACGTGACTTGCCGTTGCCAAGGCTTGTTGGGTCCAATCCGGTCGCCGACACCCCTGCAATCACCAGACCTCGTGGGACAGCTCGAATCCAGCTCCTGGTCATCGTCGACGCCTCCTGGACCTCGTGGCTGAAGAGTCAAGACGACTGTCAACCTACCTGAAGCACCCGACATCGGTGGGCATCTGCTCATCGCCTTCCTGGTCACTGGCTAGTGACCCAGACTCTGTCCCCTCTGCTTTCAGGTTCTTCAGATCTTCGATCCACCTTTGGATCCACCCGAACACTTTCGACTTGGTCGCCAGCAGCACTTTGCAGCAGATCGCCATTGAAAACGACGACGAAACCCGACCCCGAAAGACACCTATGCACCCGGCTTCCCTGGGTGAGGTAACTCGAGTACTCCGGTGCTCCCGTGGGTATAGACTCTAGAACAACCTAGTTCTAAAGGGGTTTGCTCCAAGTCCTCCTCTAAGTGTCCTTTTTCTTTAAAACTCCAATTGCGACATTCCCCATAGAAGTCAACGGCGGCTCGCGGCTGTGTTCTCACACTGCACGCGTCCCATGTGGGTCCCCTGTGTCACTACCTTGGGTGGTTCCTTGAGGGCCAAGCACTTCTACAGGCTCTAGGCCTTGTGTCTAGCTCAGTCGTGGTTCTTATACCACTTTATTGGTATATGGTTTGGTACGCCCCTAGGGCTCAAACGTGTATTTGTGCTATTACTGTTGATATCTGACTTGTAAACTATGTACTTCGAACTCTAGCCTCATAAAGAGACTAGAGGGGTGTGTTTAAGACTAAATACATATATTTTAAATATATACCTGGTGTGGTCCTCTTTCATTTGGTCACTCGAGAGATTATAGACTGGTAAAACAAGCTGCTTTACATTCCTTCAAGACTTAGCCTGGAGGCTGCTCTCCATAGCTACCACTAGGATAGCTTTCAATAAAGGTTGTCTTTAACCTATCTCCAATAAGGGGTTGTTTGGACTGGTACAAGGTGCCCACTATAATTAGTGGACAGCATATACCAGGCCAACTTCTCACACCCCCCTCCCCCAAGCAGTGCACCAGCAGTCTGCAGTGCCTCAACCCTCACACTGGAAATGTGTATCGCCCCCAGCAGTGCACCAGCAAGGTTTGTAGCACCTCTACCCTCACACCTGAAGTGTTTATCGACCCCCCAGCAGTGCACCAGCAGGGTCTGCAGTGCCTCAACCCTCACACCGGAAGTGTGTATCGACCATCCCACCCCCAGCATTGCACCACCAGCAGGGTCTGCAGTGCCTCTACCCTAACACCTGAAGTGTTTATCGACTCCCCCAGCAGTGCACCAGCAGGGTCTGCAGCACCTCTACCCTCATACCTGAAGTGTTTATCGACCCCCCCCAGCAGTGCACCAGCAGGGTCTGCAGTGCCTCTACCCTAACACCTGAAGTATCTATCGACCGGCCCCCAGCAGTGCACCAGCAGGGTATGCAGCACCTCTACCCTCACACCTGAAATGTTTATTGACCCCCTCCCCAGCACTGCACCAGCATGGTCTGCAGTGCCTCTACCCTCACACCTGAAGTGTTTATCGACCCCCCCCAGCAGTGCACCATCAGGGTCTGCAGTGCCGCAACCCTCACACCGGAAGTGTGCATTGACCCCCCAGCAGTGCACCAGCAGAGTCTGCAGTGCCTCTACCCTAACACCTGAAGTGTTTATCGACCCCCCCAGCAGTGCACCATCAGGGTCTGCAGTGCCTCTACCCTTACACCTGATCGGTTTATCGACCCCCCCCCCTAGCAGTGCACCAGCAGGGTCTGCAGTGCCTCTACCCTAACACCTGAAGTGTCTATCGGCCAGCCCCCAGCAGTGCACCAGCAGGGTCTGCAGCACCTCTACCCTCACACCTGAAATGTTTGACCCCCCTCCCCAGCACTGCACCAGCAGGGTCTGCAGTGCCTCTACCCTCACACCTGAAGTGTTTATCGACCCCCCAGCAGTGCACCAGCAGGGTCTGCAGTGCCTCTACCCTAACACCTGAAGTGTTTATCGACCCCCCCAGCAGTGCACCAGCAGGGTCTGCAGCACCTCTACCCTCATACCTGAAGTGTTTATCGACCCCCCCAGCAGTGCACCAGCAGGGTCTGCAGTGCCTCTACCCTAAAACCTGAAGTGTTTATCGACCCCCCAGCAGTGCACCAGCAGAGTCTGCAGCGCCTCTACCCTAACAACCTGAAGAGTTTATCGACTCCCCCCCACCAGTAGGGTCTGCAGTGCCTCTACACTCACACCTGAAGTGTGTATCGCCCCCCCCGCAGTGCACCTGCAGTGCCTCTACCCTAACACCTGAAGTGTTTATCGACCCCCCCAGCAGTGCACCAGGGTCTGCAGTGACTCAACCCTCACACCGGAAGTGTTTATCGACCCCCCCCAGCAGTGCACCAGCAGGGTCTGCAATGCCTCTACCCTTACACCGGAAGTGTGTATCACCCCCCCCAGCAGTGCACCAGCAGAGCCTGCAGTGCCTCTACCCTAACACCTGAAGTGTTTATCGACCCCCCCCCCCAGCAGTGCACCAGGGTCTGCAGTGACTCAATCCTCACACCGGAAGTGTTTATCGATTCCCCTCCAGCAGTGCACCAGCAGAGTCTGCAGCGCCTCTACCCTTATCAGCCCCCCCAGCAGTGCACCAGCAGGGTCTGCAGCACCTCTATCCTCACATCTCAAGTGTTTATCGACCCCCCAGCAGTGCACCAGCATGGTCTGCAGCACCTCTATCCTCACATCTCAAGTGTTTATCGACCCCCCCCCAGCAGTGCACCAGCATGGTCTGCAGCACCTCTATCCTCACACCGGAAGTGTGCATCGACCCCCCAGCAGTGCCCAGCAGAGCCTGCAGTGCCTTAACCCTCACACTTGAAGTGTTTATCGACCCTACCCCCCCCAGCAGTGCACCTGCAGGGTCTGCAGTGCCTCTACCCTCACACCTGAAGTGTTTATCGACCCCCCAGCAGTGCACCATCAGGGTCTGCAGTGCCGCAACCCTCACACCGGAAGTGTGCATTGACCCCCAGCAGTGCACCAGCAGAGTCTGCAGTGCCTCTACCCTAACACCTGAAGTGTTTATCGACCCCCCAGCAGTGCACCATCAGGGTCTGCAGTGCCTCTACCCTAACACCTGAAGGGTTTATCGACCCCCCAGCAGTGCACCAGCAGGGTCTGCAGTGCCTCTACCCTAACACCTGAAGTGTCTATCGGCCAGCCCCCAGCAGTGCACCAGCAGGGTCTGCAGCACCTCTACCCTCACACCTGAAATGTTTATTGACCCCCTTCCCCAGCACTGCACCAGCAGGGTCTGCAGTGCCTCTACCCTCACACCTGAAGTGTTTATCGACCCCCCCAGCAGTGCACCATCAGGGTCTGCAGTATCGCAACCCTCACACCGGAAGTGTGCATCGACCCCCCAGCAGTGCACCAGCAGAGTCTGCAGTGCCTCTACCCTAACATCTGAGATTTTTATCTACCCCCACAGTCCCAGCAGTGCACCAGGAATGTTTGTAGCACCTCTAGCCTCACACCTGAAGTGTTTATCGACCCCCCCCAGCAGTGCACAAGCAGGGTCTGCAGCACCTCTACCCTCACACCTGCAGTTTGTATCAACCCCCCCAACAGCAGTGAACCAGCAGAGTCTGCAGTGCCTCTACCCTAACACCTGAGATTTTTATCTACCCCCGCAGTCCCAGCAGTGCACCAG
Source organism: Calotriton arnoldi (assembly GCA_963921515.1). Classification (NCBI taxonomy): domain Eukaryota; kingdom Metazoa; phylum Chordata; class Amphibia; order Caudata; family Salamandridae; genus Calotriton; species Calotriton arnoldi. The sequence goes on from CAWUFW010001592.1 coordinate 1,816,824, forward strand.
GAATGTTTGTAGCACCTCTACCCTCACACCTGAAGTGTTTATCGACCCCCCCAACAGTACACCAGCAGGGTCTGCAGTGCCTCTACCCTCACACCTGAAGTATATTTATCACCCCCCCCCCAGCAGTACACCAGTAGGGTCTGCAGCGTCTCTACCCTAACACCCTAAGTGTTTATCGACCCCCCCCAGCACTGCACCAGCAGGGTCTGCAGCGCCTCTACCCTCACACCTGAGATGTTTATTGACCCCCCTCCCAGCAGTGCACCATCAGGGTCTGCAGCATCTCTACCCTCACACCTGAAGTGTTTATCGACCCCCCCCCACCAGCGCCTCTACCCTGATGCCTCAGGTGTGTATCGACCCCCCAGGCAGTGCACCAGCAGGGTCTGCAGTGCCTCTACCCTCACAAATGAAATGTTTAGTGACCCCACCAGCAGTGCACCAGCAGGGTCTGCAGTGCCTCTACCCTCACACCTGAAGTGTTTATCGATCCCCCCCAAGCAGTGCACCTGCAGGGTCTGCGGCACCTCTACCCTAACACCTGAGATGTTTATCGACCCCCCTCCCCCAAGCAGTGCACCAGAAGGGTCTGCAGTGCCTCTATCCTAACACCTGAAGTGTTTATCGACACCCCCCCCCCACCAGCAGTCCACCAGGAGGGTCTGCAGTGCGTCTACCCTAACTCCTGAAGTGTTTATCGACCCTTTCCCCCAGCAGTGCACCAACAGGGTCTGAAGTGCCTCTACCCTAACACCTTAAGTGTTTATCGACCCTCCACCAGCAGTGCACCAGCAGGGTCTGCAGCGCCTCTACCCTCACACCTGAGATGTTTATTGACCCCCCTCCCCAGCACTGCACCAGCAGGGTCTGCAGTGCCTCTACCCTCACACCTGAAGTGTTTATCGACCCCCCCAGCAGTGCACCATCAGGGTCTGCAGCACCTCTACCCTTATCGACCACCTCCCAGCAGTACACCAGCAGGGTCTGCAGTGCCTCTACCCTCACACCTGAAGTGTTTATTGATTCCCCCCAAGCAGTGCACCTGCAAGGTCTGCGGCACCTCTACCCTCACACCTGAAGTGTTTATCAACCGCCCCAGCAGTGCACCAGCAGGGTCTGCAGCACCTCTACCCTCAAACCTGAGATGTTTATTGACCCCCCCAGCAGTGCACCAGCAGAGTCTGTAGTGCCTCTACCCTTATCGGCCCCTCCCAGCAGTGCACCAGCAGGGCCTCTACCCTCATACCTGAAGTGTTTATCGATCCCCCAAGCAGTGCACCTGCAGGGTCTGCAGCACCTCTACCCTCACACCTGAAGTGTTTATCGACCCCCTCCCCCAAGCAGTGCACCAGAAGGGTCTGCAGTGCCTCTACCCTAACACCTGAAGTGTTTATCGACCCCCCCCCCACCAGCAGTCCACCAGGAGGGTCTGCAGTGCGTCTACCCTCACACCTGAAGGGTTTATCGACCCCTTTCCAGCAGTACACCAGCAGGGTCTGCAGCACCTCTATCCTCACACCTGAAGTATATTTATCGACCCCCCCCAGCAGTGCACCAGCAGGTTCTGCAGCGCCTCTACCCTAACACCTGAAGTGTTTATCGTCCCCCTCCCAGCAGTGCACCATCAGGGTCTGCAGCATCTCTACCCTCACACCTGAAGTATTTTTTGACCCCCCCAGCAGTGCACCAGAAGGGTCTGCAGCGCCTCTACCCTAACAACCTAAAGTGTTTATCGACCCCCCAGCAGTGCACCACCAGCAGGGTCTGCCGCACCTCTACCCTCACACCTGCAGTTTATATCAACCCCCTCACAGCAGTACACCAGTAGGGTCTCCAGTGCCTCCATCGCCTCTACCCTGACGCCTCAGGTGTGTATTGACCCCCCAGCAGTGCACCAGCAGGGTCTGCAGCACCTCTACCCTCACACCTGAAGTATATTTATCGACCCCCCCCCAGCAGTGCAACAGCAGGGTCTGCAGCACTTCTACCCTAACACCTGACGTGTTTATTGACACCCCCCCAGCAGTGCACCAGCAGGGTCTGCAGTGCCTCTACCCTAACACCTGAAGGGTTTATCGACCCCCTCCCAGCAGTGCACCAGCAGGGTCTGCAGCACCTCTACCCTCACACCTGAAGTATTTTTTGACCCCCCCAGCAGTGCACCAGAAGGGTCTGCAGCGCCTCTACCCTAACAACCTAAAGTGTTTATCGACCCCCCCCAGCAGTGCACCACCAGCAGGGTCTGCCGCACCTCTACTCTCACACCTGCAGTTTATATCGACCCCCTCACAGCAGTACACCAGTAGGGTCTCCAGTGCCTCCATCGCCTCTACCCTGACGCCTCAGGTGTGTATCGACCCCCCAGCAGTGCACCAGCAGGGTCTGCAGCACCTCTACCCTCACACCTGAAGTATATTTATCGACCCCCCCCAGCAGTGCAACAGCAGGGTCTGCAGCACTTCTACCCTAACACCTGAAGTGTTTATCAACACCCCCCCCAGCAGTGCACCAGCAGGGTCTGCAGTGCCTCTACCCTAACACCTGAAGGGTTTATCGACCCACAGCAGTGCATCAGCAAGGTCTGCAGCACCTCTACCCTCACACCTGCAGTTTGTATCGACCCCCCCCACAGCAGTGCACCAGTAGGGTCTGCAGTGCCTCCATCGCCTCTACCCTGATGCCTCAGGTGTGTATCGACCCCCCCAGCAGTGCACCAGCAGGGTCTGTAGCACCTTTACCCTCACACCTGAAGTATATTTAGGCTTTCCTGTTTTCAGTTTCTATTTCTGGTAAATTATGGTGGTTTTTTCCCAGTGTTTTCAAGTGATTTCAATACCATAAAAAAACAGTGGTTATCAGTGGTTACATATTTTCGCGCCATTAAAAACAACAGAAACAGTGTTTTTCCTGTGTTTATGGAACTTTTTGCTTTTATTATTGCTTGCTTTCTACACGGATAGTAAATGTCATGGTACATATTGGGAAAGATTCTTATGAAACCTATATTTTCCTATCAGTGAAAGACTCAAACGTAGCCAAAAAATCAAATATGATTTTGATATTTCCTGATTTGCTACAGTTTATAAAATAAATAGACAACACCTAAAACATGCGTCTAACCCCTGAATCTTTAGACCAAAGACCACAAAACTGAAAAAAGGAAGAAGAAACAATATTTTAGTGACATCCCTAAACAACAAAACTCAAGCAGTCTTTCTTACTGCTACCTTATATAATAAAGTTACATTGTATTGGCCCCTTCAGGAAGAAATAAAAATGACTCTTTCACTCTCCTTTTCCTTTCTTTGAATGGCATTTAGTTTGTGGTTGTGCAGGGGTTTTTTCAGTGTTTATATGTTTACACTGGTGAGGGCTATTTCCCATCCGGTGGGGTTTTATCAGTTATTATAGGTTTAAACCTAAAACCGGACAGCCTAAGTATATTTGTCGACCCCCCCCAGCAGTGCACCAGCAGGGTCTGCAGCGCTTCTACCCTAACAACTGAAGTGTTTATCGACCCCCCCCCAGCACTGCACCAACAGGGTCTGCAGCGCCTCTACCCTCACACCTGAGATGTTTATTGACCCCCCCTCCCAGCAGTGCACCAGAAGGGTCTGCACTGCCTCTACCCTTACACCTGAAGTGTTTATCGACCCCCCACCCCAGCAGTGCACCAGCAGGGTCTGCAGTGCCTCCATCGCCTCTACCCTGACGCCTCAGGTGTGTATCGACCCTCCCCAGCAGTGCACCAGCAGGGTCTGCAGTGCCTCTACCCTCACACATGAAGTGTTTATCGACCCCCACCCCAGCAGTGTACCAGCAGGGTCTGCAGCACCTCTACCCTCACACCTGAAATGTTTATGGAACACCCACCCCAGCAGTGCACCAGTAGGGTCTGCAGCACCTCTACCCTCACACCTGAAGTGTTTATTGACCCCACCCAGCAGTGCACCAACAGGGTCTGCAGCGCCTCTACCCTAATACCTGAGATGTTTATCGAACCCCCTCTCCCAAGTAGTGCACCAGCAGAGTCTGCAGTGCCCCAACCCTCACACCGGAAGTGTGTATCGCCCCCAGCAGTGCACCAGCAGGGTCTGCAGAGCCTCAACCCTCACACCGGAAGTGTGTATCGACCATCCCACCCCCAGCAGTGCACCACCAGCAGGGTCTGCAGTGCCTCTACCCTAACACCTGAGATGTTTATCTAACCCTGCCCTCCCAGCAGTGCACCAGCAAGGTTTGTAGCACCTCTACCCTCACACCTGAAGTGTTTATCGACCCGCCCCAGCAATGCACCAAGAGGGTCTGCAGTGCCTCTACCCTAACACCTGAAGTGTTTATCGACCCCCCCCAGCAGTGCACCAGCAGGGTCTGCAGCACCTCTACCCTAACAAACTGACGTGTTTATTGACCCCCCCAGCAGTGCACCAGCAGGGTCTGCAGCACCTCTACCCTCACACCTGCAGTTTGTATCAACCCCCTCACAGCAGTGCAGCAGCAGGGTCTGCAGTGCCTCTACCCTAACAACCTGAAGTGTTTCTTGACCCCCCCCCAGTAGTACACCAGCAGGGTCTGCAGCACCTCTACCCTAACACCTGAAGTGTTTATCAACCCCCCCAGCAGTGCACCAGCAGAGTCTGCAGTGCCTCAACCCTCACACCTGAGATGTTTATCGACCACCCCCCCAGCAGTGCACCAGCAGGGTCTGCAGCGCCTCTACCCTAACACCTGAGATGTTTATTGACCCCCCCAGTGCACCAGCAGGGTCGGCAGCGCCTCTACCCTAACAACCTGAAGTGTTTATCGACCCCCCCCAGCAGTGCACCAGCAGGGTCTGCAGCGCTTCTACCCTCACACCTGAGATGTTTATTGACCCCCCCAGCAGTGCACCAGCAGAGTCTGCAGCGCCTCCACCCTTATCGACCTCCTCCCAGCAGTGTACCAGCAGGTTCTGAAGTGCCTCTACCCTCACACCTGAAGTGTTTATCGATCCCCCCAAGCAGTGCACCTGCAGGGTCTGCGGCACCTCTACCCTCACACCTGAAGTGTTTATCGACCCCCCCAGCAGTGCACCAGAAGGGTCTGCAGTGCCTCTACCCTAACCACCTGTAGTATTTATCGACCCCCCCCCAGCAGTGCACCAGCAGGGCCTGCAGCACCTCTACCCTCACACCTGCAGTTTGTATCGACCCACCGACAGCAGTGCACCAGTAGGGTCTGCAGTGCCTCCATCGTCTCTACCCTGACACCTCAGGTGTGTATCGACCCCCCCCAGCAGTGCACCAGCAGGGTCTGCAGTGCCTCTACCCTCACACATGAAGTGTTTATCGACCCCCCCACCCCAGCAGTGCACCAGCAGGGTCTGCAGCACCTCTACCATCACACCTGAGATGTTTATTTACACCCCCCGCAGTGCACCAGCAGGGTCTGCAGTGCCTCTACCCTAACAACCTGAAGTGTTTATCGACCCCCCCAGCAGTGCACCAGATGGGTCTGCAGCGCCTCTACCCTAACAACCTGAAGTGTTTATCGACCCCCCCCAGCAGTGCACCATCAGGGTCTGCAGTGCCTCTACCCTAACACCTGAAGGGTTTATCGACCCCCTCCCAGCAGTGCACCAGCCGGGTCTGCAGCACCTCTACCCTCACACCTGAAGTGTTTATTGACCCCTCCCAGCAGTGCACCAGCAGGGTCTGCAGCGCCTCTACCCTAACACCTGCAGTTTGTATCGACCCCCCACAGCAGTGCACCAGCAGGGTCTGCAGTGCCTCTACCCTAACACCTGAAGTGTTTATCGACCCGCCCCAGCAGTGCACCAGCAGGGTCTGCAGGGCTTCTACCCTCACACCTGAGATGTTTATTGACGCCCCCCAGCAGTGCACCAGCAGAGTCTGCAGTGCCTCTACCCTTATTGACCCCCTCCCAGCAGTGTCCCAGCAGGTTCTGAAGTGCCTCTACCCTCACACCTGAAGTGTTTATCGACCCCCCCCCACCAGCAGTCCACCGGGAGGGTCTGCAGTGCGTCTACCCTCACACCTGAAGGGTTTATCGACCCCTTTCCAGCAGTACACCAGCAGGGTCTGCAGCACCTCTACCCTCACACCTGAAGTATATTTATCGACCCCCCCCAGCAGTGCACCAGCAGGTTCTGCAGCGCCTCTACCCTAACACCTGAAGTGTTTATCGTCCCCCTCCCAGCAGTGCACCATCAGGGTCTGCAGCATCTCTACCCTCACACCTGAAGTATTTTTTGACCCCCCCAGCAGTGCACCAGAAGGGTCTGCAGCGCCTCTACCCTAACAACCTAAAGTGTTTATCGACCCCCCCAGCAGTGCACCACCAGCAGGGTCTGCCGCACCTCTACCCTCACACCTGCAGTTTATATCAACCCCCTCACAGCAGTACACCAGTAGGGTCTCCAGTGCCTCCATCGCCTCTACCCTGACGCCTCAGGTGTGTATTGCCCCCCCCAGCAGTGCACCAGCAGGGTCTGCAGCACCTCTACCCTCACACCTGAAGTATATTTATCGACCCCCCCCCAGCAGTGCAACAGCAGGGTCTGCAGCACTTCTACCCTAACACCTGAAGTGTTTATTGACACCCCCCCAGCAGTGCACCAGCAGGGTCTGCAGTGCCTCTACCCTAACACCTGAAGGGTTTATCGACCCCCTCCCAGCAGTGCACCAGCAGGGTCTGCAGCACCTCTACCCTCACACCTGAAGTATTTTTTGACCCCCCCAGCAGTGCACCAGAAGGGTCTGCAGCGCCTCTACCCTAACAACCTAAAGTGTTTATCGACCCCCCAGCAGTGCACCACCAGCAGGGTCTGCCGCACCTCTACTCTCACACCTGCAGTTTATATCGACCCCCTCACAGCAGTACACCAGTAGGGTCTCCAGTGCCTCCATCGCCTCTACCCTGACGCCTCAGGTGTGTATCGACCCCCCCAGCAGTGCACCAGCAGGGTCTGCAGCACCTCTACCCTCACACCTGAAGTATATTTATCGACCCCCCAGCAGTGCAACAGCAGGGTCTGCAGCACTTCTACCCTAACACCTGAAGTGTTTATCAACACCCCCCCAGCAGTGCACCAGCAGGGTCTGCAGTGCCTCTACCCTAACACCTGAAGGGTTTATCGACCCACAGCAGTGCATCAGCAAGGTCTGCAGCACCTCTACCCTCACACCTGCAGTTTGTATCGACTCCCCCACAGCAGTGCACCAGTAGGGTCTGCAGTGCCTCCATCGCCTCTACCCTGATGCCTCAGGTGTGTATCGACCCCCCAGCAGTGCACCAGCAGGGTCTGTAGCACCTTTACCCTCACACCTGAAGTATATTTAGGCTTTCCTGTTTTCAGTTTCTATTTCTGGTAAATTATGGTGGTTTTTTCCCAGTGTTTTCAAGTGATTTCAATACCATAAAAAACAGTGGTTATCAGTGGTTACATATTTTCGCGCCATTAAAAACAACAGAAACAGTGTTTTTCCTGTGTTTATGGAACTTTTTGCTTTTATTATTGCTTGCTTTCTACACGGATAGTAAATGTCATGGTACATATTGGGAAAGATTCTTATGAAACCTATATTTTTCCTATCAGTGAAAGACTCAAACGTAGCCAAAAAATCAAATATGATTTTGATATTTCCTGATTTGCTACAGTTTATAAAATAAATAGACAACACCTAAAACATGCGTCTAACCCCTGAATCTTTAGACCAAAGACCACAAAACTGAAAAAAGGAAGAAGAAACAATATTTTAGTGACATCCCTAAACAACAAAACTCAAGCAGTCTTTCTTACTGCTACCTTATATAATAAAGTTACATTGTATTGGCCCCTTCAGGAAGAAATAAAAATGACTCTTTCACTCTCCTTTTCCTTTCTTTGAATGGCATTTAGTTTGTGGTTGTGCAGGGGTTTTTTCAGTGTTTATATGTTTACACTGGTGAGGGCTATTTCCCATCCGGTGGGGTTTTATCAGTTATTATAGGTTTAAACCTAAAACCGGACAGCCTAAGTATATTTGTCGACCCCCAGCAGTGCACCAGCAGGGTCTGCAGCGCTTCTACCCTAACAACTGAAGTGTTTATCGACCCCCCAGCACTGCACCAACAGGGTCTGCAGCGCCTCTACCCTCACACCTGAGATGTTTATTGACCCCCCTCCCAGCAGTGCACCAGAAGGGAGAAGTGTGGCTCAATGGTTAGAGCGGCAGACCCTGATGCAGAGATCTGGCCCGGGACCAGGGTTCAATTCCCGCCTCGGCGGGTCTTGGGCTCAACTTCCTCGGACCTGATAATTCTCGCCTCGGTGCCTATTCTAATCATGGGTCCCACTCTGCAACTCTGGGCAATAGCTTGCTTAATCTCCACAATGGCCCCACCAGCGCTGGGATGCCTGGCTTCACCTTGGGGGTGCCCAGGAGTGGACATTTCACAGGGAAAAGCCAGGAAGGGTTCCACAGCGGTATGCGTTCAGCGCCAGGATGCCTCAGGGTAGCAGTGCGCTTTACAAGTACAAATTCATTTCATTCATTTCATTTCTCTACCCTTACACCTGAAGTGTTTATCGACCCCCCAGCAGTGCACCAGCAGGGTCTGCAGTGCCTCCATCGCCTCTACCCTGACGCCTCAGGTGTGTATCGACCCTCCCCAGCAGTGCACCAGCAGGGTCTGCAGTGCCTCTACCCTCACACATGAAGTGTTTATCGACCCCCACCCCAGCAGTGTACCAGCAGGGTCTGCAGCACCTCTACCCTCACACCTGAAATGTTTATGGAACACCCACCCCAGCAGTGCACCAGTAGGGTCTGCAGCACCTCTACCCTCACACCTGAAGTGTTTATTGACCCCACCCAGCAGCAGTGCACCAACAGGGTCTGCAGCGCCTCTACCCTAATACCTGAGATGTTTATCGAACCCCCCTCTCCCAAGTAGTGCACCAGCAGAGTCTGCAGTGCCCCAACCCTCACACCGGAAGTGTGTATCGCCCCCCAGCAGTGCACCAGCAGGGTCTGCAGAGCCTCAACCCTCACACCGGAAGTGTGTATCGCCCATCCCACCCCCAGCAGTGCACCACCAGCAGGGTCTGCAGTGCCTCTACCCTAACACCTGAGATGTTTATCTAACCCTGCCCTCCCAGCAGTGCACCAGCAAGGTTTGTAGCACCTCTACCCTCACACCTGAAGTGTTTATCGACCCGCCCCAGCAATGCACCAAGAGGGTCTGCAGTGCCTCTACCCTAACACCTGAAGTGTTTATCGACCCCCCAGCAGTGCACCAGCAGAGTCTGCAGCACCTCTACCCTAACAATCTGACGTGTTTATTGACCCCCCAGCAGTGCACCAGCAGGGTCTGCAGCACCTCTACCCTCACACCTGCAGTTTGTATCAACCCCCTCACAGCAGTGCAGCAGCAGGGTCTGCAGTGCCTCTACCCTAACAACCTGAAGTGTTTCTCGACCCCCCCCCCCCCAGTAGTACACCAGCAGGGTCTGCAGCACCTCTACCCTAACACCTGAAGTGTTTATTGACCCCCCCAGTGCACCAGCAGGGTCGGCAGCGCCTCTACCCTAACAACCTGAAGTGTTTATCGACCCCCCCCAGCAGTGCACCAGCAGGGTCTGCAGCACATCTACCCTCACACCTGCAGTTTGTATCGACCCCCCCCAGCAGTGCACCAGCAGGGTCTGCAGTGCCTCTACCCTAACACCTGAAGTGTTTATCGACCCGCCCCCAGCAGTGCACCAGCAGGGTCTGCAGCGCTTCTACCCTCACACCTGAGATGTTTATTGACCCCCCAGCAGTGCACCAGCAGAGTCTGCAGCGCCTCCACACTTATCGACCTCCTCCCAGCAGTGTACCAGCAGGTTCTGAAGTGCCTCTACCCTCACACCTGAAGTGTTTATCGATCCCCCCAAGCAGTGCACCTGCAGGGTCTGCGGCACCTCTACCCTCACACCTGAAGTGTTTATCGACCCCCCCCCAGCAGTGCACCAGAAGGGTCTGCAGTGCCTCTACCCTAACCACCTGTAGTATTTATCGACCCCCCAGCAGTGCACCAGCAGGGCCTGCAGCGCCTCTACCCTCACACCTGCAGTTTGTATCGACCCACCGACAGCAGTGCACCAGTAGGGTCTGCAGTGCCTCCATCGTCTCTACCCTGACGCCTCAGGTGTGTATCGACCCCCCCCAGCAGTGCACCAGCAGGGTCTGCAGTGCCTCTACCCTCACACATGAAGTGTTTATCGACCCCCCACCCCAGCAGTGCACCAGCAGGGTCTGCAGCACCTCTACCATCACACCTGAGATGTTTATTTACACCCCCCCGCAGTGCACCAGCAGGGTCTGCAGTGCCTCTACCCTAACAACCTGAAGTGTTTATCGACCCCCAGCAGTGCACCAGATGGGTCTGCAGCGCCTCTACCCTAACAACCTGAAGTGTTTATCGACCCCCCAGCAGTGCACCATCAGGGTCTGCAGTGCCTCTACCCTAACACCTGAAGGGTTTATCGACCCCCTCCCAGCAGTGCACCAGCCGGGTCTGCAGCACCTCTACCCTCACACCTGAAGTGTTTATTGACCCCTCCCAGCAGTGCACCAGCAGGGTCTGCAGCGCCTCTACCCTAACACCTGCAGTTTGTATCGACCCCCCACAGCAGTGCACCAGCAGGGTCTGCAGTGCCTCTACCCTAACACCTGAAGTGTTTATCGACCCGCCCCAGCAGTGCACCAGCAGGGTCTGCAGGGCTTCTACCCTCACACCTGAGATGTTTATTGACCCCCCCCCCCAACAGTGCACCAGCAGAGTCTGCAGTGCCTCTACCCTTATTGACCCCCTCCCAGCAGTGTCCCAGCAGGTTCTGAAGTGCCTCTACCCTCACACCTGAAGTGTTTATCAATCCCCCCCCCCCAGCAGTGCACCAGAAGGGTCTGCAGTGCCTCTACCCTAACCACCTGTAGTATTTGTCGACCCCCCCAGCAGTGCACCAGAAGGGTCTGCAGTGCCTCTACCCTAACCACCTGTAGTATTTGTCGACCCCCCCCGCAGTGCACCAGCAGGGTCTGCAGTGCCTCTACCCTAACACCTGAAGGGTTTATCGACCCCCTCCCAGCAGTGCACCAGCCGGGTCTGCAGCACCTCTACCCTCACACCTGAAGTATTTATTGACCCCCTCCCAGCAGTGCACCAGCAGGGTCTGCAGCGCCTCTACCCTAACACCTGCAGTTTGTATCGACCACCCCCCCCCCTACAGCAGTGCACCAGTAGGGTCTGCAGTGCCTCTACCCTAACACCTGAAGTGTTTATCGGCCACCCCCCAGCAGTGCACCAGTAGGGTCTGCAGTGCCTCTACCCTAACACCTGAAGTGTTTATCGACCCGCCCCAGCAGTGCACCAGTAGGGTCTGCAGTGCCTCCATCGCCTCTACCCTCAAGCCTCAGGTGTGTATCGACCCCCCACAGTAGTGCACCAGTAGGGTCTGCAGTGCCTCAACCCTCACACATGAAGTGTTTATCGACCCCCCACCCCAGCAGTGCACCAGCAGGGTCTGCAGCACCTCTACCCTCACACCTGAAGTGTTTATGGACCCCCCAGCAGTGCACCAGCAGGGTCTGCAGCGCCTCTACCCTCACAGCTGGTGTTTATCAACCCACCCCCCCAGCAGTGCACCAGCACAGTCTGCAGCGCCTCTACCCTCACACCTGAGATGTTTATCGACCACCCCCCCAGCAGGGTCTGCAGTGCCTCTACCCTCACACCTGAGATGTTTATCAACCCCGCCCCCCCACAGCAGTACACCAGCAGGGTCTGCAGTGCCTCTACCCTAACAACCTGAAGTGTTTATCGATCCCCCCCAGCAGTGCACTAGCAGAGTCTGCAGTGCCTCAACCCTCACACCTGAAGTGTTTATCGACCCTCCCCCCCCAGCAGTGCACCATCAGGGTCTGCCGTGCCGCTACCCTAACAACTGAAGTGTTTATCGACCCCCCCCAGCAGGGTACCAGCAGAGTCTGCAGTGCCTCTACCCTCACACCTGAGATGTTTATAGACCCCCGCCCCCCTCAACATTACACCAGCAGCGTCTGCAGTGCCTCTACCCTAACACCTGAAAGGTTTATCGACCCCCTCCCAGCAGTGCACCAGCAGGGTCTGTAGCACCTCTACCCTCACACCTGGAGTGTTTATCAACCCCCCCAGCAGTGCACCAGCATAGTCTGCAGTGCCTCAACCCTCACACCTGAGATGTTTATCGACCACCCCCCCAGCAATGCACCAGCAGGGCTGCAGTGCCTCTACCCTAACACCTGAGATGTTTACCGACACCCCCCATGCACCAGACGGGTCTGCAGCGCCTCTACCCTAACAACCTGAAGTGTTTATCGACCCCCCCGCAGTGCACCAGTAGGGTCTGCAGTGCCTCTACCCTAACACCTGAAGTGTTAATGGACCCCCCACCCCAGCAGTGCACCATCAGGTTCTGCAGTGCCTCTACACTCACACCTGAGATGTTTATTGACCCCAGCAGCAGTGCACCAGCAGAGTCTGCAGCGCCTCTACACTGACACCTGAGATGTTTATTGACCCCACCAGCAGTGCACCAGCAGAGTCTGCAGCGCCTCTACCCTTATCGACCCCCTCCCAGCAGTGCACCAGCAGGGTCTGCAGTGCCTCTACCCTCACACCTGAAGTGTTAATGGACCCCCCACCCCAGCAGTGCACCATCAGGTTCTGCAGTGCCTCTACCCTAACACCTGAAGTGTTTATCGACCCCCCCAGCAGTGCACCAGCAGAGTCTGCAGTGCCTCTACCCTCACACCTGAGATGTTTATCGCCCCCCGCCCCCTCAGCAGTACACCAGCAGGGTCTGCAGTGCCTCTACCCTAACACCTGAAAGGTTTATCGACCCCCTCCCAGCAGTGCACCAGCAGGGTCTGCAGTGCCTCTACCCTCACACCTGAGATGTTTATCGCCCCCCGCCCCCCTCAGCAGTACACCAGCAGGGTCTGCAGTGCCTCTACCCTAACACCTGAAAGGTTTATCGACCCCCTCCCAGCAGTGCACCAGCAGGGTCTGTAGCACCTCTACCCTCACACCTGAAGTATATTTATCGACCCCCCCAGCAGTGCACCAGCAGGGTCTGCAGCGCCTCTACCCTAACACCTTAAGTGTGTATTGACCCCCCCACAGCAGTGCACCAGCAGGGTCTGCAGCGCCTCCATCGCCTCTACCCTCACGCCTCAGGTGTGTATCGAACCCCCCAGCAGGGTCTGCAGCGCCTCTACCCTCACACATGAATTGTTTATCGACCCCCCACCGCAGCAGTGCACCAGCAGGGTCTGCAGCACCTCTACCCTCACACCTGAGATGTTTATCGACCCCCTCCCAGCAGTGCACAAGCAGGGTCTGCAGCGCCTCTACCCTCACACCTGAAGTGTTTATTAACCCCCGCCCGCCCAGCAGGGTCGGCAGCACCTCTACCCTAACTCCTGAGATGTTTATCGACCCCCTCCCAGCAGTGCACCAGCAGGGTCTGCAGCGCCTCTACCCTAACAACCTGAAGTGTTTATCGACCCCCCAGCAGTGCACCAGCAGGGTCTGCAGTGCCTCTACCCTAACACCTGAAGTGTTTTTTGACCCCCCTCCACAGCACTGCACCAGCAGGGTCTGCAGCACCTCTACCCTCACACCTGAGATGTTTATTGACCCCCAGCAGTGCACCAGCAGGGTCTGCAGCGCCTCTACCCTCACACCTGAAGTGTTTATCGACCCCCCCTCCCAGCAGTGCACCAGCAGGGTCTACAGTGCCTCGAACCCTCACACCTGAAGTGTTTATCGACCCCCCTGCATTTCACCAGCAGGGTCTGCAGCGCCACTACTAACACCTAAAGTGTTTATCGACTCCCCTCCCATTGAACGACACCTGGTGGCCCTCCGCCCTCGGTAACCCTCCCTCCCCCACAGACCACGCACACAACCTCGGAATCATCCTGGACTCCGAACTCAAAATGGACCGCCAGATCCACGCTGTCACCTCTTCCTGCTACCACACCCTCCGCCTCCTCTGAAAGACCTTCAACTGGATTCCCCTCTGTGAGAAGTTGGCCTGGCATATGCTGTCCACTAGTTATAGTGGGCTCCTTGCACCAGTCCAAACGACCTTTATTGATGGTAGGTTTAAAGACAACCTTTATTGAAAGCTATCCTAGTGGTAGCTATGGAGAGCAGCCTTCAGGCTAAGTCTTGAAGGAGTGTTAAGCTGTTTGTTTTACCAGTTATAAGCTCATGAATGACCAAATGAAAGAAGAACCACACCAGGTATATATATAAAATATATGTATTTATTACTAAACACTACCCAATAGTCTCTTTATGAGGCTAGAGGTGAAAGTACACAAGTTACAAGTCAAATAGCACAGTAAATTAGCACAATATACGATTAGCCCTAGGGGCGTACCAAACCATATATTAAGAAATTGGTATAAGAACCACGACTTAAGTAGACACAAGGCCTAGAGCCTGTAGAATCGCTGGGACCCCAAGGAACCACCCAAGGTAGTGACACAGGGGACCCACGGGGGCTGTGTGCAGTGTGTGAACACAGCCGCGAGCTCTGTTAAAGTATATGGGAAAGTCGCGGTAAGAGTTTTAGAGTTTAAGGACACTTAGAAATGAACTAGGACCAAACCTTCTTGGATTTAGACAGTTCTAGGGTCAACACCCACGGGAGCACCGGAGTACTCGAGTTACCTCACCCAGGGAAGCCGGGTGCATAGGTGTCAAATGGTGTCGGGTCACGTCGTCGTTTTCAATGGCAGCCTGCCACGAAGTGCTGCTGCCGGGAAGATGCGAAGTGTCTGAAGAGATCCAAGCCTGGATCGGGGATGAGAAGAACCTGAAAGCAGAGGGGACAGAGTCTGGGCCACTTGCGAGTGACCAGGGGCACGATAGTCGAATGCCCACCGATGTCAGGTGCTTCAGGTGAAAGAGGTGAAGCTTGACTCTTCAGCCACGAGGACCAGGAGGCGTCGACGACGTCCAGGAGCTGGATTCGAGCTGTCCCACGAAGGATGTCGAGTGCTGCAGCGTTGGTGTCTGGATTGAACACAACAAGCCTTGGCAACAGCAACCCACGCAGAAAGGAGAAAGATGCTTCTATGCAGACCAGCAAGGTCTGAGGGACTCACCACTCGGTGGGGAGTCAGGGCACGTCTGGAGCAACCAGGGAAGCCAAAAGAAAATCAGAGTTGCCTTCACAGGGACCCACCAGTCGACGGACCAGGGATCGCGAAGGAGCCCCAAGCGGAAATGCAGGAAGCGGGCCCACGGAACACTCGTGGAGTGTAGGCTCACAATCTTCGGTGCAAATGATGCTCGGGGCCTGGGCTACGAGTAACCCAAAGCAGGACTTCAAGAGTTGTCGAGAAGTCAATGCACTAGCAAAAAGTGGGGGTAACCATAAGAGGCAGATCCTACTCTCCTACACAACCCCCCCAAACGCAGGGACATTAAACTAACCTTGACCAGTTAAGTCTTCATGTTCTAAGTGGAAATATCTGGAGAGTCCATCTGCATTGGCATGGTTACTCCCAGGTCTATGTTCCACTGTATAGTCCATCCCCTGTAGGGAAATGGACCACCTCAATAGTTTGGGATTTCACCCTTCATCGGTTTTAGCCATAAGAGGGGCTTATGGTCTGTCTGAACAAGGAAGTGAGTGCCAAACAAGTATGGCCTCAGCTTCTTCAGAGCCCAAACCACAGCAAAGGCCTCCCTCTCAATGGCTGACCAACGTTTCTCTCTGGGGGTCAGCCTTCTGCTAATAAAAGCTACTGGCTGATCCTGACCTTCATCATTCAACTGTGACAGTACAGCCCCTACCCCCAACTCAGATGCATCTGTTTGCACAATGAACTTTTTGGAGTAATCAGGACTCTGCAGAATGGGAGCAGTGCACATGGCCTGCTTCAGGTCATCAAATGCCTTTTGACAGCTAACTGTCCACTGAACCTTCTTGGGCATTTTCTTAGAGGTTAAGTCATTCAGGGGTGTCACTATTGATCCATACCCCTTGACAAATCTTCTGTAGTACCCAGTCAGGCCTAAAAAGGCTCTCACCTGAGTCTGGGTAGTTGGAGCAACCCAGTCCATGATGGTCTGGATTTTGCTCTGCAATGGTTGAACCTGGCCTCCACCCACAAGGTGGCCCAGGTACACAACCTGACTCTGCCCTATCTGGCACTTGGTGGCCTTGATAGTGAGGCCTGCCTTCTGCAGGGCCTCCAAAACATTTCTGAGGTGGACCAGGTGATCCTACCAGGTGGAGCTAAAGACAGCAATATCATCTAGATATGCTGCACTATAGGCTTCCAGACCTGTAAGGACTGTGTTCACCAACCTCTGAAAAGTGGCAGGTGCATTTTTCAAACCAAAGGGCATCACCACAAATTGGTAAAGCCCACCAGGGGTAGAAAAAGCAGTTTTTGGCTTTGCATCATCAGCTAATCTGATCTGCCAGTAGCCAGCTGTTAGGTCAAATGTGCTTAGATACTTGGCTCATCTGCCCTGGAGATTGGATGGGCATCAGTCCTAGTGACTGCATTGAGGCCTCTGTAGTCCACACAAAACCTCACCTCTCTTTTACCATCTTTGGTGTGAGGTTTTGGCACCAGGACCACTGGACTAGCCCAAGGGCTATCTGAAGGCTCAATGACACCCAGTTCCAACATTTTCTGGACTTCTGTCCTGATACAGTCCCTGACCTGGTCAGACAGACTGTCCCCAGTGTCCACTTCATGAGTGCACCAGGTGGTCTGACTTAGAGTCAGAGAGAACATGTGTCTGAACTGATTGAGCACCTGTCTACAATCAGTTTGCTGCTGGGCAGTGAGGCTGCCTGCCAAGGCTACACCATCCACTGACCCATCATCAGGGTTCTGTGAGAGCAGGTCAGGGAGAGGGTCACTCTCCTCCTCCTGTCCCTCATCAGTTGCCATGAGCAAGCCCATGTCAGCCCTGTCCACATATGGCTTCAGCCTGTTGACATGGAGCACCCTGTGGGGGCTCCTGGGAGTTCCCAGGTCTACCAGATAGGTAACCTCTCCCTTCTGTTCAACAATGGTATGGGGGCCACTCCACTTGTCTTGGAGGGCTGCTGGGGCCACTGGCTCCAACACCCACACCTTCTGTCCTGGCTGGTAAACAGTCAGCACAGCCTTTGGTCATGCCAGGCTTTCTGTAATTCCTGGCTAGCCTCAAGGTTTTTGGTTGCCTTTTTCATGTACTCAGCCATCCTGGAGCGGAGACCAAGTACATAGTCCACTATGTCCTGTTTAGGGGTTTGAGAGGTAACTCCCAACCTTCCTTCACCAGACACAATGGACCCCTGACAGGATGGCCAAACAAAAGTTCAAAGAGGCTGTAGCCAACCCCTTTTGAGGCACCTCCTGTATGCAAATAAAAGGCAGGGCAAGAGTATGTCCCATCTTCGCCTAAGCTTTTCTGGGAGCCCTTTAATCATGCCCTTCAAAGGTTTTGTTGAATCTCTCAAATAAACCATTGCATTGTGGGTGATAGGGTGTGGTGAACTTATAAGTCACTCCACACTCCTTCCACATTGCAGTCAAGTAACTGGACATAAAGTTTGCACCTCTGTCAGATACTACCTCCTTAGGAAAGCCCACTCTTGAGAAAATTCCCAGGAGGGCCCTTGCCACCACAGGTGCTGTAGTGGTCCTAAGGGGAATGGCTTCTGGGTACCTGGTGGCATGGTCCACCACCACCACCAGGATAAACCTGTGCCCAGATGCTGTTTGGGGATCCATGGGACCAACTATGTCAATCCCCACCCTCTCAAAGGGAACCCCCACCACAGGTAGTGGTATCAGGGGGGCCTTTGTGGTGCCACCTGCCTTCCCACTGGTTTCGCAGGTTACACAGGAGCGACAAAACTCCTTGGTGTTTCAGACATGTGGGGCCAGTGAAAGTGAGGGACAATTCTGTCCCAAGTCTTGTTCTGGCCCAGGTGACCTGCTAAGGGAATATCATGGGCTAGTGTCAATAGGAAGCCCCTGAACTTCAGAGGTATAACCAACCTCCTGGCTGCTCCAGGCTTGGGGTCTCTACTCTCTGAGTACAGGAGTCCATCATCCCAATATATCTTATGGGTGCCACTAGCATTCCCAGCAGCCTCAGCAGCAGCTTGCTGTCTGAGGGGTTCAAGGGAGGGGCAGTTCAGGTGCTCCTGGCTCAGATCTGCCCTGGAAGGGCCCCCTGTCCCCAAGAACTCAACCTGATCAGGTTCAAGCTCCTCTGGGACAGTTCCTTCTTCAGGACTGAGATCATCTTCCTCAAAAGACTGATCTGCTTCCTGAGCCAAGGGGGAAGGCACTGCCTTAACCCTACTGCTCCTTTTCTTGGGAGGCACCTGGTCCATTGTTCCAGAATCCAGGGCCTGTTCAGCTTTTGACCTTTTGGCCTGTGACCTAGTCACAGCAAAGACATGTGCAGGGATCCCTAGCATTTCTGCATGTTTCCTGAGCTCCACCTCTGCCCAAGCTGAGGTTTCAAGATCATTGCCAAGCAAGCATTCTACTGGTAGGTCTGCACTCACCACAACCTTTTTAAGGCCAGTTACCCCTCCCCAGGAGAAGTTAACAACTGCCAGAGAATGGTCTGTTCTGACATTGCTAGCATTGGTCACTTGGTACATTTCACCAAGTATAATCTGCCCAGGATCCACAAGATCTTTTGTCACCATGGTGACAATTGCTCCTGTGTCCCTGAATGCCAAAGCCTCCCTTCCATTAATTAAAGGCTGCTGTCTGTATTTGCCCAAATTATTGGGACTCACAAAGGGGGACATATCCATGCCCCCATCACAGACTAGGACAGCCTGAGTTGGCACTCTGACTAGGCCAGGGCCCATCTCAGTACCCAGGGTCAACCCTACTAAACCCTTATTCTGAGTGTTTCCACCACCATTTGTAGCTGGACTAGGGGGAACAGTTGCCTTAGGGGCTATGGTGGCTGATTGGAGTCTTTGGACTTGGTGCAATCACTGGTCCGGTGAGTCTTCTGCTTACAGATTTTGCACCATGGTTTCTTTTGGCCTTTTCCTTTAGTAGATTGAGATTCCCCACCAGATGCAGATTTTTGGGGACCTTGAGAAGACTTCTGGTCTTTACCCTTTTCCCCACCCATGTCAGAGTTTTTGGAATCTTGCTTCTTCTGGTCACCACCTTGGTTCTGTACCTTCTTCTTCACCCTGGTTCTGACCCATTTGTCTGCCTTCTTTCCCAATTCTTGGGGAGAGGTCAGATCAGAGTCAACCAGGTACTGATGTAGCAACTGATTCTGACAGTTATTAAGAATCTGCTCCCTCATGATTAAATTATACAATCCTTTGAAGTCACACACCTTACTGCCAAGTAACCAGCCTTCAGAGCCTTGGTAGCACAATCTACAAAGTCCACCCAGTCCTGTGTCTGTGCCTTTTGGGTATCTCTGAACTTCAACCTGTATTGCTCAGTGGTTAGGCCAAACCCATCTATTAGGGCACTCTTCAGGACTTGGTAATCATCAGCATCCTCTTCTCTTACAGTGAGGAGCTTGTCTCTACCTTTGTCTGCAAAGGAGAGCCACAAGATTGCTGCCCACTGCTCCTGGGGGACCCTCTGAACTTTACAGGCCCTTTCCAGTGCAGTAATCCATTTGTGGATGTCATCCCCACTCTGGTAGGGAGGGACAATATTATTCAGGTTTCTATGGTCATAAGACCTTTTCCTACCACTAGGGAAGTTGCTGCCACCATGGGACTCTAGTCCCAACTTTCTTCTTTGTCTATGAAGCTCTAGGGACTCCCTGTCTATACCCAGCTGCCCTCTTCTGATCTTAAGCTGAGCTTCTTCATACTGGAGCAGTCTCTTTTTCCTTTCATGAGAGGATTCCCTCCTATGAGAGGAAAAAGAGGTCCCTACTGAGGTGTCAGAATGGTTAGACTCCTGAGAAGGAGATCTGGACCTTCTAGGCACACTCACAACTCTTCCTGGTGGGACAAAGGGGAGGTCATTCTGATCCTCCTCCTCATCTGCAGGAGGAGCTGGATTTTCCAGGGCAAGATCATTTTCATCTTCCTGGCCAGTTTCAGAGGTCAGGTCCTGGGTATTTCCACCCCTGGTCCCTTCCTCATCTTCTGCCCCACCCTCTCTGCCTACCCCTGCAGACCCTATGGGTCTTCTGAGATCATCCAGCAGAAGCATCTCCATGAGGCGTTGGGTGTTGGCACTTTTGCCTGTCTTCAGCTTCCTAATCTTGCACAACTCTCTCAATTCCAAGAATGGGAGGTTGTCATATTTGGAGGGTAGGAGCCCACTGGTTCCTGGCAGGGACCTACTGGTTCCTGGCCCTGAAGACATCACTAGTGAGGTGTGGTGTATGCACTACCTACTCTAGTGTGGCCTACTAAACTCTCTTGAGTTGTAGAAAGGGTGTGCTAAGCCCTTGACACACAACTCTAAGTTCAGTAGAACTTACTGTATTTCTAAGCTTGAATTTATATGTACCTGAGGTACCTTTAGTGGTTTTCAGTTGATCACACACTTGAGATTTTCTGGTAAAACAAAGGCAAGCTTGAATCCCACCGCTGCCACCAATGTGAGAAGTTGGCCTGGCATATGCTGTCCACTAGTTATAGTGGGCACCTTGCACCAGTCTAAACGAACTTTATTGATGGTAGGTTTAAAGACAACCTTTATTGAAAGCTATCCTAGTGGTAGCTATGGAGAGCAGCCTTCAGGCTAAGTCTTGAAGGAGTGTTAAGCTGTTTGTTTTACCAGTTATAAGCTCATGAATGACCAAATGAAAGGAGAACCACACCAGGTATATATATATATAAAATATATGTATTTATTACTAAACACTACCCAATAGTCTCTTTATGAGGCTAGAGGTGAAAGTACACAAGTTACAAGTCAAATAGCACAGTAAATTAGCACAATATACGATTAGCCCTAGGGGCATACCAAACCATATATTAAGAAAGTGGTATAAGAACCACGACTTAAGTAGACACAAGGCCTAGAGCCTGTAGAATCGCTGGGACCCCAAGGAACCACCCAAGGTAGTGACACAGGGGACCCACGAGGGCTGTGTGCAGTGTGTGAACACAGCCGCGAGCTCCGTTAAAGTCTATGGGAAAGTCGCGGTGAGTTTTAGAGTTTAAGGACACTTAGAAATGGACTAGGACCAAACCCTCTTGGACTTAGACAGTTCTAGGGTCAACACCCACGGGAGCACCGGAGAACTCGAGTTACCTCACCCAGGGAAGCCGGGTGCATAGGTGTCAAATGGTGTCGGGTCGCGTCGTCGTTTTCAATGGTAGCCTGCCACGAAGTGCTGCTGCCGGGAAGATGCGAAGTGTCCGAAGAGATCCAAGCCTGGATCGGGGATGAGAAGAACCTGAAAGCAGAGGGGACAGAGTCTGGGTCACTTGCCAGTGACCAGGGGCACGATAGTCGAATGCCCACCGATGTCGGGTGCTTCAGGTGAAAGAGGTGAAGCTTGACTCTTCAGCCACGAGGACCAGGAGGCGTCGACGACGTCCAGGAGGCGTCGACGACGTCCAGGAGCTGGATTCGAGCTGTCCCACGAAGGATGTCGAGTGCTGCAGCGTTGGTGTCCGGATTGAACACAACAAGCCTTGGCAACAGCAACCCACGCAGAAAGGAGAAAGATGCTTCTATGCAGACCAGCAAGGTCTGAGGGACTCACCACTCGGTGGGGAGTCAGGGCACGTCTGGAGCAACCAGGGAAGCCAAAAGAAAATCAGAGTTGCCTTCACAGGGACCCACCAGTCGACGGACCAGGGATCGCGAAGGAGCCCCAAGCGGAAATGCAGGAAGCGGGCCCACGGAACACTCGTGGAGTGTAGGCTCACAATCTTCGGTGCAAATGATGCTCGGGGCCTGGGCTACGAGTAACCCAAAGCAGGACTTCAAGAGTCGTCGAGAAGTCAATGCACTAGCAAATGTGCACGGTGACCAGGAGTTCCGGTTCCACGCTACTCACGAGGGCTGCGGGTCTCAGCTTTGCTGGGGACTCGGGTCGGCCTCTGAGATGTCTGGAAATCCTCTTCCTGGGCTGCAAGTACTTCGGAGTCCGGCGGGAGCTTCGGAGATGCAGACCGGTAAATGCTTCGTTGGTGCCGGCCAAGCAGGGGAGTCACTCCTTGACCCCAAGGGAGATTTCTTCAGTCCTCTAGTCTTGAGTAGAGCGTCGAAGTTCCAGGATTCAGTTGCAGAGTTTCGTCCAGGGATATCTAAAGTCCTGTTGCCAGGGTTCCTTTACTTATACTAAAGAAAGGGGTTGGACTAACTCTGGGGACCCACCTATGGGAGGGTTTGGAAAGAGGGTGGCTACACCCATTTCCTTTGTCCAGTTTCGCGCCAGAGCAGGGGCTGGTAGCCCCTGCAACCGGTTTGAACTGGGGTATGCACGAGGACACCAAATGTGCCCCCAGTGCAGGACTTCAAAGCACTCAGAGAGTGCACCCACCCAGCCCCAATCCACTAAGGCCTGTCTGGGAGGTGGTAACACCTCCCTGTGACAGAAACCTATTGTCCAGGCCTCCCCTGCCGGAGTTTCGGTCAGCAGCAGGAGGCCAGACTCGTGTCTGTGGCCGCAGCATCCATTTTGTGATGCCAGGCTCTGTTTAGATTGGTACCGGGTATACCGGTGCTGTCATGTCTCTCCCTCTAGAAGGGTGGGATCATACTCCCACACCAGTTACTGGTGTGGGGGTATGATTCCAAGGTGTTTGACACCAAACACAACATGTTTCCGTGCACCCATCCCAAAGTTAGCATTTACCGTTTAGATATAATGCACTTAAGAATATATGGTCAGGCTGCACCACAGACAACCCCGGAGAGGAGATTCCGAAGGCTGCAGAGGGGCTCTGCTCATGCAGGGGCACCTTCCCACATAAAACCAAGCACCCTGCCTTCAGGATTGATAAGGCCTGCCATAGGGGTGACTGATAGGTTTGTATGTGCAGTGATAGGTGAGATATAGTGAACCTATATCTCTGTAAGGGGTACATGCACCACCTTACCCAGGCTGCAGTAGCAGTCCTGTGGTGTCATTTTGGATGGCCTTCCAGGGGTGGCACAATACATGCTTCAGCCCCTGGTAGGCCTCTGGGGTACCTATGCCCTGGGTACATAGTATACCATATACTAGGGACTTATAAGGGCACCCCAGAATCCAATCTGAAGTGTACTTAAGGTACAGGGAATCAATTTAGAGAGGAAGCAGCTAGGCTCGGGTCCTGGATAGCAGGGCCCCAGCCAGACTAAAGTCGAAAAACAGTGATACACCAGCAAAAAGTGGGGGGTAACCATAAGAGGCAGATCCTACTCTTCTACACCCTCGAACACAGGAAAACCGTCACCCACGCCCTCATCAGCAGCAGACTGGACTAAGGCAACGCACTCTACGCCGGGATCACCAAGAACCTCACCCGCAAACTCCAGAACGTCCAGAACGCCGCTCCCAGCCTGGTCCTCAAAATACCACGCCACTGCCACATCGGCCAACACCTACGGACACTACACTGGCTCCCCATCGAAAAGAGAATCACCTTTAAGCTTTGCACCCAATCTCACAAGGCCCTTCACAACACCGGACCCACCTACATGAACCACCACCTCTCGTTCCATGCACCCCAAAGATCCCTCCGCTCAGCTCAGCTCTCTCGCGACGGTACCCCGCATCATGAAAACAAGAGATGGAGGACGCTCCTTTTCCCTCCTCGTGGCCAAGGCATGGAACACTCGCCCTCTCCACCTCTGACAGACACTAACACTCTACAAGTTCTTGAAGGACCTCAAGACCTGGCTCTTCGACGACTCACCAGGAATATCCAGGAGCTGTGCCAGCCCCCCCCCCCACTCCCCAACCCCCTCCTCTCAGCACCTTGAGTCCCTTTCGGGAGAGTAGTTGCGCTCTACAAACTCTTGATTGATTGAAGAGTTTTGTAGTTTGTGTCTTCAACCACACTGAATCCCAACATGTGCGCTACAGCGCCATTGAAGCTGAAGTTCAAGCGACGTTGCTCCGCAGGGGCTTCAAGCAGCACGGCCCGAGGCACAGCTGGAACCCTGTGTCTGCTTGGACCTTGTGTTCATGCCTGGAGGGAAGTGGCAAACCTGGCTTCACCCACCAGACCCAGTTACAGCTACAAAACATCCAGGCTACAGGCATTATGAAGAAGCTGCAAGGAGTTCGAAATGCTGCCGCCGGACTGGCCCTCGGGCTCCCCGCATTTCATCCGCCTCCACCGCACTGAACTCCTCCTACGGGCTCCTGGTGAAGAGTGGTCTTTAAATCCCTTTGTCATGTCTTCAGAGCTACACAGCACATTGGTCCCCAGTATTTCAGGAAGAACTTTACCCACTCTCGGCCAGTGAGGCTCTCCAGCTCCAGAGAGGCTCTTTACTTACTATCCTGATAGTCACTCAGTCTCCTTGCGGGGCAAGTCATTCGCGGTCATTGCAGCCACACTCTGGAGTGATCCTCCTGTTACTCTGCACAAGACCCCTCCGCACAAGACCCCTCCGCACAAGACCCCTCCGCACAAGACCCCTCTGCACAAGACCCCTCTGCACAAGACCCCTCTGCACAAGACCCCTCTGCACAAGACCCCTCTGCACAGGACCCCTTTGCCAAGACCCCTCTGCACAAGATCCCTCTGCACAGGGCCCCTCTGCACAGGACCCCTCCGTACAGGACCCCTCCACACAAGACCCCTCCGCACAAGACCCCTCCGCACAAGACCCCTCCGCACAAGACCCCTCAGCACAAGACCCCTCTGCACAGGACCCCTCTGCCAAGATCCCTCTGCACAGGACCCCTCTGCACAGGATCCCTCTGCACAAGATCCCTCTGCACAAGATCCCTCTGCACAGGACCCCTCTGCACAGGACCCCTCTGCACAGGACCCCTCTGCACAGGACCCCTCTGCACAGGACCCCTCTGCACAGGACCCCTCTGCACAGGATCCCTCTGCACAGGATCCCTCTGCACAGGATCCCTCTGCACAGGGCCCCTCTGCACAGGACCCCTTTGCCAAGACCCCTCTGCACAAGATCCTCTGCACAAGATCCCTCTGCACAAGATCCTCTGCACAAGACCCCTCTGCACAAGACACCTCTGCACAAGACACCTCTGCACAAGACACCTCTGCACAAGACACCTCTGCACAAGACACCTCTGCACAAGACACCTCTGCACAAGACACCTCTGCACAAGACACCTCTGCACAAGATACCTCTGCACAAGATACCTCTGCACAAGATACCTCTGCACAAGATACCTCTGCACAAGATACCTCTGCACAAGACCCCTCTGCACAAGACCCCTCTGCACAAGACCCCTCTGCACAAGACCCCTCTGCACAAGACCCCTCTGCACAAGACCCCTCTGCACAAGACCCCTCTGCACAAGACCCCTCTGCACAAGACCCCTCTGCACAAGACCCCTCTGCACAGGACCCCTCTGCACAGGACCCTCTGCACAGGACCCCTCTGCACAGGACCCCTCTGCACAGGACTCCTCTGCACAGGACCCCTCTGCACAGGATCCCTCTGCACAGGGCCCCTCTGCACAGGGCCCCTCTGCACAGGACCCCTTTGCCAAGACCCCTCTGCACAAGATCCTCTGCACAAGATCCCTCTGCACAAGATCCTCTGCACAAGATCCTCTGCACAAGATCCTCTGCACAAGACCCCTCTGCACAAGACACCTCTGCACAAGACACCTCTGCACAAGATACCTCTGCACAAGATACCTCTGCACACGATCCTCTTCACAAGATCCTCTTCACAAGACCCCTCTGCACAAGATCCCTCTGCACAGGACCCCTCCGCACAGGACCCCTCCGCACAAGACCCCTCCGCACAAGACACCTCCGCACAAGACCCCTCCGCACAAGACCCCTCCGCACAAGACCCCTCCGCACAAGACCCCTCCGCAC
This sequence comes from Calotriton arnoldi, assembly GCA_963921515.1. Lineage (NCBI taxonomy): Eukaryota > Metazoa > Chordata > Amphibia > Caudata > Salamandridae > Calotriton > Calotriton arnoldi. The sequence goes on from CAWUFW010001592.1 coordinate 1,842,856, forward strand.
AAGACCCCTCCGCACAAGACCCCTCCGCACAAGACCCCTCCGCACAAGACCCCTCAGCACAGGACCCCTTTGCCAAGATCCCTCTGCACAAGATCCTCTGCACAGGACCCCTCTGCACAGGACCCCTCTGCCCAAGATCCCTCTGCACAAGATCCCTCTGCACAGGACCCCTCTGCACAGGACCCCTCTGCACAGGATCCCTCTGCACAGGATCCCTCTGCACAGGACCCCTCTGCACAGGACCCCTTTGCCAAGATCCCTCTGCACAAGATCCCTCTGCACAAGATCCCTCTGCACAAGATCCCTCTGCACAGGACCTCTCTGCACAGGACCCCTTTGCCAAGATCCCTCTGCACAAGATCCCTCTGCACAGGACCCCTCTGCACAGGACCCCTCTGCACAGGACCCCTCTGCACAGGACCCCTCTGCACAGGACCCCTCTGCACAGGACCCCTCTGCACAGGATCCCTCTGCACAGGATCCCTCTGCACAGGATCCTCTGCACAGGATCCCTCTGCACAGGATCCTCTGCACAGGGCCCCTCTGCTAGGACCCCTTTGCCAAGACCCTCTGCACAGATCCCTCTGCACAAGATCCCTCTGCACAAGATCCTCTGCACAAGATCCTCTGCACAAGATCCTCTGCACAAGACCCCTCTGCACAAGACCCCTCTGCACAAGACCCCTCTGCACAAGACCCCTCTGCACAAGATACCTCTGCACAAGATACCTCTGCACACGATCCTCTTCACAAGATCCTCTTCACAAGATCCTCTGCACAAGATCCCTCTGCACAAGACCCCTCTGCACAAGACCCCTCTGCACAAGACCCCTCCGCACAAGACACCTCCGCACAAGACCCCTCCGCACAAGACCCCTCCGCACAAGACCCCTCCGCACAAGACCCCTCCGCACAAGACCCCTCCGCACAAGACCCCTCCGCACAAGACCCCTCCGCACAAGACCCCTCCGCACAAGACCCCTCAGCACAAGACCCCTCAGCACAAGACCCCTCTGCACAGGACCCCTCTGCACAGGACCCCTCTGCACAGGACCCTCTGCACGAGACCCCTCTGCACGAGACCCCTCTGCACGAGACCCCTCTGCACGAGACCCCTCTGCACGAGACCCCTCTGCACGAGACCCCTCTGCACGAGACCCCTCTGCACGAGACCCCTCTGCACGAGACCCCTCTGCACGAGACCCCTCTGCACGAGACCCCTCTGCACGAGACCCCTCTGCACGAGACCCCTCTGCACGAGACCCCTTTGCCAAGATCCCTCTGCACAGGACCCCTCTGCACAGGACCCCTCTGCACAGGACCCCTCTGCACAAGACCCCTCTGCACAAGACCCCTCTGCACAAGACCCCTCTGCACAAGACCCCTCTGCACAAGACCCCTCTGCACAAGACCCCTCTGCACAAGACCCCTCTGCACGAGACCCCTCTGCACGAGACCCTCTGCACGAGACCCCTCTGCACGAGACCCCTCTGCACAAGACCCCTCTGCACAAGACCCCTCTGCACAAGACCCCTCTGCACAAGACCCCTCTGCACAAGACCCCTCTGCACGAGACCCCTCTGCACGAGACCCCTCTGCACGAGACCCCTCTGCACGAGACCCCTCTGCACGAGACCCCTCTGCACGAGACCCCTCTGCACGAGACCCCTCTGCACGAGACCCCTCTGCACGAGACCCCTCTGCACGAGACCCCTCTGCACAAGACCCCTCTGCACAAGACCCCTCCGCACAAGACCCCTTTGCACAAGACCCCTCCGCACAAGACCCCTCCGCACAAGACCCCTCCGCACAAGACCCCTCCGCACAAGACCCCTCCGCACAAGACCCCTCCGCACAAGACCCCTCCGCACAGGACCCCTTTGTCAAGATCCCTCTGCACAGGACCCCTTTGCCAAGATCCCTCTGCACAAGATCCCTCTGCACAGGACCCCTCTGCACAGGACCCCTCTGCACAGGACCCCTCTGCACAGGACCCCTCTGCACAGGACCCCTCTGCACAGGACCCCTCTGCACAGGACCCCTCTGCACAGGACCCCTCTGCACAGGATCCCTCTGCACAGGATCCCTCTGCACAGGATCCCTCTGCACAGGACCCCTCTGCACAGGACCCCTTTGCCAAGACCCCTCTGCACAAGATCCCTCTGCACAAGATCCTCTGCACAAGATCCTCTGCACAAGACCCCTCTGCACAAGACCCCTCTGCACAAGACCCCTCTGCACACGATACCTCTGCACACGATCCTCTTCACAAGATCCTCTTCACAAGATCCCTCTGCACAAGACCCCTCCGCACAAGACCCCTCCGCACAAGACCCCTCCGCACAAGACACCTCCGCACAAGACACCTCCGCACAAGACCCCTCCGCACAAGACCCCTCCGCACAAGACCCCTCCGCACAAGACCCCTCCGCACAAGACCCCTCCGCACAGGACCCCTCCGCACAGGACCCCTCCGCACAGGACCCCTCCGCACAGGACCCCTCCGCACAGGACCCCTCTGCACAGGACCCCTCTGCACAGGACCCCTCTGCACAGGACCCCTCTGCACAGGACCCCTCTGCACGAGACCCTCTGCACGAGACCCTCTGCACGAGACCCCTCTGCACGAGACCCCTCTGCACGAGACCCCTCTGCACGAGACCCCTCTGCACGAGACCCCTCTGCACGAGACCCCTCTGCACGAGACCCCTCTGCACGAGATCCTCTTCACGAGATCCTCTGCACGAGACCCCTCTGCACGAGACCCCTCTGCACGAGACCCCTCTGCACGAGACCCCTCTGCACGAGACCCCTCTGCACGAGACCCCTCTGCACGAGACCCCTCTGCACGAGACCCCTCTGCACGAGACCCCTCTGCACGAGACCCCTCTGCACGAGACCCCTCTGCACGAGACCCCTCTGCACGAGACCCCTCTGCACGAGACCCTCTGCACGAGACCCCTCTGCACGAGACCCCTCTGCACGAGACCCCTCTGCACGAGACCCCTCCGCACGAGACCCCTCCGCTCGAGACCCCTCCGCTCGAGACCCCTCCGCACGAGACCCCTCCGCACGAGACCCCTCTGCACAAGACCCCTCTGCACAAGACCCCTCTGCACAAGACCCCTCCGCACAAGACCCCTCCGCACAAGACCCCTCTGCACAAGACCCCTCTGCTGCTGCACTTTAGGAAACCCTGGAAGACACAGCTTTTCAGGAGCCAACTTGTGGTTTTTCTTCGCTCTCGTAATTTCTTCTTCAGCTCTGGTAGCCCCAGGACACCTGAATAGGTATTTGTGTGCTCTATAAATGCTGTAACATAACATAACATATTATGCCTTCCAGATCACATGAAAGCTCTGTTTCTGCAATGGTGAAAGATGGCCTTGATGCTTCAAAGGAGCTTCACACTCCACAGCTACACACCACAGCTACACTCCTACCTTCCACAGCTACAGTCCTACACTCCACAGCTACAGTCCTACACTCCACAGCTACAGTCCTACACTCCACAGCTATACTCCTACACTCCACAGCTACAGTCCTACACTCCACAGCTACACTCCACAGCTACAGCCCTACACCCCACAGCTACACTCCTACACTCCACAGCTACAGTCCTACACTCCACAGCTACAGCCCTACACTCCACAGCTACAGCCCTACACTCCACAGCTACAGCCCTACGCTCCACAGCTACAGTCCTACGCTCCACAGCTACAGTCCTACGCTCCACAGCTACAGCCCTACGCTCCACAGCTACAGCCCTACGCTCCACAGCTACACTCCACAGCTACAGTCCTACACTCCACAGCTACAGTCCTACACTCCACAGCTACAGTCCTACACTCCACAGCTACACTCCACAGCTACACTCCTACACTCCACAGCTACACTCCTACACTCCACAGCCCTACCCTCCACAGCTACAGCCCTACACTCCACAGCTACAGCCCTACACTCCACAGCTACAGCCCTACACTCCACAGCTACAGTCCTACACTCCACAGCTACATCCCTACACTCCACAGCTACAGTCCTACACTCCACAGCTACAGTCCTACACTCCACAGCTACACTCCTACACTCCACAGCTACAGCCCTACACTCCACAGCTACACTCCTACACTCCACAGCTACACTCCCTACACTCCACAGCTACACTCCTACACTCAACAGATACACTCCACAGCTACAGTCCTACACTCCACAGCTACACTCCTACACTCCACAGCTACAGCCCTACACTCCACAGCTACACTCCTACACTCCACAGCTACACTCCTACACTCCACAGCTACACTCCTACACTCAACAGATACACTCCACAGCTACAGTCCTACACTCCACAGCTACACTCCTACACTCCACAGCTACAGTCCTACACTCCACAGCTACACTCCACAGCTACAGTCCTACACTCCACAGCTACACTCCTACACTCCACAGCTACACCCCTACACTCCACAGCTACACCCCTACACTCCACAGCTACAGTCCTACACTCCACAGCTACAGTCCTACACTCCACAGCTACAGTCCTACACTCCACAGCTACAGTCCTACACTCCACAGCTACACTCCACAGCTACAGTCCTACACTCCATAGCTACACGCCAAGCTACACTCTATAGCTACACGCCACAGCTACACTCTATAGCTACACACCACAGCTACACTCTATAGCTACACGCCACAGCTACACACTCCACAGCTACACTCCTACACTCCACAGCTACAGACCTACACTCCATAGCTCCACGCCACAGCTACACTCTATAGCTACATGCCACAGCTACATATTTCACAGCTACACTCCACAGCTACACTCTGTAGCTACACACCACAGCTACACACTCTACAGCTACACTCCTACACTCCACAGCTACAGTCCTACACCCCATAGCTACATGCCACAGCTACACTCGGGCTCCCCGCATTTCATCCGCCTCCACCGCACTGAACTCCTCCTACGGGCTCCTGGTGAAGAGTGGTCTTTAAATCCCTTTGTCATGTCTTCAGAGCTACACAGCACATTGGTCCCCAGTATTTCAGGAAGAACTTTACCCACTCTCGGCCAGTGAGGCTCTCAGCTCCAGAGAGGCTCTTTACTTACTATCCTGATAGTCACTCAGTCTCCTTGCGGGGCAAGTCATTCGCGGTCATTGCAGCCACACTCTGGAGTGATCCTCCTGTTACTCTGCACAAGACCCCTCTGCACAAGACCCCTCCGCACAAGACCCCTCCGCACAAGACCCCTCTGCACAAGACCCCTCTGCACAAGACCCCTCTGCACAAGACCCCTCTGCACAAGACCCCTCTGCACAGGACCCCTTTGCCAAGACCCCTCTGCACAAGATCCCTCTGCACAGGGCCCCTCTGCACAGGACCCCTCCGTACAGGACCCCTCCACACAAGACCCCTCCGCACAAGACCCCTCCGCACAAGACCCCTCCGCACAAGACCCCTCAGCACAAGACCCCTCTGCACAGGACCCCTCTGCCAAGATCCCTCTGCACAGGACCCCTCTGCACAGGATCCCTCTGCACAGGACCCCTCTGCACAGGACCCCTCTGCACAGGACCCCTCTGCACAGGACCCCTCTGCACAGGACCCCTCTGCACAGGATCCCTCTGCACAGGATCCTCTGCACAGGATCCCTCTGCACAGGGCCCCTCTGCACAGGACCCCTTTGCCAAGACCCCTCTGCACAAGATCCTCTGCACAAGATCCCTCTGCACAAGATCCTCTGCACAAGACCCCTCTGCACAAGACACCTCTGCACAAGACACCTCTGCACAAGACACCTCTGCACAAGACACCTCTGCACAAGACACCTCTGCACAAGACACCTCTGCACAAGACACCTCTGCACAAGACACCTCTGCACAAGACACCTCTGCACAAGATACCTCTGCACAAGATACCTCTGCACAAGATACCTCTGCACAAGATACCTCTGCACAAGACCCCTCTGCACAAGACCCCTCTGCACAAGACCCCTCTGCACAAGACCCCTCTGCACAAGACCCCTCTGCACAAGACCCCTCTGCACAAGACCCCTCTGCACAGGACCCCTCTGCACAGGACCCCTCTGCACAGGACCCCTCTGCACAGGACCCCTCTGCACAGGACCCCTCTGCACAGGATCCCTCTGCACAGGGCCCCTCTGCACAGGGCCCCTCTGCACAGGACCCCTTTGCCAAGACCCCTCTGCACAAGATCCTCTGCACAAGATCCCTCTGCACAAGATCCTCTGCACAAGATCCTCTGCACAAGATCCTCTGGACAAGACCCCTCTGCACAAGACACCTCTGCACAAGACACCTCTGCACAAGATACCTCTGCACAAGATACCTCTGCACACGATCCTCTTCACAAGATCCTCTTCACAAGACCCCTCTGCACAAGATCCCTCTGCACAGGACCCCTCCGCTACAGGACCCCTCCGCACAAGACCCCTCCGCACAAGACACCTCCGCACAAGACCCCTCCGCACAAGACCCCTCCGCACAAGACCCTCCGCACAAGACCCCTCCGCACAAGACCCCTCCGCACAAGACCCCTCCGCACAAGACCCCTCAGCACAGGACCCCTTTGCCAAGATCCCTCTGCACAAGATCCCTCTGCACAGGACCCCTCTGCACAGGACCCCTCTGCCCAAGATCCCTCTGCACAAGATCCCTCTGCACAGGACCCCTCTGCACAGGACCCCTCTGCACAGGATCCTCTGCACAGGATCCCTCTGCACAGGACCCCTCTGCACAGGACCCCTTTGCCAAGATCCCTCTGCACAAGATCCCTCTGCACAAGATCCCTCTGCACAAGATCCCTCTGCACAGGACCTCTCTGCACAGGACCCCTTTGCCAAGATCCCTCTGCACAAGATCCCTCTGCACAGGACCCCTCTGCACAGGACCCCTCTGCACAGGACCCCTCTGCACAGGACCCCTCTGCACAGGACCCCTCTGCACAGGATCCCTCTGCACAGGATCCCTCTGCACAGGATCCCTCTGCACAGGATCCCTCTGCACAGGATCCCTCTGCACAGGGCCCCTCTGCACAGGACCCCTTTGCCAAGACCCCTCTGCACAGATCCCTCTGCACAAGATCCCTCTGCACAAGATCCTCTGCACAAGATCCTCTGCACAAGATCCTCTGCACAAGATCCTCTGCACAAGACCCCTCTGCACAAGACCCCTCTGCACAAGACCCCTCTGCACAAGACCCCTCTGCACAAGATACCTCTGCACAAGATACCTCTGCACACGATCCTCTTCACAAGATCCTCTTCACAAGATCCCTCTGCACAAGATCCCTCTGCACAAGATCCCTCTGCACAAGACCCCTCTGCACAAGACCCCTCCGCACAAGACCCCTCCGCACAAGACACCTCCGCACAAGACCCCTCCGCACAAGACCCCTCCGCACAAGACCCCTCCGCACAAGACCCTCCGCACAAGACCCCTCCGCACAAGACCCCTCCGCACAAGACCCCTCCGCACAAGACCCCTCCGCATGAGACCCCTCCGCACAAGACCCCTCCGCACAAGACCCCTCCGCACAAGACCCCTCAGCACAAGACCCCTCTGCACAGGACCCCTCTGCACAGGACCCCTCTGCACAGGACCCTCTGCACGAGACCCCTCTGCACGAGACCCTCTGCACGAGACCCCTCTGCACGAGACCCCTCTGCACGAGACCCCTCTGCACGAGACCCCTCTGCACGAGACCCCTCTGCACGAGACCCCTCTGCACGAGACCCCTCTGCACGAGACCCCTCTGCACGAGACCCCTCTGCACGAGACCCTCTGCACGAGACCCCTTTGCCAGGACCCCTCTGCACAGGACCCCTCTGCACAGGACCCCTCTGCACAAGACCCCTCTGCACAAGACCCCTCTGCACAAGACCCCTCTGCACAAGACCCCTCTGCACAAGACCCCTCTGCACAAGACCCCTCTGCACAAGACCCCTCTGCACAAGACCCCTCTGCACGAGACCCTCTGCACGAGACCCCTCTGCACGAGACCCCTCTGCACAAGACCCCTCTGCACAAGACCCCTCTGCACGAGACCCCTCTGCACGAGACCCCTCTGCACGAGACCCCTCTGCACGAGACCCCTCTGCACGAGACCCCTCTGCACGAGACCCTCTGCACGAGACCCCTCTGCACGAGACCCCTCTGCACGAGACCCCTCTGCACGAGACCCTCTGCACGAGACCCCTCTGCCACGAGACCCCTCTGCACGAGACCCCTCTGCACGAGACCCCTCTGCACGAGACCCCTCTGCACGAGACCCCTCTGCACGAGACCCCTCTGCACAAGACCCCTCTGCACAAGACCCCTCTGCACAAGACCCCTCCGCACAAGACCCCTTTGCACAAGACCCCTCCGCACAAGACCCCTCCCGCACAAGACCCCTCCGCACAAGACCCTCCGCACAAGACCCCTCCGCACAAGACCCCTCCGCACAAGACCCCTCCGCACAGGACCCCTTTGTCAAGATCCCTCTGCACAGGACCCTTTGCCAAGATCCCTCTGCACAAGATCCCTCTGCACAGGACCCCTCTGCACAGGACCCCTCTGCACAGGACCCCTCTGCACAGGACCCCTCTGCACAGGACCCCTCTGCACAGGACCCCTCTGCACAGGACCCCTCTGCACAGGATCCCTCTGCACAGGATCCCTCTGCACAGGATCCCTCTGCACAGGACCCCTCTGCACAGGACCCCTTTGCCAAGACCCCTCTGCACAAGATCCCTCTGCACAAGATCCTCTGCACAAGATCCTCTGCACAAGACCCCTCTGCACAAGACCCCTCTGCACAAGACCCCTCTGCACAAGACCCCTCTGCACACGATACCTCTGCACACGATCCTCTTCACAAGATCCTCTTCACAAGATCCCTCTGCACAAGACCCCTCCGCACAAGACCCCTCCGCACAAGACCCCTCCGCACAAGACCCCTCCGCACAAGACACCTCCGCACAAGACACCTCCGCACAAGACCCCTCCGCACAAGACCCCTCCGCACAAGACCCCTCCGCACAAGACCCCTCCGCACAAGACCCCTCCGCACAGGACCCCTCCGCACTAGGACCCCTCCGCACAGGACCCCTCCGCACAGGACCCCTCTGCACAGGACCCCTCTGCACAGGACCCCTCTGCACAGGACCCCTCTGCACAGGACCCTCTGCACGAGACCCTCTGCACGAGACCCTCTGCACGAGACCCCTCTGCACGAGACCCCTCTGCACGAGACCCCTCTGCACGAGACCCCTCTGCACGAGACCCCTCTGCACGAGATCCTCTTCACGAGATCCTCTGCACGAGACCCCTCTGCACGAGACCCCTCTGCACGAGACCCCTCTGCACGAGACCCTCTGCACGAGACCCCTCTGCACGAGACCCCTCTGCACGAGACCCCTCTGCACGAGACCCCTCTGCACGAGACCCCTCTGCACGAGACCCCTCTGCACGAGACCCCTCTGCACGAGACCCCTCTGCACGAGACCCCTCTGCACGAGACCCCTCTGCACGAGACCCCTCTGCACGAGACCCCTCTGCACGAGACCCCTCTGCACGAGACCCCTCTGCACGAGACCCCTCCGCACGAGACCCCTCCGCTCGAGACCCCTCCGCTCGAGACCCCTCCGCACGAGACCCCTCCGCACAAGACCCCTCTGCACAAGACCCCTCTGCACAAGACCCCTCAGCACAAGACCCCTCTGCACAAGACCCCTCCGCACAAGACCCCTCCGCACAAGACCCCTCTGCACAAGACCCCTCTGCTGCTGCACTTTTAGGAAACCCTGGAAGACACAGCTTTTCAGGAGCCAACTTGTGGTTTTTCTTCGCTCTCGTAATTTCTTCTTCAGCTCTGGTAGCCCCAGGACACCTGAATAGGTATTTGTGTGCTCTATAAATGCTGTAACATAACATAACATATTATGCCTTCCAGATCACATGAAAGCTCTGTTTCTGCAATGGTGAAAGATGGCCTTGATGCTTCAAAGGAGCTTCACACTCCACAGCTACACACCACAGCTACACTCCTACCTTCCACAGCTACAGTCCTACACTCCACAGCTACAGTCCTACACTCCACAGCTACAGTCCTACACTCCACAGCTACACTCCACAGCTATACTCCTACACTCCACAGCTACAGTCCTACACTCCACAGCTACACTCCACAGCTACAGCCCTACACCCCACAGCTACACTCCTACACTCCACAGCTACAGTCCTACACTCCACAGCTACAGCCCTACACTCCACAGCTACAGCCCTACACTCCACAGCTACAGCCCTACGCTCCACAGCTACAGTCCTACGCTCCACAGCTACAGTCCTACGCTCCACAGCTACAGCCCTACGCTCCCACAGCTACAGCCCTACGCTCCACAGCTACACTCCACAGCTACAGTCCTACACTCCACAGCTACAGTCCTACACTCCACAGCTACAGTCCTACACTCCACAGCTACACTCCACAGCTACACTCCTACACTCCACAGCTACACTCCTACACTCCACAGCCCTACCCTCCACAGCTACAGCCCTACACTCCCACAGCTACAGCCCTACACTCCACAGCTACAGCCCTACACTCCACAGCTACAGTCCTACACTCCACAGCTACATCCCTACACTCCACAGCTACAGTCCTACACTCCACAGCTACAGTCCTACACTCCACAGCTACACTCCTACACTCCACAGCTACAGCCCTACACTCCACAGCTACACTCCTACACTCCACAGCTACACTCCTACACTCCACAGCTACACTCCTACACTCAACAGATACACTCCACAGCTACAGTCCTACACTCCACAGCTACACTCCTACACTCCACAGCTACAGCCCTACACTCCACAGCTACACTCCTACACTCCACAGCTACACTCCTACACTCCACAGCTACACTCCTACACTCAACAGATACACTCCACAGCTACAGTCCTACACTCCACAGCTACACTCCTACACTCCACAGCTACAGTCCTACACTCCACAGCTACACTCCACAGCTACAGTCCTACACTCCACAGCTACACTCCTACACTCCACAGCTACACCCCTACACTCCACAGCTACACCCCTACACTCCACAGCTACAGTCCTACACTCCTCAGCTACAGTCCTACACTCCACAGCTACAGTCCTACACTCCACAGCTACAGTCCTACACTCCACAGCTACACTCCACAGCTACAGTCCTACACTCCTTCACTCCACAGCTACACTCCTTCACTCCTTCACTCCACAGCTACACTCCTTCACTCCACAGCTACATTGCTTCACTCCACAGCTACACTGCTTCACTCCACAAAAACACTCCTACACTCCACAGCTACACTCCACAGCTACAGTCCTACACTCCACAGCTACAGTCCTACACTCCACAGCTACACTCCACAGCTACAGTCCTACACTCCACAGCTACAGTCCTACACTCCACAGCTACACTTCACAGCTACAGTCCTACACTACACAGCTACAGTCCTACACTACACAGCTACAGTCCTACACTACACAGCTACAGTCCTACACTCCTACACTCCACAGCTACACTCCTACACTCCTACACTCCACAGCTACACTCCTACACTCCACAGCTACACTCCTACACTCCACAGCTACAGTCCTACACTCCACAGCTACAGTCCTACACTCCACAGCTACACTCCACAGCTACAGTCCTACACTCCACAGCTACAGTCCTACACTCCACAGCTACAGTCCTACACTCCACAGCTACACTTCACAGCTACAGTCCTACACTACACAGCTACAGTCCTACACTACACAGCTACAGTCCTACACTCCTACACTCCACAGCTACACTCCTACACTCCACAGCTACACTCCTACACTCCACAGCTACACTCCACAGCTACAGTCCTACACTCCACAGCTACAGTCCTACACACCACAGCTACACTTCACAGCTACAGTCCTACACTCCACAGCTACAGTCCTACACTCCACAGCTACACTCCTACACTCCACAGCTACACTCCTACACAGCTACACTCCTACACTCCACAGCTACAGTCCACAGCTACAGTCCTACACTCCATAGCTACACGCCAAGCTACACTCTATAGCTACACGCCACAGCTACACTCTATAGCTACACACCACAGCTACACTCTATAGCTACACGCCACAGCTACACACTCCACAGCTACACTCCTACACTCCACAGCTACAGACCTACACTCCATAGCTCCACGCCACAGCTACACTCTATAGCTACATGCCACAGCTACATATTTCACAGCTACACTCCACAGCTACACTCTGTAGCTACACACCACAGCTACACACTCTACAGCTACACTCCTACACTCCACAGCTACAGTCCTACACCCCATAGCTACATGCCACAGCTACACTCTATAGCTACATGCCACAGCTACACGCCACAGCTACACACTCCACACCACATCTACACACTCCACAGCTACACTCCTACACTCCACTGCTACGCACTCCACAGCTACACTCCTACACTCCATAGCTACACAGTAAACATCTACACTCCATACTTACACTCCACAGCTACAGTACTCTCCTTCAAAAGGCATGCCTGGATGGGGCCACTGAATTTTCTGGAGACATGAAGACCACCCTAACGGATAAGCCATTTGATAACAAGAGGCTTTTTGGCACAAAAAAAACCAGGCTCCTCTTTGGAGCCCTTCGTGAGCAGTCGCACTTAGGCTCGCCTGTTGGGACTGGCTAAACAATTCCACCAGAAGTAAGATTGTTTTGCAGATTTTCAGGGACCGCACTTCTAACCAGTGGGAAACTTCACAGCCAAATGAAACCCTGAAGCAATCCTGCCTTCATTTCACAGGAGAGTTGTATCCAAGGGATGCCAGCAGCTTCTGTTTCCCCTTCTTCAGCTGCTTGACAGCCACAATGATCCACCCTCGCTCCCCCATAAGGTCCTGTTCACTGGGGGGGATTCCCTCATGAGTCCATTACCATGGATCGCTGGGTGCTGTGGTTAGTCTGCAAGGGTTGTTCTCCCCTTTGTCTCCACTATTCTCCACATCATCCATCTCCCAAACATTGGACGTCACCCAAGCCTCGGTCTTAGGGGTGGAAGCCTTAGCTGTGATACCAATAAGGACCACAGAAGCGGTGCCAGTAAGGGATCTCCTGAAAAGCTTGTGGTGTGCAGAAGTAAGAACCAAGACAGACAGGGGAAGGCATTAACTTTGTTCCCATATATCAACATGGAGAGTGCTGGGACCAGACAGTGGCAGCTGGGGCACGCTGTCTGGGTGGAAGTGGGCATGAACAAAGGTCAGAAGAGTCCTTCCTGGTCCATGTAAGCAGACTCAGAAGGAAGTCACATTGCCTTGCAACACCGTGTTGTAAGGTTCTCGCTTTTGATGGTCTGCACTAGGCCCTTGGTATCCACCATGTTTGTTTTATTTTCCATTCCTGTGGTCCCCTCACACTAGGGGTTGCCCTGCTCCTGCTCCCCCTGGGGTTTGTTGCTATAACCTGTGTTGCCCCTCCCCTCCCCCCCCCCCCAAGCAGGCTGTCTGCTCCTTTCGATAGTTCCTGGTTGCTCCAGCGCTTCTTGATGTCACTACACCAGAGAAGCATGTAAGACTTCAGAGATATATATGGCATTCTATGCATCTTACATTTGGCTCTTGAATACCTTTGTATATAAATCTGTTCTATCACAGTCACTGTCTTTGATGGTTGTTTCCCTCCTGCTGAGACCTCCCCTGTTGGGCAGAGACGTTGCCCGCGACACCTCACATTTAGCCCCGCAAACCGTTTCAGGGGCACTTGCCATGGGCTCTTGGGGCACACTAGTGTGGAGGTTTGGGACTCATCTAAATTCTCTGCTACTCACTTGGTTCCTGACAGTGCCCTTACAGGAAAGGGGCACAGGATTCTATGGCTTCCAATTCTTGGTCTCCAAGAAGGTTTGGGGCCTCCAGCCCATTTTAGACTTAAACTTGTTTTTCGATCAGAACAAATTCCAGCCGCTGTTCTTGAGACAGGTTCTCCTGCCTCTGAATGAACAGGATTAGAAGATGTTTCTGGATCTCCATCTGCCGACCCTCTTCACTCCCAGGCATTACCATCACTTCATAGTGGGACGTCAGCACTGCCAGTTTGAGGTACTACCTCCTGGCCTCACAACCTCTGCACGAGACTTCCCCAAGATGCTTCTCGTTGTGGGGAATTCCCTCAGGCAGTCCGGAGCCTATGAATGTTCATACTCGAGGTGACTGGCTGGCGAAAGTAGGGTGCCCCGCTCTGTCCTCTAACAATCTGGGGCACACACTGACCTGAGTCAATGGCTGCGGCTCTCCATCAACCAGCAGAAGTTCCACCTTACCCAGACTCAGAGGTTGGCTTTTGTTGTGACAACCTGGACGCAACCTGCACGAAGGCTTTTCAAAGGATTGCAGCTATCGGGGATACGCGCCCCATATTTCTAAATCCAACTCAGATTCTGGTTCTTTGCCTGTTGGGGGTTTATGGCCTTGTGCATCCTTCTAGTGCCACACGTCAAGTGGCGGATGTGGTCTCCCCAGTGGCTTCAGCACCAGAGAACCCTCTCTGCTCACATGAAGAACCTCCACTCTGCCCTTCCAGACCTCGAACGGTGGCTATGCACCTCAAGCCTCACTTGGTTCACTCCTGGAGTCCTCGCAGTCACAGGCCTCCATTGTTAACAACGCCACCTCGTTTGCAGGGGCGCTCGTCTGGAGGAGGTGATGATGTCAGGCCTTTGTTCCCCATTGGAACAAGGAATCAATGTGTTGGGGTTCTTTTCTTAGCACCAAAGGGACTTCTTCCTGACATGTCAGGCACGTTGTGCATGCTCTTTTGGGCAACAGTACAGCTTTTTGTGGCTGGGGCTTTCCTGCATTGTCTCTGTTCTGCACCCTACACTTACCAACACATGCTAGTGTCGGCATGCCTGCTGAGTGAGCGATCATAGGGCCTGCTTTATGCATGTTCTCAGATTCCGCTGATCATAAAAGTTCTCCAGAAGGTGTTAGAGGGGTGAGAGGGTGGTGCACAGCTGATTATCATCACCCTGGATTGAGCCAGGAGGCTTTGATAAAGTGATCGGTTTGACCTCGGTATTCAGCGTCCCTTCTTCGCCCAGACAGAGCAGATATGCATCCACAGCATGCTGGTCAGGTCCTCCACCTAAAAGCTCAGATGTGTCGCCTACATGCGTGTAGATTGAGAGGTGCCAGCAAAGGGCTTGTACCCTAAAGCGAGAGGTAGCAGGTGTCCTCTTAGCTGCCTAGAAACTTACCACCAAGAGTGTCTTCACTGGATGTTGGAAAGGTTTGTTCCTGGGTGCTCGCTGCAGACTTAAACTCTTTCAAAGTGGGTCTATCTGACATTCTGTGCTTTCCTCTTTCCCTCTCTCAACAGGGTTTGGAGACTTCAACCATAAAGGGACACTTGGCCACACTGTCTGCCTTTTTATGCTTTACTAGTTAAGGTAACCCCTGCTGGCTTGGTTCCTACAAGGTCTGCAGTATTTTTTCTGCTGATGTCTTTTGTTGTTCCACAGTAGGACTTATATTTGGTTTTGACTGTCTTCATGGCATTATTGTTCAAACCAATGCACATTTGTTGCATTTGTCCTGTGACCCTAAAGACTGTCTTTATGGTGGCAATTACTTAGGTTCATGGGTCAGATACTTAAATGCTCTGAAGTGGTGGCTGGAAAGTCCACCGATTAGAGGGGCGGGAAAAATGTTTAATGCATTTGTAAAGAAGCACATAAATACAATTACATACAAAAAGGAAATAAAAAGGAACTTACCACATTTCCGGAGACACGTCCTCTGGTCATCGTCTCCTCCTCACATCACATCCAGCTGGGCTTAACCAATCATGGTGCTGCATGTGAGCAGTGCACTCATTGGTGGGAGCAGCCTCTCTCGACGCTCCCAAGGACACTGGAGGCTTGTGTAGGCTCTCAGCCTGGTTGTCTAAGACAGCCGGGTTGAGAGGCTTGTAATGTGCATGTTAGGCTAGGCCTAACAAAAGGGACGGGGACGGCAAAAGGGACATGTGCACTATAAACTAGTGCACAGTCAGGCAGCCCACCACTGCTGCCACTCAGCAGGCCCCGCCCCTTCCCACCGCTGCTGCCACTCATCAGGCTCCGCCCCTTCCCACCACTGCTGCCACTCAGCAGGCCCCGCCCCTTCCCACCACTGCTGCCACTCAGCAGGCCCCACTCCTTCCCACCACTGCTGCCACTCAGCAGGCCCTGCCCGTCCTGACACTTGGTTCAGGACGGGTTGACAGAAAATAAAATTGTAATGAATTAACTTCATTACCATTTTATCCTTCGTTCTCTGGGGCAATTAAGTGAGCCGACGCTTCTCCCTTCAAATGCAGGAGCTGCCACTGATGCTCTGTTGGGCCAGCCACAGTTTGCTTCATTCTATGCATACTCGCTGGTGCTGCACTCTTGACCCTCTTTTCCACCAAAGGTGAGGTCCACTGTCCACGAGTCAGTCTAGCACCCTTCCATCGTTCCTCCACGTCCTTCCAAGTCGGAGGATCGGTTGCAGAGTCTTGGGCCCAGATGAGCCGTCTCCTACTATGTTGATCAACATGATCAGTGTGTGTGTGGATTTCCAGCTTTCTATTGGTTTTGGTGTGGCTAACAAAGGCACAGAATTGTTTAGAGATTATAGCCCGCTGCCAAGGTCTATACCTGTTGTTAAAGGCCCTGAACCCAAGTTAGAGGCTTGAGCCGTAGGCGAGGGCTTATAGTGAGGGAGAGGGCCGTTAACAACCGGTACAGCCTGAGGCAGGAGGGCTATAAGGCTATTAGCACATTCCACCCAGTAAGGGTAAAATATTCTAAATTAAGAGGGTGAAACATGAAAACAAACATTAGACTGTTAGAGCTCTAGGCTTCTACCAGCCATTATAAGCCCAGAGCTACTCCATTGTCTTAAATGGAGCTCTCAACATTCCAATGTTCTAATATAGCCTTAGAGCCCGCCATAGCGGGCTCTACCAGCCATTAAAAGCCCGCTACAGCATTTCGGCAAGGGCCTTTAACAAGGGAGTGGGCCTTTAATGGCTGGTAGAACTCGCTACGGAGCTCTAAGGCTATTAGAGCATTCCGCCCTTAGAGGGCAGAATGTTCTAATTTGTAAAACAAAGGCCTCGCTGAGCCAGAGGTGGTTGAAATCCCCTTGGGCTCCATGAGGCCTTTTGTTAACAGCTGCAGCTGTGAACAAACATTGGATTGTTGGTGCTCTGGGCTTATACCGGACATAAGAAGCCCGGAGCACTCCATTGTTTTCAATGGAGCTCCCAACATTTCAATGTTCTAATCTGCATTAAGATCTGCTATGCATTCACCATTGAAGAATGTGCAGTTCACACGCTGTGCACACGCTAACAGAGCCATGGTGGCTTCTACTGCCTTGACCAGGGATCCTGTGGCCGATATTTGTCCTGGCAGTCACGCCTTCAATATATACATTTGCCAAGCGTCATTGCCAAGTGGCTCAGGCACTACTGCTTTGGGGCACATTTGTAGGGTGTGAAATGTGCAGGAAGAAGTATCTATCAGAAGAAACAGTTACCTACCTTCAAGAACTATATTTCTGGTGGATACCCCCCTCCCCGATTCCTCACCACCCCCCTCTCCAACTTCTGAGATGGTGGCGTTCATGGTAAGGTTCCTAGGTATCCAACTTTTACTTTGTAGTATCATGGGCATAGTTTCAACCTCTTTCGGTTCCTCTCCGTCCACCTCGGTTGTGCGTGGAATGCCATCTATATGCTGGTATTGTCACTGTCTGAATGCAAGTGGAATCACTTGGCACTAACTGGCAGTGCTGTAGAGCTGTTGCCAGACGAAGAAGACCCTGGACCCAATCTGGTAACAAACGTAACTACTCACCGATAACCCAAGTTGGCGCGTTTCACCAGTTTTCAGTGCCCGAGCGAATATGTAAGATCTGATAGCAACCCTGAATGCAGAAACATGTAAGCCTCTCTTTTTAACTTTATGGATGGCGATGTAAATAAAATGCTGTAGAACCCACTCTAACAGAATTTTAATGGAAATCTGATGGTTTACATTCAATATCTTTTGGATTTTGCAACACAATAAGCCACAGGATGTACTAGTAAAGATACTGCAACATCAGCACTTACAATGGGACCAACAAGAACAGCTAAACTAGCCCAATATCACCAGACTGGAGACAACACTGCAAGAAGGTGAAAGCCAGAAGGCAAGCCTTCTCTCTTCATGCTCCCAGCATCTGGAACAACATCCCTACTGACATCAGCACCAACTCTACAATTCAGAAAAAGAGTTGCAGACCCACCTCTGACCTGGCAATCACCCTGAACTTTCCCCCGAGGATTGTATCGTGGGGAAGCCCATGTCCCCCTGTTCAGCGCTCCGCAGCGTTCGAGCTCCACCAACACCAATGCATACATACACTCGCATCATCAATAAAATAGCGCGTCTTCTGTCTACTCAGTATATTTCCCGAAGACGATACTTTGGAGACAATGGAGGTAACCGACTAGTCTCTCTCTTGCTCCTCCGCTAAGGAGAGGGAGGGTTTCCTGAACAGGAAAGAGTGACCCAGGGGATTACTATGAGATCATTCTGTGCTGAAGCTGGAACAGGCAGTAAGACCAGTGCACCGCTTGTACTGTTACCAGTTGTGAGTGCCCTTTTGAGATAGTGGTGATTGACGTTGTTGGTATCCTACAGCCTCCCATAAACTCTGGCACCTAGTGTATTCAATAAGTATTTACCCCTATGGAAGCTAGGGAACTCATTGGAAAATTCAGTTGGATTGTGCTTTGTAATAGGGGCACAAACTTCCGGTCTTATGTGAAGGCCATGTGGGGTGTAGGGGGTATGACAAACCAGTTTTCAACTTCTTACCACCCCCGGATCAATGGTTTTCTGGAAAATTTCAACAAGACCCTGAAAACAATGAGGGCTTCAGAAGAACCCCTCACGAGGGCAGTGCTATGAAACAGAGTGGGTTTGGCCCTTTTGAACTGTGAAGGAAGTTTGGAAGGGCAACCCTAGACACCTGTCCATGAAGTGGCGGGCGATGTGCCCACCCACCTCCATAGAAATATGGGCCACCTTACGACAAAAGCAAGGGCGGCCTTCCTGCCAGCCCGGAGGTGATGGATAAAGGAACAGTATGATCCTGAAGCCAGTCTGTTCCTGGGCTCTTGAGGACAAATGGAACGGCACCAACAAAGTTCTAAAGAACATTTCAGACATCAGCGCCTAGCGGACCTAGGTGCCAGCATGGATGCGCTTATGGTGTTCCACTGGAATAGGCTACAACCTCCGGAGGCCGCGTTTGGTTCCATCCATTAGAGAGGTCCGGGACGGCAGGGAGCCCTTCCCTGACTTGCTGCCAGTTTAAGAAAAGGGCTGCTCTGTAGAGCAAGTCATACTCGCTTCAGATCCGACACCAGCCCCACAGGCAAAACACAAGGTAGAGCTGGGCCACTGTGACCACGTATTCCTATGAACCCATTGTTAAATCCGGTCAGTCCATAACATTGATACTGGTCACAGAATGTCAGAAAATATTCAGATGAGCATAAAAATGTGGTAGTTAGATGCTGGACCCAAGTCCTTGGCCTGGCCAATGGTTCTCACGCCAAAGTAAGGATCGACTTACCTGCACTTCTGTTGGACTAACAAGACCTCAACACCTTCACTAAAACTGATGCCAGGAACCTTCAGCACCATCTGGGTCAAGGAACCAGCCCATCGCTGTCCAACACTGAAGAGCTTGCTCTGTCCCCTATGCCCATAAGGTGCCTGCACTCACCTCTACAGCAGTCCCTGGAGGTCAAAGGAAATCTGGATTTGGTTTGGGACTCATCTCAGTGGCTGGGAGAGGGAACACTATTTCCAGAGCTGTTGGGACTGCATTCCAAGCTGTAGCTTTTGTGGAAATGTTGCAGTTTAAAGCTCTGGGTAAGACAAGGCCAGTAACCAATGATCCACTACACCCTCTAGTGGGCTCCCCCAAGTGCCGTCAGAGACTCTTGACGACAGTTGTGGCGATACAGCCCCCACCTCAACTTCTGACCACAAACTAAGGCACGTCGAGTGCACTGGCACAGTAGGTAGCTGCTGTCCCCAACCCGGAGCCCAGCGTACTCTGAATTCCAGTGCACTGACTGTTCCCCACAACTGGGCACTAGTGACCAGAAACTGTGTTATCTCCTAGATACCAAAAAACCTTTCTGGACAAGGAACTATCAGGAATAGCAACCAATGCCTTTCACGGAGTCCTGCACCCTCTCTATGGCACCCTTGGATAGCAAGAAGCATTTCTCCTGTGGCAGAATTCTCTTTCGAATTTGATTCTGATGTGCATGCAGATGGGGAGGAAAGAACAGGTAGTGTGTAGCCTGTTTAAACAATTTGCAAGACCCACCTGTCTGATGTGAAGAATCTCCAACCCGGGGTACTGCTGGATCCTTGCCCCCACTGACTGGGCATGTGCCGCTGAGGGGAAACTAAAGTGGTTTGTTCCCCGTTGTAGCAGGGGAAGAGGAGTTGGAAGAATTGTGCCTCTACTGGCCTGTGCATTACCTGCACGCATTTTACCGGTCCAGGATTGTCCAATGAGACTCTCCGGAGTGGGGTGTTTGATGAGAAAATCCAGATCACCAGTCGCCGGCCGATTACGTCAGTCCCCCTGCCTGCTAGCAGGTAGCCATGACCATTGTTTCAATCAGGGAGACATCAAAGACTCTTTGATGCTATCATTAAATGGAGGTAAGGGCTCGGATATTGCCAGCCCGGCTGTAAAATATTGGTCAATGCATTTGTCTCAATGGAGAGGAGCTGTCATTCTAGTCCTGCAGCTGCCCTCCCAATCACCAGTGCGAATGAGGGACTTTCTTCCATCAGCGGCCCATGTGGTGGGTCAAGCTCTCTCTCTAGGGAGGTAATATGCACACTGGTGTTTTGTAAAAAAAAAAAGTATGCAGTATCATCAGTATAATGAGGGGTGAGTAGGCCGGTTTGGACCCAAGGCACAGCCGCACAACGTCACCTATTAGCTCGCGGGAGCACTGCTACAAAAGTCTCCAGGTCCAGTCTGGTGCCCAGGGGATATATTCAGAGGTGAGGAATCAGCAGTTAGAAGAATCCATCGGAAACCCTGAGCAGCAATGTAGGCTGAGAGGAGGACGCGGAGTCATCCAACAGGACTGGAATCTTAGGGCCTACACATGACAAATCAATACGACAAGGCAGTGGGGAGAGCTGCGACCAGCATTTCACTCAGCGAGATGAGCCAAAAGTCATCTTCTGTCTTCACCAGCAGAATAAGAAGGGTTGTGTTCCTTAAACAGAAGTCACTTGTCAGGCAAAGTCCAGAGTGTCGAGTCCAGGTCAGAGGAATTGTGTCCAGGTCTCAGGATCACATTTTTTTTTATTGTGCTCACTTTAGGGGCTTACATGTGTGTGTGTTCTGTAGGACACATCTGGAAGACTGTCTAGTTCTGGACACTGCATCTGGAGTACTGATGTGAATTACTGAGATCAGCATGGAACAGTGTAAAGAGTTCTTGAGGTCACATTTGGACTCCTGTGGCCAGGAGTAGAACTTCAACTGAAGTATTACACCCAGTTCTAACAATGACATCTTAAGTACTACTGTTTTATCTAGAAAAGACCTTAAGTATTGTGTGGTTCGGGATGCCACATCTAGAGTATTGTGCACAGTTCGAAAGATTACATTAAGATCCAGATCACATGGGACTCTTCCATGATATAGACACTCTGCTCACACATGTAGAAAGACCAAACTCCAACACTATATGGAGACCCTGACATATCGTAAAGCTTGTGTGGTGAGAGAAAACATCCTGTCAGAGGTACCTTGGGCCTTCAGTCGTTCCTGGATCAGACACCGTGCCTTTACTATTAGATGAGAAGCCACAGGCTAGTGATGCTGCTCTCATGGAAATGAAATGAGACCCCTGGCTTGTTTACAAGCGTCGTCACCCGCAAGGGAGTTTTAGATAAGCTGACGGCATGCAATGTCTCCAGAGTGGGTCACTATTTGGTGTCATGCCTTCCACTGAGACAAAGACGGCCCACAGTTGCCACCAGTTCTACTCCAGGCTACTGAAGAGACAGGATCTCGCGGTGGCATCGCAGTTCAGGGCACAGGTGTGGCCTGGTTTCCGTTGAGTAAGACCGTCGGCTTTGTGACTCACCCAACCTTTCCCATACTACAACCACCCAGTGCGAGCTTTGCGACTCTGTTAAAGGGAGAAAGATTTATAACAACCAGAAGTACTAAACACTTTGAAATCCACTACCTGACAGGACAGTGCGGTTCACACCAGTATCAATAAAATAACCAGAACTTGGGTTTTTAGACAACACCAGGAATGGTAGCTCTTTCCCATGAGCTCTGGTAACAGGTGGTGCTTGTACCCAATGCTACGCATTTCGTTGATGTCAGGAGGATGAGTGCGACCGCCAGGACTGGAACCTGCAGATTACATGCTGCTCCATCAATGATGCAGTGGAAGATGCAATGGACAAGTGCTGAGTTTAGCTTGGGAAAGTGCCAAGTTTCGGATGTGTGCTGTCACAAGTCTCTCTAATGGGACCTGAGAAGGACAACATGGAGGTGGGAGAGGGACAGGTGTGGGGTTCATCAATGGAGAAGTACGAGCCGAGATCGACTTGAGATTCTTTGGCTCCACCAACAAATTCCATCTGTCCTGCTAGACCAATGGATTGTTGTGAGACGCACATTTCTAGTTAAGCGCAGTGAGTACAGATGGAGGTCGAAGCACTGTCTGAGGCAATGTCCTGACAAGTTGGCATCAGATTGGCTTTGGGGGCTGCAGGCAGAGAAGGAGCTGCCCCTCTAACCTATTCTAACTTCAAAAATACTACTGCATGTATGACAGGTTAGGGGTTTGACAGAATTGGAGCCACAATTAAAAGTCACCAACTGGGTACAAAATCAAACACCAAAATAAAGCGATTCTGAAAGCGATATGTGGGAGTGGGCTACCCAGAAACAAATACATCAGCGCACAGGAGACAATGAGGAAGGGACACCATATGTGGTATGGCACGCTCAATAAATATCACTCAAGGAAAGCAAGAGAGAAACAGACGGAAGAACAGGAAAACACTTCACAAGCCACACCATTATGGCTCAGAAGTTAACACTCACATCTGAGACTCTAACAGCAGCAGCAATGGACCCCGGTGCTCGCTCCAAGCCCCTCAGCGGGACGGAACGATGGATCACTCAGTCTCACTGAGCATCAGGAAACAAAATGGGCCACGCAGTTAGTCTTGGAGTGACCGCCTTTCTTGAGCTTCTGAACTTCGCTGCGGACCATGTTTTGAGGACGAGGACATGTTTTTCACTTTGCCTTGAAGGCTGCGTCCACTTATCATGCACATTCCTTGGTGCCCTAAGAGTCATTCAGACCCTGTTAGTTGTGCTACAGACTTGCTCTATTGTTGAGGTCGCCCAGCAGCACTGACGTCCGCATCCTAGAGTTGCACATTCACACAGCCCCTTTTCCCTCCTAAAGCTGAACTCAATCGTGTTTCAAAGTCATTTGTACTTTGGAGAAAGTCTACTGGAAGGCCCCTAAACCTGGATGTATCGGATGATTTCACTGAGGTCATATCCGGTCACAGCAAAGGCGTTTCCTTCCGGGTCACAGAAGCGACAGCCGCTGATCTGAGCATCAGTTACACACTCTGAATGGCAGTGTTCAATCTAGAAAAAGAGAGAGGGCAGGAGAGAGGTTTTATATGCAGGACTGGCTTTGGTAAAGCACTTATGTGAAGTCACAGCACCAACAAACTGCCTAGAGAACGAGTCTTCTACAACCCCTTAACCCTGGAACTTAAGAACTGACTCCCGAGCTGGACAGAGCAAGTCCCATCTCTAAAAGAGTAACACAGATTCAGCAGCTGGCGCCCTTAGGAACCTCTACCACGATAAAGTATATTTATTGATCTGCACCTGGGATGTCTTAGCTGACAGCAACACTCTCTCTGCACTGGCACACTGGCTACAGCCAGAGCCCTGTTCCCACACAACTAGTGATGCAAGACTCTCTCTGCAATGGCACACTGGCTGCAGCCGGAGCCCTGTGCCCACACAACTAGTGATGCAAGATTCTCTCTGCACTGGCACACTGGCTGCAGCCAGAGCCCTGTTCCCAAACAACTAGTGATGCAAAACTCTCTGCACTGGCACACTGGCTGCAGCCAGAGCCCTGTTCCCACACAACTAGTGATGCAAGACTCTCTGCACTGGCACACTGGCTACAGCCAGAGCCCTGTTCCCAAACAACTAGTGATGCAAAACTCTCTGCACTGGCACACTGGCTACAGCCGGAGCCCTGTGCCCACACAACTAGTGATGCAAGACTCTCTCTGCACTGGCACACTGGCCGCAGCCAGAGCCCTGCTCCCACACAACTAGTGATGCAAGACTCTCTCTGCACTGGCACACTGGCCGCAGCCGGAGCCCTGCTCCCACACAACTAGTGATGCAAGACTCTCTCTGCACTGGCACACTGGCCCCAGCCAGCGCCCTGTTCCCACACAACTAGTGATGCAAGGCTCTCTCTGCACTGGCACACTGGCTGCAGCCAGAGCCCTGTTCCCAAACAACTAGTGATGCAAAACTCTCTGCACTGGCACATTGGCTGCAGCCAGAGCCCTGTTCCCACACAACCAGTGATGCAAGACTCTCTCTGCACTGGCACACTGGCTGCAGCCGGAGCCCTGTGCCCACACAACTAGTGATGCAAGACTCTCTCTGCACTGGCACACTGGCCGCAGCCGGAGCCCTGATCCCACACAACTAGTGATGCAAGACTCTCTCTGAACTGGCACACTGGCCGCAGCCAGAGCCCTGTTCCCACACAACTAGTGATGCAAGACTCTCTCTGCATTGGCACACTGGCTGCAGCCAGAGCCCTGTTCCCACACAAGTAGTGATGCGAGACTCTCTCTGCACTGGCACACTGGCTGCAGCCAGAGCCCTGCTCCCACACAACTAGTGATGCAAGACTCTCTCTGCACTGGCACACAAACCAGACTCTCTCTGCACTGGCACACTGCCCGCAGCCAGAGCCCTGTTCCCACACAACTAGTGATGCAAGACTCTCTGCACTGGCACACTGGCTGAAGCCAGAGCCCTGTTCCCACACAACTAGTGATGCAAGACTCTCTCTGCACTGGCACACTGGCTGCAGCCGGAGCCCTGTGCCCACACAACTAGTGATGCAAGACTCTCTCTGCACTGGCACACTGGCTGCAGCCAGAGCCCTGTTCCCAAGCAACTAGTGATGCAAAACTCTCTGCACTGGCACACTGCTGCAGCCAGAGCCTTGTTCCCACACAACTAGTGATGCAAGACTCTCTGCACTGGCACACTGGCTACAGCCAGAGCCCTGTTCCCAAACAACTAGTGATGCAAAACTCTCTGCACTGGCACACTGGCTGCAGCCAGAGCCCTGTTCCCACACAACTAGTGATGCAAGACTCTCTGCACTGGCACACTGGCTACAGCCGGAGCCCTGTGCCCACACAACTAGTGATGCAAGACTCTCTCTGCACTGGCACACTGGCTGCAGCCGGAGCCCAGTTCCCACACAACTAGTGATGCAAGACTCTCTGCACTGGCACACTGGCTGCAGCCAGAGCCCTGTTCCCACACAACTAGTGATGCAAGACTCTCTCTGCACTGGCACACTGGCTACAGCCGGAGCCCTGTACCCACACAACAGTGATGCAAGACTCTCTCTGCACTGGCACACTGGCCGCAGCCAGAGCCCTGCTCCCACACAACTAGTGATGCAAGACTCTCTCTGCACTGGCACACTGGCCGCAGCCAGAGCCCTGTTCCCACACAACTAGTGATGCAAGACTCTCTCTGCACTGGCACACTGGCTGCAGCCAGAGCCCTGTTCCCAAACAACTAGTGATGCAAAACTCTCTGCACTGGCACACTGGCTGCAGCCGGAGCCCTGTTCCCACACAACTAGTGATGCAAGACTCTCTCTGCACTGGCACACTGGCTGCAGCCAGAGCCCTGTTCCCAAACAACTAGTGATGCAAAACTCTCTGCACTGGCACACTGGCTGCAGCCAGAGCCCTGTTCCCAAACAACTAGTGATGCAAAACTCTCTGCACTGGCACACTGGCTGCAGCCGGAGCCCTGTGCCCACACAACTAGTGATGCAAGACTCTCTCTGCACTGGCACACTGGCTGCAGCCAGAGCCCTGTTCCCACACAACTAGTGATGCAAGACTCTCTCTGCACTGGCACACTGGCCGCAGCCGGAGCCCTGATCCCACACAACTAGTGATGCAAGACTCTCTCTGAACTGGCACACTGGCTGCAGCCAGAGCCCTGTTCCCACACAAGTAGTGATGCAAAACTCTCTGCACTGGCACACTGGCTGCAACCGGGGCCCTGTGCCTACACAACTAGTGATGCAAGACTCTCTCTGCACTGGCACACTGGCTGCAACCGGGGCCCTGTGCCCACACAACTAGTGATGCAAGACTCTCTCTGCACTGGCACACTGGCCGCAGCCGGGGCCCTGTTCCCACACAACTAGTGAATCAAGACTCTCTCTGCACTGGCACACTGGCTGCAGCCGGGGCCCTGTGCCCACACGACTAGTGATGCAAGACTCTCTCTGCACTGGCTGCAGCCAGAGCCCTGTGCCCACACAACTAGTGATGCAAGACTCTCTCTGCACTGGCACACTTGCTGCAGCCGGAGCCCTGTGCCCACACAACTAGTGATGCAAGACTCTCTCTGCACTGGCACACTTGCTGCAGCCGGAGCCCTGTGCCCACACAACTAGTGATGCAAGACTCTCTCTGCACTGGCACACTGGCTGCAGCCGGGGCCCTGTGCCCACACAACTAGTGATGCCAGTATGTCGCTTGACTCGATTGTCTGTAATGATGTTGTGGCATGTAAACGAGGGTGCCACAGAGAATATGTATACTGTTTCTTGTTCAATAGAATAGGTGTGGTACTATTTAAACAAGGGCGCCCGACATGATATGAATTGCGTTTTCTGTTTTCAGTGTCTATTTTTGGGAAATAAAGAGTCTATTGAAGTGTTATCAGTTTTTATGCATTATATTGATCCGTTTTTATGCATTTCAACCTGTAAATATCTGTCAGAGATGGTGTTTTTGTGGTGTTTACAAAATGCATTCATATAATGCTTTTACTGTAGCAACCCTAAAACGGACAGATGGTGGTACCTAGAGACACATTTGGGTAGCACAGACTGCCGCTCTTGTATATTTTACCTGTTTTTCTAGAAAATGTGTTGTCTCACTGAAAAAACAGTCTCCTCCAACTTTGTAGTACCAAAATATGTGGCACAACCGCAAAACATAAAAAAAACTCTGATTAAAGACATTAATCTAAAATACATCTGTAGGAAGGTGGAATCTGACTATATGGTTGCCCCCACTTTTTTTATGGTGTTTTGCTGGTTTATGACTTAGTTGGACTGGGATCCTGCTATTCAGGGCCCCAGTCTATCTGCTTTCTCTGTAAAAAGGTTTCCATGTGCCTTAGGCACATCACTGATTGGGATCTGGAGTGCCCTTATAAGTCCCTAGTATATGGTATACTATGTACCAAGGGCATAGGTACCTCAGAGGCCTGCCAGGGGCTGCAGCATGTATTATGCCACCCCTGGAAGGCCATCCAAACTGACACCACAGGTCTGCTACTGCAGCCTGGGTAAGGTGGTGCATGCACCCCTTACTGTGATATAGGTTACCTATATCACGAAATACATACACACATATAAACCTATAAGTCACTCCTAAGGCAGGCCTTAACAATTCTAAAGGCAGAGTGCGTGGTTCCTATGTGAGAGGGTGCCCCTGCATGAGCAGGGCCCCTCTGCAGCGTTCGGAGACCATCTCTGATGCTGTTTGTAGTGCAGCCTGACCATATACTCTTAAGCGCATTATATCCTCGCGGTAAAATGCTAACTTTGGAATGGCTGCACCTAAACATGTCGTGTTTGGTGTCAAACATCTTGGAATACTACCCCCCCGCCAATCCTGGCGGCGGGGAGTAGCATTCCACCCTTCTAGAGGGAAAGACATGTTAACTCTGACTAGTCCGGTAACTTCTTTCCAGAGCCCTGGCATCACAAAATGGATGCTGCTGCCACAGACACGAGTCTGGCCTCCTGCTGCTGGACGAAACTCCGGCAGGGGAGGCCTGGACAATAGGTTTCCTGTCCCAGGGAGGTGTGACCACCTCCCCAGACAGGATAATGTGTATTGGGGCTGGGCGGGAGCACTTTCGGGTGCTTTGAAGTCCTGCACTGGGGGCACATTTGGTGTCCCTGTGCATACCCCAGTTCAAACCGGATCAGGGGCTTGCAGCCCCTGCTTTGGCGCGAACTGGACAAAGGGAAAGGGGTGTAGCCACCCCTCTGCCCTGACCCACCCATAGGTGGGGCCACAGAGTAGTCCAACCCCTATTTTTAGAATAAAGGTAGGAACCCAGTCCTTAGGACTTTAGATTATACCTGGACGAAACTCTGAAACTGAATCCTGGACCTTCGACGCTCTACGACAAGATTAGAGGACTGAAGAATCTCCCTTGGGGTCAAGGAGTGACTCCCCTGCTTGGCAGGCACCAAAGAAGCATCTGTCCGGTTCGCATTTCTGAAGCTCCCGTCGGACGCCGAAGTCATCGCATCACCAGAGGTGGATTCTCAGACTTCCCCGAGGCTACCCTGAGTCCCCAGCAAAGCTGAGGCCCGTGGCTATCGTGGGTGACTTGAGACCGTGACCCCTGGACACCGAGCACATTTGCAAGTGCATCATCTTCTGGGTCTCCCAAGAAGTCGTGCTTTGGGCTCCGAGTAGCCCTAGCCTCCAGCACCACCTGCACCGAAGATCACTGGCCCCCACTCCACGAGTGTCCTGTAAGCCAGATCCACGTGCGGCGTCACGAGGCTCCTTCGCGGTCGCTAGCCCGTTGGCTAGTAGCCCTTAACGAAGGCCAATCCTTTTCTTACTTGGCATCCTGGTTGCTCCAGGCCTGCCCTCACTTACCCTCGCTGGGTGAGTTCCACAGACCTTGCTGGTCTGCACCATCGACGATCTACATCTTCACCGAGACTTGCCGTTGCCAAGGCTTGTTGGGTCCAATCCGGTCGCCGACACCTCAGCACTCGACAGACATCGTGTACCAGCCCGAATCCTGCTCCTGGTCGCCGACAACGCCTCCTGGACCTCGTGGCTGAAGAGTCAAGACGACCGTCAACGCACCTGAAGCACTCGACATCGGTGGGCATCTGTCCATCGCCTTCCTGGTCACTGGCTAGTGACCCAGACTCTGTCCCCTCTGCTTTCAGGTTCTTCAGAACTCCGATCCACTCTTGGATCCACCCGGACACTTTTCTCTTGGCCGCCAGCAGCACTTTGCAGCAGTCGCCATTCGAATCGACGACGAAACCCGACCCCGAAAGGCACCTATGCACCCGGCTTCCCTGGGTGAGGTAACACGAGTACTCCGGTGCTCCCGTGGGTAGAGACTCTTCAAAGTCCTAGATCTCAAAGGGTTTTGTCCTAGTCCTCTTTTAAGTGTCCCTTTTCTCTATTTTCCCGATCCCGACTTTCTCCATAGAAGTTAACGGCGTATCGCGGTTGTGTATTTACACTGCACGCGTCTCCCGTGGGTCCCCTGTGTCACTACCTTGGGTGGTTCCTTGTGGTCCAAGCACTTCTAGAGGCTCTAGGCCTAGTGTCTAGTTCAGTCGTGGTTCGCATACCACTTTATTGGTATATGGTTTGGTACGGCCCTAGGGCCCAAACGTGTATTTGTGCTATTACTGTGAATTAATAACTTCTAACTTATGTACTTCGAACTCTAGCCTCATAAAGAGACTAGAGGGGTGTGTTTAGTAATAAATACATATATTTTGAATATATACCTGGTGTGGTGCTCTTTCATTTGATCACTCAAGAGATTATAGACTGGTAAAACAAGCTGCTTTACATTCCTTCAAGACTTAGCCTGAAGGCTGCTCTCCATAGCTACCACTAGGATAGCTTTCAATAAGGTTGTCTTTAACCTATCTCCAATAAGGGGTTGTTTGGACTGGTGCAAGGTGCCCACTATAATTAGTGGACAGCATATACCAGGCCAACTTCTCACAACATCATCTTCCCATGCTTCAGAGGGAACGGGGTTTCGCATGTGAGTCACGTGGATGAAAAGGCAACAATCAGCTCTGAATCCCAATTTAATAAATATTTTCTAACCAGATACTGGAATAACCAGGCCACAAAAAAGAATAAGCATTGACAGCGCATACTTTTAGCTTTTAAATAATGAAAAGTTTGTTTTTTTATATTTTATTTACACACAAAGAAATGCAGAGTGAGGTATGAGTAGAGGGAAGGGCAGATCGGAGAGCAGTAGTGGGCAAAGATGCTGCAGGACAGCTGGGCAGTGAGGCAATGTACAGCCACTGATGCAGTCACACAACACAATGAAGTCTAGCACCAATCTACCTTCATACAAAAGATAACATTTTAGGCTAAAATGTGTGGGCTTGCAAATCATTTCAAGCTGATGTTTTAGTGATAACTTATAATGATTTGGCAGGATCAATTACTGATGTTACATGGTTTCCTTACTTACAGAGGCCACGCTGGCTGGTTACTTCTCGTACTTTCTACTCATTCTTCTCCAGACCCTTCAGCACAAACAGGAGACTCTTGAGGGGTCATCCCTGTGCTGTCATGGGGGGTGGAGAATCATCGACAGATGTTTGAAGTCCCACCCGCTGCCATTGGAGGCATTTTGGTTAATCAACCTTCATGTCATGGCAGACAATCTGCTTGGATGGGTGTCAAGCAAGGGGGAAGGAAGGGGACGCTAGACCTACAGGGAGATGCTTTATATGAAAAATATAGGAGCCATGGAGACGTCATACCGCACAATCAAGACATCTGAAAATTGGGATTTTAGCCACATTATTTGGGAAACTGAGCTGCACAAAAATCTGTTGATGTCCTACTTTTGAAGCTGTTCTTAATGGAAGCATATTTCTGGAGCGCCAATTCATACATTTCTGCAGAACCTATGACTTTTTAGTCAACGCCCTTGGAAAATTCACTCCTTGGCCTTTTTTTAATTAATTTTTTTAAACAAACCTTTTAATGTGAGAAAGCTCCCTTGAAGGTTGCTTTGAGCATTTGAGCTTAGTTGCTCTGTTCTATTCCACAAATGTTTAAATGTTTATAAGGTGTGCTGATTGGTTGTGGATGGAGTACTGCAACATATGTCACCGGCAGTATAACTGGTATATTTTTTTTACATCAACTGTGACAACCTTATGATGGAGGGGCCCGAACACAAGAGGTGCACAGCGCCGCTAGGCATGTGCAAG
The DNA here is from genome assembly GCA_963921515.1 of Calotriton arnoldi. Taxonomy (NCBI): domain Eukaryota; kingdom Metazoa; phylum Chordata; class Amphibia; order Caudata; family Salamandridae; genus Calotriton; species Calotriton arnoldi. Next base: position 1,874,386 of record CAWUFW010001592.1, read on the forward strand.
GTACAGCTTCCCTCTTACTTTGAAGATATCTATGAATTTTAAATTGAGATCTAAGCGATAATTCTAAAGACTTCTCTTCATCACTTTGGTACGATGCTTGGGAACACCCAACTTCCTAGAGAGTGACCGGTCAGACCCCCTGGGACACCGAGCAAACTGCAATCAAAGCTAAAAGCACAGGCTGGGCCAATCTCCTGAAGAGGCCAAGAAAAGTCCATCGCTGGTGAAGAAGAGTTGGGGGATGCGGGGAGGACCAAGGAGACCTCTTCAGGCTGTGAAGACACAGGGACCTAGTCTGACCACGAAGCTACCGATGGTCCCAATTATGAAAGTTCTGTTCTACTCTGTTTTGTTTAATTTATGTGAATAAAATGAGTAAAGAAACAATGGGAAATATTCACAGATCTAATGATATCGGACAGATGAGATATTCTGCAGATGCCCTACGAACCCTCCCTGGCGATGGAGTCCCAAAGAGTTTGAAATGATAGGAACAGGATGGACAACCATTTATATTTCAATCAGCCCCCTCACCGCCCCGCCAGTGTGTACGTGAAGACCCAAGCTACCTCAATGGTGTTCGCCTCTAGGGTCCGGCTGAGCTTCCAAATCTGTACGAATGAGTCCTCGGCTCCAGACAGCAACTGCACCAAGAAAAACAAAGTGGAACATCTTAAGCAGTGGCAAAAAAGAAAAAAAGGCAACATTAGATATGCCATCTCGGACTGTTTCTCTCTCTGATGACATATTCCATGCCGTTACTGCCATCTTTAAAGGGGCTGGTCTCTGCTGACATATCCCATGCTGTTACTGCCATCTTTAAAGGGGCTGGTCTCTGCTGACATATCCCATGCTGTTAGTGCCGCCTCTAAAGGGGCTGGTCTCTGATGACAGATTACACGCTGTTACTGCCATCTTTAAAGGGTCTGGTCTCTGATGACAGATTCCACGCTGTTACTGCCACCTCTAAAGGGTCTGGCCTCTGATGACAGATTCCACGCTGTTACTGCCATCTCGAAGGGACTGGTCTCTGACGACAGATCCCATGCTGTTACTGCCATCTTTAAAGGGGCTGGTCTCTGATAACACATCCCATGCTGTTACTGCCATCTTTAAAGGGGCTGGTCTCTGATAACACATCCCATGCTGTAACTGTCATCTTTAAAGGGGCTGGTCTCTGCTGACATATCCCATGCTGTTACTGCCATCTTTAAAGGGGCTGGTCTCTGATGACAGATCCCATGCTGTTACTGCCATCTTTAAAGGGGCTGGTCTCAGATGACAGATTACACGCTGTTACTGCCATCTTTAAAGGGGCTGGTCTCGATGACAGATCCCATGCTGTTACTGCCACCTTTAAAGGGGCTGGTCTCTGGTGACGTATCCCATGCTGTAACTGTCATCTTTAAAGGGGCTGGTCTCTGATGACAGATCCCATGCTGTTACTGCCACCTTTAAAGGGGCTGGTCTCTGATGACAGATCCCATGCTGTTACTGCCATCTTTATAGGGGCTGGTCTCTGATGACACATCCCATGCTGTTACTGCCATCTTTAAAGGGGCTGGTCTCTGATGACAGTTTACACGCTGTTACTGCCATCTTTAAAGGGGCTGGTCTCTGATGACAGATTTCATTTTGTTACTGCCATCTTTAAAGGGGCTGGTCTCTGGTGACATATCCCATGCTGTTACTGCCATCTTTAAAGGGGCTGGTCTCTGATGACAGATCACATGCTGTTCCTGCCATCTTTAAAGGGTCTAGTCTCCGATGACAGATCACATGCTGTTCCTGCCATCTTTAAAGGGGCTTGTCTCTGATGACAGATCCCATGCTGTTACTGCCATCTTTAAAGGGGCTGGTCTCTGATGACATATCCCATGCTGTTACTGCCATCTTTAAAGGGGCTGGTCTCTGATGACAGATCCTATGCTGTTACTGCCATCTTTAAAGGGGCTGCTCTCGATGACCGATCCCATGCTGTTACTGCCATCTTTAAAGGGGCTGGTCTCTGATGACAGATCACATGCTGCTCCTGCCATCTTTAAAGGGGCTGGTCTCTGATCACAAATCCCATGCTGTTACTGCCATCTTTAAAGAGGCTGGTCTCTGATGACAGATTACACGCTGTTACTGCCATCTTTAAAGGGGCTGGTCTCTGATCACAAATCCCATGCTGTTACTGCCATCTTTAAAGGGGCTGGTCTCTGATGACAGATCCTATGCTGTTACTGCCATCTTTAAAGGGGCTGGTCTCTGGTGACATATCCCATGCTGTTACTGCCATCTTTAAAGAGGCTGGTCTCTGATGACATATCCTATGCTGTTACTGCCATCTTTAAAGGGGCTGGTCTCTGATGACATATCCTATGCTGTTACTGCCATCTTTAAAGGGGCTGGTCTCTGATGACAGATCCCATGCTGTTACTGCCATCTTTAAAGGGGCTGGTCTCGATGACAGATCCCATGCTGTTACTGCCATCTTTAAAGGGGCTGGTCTCTGATGACATATCCCATGCTGTTACTGCCATCTTTAAAGGGGGCTGGTCTCTGATGACAGATCACATGCTGCTCCTGCCATCTTTAAAGGAGCTGGTCTCTGATGACAGATCACATGCTGTTCCTGCCATCTTTAAAGGGGTTGGTCTCGATGACAGATCCCATGCTGTTACTGCCATCTTTAAAGGAGCTGGTCTCTGATGACAGATTCAACGCTGTTAATGCCATCTTTAAAGGGGCTGGGTCTCATGACATAATCCATAGTGTTACTGCCATCTTTATAGGGGCTGGTCTCTGATCACAAACCCCATGCTGTTACTGCCATCTTGAAAGGGATGGTCTCTGATGACAGATCCCATGCTATTACTGCCACCTTTAAAGGGGCTGGTCTCTGATCACATATCCCATGCTGTTACTGCCATCTTTAAAGGGGCTGGTCTCTGATGACATATCCTATGCTGTTACTGCCATCTTTAAAGAGGCTGGTCTCTGGTGACATATCCCATGCTGTTACTGCCATCTTTAAAGGGGCTGGTCTCTGGGGACATATCCCATGCTGTTACTGTCATCTTTAAAGGGGCTGGTCTCTGATGACAGATCCTATGCTGTTACTGCCATCTTTAAAGGGGCTGGTCTCTGATGACACATCCCATGCTGTTACTGCCATCTTTAAAGGGGCTGGTCTCTGGTGACATATCCCATGCTGTTACTGCCATCTTTAAAGGGGCTGGTCTCTGATGACACATCCCATGCTGTTACTGCCATCTTTAAAGGGGCTGGTCTCTGGTGACATATCCCATGCTGTTACTGCCATCTTTAAAGGGGCTGGTCTCTGCTGACAGATTCAACGCTGTTACTGCCACCTTTAAAGGGGTTGGTCTCTGATGACAGATCACATGCTGTTCCTGCCATCTTTAAAGGGGCTGGTCTCTGATGACATATCCCATGCTGTTACTGCCATCTTTAAAGGGGCTGGATTCTGACGACAGATCCCATGCTGTAACTGTCATCTATAAAGGGGCTGGTCTCTGATGACAGATCACATGCTGCTCCTGCCATCTTTAAAGGAGCTGGTCTCTGATTCAACGCTGTTAATGCCATCTTTAAAGGGGCTGGGTCTCATGACATAATCCATAGTGTTACTGCCATCTTTATAGGGGCTGGTCTCTGATCACAAATCCCATGCTGTTACTGCCATCTTGAAAGGGATGGTCTCTGATGACAGATCCCATGCTGTTACTGCCATCTTTAAAGGGGCTGGTCTCTGGTGACATATCCCATGCTGTTACTGCCATCTTTAAAGGGGCTGGTCTCTGATGACATATCCCATGCTGTTACTGCCATCTTTAAAGGGGCTGGTCTCTGGTGACATATCCCATGCTGTTACTGCCATCTTTAAAGGGGCTGGTCTCTGGTGACATATCCCATCTTTAAAGGGGCTGGTCTCTGGTGACATATCCCATGCTGTTACTGCCATCTTTAAAGGGGCTGGTCTCTGATCACAAATCCCATGCTGTTACTGCCATCTTTAAAGGGGCTGGTCTCTGATGACAGATTACACGCTGTTACTGCCATCTTTAAAGGGGCTGGTCTCTGATCACAAATCCCATGCTGTTACTGCCATCTTTAAAGGGGCTGGTCTCTGCTGACAGATTCAACGCTGTTACTGCCACCTTTAAAGGGGATGGCCTCTGATGACACATCCCATGCTGTTACTGCCATCTTTAAAGGGGCTGGCCTCTGATGACATATCCCATGCTGTTACTGCCATCTTTAAAGGGGCTGGTCTCTGATGACATATCCCAAGCTTTTACTGCCATCTTTAAAGGGGCTGGTCTCTGGTGACATATCCCATGCTGTTACTGCCATCTTTAAAGGGGCTGGTCTCTGGTGGCATATCCCATGCTGTTACTCCCATCTTTAAAGGGGCTGGTCTCTGGTGACATATCCCATGCTGTTACTGCCATCTTTAAAGGGGCTGGTCTCTGATAACAAATCCCATGCTGTTACTGACATCTTTAAAGGGGCTGGTCTCTGATGACAAGATTACACGCTGTTACTGCCATCTTTAAAGGGGCTGGTCTCTGATCACAAATCCCATGCTGTTACTGCCATCTTTAAAGGGGCTGGTCTCTGATGACAGATCCCATGCTGTTACTGCCATTTTTAAAGGGGCTGGTCTCTGATGACAGATCCCATGCTGTTACTGCCATCTTTAAAGGGGCTGGTCTCGATGACAGATCCCATGCTGTTACTGCCATCTTTAAAGGGGCTGGTCTCTGGTGACATATCCCATGCTGTTACTGCCATCTTTAAAGGGGCTGGTCTCTGATCACAAATCCCATGCTGTTACTGCCATCTTTAAAGGGGCTGGTCTCTGCTGACAGATTCAACGCTGTTACTGCCACCTTTAAAGGGGTTGGTCTCTGATGACAGATCACATGCTGTTCCTGCCATCTTTAAAGGGGCTTGTCTCTGATGACATATCCCATGCTGTTACTGCCATCTTTAAAGGGGCTGGATTCTGACGACAGATCCCATGCTGTAACTGTCATCTATAAAGGGGCTGGTCTCTGATGACAGATCACATGCTGCTCCTGCCATCTTTAAAGGAGCTGGTCTCTGATGACAGATTCAACGCTGTTAATGCCATCTTTAAAGGGGCTGGGTCTCATGACATAATCCATAGTGTTACTGCCATCTTTATAGGGGCTGGTCTCTGATCACAAATCCCATGCTGTTACTGCCATCTTGAAAGGGATGGTCTCTGATGACAGATCCCATGCTGTTACTGCCATCTTTAAAGGGGCTGGTCTCTGATGACAGATTACACGCTGTTACTGCCATCTTTAAAGGGGCTGGTCTCTGATGACATATCCCATGCTGTTACTGCCATCTTTAAAGGGGCTGGTCTCTGGTGACATATCCCATGCTGTTACTGCCATCTTTAAAGGGGCTGGTCTCTGGTGACATATCCCATGCTGTTACTGCCATCTTTAAAGGGGCTGGTCTCTGGTGACATATCCCATCTTTAAAGGGGCTGGTCTCTGGTGACATATCCCATGCTGTTACTGCCATCTTTAAAGGGGCTGGTCTCTGATCACAAATCCCATGCTGTTACTGCCATCTTTAAAGGGGCTGGTCTATGATGACAGATTACACGCTGTTACTGCCATCTTTAAAGGGGCTGGTCTCTGATCACAAATCCCATGCTGTTACTGCCATCTTTAAAGGGGCTGGTCTCTGCTGACAGATTCAACGCTGTTACTGCCACCTTTGAAGGGGTTGGTCTCTGATGACAGATCCCATGCTGTTACTGCCATCTTTAAAGGGGCTGGCCTCTGATGACACATCCCATGCTGTTACTGCCATCTTTAAAGGGGCTGGCCTCTGATGACATATCCCATGCTGTTACTGCCATCTTTAAAGGGGCTGGTCTCTGATGACATATCCCAAGCTTTTACTGCCATCTTTAAAGGGGCTGGTCTCTGGTGACATATCCCATGCTGTTACTGCCATCTTTAAAGGGGCTGGTCTCTGGTGACATATCCCATGCTGTTACTGCCATCTTTAAAGGGGCTGGTCTCTGATCACAAATCCCATGCTGTTACTGACATCTTTAAAGGGGCTGGTCTCTGATGACAGATTACACGCTGTTACTGCCATCTTTAAAGGGGCTGGTCTCTGATGACAGATCCCATGCTGTTCCTGCCATCTTTAAAGGGGCTGGTCTCTGATGACAGATCCCATGCTGTTACTGCCATCTTTAAAGGGGCTGGTCTCTGATGACAGATCCCATGCTGTTACTGCCATCTTTAAAGGGGCTGGTCTCGATGACAGATCCCATGCTGTTACTGCCATCTTTAAAGGGGCTGGTCTCTGATGACAGATTCCATGCTGTTACTGCCATCTTTAAAGGGCTGGTCTCGATGACAGATCCCATGCTGTTACTGCCATCTTTAAAGGGGCTGGTCTCGATGACAGATCCCATGCTGTTACTGCCATCTTTAAAGGGGCTTGTCTCTGATGACATATCCCATGCTGTTACTGCCATCTTTAAAGGGGCTGGTCTCTGATGACAGATCCCATGCTGTTACTGCCATCTTTAAAGGGGCTGGTCTCGATGACAGATCCCATGCTGTTACTGTCATCTTTAAAGGGGCTGGTCTCGATGACAGATCCCATGCTGTTACTGCCATCTTTAAAGGGGCTGGTCTCGATGACAGATCCCATGCTGTTACTGCCATCTTTAAAGGGGCTGTTCTCTGATGACAGATTCAACGTTGTTGCTGCCATCTTTAAAGGGGCTGGTCTCCTCTGATGACATATCCCATGCTGTTACTGCCATCTTTAAAGGGGCTGGTCTCTGATGACAGATCCTATGCTGTTACTGCCATCTTTAAAGGGGCTGGTCTCTGATGACAGATCCCATGCTGTTACTGCCATCTTTAAAGGGGCTGGTCTCTGATGACAGATCCCATGCTGTTACTGCCATCTTTAAAGGGGCTGGTCTCGATGACAGATCCCATGCTGTTACTGCCATCTTTAAAGGGGCTGGTCTCGATGACAGATCCCATGCTGTTACTGCCATCTTTAAAGGAGCTGGTCTCTGATGACAGATTCAACGCTGTTAATGCCATCTTTAAAGGGGCTGGGTCTCATGACATAATCCATAGTGTTACTGCCATCTTTAAAGGGGCTGGTCTCTGATGACAGATCCCATGCTGTTACTGCCACCTTTAAAGGGGCTGGTCTCTGGTGACGTATCCCATGCTGTTAGTGCCGCCTCTAAAGGGGCTGGTCTCTGATGACAGATTCCACGCTGTTACTGCCACCTCTAAAGGGTCTGGCCTCTGATGACAGATTCCACGCTGTTACTGCCATCTTGAAGCGACTGGTCTCTGATGACATATTCCATGCCGTTACTGCCATCTTTAAAGGGGCTGGTCTCTGCTGACATATCCCATGCTGTTACTGCCATCTTTAAAGGGGCTGGTCTCTGCTGACATATCCCATGCTGTTAGTGCCACCTCTAAAGGGGCTGGTCTCTGATGACAGATTACACGCTGTTACTGCCATCTTTAAAGGGTTTGGTCTCTGATGACAGATTCCACGCTGTTACTGCCACCTCTAAAGGGTCTGGCCTCTGATGACAGATTCCACGCTGTTACTGCCATCTTGAAGGGATTGGTCTCTGATGACAGATCCCATGCTGTTACTGCCATCTTTAAAGGGGCTGGTCTCTGATAACACATCCCATGCTGTTACTGCCATCTTTAAAGGGGCTGGTCTCTGATGACAGATTACACGCTGTTACTGCCATCTTTAAAGGGGCTGGTCTCCTCTGATGACATATCCCATGCTGTTACTGCCATCTTTAAAGGGGCTGGTCTCTGATGACAGATCCTATGCTGTTACTGCCATCTTTAAAGGGGCTGGTCTCTGATGACAGATCCCATGCTGTTACTGCCATCTTTAAAGGGGCTGGTCTCTGATGACAGATCCCATGCTGTTACTGCCATCTTTAAAGGGGCTGGTCTCGATGACAGATCCCATGCTGTTACTGCCATCTTTAAAGGGGCTGGTCTCTGACAGATCCCATGCTGTTACTGCCATCCCTGAAGGTGTCAGTCTCACATAGCACACTCCATACTCTTATTTGTTTGTCTCTTTCGTGGCTGACTCCACACTGTTATTACAACCTCTAAATGTGGCTGGTAAATGAGGTCCTCTCTCAAGCCAGACTCCCACCTGGCACCGCCATCTCTGAAAACATACTGTTACTTCCATCTGTGAAGGGGTCTATCTCTACAGAGAGACCCCATAATGTTACTGTCCTCTGTGAAGGGGGTCGGTCTCTCACGCCGCACTCCATGTTCCGATCTCTGAAGGTGCCCACCTCTAGTGCCAGGTTCCATGTTGTTAATGAAATCTCTAAAAGTGTAAATCTCACTTCAGACTTTCTGCAATCTCTGGCGGAGTCTGTCTCAGAACAAGATCTTAAATCTCTTGCTCATACACTGGTGCTCTCCAGAATAGACTATTGTATTTGTAACTCTCTCCTGGCTGATCTCTCCAAAACCCATCTCATCCCCCTGAAAATCATTCTACAATCGTCAGCACGGTTCGTCTACAGGGCAAAAAGAAATGACCAAATTACACTCATGCTGATCACCCTCCGATGGTTGCCAAATGAAGCAAGGCCTATCTACAAGATGGCCTGCCTCATCCTTAAATCCCTGCACTCATCCACTCTCCGTTACCTGGCGGACACACTCACGCTATCGGGCGGCTCCAGACCATTGCGGAACACCGAGGCAATGCTCCTTGAAACCCCGTCCTTTAAAAGGGAACGAATGATGGCACAATCCTTCTCAGGAAGCGCAACCAGAATCTGGAATTCAGTAACTCCAAATTGTAAGCACTGCTACCTTGCTGACGACTTTCAAAACGGCCTTAAAAGCCCTTCTCTTCCAACGGTACTTTGGTTAAAACTCTGTAATCATCTTGGCACAGACCCCTATACTACCTCAATCTTTCTATGGCTGTATACTACCCCAACCTTTCTACATCTGTATACTACCCCAACCTTTCTACATCTGTATACTACCCCAACCTTTCTACATCTGTATACTACCCCAACCTTTCTACATCTGTATACTACCTCAACCTTTCTACATCTGTATACTACCTCAACCTTTCTACATCTGTATACTACCCCAACCTTTCTACATCTGTATACTACCTCAAGCTTTCTACGGCTGTGTACTACCTCAACCTTTCTACATCTGTATACTACCTCCAACTTTCTACGGCTGTGTACTACCTCAACCTTTCTACATCTGTATACTACCTCCAACTTTCTACGGCTATGTACTACCTCAACCTTTCCATAGCTGCATACTGCCTCAACCTTTTTCCGGCCATATGTATCTTTGTAAGCTCTGTATACCACCTCAAGCTTTCTACAGCTGTATACTACCGCAACCTTTCTACGGGTGTATACTACCGCAACCTTTCTAAGGCCATATGTACCTCTGTGCACTCTGTATACTACCCCAACCTTGTTACGGGTGTATACTACCTCAACCCTGTTTATGGCTGTATACTACCTCAACCTTTTTACGGCCATATGTACCTCTATGCTCTCTGTATACTACCTCAACCTGTTCATGGCTTCGGTACATTCTGTTTTATGTAATGATTTACATTGTTATATGTATAATCGTTTGTAATTATTTTATTTGTATTGTCTATCTTAAACCACCTGTAACTTCCATGTCACAAAACATTTCCCTAGTAAAGCGCTCTGGCAACTTTGGGTAATGTCCGCGCTATATAAATATGTATAAATAAATACATAAAATAGAAAAATGCTGACAGTGTACACACTGCTCTTGCCAGACCGGTCTACACTGAAGGTGTCTATCTCTCGCCAGGCTCCATGGCATTACTGCTATCACTGAAGAAATCAGTCTGTCATGCCAGACTGCATACTCTTACTGCCACCTCTAAGGGTGGTTCTGTCTCACATCGGACAAAATATTATTTTCGGGATCCTAGTGAGGGGGCGTTGAGTTTGCTAATGCCTCTCTCATTGTAGCCAGGATGAAGGTGTTTTAAGTGCTTGCTCCTACCTCACTGTGCTCGTTCTGGATTTCAGCGAGGTGAGTACCTCATAAGCATGGGTCTCTCTTACAGCTGCTTTTTTTTCTGGATTTCAGCGAGGTTAGTCCCTCATAAGCATGGGTCTCTCTTACAGCTGCTCTTTTTCTTGATTTCAGGGAGGTTAGTTCCTCAAAAGCATGGGTCTCTCTTACAGCTGCTTTTTTCTGGATTTTAGGGGAGGCTAGTGGTTCCTAAGCATGGGTCTCTCTTATGGCTGCTCTTTTTCTGGATGTTAGGGGAGGCTGGTGCCTCCTAAGCATGGGTCTCTCTTATGGTTGCTCTTTTTCTGGATATCAGGGAGGTTAGTGCCTCCTAAGCATGGGTCTCTCTTATGGTTGCTCTTTTTCTAGATATCAGGGAGGTTAGTGCCTCCTAAGAATGGGTCTCTCTTACAGCTGTTCTTTTTCTGGATTTCAGGGAGGTTAGTGCCTCCTAAGCATGGGTCTCTCTTATGGTTGCTCTTTTTCTGGATATCAGGGAGGTTAGTGCCTCCTAAGAATGGGTCTCTCTTACAGCTGCTCTTTTTCTAGATTTCAGGGATGTTAGTCCCTCATAAGCATGGGTCTCTCTTACAGCTGCTCTTTTTCTGGATTTCAGGGAGGTTAGTGCCTCCTAAGCATGGGTCTCTCTTACAGCTGCTCTTTTTCTGGATTTCAGTGCGGTTAATGCCTCCAAAGAATGAGTCTCCCTTACAGCTTCTCTTTTTTTGGATTTCAGGGAGATTAGTCCCTCAAAAGCATGGGTCTCTCTTACAGCTGCTTTTTTCTGGATTTTAGGGGAGGCTAGTGGTTCCTAAGCATGGGTCTCTCTTATGGCTGCTCTTTTTCTGGATTTCAGGGAGGTTAGTGCCCCCTAAGCATGGGTCTCTTACAGCTGCTCTTTTTCTGGATTTCAGGGGAGGCTGGTGCCTCCTAAACATCGCTCTTCCTTACAGCTGCTTTTATTTCTGGATTCCAGCGAGGTTAGTCCCTCATAAGCATGGGTCTCTCTTACAGCTGCTCTTTTTCTGGATTTCAGGGAGGTTATTGCCTCCTAAGCATGGGTCTCTCTTATGGCTTCTCTTTTTCTGGATTTTAGGGGAGGCTGGTGCCTCCAAAGCACGGTTCTCTCTTATGACTGTTCTTTCTCTGGATATCAGGGAGGTTAGTCCCTCATAAGCATGGGTCTCTCTTACAGCTTCTCTTTTTCTGGATTTCACAGAGGTTAGTCCCTCAAAAGCATGGGTCTTTCTTACAGCTCCCCTTTTTCTGGATTTTAGGAGGCTGGTGCCTCCTAAGCATGGGTCTCTCTTACAGCTGCTCTTTTTTTGGATTTCAGGGAGGTTAGTGCCTCCTAAGCATGGGTCTCTCTTACAGCGGTTCTTTTTCTTGGTTTCAGGGAGCTTAGTGCCTCCTAAGAATGGGCCTCTCTTACAGCTGATCTTTTTCTGGTTTTCAGGGAGGTTAGTGCCCCCTAAGCATGGGTCTCTTACAGCTGCTCTTTTTCTGGATTTTAGGGGAGACTAGTGCCTCCTAAGCATGGGTCTCTCTTATGGTTGCGCTCTTTCTGGATTTCAGGGAGGTTAGTCCCTGAAAAGCATGGGTCTCTCTTACAGCTGCTTTTTTTCTGGATTTTAGGGGAGGCTAGTGGCTCCTAAGCATGGGTCTCTTTTATGGCTGCTCTTTTTCTGGATTTCAGGGAGGTTAGTGCCCCCTAAGCATGGGTCTCTTACAGCTGCTCTCTTTCTGGATTTTAGGGGAGGCTGGTGTCTCCTAAACATCGCTCTTCCTTATAGCTGCTTTTATTTCTGGATTCCAGCGAGGTTTGTCCCTCATAAGCATGGGTCTCTCTTACAGCTGCTCTTTTTCTGGATTTCAGGGAGGTTAGTGCCTCCTAAGCATGGGTCTCTCTTATGGCTGCTCTTTTTATGGATTTCAGGGAGGTTAGTGCCTCCTAAGCATGGGTCTCTCTTACAGCTGCTCTTTTTCTGGATTTCAGGGAGGTTAGTGCCTCCTAAGCATGGGTCTCTCTTACAGCTGCTCTTTTTCTGGATTTTAGGGGAGGTGGGTGACTCAAAATCACAGGTCTCTCTTATGGCTGCTCTTTTTCTGGATTTTAGGGCAGGCTGGTGCCTCCTAAGCATGGGTCTCCCTTACAGCTCCTCTTTTTCTGGATTTCAGGGAGGTTAGTCCCTGAAAAGCATGGGTCTCTCTTACAGCTGCTTTTTTTCTGGATTTTAGGGGAGGCTAGTGGCTCCTAAGCATGGGTCTCTTTTATGGCTGCTCTTTTTCTGGATTTCAGGGAGGTTAGTGCCCCCTAAGCATGGGTCTCTTACAGCTGCTCTCTTTCTGGATTTTAGGGGAGGCTGGTGCCTCCTAAACATCGCTCTTCCTTACAGCTGCTTTTATTTCTGGATTCCAGCGAGGTTTGTCCCTCATAAGCATGGGTCTCTCTTACAGCTGCTCTTTTTCTGGATTTCAGGGAGGTTAGTGCCTCCTAAGCATGGGTCTCTCTTATGGCTGCTCTTTTTATGGATTTCAGGGAGGTTAGTGCCTCCTAAGCATGGGTCTCTCTTACAGCTGCTCTTTTTCTGGATTTTAGGGGAGGTGGGTGCCTCAAAATCACAGGTCTCTCTTATGGCTGCTCTTTTTCTGGATTTTAGGGCAGGCTGGTGCCTCCTAAGCATGGGTCTCTCTTACAGCTGCTCTCTTTCTGGATTTTCGGGGAGGCTGGTGCCTCCTAAGCATGGGTCTCCCTTACAGCTGCTTTTTTCTGGATTCCAGTGAGGTTAGTCCCTCATAAGCATGGGTCTCCCTTACAACTGCTCTTTTTCTGGATATCAGGGAGGTTAATCCCTCATAAGCATGGGTCTCTCTTACAGCTTCTCTTTATCTGGATTTCAGCGAGGATAGTCCCTCCTAAGCATGGGTCTCTCTTATGGCTGCTTTTTTCTGGATTTCAGGGAGGTTAGTGCCCCCTAAGCATGGGTCTCTTACAGCTGCTCTTTTCTGGATTTTAGGGGAGGCTGGTGCCTCCTAAGCATGGGTTTCTCTTACTCTCTCTGGTGTCTCATCGGATTGGGTAGTTTTCACAGCTGCTCCTTTCTGGATTTTGAAGACGGTGGATTTTCCGCTCCGTTCGTGGAGTTTGCAGAGTTTTCGGCACTCCGCGGAGCTCGCTGAGTGCAGAAAACTCCGCTCCGCTTAAGTGCAGCGGAGTATTTCCCCCACTCGCGCTCGTGAACGCTAAGTTGGCGAGCACGAGCTGCTGCTTGGGTAGAATTTCTACCCGAGCGGCAGGAAGATCAGCGCGAATGGCAGTTCACACTGTACTTTGCCACTTGCGGAACTCCGCTAAGTTGTTTGTCACTTCGCGGAGTTCCACGTAGGGAAACTCTGCGAACTACGCCCAGGTCTGGTATAGAAGGCAGGGCAGAACACAGCATGGGCCCCGGCATTGTAAGAGAGAATCATCGCCAAACCCATCCTCGCATCCTACATCACAACTTAATGAATAAGAACTGGCAAAGCCAATAGGTATCGTCTTTTAGCTTTGCCAAAGCTTTTAGCAGGTATTCAACAGCATCAGCAGAAATGAAAGATCTGCATCTGCAAAAATAACAATAAAACCCGCTGCATGATGATGCATATTCGCTCAAGAGTCACAAAACATGCAAAATTACGTGTCATGATGCTATAACGGCCCCAGCATGATGATGTATGCGCATGCATGTGTCATGACGTGGAGGCCATTTTTTTTGTCTTTTAATTTTCCATTCCAACATGGTGGATGCACATGTTGGAGTAGTTAATTGAAAAAATACATAAATAAAAGGTGTGTGAAAGCGCATTTAGGGAAAGAAGTGGCCTGGTAGCAAATTGTAGCTGTCAGACCCTCCTAAAAGGTATATAAAAAAATTAAATAAACATTGGCGTTCTGAGTATGGCACGCCAACGTTTACTGCTTTACGTGCGCGGACTCTGGAGTTTATCATATCTCCTGTACTCACCGATTCGATCAGGACCTTGATGTTCCCAATATCATCATTGAAGGCATTTAGGCATTAATGCGTGTGGTTTTTGGCTATTCACATAGCAGAGGCAACTTACTCCATGAAGACATTACTAGGGACTTGGCCAGCTACCCGCATAGAATTTTTATTGGAACTTTTGGAGATATATCACAATAAGAGCCCTGAAGAAGTCATACATGTGACGAAACACATGTTGGCTATACCATATGATGCTGGATGTACCAAAGTGATTTTTTTGAGGAATCTGACGATAAATAAGCTTAGATCTAACACTTCCTGAATGTGACTTACTGGACTAAAATCGCAAAGAAAATATAACTTCTACGGAGTGCTGCGACAATTTTTGTATTTAGTACAAGGGATAAAGTTCACTGTGCAAATGTCATTTATGTTATTGTCTGGTAGGTGCCGAACTCATTGAACTAGAAAAAACAATTGCGGCCTGACTTGGGTTTCGACATGGTCAAATGGGTGCTGTTTATAATATATACAGAACCACTTCCTTGTTTAGATCAGAGGAGCACTCAGCTGACACTGCGAGGTCAATGCATGCTGGAATTCAAGCTCAGCGGATTCCAGTTTACTGACACGAGGGATGCCCAGCTCTACACCAAGACGGACAGCCTGATGACACTTGCCCGCAGGTAATGGGGAAGTTAGACCACCCGGCAGGGATTTGGCAGATCACCCCCCCCCCCCCGGCCAAACTAGGTTAGAGAGTGCTAGGTACGAGTACACTATACACAGTATTCATATATTCACTGCTTTAGCACAATGGTGGAATTGTTAATCTTTTTCACTATTCTCATAATGCTAATTACGCTATTCTATTTCACTCTATTGATTATTGCAGCATACGTATTTTATTCAAGAATCACAATGCTTCAATAAATATTGGTACGCAAACAAATGATGGACGGAATGCTGAATAAATCATGCATTCACCCTCATTCAAAAGATCTGGATTAAATCCATCGTTCTGCTCACTACGCTTCCCCAGTTTGGACCCAGCTACATGCAAATCAGTCTTGACCCTGTGCCTCATGGGAACAGTCCAGCCCGAACTGCCAAGCCAGGTCCTCCCTGGACCGGAAACAAGCATCCCAGGACCGGTTTCGGGGTATTACCCCTCATCAGCCAGGCTAGCTTGAATCCAGTGGCAAAGTGAGCAAGGCACCCACGTCTGGGCATACCCATGCCACTCAGGGCGAAAAGTGATACGCAAACAAATGATGGACGGAATGCTAAATAAATCATGCATTCACCCCCAGTCAAAAGATCTGGGTTAAATATTGAAACGCCTTACTAAGTACTTCTTGTGTATATATTTGGTTATGCACGAGAGTCCAAATGAAAAGGTTCTAGATCTGTTACCATGATTTCCTTGGGGGATCAGGGTTGTCATGTTCTGAGGTTTCACACACATTTGTTACCCTGTAAGGTTAGGGGTGCAGATGGTGCACTGTGAGTTATCAGGGATATAGGCCAACATATCCTGAGGGTGTGCATGGAAACAGTCTGGCAAAATCCTGACATTTATGTTGTCGAACAAACACACAGTTTTACTGGAGAGGTACAAGCAGTACAACAACAGGAAGGTGACAGGTCCTTGGCTTGTTGGTCTGAGTGAATGTTATAGGCGGCCTGGATACAATACTTAGCACCTCCTGGAAGGACAAGTTTTGGCAAAATCAAAGGAGGGCTGAGAAGCAATGGACGAGCTGGAGGGAGGGAGAGCAACATAGAGAACAGGAAGGGCAGGACAAGCAGCAGCACACGGGTGAAGAGGAGACATAAAAAACACACAAAGTCCTAGAGAGTGCTGAAAGCAAAATAAAAAAGTAGTTTCCCGAAATGAAGCAGCAGAAGGACACAATCATCCAATCAACAGGATGGTAAAAAAACTATGCTCCAGAAGAGAGACAATCACAAGAAGGGGAATGAAAGCCATCTAATAAAACGCAAACGAATGAGATTGACAAGAAAGCCAACCAATTATGGGCTGCCCAGAGCAAGTTGTTATAAACAATAGGTTTTCGACAACAAACAGATAAAAGCTGCCTGTTGCCCAGACCTAAAAAAAAAAAAATCACAGCAGAGGAGATTATCACATCCTACCTTTCCCGAATCTGGTGCAATATCCAAAGCGTAAATCCACCGTGCGTGGGCATTGACTTCTGCGTGAACTGTCCCGGTGGCAGCATCGTAGACACGGATCTGTCCACTGCCATACGCCGCCGCAATCACTCCATTCCACATCTTCACTGATGCACAGGTACCCCTAAAAAAGAAAACACATATGTGTGGAGCCTCCTACACCTCTGAAAAGATCACCTTCTGTGCTACTCAGATGCAAGCTGTGTGGGGTCCAGTATGGTGACCGGTGATCCACTCCTGCAGCGATCACGGATCTACTACCATGAAACATACCAAACCCTCTGACCTCCAGCTTACCTCGGCGAAGACATGCCCACCACTGTCTAGTACCTTCACAAAGCTGAAACACGCCCAATCCGCTGCTGGAAGCAAGGAACAAGGACTCGCCAGACATGACCTTCCCAGAGAAAAGTTAGTACCCGGAGGAGAAAGTGACATGGCAGGGAAGAAGGGGTTCAGAGGGGGCTGAAACTGGACAGAAGTTCGAAGTTCTGGCTCACCAGGGATTAGTTAATTGTTTGTTTATGATTTGCTTGTTGCTCATTATTCCACTGGAATCTCGAGCCACAGGATGTTATGGTGTAAGGGTTCTAATGAAGGTAGTCACTGCTTGCCTGGCCAACTCATTGACCTGCCTTTTTCTTTTCCATTACATTGTCAGTATCCAAGAAATCACTTCTACACATATATCTTCCCCGGCGATGAGTAGTTCTTGGCATACAAGCAACCTCAAAGCCTGTCCTTTATTTGCTAACTTTGGGAGGAATGGAGGTGGCTCAGGGGAATTACTTTTACTCTCACACAGGTGTATCTGAGCAAAAGTGGATGGTGGTCTGTGCCTTGGAAAATGCCCCCTCCTTGTTTGTATATATTGATTTTCAATACTGAGTCCTCCATTCCTTGCTCCTCACTTCCACACTACACAAATGTAGACCTTGAATCTCTTATCAACATGTTTGGTGCAAGCCTCCGGCATCTCAATAGCTCTTCCATGAGTGATCACCAATACGGATCCTTTAAGATCTGACACCCCTCACTTGGGCCATGTGTTGTACAGAGTGCAGGTCAGTTTGGCACTTCATTCATTTCATTACACGGCTCATTCAGACCTGCTGAGGCAGTTGTTTTTTGGCCTACTGTATTTGAATGAAATGACTCCTTAGGGTCTCTGAGCCAACCCAAATAACCAGTGAGAGTACAATTTGCTACCAAGACAGTATACGGTAATTACAAGTGTACACTGCTATACTACATGTGTGTGTCCGTCTGTCTGTCTCTAGGACCAATACCACCCTCCTCCCTACTTACGAGGAACGTTATCAATTCACAGACCACCTACAGTCTGGAGTGTGACAGATAAGAGATGCTAGCTTATCTACAATGGCCCTTGATACTATTAACTGTTCTTTCATCTTATAAAAAACATAAACTACACGCCTGAATATTTTGACACTACTGTGTCTTCGTTCCATCTTATCTCCTGCTTATCTCCTGCTCCAAGATGTTGTCAAGAGTGTGTAATTGGCCAAAGTTCAACCACGCTATTGAGGCTCCCACCAGATTGGCAACCTATGGATCTTTTGGCTAGAAAAACTAAAAACGAAACTAAAAGGCATCTGACAGACTGGTGCAGAAATACCCTCTGCTTGTCACCCACATCCGCAGAGAGGCACTCCCTGCTTGTCACCCACATCTGCAGAGAGGCACTCCCTGCTTGTCACCCACATCCGCAGAGAGGCACTCCCTGCTTGTCACCCACATCCGCAGAGAGGCACTCCCTGCATTGCTGCAAAGCGTCAGTCACCGGCACAGAGATGAGTGAAAGAAATAGCAGAAACAGTGAAAGCTTATTGCGGTTTATTACTTGATGAAAGACTAAGAACACAGACTAGAAAGAGAGGCTTTGAGGAAAGGACACCGGCGCTTGCACGATGGGCCTTACCCGTATGCAGATATCTTGTTCAGTAATTTGAAATCTTCTCCCGACTTCCAGACACACAGAACCCCAGAGTCGTCAGCGGTGACCAGGTCAGCTTCGCAATCCTGGAACAAGGATTGTGATGGGTCAGTGACAGATGTCAGAGAAAAAAAACCTCAGCCCCATGTCTTAGCGACTCACTACATACAATAACTTAGGGTTTCCTGGAGTCAGGTGACCTAGAAAGCAACATAAACATTCCTCCAACACTGTATCTATGGAGAGCCTCACCACTGTACACTTTGTGAAAAGAAACCAAGGCGGCCTCTTAGCGCTGGAAGGAAGCCATGAAAACTCCGTGGTATTTTGAAAAAGCCACTATCTTAGGTCAAGGGAAAGATGTCTTCTTAAAGCACATCTACAAGATGTTTACTTACTTAAGGGCCCAACATATAAAGACGATGACTGTCATATAATATGCAGCCAGGGCTATGAAGGCACGCCCACCAGAGCACCTCCTTCAGTTAATTTATTTCACCCTGTCAGCCTTGAAGGCGTGAGACAGACATTTCTGAGGCAGGAAGCATGGGTGGTGCTGGGGAGGGCCACCTTCTCCCACAAATAGGCAGATTTAAAGTCAGTGTTCAGCCCCCATATTCTGAAGCCTTGAAATTTGTTCAGCTTCCCAATTTAGAGAACCCAATCATGTATCTGATTAAAATAAGCACTAAATATTTTCAAGGATGTATATTCATTTAAGCTAATGCTGCATTGATTCAATCTGTACTATGGCATTGGTGGGACCGAGGGACGCAGGTTCCTTCCTTCAATTCACTTTTATGATGAATTTTCACTACAAATATTTACATGTCACTTAACGTCGGCCACGTGCAAAGCTTGCAGTAAGAACAGCTCCAGTAGAAAAGGCCAATATACAAAAAACAATGTATAGAATAAAGACCCTCAGGAGAAATGACTCTGAAAAAGCTTGTTCCCGAGGTGCTCCCATGTCAAATTCCTGCTCAGGAGTAGTCTAACGAAACTTGTAATTTCTTTGGGATTTTCAAGGGGGGATATTTTAGCTTTTGAATGGGAGGGAGACAAAATCCTACTAATGGTCGCCAGTACGTAGTTATAGTTAGGACCTAGTTTCCATAGGAAAAGCATTTTTTGATTTGCCAATATCTTTGGCGTCATTTGACGAATCTTCGCGAAATTTTCAAAATGAATAGGGCAGTCAGGTCAGCTCCTGGCTTGAAAGTTTCGGGGCGATTCGTCAAGCGGGGGCTGAGAAAAGCGTGCATACAGCCCCTCGCAGATGCACTCATGAACCCAGTGAATCACCCACATCCATGCTGGGAGTCACACACCCCTCACCCACCAACACATACACTCAGGCATCCATACAGGTACTCAGACAACCAAGCAATAACCCATATAGACATTTGTAGCTACTCACCAACCCATGCAGCCACTTACACACTAACTGACAGACTGATACAGACATTCACACAGATTAGCCACTCACCCATACATTCACTGAGACATGTATAATCACTCACTTATACAGTCAGTCACGCACTCACTGAATCATCCATACAGACGCTCATACACCCACTCATTCTTCAATACACCTTGGCGTATATATATATATATATATATATATATATATATATAAAACATTCTTAAACTTTTTAGAAACACTCACAGTCACTGGATGATGTCATCAGTGATATCACTGACCAGGTTATGAGTGATGTAATATGTGATGTCATCAGCAGTGCATTGCGGGGGCGTGAGTTATAGTTAGCTCAGCTAACTATAACTGCTGAATTTCTCAGGTTTTGTACAAGTGAAATAGCCTAACTATAACGTTTCTGAAACCTGTGGTTTCTTCAGTGAATTTCTAAGGTTTTTTAAATGCAAATTCCTAACTATAACGTCCCTGAAACCTGTGGTTTTTTCAGTCAATATATATATATTTCCATTAATGGAAAGCAGGGGACCTAGGGCAGTCATTTAATGGGGTTGAGTTAATGCAATGGTTGTACGTTTACTGTTATTAATGTTAACAAGTTTTGTATAAAAGGAGAAATGTCTTTGCTTTAAGTTGGCGTTATTCGATTACACAGGTCTTATCTCACACTGTCTTTTCTATAGTCCCATTTTCAGTACAGGGCCATAAAGCAGGGTCAAGTCCCCAAAGGGTATCAAAGTGTTATACAAGTTCAAAAAAGGTAGGATATCAAAATATACAGCTGTAAGAATGAAATGAAAACATTTACATTAACGGCGGACGGTTATGTGGAGATGATACAAAAGACATAAAGCAATAATTGAGCTTTAGGGCTTGATTTAGATCTTGGCGGACGGGTTACTCCGTCACAAAGGTGACGGATATCCCGTCCACCGAAATATATATCCCATGGGATATAATAGGATTTATATTTCGGCGGATGGGATATCCGTCACCGTTGTGACGGAGTAACCCATCCACCGAGATCTAAAGCAGGCCCTTAGTGGCCAAGGGTCAGGGTGGTCACATTATTATTATAATAAGTATTTTGTACAGCGCATGGCTACCTGGAAATGGTTTCCCAGTACTAGGCTCAAATAAGGAGAAAAGGTCAAACCAGAATGCCATGTAAGGGTTATCGAATAAAGAAGATTCCGAAGGTTGAAACAACCATGTTTTTAAAGATTTTCGAAACAGAGAGAGTGAATGACACTCTCTCAGAGTTGGAGGCAAATCATTCCAAACAGTGGCCAATAGCATCTGCAGAGGGTCTTAAACACTGTTAACTGCCTGGCCTACTATTACGAGTTTGAGGTAAAGGGGAGACGGCAAAATGAAAGTGAGGGCCATTGACAGTTGTTAATACCCAACAGCACATGAGCAATAAGGCTATAATCTCCCATATCCCTAATATCACCAAAACACACAGCTACATACATCCTATGTTTTGGCCTGATTCATGGCCCGGCTGATTAACTTAGGGTGCAGGCAAATAACAGCGGTTAGTACCAGCATTCGAAGCCTGCTGACACACAGAGCTGATATCAGCATTCATACAGGGTGCAGACGAGGACCATTTGTGAGCGAGAAGGAACATTATTCTAAGACCAGAAGTCCAATGGATCTTGGAGCCAGTGAGCACTCAGCACATCGCTTGCAAGGCGTAAGTGATGGACTTAGCACAGCGCTTGCAGGACCTAAGCGGTGCACTCAGCACAGCGCTTGCCGGATGTAAGCGGTGCACTCAGCCTAGCGCTTGCAGGAGGTAAGCAGTGCACACAGCACAGCGCTTGCAGGAGGTAAGCGTGCACTCAGCACAATGCTTGCATCATTAGGCGTAACTGATACTTTAATATACATCTGCTTATAGTCTTAGAATGGAAGCAAGCGCATTGCAAATGGTGGGGTTCCAACCATGGGTAGATATGCCACAGATTTTTATAAATATAACGTTAGGACCACCAAGAGATTTATATTGCTGCCCATTGCTACAGAATTTAGATCCTTAATTGCTGCATCTGCCCTTGACAACCACATCCCAAGTTCTACACCCCACGCACCTTTAATGCAGGCTAAAGTTTTGCAGCATGGGTCCTGCAGTGTTCTGGAATCAGGATGGACATATGGGGAGGGGGGAAGGAGGGGGGGAGAGGGGGAGTGGGGGGAAGCCCATCCCACCACGCAGCAATATTCATGTCTCCTAATTGTATAGATTCCCTCACCAGACTTGATTATATACTCGCTCCACAGGCACATGGTGAGATATAAGGACACACTTTCTACCTGGAGGAAATCGGATCCCTCTCCACTATTCACTGCCTTAGAGGTTTCTAGAGCCAGAAAACTAACAAGATGGAGTCTGTATCCAAGGGTCTTCCATGACGGGGAGACCAGAAAACATCTGGTACAAATGCAAACCTTTACCTACAGGGAAATGAGGCGTCTGTGGTTTCAGGCGGGATGGGTGAGAGGCTTAGACAGCAGCGGACGGATCATTTCTTTCTTAGCAGGCAGACGTAGAGAGAGGCTAAGGGATACTTATGAAGTGGAATAAATGAGGTCTTTGCTAGAGACAATGCAACTACAGGATCCAGGGGTGAACCATCTCTACCAGATAGCAGTGCCTAGAGATGCTTAAACACAGCTAGTAGAGGGAGAGGCAGGGTCACTGCTTCGGGTAAAGCAGCATCAGCTATAGAAAGTCGTCAATAAAGAGGAGAAGATTCTAGCGAAATGAGAAGAGAGTTAGAAATGGGCCAAGTAGCGTGAAAAAATACTCAAGCGGCGTGGTAAACTCTGCTGAGGACACAGCACAAGAATTCACAGACTACCTAACAGTTATACCAACCCACAATGAAAAGTGCCCTTGCAGAGCTGGGATATTCCAACGGTTTTCTTTTCCAGGGAGACAGGGAGTTTTTAGGCCAAAAAATAGAGATGGAAGAAACTGCAGAGGCAATTTAGCAACTCAAGAGTGGGAAAACCCCCGGGCCTAACAGCCTACCGCCAGATTTCTTTAAATGTCTGAGTAGTATTCCTATCAAACATATGTGATATAATGCCAAGCGGGAGGGGAGCCTGCCACTACACCTTAGGACAGTCCCCACAATCTTTATTCACAAGAATGGAAGGCCAGCGGAGGAATGCACCTTATATAGACCTATCCCTCTGCTCAACATAGAGACCAAAATATTGGCAAAGATTCTTGCAAACCACCTTTTCCAAGTAATCAATAAACTGAGAGCCATCGATCAGTTGAGATCTACGTATCACAATCTCCTGCATGTCCACTCTCACCTGCGTGGATGCCTGGCAAGAGGGGACACAATACGAGAACCTGCCATGATGTAGGCGCTGGGTGCCGAAAAGGCATTCGATTCAATATCGCGGCCATAGCTCCACGCAGTGCTGACCAAGACCGGGGTTGGCCCTGAATCCCTGTCGTGGGTCAGGCTACTGCACACTAACCCGTTTGCAAGGGTCCATGGGCCTGATTTAGATCTCGGTGGACGGGTTACTCTATCACAACGGTACCGGATAGCCCATCCACCGAAATATAAATCCCATGGGATATAATGGAATTTATATTTCGGCGATGGGATATCCGTCACGGTTGTGATGGAGTAACAATCACATAGGATATAATGGGATTTATATTTCGAATGGATATCTGTCACCGTTGTGACGGAGTAACCCGTCTGCAGAGATCTAAATCAGGCCTCAAGTTAACGCTCCCCTGTCAAGGAAGTTTCAGCTAGGCCTGCGTACAGACAGGGCTGCCTCTCTACCCCCTCCTGTTCACACTGGCGACACAACCGCTTGCGACCTGGGTGACAGGGGTCGCCCTGATCCAAGGACTCAGACAGACCCAGACAGGGAAGATGTGGCGTCTCTATTCGCAGATCACCTGCTCCTCTATCTAGCAGACCCTGAAAGAGCAACAACCAAGACTCTGAAATACTGCACAGGTTTGGGGAATACTCATGTGTGTCCATGAACTGACATACATCAGTTGTGTTTCCTCATAGTACTGGCAGCCTCCAGTGGGCACATGGGCACTGGATGGGTTCAGACATTCAGGGATATAGCAGGGCCATTTAATTATGCGGCAGAGGAGCACCAAATCGTACATTTTGCTGCATAATGCGGCACACTTTGTGATAGTTGTACTTTATTATTTTCATTTTTACACCTGGTATTTGTATCTGAGAAAATATTTCACCTTAATTAATACAAATTTAACACCCAAGTGCAGCAATAAACAACGATAAGATGACTAGTCAACATCTTCAAAAAGCGTTACGGCTATGCAGCAACCTGATTAGCCAGATTTTGTGTAACTCATGATCCGTCTGAGCTAGACACAACATTTTTTGGGCAAAATCAGCAGATTATGCAGCAAAAAATGGATTATGCGGCAAATCCATATTTATGCAAAAATTGCCACAGAATTGCATAACTCCAGCGGCCCTGGGTATATATAACGAAATCCAAAAGACTTTATGTGACAACTTGGTAAGAATTCTGGAGGTAAATAAAACAGATGTGGGACACTGGAGAACCCTCCTGCTCTCCGTACTAGGCGCCGCTGCACTGTACATGATGATTCCAGGAACCGTACTCCTATGCATGCTACAGCACACCCCACATGTGGGTTCCAGATATCAACTTTTAGAGAGTGGACAGTGTGACAAGATGACTGTTGTGGCGTGGCGGTGCCCCCATGGTCTCGTTATTGGCCTGACCAGAAGCCCATGCGAGGGCGAAGTTGCCCTTCCAGACCTGAAACTGTATTACTGGTCAGCTCAGCTGCTGGTGGGTGTTTGCCTCACAGAAGGAACCCACAGCTCCGGCTGACAGCAGAGCGATGGAGCCAAGGGGGTTCTCAATGGGGCTGAAGGTGGGAAGAGACCAGGGTCACAGCCCCCCTCCCTGAAAGCAACACTGATCAAAATATGGCAGAAGGCAAATCAGAGGATGGATGGGGCAGAAGCTCACTTTAAAGCCAACATTATGGGACTCAGGGTACTGGTAAAGCTGAAAGGACTGGAAGGCTTCAGGAAGTGAGACCTCCTGTGCACCTCCAAGATAGGGGATGTGTGGGGAGGCTTCAGGAAGTGAGACCTCCTGGGCACCTCCAAGATAGGGGATGTGTGGGGAGGCTTCAGGAAGTGAGACCTCCTGGGCACCTCCAAGATAGGGGATGTGTGGGGAGGCTTCAGGAAGTGAGACCTCCTGGGCACCTCCAAGATAGGGGATGTGTGGGGAGGCTTCAGGAAGTGAGACCTCCTGGGCACCTCCAAGATAGGGGATGTGTGGGGAGGCTTCAGGAAGTGAGCCCTCCTGGGTACCTCCAAGTTAGGGGACGTGTGTGGAGTCCAGGGACTCTCGGCAACGAAGAGCTACAAAGCCAGTTTGAATTAGCGGACAGTCAGAGACAGAAATACCTTCAGGTTAAACATGTACTAACAGACACACTTCAAGAGGCAACACCTGTGGAAAACAGGGTGTTGGAAGCCCACCTACATAAGCACGATATTTCGCTCATATGCAGGACACTCATAAATAACTGCCCGGTGCTGCATGACACCCTCATAATCAAATGGGAGCAAATTATTGGGGTACTGGTGGAAGAAGCTTGGGGAGAGGCATGTAAATGCCACAGAGAAGTGGAAATTAGAGCTGGCTTTCAGCAAGTGCAGGTGAAGATATTAAACTGAGCATACTACACCAGAATCTGGTTGCTGAAAATGGACAGGGCAGTGAATGACAGCTGCCTGAGAGGGTGCGTTCAGGCCACCATACTACTTCACACCCAATGGGGTTGCCCGCAACTACAATAATTCTGGTTAGGGATTGGTCAGCATTTCACAACGCTGACTGGAGAGAAAATAAACCTAATGTTCACTTAGTGTTATTAGGAATATGGAGAAACTATACACCACCAAAATATATGCAGCTGTTTCTCAAAGTAGCATTAATAGTAGCGAGAAGAAACAGTGTAAAGAGTTCGGGGAAGTCGGTCACCCCTGACTATTTAACAGTGGGTCATGAATAAGGACTGGTGCACACAGGCCAAGGAATGGAGATACACAGCGAGGGGGTGCCTGCAGAAATTCACTATAAATTGGGGGCCATGGAGGGACTTTCCAGTTGATATGGGAATGGCTCCAATTTGTGAGTGGGAGCAGGTTACACACACCTGGGGAGCTGTAGCCAGGTAGCAAGGGGATGTGAGATGAGAAAAAGAAATGGGAAAATCCAATGAATGTGATATTAAACAGAGTTCACTGAAAGTGTGTTTAAAGGGTCACCGTGAGGGGGCAAATGCCAATGTCGACATGTGAATGATGGTGTACCTAGGAACTGATGCCTTTTGTTTGAAAATCAATAAACCAATCAATAAAAATACTTACAAAGTGCTCTGGAATGTAGGGTCCTAGAAATGGTTTGGTCCCTGCCAAGTAAATTGGTGCTTTCACCTACCTTCATCCCGCAGACCTCGGAGGCGATGTCTGTGATGGGGTCACGGTGCTCCGCCAGCACCTCGGCCAGAGTGATGTTGGTCCCTTTGTTGGGGATGTCAAAGACCAGCACCAGGCCCGAAGAGGTCCCTGCAAACCAAGGACATGTAAGCGCTCAGCACCCAGCTTTAACATCCATCAGAAGCTTTGCAGAGCGATAATCTTGGTGGGCCCGGGATTCAATTATCGGTTCTTGCAGCCTCGTATCTCTGGCAGCAGGGCATGGCCTCCCTTGGTTTCACCCCAGGGTATCTCCACAGTCTAATTCCTATATTAAATCATTAACTAATACACTGGTTTGTTTTCAAAATCTTAATTCCTTTCTAATTGAACGGTTTTAGAAGGTACAGCATTAGCCCAATGGATTTCTTATTTTTAAAACGTATGACGAGACTCCCGATTGATTAGTGACTCTTGGAAAACTTAATAATCACCAAATGCCAAAGGTTAGTGTTCATAAAAGAGAATTCGGAAAAGCATCTGAGAATATTAATTGGTGATAAATAGCATTCCAGTACCTGTGGGTAAGGCCCCCGCTTCACACATTACTAGATACTATAACCGTAGGATGTTAAATACCTTTCTCATACTGGCCTATAACAAGCTGCATCATTAATTTATTGAGTCCCTTTTATATGCTTCTAGTAAAGGAGACAGAGACAATCAGTTCATAGTGTTATGGAAACTCGTCAGAACGAGTGCTGCAAGCTGGAAGGCCGCAATCGGAGAGGACATCTCCGTGAAGAGACAAAGCAATCTCTCAATCCTGCAGGCTGATTGGAAACAGGAGCATCAAAAAGTCCAGGAATTACCCTCAGAATCAGATTTTGAGATTGAATGTCCCTCCTTAAAAATTCTAAATCTCCAGGGGCAATGATCTTCAGACCCATAATGTACCAGTATACTGATTGAGTCCTAGCACATACGAGGCGAGTCAAGAATGTCACACGGAACGGTTCCAAAATCAGCATTATTCAAGGATACGACCAAAAATACAAAAAAAGACCCAGTCATGCACTGCAAGATATCGCTAGCACTCTGCAGCAAACTAAAAGACCGAAATTTCACTTCCACCTGTGTGAGCCACCAAGGTTTAAGGTGTCCATCATGGGTATAACCCACGTATTCCATGAGTCATCCAATCTTGAGACAGTATCTCAGAGACACAAATAGCCATGTGAATCTGCTGTCCCACCTAGAAAAGGGGGCATGTCTCATTCATAATACTCATGCTGTCCAATATTCCCTGGAGCCAACATACATAAACTAGACAATTCTTTCACTCACTATTATAGTTCTAGGCAAATTAAAGTTATTGAGCACTTTTATGTTAACCTCTCTCTTCTGAGATCACATTGTCCTGCAGAATACTCTAATCCAAGCACCAGAGTCATTAGTTGGCTAATGTCCTACAGTAATCTCCAATTAAAGCTGTTTTCGATCAATGCTATATGCGGCATGCAGATAGTTATCGGAAGGAATACGCTACTTAACTTGTAAGCATCTGTTCGTAGCATGTGTGGCTGTAGTTACACGTTCTGCATACTCCTGCCACATAGTGTTGGGCTTGGACGTTTGCAACTAGTTTTTCTTCAAAGAAGTATTTCGAGTCACGAGGTATAATGACTCCACTTAGTTGGCGATGCGCATGGGCACCGGCCATTGTTAGATTGTTTTTCGAATAGGAGATAAGTGTGAAGATGGAACGTTAGATAGGAAAGTGTGGTTACCAGGCACAGAGTTTAAGTAAAAAAAAAAAAAAAAAAAGTACTTTGCAACAGCCAAAGTCTTCCGGGGAGGCGGGTGGGCACATGTGAATCTACAGCACTACATGCTACGAACAGATGCTTACAGGATAATTAACATATTCCATTCGTAGCATGTGTGGCTGTAGATACACATGCTCTATAGAGGCGGTAAAGCAGCTCTCTCCTAACTGGTGGTTAGCTGGAGGATGTCACAGAAGACTGAGGCAGAGTTCTTAGTACAGCTTAGCCACATCTTGTGTGTTGGTGTGCTAAGACATCCTCACAGTAGTGCCAAGTAAACATGTGGAGTGGACCATGTAGCTTCCTTACAAATGTCAGCTATGGGTATGTTTCCAAGGAAAGCCATAGTGGCTCTTTTTTTGCGAGAGAATGAGGCCTGGGTGGGTCAGGCAAATGTCTTTTAGCTATAATCAAGCAGGTTTGAATAACATTTGGAAATCCATCTGCCTATTCCCGGGTCCCTTGTTTGGTTTGGCGAAAGCAAGAAAAAGTTGCTGAGTTTTGCAAAATGGTTTGGTCCTATTGATGTAATATGTGACCGCAAGCTTGACATCAAGGGTGTGAAAGGCCCTCGTTGCCACAGACTCTGGTTGTGGGAAGAAGACTGGGAGCTCAATGGTTTGATTGACAAGGAAGGGAGAAACCACCTCAGGAAGGAATTTAGGGTTGGTTCTAAGAACAATTCTGTTATAAACTTGAAAGAAAGACTTACAGGGCGAGGGCTTGCAATTTGCTAACACGCTTTAAAGATGTTTGGCGACAAGGAAAGCAGCCTTCCAGGAAAGGAATTGTAATGGGCATAAATGTAAGGGTTGAATAGGAGGGCCCATGAGACTGGTAAGGACGTTGAGGCTCCCGACAGGGACGGAGGGTACTCAGCGTAGAACAAATTGTTTGAGTCCTTCCATGAAAGCCTTGACTACAGGGATTTTGAATAAAGAAGAGTGTTCCGTCTTCTGCATGTAGGCTGCGCGTAGGCGCGTGGAGTGTAGGCGCGTGGAGTGTAGGCTAGACCGGATTTCTGTAAATGAAGAAGGTAGCAGATAAGATCCTGAACTGCAGGTTTAAGCGGGTCTATGTGCTTAGGAATGCAGCAAACCTTTCCCGCTTGGCAGGGTAGCAGGCCCGCGTAGTGAGCCTGTCGGCTTCTTTGAGGATAGACATGCACTCTTGAGGGAGTTAAGATAGCCGAACTCCAGGACCTCAGGAACCAGATCGCTAGATTGAGTTGTCTGGGGTTGGGGTGCACAATTGTGTTCTGGTTCAGGTTCTGCGTCAGAAGGTCCAGCTTGTTGGGGAGCTTCTCATGGAGAATGACTGACATCTCTAGAAGGGTTGAGAACCATGGTTGCCAGGCCCAAGCGGGAGCCACCAGGATGAGGGTGAAGGAGGTTTGCCAAAGCTACCTGACCACGTACATAAGGAGTGGGAGAAGAGGAAAAGCATAGGCAAAGATCCCGGACCAATTCCTCCATAAAGCATTGCCCATGGACTGTGGGTGCGTGAACCTGGAGGTGAAGCTTTAGCATTTCGCATTTTGGGGTGTGGCGAAGAGGTCAACCTCGGGAACCCCCTAACGGTGGAAGTATGGGAGTAGGATTTGTGGTTGGTGTTCCCACTCACGGACTTGTTTCCGCATCCTGAACAGGTCTGCATATCGGAAGGTGAAGAGTCTAATGCCAAATACTTTGTGTTAGCGCTGAGAGCTGCATGGAGTGTGTGCAGCCTTGCTTTTGGAGAGGATACACGTCAGACATGCTGTCTGTCTTTATCAAAACTACTTTGTGCTAAACCTGGTGACAAAAGGCCTTGACAGCTAGCTGAATGGCCAGAAGCTAGAGGTAAGTGATGTGGAGGCCCCTTTGTTGTGGTGACCATATGCCCTGAATGGTCAGTTGCTGAAAATGTGCTCCCTAGTCGAAGAGCAAGGCGCCCACAGTAACGGTGTATGTAGGGCCGGCCCAGCAACAGACTGCTGCTGTTCCACGACTGCAGAGAGTGATACGTACTAGCCCATATCAACACTATGAACAATGTTGTGGGTTGAGGAGAACAATAATCTTAATTGTTACTCTTCTGTAACACAAGCGTCTCAAGTATTTAAAGCATAGAACATATGTCATGCATTCATTTTAGAAATTTCTTTTAGTAGAAATGTTGTTTCCCTACTAAAAGAAGTTTCTAAAATGAATGCATGACATATGTTCTATGCTTTAAATCCTTGAGACGCTTGTGTTACAGAAGAGTAACAATTAAGATTACTGTGCTCCTCAACCCACAACATTGTTCATTTTGTTAATGCCGGGTTTCTTAACGGTTGACCCGAAGAGTGAGCACTAGCAACAAACTATTTGGACTAACAGTGTGCGGCGATTGTATTCCACAACCGTTTGTTTTTGTTGTTATTTATCATATCAACACTAGATCCTCCCACTGACCCTCCGCTTGGGACCGTTGTGCTGCCGGGGATTGCTGCAGCGGACGCATGTGAAGTGTGGCTTGGGAAACTATAACTATGGAAGGCACAATCATTCGGAGATGGCGCATAACTGTTTTGACCGTTAGTTGATAACTTGGCTGAAAAAGAGACATCTACTGAAATGCTTGCACCTGTGCCTGACTGGGGAGAGCCTTGCTGGTGACTGTATTGAGTACAGCCCCTAGAAAGGGCTGTATCTAAAGCGGCTCAAAGTGGGACTTAATGGTACTTATAGAGAATCCCAAATTGTGGAGGAGGGATATAGTGGCGTGGGTGCAAGCGAGACACTGTTGCTTGCTTGCACTCTTGATCAGCGAATCGTCTAAGTAGGGTTATACGTGAATGCCGCTACTATAGCGAGATATTTGGTGGGGCTGCAGTGAGGATCCAAAGGTCGGAGGACATCTGTTCTCGGCGCAGGACAAACCCTGTAGTTTCCCCCTGGCAGGTGTAGTGTGATTGGGGGGGGGGAGGAAGAGCCACTGCTTGGAAGAGACCGCTCTTTGGCAGAGCTTCCTTTGCCCCTCCCCCTGTAACTTCCTCTTGAATACCTCTGTGTTGACTGTCGGGGATATTGTTGTTTCTGCCGCTGACAGGAGGAGTAAAAAGTCCAGGAAAGTAATTTTACTGCCCACTCCAGTACAGTGACCCGTCTTAGCTTTTCAAGCATCTGATCTACCTCCCATCCGAATAAGTGTTCCCATTTGAATGGCAGGTCCAGCAGATGCTGCTGTACTTCTGGCTTAAAGCTAGAGACACGGGGCTAGGATGCTGGCATTAACTCCCCTGCCACAGTGTCGGCTGCCTCATGCTCTGGGGCGATGCAGAGATTGCAGACTCGATGGCATTTGAGATGGTCTTGCTCTCTGTAACCAACTCTTGCCCACCCTGCCTATACTCTTCGGGGATGAGTTTAAACAGTTCCTCCAGGTCATCCCAATGCGCCGTGTTGTATCGGGAGAACCAGCCAACTGAGATGGCAATCCTCCAGTGTGTAGTAGATTGTACTGCCACCCCCTTGTCCGCTGCATCTATCCTTTTGCTCTCTTTGTCAGGATGTGGAGTGTCTCGTGTACCTTGGTGCGTTTCTGTGACATCCAGACCACGATGGAGTCCGGGGGAACGTGGCCACGGATGTAGTGGGATCTTTGGGTGATGATTGTTGACCCTAGGTGTGATGATTTGAGCCTTGACTGGCTCACTGAATGTCTTGTGTTCGGTCTTAAGCACCCCTTTTAGCATTAGAAGGAACTGCAGCGTGGTGGGTCTTTGAAAGTGTTTCGACCAGGAAGCCATTGTCTTCCTGGATGACGTACATATCTACTTTATGAAAAGTAGCTGCCCTATGTACAACATCGTGGTACGAGGTAGTCCCAGTGTTGGGGGGGGGGGGAGGGGAGGTTTTACCAGGTACAGATCAGGGTCTGTATCACCTGCAGAATCGACATTATAGTCGTCCCACGGGTCGTCTCTAGATTCAGGATCATAGGGGCATTGTATAGTTCAAATGGATACCTCTGGCTACACTCCCTGTAGGAAGTGTGACCTCTGCGCTGGAGGTAGTGGCATGTATGCTGGCAGTGAGGGAGGCAGTGGTGAGGGAGGAGGTCGAGCAAGGAGGGGACTAGTGCTCCGTCCCTATGTCTAATATGCTTTGGAGGAGGTGTAGATTCCAAGGCAATTTGTTCCTTAAAGTATAACTTCCTCTTCCTTGGCAGATGCTCCTGCGACTTTGGTGGTAGCTTAGTGGAGATTTTTCTAGTTTGCAGGTGGATGAAAAGCTGCTTTTGATAAACGTCCAATTCCTCCTGCAAGGCTGCTCCCGAGTTGCCAGAGCCAGCCATAGATGCCACTTTTGGCGTTGACGGCGTCTTCGACGTCGAGGCCTTTGGTGCTGATGTGGACTTTGATGCCGAAGTGGACTTCGGTGCTGATCGGTTGAGGGCCTAGAGTCGGTTTTGGCGTCACCTTCGATGCCAGAGTCCATGAGCCCATCGGCTCGAAGGAAGGCTTCGGCTTACGTGGACTGCACCAGCTGGGCTTCTTCCGTTAACTTAACTTCTCGTTCCCTAAAGGTGTCGGAGTGCAGTCTCCTTCTCATCTCTGCGTTCTCCAACTCCACTGGTGCAACTCCACTCATGTCCATATTGGAGGATCTGCTTTGGCTGAAAGGAGAGGCAGACCTGTCACATGGTCTCATCCTGCTCGGTGGAGAGGCAGAGATTGCAGACTTGAGGTGGTCAGTCCAGAGGAACTTTGCGTGGTACTGTGGGAAATATTGGAAGGGTGTCCTTTCCATCACTGGCCTGTCGTTTTTTAAAAACTTTCTTTATTGAAAGAAGCAGGAATGATGCGTGGTATGAGCACAGATAACCTCCGAGCCTAATGACAGAATCACAACCAATAACAACCATGTATGACAAAACAATGTGAGAACCACTGGAAGGGCGTGGGGCCAGACAAGGGATGGGGTCCTAGTCAAAGGGGCCTTTTCCAATGTTAAAGCTAAGCATCAAGGGCCAAAAGAAAACGAGAAGGACCCATCATGCCCCTGGGCAACCAGTGAAGTAGGAGTGGTCGACTGGGGGGAGAGGAGAGGGAGGAGGGGAAGGGGGGGTAGGATAAAAGCAGTCTCTGAGAGCAGTCCGGGAGAGAGCGGGGGAAAGAAAGGTAGATGGGGCTCCTGAACAACAGTTCTTCAGGGTATCAGTGTGTGTGATGGATGCAGGTGATAGGGTAGGGCAGTGATTACACGAGCCACCCTCATCGAGACAGGCTGAAAGGTCAGATGAGGCAGGGCATGAAGTCTAAACCACGCACCGGTTGAAAGCAGAGTCAATACTCTGAGCGCCCTGGGAAAGGGGTGCAACGGTGTGAGGGCGAAGGGAGCAAAGTAAGTGACAGGGACGGAGACAGGGGGTAGGCCAGATTGAGTGCGGGGAGACAAGTAGATGGCGTGGTGGTGTGGAAAGCCAAGCGAGGTAAACCAAATTCGTGTCAATCTGGGATTGTGAAGACAGGGTCTCCATGTGTCTAAGAACCTATTGTAGTGGTCAGTAACTCTGGCAATTACCTACTCGTAAGCAGTCTCTTGAAGTTACTCATGTAACCAGTCCTCCGGGGTCGGACTGCCGTGTAGCCTCAGGATGCAGATCTTGGTGGTGCCCAGGGCAGAGGCCAGCCATCTGGACTGTTGATGCATGATGGCGGGGCATTGGGCGAAGTCATGCAGAAGAGCAATATGAGCTTTCAGAGCCCCAGCGAGAGGCACTGTTTGCCCTATGGTAATGGTGATAGAGGACCAATAGGTCGTCACAACAAGGCAGTCGCAGAGGAGGAGGACGATGTCAACGTCCATAGAGCCACACCTCCAGCAAGTGGCAGATAGAAGAAGAGAAGGCATATGAAGTCGGAGCCATCACTAGTGCCGGGAGGGCATTGCAGCGTCAGCCCAATGATGAAGCATGACACCTATCTAGGTGTGTGAGGGCATTGCAGCGTCAGCCCAATGATGAAGCAGGACACCTATCTAGGTGTGTGAGGGCATTGCAGCGTCAGCCCAATGATGAAGCATGACACCTATCTAGGTGTGTGAGGGCATTGCAGCGTCAGCCCAATGATGAAGCAGGACACCTATCTAGGTGTGTGAGGGCATTGCAGCGTCAGCCCAATGATGAAGCAGGACACCTATCTAGGTGTGTGAGGGCATTGCAGCGTTAGCCCAATGATGAAGCATGACACCTATCTAGGTGTGTGAGGGCATTGCAGCGTCAGCCCAATGATGAAGCATGACACCTATCTAGGTGTGTGAGGGCATTGCAGCGTCAGCCCAATGATGAAGCATGACACCTATCTAGGTGTGTGAGGGCATTGCAGCGTCAGCCCAATGATGAAGCAGGACACCTATCTAGGTGTGTGAGGGCATTGCAGCGTCAGCCCAATGATGAAGCATGACACCTATCTAGGTGTGTGAGGGCATTTGTTTCTCAAGAGTCACGCTTCCTGCTGACTCTTTTGAACTTGTCTGACGTGATTAGAAATACACATCCTAATAGGAACTGCATACCCCCTTTGTCTCCGGCAAGAAGCAGCCAGGAATCCAATGATGTCACCTTCTATTTTTCCGGTACCCCAGAGAGCCGAATGTTGTCCCTCCGGGATCGGTCCTCCAACTCCACAATTTTCCGCTGGAGGTGCCAGTGGTCCTGTTTCCAATCAATGGAGCCCGCAATCTTGTCACTGATCTGGTCTAGGTGGGATTCAGCCATAGTCAACCTGTCAATGAAAGAGGCGATGTCTTGACGAATGCTCTGCGTGTCAGCTGAGGTCTTGGAGGGGTTTCCGCCACCTTGGAGTGCGTGGTCTTGAGCGTTCCGAGTTCGCTCAGGATGACGTCCAAGGCGGATTCTGACAAGGGGTCCACATCTTTCCCCGACTTAGACTGCTTCCCTGTCACCACCTCTGTGAAAAGGAACTGTCTGATAGACTTCGACATGTTGAATGGGTGACCAGGGGGAGCACTGCTTGCAGTAACAGTGTCCTTCAGATGTCACAGGAGTGGGCAACCAAGCCCACACAAATGAAGGGAAGGCAGTCCAGAACATCCACCACGTCACACTCTAATGAGGGGGGCACCTGTGGCCCCGATGAACCTGGCCAGCTGAGCGGGGAGGCAAAATAAAGGGGGGGTGAGGGGGAAGGTGGTTCCCAGGATCGTGAAAGACTGTCTATGCCCCCTCATCTCCAGCAGTTGAGCAGCAACAGAAGTAGGAGATGTAGGCCGCAGGCACCTGGTTCCCCCTACAAATGACCAGGTAGGACGCTGGAAGCCCTGTGGCGCTTTGGGGCCATTGGTGCCGGGAAGGGCGGCCGCTGGGGGTGCGTTTGGCGCCGTGGTCTTTATAGACAGAATCGGGGCAGTGAACGTGACGTGGCTCAGGCCCCCCCGGCTACTGTCCCTCACAAGGGCGCGAAGAGATCATGGACCCGGGGCGGCGCTGTCCCTGCTCAGTGCCTGCAGTGTCTGGGGGGCAGAATAGCTTTAACAGCCGCCCTGGGGTGTGGGCGTAGCTGCAGCGGGTCCTCCCGCCTGCGGGGTCAGTAGAGCAGCCGTGCAAGTGAGCGAGCAGGCTCCAGCCTGGGCTCGCGGAGGTCTCGGAATGGCAGTGCCACGGCCCAATCAGCCAGCATTTTAGGCCCCAAAGGTGGGGGCTACCCCCTGCGAGCAGGGCACCCCTTTCCTACGGTGGCCCTTCCAGATGGTAGCAAGAGGAGGCCCGTTAACTGAGTGCCGGTGGGAGCTAGGCTAGCAAGCCACCATCTTGTCCAGGAGCTTAGCTCCACACCCGACCTGTCATTCTTATCGAGGGGGCACCAGAGATGAAGGGAGATAGGCCTCAAGAAGGGGCAGAGGTCCCAGAGGAAGGCATCGATGCGAGTGCGATTGTCGAAGTTCTTTGAACTACGGTGAAATGGGATCTGTGAAGATTGTTCCATGGCAATGGGAGTCGAAAAGGTCCGGTTGTAGGTGCTATTATTCTCCGAATACGGTACCCAATCAGTACATGTCTGAACACGATGGCAGAAAAAAAACAATCTAACAGTGGATCTGATGCCTATGTGCACACACAATTAGAGTCACAGGAGTCACTATACCTTTTGACTCGAAAGACTTCTTCGACGAAAAACAAACGGCAAACATCCAAGCCCAACACTAGATGGAATATCATGCAGAGCATGGGTATCTACAGCTATACACGCTATGAACAGTTATTTTCTTTGCTGTTACAGAAATAGTTAGAAAGAGATTTTCTTTTAATATTACAGGAATATAACCCTCAAAAATGTACACCTATATTGCTAAGGGGACAGGAAAGGGCAGGAGTTGTTCTTTTGTGGCCATCACAGACCTCTCAGGACCTTTGGAGAGACTTTGGGGAAGGGATTTAGGAATTTCTGGTTTATGTTTACTTTCTTGCCTTAGGATTAATTACTCTTATCGCCTTCATTCAGACATGTTGTACACACCAAATTTCTTACATACCACTTTAGCACAACCCAATGATTGGGCTTGAAAATACCTCTCACTGTGAGTCAGGCCCACTTGGGATACCGCTCCGTCTGGCCTGGCCTCCGACAGGCCTGGTATCCCCGCAGCTGGTTTTGTCAGGTGCTAGAACAATGGACGCAATTTTACAGGCCAGAAATTCTATCTGGTAAAAATTGCTTGAAGCTTTGACAGCAACAGCAGTCAAGCCTCTGTCCCATTCCCTGCCCGAACATTATTCGGCAAGGTGAGAGCATGTATTGCTCCCCCACACCAGGACACCTTTTTTCCCTTCTCTTCCCTCCCCTAAACAACCACCTCCACCCTGCACCTGTTTCGAACTCACATTTCCCACCTTCTCTAAGTAGATGTTAATCCCGGAGAATAACAACGTGAGGAGCACCTCTCTAAATATCAATTTCACAAAAACAGCTGAACGGATTTAGCCCAAATAATGAAAAACACGCTTACTGAGTAACGTTCTAATTTTCTACCAAAGTAGGTGTAATTCAGTTCAGCAAATATGTTTGTATCACTTCCCTAAGTTTCCTATGGAAATTGACTTGGGAAAACTACGTTTTGGGACCCCACTTTTTTGTTGGGGCCCCGCTTGATGGATCACCCTGAGACTTTCCTGGAAGAAACTGAGATAAATGAACCTTTGTTTTGGATAGTTTTGTGAAGAGTCTTTAAACAGCGACAAAGTTATTAGCAAAACAAAAAAAAGACTCTTCCTATGGAAACTCTGACCTAACTCAACCGCCACAGTGAAATATATCCATTCCCCAGCAGTACCCCTAGCACGGAATGCAGAAAAGGCGTTAGATAAAGTCTCATCTATTTTCCTATGCTCAGCACTAAAATATGTGATCTTTGCCAATCCTATATACAAATGGTAATGGGCTTTAACAAATAACCCGTAGCCATGAGCGGAGTAAATAACATCCTATCGAACAGTTTCCCGCTGAGCCAAGGCAGAGGACAAGGCTATCCCCTCACCATCGTACTACTCAGCGAAGCCAATATGTATCATAACATTGCAGGCATATCCCTCCACTCTGGTGCCCTTACAACAGCAGCATATGCAGACACATTGCAGGCATATCCCTCCACTCTGGTGCCCTTACAACAGCAGCATATGCAGACACATTGCAGGCATATCCCTCCACTCTGGTGCCCTTACAACAGCAGCATATGCAGACACATTGCAGGCATATCCCTCCACTCTGGTGCCCTTACAACAGCAGCATATGCAGACACATTGCAGGCATATCCCTCCACTCTGGTGCCCTTACAACAGCAGCATATGCAGACACATTGCAGGCATATCCCTCCACTCTGGTGCCCTTACAACAGCAGCATATGCAGACACATTGCAGGCATATCCCTCCACTCTGGTGCCCTTACAACAGCAGCATATGCAGACACATTGCAGGCATATCCCTCCACTCTGGTGCCCTTACAACAGCAGCATATGCAGACACATTGCAGGTATATCCCTCCACTCTGGTGCCCTTACAACAGCAGCATATGCAGACACATTGCAGGCATATCCCTCCACTCTGGTGCCCTTACAACAGCAGCATATGCAGACACATTGCAGGCATATCCCTCCACTCTGGTGCCCTTACAACAGCAGCATATGCAGACACATTGCAGGCATATCCCTCCACTCTGGTGCCCTTACAACAGCAGCATATGCAGACACATTGCAGGCATAACCCTCCACTCTGGTGCCCTTACAACAGCAGCATATGCAGACACATTGCAGGCATATCCCTCCACTCTGGTGCCCTTACAACAGCAGCATATGCAGACACATTGCAGGCATATACCTCCACTCTGGTGCCCTTACAACAGCAGCATATGCAGACACATTGCAGGCATATCCCTCCACTCTGGTGCCCTTACAACAGCAGCATATGCAGACACATTGCAGGCATATCCCTCCACTCTGGTGCCCTTACAACAGCAGCATATGCAGACACATTGCAGGCATATCCCTCCACTCTGGTGCCCTTACAACAGCAGCATATGCAGACACATTGCAGGCATATCCCTCCACTCTGGTGCCCTTACAACAGCAGCATATGCAGACACATTGCAGGCATATCCCTCCACTCTGGTGCCCTTACAACAGCAGCATATGCAGACAATGTTCTGGTTTTTACCAGTGAAGTCCAAACTTCCATTCCAGCTCTAGTGCAGGTCATTGAGCCATACTCCGCAACGACTGGTGACACACTACACTCTCAATGAGGACAAAACTGAGGTCTTACCTCTAAATAGACTGTACCACTCAGCCAAGATTCCAGGAACAGACCCCCATGAGCAAGCCTCTTACATAAAATACCTTGGTGACTGGTTCACATCCAGCTTAAAAAAAATCAGAGTATTATAATGAAAATGTTACTCTATCGAACATCGGAAACCTGCTAGATGCCGGGTCCTTGAATGTTCTATCATGGTAGGGAAGACGTGAAACAGTAAAAATGAAGATTACTGCCAGAATTAACCTCTTATCAAGCATTTTCCAAAATAATTTCAGGATTCCTTTGGCTTGGCAAGGCAGATAGAATTTCTCTGAAATAAAAACTCACTGGAGAAACACCAGGGAGGTTTTCAATACCAAAGACGCTTTCTCATCTGCCAAGGATCTCATTGGTTCCCTGGCATACACCCGAAACCTGGTAATGATTGAAAAAGATTAAATCTCCCCACCCCATAGCCTCTCAACACCGACTAAGGATTGCTTCTAAACTGAACACTTTAAGGCAATTACAGAAGACACAGTCAAGCTCTCTTAACACTAGATTAACACTTGAGAGCAAACTGATTAAATTGAACCTCACGTCTCTTTGGAACCATAAAAAACTGAAATTTGAGTGCAAGACACTCTTCTGGAATGCATGGGCTTTAAAAACATATCCAAAATGAAGGGCCGAGAACTTAAGGAATCACCTATGGGTTTTTGCTGAATTACAGGCACAATACAAGCTCTTGAACAGCGATTCTACGATTCCTAAAACTAAAAACAGCCATCTCCAAACTCAGATGACTACAACCCCCAGATCTTCCAACTGTAGTAAACATGTTGTACAAATCTGGCCACCTTGCCTCTAAAGCATAAGGAGTTTGAGGACCACCACCAGCACTACCAGTCAGCGCCCCCTGCAGGACAAATGGAACAACGATCTAAGGACACTAGGCAGACCTCCCTGACCCATGCAGCATGGCATGGAATATTCACCTCCCACTGTAAAAATGATGCCTGTGCTATCCTAGTGCAGATAACTGGTCTTCATGGGTCCTCCTGTACTCCATCCAGCATTCTTACACAAACTTGGACTCATTTCAGAGAACAAATATTGGAAATGTGCAGATTCTACAAGCATTTAACTTATACAGAAATAAATCTTCAACACACACAGCAATCTGGAGTTCATCACAACAACTTGGGAATACCTGCAGCCAAAGTGTCCCCAAATTATCAAAGAATGACATACTGATCGACCTAATGTCAACACATGCCATAAAGCACATTTTATCTCAACGAAAACTAAGGCTCTAACCGCTTTTCCGTCCACACTGGCTTAATTGAATGCATTGTACTGACATTTTGCTAAGTAGCACAAGCTCAATACGGTATTCCATCCCACTTGACGTGTACATGCAAAGAAGGTAAACGCTCAAGAAATACACTGCCTGCACTCTCAACTCACCCATTTCAACTCTCAACTCACTCATTTCACTCTCAACTCACTCGTTACACTCTCAACTCACTCGTTACACTCTCAACTCACTCGTTACACTCTCAACTCACTCGTTACACTCTCAACTCACTCGTTACACTCTCAACTCACTCGTTACACTCTCAACTCACTCGTTACACTCTCAACTCACTCGTTACACTCTCAACTCACTCGTTACACTCTCAACTCACTCGTTACACTCTGAACTCACTCGTTACACTCTGAACTCACTCGTTACACTCTCGACTCACTCTCGACTCACTCATGTCACTCGACTAACTCATGTCCCTCACGACTCACTCATGTCACTCTCAATGCACTCATGTCACTCTCAACTCACTCATTACACTCTAAATGCACTCATCTCAACTCTCATGTCACTCTCGACTCACTCATGTCACTCTCGACTCACTCATGTCACTCTCGACTCACTCATCTCACTCATCTCACTCATCTCACTCTCAACTCACTCTCCTCACTCTCAACTCACTCTCAACACATGGTAAAACAAGACATATCAAACCCCATTACTCATACAGTTGGCTCTTAGCTACTGCTACAATGTTCTTTACCCCGTTTTGTTCACCTCTTTTTATGTTTACAGTTTCCCTTCCTTAGTTTATCTTCTGGTCTCAAATGCCAATTTCTCATTGCTGGATTTGCCGTACATCACTGATGTATGTGA
This sequence comes from Calotriton arnoldi, assembly GCA_963921515.1. Taxonomy (NCBI): domain Eukaryota; kingdom Metazoa; phylum Chordata; class Amphibia; order Caudata; family Salamandridae; genus Calotriton; species Calotriton arnoldi. The sequence goes on from CAWUFW010001592.1 coordinate 1,915,408, forward strand.
TTTAATGGAAAAAATGAAAAATGAGAAACCACATTGGAGAAAACAAAACCATAGAAAACTAATTTTAAGGAAAGACATTTTAGGAAATACAAATAAATCAAATATTAAAGGAAACATTTAAAAGGAAAGATAATTTTAAGGAAAAATATCAAAAATTACATTAAACTTGGGTTTAGAAGGAGTGAGTGATTTTTGTGCTCAGAGATGAATGATGATTAGAGGTTAGGAGGGGTTTTTAAGGGTTCAGGGATGGGTGGAGTTTAAGGGTGGTGAAAGTTTTTTAGTGATCTGGAATAGGGGAAGTTTAAGGGTGGTGAGGATTTTTTAGATTTCACAGATGGGAGTTTAGTGGTCGTGACAGGATTTTAGAGCTCAGGGATGGATGGAGTGTAGGGGTATTGAGGGGTTTTAGGGTTCATTGAGGGGTGGAGTTTAGGACTGGTGAAGATTTGTAAGGTATACTAATGGGTAAAGTTTAGGGGGCAAAGGGTTTTTAGGGTTCAGGAACTGGTGGATTTTGGTTGTGGAGAGGGGTTTTTAGGGGTCAGGGATGGGTGGTGTTTGGGAGTGGTAAGGTTTTTTCTTAGGATTCCAGGATGGATGGAGTTTTCGGGTGGTGACATGTTTTAAGGCTTTAGAGATCGCTGGGGTTTAGTCGTACAGAGGGTTCAGTAATTGGTGGAGTTTAGGGGTAAAGATTGGTTTTACGGATCATGGATGGTTGGAGCTTAGTGTTAGAAAGGGCTTTCAGCGTTAAGTGATGGGTGGAATTTAGGAGTTAAGGATGGGCGTAGCTGAGGTGCGCTGAGGGATTTTTATGGGGTAGAAATGGATGGTGTTTTGGGGCTCTGAGGGGGTCATGGATGGATGGGGTTTAGAGGTGGTAAGGGATTAGTGAATTAAAAGCATCCAAAGTAATTGTTTGACAATGTAAAGGATGTAAATCCAAAATTAATGTCCAGTGAAGTAAAACACTCAAATTAATACCTCTGACAAAAATGTTTCTGAAAGTAAAACCTGCACCCACTGTATTTACCATAAGAAATAAGCATGCAAAAGACAATTTCTTTAAAAATAAAAAATAAAGATATTCTATGAATTGGTTTTTACGAAATGGTAAATGCCGTTCATCCTTCAAATTTCCATTAAACAGTTTTGCTGAAATGGTTTCTTAGTAATGGTTCCCATTAAATCGTTTTTCTATGAACTCACATACAACCATACATCACATGCAACAAGTCACACATAACACTGCTTATAGTCAGCCTCTGCTTTTTAATTCACCTACCACATATACATCAAACTGTATGTGCTCCAACAATTGCATTGTATAAAACAACTGTTTGTACTCTGTTGGCACACAAGCTAAATAAAAAGTTTGAAATGAAAAAATAAAAGCTACTATGATAAACGTTTAGCGAGGTCAGGCCAGATACTTGCTTGTGGTATGTGTGGAAACTTTGTCCGCCCAGACCCTCTCCACATACACCAAACTAGCATGGGCTAGGGACTTGTAGCTCGCGCAACAGAGCCTGAATTATATTCAGTATTGAGGTGGTAACCAAAGTAATTTGAATACAAAACGGGTGACTTAATGGTGTTTTCGCTCACCACCACCAAACAATGAGCAAAAATGGAAACAGCCTTAAAATGGCCTACAGTGGATTGCACTAAAATGGCAATGGCTTTATCTAGACTTGCAATACTTAGAAACTGTACGGTGGTTCACAAATCTAGCTTATAACTGGGTGGTGCTTACACGACTGTGCTCGGCTAGTGCAGCACATGAGGCTATAGCTTCCCACCTGCCGGGGTCTTCATCTTGCTGCATGACATTCGTGCCCTCACTCAGATTTGAGGATCACAGTCCTGATACATGGGGAATGCAGAGGCTGACGAGGTGCATGCTCGCATCCTCAGGGATCAACAATTCAAGCATCTGTTGGCACAGAGTCAACAAAGGTGCTGCCCTCAAGCTGGTGGTCACCAGAATCAGTTCTCCAGGACTGAGCGGTCTGGCAAAGTCAATTCACAATGACTGAGCTACTTAGGCTTTAGAGGCAAATCTCCATTTATAAGTAAAGATAAAAAAGGATTTCCATCCTTGTCTTACGAGCAGATGGCATTTCTTAAAAAGAATTACTAAAAAGCAAGGTGCATATGAAGTTTAAAATTAACATTACACTGTAAAACCATTGTTGGTTGAAGAAGCATTAAAATAAAAGTGGAGTTATGTACCCAAAGCCGTCCACCAGCACGCTAACATCTAAATTAATCAGAGGTGGGAACGAAGCCCTGGCAGAGCCACTCGGTGAGCCAATTGGAAAACAGAGTGAAAGAGAAGAAACACCGAAGAGAGATTTGTTTCTGTGGCCTTTACTCAAAATGTTCAAGTGACTGCTCGAACTAGATGCATCGTTGCTACTGAAAAGGCAAGTGTGACTGCTTTGGATTCATGTGCATGTGATAAGCAGGACACACTGTGCTACCGACAATCAAGAAACAGTCCCCAAAGAGAGAAGCTCCTTCTCTCACCAGGGAAAATGCAACAGTTGATTTTGGGACTAGACTGAACGTCAGGTGCTCCCCAAACTCTTAGCACCCGGGATCTACGTTAACCCAATGGGAAGCGTTTGCAATGAAGATCTTTTACTGCAGACTGTGGCACAGACCTCAATACCTCTTCCAATTTCATAACTAAGTGGAGAGGTGTGGTGCAGCGGCCAGGGCAGCTGACTTTGGAGCACAGGGCTCACGGTTCGATCCCCGGCTCCGGCGGCAGCTCAGCACCATGTGACTCTGGGCAATAGCTCACTTAATTTCCACGACGGCCCCCAGCGCCTTGAGACCCGTAAGGGTGAGTAGTTTGCGCTTTACAAATACGGATTTACATTTACATGGAGAACTAACACGTGCTACTCCCTTCCTGACAGGTGACAAAAAAACTAATGACAAGTACTCACCAACACAGATGTATCGTCCCATTGCGGCAGCAATCCCTCGCGCAAACACTGCCTGAGCTGAAAAAGAGAGACGGGTGGCTAAAGCAATACTGATGTGCACAGCGCAACACTGGACTTTTATGGACCTTCGACGACCACCTAACCAGTCATGGGCTCAGCAACTTAGGCAAGGTAGATATCCCATCACACTAAGCAACCGAGACATTCTTCTGTCATCTGAAGAAGAGATGTACAACACCAAATAAAATCCACCCCCCACCATACACCGTCTGCACCTCAGCACAGCAGGCACCAACCACTAAACAAGCTAACATACCATCCACCCCCCACCATACACCGTCTGCACCTCAGCACAGCACGCACCCCCAACAGGCACCAACCACAAAACAAGCTAACATACCATCCACCCCCCACCATACACCGTCTGCACCTCAGCACAGCACACACCCCCAACAGGCACCAACCACTAAACAAGCTAACATACCATCCACCCCCCACCATACACCGTCTGCAACTCAGCACAGCACGCACCCCCAACAGGCACCAACCACTAAACAAGCTAACATACCATCCACCCCCCACCATACACCGTCTGCACCTCAGCACAGCACGCACCAACCACTAAACAAGCTAACATACCATCCACCCCCCACCATACACCGTCTGCACCTCAGCACAGCACACACCAACCACAAAACAAGCTAACATACCATCCACCCCCCACCATACACCGTCTGCACCTCAGCACAGCACGCACCAACCACTAAACAAGCTAACATACCATCCACCCCCCACCATACACCGTCTGCACCTCAGCACAGCACACACCAACCACAAAACAAGCTAACATACCATCCACCCCCCACCATACACCGTCTGCACCTCAGCACAGCACGCACCCCCAACAGGCACCAACCACAAAACAAGCTAACATACCATCCACCCCCACCATACACCGTCTGCACCTCAGCACAGCACGCACCCCCAACAGGCACCAACCACAAAACAAGCTAACATACCATCCACCCCCACCATACACCGTCTGCACCTCAGCACAGCACGCACCCCCAACAGGCACCAACCACAAAAAGCTAACATACCATCCACCCCCACCATACACCGTCTGCACCTCAGCACAGCACGCACCCCCAACAGGCACCAACCACAAAACAAGCTAACATACCATCCACCCCCCACCATACACCGTCTGCACCTCAGCACAGCAGGCACCAACCACAAAACAAGCTAACATACCATCCACCCCCCACCATACACCGTCTGCACCTCAGCACAGCACGCACCCCGAACAGGCACCAACCACAAAACAAGCTAACATACCATCCACCCCCACCATACACCGTCTGCACCTCAGCACAGCACGCACCCCAACAGGCACCAACCACAAAACAAGCTAACATACCATCCACCCCCACCATACACCGTCTGCACCTCAGCACAGCACGCACCCCAACAGGCACCAACCACTAAACAAGCTAACATACCATCCACCCCCACCATACACCGTCTGCACCTCAGCACAGCACGCACCCCCAACAGGCACCAACCACAAAACAAGCTAACATACCATCCACCCCCCACCATACACCGTCTGCACCTCAGCACAGCACGCACCCCCAACAGGCACCAACCACAAAACAAGCTAACATACCATCCACCCCCCACCATACACCGTCTGCACCTCAGCACAGCACGCACCAACCACAAAACAAGCTAACATACCATCCACCCTCCCACAACCACAACAAAAGTATCCAATAGAACTGTGAAGTTCAGGGCAGAGTGTGAACTGTTCACTGAAGCTTTAAATTCAAATACTCTATTCAGGTAACTAGAAATGTCTGTCTTTTTTCAATGCACACTTTCTGTGGCCACTGAATCTGGTAACATCTGCTTCATACAAGATGTTTTTAAGTTGTACTAACTTCCACTTGAGCCAGGATAAGAAAGTCAAATGAACTCCAACCAACACTACTTTCTTTCAGGGGATCTTTTCCTTTATTCTAGAGGCAAGTTTGCCTCTGCTGAGGGCTCAAAACAAGTAGCAGTAGAAACATCCGCTTTTGTTGGAAGACAGCAGTCACCATGAAGCGTTCAGATTTTCAGCGTCGTTGCTGTCCGAGCCTTTAAACTAAAAACATAGGACAATGTCGTGCAGGACTCAATTTTGGACTTTCATAGAGGATTTTTCAAACTCTATGATGCGAGGTGTTGATGGCAATTGGTATACTGGTGTACAATGGAAGGGTGTTAAGGCTTGAGGGAGGGCCTTCCGCAAAAGAGTCAGGAGCCACTCTGGCAGAGGATGGTGAATTCTCTTTGTACAACCTAGGCCCTTGGGTACACGGTCACCTGTGAATGCCTTGTCAGGGTTTCATCCTCTCTCAAACTGGTCTGAGGCTTCCAAGGAGCACAAACACACCAACATTCTACGACAGTGGGGATACACAGGATACTACACAGACGTGCTCCATACTTCACTCATAAATCCACCATCCAACACTTTAGTTTGTTTCCAGGAAATTACTCCTTTCAGTAAGACTGTGGCTAATTTACACCTACCTGGCGGTGTCTCCAGAGCATCCAGCGCATGCCAATAGACCATGATCGAACCATCGGACTCGTACATCTAAGGAAGTGGAAAAACAAGTGCTTTTCAAGTAAGAACTGCACCAAAAGCAGAGGAATCTGCAGGATGGAACAACTGACAAGAAAGAGCAAGCAATAGCCTTCTGCTCAGCTCGTAGAAGCCATACGCACCGAACGACATTATTTCATTCTGTAACAGACCTACCCCCCTACCATCTAAACACAGTACTAGGCAGAGTATTCCGTCCACCGCCTCAAGAAACGTATCTAGCGAAAGCCAAGAATATTGATGTGAGTCAGCTATTGAAAGAATACTGAGAGCAGAGGCCAGTCCTCAATCAATCAATCAGGGGGTTTATATAGCGCGCTACTCACCCGTGAGGGTCTCAAGGCGCTGCAAACTCAAACACCTGAAACATGTACAGTACATAGCTGCCAAGGTTTCAGATTGCTATGTGTGACATTTTCATAATTTCAGTGTAATTATGAGTGACATTTCAACTATGAGTGACACCTTCTTGCGAGCAAAACCAAGCAATGAAGATGAGAGAAACATATAAATATGATAATTGAGCAACAAGAAACTCCAAGAAGACCTTGAAACTGCTGCAAAGCACCAGAAATGGAAGGGCACTAACCTAGTGCCCTTGTAACCTGATCGTACTGTTAAACAAATGTGTAACCATGATATTAAACATTAAACAAGTCTTTCAGAGGCAGTACTTTATTCAAGTTCTGAGCACATATCAAGACTTGCGCAGTTAAATACAAAACTACTTACTTGATGCAACAGATTGTCATTTGCATTATAAAATAAACCATATACTTTTAAAGCCCATATGTTCATAATGTCTAGACCAAGTACAACACCTGCCCAACTTGACAAAACTTTAAATAGTAAAACACACTAAGACCAGCCCTAACAGCCCAGTCAGATCTTTCACAGTGTTGAGTTAAGAGTATCAGAGGCTGATGTTGACACGTTCCTTACAGCTCCTTGAATCCTAGAGGCGCAATCCATTTCTAGGGAATTAATTAGCCATATGGCTACAACTGGGATCCTTCACTGAATTACTATAGGAAGACTAAATCCAATCCCACCTCCGGCATTTTTACAGTGCTAGGTCCCCAGAATCCCCGTCCTTAAGAGACCCTGTATCACGAGAGGGTCGAAACGTCGTCGACAACTACAAAAGGGAGAGTCCCAGCAAACTAGAAATATTTTCTAGAACAAATGATTGAATCTGATATCAATCAATCAATCAATCACAGAATTTGTAAAGCGCACTACTTACCCGCGAGGGTCTCAAGGCGCTGGGGGAAAAAAGGGGGGGTGCTGCTACTGGTCGAACAACCAGGTCTTGAGTAGCCTCCTGAAGGTCAGCAGGTCTTGGGTCTGTCGTAGGCTTAGTGGAAGGGTGTTCCAGGTCTTGGCGGCGAGGTGGGAGAAGGATCTGCCGCCGGTGGTGGTTCTTCGAATGCGAGGGACGGTGGCGAGGGAGAGGTCGGCGGAGCGGAGTTGGCGGTTGGGGACGTAGAAGAGGAGTCGTCTGTTGAGGTAGGCTGGGCCAGTCTTGTGGAGTGCCTTGTGTGCGTGGATGAGGAGTTTGAAGGAGATTCTCCTGTCGACGGGGAGCCAGTGCAGGTTCCTCAGGTGGGGGTGATGTGGCTGTGGCGTGGTACATCGAGGATCAGGCGTGCGGAGGCGTTTTTATGCGTTGCAGTCGCTTGATGAGCTTGGCCGGGGCTCCCGCGTAGAGGGCGTTCCCATAGTCAAGTCTGCTGCTGACGAGGGCCTGGGTGACTGGTCTTCTTGTGTCTGTCGGGATCCACCTGTAGATCTTGCGAAGCATGCGGAGGGTGTTGAAGCAGGAGGATGAGACTGCGTTGACTTGCTTGGCCATGGAGAGCGTTGAGTCGAGGATGACTCCCAGGTTGCGTGCGTGGTCGGTGGGCGTCGGGGCTGCTCCCAGTGTCGTTGGCCACCAGGAGTCGTCCCAGGCTGAGGGGTTGGAGCCGAGGATGAGGACCTCTGTCTTCTCCGTGTTCAGTTTTAGTCGGCTGATCTTCATCCAATCGGCGACGGCCTTCATTCCTTCATGGAGGTTGGATTTGGCGGCGAGGGGGTCCTTGGTGAGGGAGAGGATCAGTTGAGTGTCGTCGGCGTAGGAGATTATGTTGAGGTCGTGCTGTCTGGCGATGCGTGCGAGCGGGCCATGTAGATGTTGAACAGTGTTGGGCTGAGGGACGATCCCTGGGGTACGCCGCAGATGATCTCGGAGGCTTCGGATCGGAATGGTGGGAGGCGGACTCTCTGGGTTCTGCCGGCGAGGAAGGAGGTGGCCCATTCCAGGGCCTTGTCTCGGATCCCTGCGTCGTGGAGGCGTGCGCGTAGAGTGCGGTGGCAGACAGTGTCGAAGGCGGCGGAGAGGTCCAGCAGGATGAGGGCTGCGGTCTCACCGTTGTCCAGCAGGATCCTGATGTCGTCGGTGGCGGCGTTGAGGGCAGTCTCAGTGCTGTGGTTGCTGCGGAACCCCGATTGGGATGGGTCCAGGATGCTGTTTTCTTCGAGGTATCGGGTTAGCTGTTTGTTGACGATCTTCTCGATGACCTTGGCTGGGAACGGAAGCAGGGAGATGGGCCGGAAGTTCTTGAGGTCTCTCGGGTCCGCCTTGGGTTTTTTGAGTAGGGCGTTGATCTCTGCGTGTTTCAGCTCTCTGGGAAGGTCACGGTCTCGAAGGAGAGATTGATGATGTTGCACAGGTGGGGTGCGATGGAGCTGCTGGCTTTGTTGAAGATGTGGTGCGGGAAGGGGTCTGACGGGGAGCCGGAGTGTATTGTGCTCATGGTCTTGATGGTGTCCTCGATGTTCACGCTGGCCCAGGCTGGCAGGGGGTCGTGGTCGATGGTGTGCGGCGGGTCTGGTACATCGATCTTAGTTGGGGCTGTCTGGGTGTTGAAGCTGTCGTGGATGTCGGCGATCTTGCGGTGGAAGAAGGTGGCGAGGGAATCGCACAGGGGTTGCGACGGAGGGATGTCGTTGGTGTTGGAGCTGGGGTTGGAGAGTTCCTTCACGATGTTGAAAAGCTCCTTGCTGTTGTGTGCGTTGTTGTCGAGGCGGTCTTTGAAGGATGTTCTCTTGGCGGACTTGATGAGGTGGTGGTGGTTACGGATGGCGTCTTTGTGGGCTGCGTGGCTGTCCGGTGTCTTATCACTGTGCCATTTCTTCTCTAGTTTCCGGCAGGTACGCTTGGAAGCTAGGAGTTCCGAGGTGAACCAGCTGGCTCTTTTGGTGGTGTCACTGTAGGTGAGTTTTGTCAGCGGGGCGAGGGTGTTGGCACAGTCGTCCATCCATCGTCTGAGGTTGCAGGCAGCGTCGTCGGTGTTGGATGGGTCGGAGGGAGGGCTGAGAGCGAGGGTTGCCCGTAGTTGGTCTTCGGTTACTTTGCTCCAGCAGCGGCGTGGGATCTGTTGGGTGCGGTGGTGTGTGGTGGGTTTCTGGAAGGTGAAATGGATGCAGCGGTGGTCGGTCCAGAGGAGTTCCGTGGTGTGGCTGAAGGAGACGTGGGAGCTTGAGGAGAAGATGGGGTCAAGCGTGTGGCCGGCGGAATGGGTCGGTGTTGTGACGAGCTGGCTCAGACCGAGGTTGGCGAGGTTGTCGATCAGGGTGGTGGAGTTGCTGTCGTTGTTGTTCTCCAGGTGAAAGTTCAGGTCTCCGAGGAGGATGTAGTCGGTAGAGGTCAGGGCGTGCGTGCTGATGAAGTCGGCGATGGAGTCGCTGAACTGGGGTCGGGGCCCAAGGGGTCTGTAGACAAGGGTGCCTCTAAGGGTGGTGTTGGGGTCCGGGTGGATCTGGAAGTGCATGTGTTCGGCGGTGCTGAGAGTGTTGTCGGTGCTGGTCGAGACCCTGATGGTGTTCTTGTGGACGATGGCGATTCCTCCTCCTACTGCGTTGACGCGGTCTCTGCGGGTGATCTTATAGCCGTCTGGGATGGCTATGGCGATGTCGGGGGCGGAGGAGTTGTTCATCCAGGTCTCTGTCAGGAAGGCGACGTCTGGTGATGATGTGTCGAGCAGGTCCCAGAGCTCGACGGCGTGTTTGCGTGCGGAGCGGGTGTTCAGTAGGATGCATCGGAGGTGGTTGAGGTCCTTCTTGGCGGGCGCCTCGGTGGCTCTGAGGCTGGTGTAGCTGCAGTTCCGGCAGGTGAAGGGACAATGGGTGCGTTTCGGTGCGGCCTTGAAGCAGTTGTGCGTCCGTCCGGGGTTGAGAGCGTGGAGTGTGGTGGCATCGTATCGGCGTCGGTCCTCGAGGCTGGTGCGGGGGGCGCACAGCCCAGGGGGTCTGGCGCTGGGCGCGGTCCAGGCACGGACGGGCGCAGACGGGCTTGCCTTAGGCGCGCCTTCGGCGCGCCAGCGGCGCGGCCGCGCACGTCGGCCGCACAGCGGCCGCCATATATGGGGAGGTGGGAGGGAGGAGCAGCTGGGAGGCAGGGGCAGCGAATGGGCAGTCAGGGGGGCGGGGCCGCAGGGGACGCAGCGGCGGGAGTGGAGAGAGGTAGCGAGGGGTACAGAAGGCAAAAAGGACACAGGGAAATGGGGGCAGCGAGGGAAACAGAAGGCAAAATGGACACAATGCAATGGGGGCAGCGAGGGAAACAGAAAGAAAATGGACACAGGGAGAATGGGGGCAGCGAGGGAAACAGAAGGCAAAATGGGCACAATGCAATGGGGGCAGCGAGGGAAACAGAAAGAAAATGGACACAGGGAGAATGGGGGCAGCGAGGGAAACAGAAGGCAAAATGGACAATGCAATGGGGGCAGCGAGGGAAACAGAAAGAAAATGGACACAGGGAGAATGGGGGCAGCGAGGGAAACAGAAGGCAAAATGGGCACAATGCAATGGGGGCAGCGAGGGAAACAGAAAGAAAATGGACACAGGGAGAATGGGGGCAGCGAGGGAAACAGAAAGAAAAATGGACACAGGGAGAATGGGGGCAGCGAGGGGAAACAGACGGAAAACGGGCACCGAGGCCACAAGCAGAGGGGCGAGCTTACCAGCAGCGGGCAGGACACCACAGGCGGAGCTGTGTGGCGGGGGAGCGACCTACCTGGTAAGGCCAAAGGACTTCCTTTGCACTCCAATAACCAATTGCTTATTACTATCACTACAGCTATTTCACTTTTTTGGTTATGGTCACTTCACTGGGGTCACAAATTCACGTTCGAATATGAAATTGTATATAGTGTGAATACACAGCAGAAGTTTATTTTTCTACTTTTACCAGATTGTTAATGCAAAATAAAAAACGCTCACTTCGGCTAAGTGGGTACAGCAGAAGCATCGTTGCCTGTGGGTTGTCCTCTCTTGAGGCCTATGCGTTTTTTATAATCAAAGAAATGACATTATCTAAATGATATACCGATTGACTGTATTGTATTCTAATTTTTGTTTAAATCGCGCAAGAAACAAACTCCTTGCAAAAAAATTTTTTTATTTTTTTTATTTAATGAGTTCCTTGTGAACAGTGTTTTCTGGTTGCATAGCAATATCCAGTTCGCAAGGACATACGGGTCGCTCTTGTCTTTTGTTAGAAACGTTCCTTACAGCATCACTCCAGGGCCTCTCGCCCGCGTAGGACCCGGTCCAACCAGGAAATGAGGCCCCAACAACACTCTCACTGGTGCCTAGTGTTGCTGGGCGGGCTGGCAGAAAAACAAAACACAGATTGCCAGCCTTTGCCCACTCTGGGGCCCCCTCCCTGCCGGCAAAATCAGGAGAGTATCAGGACTCCGGGGTATCTCTCTGTCCACGTGGCCCGGCCCAACAGGAAGGGGATCCGAAGCCCCAACAACATGAATAGTTGCACATCCATCTCAGCTGCCTAAGTGTCACACAGTCGCTGACTCCCGCGCGGACAGGCACCAGGCCGGCGCAGTAATCTCACATACTAAGGCATAGCCGACAGCAATGACTGTCAGACCCGCCCCACCTATTTTAAATTACCCTAAGATATAAGCCTAGGAGGCCACTAAGCCGGCTGCACTCGCCAAGCACTTGAAATCGTGCATGCACTACCGGTGGAGCAACGGAGGTCTGACCTGTGTCACCATAGTACAGTGAGTAACTATATGTTGTAATGTGACACTGTACGACCTGCACCCACTGACTGCAGGCAGCTGCCTGATCGCACGTTGCCTAAAAGGAATTTGCTAATTGACGCACACTCTCGGGTGGCAACTGCCCTGCACACTGTGTTTCACTAACTTATTTCAACTTTGCAGCGACTCTCTGCGAGGCAGGCTCAGGCCGCGAGCCCCTGTGGCAATTGAGGGATGGCCGCCCGCCTCCTGAGTAAGTCCTCCACAGTCCAGGGACAGAGTCCTGGCCACTGGAAAGGTCACTCCGTCTCCCTCAGCAAGTGAATTTGCGGGGGTCATTGATTTTAATACTGCAGCTGAGCCACGACGCAGCGGCCGGTGCAAGCGCCATGATTGTCGCAAACCAGAAGCCAGCCGCCCTCCCACAACAAACCCCGCCAGCAGGACAGGTCGTCCCTGCGGCACCATAGACTGTTGTATCACACAACCTGACTGGGCTGTCATGTCTGGGTAGTGCACATGGGACACTGCCTCGATGTGACGTCAGGCTGAGAGCCACGCTGTGGGAATCAATCTGAATTCTCGCATGATACATTGCAGCAGCGTACTAGCTCAGCTGCCAGCTGAGGCCCAAGCCAGCGGGAGCAGCGGGCACCGCCAGCTGCCACTACAGGTTCGGGCTGGACTGTTCCCATTGGGCGCAGGGTCAAGACTGATTTGCATATTCCTGGGTCCAAACTGGAATGGCAGGTGAGCAAAAAAACGATGGATTTAGGCCCAGATCTCTGTACTGGGGTGAATGTACGACATTGTTCTGCATTCTGTCCATCAATTGTTGTTTTTGCAATAAACAGTTTCAGGCAGCACTAACGGCTTGAGTGACAGCTGAGGCGCTATGCCTATAATACGTGACAATGCATTTCAGTGCAGTGATGCGGAGCACCACACTGAAATGCGTTAGTCTAACACCTGATGCGTGCTGCTTGGCAGGACTGACAGTAGATTGTAAATGATGGGAAATGTAATCAGTTAAAGAGGTTTGCAGCAGGAACAAAGCGCCAGGACAATCTTATAAGTGTTAAAAAAAAAGATTAGAACACAAAATACAGACTATATTTTTTCCGCTCTGTGTTTATTGAAGTGGAGGTGGGTAGATGGGCAGCGGTTGGTGGGTGCCAAGAAATGAAGTGACATGAAAAGATGGGCAGCGGTTGGTGGGTACCAAGAAATGAAGTGACATGAAAAGATGGGCAGCGGTTGGTGGGTACCAAGGAATGAAGTGAGATGAAAAGATGGGCAGCGGTTGGTGGGTACCAAGGAATGAAGTGAGATGAAAAGATGGGCAGCGGTTGGTGGGTACCAAGGAATGAAGTGAGATGAAAAGATGGGCAGCGGTTGGTGGGTACCAAGAAATGAAGTGACATGAAAAGATGGGCAGCGGTTGGGGGGTACCAAGGAATGAAGTGAGATGAAAAGATGGGCAGCGGTTGGGGGTACCAAGAAATGAAGTGACATGAAAAGATGGGCAGCGGTTGGGGGTACCAAGGAATGAAGTGAGATGAAAAGATGGGCAGCGGTTGGGGGTACCAAGAAATGAAGTGACATGAAAAGATGGGCAGCGGTTGGTGGGTACCAAGAAATGAAGTGAGATGAAAAGATGGGCAGCGGTTGGTGGGTACCAAGGAATGAAGTGAGATGAAAAGATGGGCAGCGGTTGGTGGGTACCAAGGAATGAAGTGACATGAAAAGATGGGCAGCGGTTGGTGGGTACCAAGAAATGAAGTGAGATGAAAAGATGGGCAGCGGTTGGTGGGTACCAAGGAATGAAGTGAGATGAAAAGATGGGCAGCGGTTGGGGGTACCAAGAAATGAAGTGACATGAAAAGATGGGCAGCGGTTGGTGGGTACCAAGAAATGAAGTGAGATGAAAAGATGGGCAGCGGTTGGTGGGTACCAAGAAATGAAGTGACATGAAAAGATGGGCAGCGGTTGGTGGGTACCAAGAAATGAAGTGAGATGAAAAGATGGGCAGCGGTTGGTGGGTACCAAGAAATGAAGTGACATGAAAAGATGGGCAGCGGTTGGTGGGTACCAAGAAATGAAGTGACATGAAAAGATGGGCAGCGGTTGGTGGGTACCAAGAAATGAAGTGACATGAAAAGATGGGCAGCGGTTGGTGGGTACCAAGAAATGAAGTGACATGAAAAGATGGGCAGCGGTTGGTGGGTACCAAGAAATGAAGTGACATGAAAAGATGGGCAGCGGTTGGGGGTACCAAGAAATGAAGTGACATGAAAAGATGGGCAGCGGTTGGGGGTACCAAGAAATGAAGTGAGATGAAAAGATGGGCAGCGGTTGGTGGGTACCAAGAAATGAAGTGAGATTAAAAGATGGGCAGCGGTTGGTGGGTACCAAGAAATGAAGTGAGATGAAAAGATGGGCAGCGGTTGGTGGGTACCAAGAAATGAAGTGACATGAAAAGATGGGCAGCGGTTGGTGGGTACCAAGAAATGAAGTGACATGAAAAGATGGGCAGCGGTTGGGGGTACCAAGAAATGAAGTGACATGAAAAGATGGGCAGCGGTTGGTGGGTACCAAGAAATGAAGTGACATGAAAAGATGGGCAGCGGTTGGTGGGTACCAAGAAATGAAGTGACATGAAAAGATGGGCAGCGGTTGGGGGTACCAAGAAATGAAGTGACATGAAAAGATGGGCAGCGGTTGGTGGGTGCCAAACATTGTAAGTGTTGCACACATGGATAATAATGATCTAATGGCTGAGGTCCCAACAGCAAAGGAGAAACGAGCAGAAGTGTCATTAAGGCCGCTGCTTGTTTACATACATTAATGGCAGGTTGGGACGCTGATGGCAATCAGAAGCTATGTATTTTGTGTGGGTGTCTTACGGATAAAAATGTTTTCTAACAGAATAAGGTGTGCATTTGACATGATGAGTGATGTTCTGAGCTGTGTGTGATTGCATGTGTGTCTGGGTTATGTGTAGAGAAAGATTGAAAGCTGGTCAGAATCTCTCTGCAGGGTGAATGCATGGACTGAGAGACACTGATAGTAGGTGGCTGGAGAGAGGCTATCCAAGCAGCGGCTCAGAAAATGAGAGCTCTGACCCCAGGCCAGGGTCATTTCAAGGGAGTTTGGGTCCTGGTGATCTATTTACACTGGTGTCCTCTAGTTGTGTGCAGAAGGTGGCTAAGAGGGTGACCCACAAATCCATAGCTTCTGGATGCGCTGCTGGTAACTGCTGAGACTTCACTTAAATCCAAGCCGTACAAACAGAGAAGACCATGCAGACAGTCGAGTAGGACTTGTGTAAAATTGTGCTTGGCAAAGACAGGCATCATGCTATGTCACTGATGGCTTATGGACACCCGTCTCTGCGGCACAGGCCACTGGAAGCCTGCAGTATGTCACTGATGGCTTCTGGACACCCGTCTCTGCGGCACAGGCCACTGGAAGCCTGCAGTATGTCACTGATGGCTTCTGGACACCCGTCTCTGTGGCACAGGCCACTGGAAGCCTGCAGTATGTCACTGATGGCTTCTGGACACCCGTCTCTGCGACACAGGCCACTGGAAGCCTGCAGTATGTCACTGATGGCTTCTGGACACCCGTCTCTGCGACACAGGCCACTGGAAGCCTGCAGTATGTCACTGATGGCTTATGGACACCCGTCTCTGCGACACAGGCCACTGGAAGCCTGCAGTATGTCACTGATGGCTTCTGGACACCCGTCTCTGCGACACAGGCCACTGGAAGCCTGCAGTATGTCACTGATGGCTTCTGGACACCCGTCTCTGCGGCACAGGCCACTGGAAGCCTGCAGTATGTCACTGATGGCTTCTGGACACCCGTCTCTGCGACACAGGCCACTGGAAGCCTGCAGTATGTCACTGATGGCTTCTGGACACCCGTCTCTGCGACACAGGCCACTGGAAGCCTGAAGTATGTCACTGATGGCTTCTGGACACCCGTCTCTGCGACACAGGCCACTGGAAGCCTGCAGTATGTCACTGATGGCTTCTGGACACCCGTCTCTGCGGCACAGGCCACTGGAAGCCTGCAGTATGTCACTGATGGCTTCTGGACACCCGTCTCTGCGACACAGGCCACTGGAAGCCTGCAGTATGTCACTGATGGCTTCTGGACACCCGTCTCTGCGATACAGGCCACTGGAAGCCTGCAGTATGTCACTGATGGCTTCTGGACACCCGTCTCTGCGACACAGGCCACTGGAAGCCTGCAGTATGTCACTGATGGCTTCTGGACACCCGTCTCTGCGGCACAGGCCACTGGAAGCCTGCAGTATGTTACTGATGGCTTCTGGACACCCGTCTCTGCGGCACAGGCCACTGGAAGCCTGCAGTATGTCACTGATGGCTTCTGGACACCCGCCTCTGCGACACAGGCCACTGGAAGCCTGCAGTATGTCACTGATGGCTTCTGGACACCCGTCTCTGCGACACAGGCCACTGGAAGCCTGCAGTATGTCACTGATGGCTTCTGGACACCCGTCTCTGCGGCACAGGCCACTGGAAGCCTGCAGTATGTCACTGATGGCTTCTGGACACCCGTCTCTGCGGCACAGGCCACTGGAAGCCTGCAGTATGTCACTGATGGCTTCTGGACACCCGTCTCTGCGACACAGGCCACTGGAAGCCTGCAGTATGTCACTGATGGCTTCTGGACACCCGTCTCTGCGACACAGGCCACTGGAAGCCTGCAGTATGTCACTGATGGCTTCTGGACACCCGTCTCTGCGGCACAGGCCACTGGAAGCCTGCAGTATGTCACTGATGGCTTCTGGACACCCGTCTCTGCGACACAGGCCACTGGAAGCCTGCAGTATGTCACTGATGGCTTCTGGACACCCGTCTCTGCGGCACAGGCCACTGGAAGCCTGCAGTATGTCACTGATGGCTTCTGGACACCCGTCTCTGCGACACAGGCCACTGGAAGCCTGCAGTATGTCACTGATGGCTTCTGGACACCCGTCTCTGCGGCACAGGCCACTGGAAGCCTGCAGTATGTCACTGATGGCTTCTGGACACCCGTCTCTGCGACACAGGCCACTGGAAGCCTGCAGTATGTCACTGATGGCTTCTGGACACCCGTCTCTGCGACACAGGCCACTGGAAGCCTGCAGTATGTCACTGATGGCTTCTGGACACCCGTCTCTGCGACACAGGCCACTGGAAGCCTGCAGTATGTCACTGATGGCTTCTGGACACCCGTCTCTGCGACACAGGCCAC
Source organism: Calotriton arnoldi (assembly GCA_963921515.1). Taxonomy (NCBI): domain Eukaryota; kingdom Metazoa; phylum Chordata; class Amphibia; order Caudata; family Salamandridae; genus Calotriton; species Calotriton arnoldi. Next base: position 1,932,345 of record CAWUFW010001592.1, read on the forward strand.
TGGAAGCCTGCAGTATGTCACTGATGGCTTCTGGACACCCGTCTCTGCGGCACAGGCCACTGGAAGCCTGCAGTATGTCACCGATGGCTTCTGGACACCCGTCTCTGCAGCACAGGCCACTGGAAGCCTGCAGTATGTCACCGATGGCTTCTGGGCACCCGTCTCTGCGACACAGGCCACTGGAAGCCTGCAGTATGTCACCGATGGCTTCTGGGCACCCGTCTCTGCGACACAGGCCACTGGAAGCCTGCAGTATGTCACTGATGGCTTCTGGACACCCGTCTCTGCGGCACAGGCCACTGGAAGCCTGCAGTATGTCACTGATGGCTTCTGGACACCCGTCTCTGCGACACAGGCCACTGGAAGCCTGCAGTATGTCACTGATGGCTTCTGGACACCCGTCTCTGCGGCACAGGCCACTGGAAGCCTGCAGTATGTCACTGATGGCTTCTGGACACCCGTCTCTGCGACACAGGCCATTGGAAGCCTGCAGTATGTCACTGATGGCTTCTGGACACCCGTCTCTGCGGCACAGGCCACTGGAAGCCTGCAGTATGTCAGTGATGGCTTCTGGACACCCGTCTCTGCGACACAGGCCACTGGAAGCCTGCAGTATGTCACTGATGGCTTCTGGACACCCGTCTCTGCGGCACAGGCCACTGTAAGCCTGCAGTATGTCACTGATGGCTTCTGGACACCCGTCTCTGCGACACAGGCCATTGGAAGCCTGCAGTATGTCACTGATGGCTTCTGGACACCCGTCTCTGCGGCACAGGCCACTGGAAGCCTGCAGTATGTCACTGATGGCTTCTGGACACCCGTCTCTGCGGCACAGGCCACTGGAAGCCTGCAGTATGCACTGATGGCTTCTGGACACCCGTCTCTGCGGCACAGGCCACTGGAAGCCTGCAGTATGTCACTGATGGCTGCTGGACACCCGTCTCTGCGGCACAGGCCACTGGAAGCCTGCAGTATGTCACTGATGGCTTCTGGACACCCGTCTCTGCGGCACAGGCCACTGGAAGCCTGCAGTGTGAGCACTGTTCACATATTGAAGGATTAAGTGGACAACTGATCAATCTATTCCAGGCTAAAGGATTGACCAGATATTCACAATACACGAATAGCACCGGTACCAGGAGCAGTTATGTGTGCTGGAAGCGTCGATTGTTACTCCATGACGATCAGCAGTGCCCAGGCCCAAACAGCCGGTGTCATGTATCAAAAGTGTCAATGGTTAGGAGGCCTGTAGATGAACTAATGAACATCATCTCTTGTGACAATGAAACTAAAAGTGGTGTTTATTTCACCTGAGCTACAATCATCTCTGGTTGGGGTCTCAGACACGTGAGCTGGGACTGGATCAAACATACTTTTTACAGTTGTGACCTCTTAAGTACCATGGAGGCGCTGAAGGTCACAGTCAAAGCGAACGTCTGGTGCAGTGACGTACTGTCAAAGTCTTAATGCTGCTGAGAAATGGAGTGTTGCCTAAGAAGCTACAGTCTGGGCCCATCAATGGTCGCAGCGACAGAGACGAGAGCGCTGTCCTTGCTCTTTGTAGGCTCAATGCACCAGTTGCCTAAGGCAGTGATTCCCAATCTGTGCGCCGCGGCACCCCAGTGCGCCGTCAGGGCTAGCCAGGGGCGCCGCACACCAAGCACAGAGTTTGGAAGCCATTGTAGCTCGGATATAGAAATACACAGCAGTTTGGTACGTGCATTTTGAAACTGCACCACTAGAAGGCAATGTTACTTAAACAAAGAACCCTGCTTTTTTCTGTTTACATGCACGTTCATTACTTTTTTCAAAGCGTGCATAGGATAAATACTGTTTATTACGGGGCAGCATCAGAAATGGATTTAAATGTAGGTGAGTTTAATTATAATTTTTCCATTTCGTTCATCCTATGCTCACAAGACTATGTCGCCTACATAAAGAACTGATGAATGTAAAATATGCAATTTACTTTAAGTTCAGTCTGCATGTGAAAACTGATTAGCCTTACTTAGAGTAAGGGAGGCCTAACAATGATCATATCTATGTTTAAGTCGGCTGTTAAGAAACAGGTCCGAATTTGGTTTCTGCAAGCAGATTTAACTTATGTAACCATCAAACTATTGCAAAATCTATATTACATTCTTTACATTACAACATGGGTCACTTAATAGACAGGTAGGACCATTTTCAGGTCCTGTATTATGGAGATGCAAATAGCCACACCTGATGTGGTAGCAAGATGGTTACAGGTGTGTCGTTTTGTGGAAAGATTGTTCAAGCTCTAGTCCTTATCATTTTCTATGGCAAAAGCGTAAGTGGACTAGTTATCAAGTACTTGAAGTGCTGCCTTAATGACCTTTGCCGAACAACATCTTGTAACGTTAGCCATTAATTCTTAACAACAATATATGTGTAATTATTTAATTTCATTTTTATCCGAATTAAAATTATGGTGTATTTTAAATTATGGGATAGGTTTGGTATAATGTTAGGAAAATGGGTTCAAACCTGTGAAAACTCAGTTTTTGCTTTTTGACCTCTGGCATTTGGACCTTAGCTGTAGGGCTGAATCTGCCTATTTGAGTGTCACCAACAGTAAGCTCTGTTAACATTGGATTATGAGGTGCAGTCTATAGAGCTCACCATTTAATACAAGGCCAGCTGCAGAAGGGCTTCTAAGTAGGTTGCAGGAGAAATGTATAGATAGTGTGTGTACTGTCCATGTTGCATGTGTGGGTGCGTCTCACAACAGACACACCCAAAACGCCCCTAGTGAAAAAATTAGCCTGGCTGCAGTTTTTACTTAGCTCTCAAATGACAGCCCATTTTTAATAGTAACATTCATTTTCTAAGGTCTGGCCAATGTACTGTACATGTTTGCATATGGAGACCTCATTTTAGTGTTTTTGTACCTTTTTTTTTTTTTTAGGTCTGCCTGAAACGGTGATCTTCTGATATTAACGATAAAGCCTGTAGGCCTGGTTTAATAAATGTGAATACATTCTCAAAGGCCGTAAGTTTTTCATACTGACTGTGATTACCTTGAGAAAGTCTGTATGCCCAACTGTGCTGACTTATTGCAATCAGCCTAGTTAGGGGCATGGCTAATTATATATATATATTATACATATAACGGTTGCACTAAGTTTTAGAGGCCATGAAAATATATCATCTTAAGGTGCGTTTAAGTCCTGTAAAGGCTTAAAATGCCTCTTCTTAAGTGAACTTAAATCTGTTTACTATCTGGTCCAGTAGTGCATGGATGTCGAGATTCTGATAGCCTGAGGAGAGGGTGGTACTTGCAGGTGAGGAGAGAGAGGGTGGGTGGTTGTGAGGTGGATGGGTGCATGCAGGTGGTGCATGCGGGACGCAGTGGAGGACCAGTGGTGAGGAGGAAGGAGACGGCATCTGGGATGTGCAGATTGAGGATTTCTGATGCAGAGAGAGGCAGGGTGTGGGTGGCTGGTGGTGAGAGACTGCAGATGAGAGCAGTGGGGAGGGATAAGAGGAGAGATCGGATTGGGAGACTCTGGGGACCGCTGGCCCTTTCATAGATCCTAGTGATGTTTGGTTCACAATCCCATCTTTTCCAACCTGTAGGTAGTTTTGAATTTGATTATTCACAGCATAATTGTTGTTGCTCATTTGGCTGGTACTGTTGACAGGGAGTGGCAATGGGTCTGGCTTGTTTTGAGCATGTGTTCATTTTTTGTGATGTGTCTAGATATGATGGTGGAGGGTTCACAGAGAGCGCTCGGGTGCTGCTTGCTGCTTTGATTTACTTGCAGGAAGGTGTAACTCATTTGGCAGTGGAGTGTCACACACACACTGGGGACACTGAGGTGTCACACATGGGCAGTCTGGAGGTTTGGCAGCTATGCACCCACATGGCATCACTGGGCATATTTTGGACTTAGTGATGGTGTGGTAATATGGAGGACAGGTGGGACGTGCACACACACACGTGCACAGACACACACACATTGTGTTCATCCTGCTGGGGCTTTATTCCTCCACTTGAAGAGCTTTTTTTTGAGGGGTGGTTCTGGGGGCAGCAGTGATGAAGGACAGACACCACAGGGGAGGGGAAACACTGGAAAAATTCCAGATACTTGTTTCAGGGGGAGAAGGTGGGCGTTTAAGGATGTCTTATCAGGCAGAGTTGAGACTAGGACGGAGATTGCAAGTTTTGCCAAGGTGCGCTTTGGAAGGGCCTCAGTGTTCAGCGATCCTTCATAGGTGAGGGGGAGGAGTGGCCCAGGCTGCCTCACTGATGCTGCACTGCATATTGATTGTAGTACCTTCATCGGCTTCATCCCAGTTGTTTTCAGGGAGAAGAAAGGAAGTACTCCTGGGGCAGGGCGCGCATCACCCTCATCTCTTCCATATCCCATACTTTTTCCCTGGCCTATATCCATAACCCGGAAAAGAAGCGAGCACTAGATTTTCCCTACCTACACAGACGTTATGTATCTCAACGAACCGTCACCCCATGGACAAACCTGCCTTCTGCAGACTCTCAAAAACCCATGTCATACCCCAAGCCTCCGCTTTCCTTTTCTCTGGGCTAAATTAAATTTAAAATCCACAAGAGAATGTAATTGCATTTTTAATGAGGACATTTCGTCACCACAAACGTCACTGTTCCCTGCAGCAGTCAGTGACTTGGAATAGCCTTAAAGTACGCAGGTAAATGTGCTTTCTCCATATGACGAATCTGGTGATGGTTTCCTACATTTCATAATATTACCAAGTGCAGTAGGTAACAACCTGTATCCTGATTTCTAAATCATTTTGAATGAGACACTAATTTCTATCCACTGATGGGGGACCAAAATCAATCAGGTGTCACAAACATGCTTATGAATCTCCTCGCTGCTATTAGTGAAGTCGACACATCTCATCTGAGCAGAAGGATTATGTATAATTCTGTTTTATTTGAAGGGCCTTTATGTGGACAAAAGTCATATTGGGTGTAATGTTGAGTTTTTATTGAAGGAGGGGTTGTTTCCAGCGAGAGTTTTACCGTTCTTTCATTTGTCTCGCCATTGTAAGCAGTTGTGCAAGTCATCTACTGCGATGTGATGCTATTTGTGTACTACTTGATGTGCTTACAGCACCTCTGAGAAGGACTAATGGTGCTGGTAGTTTGTGAATAGCGAGTTTTTATAAACAACTGTTATATTTTTATTTTGTTACAAATATGATTATAATACCTTCATTCTTCATTGCATCCCAATTAATTTACGGAAGACAACAGGAAGTACTCCCGAGGTCGGGCTTACCTCACCCCCCACCCGCAAAAAAAATGGTGGGGAGCCACGGCCAACTGCCAATTAGGTCAAGGGAGCCACGGGTCAAAAAAGTTTGGGAACCACTGGCCTAAGGTGTTAAAGTTCAGCATCTGCTGGGCTGCATTTCATAGGAGAAAGAGGAAGGAACTACATTAGGGAAATTAGCAACACAATCCCAAGGATGGAGTGGAGGGCAAACTGTACCCGGTGAACCCCTGGACACAAAGCAGAGTAGGCACACACACAGTGACTGTGGATACCCAGACATGAAGCGAGGCGGAGAGGGATGCACAGTAACGTATGGATACCCAGACATGAAGCGAGGCGGAGAGAGATGCACAGTAACGTATGGATACACAGACAGGAAGCGAGGTGGAGAGAGATGCTCCGTAACATATGGATACCCAGACATGAAGCGAGGCGGAGAGAGATGCACAGTAACTACGGATACACAGAAGTGAAACGAGGTGAAGAGAGATGCACAGTAACGTATGGATACCCAGACGTGAAGCGAGGTGGAGAGAGATGCACAGTAACGTATGGATACCCAGACGTGAAGCGAGGTGGAGAGAGATGCACAGTAACGTATGGATACCCAGACATGAAGCGAGGTGGAACGAGATACACAGTAACGTATGGATACCCAGACATGAAGCGAGGTGGAGAGAGATGCACAGTAACGTATGGATACCCAGACATGAAGCGAGGCGGAGAGAGATGCACAGTAACTACGGATACACAGACTTGAAACGAGGCGGAGAGGGATGCACAGTAACTACGGATACACAGACGTGAAACGAGGTGGAGAGAGATGCACAGTAACGTATGGATACCCAGACATGAAGCGTGGCGGAGAGAGATACACAGTAACGTATGGATACCCAGACGTGAAGCGAGGTGGAGAGAGATGCACAGTAACGTATGGATACCCAGACATGAAGCGAGGCGGAGAGAGATGCACAGTAACTACGGATACACAGAAGTGAAACGAGGTGGGGAGAGATGCACAGTAACGTATGGATACCCAGACGTGAAGCGAGGTGGAGAGAGATGCACAGTAACGTATGGATACCCAGACATGAAGCGTGGTGGAGAGAGATACACAGTAACGTATGGATACCCAGACATGAAGCGAGGCGGAGAGAGATGCACAGTAACTATGGATACACAGACGTGAAACGAGGCGGAGAGGGATGCACAGTAACTACGGATACACAGACGTGAAACGAGGTGGAGAGAGATGCACAGTAACGTATGGATACCCAGACATGAAGCGTGGCGGAGAGAGATACACAGTAACGTATGGATACCCAGACATGAAGCGAGGCGGAGAGAGATGCACAGTAACGTATGGATACCTAGACATGAAGCGAGGCGGAGAGGGATGCACAGTAACTACGGATACACAGAAGTGAAACGAGGTGGAGAGAGATGCACAGTAACGTATGGATACCCAGACGTGAAGCGAGGTGGAGAGAGATGCACAGTAACGTATGGATACCCAGACGTGAAGCGAGGTGGAGAGAGATGCTCCGTAACATATGGATACCCAGACATGAAGCGAGGCGGAGAGAGATGCACAGTAACGTATGGATACCCAGACATGAAGCGTGGCGGAGAGAGATACACAGTAACGTATGGATACCCAGACGTGAAGCGAGGTGGAGAGAGATGCACAGTAACGTATGGATACCCAGACATGAAGCGTGGTGGAGAGAGATACACAGTAACGTATGGATACCCAGACATGAAGCGAGGTGGAGAGAGATGCACAGTAACGTATGGATACCCAGACATGAAGCGAGGCGGAGAGAGATGCACAGTAACTACGGATACACAGACGTGAAACGAGGTGGAGCGAGATGCACAGTAACATATGGATACCCAGACATGAAGCGAGGTGGAGAGAGATGCACAGTAACATATGGATACCCAGACGTGAAGCGAGGTGGAGCGAGATGCACAGTAACGTATGGATACCCAGACATGAAGCAAGGTGGAGAGAGCTGCACAGTAACATATGGATACCCAGACATGAAGCGAGGTGGAGCGAGATGCACAGTAACGTATGGATACCCAGACAAGAAGCGAGGTGAAGAGAGATGCACAGTAACGTATGGATACCCAGACATGAAGCGAGGTGGAGAGAGATGCTCCGTAACTACAGATACACAGACGTGAAACGAGGTGGAGAGAGATGCTCCGTAACTACAGATACACAGACGTGAAACGAGGTGGATAGAGATGCACTGTAACTACAGATACACAGACGTGAAACGAGGTGTAGAAAGATGCACAGTAACGTATGGATACCCAGACATGAAGCGAGGTGGAGCGAGATGCACAGTAACGTACGGATACCCAGACATGAAGCGAGGCGGAGAGAGATGCACAGTAACTACGGATACCCAGACATGAAGTGAGGTGGAGAGAGATGCACAGTAACGTATGGATACCCAGACATGAAGCGAGGTGGAGAGAGATGCACAGTAACTACGGATACACAGACATGAAGTGAGGTGGAGAGAGATGCATAGTAACATATGGATACCCAGACATGAAGCGAGGCGGAGAGAGATGCACAGTAACTACGGATACACAGAAGTGAAACGAGGTGGAGAGAGATGCACAGTAACGTATGGATACCCAGACGTGAAGCGAGGCGGAGAGAGATGCACAGTAACTACGGATACACAGACGTGAAACGAGGTGGAGCGAGATGCACAGTAACATATGGATACCCAGACATGAAGCGAGGTGGAGAGAGATGCACAGTAACATATGGATACCCAGACGTGAAGCGAGGTGGAGCGAGATGCACAGTAACGTATGGATACCCAGACATGAAGCAAGGTGGAGAGAGCTGCACAGTAACATATGGATACCCAGACATGAAGCGAGATGGAGCGAGATGCACAGTAACGTATGGATACCCAGACAAGAAGCGAGGTGAAGAGAGATGCACAGTAACGTATGGATACCCAGACATGAAGCGAGGTGGAGAGAGATGCTCCGTAACTACAGATACACAGACGTGAAACGAGGTGGAGAGAGATGCTCCGTAACTACAGATACACAGACGTGAAACGAGGTGTAGAAAGATGCACAGTAACGTATGGATACCCAGACATGAAGCGAGGCGGAGAGAGATGCACAGTAACGTATGGATACACAGACGTGAAACGAGGTGTAGAAAGATGCACAGTAACGTATGGATACCCAGACATGAAGTGAGGTGGAGAGAGATGCACAGTAACGTATGGATACCCAGACATGAAGCGAGGTGGAGCGAGATGCACAGTAACGTACGGATACCCAGACATGAAGCGAGGCGGAGAGAGATGCACAGTAACGTATGGATACACAGACGTGAAACGAGGTGTAGAAAGATGCACAGTAACGTATGGATACCCAGACATGAAGTGAGGTGGATAGAGATGCACTGTAACTACAGATACACAGACGTGAAACGAGGTGTAGAAAGATGCACAGTAACATATGGATACCCAGACATGAAGCGAGGTGGAGCGAGATGCACAGTAACGTACGGATACCCAGACATGAAGCGAGGCGGAGAGAGATGCACAGTAACGTATGGATACACAGACGTGAAACGAGGTGTAGAAAGATGCACAGTAACGTATGGATACCCAGACATGAAGTGAGGTGGAGAGAGATGCACAGTAACGTATAAATACCCAGACATGAAGCGAGGCGGAGAGAGATGCACAGTAACTACGGATACCCAGACATGAAGTGAGGTGGAGAGAGATGCACAGTAACGTATGGATACCCAGACATGAAGCGAGGTGGAGAGAGATGCACAGTAACTACGGATACACAGACATGAAGTGAGGTGGAGAGAGATGCATAGTAACATATGGATACCCAGACATGAAGCGAGGCGGAGAGAGATGCTCCGTAACTACAGATACACAGACGTGAAACGAGGTGGAGAGAGATGCACTGTAACTACAGATACACAGACGTGAAACGAGGTGTAGAAAGATGCACAGTAACGTATGGATACCCAGACATGAAGCGAGGTGGAGAGAGATGCACAGTAACGTATGGATACCCAGACATGAAGCGTGGTGGAGAGAGATACACAGTAACGTATGGATACCCAGACATGAAGTGAGGTGGAGAGAGATGCACAGTAACGTATGGATACCCAGACATGAAGCGAGGTGGAGAGAGATGCACAGTAACGTACGGATACCCAGACATGAAGCGAGGTGGAGAGAGATGCACAGTAACATATGGATACCCAGACATGAAGCGAGGCGGAGAGAGATGCACAGTAACTACGGATACACAGACGTGAAAAGAGGTGGAGCGAGATGCACAGTAACGTATGGATACCCAGACATGAAGTGAGGTGTAGAAAGATGCACAGTAACGTATGGATACCCAGACATGAAGTGAGGTGGAGAGAGATGCACAGTAACGTATGGATACCCAGACATGAAGCGTGGTGGAGAGAGATGCACAGTAACTTATGGATACCCAGACATGAAGCGAGGTGGAGAAAGATGCATAGTAACATATGGATACCCAGACATGAAGCGAGGTGGAGAGAGATACACAGTAACTACAGATACACAGACAAGAAGCGAGGTGGAGAGAGATGCACAGAATGTATGGATATCCAGACATGAAGCGAGGTGGAGAGAGATGCACAGTAACGTATGGATACCCAGACATGAAGCGAGGTGGAGAGAGATGCACAGTAACGTATGGATACCCACACATGAAGCGTGGTGGAGAGAGATACACAGTAACGTATGGATACCCAGACATGAAGCGAGGTGGAGCGAGATGCACAGTAACGTATGGATACCCAGACATGAAGCGAGGCGGAGAGAGATGCACAGTAACTACGGATACACAGACGTGAAAAGAGGTGGAGCGAGATGCACAGTAACGTATGGATACCCAGACATGAAGTGAGGTGTAGAAAGATGCACAGTAACGTATGGATACCCAGACATGAAGTGAGGTGGAGAGAGATGCACAGTAACGTATGGATACCCAGACATGAAGCGTGGTGGAGAGAGATGCACAGTAACTTATGGATACCCAGACATGAAGCGAGGTGGAGAAAGATGCATAGTAACATATGGATACCCAGACATGAAGCGAGGTGGAGAGAGATACACAGTAACTACAGATACACAGACATGAAGCGAGGTGGAGAGAGATGCACAGAATGTATGGATATCCAGACATGAAGCGAGGTGGAGAGAGATGCACAGTAACGTATGGATACCCAGACATGAAGCGAGGTGGAGAGAGATGCTCCGTAACTACAGATACACAGACGTGAAACAAGGTGGGGAGAGATGCTCCATATCTGGCTGAGGCCGAGAGATGAAGTGCAGTGGAGAGAGATGCTCCGTAACTACAGATACCCAGACATGAAGCGAGGTGGAGAGAGATGCTCCGTAACTACAGATACACAGACGTGAAACAAGGTGGGGAGAGATGCTCCATATCTGGCTGAGGCCCAGAGATGAAGTGCAGTGGAGGAATTCCCAGTAGCTGGTGTATGGCCTGGAAAGACGTAGAGTAGGCAGGTGCACAGTATCTGGTGGTTGCCAAGAGATGAAACAGGGTGAAGAGAGATGCACAGAAACTAGGGGGCTCTTAGGTATGAAGGGGAGAGATGCACAGAAACTAGGGGACTTAGGTATGAAGGGGAGAGATGCACAGAAACTGGGGGACTCTTAGGTATGAAGGGGAGAGATGCACAGAAAATGGCGGATGCAAAGACATGAAACGGGCCACACTGAGAAGGACACTACATGGCAGATTCTCGGGTCTGACGTAGGCTAGAGATGGACAGTTCCTGGATGGTAACCAGCATGAAGGGAGGTTGGCATGTGCACAGGGGGAGGGCAGAAAGATGCACAGTACCACTCGGATGGCAAGATACGAAATTACTGAGGTGAGAAGTGTGAGAAGTTGGCCTGGTATATGCTGTCCACTAATTATAGTGGGCACCTTGCACCAGTCCAAACAACCCCTTATTGGAGATAGGTTAAAGACAACCTTTATTGAAAGCTATCCTAGTGGTAGCTATGGAGAGCAGCCTTCAGGCTAAGTCTTGAAGGAATGTAAAGCAGCTTGTTTTACCAGTCTATAATCTCTTGAGTGACCAAATGAAAGAGGACCACACCAGGTATATATATAAAATATATGTATTTAGTCTTAAACACACCCCTGTAGTCTCTTTATGAGGCTAGAGTTCGAAGTACATAAGTTATAAGTTATTTAAACACAGTAATAGCACAAATACACGTTTGAGCCCTAGGGGCGTACCAAACCATATACCAATAAAGTGGTTTAAGAACCACGACTGAGCTAGACACAAGGCCTAGAGCCTGTAGAAGTGCTTGGCCCTCAAGGAACCACCCAAGGTAGTGACACAGGGGACCCACGGGGGACGCGTGCAGTGTGAGAACACAGCCGCGAGCCGCCGTTGACTTCTATGGGGAACTCTTGGTTTAATACCGAGCTTAATAACGAACGACGATCACTCAGACTGTCGGAAAGAACCTGGAGACACCATCCCTCTCCCTCCCATCTTGCACTCCTCAGACAAGCTAGATCCACGTATAAAAAACACATCCTCAAGGAAAAGGCATCCTTCTTCGGCACACAACTTGATCGTGCCAAAAACAGACCTAGGGAACTCTTCAAAATCATTCGTAACCAAACTTCCCCCGCACCTCCAAATCTGATCGCCTCCTCAGCCAGATGCGAAGAAATTGCCCACTTCTTCTCAGAAAAAATAGCCAAAATTGATCAATCCTTCCGTTCCACACAGCTCCCCTCCAAACCCCAATGCAAGCCCGTCCTCACCTCTAATGCCTACTCCACATCCCCTCGTCCAGCTGACCCCTTCTCTCTTCCGCCCACTATTCTACCGCTCCCCAGTGACTCTCCTCTCCCACCTACTTCCTCACCCCCTTAACCACTCCCCACACCTACCCACTGCCACTTCTCCGGAAACCAACTCCCCTAACTCACAATTAAAGAACAATGCCTCCTTGCTCAACTTCCTCCCCGTGACTGAGCTAGAAGTCCTTAAAATAATTGGCAATCTTAAACCGTCCTCCCACACAAAAGACCCCTTACCCTCTAACCTTGTCCCTGCCCTTAAGCATATCATCACCCCATACTGGACCACAATCATCAACACCTCTCTCTCCACTGGCTGTGTCCCCACCTCCCTTCAACTTGGACAAATCTCTCCCATAATCAAAAACCCCAATGCTGACCCCAATGACCTAAACAATCTCCGCCCCATCACTAACCTCCCCTTCTCTCAAAGGTCCTTGAAAAATGTGTCCTACTACAACTAGACAAACACATCGAAAACTTCAACCTACTCGATCCCTTTCAATCAGGCTTCAAGAAAGGCTGCAGCACCGAAACGGCAATGCTAAATGTCGTCGATGACATCCACCACTCACTTGATAATGGCGAGACCTGCCTTCTTATCCTCCTTGATCTCTCCGCAGCGTTCGATACAGTCAACCATTCAGCCCTACTTAATGTGCTTAGGACCCGTTTCGGCCTCAACGATACTGCCTACCAATGGTTCGTCTCCTACCTACAACACCGAACTCAGCAAATCAAAATTCAAAATGGTCTTTCTAACCCCACTCCTGTCTCACTTGGAGTCCCCCAAGGGTCTATTCTCTCTCCCTCCCTCTTTAACCTCTTTATGGAACCCCTCACCCTCATTCTTAAACAAGCAGGCATCAACTACCACCTCTACGCCGATGACACCCAAATCTATTACAAGATTAAAACTTATGCCGACATCTTACACCGGAACAACACCCTCACCAAGATCCAAACCTGGTTCCACTCAAATCATCTCAAACTTAACCCTAATAAAACTGAAATCATTCTCTTCTCCCCTAAAAACAACCCTCTCCCCGTTCAATCATGGATCTCCGACCTTAACGCACTCAACTGCTCACTCACCCTGTCCAACTCCGTCAAATCTCTTGGTATTTCTATCGACAACACCCTAACCCTTAACGTCCACATCAAAAACTCTGCTAAAGGAGCCCTCTTCACTCTCCGTCACCTCAAGAAAATCAAACCCTTTATACCTACCGATGACTTTAAACTTGTAGTTCAGTCACTTGTTCTTTCACGTATTGATTATGGTAACGCCATCCTCAACGGAATCCCCAAGGTCCACCTTGCTCCAATCAAAGCTGTGCTCAACCTTGCAGCCAGGCTCATTACAGACTGCAAACGCTTCGATCACATATCCCCGGCTCTCAAATCTCTTAAATGGCTCCCTATTGAAGGCAGATCTGCCTACAAAACTGCCTGCATCACTCACAAAGTCCTCCACCAAAACACTCCGCAGTACCTCTCCAAGAAACTCCTCATTGCGGGCACCACACGACCCCTGAGAAGCACCAACTCGCTCCTCCTTATACCACCACTGCATAAAAAGAAAGCCACACAATCACGCTCCTTCTCTGGGAATGCCCCTATCATCTGGAATGCCCTCCCAAAAAACCTGCGCTGCAACCCCTCCTATTTCAGCTTCAAAAAAGACCTCAAAATACACCTCCTTAACTATTATTGGGGATCCTCACCTGTGACCTGCACTTGATCTCCAATTTCACCATGATATAATAGTCCAGTAATACTTGTCCATTTCCTAAACATCATTTGCCTAATTACTTGATATGTATAGCTCCTGCCCCTGTTTATCTATTTGATTTGTTTATCTTTTTGTTTGATTTGTTTATCTATTTGATTTGTATATTTCACATGTTGTTATCACTATCTTCTATCTACTTATACGCCATGTTTAGCCCAATTATTATCGGTAGTCCTAACCTGTGTCCTGCACCTGATCTCCAATCACCATGTAACATTTTGTCCAGGAATATCGGTCCATTTCCCTAACATCATATACCTAGTTTCTTGAAGTGTATAGCTCTTGCACCTGTATATCTATTTTTGTTTTGTATATCTCACACGTTGTTTCATTATCTTTTTATCTATTTATATGCCATTTTTGCTTTATATTATCTTCTCATGTAAAGCGCTCTGATACCTCCGGGTCTAGCCAGCGCTATATAAAACTTTTAAAATAAATAAATTAAATAAAAAATAATGTCGCGGTTGGAGTTTTAAAGAAAAATGACACTTCGAGGAGGACTTGGAGCAAACCCCTTTAGAACTAAGTTGTTCTAGAGTCTATACCCACGGGAGCACCGGAGTACTCGAGTTACCTCACCCAGGGAAGCCGGGTGCATAGGTGTCTTTCGGGGTTGGGTTTCGTCGTCGTTTTCAATGGCGATCTGCTGCAAAGTGCTGCTGGCGACCAAGTCGAAAGTGTTCGGGTGGATCCAAGGGTGGATCGAAGATCTGAAGAACCTGAAAGCAGAGGGGACAGAGTCTGGGTCACTAGCCAGTGACCAGGAAGGCGATGAGCAGATGCCCACCGATGTCGGGTGCTTCAGGTAGGTTGACGGTCGTCTTGACTCTTCAGCCACGAGGTCCAGGAGGCGTCGACGACGACCAGGAGCTGGATTCGAGCTGTCCCACGACGTCTGTCGATTGCAGGGGTGTCGGCGACCGGATTGGACCCAACAAGCCTTGGCAACGGCAAGTCTCGTAGAAACAAAGAAAGGACGTTGATGCAGACCAGCATGGTCTGGGGGAGTCACCCAGCGAGGGTAAGTCAGGGCACGTCTGGAGCAACCAGGAAAGCCCAAGCAGAAGAAGAGTTGCCTTCGGGAGGGCCCACTAGCTACGACCGCGAAGGAGCCTCGAGTGGACGCACTTGGAGCTGGCTCACAGGACACTCGTAAAGTGGAGGCCAGTGATCTTCGGTGCAGTCGGTGCTGGAGCCGGGGGCTACTCGGAGCCCAAAGCACAACTTCGTGGGAGACCCAGAAGAGGATGCACTTGCAAAATTACTCGGTGTCCAGGGGTCACGGTTCCACGTTACCCACGACAGCTACGGGCCTCAGCTTTGCTGGGGACTCAGGGCAGCCTCGGGAAAGTCTGGAAATCCACCTCTGGTGATGCAAAGACTTCGGCGTCCGGCGGGAGCTTCAGCGATGCAGACCGGACAATTGCTTCTTAGGTGCCTGCCAAGCAGGCGAGTCACTCCTTGACCCCAAGGGAGATTCTTCAGTCCTCTAATCTTCAGGTAGAGCGTTGAAGGTCCAGGATTCAGTGTCAGAGTTTCGTCCAGGGTAATCTAAAGTCCTAAGGACTGGGGTCCTATACTTATACTAAGTTAGGGGGTTGGACATACTCTGGGGACCCACCTATGGGAGGGTCAGGGAAGAGGGGTGGTTACACCCATTCCCTTTGTCCAGTTTCACGCCAGAGCAGGGGCAGGTAGCCCCTGCAACCGGTTTGAACTGGCATATGTACAGGGACACCAAATGTGCCCCCAGTGCAGGACTTCAAAGCACCAGAGCGTGCTCCCGCCCAGCCCCAATACACACTATCCTGTCTGGGGAGGTGGTTACACCTCCCTGGGACAGGAAACCTATTTTCCAGGCCTCCCCTGCCGGAGTTTCAGTCAGCAGCAGGAGGCCAGACCCGTGTCTGTGGCAGCGGCATCCATTTTGTGATGCCAGGGCTCTGGAAAGAAGTTACCGGGTAGCCCGGTGTGTACATGTCTCTCCCTCTAGAAGGGTGGAATGCTACCCCCGCTGCCAGGACTGGCAGGGGGGTAGTATTCCAAGATGTTTGACACCAAACACGACATGTTTTGGTGCAGCCAGTCCAAAGTTAGCATTGTACCGCGAGGATATAATGCACTTAAGAGTATATGGTCAGGCTGTACCACAAACAGCATCAGAGGAGGGACTCCGAACGCTGTAGAGGGGCTCTGCTCATGCAGGGCACCCTCTCACATAAGAACCAAGCACTCTGCCTTCAGGATTGGTAAGGCCTGCAATAGGAGTGACTTATAGGTTTATATGTGTGTGCAATGGTAGTGATATAGGTAGCCTATACCACTGTAAGGGGTGCATGCACCACCTTACTCAGGCTGCAGTAGCAGACCTGTGGTGTCATTTTGGATGGCCTTCCAGGGGTGGCACAATACATGCTGCAGCCCCTGGTAGGCCTCTGAGGCTACCTCCCTGGGTACATAGTATACCATATACTAGGGACTTATAAGGGCACTCCAGATTCCAATCAGAGATGTGCCTAGGGCACATGGAAACCATTTTAGAGAGGAAGCAGCTAGGCTGGGGTTCTGATTAGCAGGGCCCCAGCCAGACTAAAGTCGAAAAACAGTGAAGCATCAGCAAAAAGTGGGGGTACCCATGTGAAGCAGATCCTACTCTCCTACAAGAAGCAAGCAGACAAACAGGTCTAGGAAGCGGATTTCAAGTAGGAGGCTTGAGTTTTAAGGGTCCTTTCACCATGAGACGTAAACATCCCAGAACAAATATAAAATTAGTGCAACAGTACATACTGAATGCATTGAGGAAATTCACTGTTGAACCATCGACTGGGAAACAGATAATGGTCCACACAACTGAGAAACAGCACACGCTCCCATCCAGGTCTTGCTCCTAACTCGCACTCTTCATTTGGTCTCTTATGCCCAAGATCAAACACCAAAGAGTAGCACATGAGAAAGGCGACAGATACAGCAGGGGTTTGTCTTCCATCCCTTTTCGTCCCACCAAGTCTTTCTTCAACTCATTCTTCCACTATAGACGGCAGACATGCACCAGGCCCTACCTGGATTCCCTTCTGGGAGGTGAGCACCAGCAGAACTCGATACGGCAGGACGCACCAGGACGCCTGTAAGAAAAGTGAGAGGATCAGCACACTGAAGGGGTGACACCCACTCTGCATCAAGAGATAAACTCAGACTGGGTGCAAGGCATAGAGATTTCACTCCGCCATGACATTTAATAGAGGAATAATGAATTAGCCCTTCTACAGTCCAGCCAGGAGAAATGATTAAGAATGCTCCAAGAATTCACCAGCACAAAGAGAACTGAAACGTGGCACTAGAGTCTTGATTGCCTGGAAAAGGATCTGACCCGCCCCATCTCCAGCCTCCCTTTTCTCTTCCAGATTAGTGAGTTCTCGATCTGATGGCGCGAGCTCACGAGGGACCTATTCATATACCATGTACTTTAGAGAGGACATATTTCTTGCAGCAGCGTGACGTGCTCTATGCAGGAGAGAATGAAATACAGGATCTGGCGGAAGACTGATCCCAAATAGTAGGATATGACAGGGAGGAGGTGGGAGCACGCAACTGGCACAGCACTAGACAGCACAGTGGGTTTTGTACATTACATTCAATTTAAGGCACTGGGATGTGAAGCAATCAGATGCTGGTGCACATTACGTTTGCTCAAGTGCTGAGGAGGGGGTTTGAACCCGTGCATCCAGGTGAGCAGGTTAGCCACCCTAACACTTCTTATTTCAGTGGAAAGCAGGGATCCCTGCCTGTGGGACAGAGGAGGCACCTGAGGAGGTGCCTGAAGGCTTGAGTCTGCCTGGCCTGCAGACAATGAAGAGGTGAAACTACCACCAGCCACAGACCTCTTCTCTAAGCAGCTGTACCCTCCAGGAGCCTCCAATGCACCCACCCCGTGATCCTACCAGCCTCTGGGGGCACCCCTTGCCACTGCAGCTGCCTGCTTTGATCACAGCATAGTAACGGTAAGCATGTACATCTTTCACGTTTCTTACAAAAACTGCATCATTTCTTATAGACAGTGGCATTTCACAGGGTCTCCCTGTTTGCATTCCACTTTTAGTATGTTCACTAACCTTGCTGGCATTGCTCATGTAACATCTGGATTCTGTCTCTGGCACACTGCTTTAGCTGCGCTGCAGAGGACGAACCCTCAACAGAGAACTTGGACCATAACACGGACATGGATGGGACCCAAAGAAGCTGATCAGAGTCTCAAGCTTCATCAGTCGCAGCAAAAGAAGAGCACCGACTGCCCCATAGTCTGCAAAGGTCCATGCAGACCGGAGTAGGAGACCGTAACCTGATCACCAGCCTTTGTGCCGCAAACCTGAACTTGTGCTGTACTGAGCTGCAAGGTCCTTGTCAAGTCTCAGCATCCAGTGGTATTAGTGAGAAATACTATAATCCCAGGAATAAAGGCCACATGTGAAGGAGAACCCACTGGTGGAATTCCTTCCATGGCATTTTCTGTATGATTAAGGAAATTCAGCCTCTGGGTTCTTCTGTCAATTCAGCACTTCCTCCATAAACTGAGGCGCAGACGAGACTTCAGATGAATGTGTGCTTCGCATATAATGTAAAAACATTCATAGCCACCCAACTCCAAGTCAGGCCCCTAGAGTTATTCTTCCACTCTGCACCTGGCAGTACCTGGCACACCCTAGCAAGAGCTCCCTGGCCATGGCAGTACCTGGCACACCCTAGCAAGAGCTCCCTGGCCATGGCAGTACCTGGCACACCCTTGTCAGGGCTCCCTAGAGATGGCAGTACCGGGCACACCCTTGTCAGGGCTCCCTAGCCATGGCAGTACCGGGCACACCCTTGTCAGGGCTCCCTAGACATGGCAGTACCGGACACACCCTTGTCAGAGCTCCCTGGCCACAGCATTACCTGGCACACCCTAGCAAGAGCTCCCTGGCCATAGCATTACCTGGCACACCCTAGCAAGAGCTCCCTGGCCATGGCAGTACCTGGCACACCCTTGTCAGGGCTCCCTGGCCATGGCAGTACCTGGCACACCCTAGCAAGAGCTCCCTAGACATGGCAGTACCTGGCACACTCTTGTCAGGGCTCCCTGGCCATGGAAGTACCTGGCACACCCTAGCAAGAGCTCCCTGGCCATGGCAGTACCTGGCACACCCATGTCAGGGCTCCCTGGTCATGGCATTACCTGGCACACCCTTGTCAGGGCTCCCTTGCCATGGCAGTACCTGGCACACCCTTGTCAGGGCTCCCTGGCAATGGCAGTACCTGGCACACCCTAGCAAGAGCTCCCTGGCCATGGCAGTACCTGGCACACCCTTGTCAGGGCTCCCTGGCCATGGCAGTACCGGGCACACCCTTGTCAGGGCTCCCTGGCCATGGCAGTACCTGGCAAACCCTAGCAAGAGCTCCCTGGCCATGGCAGTAGCTGGCACACCCTTGTCAGGGCTCCCTGGCCATGGCAGTACCGGGCACACCCTTGTCAGGGCTCCTTGGCCATGGCAGTACCTGGCACACCCTAGCAAGAGCTCCCTGGTCATGGCAGTACCAGGCACACCCTTGTCAGGGCTCCCTGGCCATGGCAGTACCAGGCTGACCCTTGTCAGGGCTCCCTGGCCATGGCAGTACCTGGCACACCCTCGTCAGGGCTCCCTGGCCATGCCAGTACCTGACACACCCTCGTCAGGGCTCCCTGGTCATGGCATTACCTGGCACACCCTCGTCAGGGCTCCCTGGCCATGGCAGTACCTGGCACACCCTAGCAAGAGCTCCCTGGCCATGGCAGTACCTGGCACACCCTTGTCAGGGCTCCCTAGAGATGGCAGTACCAGGCACACCCTTGTCAGGGCTCCCTGACTATGGCAGTACCTGGCACACCCTAGCAAGAGCGCCATGGCAGTACCTGGCACACCCTTGTCAGGGCTCCCTAGACATGGCAGTACCTGGCACACCCTAGCAAGAGCTCCCTGGCCATGGCAGTACCTGGCACACCCTTGTCAGGGCTCCCTAGAGATGGCAGTACCGGGCACACCCTTGTCAGGGCTCCCTGGCCATGGCAGTACCAGGCACACCCTCGTCAGGGCTCCCTGGCCATGCCAGTACCCGAGACACCCTCTTCAGGGCTCCCTGGCCATGGCAGTACCTGGCACACCCTCGTCAGGGCTCCCTGGCCATGGCAGTACCTGGCACACCCTTGTCAGGGCTCCCTAGACATGGCAGTACCTGGCACACCCTTGTCAGGGCTCCCTGGCCATGGCAGTACCTGGCACACCCTAGCAAGAGCTCCCTGGCCATGGCGGTACCTGGCACACCCTTGTCAGAGCTCCCTAGAGATGGCAGTACCGGGCACACCTTTGTCAGGGCTCCCTGGCCATGGCAGTACCTGGCACACCATCGTCAGGGCTCCCTGGCCATGGCAGTACCTGGCACACCCTCGTCAGGGCGCCATGGCAGTACCTGGCACACCCTCGTCAGGACTCCCTGGCCACGGCATTACCTGGCACACCCTTGTCAGGGCTCCCTGGCCATGGCAGTACCTGGCACACCCTCGTCAGGACTCCCTGGGCATGGCAGTAGCTGGCACACTCCCCGGCAGGGCTCCCTGGCCATGGCAGTACCTGGCACACCCTCGTCAGAGCTCCCTGGCCACAGCATTACCTGGCACATCCTCATCAGGGCTCCCTGGCCATGGCAGTACCTGGCACACCTTCGTCAGGGCTCCCTGGCATTACCTGGTACACCCTTGTCAGGGCTCCCTGGCCATGGCTTTACCTGGCACACCCTCGTCAGGGCTCCCTGGCCATGCCAGTATCTGGCACACCCTCGCCAGGGCTCCCTGGCCACGGCATTACCTGGCACACCCTCGTCAGGGCTTTCTGGCCACAGCATTACCTGGCACACCCTCATCAGGGCTCCCTGACCATGGCACTGCCTGGCACACCCATGTCAGGGCTCCCTGGCATTACCTGGCACACACTTGTCAGGGCTCCCTGGCCACGGCATTACCTGGCACACCCTCGTCAGGACTCCCTGGCCACAGCATTACCTGGCACACCCTCGTCAGGGCTCGCTGGCCATGGCAGAACCTGGCACACCATCGCCAGGGCGCCACGGCAGTACCTGGCACACCCTCACCAGGGCTCCCTGGCCATGGCAGTACCTAGCACACACTCATCAGGGGTGTCTGGCCATGGCAGTACCTGGCACAACCTCGCCAGGGCTCCCTGGCCATGGCAGTACCTGGCACACCATCGCCAGGGCTCCCTGGCCATGGCAGTACCTGGCACACCCACGCCAGGGCTCCCTGGCCATGCCAGTACCTGGCACACCCTCGCTAGGGCTCCCTGGCCATGGCAGTACCTAGCACACACTCATCAGGGGTCTCTGGCCATGGCAGTACCTGGCACCCCCTAGCCAGGGCTCCCTGGCCATGGCAGTACCTAGCACACACTCATCAGGGGTCTCTGGCCATGGCAGTACCTGACACACCCTCGCCAGGGCTCCCTGGCCATGGCAGTACCTGGCACACCATCGCCAGGGCTCCCTGGCCATGGCAGTACCTGGCACACACTCATCAGGGGTCTCTGGCCATGGCAGTACCTGGCACACCCTCGACAGGGCGCCATGGCAGTACCTGGCACACCTTCATCAGGGCTCCCTGGCCATGGCAGTACCTGGCACACCCGCCAGGGCTCCCTGGCCATGGCAGTACCTGGCACACCCTCGCCAGGGCTCCCTGGCCATGGCAGTACCTGGCACACCTTCATCAGGGCTCCCTGGCCATGGCAGTACCTGGCACACCCTCGCCAGGGCTCCCTGGCCATGGCAGTACCTGGCTCACCCTCGTCAGGGCGCCATGGCAGTACCTGGCACACCTTCATCAGGGCTCCCTGGCCATGGCAGTACCTGGCACACCCTTGCCAGGGCTCCCTGGCCATGGCAGTACCTGGCTCACCCTCGTCAGGGCGCCATGGCAGTACCTGGCACACCTTCATCAGGGCTCCCTGGCCATGGCAGTACCTGGCACACCCTTGCCAGGGCTCCCTGGCCATGGCAGTACCTGGCACACCCTTGTCAGGGCTCCCTGGCCATGGCAGTACCTGGCACACCCTCGCCAGGACTCCCTAGACATGGCAGTACCGGGCACACCCTTGTCAGGGCTCCCTAGACATGGCAGTACCTGGCACACCCTCGCCAGGGCTCCCTAGACATGGCAGTACCTGGCACACCCTCGCCAGGGCTCCCTAGACAAGGCAGTACCTGGCACACCCTTGTCAGGGCTCCCTGGCCATGGCAGTACCTGGCACACTCCTCGGCAGGGCTCCCTGGCTATGGCAGTACCTGGCACACCCTCGCCAGGGCTCCCTGGGCATGGCAGTACCTGGCACACCCTCACCAGGGCTCCCTGGCCATGGCAGTACCTGGCACACCCGCCAGGGATCCCTGGCCATGGCAGTACCTGGCATACCCTCGCCAGGGCTCCTTGGCCATGGCAGTACCTGCCACACCATCAGGGCTCCCTGGCCATGGCAGTACCTGGCACACCTTCATCAGGGCTCCCTGGCCATGGCAGTACCTGGCACACCCTCGCCAGGGCTCCCTGGCCATGGCAGTACCTGGCACACCCGCCAGGGCTCCCTGGCCATGGCAGTACCTGGCACACCCTTGCCAGGGCTCCCTGGCCATGGCAGTACCTGGCACACCCTTGTCAGGGCTCCCTGGCCATGGCAGTACCGGGCACACCCTTGTCAGGGCTCCCTAGACATGGCAGTACCTGGCACACCCTTGTCAGGGCTCCCTGGCCATGGCAGTACCTGGCACACTCCTCGGCAGGGCTCCCTGGCCATGGCAGTACCTGGCACACCCTCGCCAGGGCTCCCTGGCCATGGCAGTACCTGGCACACCCTCGCCAGGGCTCCCTGGCCATGGCAGTACCTGGCACACCCTCGCCAGGGCTCCCTGGCCATGGCAGTACCTGGCACACCCTCGCCAGGGCTCCCTAGACATGGCCGTACCGGGCACACCCTTGTCAGGGCTCCCTAGACATGGCAGTACCTGGCACACCCTCGCCAGGGCTCCCTAGACATGGCAGTACCTGGAACACCCTTGTCAGGGCTCCCTGGCCATGGCAGTACCTGGCACACCCTCGCCAGGGCTCCCTGGGCATGGCAGTACCTGGCACACCCTCGCCAGGGCTCCCTGGCCATGGCAGTACCTGGCACACCTTCCTCAGGGCTCCCTGGCCATGGCAGTACCTGGCACACCCTCGCCAGGGCTCCCTGGCCATGGCAGTACCTGGCACACCCTCGTCAGGGCGCCATGGCAGTACCTGGCACACCTTCATCAGGGCTCCTGGCCATGGCAGTACCTGGCACACCCGCCAGGGCTCCCTGGCCATGGCAGTACCTGGCACACCCTTGCCAGGGCTCCCTGGCCATGGCAGTACCTGGCACACCCTTGTCAGGGCGCCATGGCCATGGCAGTACCTGGCACACCCTTGCCAGGGCTCCCTGGCCATGGCAGTACCTGGCACACCCTTGTCAGGGCTCTCTGGCCATGGCAGTACCTGGCACACCCTCGCCAGGGCTCCCTAGACATGGCAGTACCGGGCACACCCTTGTCAGGGCTCCCTAGACATGGCAGTACATGGCACACCCTCGCCAGGGCTCCCTAGACATGGCAGTACATGGAACACCCTCGCCAGGGCTCCCTAGACATGGCAGTACCTGGCACACCCTCGCCAGGGCTCCCTGGCCATGGCAGTACCTGGCACACTCCTCGGCAGGGCTCCCTGGCCATGGCAGTACCTGGCACACCCTCGCCAGGGCTCCCTGGCCATGGCAGTACCTGGCACACCTTCATCAGGGCTCCCTGGCCATGGCAGTACCTGGTACACCCTCGCCAGGGCTCCCTGGCCATGGCAGTACCTGGCACACCTTCATCAGGGCTCCCTGGCCATGGCAGTACCTGGCACACCCTCGCCAGGGCTCCCTGGCCATGGCAGTACCTGGCACACCCTCGTCAGGGCGCCATGGCAGTACCTGGCACACCTTCATCAGGGCTCCCTGGCCATGGCAGTACCTGGCACACCCGCCAGGGCTCCCTGGCCATGGCAGTACCTGGCACACCCTTGCCAGGGCTCCCTGGCCATGGCAGTACCTGGCACACCCTTGTCAGGGCTCCCTGGCCATGGCAGTACCTGGCACACCCTCGCCAGGACTCCCTAGACATGGCAGTACCGGGCACACCCTTGTCAGGGCTCTCTAGACATGGCAGTACCTGGCACACCCTCGCCAGGGCTCCCTAGACATGGCAATACCTGGTACACCCTTGTCAGGGCTCCCTGGCCATGGGAGTACCTGGCACACTCCTCGGCAGGGCTCCCTGGCCATGGCAGTACCTGGCACACCCTCGCCAGGGCTCCCTGGGCATGGCAGTACCTGGCACAGCCTCACCAGGGCTCCCTGGCCATGGCAGTACCTGGCACACCCTCGCCAGGGCTCCCTGGGCATGGCAGTACCTGGCACACCCGCCAGGGATCCCTGGCCATGGCAGTACCTGGCACACCCTTGTCAGGGCTCCCTGGCCATGGCAGTACCTGGCACACCCTCGCCAGGGCTCCCTAGACATGGCAGTACCGGGCACACCCTTGTCAGGGCTCCCTAGACATGGCAGTACCGGGCACACCCTTGTCAGGGCTCCCTAGACATGGCAGTACCTGGCACACCCTCGCCAGGGCTCCCTAGACATGGCAGTACCTGGCACACCCTTGTCAGGGCTCCCTGGCCATGGCAGTACCTGGCACACTCCTCGGCAGGGCTCCCTGGCCACGGCAGTACCTGGCACACCCTCGCCAGGGCTCCCTGGCCATGGCAGTACCTGACACACCCTCGCCAGGGCTCCCTGGCCATGGCAGTACCTGGCACACCCTCGCCAGGGCTCCCTGGCCATGGCAGTACCTGGCACACCTTCATCAGGGCTCCCTGGCCATGGCAGTACCTGGCACACCCTTGCCAGGGCTCCCTGGCCATGGCAGTACCTGGCACACCCTCGTCAGGGCGCCATGGCAGTACCTGGCACACCTTCATCAGGGCTCCCTAGCCATGGCTGTACCTGGCACACCCGCCAGGGCTCCCTGGCCATGGCAGTACCTGGCACACCCTTGTCAGGGCGCCATGGCAGTACCTGGCACACCCTCGCCAGGGCTCCCTAGACATGGCAGTACCGGGCACACCCTTGTCAGGGCTCCCTAGACATGGCAGTACCTGGAACACCCTCACCAGGGCTCCCTAGACATGGCAGTACCTGGCACACCCTTGTCAGGGCTCCCTGGCCATGGCAGTACCTGGCACCCTCCTCGGCAGGGCTCCCTGGCCATGGCAGTACCTGGCACACCCTCGCCAGGGCTCCCTGGCCATGGCAGTACCTGGCACACCTTCATCAGGGCTCCCTGGACATGGCAGTACCTGGCACACCCTCGCCAGGGCTCCTGGCCATGGCAGTACCTGGCACACCCTCGTCAGGGCGCCATGGCAGTACCTGGCACACCTTCATCAGGGCTCCCTGGCCATGGCAGTACCTGGCACACCCGCCAGGGCTCCTGGCCATGGCAGTACCTGGCACACCCTTGCCAGGGCTCCGTGGCCATGGCAGTACCTGGCACACCCTTGTCAGGGCTCCCTGGCCATGGCAGTACCTGGCACACCCTTGCCAGGGCTCCCTGGCCATGGCAGTACCTGGCACACCCTTGTCAGGGCTCCCTGGCCATGGCAGTACCTGGCACACCCTCGCCAGGGCTCCCTGGCCATGGCAGTACCTGGCACACCTTCATCAGGGCTCCCTGACCATGGCAGTACCTGGCACACCCTCGCCAGGGCTCCCTGGGCATGGCAGTACCTGGCACACCTTCATCAGGGCTCCCTGGCCATGGCAGTACCTGGCACACCCTCGCCAGGGCTCCCTGGCCATGGCAGTACCTGGCACACCCTCGTCAGGGCGCCATGTCAGTACCTGGCACACCTTCATCAGGGCTCCCTGGCCATGGCAGTACCTGGCACACCCTTGCCAGGGCTCCCTGGCCATGGCAGTACCTGGCACACCCTTGTCAGGGCGCCATGGCAGTACCTGGCACACCCTCGCCAGGGCTCCCTAGACATGGCAGTACCGGGCACACCCTTGTCTGGGCTCCCTAGACATGGAGGTACCTGGCACACCCTCGCCAGGGCTCCCTAGACATGGCAGTACCTGGCACACCCTTGTCAGGGCTCCCTGGCCATGGCAGTACCTGGCACACTCCTCGGCAGGGCTCACTGGCCATGGCAGTACCTGGCACACCCTCGCCAGGGCTCCCTGGGCATGGCAGTACCTGGCACACCCTCGCCAGGGCTCCCTGGGCATGGCAGTACCTGGCACACCCGCCAGGGCTCCCTGGCCATGGCAGTACCTGGCACACCCTCGCCAGGGCTTCCTGGCCATGGCAGTACCTGGCACACCTTCATCAGGGCTCCTTGGCCATGGCAGTACCTGGCACACCCTCGCCAGGGCTCCCTGGCCATGGCAGTACCTGGCACACCCTCGCCAGGGCTCCCTAGACATGGCAGTACCGGGCACACCCTTGTCAGGGCGCCATGGCAGTACCTGGCACACCCTCGCCAGGGCTCCCTGGCCATGGAAGTACCGGGCACACCTTCATCAGGGCACCCTGGCCATGGCAGTACCTGGCACACCCTCGCCAGGGCTCCCTGGCCATGGCAGTACCTGGCACACCCTCGTCAGGGCGCCACGGCAGTACCTGGCACACCTTCATCAGGGCTCCCTGGCCATGGCAGTACCTGGCACACCCGCCAGGGCTCCTGGCCATGGCAGTACCTGGCACACCCTTGCCAGGGCTCCCTGGCCATGGCAGTACCTGGCACACCCTTGCCAGGGCGCCATGGCAGTACCTGGCACACCCTCGCCAGGGCTCCCTAGACATGGCAGTACCGGGCACACCCTTGTCTGGGCTCCCTAGACATGGCAGTACCTGGCACACCCTCGCCAGGGCTCCCTAGACATGGCAGTACCTGGCACACCCTTGTCAGGGCTCCCTGGCCATGGCAGTACCTGGCACACTCCTCGGCAGGGCTCCCTGGCCATGGCAGTACCTGGCACACCCTCACCAGGGCTCCCTGGCCATGGCAGTACCTGGCACACCTTCCTCAGGGCTCCCTGGCCATGGCAGTACCTGGTACACCCTCGCCAGGGCTCCCTGGCCATGGCAGTACCTGGCACACCTTCATCAGGGCTCCCTGGCCATGGCAGTACCTGGCACACCTCGCCAGGGCTCCCTGGCCATGGCAGTACCTGGCACACCCTCGTCAGGGCGCCATGGCAGTACCTGGCACACCTTCATCAGGGCTCCCTGGCCATGGCAGTACCTGGCACACCCGCCAAGGCTCCCTGGCCATGGCAGTACCTGGCACACCCTTGCCAGGGCTCCCTGGCCATGGCAGTACCTGGCACACCCTTGTCAGGGCTCCCTGGCCATGGCAGTACCTGGCACACCCTCGCCAGGACTCCCTAGACATGGCAGTACCGGGCACACCCTTGTCAGGGCTCTCTAGACATGGCAGTACCTGGCACACCCTCGCCAGGGCTCCCTAGACATGGCAGTACCTGGTACACCCTTGTCAGGGCTCCCTGGCCATGGGAGTACCTGGCACACTCCTCGGCAGGGCTCCCTGGCCATGGCAGTACCTGGCACACCCTCGCCAGGGCTCCCTGGGCATGGCAGTACCTGGCACAGCCTCACCAGGGCTCCCTGGCCATGGCAGTACCTGGCACACCCGCCAGGGATCCCTGGCCATGGCAGTACCTGGCACACCCGCCAGGGATCCCTGGCCATGGCAGTGCCTGGCATACCCTCGCCAGGGCTCCCTGGCCATGGCAGTACCTGCCACACCTTCATCAGGGCTCCCTGGCCATGGCAGTACCTGGCACACCTTCATCAGGGCTCCCTGGCCATGGCAGTACCTGGCACACCCTCGCCAGGGCTCCCTGGCCATGGCAGTACCTGGCACACCCTCGTCAGGGCGCCATGGCAGTACCTGGCACACCTTCATCAGGGCTCCCTGGCCATGGCAGTACCTGGCACACCCGCCAGGGCTCCCTGGCCATGGCAGTACCTGGCACACCCTTGTCAGGGCTCCCTGGCCATGGCAGTACCTGGCACACCCTCGCCAGCGCTCCCTAGACATGGCAGTACCGGGCACACCCTTGTCAGGGCTCCCTAGACATGGCAGTACCTGGCACACCCTCGCCAGGGCTCCCTAGACATGGCAGTACCTGGCACACCCTTGTCAGGGCTCCCTGGCCATGGCAGTACCTGGCACACTCCTCGGCAGGGCTCCCTGGCCACGGCAGTACCTGGCACACCCTCGCCAGGGCTCCCTGGCCATGGCAGTACCTGACACACCCTCGCCAGGGCTCCCTGGCCATGGCAGTACCTGGCACACCCGCCAGGGCTCCCTGGCCATGGCAGTACCTGGCACACCCTCGCCAGGGCTCCCTGGCCATGGCAGTACCTGGCACACCTTCATCAGGGCTCCCTGGCCATGGCAGTACCTGGCACACCCTTGCCAGGGCGCCATGGCAGTACCTGGCACACCCTCGTCAGGGCACCATGGCAGTACCTGGCACACCTTCATCAGGGCTCCCTAGCCATGGCAGTACCTGGCACACCCGCCAGGGCTCCCTGGCCTTGGCAGTACCTGGCACACCCTTGCCAGGGCTCCCTGGCCGTACCTGGCACACCCTTGTCAGGGCGCCATGGCAGTACCTGGCACACCCTCGCCAGGGCTCCCTAGACATGGCAGTACCGGGCACACCCTTGTCAGGGCTCCCTAGACATGGCAGTACCTGGCACACCCTCACCAGGGCTCCCTAGACATGGCAGTACCTGGCACACCCTTGTCAGGGCTCCCTGGCCATGGCAGTACCTGGCACCCTCCTCGGCAGATCTCCCTGGCCATGGCAGTACCTGGCACACCCTCGCCAGGGCGCCATGGCAGTACCTGGCACACCTTCATCAGGGCTCCCTGGACATGGCAGTACCTGGCACACCCTCGCCAGGGCTCCCTGGCCATGGCAGTACCTGGCACACCCTCGTCAGGGCGCCATGGCAGTACCTGGCACACCTTCATCAGGGCTCCCTGGCCAAGGCAGTACCTGGCACACCCGCCTGGGCTCCCTGGCCATGGCAGTACCTGGCACACCCTTGCCAGGGCTCCCTGGCCATGGCAGTACCTGGCACACCCTTGTCAGGGCTCCCTGGCCATGGCAGTACCTGGCACACCCTTGCCAGGGCTCCTGGCCATGGCAGTACCTGGCACACCCTTGTCAGGGCTCCCTGGCCATGGCAGTACCTGGCACACCCTCGCCAGGGCTCCCTGGCCATGGCAGTACCTGGCACACCTTCATCAGGGCTCCCTGACCATGGCAGTACCTGGCACACCCTCGCCAGGGCTCCCTGGCCATGGCAGTACCTGGCACACCCGCCAGGGCTCCCTGGCCTTGGCAGTACCTGGCACACCCTTGCCAGGGCTCCCTGGCCGTACCTGGCACACCCTTGTCAGGGCGCCATGGCAGTACCTGGCACACCCTCGCCAGGGCTCCCTAGACATGGCAGTACCGGGCACACCCTTGTCAGGGCTCCCTAGACATGGCAGTACCTGGCACACCCTCACCAGGGCTCCCTAGACATGGCAGTACCTGGCACACCCTTGTCCAGGGCTCCCTGGCCATGGCAGTACCTGGCACCCTCCTCGGCAGATCTCCCTGGCCATGGCAGTACCTGGCACACCCTCGCCAGGGCGCCATGGCAGTACCTGGCACACCTTCATCAGGGCTCCCTGGACATGGCAGTACCTGGCACACCCTCGCCAGGGCTCCCTGGCCATGGCAGTACCCGGCACACCCTCGTCAGGGCGCCATGGCAGTACCTGGCACACCTTCATCAGGGCTCCTGGCCAAGGCAGTACCTGGCACACCCGCCTGGGCTCCTGGCCATGGCAGTACCTGGCACACCCTTGCCAGGGCTCCTGGCCATGGCAGTACCTGGCACACCCTTGTCAGGGCTCCTGGCCATGGCAGTACCTGGCACACCCTTGCCAGGGCTCCCTGGCCATGGCAGTACCTGGCACACCCTTGTCAGGGCTCCCTGGCCATGGCAGTACCTGGCACACCCTCGCCAGGGCTCCCTGGCCATGGCAGTACCTGGCACACCTTCATCAGGGCTCCCTGACCATGGCAGTACCTGGCACACCTCGCCAGGGCTCCCTGGCCATGGCAGTACCTGGCACACCCTCGCCAGGGCTCCCTGGCCATGGCAGTACCTGGCACACCTTCATCAGGGCTCCCTGGCCATGGCAGTACCTGGCACACCCTCGCCAGGGCTCCTGGCCATGGCAGTACCTGGCACACCCTCGTCAGGGCGCCTTGGCAGTACCTGGCACACCTTCATCAGGGCTCCCTGGCCATGGCAGTACCTGGCACACCCGCCAGGGCTCCTGGCCATGGCAGTACCTGGCACACCCTTGCCAGGGCTCCTGGCCATGGCAGTACCTGGCACACCCTTGTCAGGGCGCCATGGCAGTACCTGGCACACCCTCGCCAGGGCTCCCTAGACATGGCAGTACCGGGCACACCCTTGTCTGGGCTCCCTAGACATGGAGGTACCTGGCACACCCTCGCTAGGGCTCCCTAGACATGGCAGTACCTGGCACACCCTTGTCAGGGCTCCCTGGCCATGGCAGTACCTGGCACACTCCTCGGCAGGGCTCACTGGCCATGGCAGTACCTGGCACACCCTCGCCAGGGCTCCATGGGCATGGCAGTACCTGGCACACCCTCGCCAGGGCTCCCTGGGCATGGCAGTACCTGGCACACCCGCCAGGGCTCCCTGGCCATGGCAGTACCTGGCACACCCTCGCCAGGGCTCCCTGGCCATGGCAGTACCTGGCACACCTTCATCAGGGCTCCTTGGCCATGGCAGTACCTGGCACACCCTCGCCAGGGCTCCCTGGCCGAGCCTCCACTAGCTCCCAGCCCCTACCGCCCCTGGCCAAAGTCTCACCTGGGTGATCATGGAGGAGCTGACGGCCACGCTGCCCTCCTTGGACTGCAGCTGGCGGTGCGAGAAGTTGAGGCCGTCCCCTGAGGCGCTCACCATGTTCACGGTGTTTCCGTGGACGACGGTGAAGTAGGTGAGGTTCTTATCGTGGATGGGCAGCACGCTCAGGTTATTGTACAGCGCCGAGGCGCTGCTCTTGATCTGAATACTCTTGTCCTTGCGATACATCTTGGGATCAAACTGTAAGAGGAAAACAAGCCATTCAGTGCTACCAAGAGCCCCTGGAACCGGGGCCTCCACCACCCACAAATGATTCTCACAATTTCAAAGACTGAAAACATAAAATAAATAATACGAACATATAAGAATGAGAAGGAACTCTGGATTATGAATCTGAACGAGCGTCTGCAGAGAAGGAACCATCTCTGTAGAAATGTGCTAGCCACATATACATGGGGTCCAACCCCCTGCGGAGGAGAAGGACCCATCCCTGCACTAATGTACTAACCACATATACATGGGGTCCAACCCCCTGCGGAGGAGAAGGACCCATCCCTGCACTAATGTACTAACCACATATACATGGGGTCCAACCCCCTGCTGAGGAGAAGGACCCATCCCTGCACTAATGTACTATACACATAGATCATGGGGTCCAACCCCCTGCTGAGGAGAAGGACCCATCCCTGCACTAATGTACTAACCACATATACATGGGGCCCAACCCCCTGGGGAGGAGAAGGACCCATCTCTGTAGAAATGTGCTAGCCACATATACATGGGGTCCAACCCCCTGCTGAGGAGAAGGACCCATCCTTGCACTAATGTACTAACCGCATACACATGGGGCCCAACCCCCTGCGGAGGAGAAGGACACATCCCTGCACTAATGTACTATACACATAGATCATGGGGTCCAACCCCCTGCTGAGGAGAAGGACCCATCCCTGCACTAATGTACTAACCACATATACATGGGGTCCAACCCCCTGCTGAGGAGAAGGACCTGTCCCTGCCCTAATGTACTAACCACATATACATGGGGTCCAACCCCCTGCGGAGGAGAAGGACCCATCCCTGCACTAATGTACTATACACATAGATCATGGGGTCCAACCCCCTGCTGAGGAGAAGGACCCATCTCTGTAGAAATGTGCTAGCCACATATACATGGGGTCCAACCCCCTGCGGAGGAGAAGGACCCATCCCTGCATTAATGTACTAACCACATAGATCACGTGTCCAACCCCCTGCTGAGGAGAAGGACCCATCCCTGCACTAATGTACTATACACATAGATCATGGGGTCCAACCCCCTGCTGAGGAGAAGGACCTGTCCCTGCCCTAATGTACTAACCACATATACATGGGGTCCAACCCCCTGCGGAGGAGAAGGACCCATCCCTGCACTAATGTACTATACACATAGATCATGGGGTCCAACCCCCTGCTGAGGAGAAGGACCCATCTCTGTAGAAATGTGCTAGCCACATATACATGGGGTCCAACCCCCTGCGGAGGAGAAGGACCCATCCCTGCATTAATGTACTAACCACATATACATGGGGTCCAACCCCCTGCGGAGGAGAAGGACCCATCCCTGCACTAATGTACTATACACATAGATCATGGGGTCCAACCCCCTGCTGAGGAGAAGGACCCATCCCTGCACTAATGTACTATACACATAGATCATGGGGTCCAACCCCCTGCTGAGGAGAAGGACCCATCTCTGTAGAAATGTGCTAGCCACATATACATGGGGTCCAACCCCCTGCTGAGGAGAAGGACCCATCCCTGCACTAATGTACTAACCGCATATACATGGGGCCCAACCCCCTGCGGAGGAGAAGGACCCATCCCTGCACTAATGTACTATACACATAGATCATGGGGTCCAACCCCCTGCTGAGGAGGACCCATCCCTGCACTAATGTACTAACCACATATACATGGGGTCCAACCCCCTGTGGAGGAGAAGGACCCATCCCTGCACTAATGTACTAACCACATATACATGGGGTCCAACCCCCTGCTGAGGAGAAGGACCCATCCCTGCATTAATGTACTAACCACATAGATCACGTGTCCAACCCCCTGCTGAGAAGGACCCATCCCTGCACTAATGTACTAACCACATATACATGGGGCCCAACCCCTGCGGAGGAGAAGGACCCATCCCTGCACTAATGTACTATACACATAGATCATGGGGTCCAACCCCTGCTGAGGAGAAGGACCCATCCCTGCACTAATGTACTAACCGCATATACATGGGGCCCAACCCCCTGCGGAGGAGAAGGACCCATCCCTGCACTAATGTACTATACACATAGATCATGGGGTCCAACCCCCTGCTGAGGAGAAGGACCCATCCCTGCACTAATGTACTAACCACATATACATGGGGTCCAACCCCCTGTGGAGGAGAAGGACCCATCCCTGCACTAATGTACTAACCACATAGATCACGTGTCCAACCCCTGCTGAGGAGAAGGACCCATCCCTGCACTAATGTACTAACCACATATACATGGGGCCCAACCCCTGCGGAGGAGAAGGACCCATCCCTGCACTAATGTACTATACACATAGATCATGGGGTCCAACCCCTGCGGAGGAGAAGGACCCATCCCTGCACTAATGTACTATACACATAGATCATGGGGTCCAACCCCCTGCTGAGGAGAAGGACCCGTCCCTGCCCTAATGTACTAACCACATATACATGGGGTCCAACCCCCTGCGGAGGAGAAGGACCCATCCCTGCACTAATGTACTATACACATAGATCATGGGGTCCAACCCCTGCTGAGGAGAAGGACCCATCCCTGCACTAATGTACTATACACATAGATCATGGGGTCCAACCCCTGCTGAGGAGAAGGACCCATCTCTGTAGAAATGTGCTAGCCACATATACATGGGGTCCAACCCCCTGCTGAGGAGAAGGACCCGTCCCTGCCCTAATGTACTAACCACATATACATGGGGTCCAACCCCCTGCGGAGGAGAAGGACCCATCCCTGCACTAATGTACTATACACATAGATCATGGGGTCCAACCCCCTGCTGAGGAGAAGGACCCATCCCTGCACTAATGTACTATACACATAGATCATGGGGTCCAACCCCCTGCTGAGGAGAAGGACCCATCTCTGTAGAAATGTGCTAGCCACATATACATGGGGTCCAACCCCCTGCGGAGGAGAAGGACCCATCCCTGCACTAATGTACTATACACATAGATCATGGGGTCCAACCCCCTGCTGAGGAGAAGGACCCATCCCTGCACTAATGTACTAACCACATATACATGGGGTCCAACCCCCTGCTGAGGAGAAGGACCCATCCCTGCATTAATGTACTAACCACATAGATCACGTGTCCAACCCCCTGCTGAGGAGAAGGACCCATCCCTGCACTAATGTACTATACACATAGATCATGGGGTCCAACCCCCTGCTGAGGAGAAGGACCCATCCCTGCCCTAATATACTAACCACATATACATGGGGTCCAACCCCCTGCGGAGGAGAAGGAGCCATCCCAGCACTAATGTACTATACACATAGATCATGGGGTCCAACCCCCTGCTGAGGAGAAGGACCCATCCCTGCACTAATGTACTATACACATAGATCATGGGGTCCAACCCCCTGCTGAGGAGAAGGACCCATCTCTGTAGAAATGTGCTAGCCACATATACATGGGGTCCAACCCACTGCTGAGGAGAAGGACCCATCCCTGCACTAATGTACTAACCGCATATACATGGGGCCCAACCCCCTGCGGAGGAGAAGGACTCATCCCTGCACTAATGTACTATACACATAGATCATGGGGTCCAACCCCCTGCTGAGGAGAAGGACCCATCCCTGCACTAATGTACTAACCACATATACATGGGGTCCAACCCCCTGTGGAGGAGAAGGACCCATCCCTGCACTAATGTACTAACCACATATACATGGGGTCCAACCCCTGCTGAGGAGAAGGACCCATCCCTGCATTAATGTACTAACCACATAGATCACGTGTCCAACCCCCTGCTGAGGAGAAGGACCCATCCCTGCACTAATGTACTAACCACATATACATGGGGCCCAACCCCTGCGGAGGAGAAGGACCCATCCCTGCACTAATGTACTATACACATAGATCATGGGGTCCAACCCCTGCTGAGGAGAAGGACCCATCCCTGCACTAATGTACTAACCGCATATACATGGGGCCCAACCCCCTGCGGAGGAGAAGGACCCATCCCTGCACTAATGTACTATACACATAGATCATGGGGTCCAACCCCCTGCTGAGGAGAAGGACCCATCCCTGCACTAATGTACTAACCACATATACATGCGGTCCAACCCCCTGTGGAGGAGAAGGACCCATCCCTGCACTAATGTACTAACCACATATACATGGGGTCCAACACCCTGCTGAGGAGAAGGACCCATCCCTGCATTAATGTACTAACCACATAGATCACGTGTCCAACCCCCTGCTGAGGAGAAGGACCCATCCCTGCACTAATGTACTACACACATAGATCATGGGGTCCAACCCCCTGCGGAGGAGAAGGACCCATCCCTGCACTAATGTACTATACACATAGATCATGGGGTCCAACCCCTGCTGAGGAGAAGGACCCATCCCTGCACTAACGTACTAACCACATAGATCACGTGTCCAACCCCTGCTGCGGAGAAGGACCCATCCCTGCACTAATGTACTATACACATAGATCATGGGGTCCCACCCCCTGCTGAGGAGAAGGACCCATCCCTGCACTAACGTACTAACCACATATACATGGGGTCCAACCCCCTGCGGAGGAGAAGGACCCATCCCTGCACTAATGTACTATACACATAGATCATGGGGTCCAACCCCCTGCTGAGGAGAAGGACCCATCCCTGCACTAATGTACTAACCACATAGATCATGGGGTCCAACCCCCTGCTGAGGAGAAGGACCCATCCCTGCACTAATGTACTAACCACATATACATGGGGTCCAACCCCCTGCGGAGGAGAAGGACCCATCCCTGCACTAATGTACTATACACATAGATCATGGGGTCCAACCCCCTGCTGAGGAGAAGGTCCCATCCCTGCACTAACGTACTAACCACATAGATCATGGGGTCCAACCCCCTGCTGCGGAGAAGGACCCATCTCTGCACTAATGTACTATACACAGAGATCATGGGGTCAAACCCCCTGCTGCGGAGAAGGACCCATCCCTGCACTAATGTACTATACACACAGATCATGGAGTCCAACCCCCTGCTGCAGAGAAGGACCCATCCCTGCATTAATGTACTAACCACATATACATGGGGTCCAAGCCCTGCTGCGGAGAAGTACCCATCCCTGCACTAATGTACTCACCACATATACATGGGGTCCAACCCCCTGCTGCAGAGAAAGACTCATCCCTGCATTAATGTACTATACACATAGATCATGGGGTCCAACCCCCTCCTTCGGAGAAGGACTCTTCCCTGTAAAAATGTACTAACCGCATAGATCAGTTGTCCAACCCCCTGCCGAGGAGAAGGACCCATCCCTGCACTAATGTACTAACCGCATAGATCACGTGTCCAACCCCCTGCTGCGGAGAAAGACCCATCCCTGCACTAATGTACTAACCGCATAGATCATGGGGTCCAACCCCCTGCTGCGCAGAAGGACCCATCCCTGCACTAATGTACTAACCGCATAGTTCATGTGTCCAACCCCCTGCTGCGGAGAAAGACCCATCCATGCACTAATGTACTAACGCATAGATCACGTGTCCAACCCCCTGCTGCGGAGAAGGACCCATCCCTGCACTAATGTACTAACCGCATAGTTCACGTGTCCAACCCCCTGCTGCGGAGAAAAACCCATCCCTGCACTAATGTACTAACCGCATAGTTCACGTGTCCAACCCCCTGCTGCGGAGAAGGACCCATCCCTGCACTAATGTGCTAACCGCATAGTTCACGTGTCCAACCCCCTGCTGCGGAGAAAGACCCATCCCTGCACTAATGTACTAACCGCATAGTTCACGTGTCCAACCCCCTGCTGCAGAGAAGGACCCATCCCTGCACTAATGTACTAACCGCATAGTTCACATGTCCAACCCCCTGCTGCAGAGAAGGACCCATCCCTGCACTAATGTACTAACCGCATAGTTCACGTGTCCAACTCCCTGCTGCGGAGAAGGACCCATCCCTGCACCAATGTACTAACCACATAGATCATGGGGTCCAACCCCCTACTGCGTAGAAGGACCCATCCCTGCACTAATGTACTAACCGCATAGTTCATGTGTCCAACCCCCTGCTGCGGAGAAAGACCCATCCCTGCACTAATGTACTAACCACATAGATCATGGGGTCCAACCCCCTGCTGCGGAGAAAGACCCATCCCTGCACTAATGTGCTAACCGCATAGTTCACATGTCCAACCCCCTGCTGCGGAGAAGGACCCATCCCTGCACTAATGTGCTAACCGCATCGTTCAAGTGTCCAACCCCCTGCTGCGGAGAAAGACCCATCCCAGCACTAATGTACTAACCGCATAGTTCACGTGTCCAACCCCCTGCTGCAGAGAAGGACCGATCCTTGCACTAATGTACTAACCGCATAGTTCACGTGTCCAACCCCCTGCTGCGGAGAAGGACCCATCCCTGCACTAATGTGCTAACCGCATAGATCACTTGTCCTACCCCTGCTGGGGAGAAGGACCCATCCCTGCACTAATGTACTAACCGCATAGTTCACGTGTCCAAACCCCTGCTGCGGAGAAGGACCCATCCCTGCACTAATGTACCAACCGCATGGATCATGGGGTCCAACCCCCTGCTGCAGAGAAGGACCGATCCCTGCACTAATGTACTAACCGCATAGTTCACGTGTCCAACCCCCTGCTGCGGAGAAGGACCCATCCCTGCACTAATGTACTAACCGCATAGTTCACGTGGCCAACCCCCTGCTGCAGAGAAGGACCGATCCCTGCACTAATGTACTAACCGCATAGTTCACGTGTCCAACCCCCTGCTGCGGAGAAGGACCCATCCCTGCACTAATGTGCTAACCGCATAGATCACTTGTCCTACCCCTGCTGGGGAGAAGGACCCATCCCTGCACTAATGTACTAACCGCATAGTTCACGTGTGCAACCCCCTGCTGGGGAGATGGACCCATCCCTGCACTAATGTACCAACCGCATGGATCATGGGGCCAACGCCCTACTGTGGAGAAGGACCCATCCCTGCACTAATGTACTGACCGCATAGATCACGCGTCCAACCCCCTGCTGCAGAGAAGGACCCATCCTTGCACTAATGTACTAACCGCATATACATGGGGCCCAACCCCCTGCGGAGGAGATGGACACATCCCTGCACTAATGTACTATACATATAGATCATGGGGTCCAACCCCCTGCTGAGGAGAAGGACCCATCCCTGCACTAATGTACTAACCACATATACATGGGGTCCAACCCCCTGCTGAGGAGAAGGACCCATCCCTGCACTAATGTACTATACACATAGATCATGGGGTCCAACCCCCTGCTGAGGAGAAGGACCCATCCCTGCACTAATGTACTATACACATAGATCATGGGGTCCAACCCCCTGCGGAGGAGATGGACACATCCCTGCACTAATGTACTATACATATAGATCATGGGGTCCAACCCCCTGCTGAGGAGAAGGACCCGTCCCTGCCCTAATGTACTAACCACATATACATGGGGTCCAACCCCCTGCGGAGGAGAAGGACCCATCCCTGCACTAATGTACTATACACATAGATCATGGGGTCCAACCCCCTGCTGAGGAGAAGGACCCATCCCTGCACTAATGTACTATACACATAGATCATGGGGTCCAACCCCCTGCTGAGAAGGACCCATCTCTGTAGAAATGTGCTAGCCACATATACATGGGGTCCAACCCCCTGCGGAGGAGAAGGACCCATCCCTGCACTAATGTACTATACACATAGATCATGGGGTCCAACCCCCTGCGGAGGAGAAGGACCCATCCCTGCACTAATGTACTATACACATAGATCATGGGGTCCAACTCCCTGCTGAGGAGAAGGACCCATCCCTGCACTAATGTACCTGTGCCCAGATTGCAGTGAGCAGAGTCCAGCAAGTGGTAAGGAGGCAGACTAGTGCTGTCTCTTCCCTCCTCCAAAAAGTTTTTAAAAAAACGATTTTCCCTTTCTGTGATTACTGTCTTTGCCTGTGGTTGTTACAGTTTAAAAATGTAGTTTTAACCTGCCTGTGATTGTATATTTTATCACCTGTTTTGTGTGTTAAACTTGTGGTTTTCCTGCCCATGATTGCTTCCATTTAACGTGTTGAATTGTGGGATTTGCAGTCCAAACTCTGTAGTTTGTCGCTCTCATTCCTGGTGACTATTCAGTTTTCCCTCCAAATTTCTCCTTTGCTCTGTGCTAAGACCTGTATGTTAAACAGTGCACCCCCAGCCACCATTTTGTGTTATCAAGCCAGTGAAACCAGCCCCCCTGCCTCCCCTCCAGCAACAGGGATTTTCTACATCAGAGGGTGCTTCTGTGAGCTGTTTAAACTGTGTTTAATAGGGACTGTGCACTTCGTTTTTTGGCCAGGAGAGGGAGTAAAGTTGTATTCAAACAGTATTGTTAGATTTCAAGTTTGTGAGGCCTTTACCTGCAGAAATCCAAAGTGTGGATTGAGCCTGTCTGTCTCCTAGGAGATTCTGGACAGGAGAAGCAGCTTCCAACTCCCTGGGCAGCAAACCTTGTCTGAGGTTGCTGGGACCTTATATAGTCTGCTAGTGGCTGCTACATGTATACACTGATTGGTGGTTGTATCTGATGTTTCTATTGGTTTGAGTTAGTGTCCTCATTGGTTGGGTATTTGAGGGTTCTGATTGGTTTCTGGATCTGTGATTCAATCAATGTAGGGTTGGGACTAGGGCTAGGGTTATGATTTCTATTGGAAGCAGGGACTAGGGCTTCCTGTTTTATTGGTTGTTGGGACTAAGGTGGAACTAGGACTAGGGTTAGGCCTTTAATTGGAAGTAGTGACTAGGGCTTCCCGTCCCATTGGTTGCTTGGACTAGGGTTGGGACTACTGGTAGGGCTAGGGCCTCTATTGGACATAGAGATCAGGGTTTTTTGAACTGATTGGATGCTTGGAGTAGGGCTAAGATTGGCTGTAAGGTCCTGATCTCCTATTGGTTCTAGCTTTTAGGGCTAGTGTTGTGATTGGATAGTATTAGGGCTAGGGTTCCCATTGGCTGACGGGGTCACCTGATTACTAGGGGTATCAAAGGCCAGGGTTAGGGCGTCTCAGCCCGGGCGTCGAGGCTAAGGGCAGAGAGGACAAGGGTGAGTGCCTGTTTGAGCCTGTTAAGGGCAGAGAGGACAAGGGTGAGTGCCTGTTTGAGCCTGTTCGAGACGGGCCAGGGCCAGGAATGCTGTCCATCTTCCCATTAATTAATGTGTCTATTACTTTTCTCCTGAAAAACATATCTAATGCACTACCCTATTTCACATCCGCTACCTCTATCAATATTTTTAATCTGCATATACTTACCTCCTTTATGCATCTATATACTCTCAATGTACTTATGGATCTATATATTTATCACTTTCTTCTAATTTAGCATTTCCAATGCACTACCCTATTTCTCAGCCTATACTTCCCTCAATATATCTTCTAGCCCAACTTTTTGACTCATCTCAAACATCTTTCTACTACTTTTTCCAATTCACTACCCTATCTCACCCTATACATCTATCACTATATCCTCGAAAACCCACTCTCTCATTTATCGCAAACGCCATACCACTACTATGTTCCCCAAAATAACCCTTTCTTGACTCTCTCCTACTCTACCCCTCCTTGCATCTTCTGACACCTCCTTTACTGTACCAATGCCCAAGACAAACCTTTCTAAACTCTTCCCTCTGACTCTTCCCCTCCAAAAACCCTTTTTACTCATCAAAAAGCCTCCTCCTACTGCTATGACCTACAAAAAGAAATCCTTCACTCTTCTATCCCACAACTATCCTTTTCAATCAAAATAACAGACTAGCATGTTCACTTCACTAATTCCAAATTCCACTATACTAATTCACCACTAATCCTTTATGGGTTCCAGAGTAGCGTGCTACTCGCCAACAAAGCGCTTCAACACCCACCAGGGGTAACAGGCGCAAACCTTTCTTTCCCTTCTATCCCTCCACTATCCTTCTCACTCCAAATAACTGACTAATATCCACCACTCAAATTACTTTCATATTTCACCATACTAATTCACCACTAATCCTTTATGGGTTTCCGGAGTAGCGTGCTACTCGCCCAAAAAAAAAAAGCAATTCAACACCCCATCAGGGGTTAGAAGCGCTATATATATGCAAACCTTTTTCCCTCTTCTATCCCTCCGCTATCCTTCTGAATCCAAATAACTGACTAACATATCCACCACTTAAAATTTACTTGCATGTTTCACTATACTAATTCAACACTAATCCTCTATGGGTCCCGGAGTAGCGTGCTACTCGCCGAAAAAGCGCTTCGACGCCTCGTCAGGGGTAGTAAGCGCTATACAAATGCAATTACAATACAATACAATACAATGTACTAACCACATATACATGGGGTCCAACCCCCTGCTGAGGAGAAGGACCCATCCCTGCATTAATGTACTAACCACATAGATCACGTGTCCAACCCCCTGCTGAGAAGGACCCATCCCTGCACTAATGTACTATACACATAGATCATGGGGTCCAACCCCCTGCTGAGGAGAAGGACCCATCCCTGCCCTAATGTACTAACCACATATACATGGGGTCGAACCCCCTGCGGAGAAGGACCCATCCCTGCACTAATGTACTATACACATAGATCATGGGGTCCAACCCCCTGCTGAGGAGAAGGACCCATCCCTGCACTAATGTACTATACACATAGATCATGGGGTCCAACCCCCTGCTGAGGAGAAGGACCCATCTCTGTAGAAATGTGCTAGCCACATATACATGGGGTCCAACCCCCTGCTGAGGAGAAGGACCCTTCCCGGCACTAATGTACTAACCGCATATACATGGGGCCCAACCCCCTGCGGAGGAGAAGGACCCATCCCTGCACTAATGTACTATACACATAGATCATGGGGTCCAACCCCCTGCTGAGGAGAAGGACCCATCCCTGCACTAATGTACTAACCACATATACATGGGGTCCAACCCCCTGTGGAGGAGAAGGACCCATCCCTGCACTAATGTACTAACCACATATACATGGGGTCCAACCCCCTGCTGAGGAGAAGGACCCATCCCTGCATTAATGTACTAACCACATAGATCACGTGTCCAACCCCCTGCTGAGGAGAAGGACCCATCCCTGCACTAATGTACTAACCACATATACATGGGGCCCAACCCCCTGCGGAGGAGAAGGACCCATCCCTGCACTAATGTACTATACACATAGATCATTGGGTCCAACCCCCTGCTGAGGAGAAGGACCCATCCCTGCACTAATGTACTAACCGCATATACATGGGGCCCAACCCCCTGCGGAGGAGAAGGACCCATCCCTGCACTAATGTACTATACACATAGATCATGGAGTCCAACCCCCTGCTGAGGAGAAGGACCCATCCCTGCACTAATGTACTAACCACATATACATGGGGTCCAACCCCCTGTGGAGGAGAAGGACCCATCGCTGCACTAATGTACTAACCACATATACATGGGGTCCAACCCCCTGCTGAGGAGAAGGACCCATCCCTGCATTAATGTACTAACCACATAGATCACGTGTCCAACCCCCTGCTGAGGAGAAGGACCCATCCCTGCACTAATGTACTAACCACATATACATGCGGTCCAACCCCTGTGGAGGAGAAGGACCCATCCCTGCACTAATGTACTAACCACATATACATGGGGTCCAACCGCCTGCTGAGGAGAAGGACCCATCCCTGCATTAATGTACTAACCACATAGATCACGTGTCCAACCCCCTGCTGAGGAGAAGGACCCATCCCTGCACTAATGTACTAA
This sequence comes from Calotriton arnoldi, assembly GCA_963921515.1. Taxonomy (NCBI): domain Eukaryota; kingdom Metazoa; phylum Chordata; class Amphibia; order Caudata; family Salamandridae; genus Calotriton; species Calotriton arnoldi. Next base: position 1,975,544 of record CAWUFW010001592.1, read on the forward strand.
CCACATATACATGGGGCCCAACCCCTGCGGAGGAGAAGGACCCATCCCTGCACTAATGTACTACACACATAGATCATGGGGTCCAACCCCTGCGGAGGAGAAGGACCCATCCCTGCACTAATGTACTATACACATAGATCATGGGGTCCAACCCCTGCTGAGGAGAAGGACCCATCCCTGCACTAACGTACTAACCACATAGATCACGTGTCCAACCCCCTGCTGCGGAGAAGGACCCATCCCTGCACTAATGTACTATACACATAGATCATGGGGTCCAACCCCCTGCTGAGGAGAAGGACCCATCCCTGCACTAACGTACTAACCACATATACATGGGGTCCAACCCCCTGCGGAGGAGAAGGACCCATCCCTGCACTAATGTACTATACACATAGATCATGGGGTCCAACCCCCTGCTGAGGAGAAGGACCCATCCCTGCACTAATGTACTAACCACATAGATCATGGGGTCCAACCCCCTGCTGAGGAGAAGGACCCATCCCTGCACTAATGTACTAACCACATATACATGGGGTCCAACCCCCTGCGGAGGAGAAGGACCCATCCCTGCACTAATGTACTATACACATAGATCATGGGGTCCAACCCCCTGCTGAGGAGAAGGACCCATCCCTGCACTAACGTACTAACCACATAGATCATGGGGTCCAACCCCCTGCTGCGGAGAAGGACCCATCTCTGCACTAATGTACTATACACAGAGATCATGGGGTCCAACCCCCTGCTGAGGAGAAGGACCCATCCCTGCACTAATGTACTAACCACATATACATGGGGTCCAACCCCCTGCGGAGGAGAAGGACCCATCCCTGCACTAATGTACTATACACATAGATCATGGGGTCCAACCCCCTGCAGAGGAGAAGGACCCATCCCTGCACTAATGTACTATACACATAGATCATGGGGTCCAACCCCCTGCTGCGGAGAAGGACCCATCCCTGCACTAATGTACTATACACATAGATCATGGGGTCCAACCCCCTGCTGAGGAGAAGGACCCATCTCTGTAGAAATGTGCTAGCCACATATACATGGGGTCCAACCCCCTGCGGAGAAGGACCCATCCCTGCACTAATGTACTATACACATAGATCATGGGGTCCAACCCCCTGCGGAGGAGAAGGACCCATCCCTGCACTAATGTACTATACACATAGATCATGGGGTCCAACCCCTGCTGAGGAGAAGGACCCATCCCTGCACTAATGTACTAACCACATATACATGGGGTCCAACCCCCTGCTGAGGAGAAGGACCCATCCCTGCATTAATGTACTAACCACATAGATCACGTGTCCAACCCCCTGCTGAGGAGAAGGACCCATCCCTGCACTAATGTACTATACACATAGATCATGGGGTCCAACCCCCTGCTGAGGAGAAGGACCCATCCCTGCCCTAATGTACTAACCACATATACATGGGGTCCAACCCCCTGCGGAGGAGAAGGACCCATCCCTGCACTAATGTACCATACACATAGATCATGGGGTCCAACCCCCTGCTGAGGAGAAGGACCCATCCCTGCACTAATGTACTATACACATAGATCATGGGGTCCAACCCCCTGCTGAGGAGAAGGACCCATCTCTGTAGAAATGTGCTAGCCACATATACATGGGGTCCAACCCCCTGCTGAGGAGAAGGACCCTTCCCTGCACTAATGTACTAACCGCATATACATGGGGCCCAACCCCCTGCGGAGGAGAAGGACCCATCCCTGCACTAATGTACTATACACATAGATCATGGGGTCCAACCCCCTGCTGAGGAGAAGGACCCATCCCTGCACTAATGTACTAACCACATATACATGGGGTCCAACCCCTGTGGAGGAGAAGGACCCATCCCTGCACTAATGTACTAACCACATATACATGGGGTCCAACCCCCTGCTGAGGAGAAGGACCCATCCCTGCATTAATGTACTAACCACATAGATCACGTGTCCAACCCCCTGCTGAGGAGAAGGACCCATCCCTGCACTAATGTACTAACCACATATACATGGGGCCCAACCCCTGCGGAGGAGAAGGACCCATCCCTGCACTAATGTACTATACACATAGATCATGGGGTCCAACCCCTGCTGAAGAGAAGGACCCATCCCTGCACTAATGTACTAACCACATATACATGGGGCCCAACCCCTGCGGAGGAGAAGGACCCATCCCTGCACTAATGTACTATACACATAGATCATGGGGTCCAACCCCCTGCTGAGGAGAAGGACCCATCCCTGCACTAATGTACTAACCACATATACATGGGGTCCAACCCCTGTGGAGGAGAAGGACCCATCGCTGCACTAATGTACTAACCACATATACATGGGGTCCAACCCCCTGCTGAGGAGAAGGACCCATCCCTGCATTAATGTACTAACCACATAGATCACGTGTCCAACCCCCTGCTGAGGAGAAGGACCCATCCCTGCACTAATGTACTAACCACATATACATGGGGCCCAACCCCCTGCGGAGGAGAAGGACCCATCCCTGCACTAATGTACTATACACATAGATCATGGGGTCCAACCCCCTGCGGAGGAGAAGGACCCATCCCTGCACTAATGTACTATACACATAGATCATGGGGTCCAACCCCCTGCTGAGGAGAAGGACCCATCCCTGCACTAACGTACTAACCACATAGATCACGTGTCCAACCCCCTGCTGCGGAGAAGGACCCATCCCTGCACTAATGTACTATACACATAGATCATGGGGTCCAACCCCCTGCTGAGGAGAAGGACCCATCCCTGCACTTACGTACTAACCACATATACATGGGGTCCAACCCCTGCGGAGGAGAAGGACCCATCCCTGCACTAATGTACTATACACATAGATCATGGTGTCCAACCCCCTGCTGAGGAGAAGGACCCATCCCTGCACTAATGTACTATACACATAGATCATGGGGTCCAACCCCCTGCTGAGAAGGACCCATCTCTGTAGAAATGTGCTAGCCACATATACATGGGGTCCAACCCCCTGCGGAGGAGAAGGACCCATCCCTGCACTAATGTACTATACACATAGATCATGGGGTCCAACCCCCTGCGGAGGAGAAGGACCCATCCCTGCACTAATGTACTATACACATAGATCATGGGGTCCAACCCCCTGCTGAGAAGGACCCATCCCTGCACTAATGTACTAACCACATATACATGGGGTCCAACCCCCTGCGGAGGAGAAGGACCCATCCCTGCACTAATGTACTATACACATAGATCATGGGGTCCAACCCCCTGCTGAGGAGAAGGAACCATCCCTGCACTAACGTACTAACCACATAGATCATGGGGTCCAACCCCCTGCTGCAGAGAAGTACCCATCCCTGCACTAATGTACTCACCACATATACATGGGGTCCAACCCCCTGCTGCGAAGTACCCATCCCTGCACTAATGTACTCACCACATATACATGGGGTCCAACCCCCTGCTGCAGAGAAAGACTCATCCCTGCACTAATGTACTATACACATAGATCATGGGGTCCAACCCCCTGCTGCGGAGAAGTACCCATCCCTGCATTAATGTACTATACACACAGATCATGGGGTCCAACCCCCTCCTTCGGAGAAGGACTCTTCCCTGTAAAAATGTACTAACCGCATAGATCAGTTGTCCAACCCCCTGCTGAGGAGAAGGACCCATCCCTGCACTAATGTACTAACCGCATAGATCACGTGTCCAACCCCCTGCTGCGGAGAAAGACCCATCCCTGCACTAATGTACTAACCGCATAGATCATAGGGTCCAACCCCCTGCTGCGCAGAAGGACCCATCCCTGCACTAATGTACTAACCGCATAGTTCATGTGTCCAACCCCCTTCTGCGGAGAAAGACCCATCCATGCACTAATGTACTAACCGCATAGATCACGTGTCCAACCCCCTGCTGCGGAGAAGGACCCATCCCTGCACTAATGTACTAACCGCATAGTTCACGTGTCCAACCCCCTGCTGCGGAGAAAGACCCATCCCTGCACTAATGTACTAACCGCATAGTTCACGTGTCCAACCCCCTGCTGCGGAGAAGGACCCATCCCTGCACTAATGTGCTAACCGCATAGTTCACGTGTCCAACCCCCTGCTGCGGAGAAAGACCCATCCCTGCACTAATGTACTAACCGCATAGTTCACGTGTCCAACCCCCTGCTGCAGAGAAGGACCCATCCCTGCCCTAATGTACTAACCGCATAGTTCACATGTCCAACCCCCTGCTGCAGAGAAGGACCCATCCCTGCACTAATGTACTAACCGCATAGTTCACGTGTCCAACTCCCTGCTGCGGAGAAGGACCCATCCCTGCACCAATGTACTAACCACATAGATCATGGGGTCCAACCCCCTACTGCGTAGAAGGACCCATCCCTGCACTAATGTACTAACCGCATAGTTCATGTGTCCAACCCCCTGCTGCGGAGAAAGACCCATCCCTGCACTAATGTACTAACCACATAGATCATGGGGTCCAACCCCCTGCTGCGGAGAAAGACCCATCCCTGCACTAATGTACCACCTGCATAGTTCACGTGTCCAACCCCCTCCTGCGGAGAAGGACCCATCCCTGCACTAATGTACTAACCGCATAGATCACGTGTCCAACCCCCTGCTGCGGAGAAGGACCCATCCCTGCACTAATGTACTAACCGCATAGCTCACGTGTCCAACCCCCTGCTGCGGAGAAGGACCCATCCCTGCACTAATTTACTAACCGCATAGTTTACGTGTCCAACCCCCTGCTGCGGAGAAGGACCCATCCCTGCACTAATGTACTAACCGCATAGTTCACGTATCCAACCCCCTGCTGCGGAGAAAGACCCATCCCTGCACTAATGTACTAACCGCATAGTTCACGTGTCCAACCCCCTGCTGCGGAGAAGGACCCATCCCTGCACTAATGTGCTAACCGCATAGATCACTTGTCCTACCCCTGCTGGGGAGAAGGACCCATCCCTGCACTAATGTACTAACCGCATAGTTCACGTGTCCAACCCCCTGCTGCGGAGAAGGACCCATCCCTGCACTAATGTACCAACCACATGGATCATGGGGTCCAACCCCCTGCTGCAGAGAAGGACCGATCCCTGCACTAATGTACTAACCGCATAGTTCACGTGTCCAACCCCCTGCTGCGAAGGACCTATCCCTGCACTCATGTACTAACCGCATAGATCATGGGGCCCAACCCCCTGCTGTGGAGAAGGATCTGTCCCCGCACTGTCCACTATCACCGTCCATGTGAGTCAGAGGCCGAGCTGAGAAGTAAAGGTTTCTACAGCCTGCAGAGGGTTTCTGAAAGCTGGCTGGTGGTGCGCGAGCTCAAGCCTTTGATATCCGAGGTAATGTAAATTTAATACAAGAGCCCCCCCCAGGATTCCTAAAGGAACCAGGGGGAATCTATACAGAAACAGAGGTCCTTGTAACAGAAGATGTTCTCAAATCCTATCAGTGTCACAGGAAATAAAAGTACGTGAAAAGAAGATACATTGTTTCCAGAAACAATGTGCCTCGCACACTCTAAGGCATCAAATGTTCTTACTCAAAGGGCCATAAAAATGACGCAAGGAAGACATCTGTGAAGCAAGGTGCTCTGTGCTCACCTGTGACACACAGTGAATAAACAAGAATAAAGCGCGCCATTTAACAAAGGCTCCAAAATGACTACAAAAAGTATGTTTGGAAGGTGTCGGTATCTTCCATATTATATATGACAGTAATCAAAAGGAGTAAGTAAGTCAACGCCATTTTGACCCTATAGCAATGGATTCTTCATCAGGACAGGGCTGCTTTTCAAAGCCCAAGAGAAAGGGATACAGCAAAGTAGCTACAGTGGGCTGTGCCTTTGTCTTCACTCTCGTGTCTCATGCTGTGCCCCTCTCTGTACCCTTCTGCTGTGATTCAGCCTACATTCCATGCTGTGCCTCTATCCACACACCCAATGCTCTGCTCCTGTCTACACCCCCGTGCTATGCTGTGTTCCACCCCATGCCATGCCCCTGTCTAAGCTGTGCCTCTGTATGCTCCCCCACACTGTGCTCCTGTCTGCACCCCAAGGCTGTGCTCCTGTCTTTACCCCCATGCTGTGCCTGACTGCATCCCCATGCTGTACTCCTGTCTGTAGCCCTGTGCTCCTGTCTGTAGCCCCGTGCTGTGCTCCTGTCTGCTCCCCTATACTGTGCTCCTGTCTGCACCCCATACTGTGCTCCTGTCTGCACACCAAGGCTGTGCTCCTGTCTGTACCCCCATGCTGTGCCTCTGTCTGCACCCCCATGCTGTGCTCCTGACTGCATCCCCATGCTGTGCTCCTGTCTGTAGCCCTGTGCTGTGCTCCTGTCTGTACCCCCGTGCTGTGCTCCTGTCTGCACCCCTATACTGTGCTCCTGTCTGCACCCCCATACTGTGCTCCTGTCTGCACACCAAGGCTGTGCTCCTGTCTGTACCCCCATGCTGTGCCTCTGTCTGCACCCCCATTCTGTGGTCCTCTCTGCACCCACATGCTGTGCTCCTCTCTGCACCCCCATGCTGTGCTCCTCTCTGCACTCCCATGCTGTGCCTCTGTGTCCATCCCCCATGCAGTGCTCCTGTCTGTACCCTTCTGCTGTGATTCAGCCTACATTCCATGCTGTGCCTCTATCCACACACCCAATGCTCTGCTCCTGTCTACACCCCCGTGCTATGCTGTGTTCCACCCCATGCCATGCCCCTGTCTAAGCTGTGCCTCTGTCTTCACCCCCGTGCTGTGCCTCTGTATGCTCCCCCACACTGTGCTCCTGTCTGCACCCCAAGGCTGTGCTCCTGTCTTTACCCCCATGCTGTGCCTGTCTGCACCCCCATGCTGTGCTCCTGACTGCATCCCCATGCTGTGCTCCTGTCTGTACCCCCATGCTGTGCTCCTGTCTGTAGCCCTGTGCTGTGCTCCTGTCTGTAGCCCTATGCTGTGCTCCTGTCTGTACCCCCGTGCTGTGCTCCTGTCTGCTCCCCTATACTGTGCTCCTGTCTGCACCCCCATACTGTGCTCCTGTCTGCACACCAAGGCTGTGCTCCTGTCTGTACCCCCATGCTGTGCCTCTGTCTGCACCCGCATTCTGTGCTCCTCTCTGCACCCACATGCTGTGCTCCTCTCTGCACCCCCAAGCTGTGCTCCTCTCTGCACCCCCAAGCTGTGCCTCTGTGTCCATCCCCCATGCAGTGCTCCTGTCTGTACCCCCATGCTGTGCCTCTGTCTGCACCCCAAGGCTGTGCTCCTCTCTGCACCCCCATGCTGTGCCTGTGTCCATCCCCCATGCTGTGCTCCTGCCTGCACCCCATCCTGTGCTCGTCTGCACCCCCATGCTGTGCTCATGTCTGTACCCCCATGCTGTGCTCATGTCTGCACCCCCATGCTGTGCTCCTGTCTGCACCCCCATGCTGTGCTCCTGCCTGCACCCCCATGCCGTACCCCTGTCTGCACCCCGATGCTGGGCCTCTGTGTCCATCCCCCATGCTGTGCTCCTCTCTGCACCCCCATGCTATGCCTCTGTGTCCATCCCCCATGCTGTGCTCCTGTCTGTACCCCCATGCTGTGCCTCTATCTGCACCCGAAGGCTGTGCTCCTGTCTGCACCCCCATGCTGTGCTCCTGTCTGCACCCTATTCTGTGCTCCTGTCTGCACCCCCATGCTGTGCTCCTGTGTGCACCCTATTCTGTGCTCCTGTCTGCACCCCCATGCTCTGCTCCTGTCTGCACCCCCATGCCGTGCTCCTGTCTGCACCCCCATGCCGTGCTCCTGTCTGCACCCCCATGCCGTGCTCCTGTCTGCACCCCCATGCTGTGCTCCTGTCTGCACCCCGCTGTTGTGCTCCTCACTGAACACCCAATGCTGTGCCTCCATCTGCACCCCCATGCTGTGCTCCTGTCTTCACCCTGTGTTGTGCTCCTGGCTGCATCCCCATGCTGTGCTCCTGTCTGCACCCTGTGTTGTGCTCCTGGCTGCACCCCCATGCTGTGCTCCTGACTGCACCCCCCATGCTGTGCTCCTGACTGCACCCCCCATGCTGTGCTCCTGACTGCACCCCCGTGCTGTGCCTCTGTCTGCACCCCTGTGCTGTGCTTCTGTCTGCACCCCTGTGCTCCTGTCTGTACCCCCGTGCTGTGCTCCTGTCTGCACCCCCATGCTGTGCTCCTGTCTGCACCCTATTCTGTGCTCCTGTCTGCACCCCCATGCTGTGCTCCTGTCTGCACCCCCATGCCGTGCACTTGTCTGCACCCCCATGCCGTGCTCCTGTCTGCACCCCCATGCCGTGCTCCTGTCTGCACCCCCATGCTGTGCTCCTCTCTGCACCCCCATACTGTGCTCCTCTGCTCCCCCAATGCTGTGCCTCCATCTGCACCCCCAATGCTGTGCTCCTGTCTGCACCCTGTGTTGTGCTCCTGTCTGCACCCTGTGTTGTGCTCCTGGCTGCATGCCCTTGCTGTGCTCCTGTCTGCACCCCCATGCTGTGCCTCCATCTGCACCCCCAATGCTGTGCTCCTGTCTGCACACTGTGTTGTGCTCCTGGCTGCACCCCCATGCGGTGCCTCTGTGTCCATCCCCCTGTTGGGTTTGAAAATCCCATTCCTGCTATGCACTCGTATCATGCTATATTAGGTTAGCAGTGTGTGGCTAAATGTACGCCATTTTTACTCACGTCATGCAACCCACTGAGTTATCCCTGCAACGTGCAAGCTTTCCTGTAGTTAGCCAGTGTGACTCCATTTTGTATTTCGTAATCCCTATTGGGCCGCTTAGGCCGTGTCTGAACTAGGCCTCATCATTCGTATTGCTTGCCGCAGCAGAACATTGTATTTAGTTATTATTTTTCTTTCCTGTTCAAGGCTGCATCCCGACTTACTAATGAATAGGCCATTCTGCCCTCGCAATGCCTATCCGAGTGTGTAGCTCTGCTCCCATGTTAGGAGGCGCTCAGACTCAGCGCGGCAACCTTGAGTTGCCGATAACATGTACCCATCTGGCAGGTGGTAGCCCATCCTTCTGTGCCCTCTTTGCTCATGTTCGGCTCAGGCCGGTAACTTTCCACATGTTCGGCTCAGGCCGGTAACTTTCCACTGTGGGCGTGGTTGGGGGGTTCTTGGAGGAATGATCATGCATCGCAGGCCATTGGGGAGCCAGTCCCTCGGCAGACATCTTAGGGTGCAGGTCAGATTGAACTCCTCTGCAGAGTATTGCTAATAAATGCTTGTTTGTATTCTCTACTGTCTGACCGACTCTTCATTACTTGGGAAGGCATAGCAGGTGGTTGTAAGTAACCCGGGTGGCCCCTAAGGGCCATTTCCTTCAGTTGGCGCCCGAACAGGGACCCCGCAAGGTGATCCAGCTTGCCCGTAATCGGGTTGCAGGGTCGGGGTTGCGTCTGGTCGGTCGGATCGGGGTACCCCACACGATCAAGCTTGGTTCTCGCAACTGCCCCGCCCGTCTGATCGGGCGACTCCTCGTCTAGTGGTCACCGGCCGGGGTCCTGAGAAGGCGAAACCTTGGAGTTGACCGTTTGGTCCGAAGAGTCGGCAGTGGAGAATAACTTGACTCAACCTGTGTGCACCAGGTGAGTGATTTGATTCTTGGAAAAATGGCGCCATTCTTGAACGGCACGAGCCTACGGGCTGTGTCTTGGTACAGTCTCTGGACTGTCTTGGTGCAGTTTTCGGACTGCTTTGCTTGAACGACATTAGCCGACGGGCTGTGTCTTGGTACAGTCTCTGGTCTGTCTTGGTGCAGTTTTCGGACTGCGTTGCTTGAACGGCACGAGTCGACGGGCTGTGTCTTGGTACGGTCTTCGGGCTGTCTTGGTTTGAACTTGGTGGGTTTGCGGACCCTTTTAAAGACACAGATTGTTTGTGAACAGCCTACCAGGCCAACTGGAAATTTGGCCCCCGCTTGAAAAGGTCTGGGGCTGTTTGTGAACAATCTGCCAGGCCAACTGGAAATTTGGTCAATGCTTGACAAGGTCTAGAGCCTGTCTTCTTGAACTTGGTGCAGTCTCCGGACTGTAGGGAGTGGCCTTCGGACCGTTTTGGTTTGGTTTTTGAATATTTGTATTCTTAATTTTTTTCTTTTGCTATTTTGTTTGTTGGTATTATATTTGTCCGTTGGGGACAGCGCATGTGTCTTATATTAAGATGCCTTGCTTAAGCAAATTGGGGTGTTTTGGATGTCGATGTTGTTCTACTGAGGCTCGATTGGAAGAGAGCCAGCCTGCGCCTCCGGAGGGTACCCCAAATTTTGATGTATACGTCAAGCACGGCATTGGCCCTATTATGTTTAGCACATTGTGGAATAAATATACGAGGGACAATGCTGAGTTACAATGGCCACTTACTGGCTCGTTTGATGAGCAAAAATTTTATTTCTTGCAGGACAAATTGTTCGCCAAAAAGAGCAGGCAGTCGATGTTTGATTCTCTAAGAGTATGGCAGAAGGAAGCAAAGCAACGGCGTATGAGGGCAGAGAAAGAGGCCAGGAAGATGCAGACGCAAACTATAACGCAGAAAGCAGTGGCATATGAAAGGGAAAAGATAGAGAAAGGCATAGAATGTGCAGATAGAAAGTTTCGGTTGCAGACTGATAAATGCTATATTACTAGGGAGGAAGGTGATGTTTTCGTTGAAGAGCTATTGTATTCTCGCCCTCCTCCACCTTATGCTCCTGAGCGGATATACCCAAGGGTCCCAACATCTCAGTCTTCGGCCCCCGGTGTCACTCTTTCTAGTATTTCTGCCCCTAGTCAAACTGCTTCGGCCCCCGCCCCGCCTGCTTCCTCTCCTGTTCCGTCTACTGACTCTGTATCTACTGCTACACCCCCTTTCACCCCTACAACACTGTCTCCTTACATGATGATACCGGTCTCCTCATCTGCTCTTTCTCCCTTAAGTACGACACCCCAAGCACTGCAGTATGGTGAGACCCCTGTACGAAGGATAGATGAAGGGAATTGGGCGGCAGCACGAGACCGTGTGGACAAAGTGTTGATGCGTTCTGCTGTGGGTGATGAGGAGAAGCAAATGGTGGCGAATCAGGCGGCTCAGTGGGCTCGGAGCCCAATCTATAGTGTGGAAGATGTGTGGAGTGTGATGAAAGATTATGAGCCCTTCATACAGCAGCATGCCCTTAAGCACATGTTGGCAACGCTAATAGGACTGTGGGAGCAGTGTTTCCAGGGCGTTGCACCCCAGATCATCTATGACATACGGGACACGGTATATGCTGCAGGTATGGTCTCCTAATGAAGTTTTTAGCAATGTAACGACATTAGTGGGTTATCGGGGCAGATTGCTCCAAAAGGTTCCGACGATAGCGACCCAGTGCCCCATGAGGGAGGTCCATCCCATTTATCATCCTGAAATACCAGAATTGCGCAACTCTACGAATACTGTAATTAGGCCACGAGTTGTTGCTCGGTTTCAGGAACAGTGGATCTATACTCCTTGGAAGAGGAGTGAGGTAATATCCCTTAAAAGTCAGTTGCCCGACCCTCGGAAAAACCTGACTGCGTACTATAATGAGTTGACAGAGGCGGCCTCCTCCACGGTGATGACGTTAGCAGATATGGAGTTGTTCTTTGGCTTGCTGGTACCGGTGGATATATGGAGGCAAGTGCATACACAGACCGGATCATGTGGTGGAATTGGGAGGAACATGGGATCAGATCAGGGCGTGGGATAAGGACCGCAAGCCCGGTGGCAAGCCGAAGGCGAAGATATTGGCTTTACCGGGTCGCATTATCACCTATATGCATTCCCTTATCCCGCCGAGACGGGTGGATTGGGACAAGTTGACTGCATGTCGTCAGAAGAAGGACGAGAGTGTGTCTGATTTCTTTACTAGGTTTGAAGGGGTGTTTCTCGACTTTAGTGGCCAGGACCTGTCATTGGAAGGTGGTGTCCGCTTGTTTGTCAGCAGGTTTGTTAACAACTTGCTTCCTGAGATTGCGACTAGGTTGCAGGCTTCAGAAAGCACTTGGAGCACCTATTCCCCGTCAGTAATTTTGAGTATGGCACAGTCTTACGAGCATAGAGAGAATGAGGACAAAGAAAAGGTGGAGAAAAAGTCAAAGGATTTGAAGACGAGGGTGTTGATGCAGCAAGTTGCAAGAGGAAGAGGAAGAGGTTCGGCCCAGCGGCTGCCCCGGACTAACAGGGGTGGTACTTCGAATGCACCCCTTGGGCTCAACCAATGTGCATATTGCAAGTGGGAGGGACATTGGCAGAATGAGTGCCCGGAGTTGTCGCAGAGAGGTGAGGCCCCGAGAGGTGGGGGGTTTGGAGGACGTGGAAGGGGAGGAGGAGGCCGTGGGGACATGCGATCAGAGGACACATCATCCAGTAGACAGAGCGGGAACTACTTCGACGACCCCCGAGGGAGACAGTACTATCATGACGACTATGACATGGACGAAGTAACAGGGATGTCTCACAGCTAGGACAGCCAGGGACAGGGTAAGGGACCAGTTCCGGTGCCTGTAGATCAGTGTGGACCCTATGTCACTGCAGATTTACAGAAATTCTTAGTTGATACAGGGGCTATGAATAGCTCTGTTTCCCGTTCACTGGTCCCGGGGGCGGCTCTATCTGGCCAAAACAATGTATCAGTGAGTTTCTCAGGCATGCCGGTCGTTAGCCCCATTTCCAAACCTCTTGCTTTGACTATTGGCCCCTTTACGGCTGACTCACCATTTCTATTAACGTCAAATTGTGGGGAGAATTTGTTAGGGTTGGATTTGTTAAAAATGTTGCATGCGACAATTTTTTGTTCTCCAGACGGTGTTTACATGACTGTTGGACCACAAGTGGCCCGTGCCAAGCAATGCCTCGCAAAGGATGCCCCCCTTCCCGCCGAGTTTAAAGATGTGCCACGCTCATTATGGGCTACAGGAGACACGGATGTGGGGTTGCTCCAGATCCCACCAGTCTCTATACAGATCAAAGACAATGCTAAATTGCCGCGTATTCCCAGTACAAGATATCCCAGGCAGGAGAAAAGGCCTTATTGCAAATAATACAGGATTTGATTAAGTCTGGTGTGGTTGAAGAGACAGTAGCGAATGTGTGTAATAGCCCTATCCTTTCTATACTTAAAAAGACACCTTTGGATTCTTCTGATGCCCACCCTGATGTTTACAGCTTTGTCATTGACCTTAGAGAGGTTAATAAAATAGTGGTTCCCCAGTATCCTGTGGTTCCAGACATTACCACGATCTTGACAATGATTCCCCTGTCAGCAAAATTCTTTTCAGTGATCGATTTGAAGAATGCTTTCTTAAGCATTCCAATCCATACAGATAGCAGATATCTGTTCGGATTTGCAATAGCCGGTCGGAGCTTTAGATTCTGCCGTGCTCCACAAGGCTATACAGAAAGTCCGAGTATCTATAGCCAAGCTTTGAAAGCTCAATTGGATTCCTTGGAGCTTCCCCTTGGTAATGTGCTGTTGTAGTACGTTGACGACCTCCTTGTGGCTTCGGACACTGAGGATGGTTGTAAAGAGGCCACGGTTAAATTACTGTTACATTTGGCACACCATGGACACAAGGTGTCACTCTCAAAATTTCAATATTGTCGACAGGAGGTCACCTATTTAGGTCACCTACTGTCGGAGGGTCGCAGACTAACACCTGAACGCATAGCTGCTATTACTAATATGCCTGTTCCTAAGACCCAACGCGAGGTACGCGCGTTCATTGGTATAACTTCGTATTGTCGTCATTGGATCCCTAACTATTCCCTACTACCAAAGCCCCTCCTTTACCTGAGCACTAAAGACGTGCATGAACCCTTGCCTTGGACATCAGCATGCCAGCAAGCTTTTGAGCAATTAAAAGTTGCGCTTTGCTCTGCTCCTGTGCTTGGTACTCCTCATTACCAGAAGCCTTTTGTGCTTTATGTACATGAGACGGACGGTTGCGCGCTTTCTATTCTAACATAGGGTTTCGGTGGTAAGCAGAGACCCTGCGCGTATTTCTCTGCTATTCTTGATAACGTCGCCAGAGCTCTCCCGAGCTGCCTGAGGGCTGCCGCGGCGGTGGCAGTTTCTATCAGACAATCGACAGGGCTCGTCCTTGATACGGATCTCACAGTCATGGTACCTCATGCTGTGGACACACTGTTGAATAAGACAAAGACACAGCACCTTACTAGTGCGCGTCTCTCTGGATATGAGTTAACTTTGTTTGCTCCGCACATTACCATCAAACGATGTGCTACTCTGAACCCAGCCACGTTACTACCCCTCCCTTCGGAAGAAAAGGACAATGATGTCCATGATTTTTTATTTCAGACTGAGGAAGAAATGAAGGGACGGGTAGACCTGACTGATGTTCCCTTATCTGACCCCAAGGGGAACTATATGTCGATGGCTCTTGTTTCAAACTACCAAATGGCACTACCACTGCAGCTTATGCAATCACAACGTTACACACTGTAGTTGAGACATCCTGTATCCCATATCAATCGGCCCAGGCTGCAGAGTTAGTTGCTCTCCTTAAGGCTTGCGAGTTAAGTGAGGGACTGACTGGCAATGTCCACACCGACAGCCAGTATGCCTTTGGGGTGGCCCATAATTTCGGGCGCCTCTGAAAGGAGAGAGGGTTCTTGACTTCGCATGGGCTGCGAATACAGCATGGTCCATTGATACATAGACTGTTGTCAGCATTGACACTTCCTGATAAGCTGGCAATAATAAAATGTAGTGCTCACAAAGCAGTAACAGACGATGTTGGAAGGGGCAATGCGTTTGCGGATCAGACAGCTAAGGAGACAGCTAGATCGAAGATGAAAAAGATGTTTGTGGCAGGTCCCGCTAGGTGGGTTCCAGACAATGGAATGTTCGAGGACACATTAGAAAATGTCAGGGAAATACAGAGCGAGGCGACAGTAGATGAATTGGCAGTATGGGAGGAGAGGACAGGGCGTTTGGATGAGGATGGGTGTTGGACTGACTTGTCTGGGAAACAGAGATGGTTGCTGCCCAACGCCTATGTGCTCCCTGTTGTTACCATGGCCCACGGCCCAGCACACATTAGTGCCAAAGGAATATGTAAGCTACTGGACCCAGTATGGCGAAACAATAATATCCCTAAGCTAACCACACACCTAGTGAAACACTGCATCATTTGTCTTAAACATAATCCTGGGAAAGGTACCCCTACACCCGCAGGTAACTTTGCACCACCTTCCTTCCCTTTCAAGGTTCTCTAGATGGATTTCATCGAAATGGAACGAGTTAACAATTTGAAGTATGTGCTGGTAGTGATTTGTGCATTCAGTAAATGGATTGAGGCTTATCCCACTAAGGAGAATACGGCTATGGCGACGGCGAAGGCACTCTTAAAAGAGTTCTTCCCGCGCTATGGATTGCCACGTGTGATCTGGAGTGACAACGGAAGTCACTTCAATTCAAAAGTCATTGAATTGGTGTATAAAGGCTTGCATATTAGACAGAAGTTTCATGCAGCGAATCACCCCCAGTCAGCAGGCTTGGTTGAGAAGTACAATGGCACTCTCAAATTGAAGTTAGCGAAGATTCAAGAAAGAACAGGATTGCAATGGCCCGATGCTCTACCTTTGGCTTTGTTATCTACCAGAGTGACAGCGCATTCTAGAACAGGGTTGTCCCCGTACGAGGTGGTCTTTGGGCGCCCCGCCAACGTCTGGGGCGTCCCAAGACCCAAGCGCTTCTCCGAGATAGAGTACCCCCTGCTGGTAGATTATCTGTATGAATTGTCTAAAGATCTCCGTTCTGTCCACCAACAGATTCACGCCACGCTGCAACCATTACCAGAGGAGCCCGGGCATCAGATACAACCCGTATCAAAAGGATACCTCTACCACTTCCGTATGATCAGTGGGTCCTCGACGGCATTGCTGACCAGGAAGGGGAGCGCATGCCCCGTTTTGTTCCTTTCTCTGACGCCCGATTGAGGTGGGCGCAGATGAAGAAAGCGACGCGGCCTTACTTGAGGCGGTCCTCCCAGAGATAAGGGCCGCCCTGGATGCTCCCACTTCTAGTGCACAGACACCGGAGTCTCAATGCCCTGCTGAGCCTGAATTTCTTCCCCTTTTTGCTGAAGAAGTGCCTGGGGTTGCCAGGTACAACCTGCAGCCCCGACGGAAGGACAGTGCGCCAGTAGGACAGTCCAGGAGTTAGGGAAGGACTTGAGCTTAGGGTGGAGGTGCTAGGTCTATGGTGCCTGCTTTAGATTAGAGTGAACTACACTGGTGCACTGCCCTGGACACTGGACAGGATCGTTGAGGGTATTTGCCCAGGAGGGAGGGTGCCCTATCCTGAAAGAAGAGGATTTGTTTTCCAGCAAGGGCTGCGATCGCGCAGCTCCCCCGTTGGAGTGCTTCATAGCACCATCGTTGATGAACAATAGGAGTCTACCAGTGAGGCTCTGAAGGACACTGGGTGAATTGTACTCCTCTGGTCGGTTATATTTTTGTGGCTCCAACTCCTAAGGTTTCTTTCTATGTACCCATTTGGCCGTGCAGTCATGAGGGAGGAACAGCCTCTGGTGGCCCCACCATTACAGCAGAATAGTCCTGTGTGGTCTAGTTGGTCTACTGGGAGTAGGGTGGTAGTGGTCCTTCTTATAGTAATGATAGCACTATTCGGGGTGGTGTGGTATTTAGAAGAACAGCATCCTGTGCACACATTGATAGGGACTACACCGGCTCCATCTGAGCATTCATTTGTTACACTGGCCCCGCATAAAGAGAGACATAGACAGACCTATGTCGAGAACGTGTTTTTGCAGATGCTTCATCAGGTGCACAGTACCACTAATGCCACGAATTGCTGGGTGTGTGGGTTACTCCCCTCAGTTATGCATAAGAATGATCTACTGGTGTCATTGCCCCTGTCATACTTGGGTAGCTGTGAGGCATGGTTCCAATTGCTTTCTATGGTGTACACGCACTATCATGCTGATGCGATGAATATGGTACAGTCTGATTACGAAGCAGTGTTGGAGTATATAGTGGTACACCAAGGATGTACACCTGGGGCAGAGGGAAAGGAGGGTACCCTACACCCAGAATCTTGTATGAATATTTTTGAGGATAATAAGAATGTCACTTGGTTACAAAACGAAATGCTGGATTTTCAAGGATTTAATGTTACTGAATATTTTAAATGTTTCCAGGAACGAAATATAACAGAAGACAAAGCCCTGCCCGTCCCTGTGATCAATACAGCAGCTAGTTTCTGTGTTGAAGGTACAGGGAACATTCCAGTAGGTCAGAGCAGTTGTAACTATGCATACCGATTGAACACTACTAGTAGCCCACCTTTGCTCACACCCCCAAATGTATACTTTGTTTGTGGGGAACAGGCTTATACATGGCTTCCCAGGGGATGGTCTGGCCGGTGTTATGTCTCTTTTCTTTTACCCCCTGTTTACATTGCACCATCTAATTATCACAAGGATCATAGGCTACAGCGTAGGGATCTACATTTGCATCGGGCCAAGAGAGTTGTCAATCCAGAAGATATAGATCAAACAGATTCTTCCCTACAGCAGTTTACTGACATCATGAAGGGCATTCTGCCATTCTGGGGCCCCATGTTCAATAGTCGTAATATTCGTCGCCTTCCCAGAGTAGTTGAGGGAGTTATTAACACTACTGCAGGTATACTGACTAATATTACAGTTGAGCTTCAGGCTACGAGACTCGTTGCTCTTCAAAACCGGATGGTTTTAGACGTCATCTTTGCTGATAGGGGTGGAGCCTGCCGCGTCATCGGCAGCAGTTGTTGTGTTTACATTCCTGATAACGCACCTACTGTGTACTCCGCCATACAGAAATTACACAGGCTTGCTTCAGATATCCATCAGGATAATGGATCATGGTCCCTCACAGGTTGGTTCTAGGGTCTGCTGACATCATGGGGTTGGAAGATACTACTCGCCCTCATAGTTATTGCAGGTGTCATCTTCACATGTTGCCTATGTATTAATTTCCTTCCAGCATGTTGCACCTATTGTGTGAGCAAGCTCACCCCTACCCCTAAATTGCCAGGACGTGATACTAAGGTCTCTACTATGATGATGCAGGATATCCAGGACATCATGCTTATCGACGAGGGCATTTTTTAATACTAAGTAGATTTTGATCCTCATGTGCTGTTTTATTCTCCCTTGTAACTTGAGTGACTATGCATTTTCTTCCTTCCCACTTAGAATTGTAAAGACCCTACCGGATAGCATCAATAAAGCATTTAGCCACCGACGCTAAAAGGAGGGTCTGTTAGGTTTGAAAATCCCATTCCTGCTATGCACTCATATCATGCTATATTAGGTTAGCAGTGTGTGGCTAAATATACGCCATTTTTATTCACGTCATGCAACCCACTGAGTTATCCCTGCAACGTGCAAGCTTTCCTGTAGTTAGCCAGTGTGACTCCATTTTGTATTTCGTAATCCCTATTGGGCCGCTTAGGCCGTGTCTGAACTAGGCCTCATCATTCGTATTGCTTGCCTCAGCAGTACACTGTATTTAGTTATTATTTTTCTTTCCTGTTCAAGGCTGCATCCCGACTTACTAATGAATAGGCCATTCTGCCCTCGCATGCCTATCCGAGTATGTAGCTCTGCTCCCACGTTAGGAGACGCTGAGACTCAGCGCAGCAACCTTGAGTTGCCAATAGCATGTACCCATCTGGCAGGTGGTAGCCCATCCTTCTGTGCCCTCTTTGTTCATGTTCGGCTCAGGCCAGTAACTTTCCACTGTGGGCGTGGTTGGGGGGGTTCTTGGAGGAATGATCACGCATCGCAGGCCGTTGGGGAGCCAGTCCCTCGGCAGACATCTTAGGGTGCAGGTCAGATTGGACTCCTCTGCAGAGTATTGCTAATAAATGCTTGTTTGTATTCTCTACTGTCTGACCGACTCTTCATTACTTGGGAAGGCATAGCAGGTGGTTGTAAGTAACCCGGGTGGCCCCTAAGGGCCATTTCCTTCACCCCATGCTGTGCTCCTGTCTGTACCTCCATGCTGTGCCTCTGCCTGTACCCCCATGCTGTGCCTCTGTTTGCACCCGAAGGCTGTGCTCCTGTCTGCACCCACATACTGTGCCTCTGTCTGCACCCGAAGGCTGTGCTCCTGTCTGCACCCCCTGCTGTGCTCCTGACTGCACCCCCATGCTGTGCTTCTGTCTGTACCCCCCCTGCTGTGCCTCTGTCTGCACCACCGTGCTGTGCCTCGGTCTGCACCACCGTGCTGTGCTCTGTCTGCACCACCCTGCTGTGCTCTGTCTGCACCACCGTGCTGTGCTCCTGTCTGCACCCCCGTGATGTGCCTCTGTCTGCACCCCCGTGTTGTGCCTCTGTCTGCACCCTGTGCTGTGCTCCTCTCTCCACCCCCATGCTGTGCTTCTGTCTGCACCCCCATGCTGTGCTCCTGTCTGTTCCCCCATTCTGTGCTCCTCTCTGCACCCCCATACTGTGCTCCTCTCTGCACCCCCATACTGTGCTCCTGTCTGCACCCCCATGCTGTGCTCCTGTCTGCACCCCCATGCTGTGCTCCTGTCTGCGCGCCCATGCTGTGCTCCTGTCTGTGTACCCATGCTGTGCTCCTGTCTGCACCCCATGCTGTGCTCCTCTCTGCACCCCTATACTGTGCTCCTGGCTGCATCCCAAGGCTGTGCTCCTGTCTGTTCCCCCATTCTGTGCTCCTCTCTGCACCCCCATGCTGTGCTCCTCTCTGCACCCCCATGCTGTGGCCCTGTCTGCACCCCAAGGCTGTGCTCCTGTCTGCATCCACATGCTGTGCTCCTGTCTGCACACCCATGCTGTGCCTCTGTCTGCACCCCCATGCTGTGCTCCTCACTGCACCCCCCATGCTGTGCCTCTGTCTGCACCCCCATGCTGTGCTCCTCTCTGCACCCCTCATGCTGTGCTCCTCTCTGCACCCCCATGCTGTGCCTCTGTCTGCACCCCCATACTGTGCTCCTGGCTGCATCCCAAGGCTGTGCTCTTGTCTGCAACCCCATGCTGTGCTCCTCTCTGCACCCCCATGCTGTGGCCCTGTCTGCACCCCCATGCTGTGCTCCTCACTGCACCCCCCATGCTGTGCCTCTGTCTGCACCCCCATGCTGTGCTCCTCACTGCACCCCCCATGCTGTGCCTCTGTCTGCACCCCCATGCTGTGCTCCTCACTGCACCCCCCATGCTGTGCCTCTGTCTGCACCCCCATGCTGTGCCTCTGTCTGCACCCCCATGCTGTGCCTCTGTCTGCACCCCCATGCTGTGCCTCTGTCTGCACCCCTCATGGTGTGCCTCTGTCTGCACCCCCATGCTGTGCTCCTCTCTGCACCCCCATGCTGTGCCTCTGTCTGCACCCCTCATGCTGTGCTCCTGTGTGCACCCCCATACTGTGCTCCTCTCTGCACCCCCATGCTGTGCCTCTGTCTGCACCCCCATGCTGTGCTCCTCACTGCACCCCCATGCTGTGCCTCTGTCTGCACCCCCATGCTGTGCCTCTGTCTGCACCCCCATGCTGTGCCTCTGTCTGCACCCCTCATGGTGTGCCTCTGTCTGCACCCCCATGCTGTGCTCCTCTCTGCACCCCCATGCTGTGCTCCTCTCTGCGCCCCCCATGCTGTGCTCCTCTCTGCACCCCCCATGCTGTGCTCCTCTCTGCACCCCCCATGCTGTGCTCCTCTCTGCACCCCCATGTTGTGATCCTGACTGCACCTCATTCTGTGCCTCTTTCTGCATGTCGCCCCCCCCGTGATGGTGCACATCCCTTACCTCCGCTCTCCCCCGTGGTTACCGGCCGGGCTCCGTCTCTCCTCCTCTCCTCCTCTCCACCGCTGCTGCTACCTTCGTCGGTTCTTTGCTGAGTGATCTCCGGGGGAGGGGGGAGTGGGGGGAGGGGGCCGCACGTCATAGACAGAGAGGACGGACACGGCTGGGCCCGGCGGCCATCTTACAGTGAAGGGACCGCAGTTCGGAGCAGCTGGGACCGGACCGGGTTTAAAGCCATAACAACGACAGAGCGGAGCAAACATGTTATCGTATTATATTAAGAAAATACGAAATCCCAGGCAGTATCTGCGCACTGACTTGTTGAGTTAACGTACATGAAAATGCAGACGAAGCACAGACTAAAAACTAGTTTCCGGGGAGTTCTCTCATGTCGAACAATGGCATCTGCGTCTCCCGGTGTCACACTCTTTCATACGATTTCTGCACTTTCGAAGAGTGCCGGGCATGTGAACTCCGCTACAAGATGGCGGCCCCTGCAGGCGGCTCCGCAGCGGAGGCGCGACTCGCTGCTGGTCCGCTTACTATGTCCACGGCGCTCGGCTCGCTCGGCTTCTTCTGCAGCCATAGGAACGGGTCGTGCTGACGTCACCGCGTTGCGCGGTTGCTAAGGAACGGCCGAAACACACAGAGAGGGCGGGGCGTGGAGCTAGAAGGAGGGCGGGGCGAGAGGGCAGGGACAGGGCAGATCGGGACAGGGGAAGGGATCCCGGAGCACCCCCGCAGCCGCCGGTGAGACCCTCGGGGCTGGGACAGAGAGCATGGGCTCCCAGGGGCGGGGCCTCGGATGGGGCAGACAGGGAAGTGTGGGGGCAGGACCAGGGGTTAGAGTAAAGGCTGGGATGGGGGCAGGGATAGGGACAGGGATAGGGATAGGGACAGGAGGCATGGATAGGAACAGGGACTGGGGGAATGGATAGGGGCAGGGGACTTCAATAGGGACAGGGTGCATGGATAGGGACAGGGGGCATGGATAGGGACAGGGGACATGGATGGGACAGGGCCAGGGCATGGATAGGGACAGGGGGCATGGATGGGACAGGGCCAGGGCATGGATAGGGACACGGGGCATGGATGGGACAGGGCCAGGGCATGAATAGGGACTGGGGGAATGGATAGGGACAGGGGGCATGGATAGGGGCAGGGGACTTCAATAGGGACAGGGGGCATGGATAGGAGCAGGGATCGGACAGGGTGCACAGGGCGGGTGCTGGGATCCTGGGATGGGATAAGAACAGGGGACTGGAGTGAGGGCAGGCATGGGACAGGGACAGGGAGCTGAGGCTAGGGGGAGGGCTGGGGCAGTCTGGGAGCAGGGGCAGACAGGCGATGGCTGATTCAGGGTCCTTAGGATATGAGCAGTGGGCAGGGACCGGAGGGAGTGAGGGCGGAGATAGGACAGGGGGCATGGATTGGGACAGGAGCAGGGATCGGACAGGGTGCAGAGGGCATGGGGAACAGGAGCTGAGGGAGTGAAGGGTGGATCAGGCGACAGAAGCACGGGACGGGTACGGTGGGGTTGGGACAAGAGCAGTGACTGGAGTAAGGGCATTTGATAGGGAGCGTGTCGGCGGGGCAGGGGCTGAAGTCAGGGTCAGACAAGGAACACAGTAGTGGGAAAAGCAGAATCTGAGATGGGGCAGGGAGCAGTGAGCTGGTCAGAGGACAGGAACAGATGACAGGTACTGGAGGCTTGGGACAGGTGCATGAGCCATGGCACAAGACATAGGACAGGGGCTGGAGTAAGGGCTGAGATGGGACAAGGAACACCGGGTAGGGGCAGAAGCAGAATCTGAGATGGGGCAGTGAGCGGAGGGCTGGTCAGAAGACAGGTACAGGAGGCTTGGGACAGGTGCAGGAGCCATGGCACAAGACCTAGGACAGGGGCTGGAGTAAGGGCTGAGATGGGACAAGGAACACTGGGTAGTGGCAGAACCAGAATCTGAGATGGGGCAGGGAGCGGAGAGCTGGTCAGAGGACAGGAACAGAGGGCAGGTACAAGAGGCTTGGGACAGGTGCAGGAGCCATGGCACAAGACATAGGACAGGGGCTGGAGTAAGGGCTGAGATGGGACAAGGAACACGGGGTAGGGGCAGAACCAGATTCTGAGATGGGGCAGGGAGTGGCGAGCTCGTCAGAGGACAGGAACAGAGGACAGGTACTGGAGGCTTGGGACAGGTGCAGGAGCGATGGCACAAGACATAGGACAGGGGCTGCAGTAAGGGCTGAGATGGGACAAAGAACACGGGGTAGGGGCAGAAGCAGAATCTGAGATGGGGCAGGGAGTGGAGGGCTGGTCAGAGGACAGGTACAGGAGGCTTGAGACTGGGGCAGGAGCCATGGCACAAGACATAGGACAGGGGCTGTAGTAAGGGCTGAGATGGGACAAGGAACACCGGGTAGGGGCAGAAGCAGAATCTGAGATGGGGCAGGGAGTGGAGGGCTGGTCAGAGGACAGGTACAGGAGGCTTGGGACAGGTGCAGGAGCCATGGCACAAGACATAGGACAGTGGCTGGAGTAAGGGCTGAGATGGGACAAGGAACACAGGGGAGGGGCAGGACCGGAATCTTAGATGGGGCAGGGAGCGGAGAGAAGGTCAGAGGACAGGAACAGAGGACAGGTACTGGAGGCTTGGGACAGGTGCAGGAGCCATGGCACAAGACATAGGACAGGGGCTGGAGTAAGGGCTGAGATGGGACAAAGAACACAGGGTAGGGGCAGAAGCAGAATCTGAGATGGGGCAGGGAGCGGAGAGCTGGTCAGAGGACAGGTACAGGAGGCTTGGGACAGGTGCAGGAGCCATGGCACAAGACATAGGACAGTGGCTGGAGTAAGGGCTGAGATGGGACAAGGAACACGGGGTAGGGGCAGGACCGGAATCTTAGATGGGGCAGGGAGCGGAGAGCAGGTCAGAGGACAGGAACAGAGGACAGGTACTGGAGGCTTGGGACAGGTGCAGGAGCCATGGTACAAGACATAGGACAGGGGCTGGAGTAAGGGCTGAGATGGGACAAAGCACATGGGGTAGGGGCAGAAGCAGAATCTGAGATGGGGCAGGGAGCGGAGGGCTGGTCAGAGGACAGGTACAGGAGGCTTGGGACAGGTGCAGGAGCCATGGCACAAGACATAGGACAGGGGCTGGAGTAAGGGCTGAGATGGGACAAGGAACACCGGGTAGGGGCAGGGCCAGAATCTGAGAAGGGGCAGGGATCGGAGAGCTGGTCAGAGGACAGGAACAGAGGACAGGTGCAGGAGCCATGGCACAAGACATAGGACAGGGGCTGGAGTAAGGGCTAAGATGGGACAAGGAACACCGGGTAGGGGCAGAAGCAGAATCTGAGATGGGGCAGGGAGCGGAGGGCTGGTCAGAGGACAGGTACAGGAGGCTTGGGACAGGTGCAGGAGCCATGGCACAAGACATAGGACAGGGGCTGGAGTAAGGGCTGAGATGGGACAAGGAACACGGTGTAGGGGCAGGACCGGAATCTTAGATGGGGCAGGGAGCGGAGAGTTGGTCAGAGGACAGGAACAAAGGACAGGTACTAGAGGCTTGGGACAGGTGCAGGAGCCATGGCACAAGACATAGGACAGTAGCTGGAGTAAGGGCTGAGATGGGACAAGGAACACCGGGTAGGGGCAGAACCAGAATCTGAGATGGGGCAGGGAGCGGAGAGCTGGTCAGAGGACAGGAACAGAGGGCAGGTACAGGAGGCTTGGGACAGGTGCAGGAGCCATGGCACAAGACATAGGACAGGGGCTGGAGTAAGGGCTGAGATGGGACAAGGAACACGGGCTAGGGGCAGAACCAGAATCTGAGATGGGGCAGGGAGTGGAGAGCTGGTCAGAGGACAGGAACAGAGGACAGGTACTGGAGGCTTGGGACAGGTGCAGGAGCCATGGCACAAGACATAGGACAGGGGTTGTTGTAAGGGCGGCGATGGGACAAGGAACACGGAGTAGGGACACGGGGTAGGGGCAGAAGCAGAATCTGAGATGAAGCAGAAGGCGGAGGGCTGGTCAGAGGACAGGTACAGGAGGCTTGGGACAGGTGCAGGAGCCATGGCACAAGACATAGGACAGGGGCTGGAGTAAGGGCAGAGGTGGGACAGGGAACGTGAGGTAGGGACAGAAGCACTATTTAGAATTGCAGGGAGTGGGCGGCTGATAGGGCAGTACGAGAGGGCAGGGACACAAGGTGCCTGGCAAAGGAGTAAAGACATAGGACAGAGACTCTGGGGTAGAGACCGGGGCAGGGGCTGGGAGAGGGAGCAAATACAGATATTCGCCAAATAGCTGCAGAACAGGCAGATCTGGGGCACATAAAGGGGACTTGGGGCAGGGGTAAAAAACACGGGGGCTAAATGACTGGGGCAGAAACAGAGGGGCCGACGGAGCTCCAGAACAGGTGGAGTAAGGGCAGACGTATGGGGCTTGGGGTAGGTGCCAGAAACACCATCGCTAAAGGACTGAGGTAGAAACACGCAAGCTCATGACAGAAACCGAGAGGCTGAAGGGCACCAGGGCAGTGGGGTCTAAGGTGGAAATAGGTGGCATGGCATGGGATAGGGATAGAAATGCAGGGGCTATAGGAATGGGACATAAGTGGGCTAGACATGAACAGGAACAGAAATAGAAAAGTTTGAGGAAGAAAGGAAAAGGGGCAGATAGCGGCTGGGGCAGGAATGGTACAGAAAATGTTTAGGAAAGTGGCATAAATGCAGAGGCCATAGGAATGGGACGTAAGAGGGCTAGACATGAATAGAAACGGAACAGTTTGAGGTCCTGCTGGCTTAGGGGACTAATGCGTCCATGGTAGCTGTCCATTGTAGGGGCCTGTGTTTGACCTCATGGTTTAAACAAAAGTGGTATGCAGTTCCTGTGAGGGTCTTTTTCCGAAAGGAGGAAATCATCCTCCTGCTTTTTGATTGAACACTATTTTGTGTACTTTCGAACAAACATAATGACCTGCAACTCTCAATAGGAACTGCATACCACTTTTGTTTAAACTTAGTTACGGGCCTGTATGCTGGACCTAGATAAAGGCCCTAGGTTCCCCCTCTTTGGTAACTTTGACCTCATGGTCACATGGTTCAAATCCAGGTGGGACAACTCAATAAAATGACTGCCATTTAGTTGAGTAACAATAAGCATCTGTTATTCAGCGCTAAGATGCCCCTTTGGGTGAACATGCGCTTTAATATGCTTTATGAGGAAGAAAGGCAACCGGGTGGATAGAGGCTGGGGCAGGAATGGTACAGAAATGTTTAGGACAGTGGTAGAAATGCAGGGGCTATCGGAATGGGACATAAGAGAGCTAGACTTGAACAGAAACAGGGAAAGGTTTGAGGAACAAAGGCAGAGGGGCAGATAGAACCTGGAGCAGGGGATGGGTAGACTGACAGCCAATAACGAGACAATAACTCAAGGTCTGGAGAAGGACTCACAGGATTGAGAAGCCACAGAGATGGGGATGTGGCCAAAGGGCTGTCCGAGGGTGGGACAGAGCAATAGGACAGGCAGAGGTTGGAATATAGCTACATACAGGGGGAGCAAACCGTGGGCTGGGAGAGGAAGGAAAGAAAGTTAGAGCTTTGTATGGAGATAGAGGGGGTGAGTGCGAAAGAGAGAGAGAGACAAGGCTGAACTGGAGACAAAAGGGCAGTCAGAGGATGGAATTGAGAGAAAGAGAGATAGGCTGAGATAGAGAGAGAAAGAGAGAGAGAGAATGAGAGAGAAAGAGGGAGAGACGAGGCTGTACTGGAAACAAAAGGGCAGTCAGAAGATGGAATTGAGAGAAGGAGGGAGAGAGAGAGAGAGAGAGATTGAGGCTGGAATCGAGACAGAGAACATGCAGAGGATGGAATATGTAGTGAGAGAGAGAGCGGCAGAGGCTGGACTATTGACACAGGACAGGCAGAGATTGGAATATATCTCTATAGAGAGGGAGACAGACCAAGGCTGGGAGAGAGATGGAGGTTGCTCTAGCCCAACCTCTACAGACAGACAGGCTGGGCAAGAGGTGGAGGTTAGGCTAGAGACACAGGACAGGGAGAGGTTGGAATCTATCTCTATAGAGAGGGAGACAGACCAAGGCTGGGAGAGAGATGGAGGTTTCTCTAGCCCAACCTCTACAGACAGACAGGCTTGGCAAGAGGTGGAGGTTAGGCTAGAGACACAGGACAGGGAGAGGTTGGAATCTATCTCTATAGAGAGGGAGACAGACCAAGGCTGGGAGAGAGATGGAGGTTGCTCTAGCCCAACCTCTACAGACAGACAGGCTTGGCAAGAGGTGGAGGTTAGGCTAGAGACACAGGACAGGGAGAGGTTGGAATCTATCTCTATAGAGAGGGAGACAGACCAAGGCTGGGAGAGAGATGGAGGTTGCTCTAGCCCAACCTCTACAGACAGACAGGCTGGGCAAGAGGTGGAGGTTAGGCTAGAGACACAGGACAGGGAGAGGTTGGAATCTATCTCTATAGAGAGGCAGGAGACAGACTGAGGCTGGGAAAGGGAAGGACAGGGAGAGGTTTGTCCAGAGATAGAAGGGGTGAGGGAGAGAGAGAGCGCGAGAGAGATGAGGATGTACTAGAGACGGAAGGGAAGACAAACATTGGAAGAGAGAGAAGGAGAGACAGGATGGGGAAGAGAGAGAGAGGATGGTGATGCAATAGAGGAAGAGGACCTGCAGTGTTTGGGTTTACCTTTCATGAATACATTGCTGAGAAAATAGCAGCCAATGGGGAGGCCCAGTGGATTATGTGACTTTGGCTGCAGCTTATTCCCTATAATTATGGACTTGCCAAATGGATACAAATATTGGTAGAGAATATGTGCATAATTTATCCTTTTTGCCGCATAAGTTGGATAGACTTGATGCATAATTTAGATAGCCTTGCCTATAGTCCTAGTGCCCTGGCACACTGCAGAGTGGTTTCGGTGGCATTATTATGATTACAAAACCCATATTTCAGATGGAAAAATTAAATAGCATATTTCATGGTTTCCAGTGAAATATGGTTTTTTATACCACTGCATTTTGTGCAATAAAAGCACCCAGATGTGTGTCTGAGGCTGGGGGAGAGACAGAACGACAGGCATAGCTTTGAAGAGAGAGAGACAGAGGCGGGCAGAGAAGAAGGAGGGCACACAAAGGTTGGAGATGTTTATTTATTTGTGTGCTGAGTACTTTACAAGACTACAGCTGCCAACAATCATCGCAAGAATTCATTTGAGATACAACACAGGGAGAGACAAACAGACATTGAAGAGTGTGTGGAACATCGCAGATTTAGCTCACGTGTCTTTCAAAGTGGAGAGTCTTAAGTTCCTTTTTAAAGGTAGTATGGCATGGGGTCATATATAGTGTCAGAGGAAGGAAGTTGTAGATTCTCGTGGCGCTTCCCGGGAATGATTGGTTTATGTATCACTCTCATTTGAAAGTGGGAGGTTTCCGGAGAAGAGATTGTGCGTTTCTTGAACCCTCTTTTACTCCTGAGATTTTCAATTTTCCCGTTAGATGGGCGAAGAGGAATGCAGGGCCGTGTTTGTGGTGCAGCGGGTTTGCACTGAGCTTTTGCCTCAACAGGAAAGGAGAGTAGATTAGGAGTGGTGTGGTCAACTTTCTTGTGTCCAAATTAAAAGGGGCCACAACATGTACAGCTGCTCTAAGCGGAGCGTTGTGTGCTTTGAGGATGCCCAATAGGTGCCAGTTTCCATATTTTAGTCTGGAGAGAACCAGCACCTGAACTGATTTTGAGTCCTGTTCCGGAATAAACTGCCTGATCCCCTGGAGAAGCCTTAGTTGGAACCAGGCGTTCGAGGCCATGGCAGTGATTTCACTCTGGAGTTTGAGCCGACTGTCGAGGATGAAGCCAAGCGACCTGGTATTCTGAAGAATTGTGGGTTGGTATTCCAGGGCAGAGAGGGATTCTGTCTATTCTTGTACAGATAGGTTGAATTTCTTTTGATATATGAGAAGGAATTTTGTTTTTGCAGGGTTAAGTTTAAGGTGGTGAGTTGACATCCATGTTTGAATACTTCCCAGGGTGTTGGAGAGAAGGGTAATGCCATCCTGGGATGAAACCGTCAGATCGATCTGAGTATTGTCAGCATACAGGTCGAAGAGGACCCAGAGTTCCTAAGGGTCTCACAAAGTAGCTCCATCTAGAGTTTAAATAAGGTTGATGAAAGGATCAAGCGTCGAGGAACCTTTTGTTGCAGGCTGACTTGGTTGTAGACGGAGCTCCCAATTTTCACTAGTTATAAGTGGTACGTCAGATAGGAGGTAACCTAGTCGAAAACTACCACTTCGATGCCTATTTGACTCCTCGGGGTGCTAATCAAAGAATACTGATGAACTGTATCACAGGCAGTCTAGAGCTTGAGGAGAACAAGAAGACATGAGTTTTCAGAGTCAAGGATTCCGAGTGAGCCATCAAAGATCTATAGACTTGCAGCATCGGTGCTGTACCCTGTCTGAAGCCAGATTGGAGCGTCTGGGAGGTTATTTGCTACGCAGCTTTCACCTTACCAAAGAAGCGAAGGGTGGAGACTGGACGAAAGTTGTGTAGGACATCTGTGTCCAGTGATCAGCTTTTAAAGAGGAGAGATTAGGCAAATGTTTGGGTACGTACATCGCTCAAGGGAAGAATTTACCAGGGTGAACCAAGAGGGGAGGCTCTTTACTGATAGATGCAGGGATAGCGTCAGGAAGGTGGCTTGATGGTTTCACTTTAGTACTGGTCTCCAAATACTCTGAAATGGAGGAGAAAAAAAGACAAGGACCACTGTGTTATTCAGATTAAATTATGCTTGGCTATATTGTCAAAGGTGGCTGACAGGGAAATGTTGTTGGCCTTTATTGTTTGTCAGAAAACTCTACAAAGTAATGGGCCTCAGAGAACATGGGTGTGGCTATAGAAGAAGAGTTGTTTGCCTGCCTGATCACTTCAAAAAGAAGTTTAGGTCTGTTCTTTGCTGATTCCAGAAGAGATCTGTGTAAATCGCTCTGATACCCGATGTCTCGGGTCTAGTTCGCGCTATATAAAACTCTATAAAAAAAAAAAAAACATCTGGTATGTGTTGCTTTAGCTCTGAAAATTAGGTCTTTCTAGCTTATTCTTACGGTTCTCAGCCTAACCAAACTCAGCAGAGAAGTTGATTGTCTCCATTCTTTTTAAAGCTGTCTTAGGTCCTTTATTTCCTCATAAAGGTCTTTTGAGAACCAAGTAAGAGAAGGCTTGGGTCTGCTGCTCTTGAGAGCTACAAACTCCTCTATCAAGGGTTCCATGCAGTTATTAAATTGGTCTGTGGCGGCGTTGAGAGATGAGATTCAAGTGAGCCTTGTTAGCAAGGGTCTTAATATTGATGTTTCTTTTGTCCTTAAACCAGATTTTCTCCTTCTTTGGTTCACCAGAGGTTTTAATGTAAGTAAAGGTCACTGTGATGGGGATTCCTCCTGGCATGGGGCCATCAGATGATAGGGGTGGGATCCCGAGTGTAGGCCTTGCAGTATGTGGGTGTCTGGCAACGTTGCAGGAGATCATTGTCGCTGATAAGGGAGGAGAAGGTGTCCATTAATTTGCTGCCGTTGGTAACCCAGTGAAGATTGAAGTCACCCAGGAAGATGATTTTGCCAGTGCTAATTAATTGGGAAGCGATGAACTCCATGCGTTCTTCGGATTAAAAAGTGCTAATCTCGCCACAGGGCGTGAAATAACGTTCATTACGAGACTGGAAGGAATTGCTGGAGGAGATTTTCAGAGACATGCAATGGAAGGAAAGAAACGATTCAAGGGAAGGAGTCTTCAACGTAGTGAGTTTTTGTGAACGGCCACTAAACTCCCACTGTGTCAGCAAAGAAAAGAGGGGAGGCAAAAGAAGATTCAGCATATTGTTTGTGGAGTCATTTAGCCAGGTTTCATTGAGAAACATGATGTCCAGGGTGAAACTTGTGATCCTTTCTGAAATCTCAAGGCAGTGCGTAGCTGCTAAGCAGAAGTTATGAAGCCTACATCTGAGAGAAGAGCTGGTCTGTTTGGGCACAGGGTGTCCCGGGGTGAGATGGGCACTTGGATGGCGTTTGTGTGATTTTGGGTGGGCATGTGAGGGGTGTTGGGGGATCTGTGGTTCATGGTTAAAAGGGTAGGTAGCCTTGAGCTTTGTTGTGTGGCTTCTTGTCGGTGGATTTCGGATATTCGTAGATTTCAATGAGAGTGCGTAGGTCTTTCTCATCGATGGAGGAGTATGCCTGACTGGGTCCTGGGGAGCGGTTGTCACTGGGAATACGCAGTCTCTGTGAGCTGTTATTCAGAAATGGGCGTCAATGCTGATTTGGGCAACATTTGTGGTTTGCAAGCGAATCACTCAGCAGAGAGAAAGGTTTTGTTAGGATGTTGATTTTTCGTCAGATGGGATAAAGTGGACAGGAGTTCTGAGATGGGGTTCACTTGGAACTGGAGAGAAGGTGGGGGGCTTGTGTTGAACTTTCAAGTTCAGTCTTGAGCTGTGATTTAGATGTTGTGTGATGGTGGTAGAGAAAAGAGGAAGAGTCCAGCATGGGAGGGAGAGAAGGGGGAGGGGTGATTTATCGGTAATGGGTAGCTGCCGATAGGTGGAGGGTAGGTGAAGTAGAGGGAGTACTGAGGTAGGGATGCTGGCTACTTAATCCCCGGTAGTTGGGGGAGAGATCACAGTGTGGGTGAAGGGACAGGTTGCCTGGATAATATCGGGATGTTGGGGGAGAGATGTCAGAATGCTGGGAAAGAGGGCGGGAGGTGGGTTGAATGGTAGGCGGAGGGAGGTTGGTGAGAGTGGAAGAGATGAGGCTAGCAGTGGCGACTGGCGATAACCCAGCTAGTGGGATATGAGGTAAGAGGAAGGTAGTGGGGGGGGGTAGTTGAAAGTTATGAGGGCTGGGAAGAAATTAGATAAGGGATGGGTGAGGGGAATGTTAAGGGGAAGATATTATGATGAGGGTCTTTTGATGGGGAAGTTCTGGTTAAAGGGTTGGGATATATGAGCTTCGAAGGAAGGGGGATGTTGTTAGTGACGGAGAGGCCAGAGAGTGAAGGAGTCAGAGGTGAAGCGATTTGATTAGTGGACTGACTGGAGAAGGGACTGAAGGGGCTGTGAGCAGAGTTTGTGGTGTATTGTCCAGAGGCGGAGAGTCATGAGTAAGAGGAAAGAGGATTAAGAATAGAGAAAAGAGAGAAAGAGAGAAAGAGTTGCTCAACCATAGCCAAGGTCATTAAAGTTGCTTGGACCATGATTTTCCCACTTTTAAAGATAAAAATCGCAAGGTTACCATTTAAGTGGTGGGTTGGTATACATTTAAGTTTATGTCCAAAGGGATTGTTAGACAATAAGGAGACATGCAGATTCTTTTGTAAAGAGCTGGACCATAGGTCAGTGTGTGCCTAAAGAGGAGGGGTCAATTTTGAGGGTTCCTTTCTGAATGGAATGATATTCGTCTGCGGATAGGGCTTCTAGAAATCCTCTCAGGATCTGGTGGTTAAAGTTTTTCGTAGAGTATTTTGAGAGATTCGGAGAACAGGTGATCTTAAATGCATTGACTCCAGGTTTGGAGCAGCTTTTGACAAGTGATGTGAGATTGGCAGGGTCATTGTGATAGTTAAAGGGTGGGTGTTTTGGGACTAAGAGCCACTGAGGGGTGCAGGGAGAGGAGTGAGTCTTGGGGCTGGTGCCCTATATGGCTCACTTTTATCTCATAGCCCCACACTCCTGTAGGAATTGCTGAAATAACCCTCTTTTTTTACCCTGTCCTTGTCCTTCTGAACGCCGACGGTACTCTGTCAGAGTTGCGTCTTGGAAGGGGGGGCTCTTGCTTTAGAGTTGGTGATGTTGCAGGGAACCTATCTTGTGTCTCTGTACAGGCTCTGTAGGGTTCCATTTCAAAATTGCACCAAGCAACAGCTACTCCGGGCGTCCCGCTGAAATCTTCCTCCATTGGGTCATGTGCTCGTCTTTGGGAGAATCTTCGGGTGCAATGTAATGATTCTTGCCATCACAACTTGCTGCTAATCATTTGGAAGTCCTTGTTGACTCTGTGAGCAGCACTCAAATAAGCCCTGTAGATATGATCATGCAGAAAGGGCCTTTTATTTATCTGCAATGTAAGCGTTCCCATTACAAAGCAACCATTGCTGTGGACCACTGGACTCTAGATGGGATTGGCCACAATAAAGATGCCCAACGCTATTTGCGATTGTAGCTCTCTTTCTATGCATGCGCCCAGATTCCAGTTTCCTGGGCTCCGGTAGGATTATTCGTATCTGTGTTGCAAAAAGAACATTGGTATCCTCCAGGATCGGCAGTCAAGTCACTCTCTGCCTCAATTGCCCCCAGATCCTAATTTAGGATCCCTCCTCTTAATGTTTGGCACCTCAGTCTGCATAATGCAGCCCGTACGTCGGTGGAAGGTTGTCTCATTTTCTTTGCATCTTCAGGAACTACCAAGTAGGGAGAACCTGGGGAGGTAAGAAGGCTGAGTTCCGCTCCAAAGTCCCCAAAAAATTAGCCTGGGCTGCTCAACTCTTAGGAGCCTCAGTGGTACAATGGTCGCAATTCCCCTTTAATTCAAGTGTCCCAGAGACTTGACAGCAAGTGCTTTTACTTTCAGGCCTAGAAGGAAGAAATGGGAGCAACCGGATGCAGAAAACAGCTGATCCGCTGCACAAAGATGGCGGGTCCCACAGGGCATAATAACGACATGGATGGATGTTTGTCCCAGTCCTCGATAGCGGCAGGTCAATTTACCAAACACTTCGAGCTGTTTTTCCTTCACACTTTTGGGGCACCCTTGAAAGGTGTCCGGTGTGGGCAGGATGTGTGCTCAGTGTGATGCGCTGGAGCAGGAAACGCCTGCAAAGTGAGGTCCGCGCACTGGAGTATGGAAGCTGAGTCGGGCTCTGGAAGCGAAGGACAATGAACAAGGTTGGGTAGACTTCCTCCAGTGGCACGATGGGCTTTCTTCCTCCCTGAAGAACCAGACAGTGCCTCACCTGCTGCCGCATGGACCGGCTGAAACCGGGTTCACACTCCCTCACCGAGCTGGTGAGCACTGCACATATCCCCTCGGTGGCACCATGGCACGCGCAGCCCCTCTCCAGACGCAGGGAACCCCTGAATCAATAAAGATAATGGGGGGGATCTGCTTGGAGGAAGAGAGAGTGAGACCGAAGCTGTACTAGAGACCGGAGAGGCACTGTTTGGAATCCATACAGCGATGAAGGCAGAGATTGGACAAAATTATATATATATTACACAGTGGTAGAGGCCTCTGTGAAGTCATGGTTCAGGAAAAGGACTTTTTTGTTCTGCCTATAACGTTTGACTCCATGGACAGATCTGCACCAAATTTGACGTTCATTTGGCCTAGTTGGCTGAAGTCCAGCACGGCAGTTCTGTGTAGGGGACAGAGTTAAGGGAGTGGATAAAAAGTTTTCACATTTTAGCTTCCATAAGAATCTTTACTCGCACCTCCAGCAAACACTACTGAATGGATTTACGCCGGACTGGACGGGAGGTGTATGGTAGCGACAAAGGAAGACACAGACCTAGAAAAAAGGCAGAGGGGAGAGAGCCAAGGAGAGAGAGAGAGAGGGGAGAGAGCCAAGGAGAGAGAGAGAGAGGGGAGAGAGCCAAGGAGAGAGAGAGAGGGGAGAGAGCCAAGGAGAGAGAGCGCAAGTGAAAGAGGGAGGAAGAAAACTATGGCGCAGCAAGAGTTGGGCGCGCGTGGTGGGTTGGGTGTGGCCAAGCCCTGTGGCTACCCCAATGACTTCTGGCATATGGCCAATGGTTGTGCATAGTGGGACTTGGCTGCCGGCAGGGGGTTGGGCGCACTGCCTCGCCACAGGTAAAGACCTGTAACCTACACCTGTCGCGCACGGCTGGAGGCCATTCACAGTGGGCGTTGGAAATAAAGGTTATTATGAAAAACACAGAGCATCAATAAAAACCAGGATAAACTTAGTTATAGTTCTGACTCAAAGAGACAAACCACTCCAATTCACCTGTTCTTGTTTGCATCACAGAACGTGCCCCATGTACAAACCCCCCACACTCAAGCAAGAGTTAAAGGTGGTGGGCGATGTGAGCTGGTTTGTACATTGTGTGTTTTACAAACAATAACTGGAGAAGTTCATGGGTTTTGTTGTTTGACCCAGAATCCTAACCCGGTTTTTAACTGGGTTTTTCTCAATGAATTTCATTGTTTTTTTATGATGTACTTATTTTTCAGCGCCTGCGGCCCTTGCTCTTCACAGTGGGGGTTGGCTGCAGGACCTGGGTGCCAGGCCAAGATTATAAAAATGAAAGGCCAGAATAGAGAGAGGCAGAGAGAGAGAGCCGGGGACACAGTGGACAGACAGAGGGTGGGGTGTAGAGACTGTTATGATAGAATTTGGCACAGAGAAAGGCTAATATTGGGAATGGCTAAAACGGAGGAAGAGCTGAAATAGAGAGGTAGAGACAGAAAGAGAGACTCTGAGGCTGGGATGGAGCGGTAGAAAGGTTGAAATAGATACAAGAGAGAGAGAGAGAGAGAGAGAGGCAGAGAATATTGGGAGACAGGCAGATGCTGGGCTTGAGATATGGACAGAGGCTGTCAAGTTGTTTGTAGAGTGCTTGATGACACCATAAGGCTGCAGAGACACTGGCCAGCATGGAGAGAGACGCTCAGATAGGCTTAGGCATGGACAGAGAGACCATCACAGATGCTGGCGTAGACCTACATAATAATGGGTTTGGGCAGAAAGAATGATAGATTCCGACTGAGTGGCAGGTATGCGTAGATGGGAAATAAGCAGCACAAGAGTGCATATGAAGATAGAAATGGGAAATAGGCAGCGGGAGAAGGCACAGGAAGAAGGAGGTGGAGAAGGGAAATGGACAGAGAGAGAGAGCACAGGAAGCTGGAGATGAGAAACAAAGTGAGAGAAAGCAGAAGGAAACAGGGAGACATGGAGGGAGGTAGTACTTGAGAGAATCTTCCCTCATTTAATTGTGCAGTGAGCAAGAACACCGTAAGATTAGAGAATGGGAGACTGGAAGAGAGCTGGAGCTAGGTGGATGCTAACACAGCTGGCTGGAAAAGAGCTGGGAGCTAGGTGGATGCTAGCAAAGCTGGCTGGAAAAGAGCTGGGAGCTAGGTGGATGCTAACGCAGCTGGCTGGAAGAGAGCTGGGTGCTAGGTGGATGCTAGCACAGCTGGCTGGAAGAGAGCTGGGAGCTGAGTGAATGCTACTTGAGCTGGGAGCTAGGTGGATGCTAACACAGCTGGCTGGAAAAGAGCTGGGAGCTAGGTGGATGCTAGCATAGCTGGCAGGAAAAGAGCTGGGAGCTAGGTGGATGCTAACACAGCTGGCTGGAAGAAAGCTGGGAGCTAGGTGGATGCTACCTGAGCTGGCTGGAAGAGAGCTGGGAGCTAGGTGGATGCTAGCACAGCTGGCAGGAAGAGAGCTGGGAGCTGAGTGAATGCTACTTGAGCTGGGAGCTAGGTGGATGCTACCAGAGCTGGCTGGAAGAGAGCTGGGAGCTGAGTGAATGCTACTTGAGCTGGGAGCTAGGTGGATGCTACCAGAGCTGGCTGGAAGAGAGCTGGGAGCTGAGTGAATGCTACTTGAGCTGGGAGCTAGGTGGATGCTACCAGAGCTGGCTGGAAGAGAGCTGGGAGCTAGGTGGATGCTACCAGAGCTGGCTGGAAGAGAGCTGGGAGCTAGGTGGATGCTAACACAGCTGGCTGGAAAAGAGCTGGGAGCTAGGTGGTTGCTAGCACAGCTGGCAGGAAGAGAGCTGGAAGCTGAGTGAATGCTACTTGAGCTGGGAGCTAGGTGGATGCTACCAGAGCTGGCTGGAAGAGAGCTGGGAGCTAGGTGGATGCTAACACAGCTGGCTGGAAGAAAGCTGGGGGCTAGGTGGATGCTATCTGAGCTGGCTGGAAGAGAGCTGGGAGCTAGGTGGATGCTACCTGAGCTGGCTGGAAGAGAGCTGGGAGCTAGGTGGATGCTACCTGAGCTGGGAGCTAGGTGGATGCTTGCACAGCTGGCTGGAAGAGAGCTGGGAGCTAGGTGGATTCTAGCACAGCTGGCTGGAAGAGAGCTGGGTGCTAGGTGGATGCTAGCACAGCTGGCTGGAAGAGAGCTGGGAGCTGAGTGAATGCTACTTGAGCTAGGAGCTAGGGGATGCTACCAGAGCTGGCTGGAAGAGAGCTGGGAGCTAGGTGGATGCTACCTTAGCTGGCTGGAAGAGAGCTGGGAGCTGAGTGAATACTACCTGAGCTGGGAGCTAGGTGGATGCTTCCAGAGCTGGCTGGAAGAGAGCTGGGAATTAGGTGGATTCTACCAGAGCTGACTGGAAGAGAGCTGGGAGCTGAGGGAATGCTACCTGAGCTGGCCTGAAGAGAACTAGGTGGATGCTACCAGAGCTGGCTGGAAGAGAGCTGGGAGCTAAGTGGATGCTACCTGAGCTGGGAGCTAGGTGGATGCTACCAGAGCTGGCTGGAAGAGAGTTGGGAGCTGAGTCGATGCTATCCGAGCTGGCTGGAAGAGAGCTAGGTGCAAGGTGGATGCTGCCAAAGCTAGAGAGCTGGGAGCTAGGTGGATGCTAACAGAGCAGACTGGAAGTGATCTAGTGGGTGGATGCTTTCAGACCTGAGAGTAAGAGAACTAAAGCATGAGTGGATGACAACAGAGCAGGCTGGAG
This sequence comes from Calotriton arnoldi, assembly GCA_963921515.1. Taxonomy (NCBI): domain Eukaryota; kingdom Metazoa; phylum Chordata; class Amphibia; order Caudata; family Salamandridae; genus Calotriton; species Calotriton arnoldi. The sequence goes on from CAWUFW010001592.1 coordinate 2,013,104, forward strand.
GTGAGGCAATGGATGGATGGATGCTTTCAGATCAGGTTCAAAGAGAGCTACGGCATGGGTGGATGCCATCAGAGCAGACTGGAGGTGAGCTAGAGGATAGATGGATGGATGGATGCTTTTAGATCAGGTACAAAGAGAGTTAAGGGGTGGGTGGATGTCACCAGAGCAAACTGGAGGTGAGCCAATGGTTGGATGGATGGATGCTTTCAGATCAGGTACAGAGAGCTAAGGCTTGGATGGATGTCACCAGAGCAGACAGGAGGTGAGCCGATGGATTGATGCTTTCAGACCATAGAGAAAGAGAACTAAGGTGTGGGTGGATGCCATCAGAGTAGACTGGAGTTGAGCTAGTGGGTGGATGGATGGATGGACGGACAGATGGATGGATGGATGCTTTCAGACCAGGTACAGAGAGAGCTAAGACATGAATGGATGTCACCAGAGCAGACAGGAGGTGAGCCAATGGTTGGATGGATAGATGCTTTCAGACCAGAGAGAAAGAGAGCTTAGGAGTGGGTGGATGCCATCAGAGCAGACTGGAGGTGAGCTTGAGGATGGATGGATGCTTTCAGACCAGGTACAGAGAGAGCTAAGGCATGGATGGATGTCACAAGAGCAGACAGGAGGTGAGCCAATGGTTGGATGGATGGATGCTTTCAGACCAGAGAGAAAGAAAACTAAGGTGTGGGTGGATGCCAGAGCAGACTGGAGTTGAGCTAGTGGGTGGATGGATGCTTTCAGACCAGAGAGAAAGAGCGCTAAGGCGTGGGTAGATGTCACCAGAGCAGACACGAGGTGAGCCAGTGGTTGGATGGATGGATGGATGCTTTCAGACCTGGTACAAAGAGAACTACGACATGGGTGGAGCCACTAGAGCAGACAGGAGGTGAGCTAGTGGGTGGATGCTTTCAGACCTGAGAGAAAGGGAACTAAGGCGTGGGTGGATGCAACCAGAGCAGGCTGACGGTGAGGCGATGGATGGATGGATAGATGGATGCTTTCAGAAGAGGTACAAAGAGAACTAGTGGATGGTGGCTGCCACCAGAGCAGGCTGGAGGTGAGCTAGTGGGTGGATGCTTTCAGACCAGCTACAAAGTGAGGTAGGGGGTGGTGGATGCTATCAGACCTGGTGGGGAGAGAGTTAGGGGATGGGTGCATGCTATCTGAGCTCCTGGTATGCTCTGCCCTCAGGATCAGGAGGCAGCACATGATGATGGATTGCTTTCTTTGTAACATCTTTCTCTCCTCACATCTGTTCCCCACATACTTTCCTAGCCATGAATAAGTCACCAGTGTCTAATCGAGCAGCACGGATTACCCAGGTGAGTCGCTATCTAGCAGTAGAGAGAATTAGAGGATGAGGATGTGTCGAAGAAAAGGCCCGTGTATCATGGCTGGCACCAGTATCCATTAATGCTTCGATGACAACATGTCATGGCTGGAGTCATTCAGTCTCTGGTAATAACTCAGTGGACCACACGCCATGACACCTGCCAGTGTCCAGTAACACCTCAGTGTCATGGCACCAGTTGGTGTCTAGTAACACCTTAGTGGATTACATGTCACAGCTGGCACCAGTCAATGTCCAGTAACATCTCAGTGGACCTCATGTCATGGCTGGCACCAGCCGGGGTCCAGTAACATCTCAGTGGACCACATGTCATGGCTGGCACCAGCCGGTGTCCGGTAACATCTCACACCAGCCGGTGTCCATTATTATGTCCGGGGTCTACATGTCATGGATGGCACCAGCCGGTGTCTAGTAACGTCTCAGTGGATCATGTGTCATGGCTGGCACCAGTCAGTGTCCGGTAACATCTCAGTGGACCACAGGTCATAGCTGGCACCAGCCGGAGTCCAGTAACATCTCAGTGGACCGCATGTCACGGCTGGCATCAGCCGGTGACCGGTAACATCTCAGTGGACCACATGTCACGGCTGGCACCAGTCGGTGTCCAGTAACGTCTCAGTGAACCACATGTCACGGCTGGCACCAGCCAGTGTCCAGTAACACCTCAGTGGGCCACGTGTCACGGCACCAGTTGGTGTCCAGTAACATCTTAGTGGATCACATGTCACAGCTGGCACCAGTCAGTGTCCGGTAATGTCTCAGTGGACCATGTGTCATGGTACCAGTTGGTGACCAGTAACATCTCAGTGGACCTCATGTCATGGCTGGCACCAGCCGGTGTCCGGTAACATCTCACACCAGCCAGTGTCCATTATTATGTCCGGGGTCTACATGTCATGGATGGCACCAGCCGGTGTCTGGTAACGTCTCAGTGGACCATGTGTCATGGCTGGCACCAGTCAGTGTCCGGTAACATCTCAGTGGACCACATGTCACGGCTGGCACCAGCCGGTGACCGGTAACATCTCAGTGGACTACATGTCACGGCTGGCACCAGTTGGTGTCCAGTAACGTCTCAGTGAACCACATGTCACGGCTGGCACCAGCCGGGGTCCAGTAATGTCTCTGGACCACATGTCATGGCTGGCACCAGCCGGTGTCCGTTAATGTCTCAGTGGACCACATGTCATGGCTGGCACCAGCCGGTGTCCGGTAGCATCTCACACCAGCCGGTGTCCAGTATAATGTCAGTGGACTACATGTCATGGCTGGCACCAGTCAATGTCCAGTAACATCTCAATGGACCACAGATCATGGCTGGCACAAGCCGGTGTCCAGTACCACCTAAGTGAACCACACGTCATGGATGGCACTAGCTGGTGTCCGGTAACATCTCAGTGGACCACATGTCATGGCTGGCACCAGCCGGTGTCCGGTAACATCTCAATGGACCACATGTCATGACTGGCACCAGCCGGTGTCCAGTAACACCTTAGTGGACCACATTTCATGGCTGGCACCAGATAGTGTCCGGTAACATCTCAGTGGACCACAGGTCATGGCTGGCACCAGTCAATGTCCAGTAACATCTCAATGGACCACATGTCATGACTGGCACCAGCCGGTGTCCAGTAACACCTCAGTGGACCACATGTCATGGATGGCACCAGCTGGTGTCCGGTAACATCTCAGTGGACCACGTCATGGCTGGCACCAGCCGGTGTCCGGTAACATCTCAATGGACCACATGTCATGACTGGCATAAGCCGGTGTCCAGTAACACCTTAGTGGACCACATGTCATGGATGGCACCATCTGGTGTCCGGTAACATCTCAGTGGACCACAGGTCATGGCTGGCACCAGCCTGTGTCTGGTAACATCTCAGGGGACCACAGGTCATGGCTGGCAACAGCCGGTGTCCGGTAACATCTCACACCAGCCGGTGTCCATTATTATGTCCGGGGTCTACATGTCATGGATGGCACCAGCCGGTGTCTAGTAACGTCTCAGTGGACCATGTGTCATGGCTGGCACCAGCCGGAGTCCAGTAACATCTCAGTGGATCGCATGTCACGGCTGGCACCAGCCGGTGACCGGTAACATCTCAGTGGACCACATGTCACGGCTGGCACCAGTCGGTGTCCAGTAACGTCTCAGTGAACCACATGTCACGGCTGGCACCAGCCAGTGTCCAGTAACACCTCAGTGGGCCATGTGTCACGGCACCAGTTGGTGTCCAGTAACACCTTAGTGGATCACATGTCACAGCTGGCACCAGTCAGTGTCCGGTAACGTCTCAGTGGACCATGTGTCATGGTACCAGTTGGTGTCCAGTAACATCTCAGTGGACCTCATGTCATGGCTGGCACCAGCCGGTGTCCGTTAACGTCTCAGTGGACCACATGTCATGGCTGGCACCAACGGGTGTCCGGTAACATCTCACAACAGCCGGTGTCCAGTATAATGTCAGTGGACTACATGTCATGGCTGGCACCAGTCAATGTCCAGTAACATCTCAATGGACCACAGATCATGGCTGGCACCAGTCAGTGTCCAGTAACATCTCAGTGGACCATGTGTCATGGATGGAACCAGTCAGTGCCCAGTAACATCTCAATGGACCACATGTCATGGCTGGCACAAGCCGGTGTCCAGTACCACCTAAGTGTACAACATGTCATGGATGGCACCAGCTGGTGTCCGGTAACATCTCAGTGGACCACATGTCATGGCTGGCACCAGCCAGTGTCCGGTAACATCTCAATGGACCACATGTCATGACTGGCACCAGCCGGTGTCCAGTAACACCTCAGTGGACCACATGTCATGGCTGGCACCAGATAGTGGCTGGCACCAGATAGTGTCCGGTAACATCTCAGTGGACCACAGGTCATGGCTGGCACCAGTCAATGTCCAGTAACATCTCAATGGACCACATGTCATGACTGGCACCAGCCGGTGTCCAGTAACACCTCAGTGGACCACATGTCATGGATGGCACCAGCTGGTGTCCGGTAACATCTCAGTGGACCACATGTCATGGCTGGCACCAGCCGGTGTCCGGTAACATCTCAATGGAACACATGTCATGACTGGCATAAGCCGGTGTCCAGTAACACCTCAGTGGACCACATGTCATGGATGGCACCATCTGGTGTCCGGTAACATCTCAGTGGACCACAGGTCATGGCTGGCACCAGCCTGGGTCTGGTAACATCTCAGTGGACCACAGGTCATGGCTGGCACCAGCCGGTGTCTGGTAACATCTCAGTGGACCACATGTCATGGCTGGCACCAGCCGGTGTCTGGTAACATCTCAGTGGACCACAGGTCATGGCTGGCACCAGCCGGTGTCCAGTAACATCTCAGTGGACCACAGGTCATCGCTGGCACCAGCTGGTGTCCGGTAACATCTCAGTGGACCACAGGTCATGGCTGGCACCAGCTGATGTCCGGTAACACCTCAGTAGACCACATGTCATGGATGGCACCAGCTGGTGTCCAGTAACATCTCAGTGGACCACAGGTCATGGCTGGCACCATCTGGTGTCCGGTAACATCTCAGTGGACCACAGGTCATGGATGGCACCGCTGGTGTCCGGTAACATCTCAGTGGACCACAGGTCATGGCTGGCACCAGCGGGTGTCTGGTAACATCTCAATGGACCACATGTCATGACTGGCACCAGCCGGTGTTCTGTAACACCTCAGTGGACCACATGTCATGAATGGCACCATCTAGTATCCGGTAACATCTCAGTGGATCACATGTCATGAGTGCCACCAACTGGTGTCCGGTAACATCTCAGTGGACCACATGTCATGACTGGCACCAGCCGGTGTCTGGTAACATCTCAGTGGACCACAGGTCATGGCTGGTGCCAGCCAGTGAACAGTAACGCCTCAGTGGCCATACCCATGCCTCTCACAAGGTCTCTCACTCATGCACATCTCCCCCTGGCTTGGTCATCCAACTGAAGTCTCTGTTGGAAGGCAGTGTGGGGAGGTGAATGGTCACAATACTTACTTTTAGTCTGTATATTTCTTACCATTAGGAGGGAGCTTTTCAGCGTCATTCTTTTGCAATAAATCTCCAGTAGTATGGTACTTAGGAAGATATGTGCAGTGTGTCAAGACAAGGCCGCCCAGTGTTGCTGACACCTGGGTAGTGTCCTCCAAATGTGGAAACCTGTGCTGTTGGTTCCCACTTGACTAAGGTCTGAGAAAAATACATATCTGGATCCCTTTAAAAGCTATGACAGTCTATCACTCTTTAGAGTAGCAACACTCCACAGGCCTGGTACATGAAGAAAAAAGCATTGTCAAAGCCAATAGTTCAAGCTTTTTTTTACAGTGAAAAGCTTTGTTATGCTGTGCTGTATGGTGTTCAGTGAGAGGAGGGATGGCAGTGGGGCTGAGACTTGAAAGCATGAGGCGGCAACATGTGCTCAGGCATGGGGTGGTGGTGACTGACAGATGAGCAGAACTGATCACCCTGTAACCCCCCCTGGACGTCGTGGCACAGTATGCCAAATTGTCCAGTCCAAAAAGAAAAAACTGCGTCAAAAAAACTAAATGTCAGTGTCACAAAAATACCAAGGCCCCAATGTAGAGCCAGCATCATAGGCAAGAGGGCGCCGGAAGAGGGAAGATTTGAATTTAAAATCCGCGCTCTTTGGGGCATCCTTACACGTCTCTTCCTAGCGGGAAATACATGGTGCTGGAGGAAGCTGCTACTGTGGCCACCTCCTCCCATCTTAACGTAAGACATAGTTAAACATCGTTTTTTTGGAACCAGTGAAAAGATGCACACTGTTTATTTTTATTTTGAAAACTCATATTTGCAGAGGTAATTGTGGTGTTAAAAGGCGTTTTGTTCTATGAACAGAAGAAAAAAGGTAACATAAGGAATGTTTTATGTATTTGGTTTCACTTGTTTGTTGCATTAAGTCAACCAGTGATCCGTGCATCGTAGGACTTAGGCGACATTACTGACCGTCCTTGTACCAAGACGGTGACGAGATCATGAGAACAATGTTGTCCATAGCTCCTGGGTGTGTGCAACCCTCACCTGCATGGCTGCCCAGAGACAGATCGCTTGAGGTCCACTAATCACCCTTCCATTCATTCCTTTGTTGTCCAGTTTCCCTCTGGGAAGAGGACCCACTCTGTGCACCTCCATCTTAGCCCAGCCTCGAGGAAGCAGCAGAAACAGTGAAGGAAAGAGCAATACCTTGAAAAAACGACAGTGAATCAAAGAAGGTCCATCGTAAAGCGGAACAAGAGTAAAGTGCAGGCCATGTTGAGGCTGAATGGGTGGGACCGGCAGTCTTGGTTGGACAGCCTGTGGTCCAAGGTTCACATCCCCATCTGTGCTTTCTTTAAGTAACAAGCCTCAGGGTGGGGCAGTAAAGGGGATATCGCGAGGGTGGGAGGAGGAAGTGAGAGGGTTGGAAGAAAGTTAATCCATGGGAGAAGTGGAGATGGCTGGAGAGGAGGGACAGTAACTGGGAGAATGAGAAGCAGGGTACTACACAGGAAAATGGTCAGTACATGAGAGGAGACTTAATACTTGACAAAACGCCAGATGCTAGAGAGGAAGGCCAGAAAATGTTGAAAGAGATGGCTAGACATGAAATAAGAATAAAAGGAAGATAATCAGCTAGCCAAGTAGGAGGAAGAGGTGGACAGAATGTAAGTACAGCAAAGGGTGTCAGAGAGGAAGGGTTGCCAAGGAGTGAGAAAAAGACTTAAATGAGGGGCAGTCAATGATGGGGAACAGGGAGATGGAAGGGTGGGAAGCAGAGAGATAAAGGGGTGAGAATCATTTATTTATTATCGGCAGAGATGAATCATGGGGGTGTGGAGGTAACAGTGAGTAGATGGAAAGAGAGGGGATTTAGTGGTTGATAAAGATTCATTGGAGGGGCTGCAGGGCAGGAGAAGAGGTCAAGGGGCAGCTGACAGTCTTTCTCTCCTGATCGACCAGTCTTGTGATGAGTATGAGGAGTTTGTATTGGGTAGGATTTGTTACGAGATAGTATATTCTACCCACGCTGTGCCCTCGCCGGGTTGTATGTAGGCTGCGAGGCTAGCCTTAGCTGGTAACCTACCTGCGAAGAGATGATACAGGGAGGACAACCACCCTCGGAATAGGTGAGGACCACAATAGATCCTGCCCCATCCATAGGTGAAGCTGGAGAGGTGAGTCTTGAGTTCGGAGGAGAATCATGACATCGCCGAAGGTCCTGGGAGACATGTCTCCATTGGGTCTAGTAGAATGAATGGCGAGGACGTCTGCTGCAGAACTCAAGTTGCAGGCAGTTGGTAGTTTGTATCTCCTTGGAAATGTGTTTGGTATGATGCATAGAGTCTTGAACTGCGTCCTCTTCTTCATCAGCAGCTAGTGGACATCTTCAGGGCGGTCATTGTTTGAATGTATCACTGGAGGCCAGCCGCAGCCCGTGCAGGTAAGAGCGGTGGGGCTGGGTGGCGGGGGGATTTTGACAGACGACGACGAGGGACAATTAAATAAATAATTACTTTTCCCTCGTCGTCGTCTGTCGAAATCCCCCTCCTACACCCCCACCCAGCCCCACCGCTCATGCCTGCATGGGCCACGGCTGCTGGAGGCCATTTATGAGCCTTCCACATTATTATGGACTCTGAAGTGTGGAGAGAGGTTTGTTCCTAATTCTGACATAGCATCTCAGTATTCTGAGCAGGGGCTTGCTTCTACAAAGAAGACCCCTGTAGCAGACAGCGATGATAGATTGCATTTCTGGTGAGTGCATTTACTGACTAGATGCAGAAGAGGTTGCCTTCTAAGGGGTACACCAAGTTGCAAACGTTTTGTGCTGGTCAGGCAGGTGAAATCTCATAGGTTTGGAAAGTTGAAAGGAAGATGTAGGGTCGAAGGGGCTCAACATCAATATTTCGAACTTTCATCCTTTCAGGCAGAGCCAGTACTGATGCATCCATTGTTGGATGGTTTAATGGCCACTTAATGATTGTCAACAGACCCCTCGTGAAGGGCGTCTTCTGCGTACATGTGACAGCTGATGGTGCAGAGCGATGATGTAGGCCAGAAACTCCACAAATATGTCAAAGAGGACTTGAAGGAGATCTAACGTTTAGGGGTGCTACAAGTTATAAAGACGGTTTTAGAGTGCATTGTGCTAAATCTATCCTGGTGTGTGTGGTTATCCATGGAAGAGGTTTCCAGCTTATGACTGCCCCCCCCCATTCCTTTTATCTCTACCAATGAGTCCAACAGCCCTCCGTAGTAGGCATCTGTTGAGTAGGATAGGGGGCATACCCACAACCAGTGTCTCAAACGGCTAGGAGTTCAGTCCTGGTGTTAGCAGTTGAGTAGGATAGGGGGCATACCCACAACCAGTGTCTCAAACGGCTAGGTGTTCAGTCCTGGTGTTAGCAGTTGAGGAGGATAGGGGGCATACACACAACCAGTGCCTCAAATGGCTAGGAGTTCAGTCCTGGTGTTAGCAGTTGAGTAGGATAGGGGGCATACCCACAACCAGTGCCTCAAACGGCTAGGAGTTCAGTCCTGGTGTTAGCAGTTGAGTAGGATAGGGGGCATACCCACAACCAGTGTCTCAAACGGCTAGGAGTTCAGTCCTGGTGTTAGCAGTTGAGGAGGATAGGGGGCATACACACAACCAGTGCCTCAAACGGCTAGGAGTTCAGTCCTGGTGTTAGCAGTTGAGTAGGATAGGGGGCATACACACAACCAGTGCCTCAAACGGCTAGGAGTTCAGTCCTGGTGTTAGCAGTTGAGTAGGATAGGGGCATACCCACAACCAGTGCCTCAAACGGCTAGGAGTTCAGTCCTGGTGTTAGCAGTTGAGTAGGATAGGGGGCATACCCACAACCAGTGTCTCAAACGGCTAGGAGTTCAGTCCTGGTGTTAGCAGTTGAGTAGGATAGGGGGCATACCCACAACCAGTGCCTCAAACGGCTAGGAGTTCAGTCCTGGTGTTAGCAGTTGAGTAGGATAGGGGGCATACCCACAACCAGTGCCTCAAACGGCTAGGAGTTCAGTCCTGGTGTTAGCAGTTGAGTAGGATAGGGGGCATACATACAACCAGTGTCTCAAACGGCTAGGAGTTCAGTCCTGGTGTTAGCAGTTGAGTAGGATAGGGGGCATACCCACAACCAGTGCCTCAAACGGCTAGGAGTTCAGTCCTGGTGTTAGCAGTTGAGTAGGATAGGGGCATACCCACAACCAGTGCCTCAAACGGCTAGGAGTTCAGTCCTGGTGTTAGCAGTTGAGTAGGATAGGGGGCATACCCACAACCAGTGCCTCAAACGGCTAGGAGTTCAGTCCTGGTGTTAGCAGTTGAGTAGGATAGGGGGCATACCCACAACCAGTGCCTCAAACGGCTAGGAGTTCAGTCCTGGTGTTAGCAGTTGAGGAGGATAGGGGGCATACATACAACCAGTGTCTCAAACGGCTAGGAGTTCAGTCCTGGTGTTAGCAGTTGAGTAGGATAGGGGGCATACATACAACCAGTGTCTCAAACGGCTAGGAGTTCAGTCCTGGTGTTAGCAGTTGAGGAGGATAGGGGGCATACCCACAACCAGTGCCTCAAACGGCTAGGAGTTCAGTCCTGGTGTTAGCAGTTGAGGAGGATAGGGGGCATACCCACAACCAGTGCCTCAAACGGCTTAGGAGTTCAGTCCTGGTGTTAGCAGTTCAGGAGGATAGGGGGCATACCCACAACCAGTGTCTCAAACGGCTAGGAGTTCAGTCCTGGTGTTAGCAGTTGAGTAGGATAGGGGGCATACACAAACCAGTGTCTCAAACGGCTAGGAGTTCAGTCCTGGTGTTAGCAGTTGAGTAGGATAGGGGGCATACCCACAACCAGTGCCTCAAACGGCTAGGAGTTCAGTCCTGGTGTTAGCAGTTGAGTAGGATAGGGGGCATACATACAACCAGTGTCTCAAACGGCTAGGAGTTCAGTCCTGGTGTTAGCAGTTGAGGAGGATAGGGGGCATACCCACAACCAGTGCCTCAAACGGCTAGGAGTTCAGTCCTGGTGTTAGCAGTTGAGTAGGATAGGGGGCATACCCACAACCAGTGCCTCAAACGGCTAGGAGTTCAGTCCTGGTGTTAGCAGTTGAGTAGGATAGGGGGCATACATACAACCAGTGCCTCAAACGGCTAGGAGTTCAGTCCTGGTGTTAGCAGTTGAGGAGGATAGGGGGCATACATACAACCAGTGCCTCAAACGGCTAGGAGTTCAGTCCTGGTGTTAGCAGTTGAGGAGGATAGGGGGCATACCCACAACCAGTGCCTCAAACGGCTAGGAGTTCAGTCCTGGTGTTAGCAGTTGAGTAGGATAGGGGGCATACCCACAACCAGTGCCTCAAACGGCTAGGAGTTCAGTCCTGGTGTTAGCAGTTGAGTAGGATAGGGGGCATACCCACAACCAGTGTCTCAAACGGCTAGGAGTTCAGTCCTGGTGTTAGCAGTTGAGGAGGATAGGGGCATACCCACAACCAGTGTCTCAAACGGCTAGGAGTTCAGTCCTGGTGTTAGCAGTTGAGGAGGATAGGGGCATACCCACAACCAGTGTCTCAAACGGCTAGGAGTTCAGTCCTGGTGTTAGCAGTTGAGTAGGATAGGGGGCATACCCACAACCAGTGTCTCAAACGGCTAGGAGTTCAGTCCTGGTGTTAGCAGTTGAGTAGGATAGGGGGCATACCCACAACCAGTGCCTCAAACGGCTAGGAGTTCAGTCCTGGTGTTAGCAGTTGAGGAGGATATTGGACGCCAGTCATCTGAAGAGCCGTGTGATGACTCCCTTTGACTCAGTGACTCAGTTTCACAATTGCACTGGGCCTTCTGTGTCCTCTGGTAGTGTTGAACTAGCACTTAGAAGGCTAGGTTTAAAATTGGAGCTATAGAAGGCGATAGAAGAGACCATAACAAAGAAAGAAACTCAAGCAAGAACGTCTACAGCTTGAAAATGAGAGATAAGTCCAAGAGCAGCAGATGAGACAGGAGGAGAGGGTCAGAGAGAAAGAGCTGAGGCAGAAAGAGAAAGGCAGTTCTTCCAAACTTAGGAAGCTAGAGGTGGAAAGAGCTAGGGTAGGATTCGTCAAAGCACCAAGCACTGCACTTGAGAAGAATAACCGCTGTGTCCGAATCCTAGGAAACTAGCTCCCAATTACACACTAGCAGCTGACGTAATCGTATGGATTGATGGCTTTGAGTTGGCATGGGTCATAAAGAACTTAAGTAAGGTGGAGAAAATGTTACTCCACTATTTACATTACAACTTGCATGTAATAAAGTTGTGATGGATTGTATGACAGTAACAGAACCACCTATGAATGCATGAAGGATGCTGTGATTGACATTTTTGGACTAATGCCTAAGACTAAGAGTGCAGAGAAGGTGACGAGTGTGGACTGGGAGACATTTATGCATAACATCCATAAGAGTCTGAGGGCGAATATAGGAAAGAAGGTATCAACTTTTGACAGCTTCTTTAATCGGCTATTAGCTAAACAACTTTGGGGCATTTATCCATTATGGCTGCTTTAGTATCTGGCTGATGACAGATCCCAGATCCAGAGGAACCTGCAGCACGTGCTGTTATCTGAGTATTAATCCAGATAGGTCAGAAGCAGCGAGGTGGTCAGATGGTGAGTACCTTGCAGCAGGTGCAAGTTTCTAAGAGTAACCAAAGTTGTTCCCAGGTGACTCCATAAGGGGAGAAGCTTACATTGAATAGATGTGTTTCAGATGGTCCCATGGCTAGGAATAATGTATGTAGCCAAGGGGCTTCTCAGACCAAATTGAGGATGGGTGTTACAGCTGTGCGGCACCAGGCCACATGAACAGTAGCTGTGCTAGCATGCCTCACACACTGCATGTGATGAGACTACTTTTGGTCAGGTTGACAGAGAGCTGCTCAGAAGTAGGGCTGGCATCTGTAGATGCCTGTGAGGGCATGAGGGATATCAAACCTAAAGTACCTCCCAAGACCCAGGACTCTCTGGAACCTGCATGGGTTTATGGTACCAAGATGGCTGGCATGCAAGACCCTGGTGCTCATCAGATTATTTTTGGTGCATGTATAGTAATCTTGTCCAAGGTTATTCCTGGTGTCTACTGTCATGGCTTCTGGTGACTGGTGCAGGTTTTTATTACCCGTTACCAATGCAGAACTGCCGACCGATGGCTAGACCTAACTGCTCAGTATGGACTGCCTGCTGGATGATGGAGCAGTGCAGGCTGTCACAGGATCACAGGCTATCACCAGAGCCGACTGAGGGACGAGGAAGCCTCCACTCTGAGAGACGGAGTCTCTGGGGAGGTCTAGTGATCTGCTGCAGTCTGAGAAGCTGATCTCTTTGGAGGAGGAGAAGGAGCTGACAGCAGCAGAATTGGTACTAAACCTGGTAGCCTACCAGAATTCCAGGAGGTGCTTGAAGCTGAAGGCCTTGGCATGCCTGAGTTTGAGAAAGCTCAATCAAAATGTCATCCTCTGGGAGAGTTCTGCCAGAATGCCTGTGCACAAACCCAAAGATGGGAAGTTAGAAGCTGGCCTCTGTGTAGTGAGCCCTCTGGTCCAGAATCTGAAGCCGGTAGAAGCTTGCTAGTTACCCTTGATGCACCAGAACATCATTTGCAAGTGTCCCATCAGGATCCTTTGTCTGGATGTGTTTTGGTTAAAAGGACTAAGCAGAGTGTTTTCCTCTCATTTCTGTTGGACTGACGCTTGCCGTGCATATCCTACTTGTCAGTTGAGTGGCAAGTCTGAAGGTCAGACTGGCACACCACCAATACCACTGCCAGTGGTCGTTCCTTCGAAGACTGATTGATAAAGTCACTCCCCTGATCCCCTATGAGATCAGAAAATAAACATATCTTGGTGGGCGTAGAAGTGCAACAAGATATCTAGCTGCAGTTCCATTGCAGAGGACAACTTCCCCGGCGGCAGCCAAAGCTCTGACTGGCATCTTTTTAAGATTTAGATTCCTCAAAGAAGAGCTTTCTGACCATGGAAGAAACTTCATTTGGACCTATTTAAGGCCATTTGGGCAGAGGTTCGTGTAAATCACAATGTTTCCATGTTAAATCACCCAGAAATCAATGAACTGGTTGAAAGCTCCAATAACATTCTCAAGAGCTTGATGGGTCTTTTGAAGCAACCATTGAGAAGAAAGAGGGACGTCCTCCTGCCATACTTTTCACATATCAGGAAGTGCAACAGAAGGGTATGAGTTTGTGCCCTTTTCAACTTTTGTATGGGCAACATTCTCATAACCCCCTCACTTTGTGGAAGGACAGCTAAGAATGAAACCCAACGTCCTCCACAAATGACATAGTAGATTACACTCTTGGCCTTTGCGCAAGATTGCACTCCTGATACACAAAGTCGTAAGGAACTTTCAGGCAAACCAGGAGCTACTGATGAAATTGTATGACTGGAAAAAGAAACTGATTGTGTACTAGGTACAACAATTGGACCCTTATTTATTTTTTAGGTGGTTTAAAATGAGCTTATTGTCATCTCATGATAGAGTTGCAGTCTTGAGTCATACAAACAAGGACAAAAATGTGGGTGTGGATGATAACCAGACCATAAACGTTCATACAGGTGGGTTGGGCATCACTCCAACATCCTTTGATCATAGCCCCTAAGCAGACAATGAGTCTTTCTTTGAAAGTGTGTTTTTCAGATGTTTTATGAGTTGTCTGTAGTTACATTTAGCTTGTAGTTTTCAGTCCAAGGCTTGTCACTCTTTTGTGCCTATGTCTTCAAAGGCTTATGACAGTTGAAGGGGCATATGTGATGATACTGTCAGTAGGTTCCTAGTGGGGATGTGGTGTTGTGACAGCTTTTGCAAGTAGGCCTTAAGGATTATGCAGAGTGCCTTGAATTCAATACTGGCACCCACCTGAGCACTTTTAGAGCCGCAAAGATATTTGTGTAGAGGCAAACCTTAGCAGCTTGGTTTGGAGTCTTTTGAGCCTCTTGCTCGAGCACTTTGACAGCCCTGTATAAATCAGATTATAGCATCCTATCTATCTCAAAACAAGGCATCTTGCAAGTTCAGATCAGTGAGATGTTTGCATGAGAGAGAGGACTGTATAAAGTAAGGAGAGTTGCATGTTTTCCCTCCTCTCTCTAAGGTGACGATTTAAGGAGTGAAAGACAGCCTTGAGTCAAAGATGAGTGGCAGGTTTCTTGCCTTCTAAGTGGTTAGAGGAGCAGGACCTAGGCTAGAAGGCCACTGAGATGGTAGCGATGTGGTGTCTTGTCTTACTAGGATTAGGGTTTCTGCTTCCGCACCGTCTTAAGCCAAAAATATTTGTTTTGTCCACTGTTATATGCCATCTAGGCACTCAGTGATGGTATAATGGCCCTCCAAATTGTCTGGATTGTTCTCCAGGAAGGTGTAGATCTGTGCGCCATCAGCATACGCCTGGAAGTGAATCAATTAATCAGGGATTTATAGAGCGCAGCAAATTACCCGGGAGGGTCTCAAGGAGCTGGAGTAGCTTACTGCTTTGTGGTGATGTGTACATTTGAACAGCTAGGTCTTGAGTCCTTTCCTGAAATCCAGGCGCAGTTGGGGCAGTCCAGAGGTGCAGGGGAAGGTCGTTCCAAGCTTTGGCCACCAGGTGTGGGAAGGAGCGTCCTCCGCTGTTGACTCAGCAGATCCGGAGGGTGCCTGCGAGGAAGAGGGAGGCGGATTGTAGGAGTCTGGTTGGTTGGTGGAAGGTCATGCGTTTGTTGATGTATGCAGGTCCATCGTTGTGTGGGGCTTCGTATATGTGGGTCAGCATCTTGAACTGGCATCTCTTCTGGATCGGGAGCCAGTGTAGCTTCTTGAGATGCAGTGTGATGTGGGTCCGCCTGGTGAGGTCGAGTCTTGCCGCTCAGTTTAGTATTGTCCGTAGTCTCTTCAGGAGGCTGAATGTAGCCCAGATAAGGGCAACATTTGAACAGAATCAGAAAAAGATGGTGGAGCCTCGTGCACCACTGCAGAGACATCTACAAGTATGGACTCTGGAGAAACATGATCACTTGCCGAGTAGGACCATAAAATATTGAACCCGTTCATTTTAGAGTGATACTCAATCTGTCGCACAGTCTGGACAGCAATAGGTTATGATTGCCTGTGGCATATGGTGCGATACATCAAGGAGGCTCAGTGCTACATGATGGACCTCATCAAGCGTGACGAGGAGCTCCTCTCTGCTGGGAGCCAGGGCTGTGTCTGTTGCTCGAATATGAATTTACCTTGAAAAAACAAAAGACAAGAGGCGTTTGACAAAACAGTAACAGTTGGTTTAATCAAACACTTCGGCCGGGAGAACAGTTACAGAAACGGGGTCTGAAGACTGTCTCAAAGTACAATCGATCTGAACAAGGTTTTATACATTTCTTTGGGTTTCATAAAATGTTTCAGTTGATCCTTTTTTGGTAAAGAATGCGGGCCTTGTCTTTGGAGTCATAAATATGGCCCCTAATAACACGTGCAGGTGGCCTCAACCATGCGTGGACACAATGTGGGCCAGTGGGCAACGTGTCCAGATGTCCGGCATGAGGGGCGCATGATCACTGCATGGTCTGTGTGTGCAGTGTCCTGATTGGCTGTGTGTTCCTAACTTAGTGTGGCATCTGACTTCATGATGTTTTGGGAATGCGTGCACCCCTCTGGCCATGTGTGCTTTATTGGGGCCAATCTCCCTGGACCATTGTGGTGTCGCTGCGCCTATCTGTGGGATGGATCTGAGTTTCCTGTTCGCTCGTTTGTCTGCCGGCTACGTGCCACTCCACCTGTGACCTGTCAATCAGTAACCTCAGGCCTAGGTCTCAGAGCCTGCCTGACCACGTATTTGTGAGTCGGGTTGATGGGGAGTTTATGACGGGCGAATTCGATAATGATGATGCGATCTCGTTCTTATACATAAATGTATCATTGTGCACATCGACATTGACTTTTCCAATATTAATAGATGGACACCTGATTGGAGGTCATTTTACTGCTGGGTTTGTTTTATGTGTTCTTGCCTCTATTTTCAGACTCTTGCAGGGTTGTAGTAATAACCAATTGGTTGAAAGTTGGCCTGAAACTTGTGAGTATGCAGTGACTTGCTTTAGGGGTGGAGATCTTTTTCCATGCTGCAGTTGGTTTGAGACTCCGGCCGGTATAAGCGAGGAGTTTATCAGAAAGTTCATGTCGGGTGACGATGTAGGACAAGCATGTTTCTGGCAGGATGCATGCTGAGGTTCCTATGACAGATTACATGCTTTGATCTTAGAGGCTAATTTGGCTATTTCCTTTTCAGTGAGTAGGTTTAAAGTGGGAACAGACAAGTGTTATGAGATAAGGTGGACGGCCGGATAGCTACCGGTAGTGTGCCGCCAAGGGCGCCGAGAGATCCCTGTGGGGATGATTCGTTGCGCAGTACAAATCCTAATAAATAAAAAATAGAGAGGGGACTGAGGTTTGTTTAGGATTGACTCTCGGATCTTTATTTTGCGTCAAATAATTGTAGTAGGTCTTCACAGTGTTGTGGTGATGAGCATGGATTGTTTTGTAAGACTTCTGGGTTTTTCAGTTCGTTAGAGATATTGAAAACTTCTCTGGGTTGGTTGGCAGCCTCATGAAGGCCTTTGGCAGGTCGGATTTCTTTCTCTCCAGATGGATTTATGATAACCTTCTACATGTCTTGTCTGTCTGACGCTTTGTAAGCTTTGGACTGGGCATACATTATTGCTGACCAAGGGAGCAGATATTGTTTTCTAGAACAGATTGTTTGCAGAGATCCATTTGTTGGATGCTCTGGGTCCGTAGTTGTTTTTCCCCATTTTTTGAGGTGGCGGCTTCACGACAGGGGTGATGTTGTGGTTTACTATCCCTACCTGTCATTCTCAAACAGCGTGTTGTGATGAAAGGGAATTTGCCACTTTATATCATTAATTGAACTCTGCTGTGATGAGATTTTTGAGAAATGAAGTGGTGGTCAGTCTTGGCTTGATCATATAATCCTGCCACCCTCATGTCCAGAGGCTCTAGAGGGGAAGCTTGCTGGACTCTTCACTGTTGTGGAAGAGGCCACTGAAGCAAATTACCTGACTGACCTGGGTAAAGGCCATGAGCCCCACAGGGTATATGAAGATTACAGGCTTGAGAGTAACACCATCCTGTGAGAAATGGTTGCAATCTTAGTAGTTGGTGGAACAGATGAGGAGGAAAGGTAGCCCCTACCCAGCTTTCTTTGCGGCTATCCCAAGGATGCGTGCATTGCGGGAGTTAATCTCCCTCCAGATGTGACACCTTCACAGCAAAATGAGTGCAAAGCTCTACTGAGGCCATTGTCAGACTTGTTCTTGGTGACCCAAGGTGCAATGCGCACGCATACCATCCACACTTTGAGTCACATCTACAGGATGTGACCCAAGGTACATTGTGCAACATCTGCAGGATGTGACCCAAGGTACATTGTGCAACATCTACAGGATGTGACCCAAGGTGCAGCACACACACATACCAAACACACTTTGAGTCTCATCTACAGGATGTGACCCAAGGTACATTGTGCAACATCTGCATGATGTGACCCAAGGTACATTGTGCAACATCTACAGGATGTGACCCAAGGTGCAGCACACACGCATACCATCCACACTTTGAGTCGCATCTACAGGATGTGACCCAAGGTACATTGTGAAACATCTACAGGATGTGACCCAAGGTGCAGCACACACACATACCATCCACACTTTGAGTCGCATCTACAGGATGTGACCCAAGGTGCAGCACACACGCATACCATCCACACTTTGAGTCACATCTACAGGATGTGACCCAAGGTGCAGCACACACGCATACCATCCACACTTTGAGTCTCATCTACAGGATGTGAGACAAGGTGCAAAGCTGCATCAAGGCCGAAGTAGCCAAGATGCTGGATCTTGCCATGATTCATAAGCCTGTAGTCGATGGGCAGCTCAGAGTTGTCAGTGCCTAAGCACACCTCCTGGACTTGAGATTTTCATGGACTACCATGGTCTCAATGAGTACACCAAGACCTTAGTCAGAGAAGCTTGTGAATAAGTCAGGTGCTGCAAATAATTTAAATATTTAGCACGTTTGATTTGGCCTGTGGCTACAGAAAGTGTGTGCTTACACTCTGGAACAAAAGAAAAGAATTACTTTTGGAACATCATTGGGACTTTACCAGGTCTGGGTTATGCTGTCTGGACAGAAGAATGCCTTGCGACCTTCAAGTGCTTGAGAATGTCGGCCTCGCTGGGCTGCAGGATTTCTGTGTCACCTACTTAGATGACATCGCAGTGGTCATCACTGGCTGGCACGTAAACCACCTGAGCAGGGTGCTTCAGACACTATAGGGTGCAGAGCTCACCATCAAGTGTCAGATGGTCCCGATCTTGGTGGTTTACCTTGTGCTTTTGGGGAGGTTGCCTGGACCTAGATCCAAAAAATGGGTCTATCAAGAACTCGTGGAGTATTACGTGAATTTTGGATTGTATTTGCTCCATTGACAGTCGTGACTTCCAAGAAGCTGACCAAACACGTCATTTGGACTGTGAAATGTCAAGATGTCTTTGACAGGCCCAGAACACCCCTGTACTTCTAGATCCTGG
Source organism: Calotriton arnoldi (assembly GCA_963921515.1). Lineage (NCBI taxonomy): Eukaryota > Metazoa > Chordata > Amphibia > Caudata > Salamandridae > Calotriton > Calotriton arnoldi. The sequence continues at coordinate 2,032,116 of CAWUFW010001592.1, forward strand.
CTACGTTAGGCAGTTAGAGGGCTGATGGATGTTTATGACATGGATTCCATTTTTGTAAATGTAAAGTGGCTAGGTCCCCTAGGCAACCTGGACATAACATGCACAACACTGTTTGATATACATCATGTTAACCAAAATATTCAAAATTAGAACGTTCTTTCAAAGAAATTTACTTTCATCTTTCAATATTTTTATCATTGCTTAAGTTTGCATTTTTTCAAACCAAAATTCAGTTTACATACAGAAATTTACAATTGTCACAAAACAATTTTTAAAAAACAAACAATAATGCCCAATGCATTTCGAGACTCAATGGTCTCTTCGTCAGGGGCAAACCTGTTAGTGAAAAAGGAAAACAAATCAGTTGATGTGCTACGAAAAGGAATATCTCTTACTAGTGTATGTAACTAGTGAGACTTAATGTCTATCTGTCGACAACACACCCAAGGTGATACCCATCTATGGCATGCTACACAAACATACTTTCATCCAATGAAAAGGTCTCAATAAACCGTCAGCGACCTTAATAACGCAAAAATGACACACAATTAGCAGGTCTGTTTCAAGACACAACATTGCATCCGTATGTGGAAACTCAAGTCAAATGAAGTACCTGTAGTTAGCCAAATGGACCAACTGACTCTTCAAAGGCCGTTACAGTGTGAGAACACCTCTGCAGTGCTACAATTAATAAAAAATGCCGACATTTAGGTCACTCTCAACGCCTTTAAAAGGTTAAACATCATGCGTGGACTGGTGGTAATCAAATAATCATAACTTAATAAAGGCACGCCAAAGATCTTTTCACCGTGTCACGGTCCGATAATGAGGATCAAAGCGGGGGGTTGATCTAAAAGCTGAAATGACATATGTACATATGTCCCGTTATACTGGCTCCAAAAGCGAGAGTCATGGATATGTCAACAAGCGCTCACCAAAGTGAGTAACTCACCTTAAATACAAACGACTGTCGTTATACCTCGAGACAACCACTAGATCTAGTAGGGAAAACAATCCACTGCCTAAAACAATAAAAATATAAAAATTACCAGAACATGAAGATACTCAAACGCTTACTGATAAAGACAGCCGAAATAGATCCATCGCTCCGCTTACCTCTACATTAAATTAGTGACCTCTCTCCGTGACACCGGAGTATGAAATGCCCAAACTCTGCCCAGTCACCTTATAGCCGGAAAAAACGCGCGAGTGTACAAAACCGGAAGTATTCAGTCTCTAACCCGCGATAGTTGCCCGGCAGTAGTCACGAAAATACACGCCATCTTAGAAAGTGCAAAACCTCTAGCTTGCATGAATGTGCTGTTTATCAACGCGGAAAGACTCAATGAGCAGAGGGAGGTTTAAAAAGCACAAGGAGGTTAAAAATATCACCAAGTTACAGGTGTAATTCAACTATTATTTGCCAACTGCTGAACTCCGGTCACTCTTATGTCGTAACGATCGGTGGATGCCATCTTGGAATGGTGATGCTAATGGTCATGATTCTCTAGCTGACGTGTGTAACCCATTAATCGACTATCAACGCGGAAAGACTCAATGAATACAATGAGGTTTAAAATATCACCGAGTTACACATGTAGATCAATTAATAGTTACTAGCTGCGGAACGCCGATCAATCTAAAATCGTAACAGTCGGTAGATGCCATCTTGGAATGATGTTGCTAATGGTTGTGTGTACATACAAATTTGGTTTGCAGGTGGTTATAAAATGGAATGTCGACTTTACAACATATAAACATTCAAAACACAAATATATTAAAGAACAGCAGTCATATTATATCAAATTTTTGTGTAATCATTTTGACCTCTCAAATTGTTCCCCTTGTGTGAATGCATATCTGGAATTATATCCCTATAATGTGCTCGAAATATGTATCGCTTGTGAAAGTGTGATTAAAGAAAACAAGCCATCTCAAATCTGTCATTAAGCCCGTTGGGTATTAAGGTGTTAAGCCTTTTTATCCAAAAAGTCTCTCTTTGTAAAAGCTTTCTGGAGTTGTCCGTATTATCTTGTAAAGACACTTGTTCAATGATTTGAAACTTCAGGTGCGCAATAGTGTGTCGGCTCTGTTCCCAATGTATCGCTAGACTGGAGTTAGGATTTTTATGTCTAATCTTGCTTTTATGTTCTGTCAATCGCACTTTCATCTTCCTTTGGGTTTTCCCAATATAAAGTAATCCACAGGGACATTTAATGGAATACACCACATTTTGAGAATTGCAGTCTGTGATACCGGTTAATCTTATTTGTTCCCCTGTTCTAGGATGTGATAATATATCTCCTGGTATAACATTGTTGCAGTGTATGCAATTCCAGCTTTTTTTTGTGCCTGCTTTACCCATTGGTAACTTCATCCTCTTCTTAGTTGAGAGAAACTCTTTGAGGTTGAGTGCTCTTGAATAAGCAAAGAGAGGTTTGTCTTGAAATAAACCATTGAAATCTGTTTCCGATTCTAATAATTCCCAACGTTTACAAATGCTTTTTTAATCTCTCTTGAGACTGTTGAAAACTTAGAAACAAAAACTGTCCGACTGGATGTTTTTTTATTTTTTTGGAAGTAGTTCTTCTCTTGAGGCTTTCAATGCACACTCCATGTGTTTATTCAACAATTCTTCAGGATAACCTCTTGCCATGTAATTCATTTTTTGTGCGGTGAGGGTCTCCGTGCATGTAGTAATTTCGGAAGATATCCGTCTGGTTCTAAGGAATTGAGATACTGGTAAATTCCGTATGAGTGATGGTGGATGAAAACTTTCAAACAACAACAAGTTGTTACCCATACATTGCGTCTGCCCTGATCCTTGTCGCTTGTACAGTCATTATCCATACACAGTGTCTGCCCTAAGCTTCAGCGCTTGTACTGCGTATTACCCATACACAGTGTCTCTCCTAAGCTTCAACTCGTGTACTGTGTATTACCCATACAGAGTGTCTCTCCTAAGCTTCAACCCTTGTACTGTGTATTACCCATACACAGTGTCTCTCCTAAGCTTCAACCCTTGTACTGTGTATTACCCATACACAGTGTCTCTCCTAAGCTTCAACCCTTGTACTGTGTATTACCCATACCCATACACAGTGTCTCTCCTAAGCTTCAACCCTTGTACTGTGTATTATCCATACACAGTGTCTCTCCTAAGCTTCAACCCTTGTACTGTGTATTACCCATACACAGAGTCTGTCCTGAGCTTCAGCGCTTGTACTGTGTATTACCCATACACAGTGTCTCTCCTAAGCTTCAACCCTTGTACTGTGTATTATCCGTACACTGAGCTTGTCCTGAGCTTCAGTGCTTGTACTGTGTATTACCAATACACAGTGTCTGTGCTAAGCTTCAGCCCTTGTGCTGTGTATTACCCATACACGATGTGTGTCCTAAGTTTCAACGCATGTACTGTGTATTACCCATAAACGGTGTATGTCCTAAGCTTATTATTATTATTGAACAAGTTACTTACCTTCGGTAACGATGTATCTGGTATTGTGTGGGCAGGCTTTTATCCTCCAGCTGGCCACGTTAAGGGCTCTGCTGGCCAAGTGCCAGTGGTTAGGTCTCTGGTAGAGACGTGTTAGTTGTAGATTCCTTACCTTAGAATTTCCCCAGGCGGCAGTCTGCATCCGGAGATTTTTTCTTCAGCAGCACCCCTGGGCGTCGTTAGGCAGCATCGGTCAGCTCCACGTTTGTCGTCAGCACCGGGATGACTTCACGGGACCTACATAGACGCCACCCATGCGTGCTGATGTCAGTTCTTAACACGACTTTCCACGTCAGAAGCGCAGAGCCATGAAAGATACTGACCACTGGTGCGTCAAAACTAGGGCCCTGTAGGGGAGTCCCTATCCCTAGAAATCAGTTCGCAGAGCGGGGAGGATGGGCGAGGCAGTAAGGAATCTACAACTAACATATGTCTCTACCAGATACATAGCCTCATGGTTTCTTTCCAGGTCTGGTGCAGCGTAAACACTTATTAACACACAAACACTCCCTCCCCATCCTCGACGACTGGCTGTTGAAAGTGAGCTCACCCCAGGCTGTCGTCTCCCACCTCCAGTCTACGGTGGACCTCTTGCATTCAGACAGTCGTCGAGATAGGGGAAGCCTGGAACCCCTGATCTGCGCAGATGAGCTGCGACCACCGCCATCACCTTTGTGTACACCAGAGGGGCACTGGTAAGGCCAAAGGGGAGCACGGTGAACTGAAACTGCTCGTGTCCCGAAGGTAACATCTGTAGGCCGGCAAAACGGGGATATGAAAGTAAGCATCCTGCAAGTCCAACGCCACCAGCCAGTCTCCTGGGTCGAGTGCAGACAGAACTTGGGCTAGGGTGAGCATTTTGAACTTCTTTTTCGGAGGAAGAAGTTGAGTGCCCGGAGATCTAAGATAGGACGCAGGCCTTTGTCCTTCTTGGGTACCAAAAGTAGCGGGAATAACAACCACGACCTACTTCTGGCACAGGGATCCTCTCTAAAGCACCCTAGGCCAAGAGAGCCAATACTTCCTGGCGGAGAAGTGCCAAATGATCCCCCGTCATGTGATCGTAAGAAGGTGGCATGGAGCGAGGGGTAGTCTCGAAGGGGAGGGAGTAGCCCCTTCGGACTATTAGCAGAACCCACCTGTCCGACGTGATGGATTGCCAGTGGAGGAGGTGATGGCGGATCCTGCCTCCAACTGGCCGTTGATGGGCCTGAAACGTCGGACTAGGAAGGTTTGGAGGCTGTGGCAGGGGGAAGGGTGGACAGGCCTGCCCTCTGGCTCCCTGCCCCACGAGCACACTGGGTCCCACACGGCCACACAGAAGTTGAACAGTTTGCGCAACTCTGTGGCTGGGCTGGACAGGACGTGGCTGGGCAACCCTTCCGTAGCCACGAAAGGGACGAAAGGCAGACTGAGATGGACGTGAGGTAGCCGTGAGGCCCAAGGATCTGTCCGTAGCTCGAGAATCCTTGAAGTGCTCAAGCTCTGAGTCTGCCTTGTCGCTGAAAAGGCGAGTGCCATCAAAGGGCATGTCCATCCAAGAACACTGGACTTTCCCTGAGAAGCCAGAAGTGTCAGAAGGTACCTTGCAGAAATTCTACAAGAGCTGAAGCAAACTCCCAATGCCTCCTCACTACTGCCCAAACTCATAGCTATATCTTGTTAACATATGGCAACAGCAAGGGTGAAAGGGGAAGTGGAGAAAAAAACAAGAGAGACTGCCTTGTAGAGGACGATTCACTACTCCTCGCTAGTTCTCTTCTTTAAATGGTCTTCTGAGTACCTGCTATGGTGTAGCTGTAGTTTTAAGAGATAAACATAAACATACTTTACATTCTTTAATAGCAGTCCCCAATTTGGTAATAACTAATTACAAGATCTTTTACCCAGATATCACAAGGCGAGAGCCCCTCTCTTTTAGTTGAGTCTGTACTGTGGAATGACACTCAGTAGTTCACGTCAATAGTCTTTTCTTTTGTTTTAAAGAATAGAACTGATCACTCTGTTAAAAGTCTTGTTTGGATCCTATTAAATCTCTATGACAGACTCTGGAAGAGTTCTTTAATTGTAATCCATTAGAAGAGGATTTATAACTGTACAGTGTGTTACTTCTTGTTGTTGAGATAGATATATATATATATATATATATATTCACAGCTCCAGATCGCACCAACACGGTGCACTCACGGACGGGTGCTCGTACGGGGGTGCACCCGTTATTTATCGAAGAAGGCGTCTGCCGAAACGCGTCTGTGTGACCAGGAGACCGTTTAATAAAGTTACGGTACTTATCCCCGTGAGTGCTTTGCCTTATTCTGGGTACGATTACCCAAGAGGAGAGGAGAGGAGCGAAGATATATTATCTACTGGCGGTCGCCAGTAGATAGTTATAGTTACAACCTATTATCCATAGGAAATCCGCGACATTCTATTTGAAATAACGTTGGCGCCGGTTGACGAATCTTCGTGAAAGTTTCCAACTTGTTGGGGCGCTCCGCTCCGCTCCTACCCTGAAAGTCTCGGGGTGATACGTCAAGCGGGGGCCGAGAAAAAAGGGGGGTCCCAAAACGCGTTTTCCCCATTCATTTTTCCATAGGAACCTTTAGTCGCAGCTACAGCCCGAACTGCTGAACGGAATTACACCAAATTTGGCAAAGAGGTAGCCCTTGGTTCAGACTGGTGCCTTTTGCTTAAATGGTGTAAATCCGTTCAGTAGTTCCTGAGAAATTCACAATTAAAATCACATATATATCTATGGGCGCGTCGGATCCGCGTACCCTCCCGATCACGAGCTGCATGCTAATTGGCTGTCAACACTCCAAATCAAGAAGTGTTGGCAGCCATTTTGTCCCTCGGTAGAACCGAGGGACAGAAACAAGTGCGCAAAGCGCAAAAGGGGGCAGGGTAGAAACACCCTGACCCCCTAGGTCTGCTCAGGGGTCCCACAAGGACCCCCTGGGCAGAAAAAGATTTTTTTAAATCGGCGGGATGCGCTTAGGGTGCGCGGATCCCGCCGAGAAAAAAAAGAAACAAGTGCGCAAAACGCACAAAGGGGGCAGGGTAGAAACACCCTAACCCCTAGGCCTGCTCAGGGGGTCCCACAAGGACCCCCTGGGCAAAAAAAGCATTTAAAAAAAAAAAAATCGGCAGGATGCGCTCAGGGTGCGCGAATCCTGCCGAAAAAAAATCGAAGCGGGTCTCCCGCGCTTCGATGCTAACTGGCCCCGGGTGGCCCAAGTCCCGGGGCATGGTGGGGGGGGATAATTTAATGTGTGGGGGCCTCAAAGGGCCCCCAAGCCCCGGGGCCCGCCACCCCCCTGGGGCTTTTAAAAAAAAATAGTGCGGGAGGGCTCTGAGCCCTCCCGCAGCCCCGGGGATCACCACCTCCCCGGGGCTTTTTTTAAATTAAAAATAAAACCAGTGTGGGGGGCTCCAGCCCCCCACACGCCCCAGGGACCGCCACCTCCCCGGGGCACTAAACATTTTAATATGGGGGTCCGTTACGGACCCCAGAGCCCCGGGGACCACCACCTCCCCGGGGCTGTGTACTGAATGGGAGGGGGCCGCGCGGCCCCCCTCCTGGAGCCCTTGATGGCCCTGGGGACCACCACCCCCAGGGCCGGCTCCTGCAGTGTCCCGGGGTGCCTACCCCCGGGACACTGTAGTTTGCTATGGCAGGACGGGAGCCTCGCGGCTCCGTCCTGCCATAGCAAACTGCTTTGGATATTGGAAGAGAGAGCAGGGAAACCTGCTCTCTCTTCCAATATCCAAAGCGATTGCTTTTCCACATGGGGAGCTGCATGTCAGCTGCTCCCCATGTGGAACAGCAATGCCGGCTCCCAAGGGACGTGGGAGCCGGCGGGACTGTGGGGGATTGGGGACCCCCACAGTCCCCCAACGGAGAGGGCCAGCCCCGGGGGATGGGGTCCCCGGGGCAAGTAGTGGCTCGGGATGGGGGCCACGCGGCCCCCTCTCCAAAAAAGAGAAAAAAATGGAAAAAAAAATGGAAAGGCCGGCCCCGGGGATGGGGTCCCCGGGGCCTTAAAATGGCCAGAGGAGGGGGGCCACGCTGCCCCCTCAAAATAATAAATATAGAGGCCATGCCACGGGGGATGGGTTCCCGGGGCCAATACAGGCCCAGGGAAGGGGGGCTACGCGGCCCCCTTCCCGTTTTTTTTTTTCTTTGTAATTTAAAAAAGGGGTAAGGCCCTGGGGGATGGGGTCCCCAGGGCCCAAAAAGAGAAAAAAGGAAGGGGGCCACACAGCCCCCTTCAGGGACAAAAAAACGATCGGGCCCGCAGGCCCCGCCCCTTCCTTCACCACTCTGCAAACGCGCCCCTGGCGCGTTTGCAGAGGGGAACAAATTCCCCTTGAATACTGGGGGTCCCTGGGGGCCAACTAGCCCACCAGGAACCTCCAATATGCGCCAGGGGCTGCGTTGCAGAGACGTGTAGAGAGGCCACACCCCTTTTACACCTCTCTGCAACGCAGCTCTGTGGCGCTTTTGGAGGTATATGGTGGGCTAGTTGGACTCCGGGGACCCTCAGGATTCAAGGGGACTTAATCCCCAACTTAAAACGCGCCACGGGCGCGTTTGCACAGTGGTGAAGGGAGGGGGTGGGGCTTCAGGTGACATGTGTGCAAACAGGCCCCGTGGCGCGTTTTAAGATGGGGAATTAAATCCCTTCAATCCTGAGGGTCCCTGGGGGCCAACTAGCCCAACAGGTACATCCAGAAAGCGCCACAGAGCTGCGTTGCAGAGAGGTGTAAAAGGGGTGTGGCCTCTCTACACGTCTCTGCAACGCAGCCCTCTGGCGCATATTGGAGGTTCCTGGTGGGCTAGTTGGCCCCTAGGGACCCTCAGGATTCAAGGAGACTTAATCCCCCAACTTAAAACGCGCCACGGGGCGCGTTTGCACAGATGTCACCTCAGGCCCCGCCCCCTCCCTTCACCATTGTGCAAATATTCCTCTAAAATCAGCCGAAATACGAATTCCGATTTACTCACCTGTTATCAGGAGAGACCTCAGTGCTGCATCTTTCAGCCCAGTACTGGTCCTGAAAAGTAATTTTAACCGTACTTACCGGTAACTTGAATTTCCTTCATAGGCTAACATTGACTGGTTTCACTTGGAAATTCTTCTAAGTGTGGAGTTTTGGAACTTTAAAATATTCCTCTAAAATCAGCCGAAATACGAATTCCGATTTACTCACCTGTTATCAGGAGAGACCTCAGTGCTGCATCTTTCAGCCCAGTACTGATCCTCAAAAGTAATTTTAACCGTACTTACTAGTAACTTGAATTTCCTTCCATAGGATATCATTGCCTGCTTTTTGCTGAAAATGTTTCTAAGTGTTGATTTTTGAAACATACAAATATTCCTCTAAAATCAGCCGAAATCCGAATTCTGATTTACTCACCTGTTATCAGGAGAGACCTCAGTGCTGCATCTTTCAGCCCAGTACTGATCCTTAAAAGTAATTTTAACCGTACTTACCAGTAACTTGAATTTCCTTCCATAGGCTAACATTGACTGGTTTCACTTGGAAATTCTTCTAAGTGTGGAGTTTTGGAACTTTAAAATATTCCTCTAAAATCAGCCGAAATACGAATTCCGATTTACTCACCTGTTATCAGGAGAGACCTCAGTGCTGCATCTTTCAGCCCAGTACTGATCCTCAAAAGTAATTTTAACCGTACTTACCGGTAACTTGAATTTCCTTCATAGGCTAAGATTGACTGGTTTTCAGCAAAAAAGTTTCAAAGTGTTGATTTTCACAAACTACAAATATTCCTTAAAAATCGCCTGTATGACTTAAACGCATTTTTTCAACTGTTTACAGGAGATGCACCAGTGCTGGATCCAGGATCCAACACTGAGTAAGAAAAAGTAACGATAACAGTTTTTACCTGCTAAGTGAATTTCCTTCCATAGGATAACATTGGTGATTCTATGAGAAAAGTTTCTAAGTGTCAACTTTTAAAATACAATAATATTCCTTAAAAATCACGACTGTAACCAAAACGCTTTTACTCAACTGTTTACAGGAGATGTACCAGGACTGAATCTAGGATCCAGTCCTGTGGTTACAAAAGTAATCCATAAAGTAACTAATTGCATTTAACTAGAAATTCACATTGAGCTGAATGTTGCATTGTGTTTGAAAATGTGTTGCCCATTGCAACAACTGTAACTACTGTACTTAAAAGTCTATTGCCTATCTGCAAAGTATTTAAACTAAAGTAATTCATTCTGAGAAAGTATTTTTTGTAATGTAATGTATAATGTAATTACAATGTCATTTAAAAAATAAAATATGTAAAAAAAATTGTTTCTAAAAATGTAGTAAATCAGTATGAAAAAAATTAATATAACAATTAATACATTTAAAAATTGTCATTTACAAAACCTTTGAAATTCACTGAAAAAACCGTAGGTTTCAGGCACGTTATAGTTAGAAATTAGCATTTAAAAAACCTTTGAAATTCACTGAAAAAACCATAGGTTTCAGACACGTTATAGTTACAAATTAGCATTTAAAAAACCTTTGAAATTCACTGAAAAAACCATAGGTCTCAGACACGTTATAGTTACAAATTAGCATTTAAAAAACCTTTGAAATTCACTGAAAAAACCATAGGTTTTAGGGACAGTTATAGTTACTTGGACATTGCACTCATACAAAACCCGTGAAATTCCCCCGTTATAGTTAGTTCAGCTAACTATAACTCGCGCCCACAATGCACTGCTGATGACGTCACATATTACATCACTCATGACATGGTCAGTGACATCACTGATGACATCACTGATGACATCTCAAATGACATCACTGATGACATCATCCACGTGATAATCTGATGCACCTCCTCACACCCTAATATAACCTTTGATACACCCACTCTAAATTACAGACTGCCATTCGCAAAACCATAGATACTCCAACACCAATAACTACATACCCACTCACTGATTCTTAGGTCTACACACACACATCCACTCACTCACCCGTACAGTCACTCATACTTACGGTCACTCAGTACAGGACTATCATATGCACTCTTACTCCTATATAGACACTCAAACAACGCCACTCATCCATAGAGATACTCACACACCTAGTCAGTCATGCAAATAATTAAACACACTGCCATTTACTCACCTATACAGTTATACACACACCAGCTCACTTACTCATACAAATACTAGCACATTCTTACGCTCTTATACAATCACAGATACAAGCACACACTCATCCATACAGCCACTATCACAATCACTCACTCTCGCTTATAGCTATTTATATACTCCAACACACATATATACTGCCTTTCACATATGTAGTTACTCACACATGTACCACTGGGACATACATTCACTCACTAACACACTCTTACACACACTTACCCACCCATACAGTCTATCACAGATGCACTCTTGAAACCATCCACCCAGTGAATCACCCACTCACACATCTATGCACAGAGTTGCACACACCCCTCCCACACAAACACTCAGGCACCCATACAGATACTCAGACAAGCATTCAATAACTCATATAGACACTCATGTAGCTATTCACAAACACATGCAGCCACTTACACAGCAACAGACAGACGGATACAGACATTCACCCAGTTTAGTCACTAACCCATGCATTCAGTAAGATACGTTAAATCACTCACTTATAGAGTCAGTCACGCACCTACTAAATCATCCATACAGACACTTACACACCCACTCATTCTTCAATACGTCTTTTCCTATATATATTAAAAATATTGAAACTTTACAGAAACACACAGTCACTGGATGATGTCATCAGTGATGTCATTTGAGATGTCATCAGTGATGTCATCAGTGATGTCACTGACCATGTCATGAGTGATGTAATATGTGACGTCATCAGCAGTGCATTGCGGGGCGCGAGTTATAGTTAGCTGAACTAACTTTAACGGGGAATTTCACGGGTTTTGTACGAGTGCAATGTCCAAGTAACTATAACTGTCCCTAAAACCTATGGTTTTTTCAGTGAATATATATATATATATATATACCTATCACTTTACAAGTCTTCACTTTTGACCTTTTTCTCCATCAATTGGTTTTCCTTTCAAATTGCACGACTTCTCTCTAAACCTTTACTTTTAACTTCGCAGATAAGATTAGAAAGGAATGATCTTACCCAAGACTTGTACTCAGCTGCACTGAGCATGTGCAGGAAATATTCACTATCGTTGCTATTCTGTGCATGTGCGGGGAATTAACGCTACTTGTCACTGCACTGAGCATGAGCAGAAAAGGATCACTTCACTTCTTGCCGCTACGCTGCAGAATCGAGAACTGAAGAGATTGACGTCTTTGTCCTGGTCTTGTACCGACGTTATTTCTTTCTTCTGATTGCCCAGAAAATCTCATTATGAAACAGACTTGCGAGCTTCACTCGCCCAAACGAACACGGAAATCTGTGCGCACTGTACACATGCAGATATAGAAACACTCTTTCTCTGCAGTTCCTTAAACTTGATTTCTGAGAGAAAGCCCGGAGTAGAGACACTGCCGGTCTCTGTCAGTTTACAGTTGAACTGCACAGCTCTTCTCTCGAGCGTGCACGTCCAAGCCTACAATGCTCACTCATGCTGAAAAAACTAGACCGCTTACCTCCAGTCTTGGAACCACATCCAGGAAGAGTCTGATATGTATACAAACATTGCCTCAAAGTGATTATGGATGATGACTGAATCCTTTTCCAACGCTGGTACTTCAGCGCCTTCAAGTAGTTGACATTCCTTTTAGATTTGCTGTCTTTCCTAGCAACTAAATTAATAGAATTCCTGACAAGAAGTCCTCAACCAGGCATAGCGTCTAACAGCTACCAATGTGGCAATCGTCCTGCCCAGTGAGTCGATGGTATCCTGTCCACATCGTATGATGAATTTGGTACGTCCCTCCTGTCTGCCACTGCTTGAGAGAGAACGGCCCGGGCCTCCTCCGGACACTGAGGCAGCACCTGCGTGACTGTATCCCAGATAGTATGAGAGTAGCGGCCCAAGAGGCATGCGGTATTCACCGACCGCAATGCCAAGCTGGGGGAAGATAACATTTTCTTCCCAAGCTGGTCCAGATTCTTGGATTCCCTATCTGGGGGAGCTGAAGGGAATTCGCCTTTTGATGAAGCGGCTTGGACTACCAAGCTCTCAGGGGAGGGGTGTTTGGTCAGGAACGCTGGGTTGCCTGGAGCGGAGCAATGGCGGCCGACAATCGTCCTATCCACAGGAGCTCCTGTGCTGGGCTTGGACCAAGTGCCCAGGAGGAAGTCCGTGAGGGCTTCATTGAACTATAAAAGGGGTTCAGAAGAGGAAGCCGCAGGCTGAAGCACTTCTGTTAGGAGGTTAGTCCTGACTGCCCCGTAGTGAGCTCGAGGCAGAGGACCTCGGCTGCCCTCCTCACCACCACAGCCTAGGAAGCTCCCTCCTCTGTAGCAACGGTAGGGGGAGAAAGCAGGCCAGTGTCAGGGGAAGTGTCCAGACCACTGGCATCACCCAGGTCCATTCTCCAGTCCAGTTCCTCAAGCTGGTCAGTTAAAGGGTCCAGAGGCCCCACCCAGTCCTCTTCCTCACCTTCTGGCCCAAAAGGAACACCAGAAATGAACACAGGGACGAACGTCCCTTCTGGCATTAGAATCGATGTCAGTCCGGCTCCATGTCCACTTCGGGGATGAGGATGGGGTCGGCGCCGACCGGGGGCACGGTCGATGCCGGGAGCATTGACATCAGGGAAGGTAGAGTGAGATCGACTGGCGTCGATCCGGATCCAGGCCTGGATCCACGAGGACACTCCGGAGCCGGGGCCAGAGCCACCAGTGTCGAAGTCCCAGTGCCCCCGACCGACTCCGCTGGCCCCGAAGGCACGCCAGCAGAGTCAGGCTGCCCAAATATGAGGAACAAGGCCTCATAGAACTTTTGGATTTGGGCAGGAGACGCTCTGGCTCCCAGAAAGGGAGGAAGGCGTGGAGCCGTCTCAGAAGTAGAGACAGAGCCTTCGAGTGACGACGCTCAGGATTGCGCGTCGCATTGGCCGACCGACGGGGATAAGTCAAGGAACCCCTGTGCTTCTTCCACTTCATCTTGTGTTTCCCTGACTTACTCGAAGATCTGCCCGATGACTTTGAGTGCGAGGAGTGTGGGCTCCGTGACTGTTCTCAAGACCTTCCCCCCAAACGAGAACGGGAGTGACACGGAGCAGAGCGCTGGGCCTCCAGCAGCTTTCAGGACTGCTCCCGCAAAGCCTTCAGGTTCATGGCCCGGCACTCGTAGCATGACTTTGGGTCGTGGTCACACTCCAAACACCAAAGAAACATGAGGTGCGGATCCGTCACGGACATCATCTGGTGGCAGCAACTGCAGTGCTTGAAGCTGTTCCTACCCTGGGACATCCTTGACGCACCAGGAGTCTACGAATCGAAAAAGACGTCAACAAAAAGTTGAAAAAATATGCCAAAAAGTGGCTAGGGGTAGCTCTCTGCGGATCTGCGCTAGGCTGGCGCGGAAAAAGAAAGACCTGATGTTAGCGCTCCATGGCGGCGTCTATGTAGGTCCCGTGAAGTCATCCTGGCACCCACGACGCCGACAACGGACGCTGAGCCGACTGACGACACCTAACGTCGCGCAGGGGTCCTGCTGAAGAAAAAATCTCCGGATCCAGACTGACGCCTGGGGGACATTCTAAGTTAAGGAATCTACAACTAACAGTCTCTATCAGATAAGAAGTTGTATATAGCGCTCAGCTACCCTATTGGGGTTTCCTGGTGCTAAAACGTCAGGTCAGTCCCATCCAGGTCTCGCTAGCTTAGAACAGCCAGGTCTTCAGCTGTCTTCAAAAGATCATCAGCGATGAGCAACTTCTTAGAGGCTCTGGGAGGGCATTCCACAGCTTTGAGCACAGAAATGCAAAAGACTGGCCTCCAATACATGTGCATTTGACTGTGGGGACAACACACAAGGAAAGTTCACTGCAGCAGAGGGAACGGGAAGGTTTGTAAGATCTAACAAATTCATGCAGATATTGTGGGCCAGCCCTGATCTCGCTCTGTGCACATAGCATAAGGCTTTAAAGTGAATTCCCTTCTCCACTGTAAGTCAGTGGAGTTCCCGTAGACGACAAGAGGCCGAGGCACTTTTCAGGAATCTATAGAGTATCCTAGCCGCCGAGTTCTGGACCACATGCAACTGTTTGATGGAGGCTTTATACGCTCCCGGATAAAGTATGTTGCCGTAGTCCAGTCTTGACATAATGAGTGCCTGAACCACCATCCTTTGAGCTGGGAATGTGATTAGCCAGATGATTTTCTGCAGACATTAGGGAAGGTGAAGCATGTGGCATCTGCTTTCACCACCTGGGGTTCTATGGACAACTTGTCGTCCAACAGGAAGCCAAGAATCGTAACCTTGGGAGCTGGATCCGGAAGAGGGCCCAGGATTTCCGGCCAGTGTTGGGAACCCCAAAGGGACAGATTTTTTCCCAGCACCAGTAACTTGGTGTAGGAGGCTGGCTTTGTATATGGTGCTCACTTATGTAAGTGTAGCACCCTGCCCTAATCCAGACAACCCTTATGGTGATTTTAGTGGTCTTAGACAACCTTAGAAAGCTCTCTAAGTGGTAGCTAAGGAGAGCACCCTTCTAGCTTAGTCCAGAAGGAATGTAAAGCAGCTTGTTTTCCCAGTACTTAATCTTATGGTATGGTTAAGTGAAAAAGAACCACACAGTGTAGTTATTAAAGTATGTATTTTATTATTAACACTCGCTAACCCATTGCAATATCTCCTACCCAGAGATCTAAACACAATACACACAAATACTTAGGAAATAGCACATGTAAGTAGCACAAATACACAGTGGTCTCCAGGGGGAAACCAAACCCTATACTAAAACAGTGGAATGCGAATCACGACCTAAGTTGAGACTGGACCCAGGAGACGTAGAAGTGTTGGGGACCCAAGGAACCACCCAAGGTAATTACCCAGGAACCCCACGGAGGCCGTGTGCAGAGCGTGAACACGACCGCGTGATCAACACAAGTCAATGGGTAAGTCACAGTTGCAGTTTTAAAGAAGAAGGACCCTTCCCAGTGGACCCTGAAGAAACCCTGTGGAAGATGGAAGGTTGGAGAGTCACCCCACCCGTGTATACCCCAGGAACCAGGATACCTACACCAGGGAAGCCGGGTGCATAGGTGTGAAGTGATGTCGGAAACCACCATAGACCACAATGGAGGGCTTCAGCAAAGATGCCGCTGGAGAAGAAGACGAAGGAGTCCGGTGGAACCGAAAGGTGGATTCAAGATGACAAGAACCTGCAAGCAGAGGGGACAGAGTCTATGCCACTCAGGAGTGACCAGGAGGCACGGAAGACGAATGCCCACCGATGTCGATAGATGCAGGAGAGTTGACGGTGCCCTTGAAGTTGCAGCTGTGCGGACCAGGCGACCCTGTGGTAGACCAAGAGCTGTTCATGAGCTGTCCCACGTCAGATGTTGAGAGCCAGGGGGTCAGTGTCTGGCAGGGGCACCAACAAGCCTTGGCAGCAGTAGCCAACGTAGTCGTCAAAAAAGGTGCAGTGTGGAGACCAGCAAGGTCCAAGTGACTCACCACAAGCAGGTAAGTCAGAGCAGGCTATGAGCAAGCAGGAGAGCCCATTGGAGCCAAAGAAGACCCTCGAGAGGACCACAGGCCGGAGGCACAGGAGTCGCAAGAGGACCTCGAGCAGCTCACCAAAGGATGAAGGCCCACGGTGCAAAGGATGCGGTGCAGGTGAAGATCTTGGCTGCAGGAGATGCTTTAGGCTGGAGCTTCTTGGAGCCCGAAGATCTCTGGAGGAGAGAGTCAACAAGCCTTGGCAATGACAAGTCAACGCACTGCACAGGGGTTCTATTCCAGCGGTTCAGACGAGGGATACTGGCCTCACACTCGGTATGAAGACCGTGCAGGCCTCAAGGCAGTTGCAGAACCACCTCCTGTGCTGCTGAGCCTTTCAGAGTCTGTGGGAGCCCAGGATCAGCAGACCGGTCAGCTGCATTGTGGTGCCTGCAGATGCAGGGTAGTGACTCCTTCACTCCAAGTGAGAGTCCTTCAGGTGTCTTGGATGTCCACAGGCCCTGTGAAGAACCTGTAGCAGACTTGCAGGACGATGAGACCAGGAGCAGCAGGAGTCTTCCCAGGTGCAGTCTCGGTTCCCAAAGCGAAGTCCAGAGTGCCCAGACGGTTGAAGTTGAAGTGGTAGTTGATCTGAATCTTGTCCGACGGCGAATCTAGGGACCCACCCACAGGTAGGCCCTTAAGAACGCTAAGGAAAGGGTTGGGACGATTCAGGCGTCCCTCCCAAAGGAGGGGCTGGACAATCAATCAATCAATCAGGGGGTTTGTATAGCGCGGGCTTATCACCCGGAACGGGTCTCAAGGCGGGGGGGGGGAAGGGTTCCGCAGATCCTACAAGTTCATTGCATACCATCGTAGAGCCAGGTCTTGAGGTCCTTTAGGAACTTGGGGAGCGATGTAGTCTGTCGGAGGTGGAGAGGGAGGGAGTTCCATGCCTTGGCCACGAGGAGGGAGAAGGCGCGCCCCCCTGTTCTGCTTTTCTTGATCCGAGGTACAGTTGCGAGGGAGAGCTGGGGTGCGTGGAACACGAGGCAGTGGTTCAGGTTGGCGGGTCCATCGTTGTGTAGGGCCTTGTGTGCGTGGGTGAGAAGCTTGAAGGTGATTCTCTTCTCGACGGAGAGCCAGTGTAGGGTCCGTAGGTGTTGGCTGATGTGGCAGTGGCGTGGTAGGTTGAGGACAGAGGGGAGGACTCTCATGTCCTTTGTCCAATTTTGCGCCAGAGCGGGAGCCAACGGCTCCTTGAACTGGTTTGAACTGGAGTATTCAAGGAAGGCACCAAATGTGCCCCTCAAGCAGTCTCAGTGGCGCTGGCAAGCGGCTCCACCCTGTCCCAATACACTAAACCCTGTCTGGGAGGTGAGTACACCTGCTTGTGACAGGATATCTATTGTCCTGCCTTCCCCTGCTCGAGCTTGGCTTAGCAGCAGGAGGGCAGAATCGTGTCTCTGGTCGGAAGCAGCCATAGCTTGCTGTTCGGGTCTAGATGACTGGTACCAGGAGCACTGAGGGCCTCCTGGAGGAGCATTACAGTGCATGGAATCGTGGGGGTATGATTCCAACATGTTTGATACCAAACATGACAGGGTTCGTTACAGCCAGTTTAGAGATGGTCATCGCGTAATAACGCATGGCCACTCTATGCATCTTAATGGCTGATACACTTACAACTCGGGAGAATGGACTCCGAAGGTTGTAGGGGTGTTCTGCTCATGCAGAGGCACCCTCTCACTTAGAACCAAGCACCCTGCCTTCAGGATTGTAAAGGCCTGCTGTAGGGGTGACTTATAGGTTTTAAGTGAAGTGACCCCAGATATAAGGAAACTTATATCTGTTGTAAGTGGTGCTAGCACCAGCTTACACATGCTACAATGGCACAATTTGAGTGGTCTCCCATGGGTGGCATAATACACTGTAATAAGCAGGTTCCATGCAAATAGGTGACACAGCAGACGTAGCCGATAAATGTCTTTAGGATATTTATTGAGTTCTTAACATCCATAGTAACAGCCCCACCAGGAGCAGCCCCACCAGGAGCAGCCTGCTAGCTGCTCAGCCCATCTTCCAACTGTCTACACTCACACCAGGCACCCAAGCATTCCACTCATGTCCATCACACCAACATTCCACACAGAACACTCACACCAGGCACCCAAGCATTCCACTCATGTCCATCACACCAACATTCCACACAGAACACTCACACCAGGCACCCAAGCATTCCACTCATGTCCATCACACCAACATTCCACACAGAACACTCACACCAGGCACCCAAGCATTCCACTCATGTCAATCACACCAACATTCCACTCAGAACACTCACACCAGGCACCCAAGCATTCCACTCATGTCAATCACACCAACATTCCACACAGAACACTCACACCAGGCACCCAAGCATTCCACTCATGTCCATCACACCAACATTCCACACAGAACACTCACACCAGGCACCCAAGCATTCCACTCATGTCCATCACACCAACATTCCACACAGAACACTCACACCAGGCACCCAAGCATTCCACTCATGTCCATCACACCAACATTCCACACAGAACACTCACACCAGGCACCCAAGCATTCCACTCATGTCCATCACACCAACATTCCACACAGAACACTCACACCAGGCACCCAAGCATTCCACTCATGTCAATCACACCAACATTCCACACAGAACACGCACACTGGCTGAGCAGCTACAAACAAGGTAAAGGGGAACACTATAAACATAACATGAAGATACTACATTATCTTCTCCCTTTAAAATTGAAAATTAATTAAACCATACTAAAATGAAAGACAACTATACACAAAATATACAAATGAAATCAATAGTCTAAAACCCAGGGGTGAATGGTAAAAACCACACCACGAGAGGGAACACAGACTACACAAAGGAAGAAAGAAGAGTGAAAAGACAATGTGCAGAGAAACACGGTAGAAAAAACAAAAACTACGAGAACTCTACACAGTGACGAGACACATGGGAGTTAAACACCCCCAGAACTCAAAAAACTATGGGTGGACCACATCCATGTACGTACTCCTTACTATTGTAACAAAAACTATGGATGGACCGCACCCATGTACATACTTACTTACTATGGGTGGACCGCACCCATGTACATACTTACTATGGGTGGACCGCACCCATGTACATACTTACTATGGATGGACCGCACCCATGTACATAGTTACTTACTATGGGTGGACCGCACCCATGTACATACTTACTTACTATGGGTGGACCGCACCCATGTACATACTATGGGTGGACCGCACCCATGTACATACTTACTATGGATGGACCGCACCCATGTACATAGTTACTTACTATGGGTGGACCGCACCCATGTACATACTTACTTACTATGGGTGGACCGCACCCATGTACATACTTACTATGGGTGGACCGCACCCATGTACGTACTCCTAACTATGGGTGGACCGCACCCATGTAGGTATTCCTGTGTAAGGAACACAACCAAGAAAACATGCCAAAATGGGACTCCAACCCAAAATGGTAACTGTAGATGGGACTAACACCCATTACAAAATAGGTAAGTGGGACTTACACCCCTTACGAACTGCGTTAGATGGGACTCACACCCATAAACAATGAAAGAGGGAAAGACCCCCCTAAAGTCACCCCTAAAATAAGGGATAAGTGACTTACAACATGGAAATGGGGCTAAAACCCATTCCAATCACAAATGCCAGTAAAAACGGGGAAAGAAAAAATAAATGAGAACCAACAAACAGCTGGCATACAATTAAAACATTTCACTCTAAACAAATAAATATCACTTTTAAGAAAAACATATTAAGCATATTATATAAACATGCACCTGAAAATAGAATTATGTTAGCTTTATAAAACAACAACAAGAAAACAATGTCAACATTCCACACAGATAGCAGCCCCACCAGGAGCAGCCTGCTAGCTGCTCAGCCCATCTTCCAACTGTCTACACTCACACCAGGCACCCAAGCATTCCACTCATGTCCATCACACCAACATTCCACACAGAACACTCACACTGGCTGAGCAGCTACAAACAAGGTAAAAGGGAACACTATAAACATAACATGAAGATACTACATACATGCTTCAGCCCATGGGAGACCTCTGGTGTACCTATGCCCTAGGTACCTTAGTACCATATACTAGGGACTTATAAGGGTACACCAGTAGCCAATCTGGAATGTACCTAAGTACTCACCATGTCCAATTTAGGGAAGAAGCCAGAGACTGGGGTCCTGATTAGCAGGATCCCAGTCAGACTAGAAAGCAGATCCTACTTTCCTACATCTGGTCTTATCTCTGTTGAATTTGTGTGAATTCGCTCCGTGCCCAAACAGGAGTTGAAGGCCTCAGAGTTGTTGTGCTGCGCAGATGGCAGGGAAAAGAAAGATGATTTGCTAGTCATCTGCATATGAAAATAAGTTAAGGCCACAACTTTCCACCAAGTCAACCACATAGATGTTAAATCCTGACGAACTTAGGGAAGATCCTTGGCAAACTCCTGAAGTCAGGGCATGCCGCTCAGAGGAGGCAGTGTCTGAGAACACTTGAAAAAGACTGGTCCTTTAAAAAGGATGTCATCCAAGAAAGATCTGTCCCCTGAAGTCCCAAATCAACCAGCCTCTCTAAGAGAGCAATGTGAGACACAATGCTGAAGGCAGCGCTGAGATAGAGTAGAATCAGCGCGAACATCTCACCACCATCCAAGAGCTTTAGCAGTTGTACTGAGTATTACCCATACACTGCGTCTGTCCCAGGCCTTGGATCTTGTACCATCATTAGTCACACACTGTGTTTGTCCAGGGCCTCTATGAGACCAGATGACCCTCTTGTTCCTCTGTGATGTCTCTGCTGCACAAACAAGCACAGTTAGGGCAACAAGCAGCCTTAGCCACAGGCTGATCACTAGGGATGTTGGTAGCTGTGCACATCAGAGAGTCGGTAGGGGGTTTATACATGCCCAGCTGAACCAAGATCCACCAAGCGGTAACCTATGGAGCTTGAGAAGATAGAAGACTTGGAAAGCTGCAAGGCAGCTTAAATGGTGAGTTCTGCCAGCCCCATACTCGTCCTGCACATCCCATGTTGTCCTCAGAGTGATTCTAGCTCGTGGAAATCCTATCCATCTCTGTCTAATCCAACACAACTCGGAGAGAATGCTGTGTGTACCAAGGGGCCTCACAGGATCATATCCTAATGTGAATGGTTTCTGTGATCATGGACTCATCCAAGCGGGACTTCAGTCACAGGACTAACCTCAGTCCTGCGGCACAGACTTAATGGACTCCACAGTAGACCCATCTGAGAGGGAACTCACTCACAGGATTAACCTCAGTCCTGCGGCACAGTCTTAATGGACTCCACAGTAGACCCATCTGAGAGGGACCTCACTCACAGGATTAACCTCAGTCCTATGAAACAAATTAATGTACTCCACAAGATACCCCATCAAAGAGGGACCTCACTCACAGGACTAGCCTCAGTCGTACGGCACAGTCAGCTCGCAGCTTCTCTTTAAAGGACCAGCTTAGGAGACAGATCCATGCTTGAATATAGTGGTTGGTCATCTGCCGAACATTTATCCAGGTGAACCTGCAGACCCAGTTTTTGTTCGCCATTATTCCTTCCAATTTGAATGTGGCCTTTTCACGCGACCAAGGCTGGGCGTCTTTCTAGCGCTCAGAGCTGGTCATGCAGTGAAACACTAGATTTCCTACAAACCCATTCGATAAATAAAGCGCGGAGTCTGTGAGGAGCCTGGTGGCGCTACTATGAGGAATCCGGCTGGAGTGTAGGACTAGAGAGCCTCAGTGAGAAGAGGTACCAGGGTAAAGCAAGGGTGTCGTGGGCCTGCCCCTCCTCCCAGTTTCAGGACCCCTGCGCACGCGTGTGCTCTGGTGCTACTGCGCCTGCTGCACTATTGACATCTACACCCCTGAGAAGTAATATGCATGTACACTTCATGTTAATATTATGATTATTATCATTATTATTAGTAGTAGTAGTAGTAGTAGTATTACAGCTGGCTTCTGAGGGCTGTAATGGTTGTTAAAGGCCCTGAACCTAAGTTGAAGGCCCAAGCAGCAGACGAGGGCCTTTAACCTGAGGCAGAAGCACTGTAAGGCTATTAGAACATTCCACTCCCTGAAGGTGTAATGCATTAAATTAAAAAGGGAGAAACAGAGAGACAGCCCTGGGAATGTTGGAGCAGAAGGTTTGTGCCAGTCATTATTGGTCCTGAGTCACTTAATTGTCCTCAATGGAGCTCTCAACATTCCACTGTTCTAATGATTGTTATTGCCTGCTGCGGCGGCCAATAATGCCTCTAAGCTGCTTGCAGATCCTAACTACTGGTAAGACTGTTATCCTCTCATGATTACCGTTAGGACCCTTGTGTCAGCTGACACACTGGGCACCCATGGCCTGTAATCAGTCCTGTGCAGTAAAATGTAAACATGTTTACCATCCATGCCAACTCACACTGCCATCCTACCCAGACGCTCATCCCCCACTTTAAACTTGCCCTTAAACCAGTGGTGTAACAATAGCCCCCACAGCTCCCGTGGTGCGGGGGTGACCCGAGCTCCAGGGGGCCCCATCCGGCACTGTGCACAGGCAGCAGGACCTGGCCTGAGAGCTCCTGACTGGGTCCGGAGCGTGAGGGCCCCCTCCATGTACTTTGCAGTGGGCCCCCCTCAAGTTTCGTTATGCCACTGCCTTAAACAGACCATTAAACGCTCAGACATGGTCTCCACTCTTTTAGGATGCATGGAGAGCGCCATGCTTTCCACATGTCCAGCCTGCCACCACACCTCGAGAGCACATACGGTCACTTCCAGCTGCACCGCTCCCTCGCCAGAAGTAGGTGCAGTCCCTCAGAAGGAACAACGAGGCACTGACAAGGGGGCAAGACCGATGCGCACTCAAGGGAGGTTGGGAACAAATAACAGTAGTTATTGTACTCAGTGCTGGCATTCTGATTGGCAGATGAGATCTTAATATTTGACTCTGCGCATTAATGAACAATTAAGAAACCTAAGAAACATATTACTGAGACCCTGGACTTCAGTGAGCGGTTTGTGGAGTGAGAGCCCTGCTGCCAGACTTGTGGTTCCCGCGCTTTATTTAGAGTCAGCGGAAGTGCTATGTTTACACCGGCAGAGCCTCCCGTGTAAGCCTTTGACCTGATGGTCCGTCCACGCCCGGACCTCCAGGTTAAGGTGATGGTCGCCCCACCTGGTTCAGGCCGGCCATTTGTGGCAAGGCGATCTGTAGGAAAATGCCCAACAATCCCAGTACACTGGGAGAAACCGCCCTCCATGTCAGGACCACTTTGTTTTTCTCCTCACTTTGGGTGTTTGTTTCTTGAAAACAAAAAAAGTATTGAGCGGGTGCAACAAACGTGGAGTCCGCTGAGTCACAGTGGCGGCTCCACTGAAAGTACAGAGATCACTGTCTCATTGGCGGGGGTCTCACCGGCTCCCTGGCAGGGGTCTCACCAGCTCCCTGGTGAGGGTCTCGCCGGCTCCCTAGTGGGAGTCTCGCCTGCTCCCTGGTGGGAGTCTCACCGGCTCCCTGGCGAGGGTCTCACCGGCTCCCTGGCGAGGGTCTCACCTGCTCCCTGGCGAGGGTCTCACTGGCTCCCTGGCAGGGGTCTCTAAACATGGCCGGTGGTCCTCTGGCAGGAAAGTGAAGACCATATCCTGTGCTCGCCTTGATGGCCAGTGAAACTCCCGCACACCAGGGGTTGAAGGACCCCCATTGTCCTTTCCATGAATGTTCTAACTCACCGGCTCCCTGGCGAGGGTCTCACCGGCTCCCTTGTGAGGGTCTCACCTGCTCCCTGGCGAGGGTCTCACCGGCTCCCTGGCGGGGTCTCTAAACATGGCCGGTGGTCCTCTGGCAGGAAAGTGAAGACCATATCCTGTGCTCGCCTTGATGGCCAGTGAAACTCCCGCACACCAGGGGTTGAAGGACCCCCATTGTCCTTTCCATGAATGTTCTAACTCACCGGCTCCCTGGCGAGGGTCTCGCCGGCTCCCTTGTGAGGGTCTCACCTGCTCCCTGGCGAGGGTCTCACCGGCTCCCTGGCGGGGGTCTCTAAACATGGCCGGTGGTCCTCTGGCAGGAAAGTGAAGACCATATCCTGTGCTCGCCTTGATGGCCAGTGAAACTCCCGCACACCAGGGGTTGAAGGACCCCCATTGTCCTTTCCATGAATGTTCTAACTCCCCTTGTGTAGTAGATGCTGGTGCTTTACCACGGGCAATGTAAACATGCAGAAATGACATCCATGGTTGGCAGGCGCACGTGTGGAGGGTGTCCCATAAAGAAAGCGTTAGATTCCATGGGATATGACTGTAATACCTGGGTATTCAAAGTAGTCTGTCCATATGAGGCATTTGTACATGGGAGTACTTGATGACAATGACAAGCTGATGTTTTGGGACTGACAAGCTGATGTTTTGAGACTGACAAGTTGATGTTTTGAGACTGTGCATCTTCTAAAATCTGAAAACGGATATTTTAAAGGCAGTTTTTGTTTTTCAGAAATGGGTTTTCTTCTGGAAAATTGAGTTTGTTCACCCACAGTGGAAAGTAGTATTTGATAGAAAAATTTGCATTTTAAGGAACTGATGAATGAGAATTCAAGCTGAGCTGGGTAGACCTACTGCTGTATTTATGTCCTTTGTGCCGTAGGGCATGTCAAGATTTGAATGTTACTTCATAAGTCAGGTAGAGGCATTTTATATTAATGAACTTTTTCCCAGCATTTTGCTGTTAACCGCACTTCTGCTTAGGGCGGTCATAGTGTAATCACTATTTTACAGTTATAAAATTTGGTAGTAGCTCAGGAAGACTTTCCTTGAGCAGAAGTGGCTCTCACTACAGAGAAGGTTGGAGACCCCTGCGTTAGATGTTGTGTGTAAGACACAAAGAGTTGCTCCGATCATGCTGCAGGATACATGATTTGCTGCCAGACATTCTGGAGTCACAAAAAGGTGTAACAGTATAGCTTTTTGGGTCTGGTGTTAGCCAATACCTTTTGATTTTACTAAAATATGTATCATATGCTTACATATAGGGCCTTTCAGCCACCTCTCTTCATCCAGTGCTCTGTTGTGGTGTCATTCACATTTTGCCTCCAGCATGGGGCAGTGGGTCTGCCTACTTAAACCACTGGTTAACTTCACTTTCAGTGACTGCCCTTTGCCCTTTCGCAAAGAGCACATCAACACACAAGGTAGTTCCCTTCAGTGCCACTGTTTTTGTTTTTACTTAATTACTTTAGTGTTGCCTTTGTGTTTAGAGTCTGATGTGACGGCAGGATGCTTCGGATGCACATTCCATCTTTATCAGATACCATCGCCTGCCAATGCTGTTGTACATTTCTTTTGGAGTATTTTGCTTTTCTGACGGTTGATATTTGACAGCATTCCAGATTGTGTCCATTTAGAACTGTTCCGCATTAAGTTATCCTTTTTCTACTTTTTCTTTCTCTCCTTCTTTCTTTCCTTTTTCTTTAGTAATTTCTTTCTTTCTTTCCTTCTCTTCTTTTCTTTCTTTCTCTTTCCTTTTTCGTTCTTGTTGTCTTTTTCTTTTTCTCTTTCCTTTGTCTTTCATTTCTTTCCCTCTTTTCCTTTTTCTTTCTGTTTTCTTTCTCTCTCTACTTTTCTCATTCTTTCTTTCTTTCTCTCTTTCTTTCCTTCTTTCTCTCTCTTGCCTTCTCTCATTCTTGTCTTTCATTCCTTCTTTCCTTTCATTCCTTCTTTCCTTCTCACTTTCCTTCTCACTTTCCTTCTCTTTTCTTCTCTTTTTCTTTCCTTGTCTTTTTCTTTCCCTTTTCTTTTATTCTCTTTCCTTTCTTTCTCTTTCCTTTCTTTCTCTTCCATTTCTTTTCTTCTTTATTTCCTTCTCTTTCCATCTCGTTTTCTCTTCTCTTTCTTTCCTTGTCTTCTTCTTTCCTTCTCATCCTTCTCTCTTTCTCTTTCCTTTGCTCTTTCGTTCCTTCTTCCCTTCTCTCTTGCCTTTTTCTTTCCTTTTTACTTCTCTCTTGCTTTTCTACTTTCTTTCCTTCTCTTTTGTTGCTTCTTTCCTTCTTTCATTCCTTCTTTCCTCATTACTTGCCTTCTTTTGTCCCTTCTCTCCGTCTTTCCTTCTCTTTCCTACATTCTTTCCTGCTGTTTTCTTCTTTCCCGCTTTCTCAAAGACAAAGGCTATCAGCCAATGCCATACTAATTGACGTTTTTAGGTCTGTGTTAGCCAAGATCTTTTGATTTTACTACATTTATATCTATAACATAGTTACCTATAGGGGTTTCAGCCAGACTTCATCCATGTGGTTGGTGTCATTCGTATTTTTCTTCCACCCACTCCAGCGTGCATTAAGGGGCAATGCATCCACTCACTTCAGTCATTGGCGGACTTCACTATGAGTTATAGTATGATTTCCTTTCACATGGAACACATCCGCAAACAAAGTAGTTCCCTTCACTGCCAGCGAGTAATATGGTAATGTGTGGTTTTTTCAGACCCACATTTTCTTTTGCCTGTAGCGAATGATTTTTTAGAGGGTAATGAGGGCCCGGCATATACCCAACCTATACGTTTTGCAAAAACCATGACAAAACAAAAATTACCCGAAGTCTGTCAGGCAACGCCAGACCTATTGGCTTTGGCAATGCTTGTTATAGCTTGCACGATGCACACCATGGTTCTTCTTGCTCTCCCAGTGGGCCCCTTGTATTGTGTATTAACTTTGAACTAATCACATACCTGATCAAATTAACTTTAGGCTGTTGGGTGCCTTTGAATCTGGACCTACTAATAGATACTGCGCCTCAGTTGTTTCTGCCAATCAAAGAGATGTTCTTTCAATCATTTCTGCTTCTGGCACTGCTGAAACAGCCATCAAAGTGTTCCCCTCATAGGCCCTGATAACGAGTGTTACTGTTTTTGGTGTGGGGATACCAGAAGGCCGGAATTCCTGACTCTGGTCAGTATCCTGGCACCAAACACCAGATATTCTGAGTTTCCTACCCATAATGAGAATAACTGCATGGACCAAGAAATACCAGGTCCTTTATGGTGCATTTTTCCCCATGCACAAGAAATAAACACTGACATTTACCATCTGGTGTGGGGATCAGGGGTGCAGGGCTGGCTGCTCTCTGCTTAGGATCGTCTGCACTCCCCATGCTGGTGAAAAGTGAG
This sequence comes from Calotriton arnoldi, assembly GCA_963921515.1. Classification (NCBI taxonomy): domain Eukaryota; kingdom Metazoa; phylum Chordata; class Amphibia; order Caudata; family Salamandridae; genus Calotriton; species Calotriton arnoldi. The sequence continues at coordinate 2,059,515 of CAWUFW010001592.1, forward strand.
GTTCCATTAATTAGGCACTGGGAATTGTGACCCAGAGTTATTGCTCCTGTGAAATGTCTCAACTGATCATCAGAGCCTTAACTTATCTCTTAATCCATTCATTGGGAGTCTCATGATGCTTGCTACTGTCCAGCCCACTCAAGCCGTAGGCGTCCCCCAGCATTCAATCCTAGACCCTCCCTTCTCCTGCCTCTACACCACCCCACGTGAATGTCCTGCCATGGTCCCCTCTGTGGTGAAAGCTCCTTTTGCTGCCATGTTCCCTACCATTGTGGCAGCGGTTGTCTTTGCTGAGGGTACAACTGTGGTCCCTGTTGTAAGGACAGCTGTGTACCAAACTGTGCTGCAGGTACAGCTGTGCTGGAAGATGTCATCACCGCTGTGGTCCCTGTTGTAAGGACAGATGTGGTCCAAACTGTGCTGCAGTTACAGCTGTGGTGGAATATGTCATTGCTACTGTGGTCCCTGTTGTAAGGACAGCTGTGGTCCTTACTGTGCTACAGGTACAGCTGTGGTGGAATATGTCATTGCTACTGTGGTCCCTGTTGTAAGGACAGCTGTGGTCCATACTGTGCTACCGGTACAGCTGTGGTGGAAGATGTCATCACTGCTGTGGTCCCTGTTGTAAGGACAGCTGTGGTCCATACTGTGCTACAGGTACAGCTGTGGTGGAATATGTCATCACTGCTGTGGTCCCTGTTGTAAGGACAGCTGTGGTCCATACTGTGCTGCAGGTACAGCTGTGGTGGAAGATGTCATCACTTATGTGGTCCCTTTATATTGAGAGCTGTGGTCCCTACTGTTCTGTAGTTACAGCTATGGTGGAAGATGTCATCACTGCTGTGTTCCTTGTTGTAAGGACAGCTGTGGTCCATACTGTGCTGCAGATACAGCTGTGCTGGAAGATGTCATTGCTGGAGTGGCCCCTGTTGAAACAACAGCTGTGGTCCATACTCTGCTGTAGTTACAGCTGTGCTGGAAGATGACATCACTGCTGTAGTCCCTGTTGTAAGGACAGCTGTGTACCAAACTGTGCTGCAGGTACAGCTAAGGTGGAAGATGTCATCACTGCTGTGGTCCCTGTTGTAAGGACAGCTGTGTACCAAACTGTGCTGCAGGTACAGCTGTGATGGAAGATGTCATCACCGCTGTGGCCCCAGTTGTAACAAGAGCTGTGGTCCATACTGTGCTGCAGTTACAGCTGTGCTGGAAGATGTCATTGCATATGTGGTCCCTGTTGTAATGACAGCTGTGTACCAAACTGTGTGGCAGGTATAGCTGTGCTGGAAGATGTCATCACTGCTGTGGTCCCTGTTGTAAGGACAGCTGTGTACCAAACTGTGCTGCAGGTACAGCTGTGCTGTAAGATGTCATCACTGCTGTGGTACCTGTTGTAATGACAGCTGTGGTCCATTCTGTGCTACAGGTAAAGCTGTGGTGGAAGATGTCATCACTGCTGTGGTCCCTGTTATAACGAGAACTGTGGTCCATACTGTGCTGCAGTTACAGCTGTGGTGGAAGATGTCATCACTGCTGTGGTCCCTGTGATAATGACAGCTGTGGTCCATACCGTGCTCCACTTACAGCTGTGGTGAAAAATGTAATCACTACTGTGGTACCTGTTGTACTGACAGCTGTGGTCCATTCTGTGCTGCAGTTACAGCTGTGATGGAAGCTATCATCACCACTGTGGTCCCTGTTATAATGAGAACTGTGGTCCATACTGTGCTACAGTTACAGCTGTGGTGGAAGATGTCATCACTGCTGTGGTCCCTGTTGCAATGACAGCTGTGGTCCATACTGTGCTGGAGTTAAAGCTGTGATGGAAGATGTCATCACTGCTGTGGTCCATGTTGTAAGGACAGCTGTGGTCCATACTGTGCTGCAGTTACAGCTGTGGTGGAAGATGTCATCACTGCTGTGGTCCCTGTTATAACGAGAACTGTGGTCCATACTGTGCTGCAGTTACAGCTGTGGTGGAAGATGTCATCACTGCTGAGGTACCTGCTGTAATGACAGCTGTGGTCCAAACTGTGCTGCAGTTACAGCTGTGGTGGAAGATGTCATCACTGCTGTGGTCCCTGTTGTAATGACAGCTGTGGTCCATACTGTGCTGCAGTTACAGCTGTGGTGGAAATGTCATCACTGCTGTGGTCCCTGTTGCAATGACAGCTGTGGTCCATACTGTGCTGGAGTTAAAGCTGTGATGGAAGATGTCATCACTGCTGTGGTCCCTGTTGTAATGACAACCTTGGTCCATACTGTGCTGCAGTTACAGCTGTGGTGGAAGATGTCATCACTGCTGTGGTCCCTTTTGTAATGACAGCTGTGGTCCAAACTGTGCTCCAGATACAGCTGTGGTGGAAGATGTCATCACTGCTGTGGTCCCTGTTATGACAGCTGTGGTCCATACTGTGCTACAGGTACAGCTGTGGTGGAAGATGACATCGCTGGTGTGGTCCCTGTTATAACAAAAACTGTGGTCCATACTGTGCTGCATTTACAGCTGTGGTGGAAGATGTCATCACTGCTGTGGTACCTGTTGTAATGACAGCTGTGGTCCATTCTGTGCTGCAGTAACAGCTGTGATGGAAGCTATCATCACCACCGTGGTCCCTGTTATAAGGAGAACTGTGGTCCATACTGTGCTGCAGTTACAGCTGTGGTGGAAGATGTCATCACTGCTATGGTCCCTATTGTAATTCCAGCTGTGGTCCATACTGTGCTCCACTTACAGCTGTGGTGAAAAATGTAATCACTACTGTGGTACCTGTTGTACTGACAGCTGTGGTCCATTCTGTGCTGCAGTAACAGCTGTGGTGGAAGATGTTATCACTGCTGTGGTACCTGTTGTAATGACAGCTGTGGTCCATTCTGTGCTGCAGTAACAGCTGTGATGGAAGCTATCATCACCACCACCGTGGTCCCTGTTATAAGGAGAACTGTGGTCCATACTGTGCTGCAGTTACAGCTGTGGTGGAAGATGTCATCACTGCTATGGTCCCTATTGTAATTCCAGCTGTGGTCCATACTGTGCTGCAGTTGCAGCTGTGATGGAAGATGTCATCGCTGCTTTGGTCCCTGTTGTAATGACAGCCATGGTCCATGCTGTGCTTCCCTTGCAGCTGTGGTGGAAGATGTCATCACTATTGTGGTCCCTTTATAATGAGAGCTGTGGTCCATACTGTGCTGTAGTTACAGTTGTGGTAGAAGTTGTCATCACTGCTGTGGTCCCTGTTGTAATGACAGCTGTGGTCCATAGTGTGCTGCAGTTACAGCTGTGATGGAAGATGTCATCACTGCTGTGGTCCCTGTTATAATGACAGCTGTGGTGGACGATGTCATCACTGCTGTTGTCCCTGTTATGACAGCTGTGGTCCATACTGTGCTACAGGTACAGCTGTGGTGGAAGATGACATCGCTGGTGTGGTCCCTGTTGTAATGACAGCTGTGGTGGACGATGTCATCACTGCTGTGGTCCCTGTTATAACGAGAACTGTGGTCCATACTGTGCTGCAGTTACAGCTGTGGTGGAAGATGTCATCACTGCTGTGGTCCCTGTTGTAATTCCAGCTGTGGTCCATACTGTGCTGCAGTTACAGCTGTGATGGAAGATGTCATCACTATTGTGGTCCCTTTATAATGAGAGCTGTGGTCCATACTGTGCTGTAGTTACAGTTGTGGTAGAAGTTGTCATCACTGCTGTGGTCCCTGTTGTAATGACAGCTGTGGTCCATACTGTGCTGCAGTTACAGCTGTGATGGAAGATGTCATCACTGCTGTGGTCCCTGTTGTAATTCCAGCTGTGGTCCATACTGTGCTGCAGTTACAGCTGTGATGGAAGATGTCATCACTATTGTGGTCCCTTTATAATGAGAGCTGTGGTCCATACTGTGCTGTAGTTACAGTTGTGGTAGAAGTTGTCATCACTGCTGTGGTCCCTGTTGTAAGGACAGCTGTGGTCCATACTGTGCTGCAGTTACAGCTGTGATGGAAGATGTCATCACTGCTGTGGTCCCTGTTGTAATTCCAGCTGTGGTCCATACTGTGCTGCAGTTACAGCTGTGATGGAAGATGTCATCACTATTGTGGTCCCTTTATAATGAGAGCTGTGGTCCATACTGTGCTGTAGTTACAGTTGTGGTAGAAGTTGTCATCACTGCTGTGGTCCCTGTTGTAATGACAGCTGTGGTCCATACTGTGCTGTAGTTACAGCTGTGATGGAAGATGTCATCACTGCTGTGGTCCCTTTATAGTGAGAGCTGTGGTCCATACTGTGCTGTAGTTACAATTGTGGTAGAAGAAGTGTTATCGCTACTGTGGTCCCTGTTGTAATGACAGCTGTGGTCCATACTGTTCTGCAGTTACAGCTGTGGTGGAAGTGCCATCACTGCTGTGGTCCCTGCAACTATTGCTACATCTGTTATTACTAATGTGGTGGTCGCAATTGTTGTTGTTGTTTTGGTCTCCGCTGTGGTAAAAGGTACTGTTGCTTCTGTTGTTGCATCTGTGGTGATAGCTCTGATTAATTTTTTGGCCCCTGCTGTGCTTGCAGCTGCTGTTGCTGTGGTAGTGACTATTGAGGCAGCTGGTGTCCCTGCTGTGGTGACAGCTGTTGTTGCTGCTGTTGTCACTGCTGTTGCACAACTCTGGCCATTGCTGTAGTCCCAGCCATGCTGGAAACTGTTGTTGCGGCTGTGGTGGTAGCTGTGGTGGATGCTGTTGTCCCTGTTATGCTTGCTGTTGATGTGGTGGTGACTGTTGTGGCAGCTGTTGTCCCTGCTGGGGTGAAGCTGTTGTTACTGTTGTCCCAGCTGTGGCCCAACTCTGGCCATTGCTGTAGTCCCTGCCTTGATGGAAACTGATGTTGCCGCTGTTGTCCCTGCATTTTCAAGGCTGTGAGCCCTGCATAAGCACTGCCATGGCCAATCCCAAGCCCAGCAGCGAAAGGAGGAGGATTATGCGTGGGGCTGGCTACCCCACCATGTAAAAGAATACTAGCTACAGAAATGTCAACCAAAAGCATCCCGGCCTAGGGGAGAGAGGAATCTCCTTCACAGAGAGCTGTGATGCCTTGTGGTGGAAGCCACAAAGCCGCTCCACCTGCTTTTGACCAGGACCATCACCATCGAGACATGGAGCATGAGGACCATGTATGTGACAGGTAAGACAACCCAAGTGGCAGCAGACATGAAAACCTCCTACCTTGCCCTGCTTGGCATCAACGAAACCAGATGGACAGTCTGAACAGCAAAGACTGGCTCCAGGAGGAATGCTACTGTATTCTGGACATGAGGAAGAGAACGCCTCACACACTCAGGTAGTAGCGCTGATTCAAACGCCAGCAGCCAACTGAGCTCTGATTGGATGGGAAGCCCACGGTCCCAGCATCATCACAGCGACCTTACGCACAAAGAAAAAGACGACAAACATGCATGTTATCCAGTGCTATGTACCTACAAATGACAGCAAAGAAGAGGAACAAGAACAGTTTTACAACAGACTCCAGTCCATCCTGGAGAAATGCCTTGAGAGAGACATCACCATACTGATGGGGGACCTCAATGCCAAGATTGAAAGCGACAACACTGTGTACAAAGAACTCATGGGCAACCATGGCCTCGGCGTCATGAACGAGAATGGTGAAAGGCTTCCAGATCTCTGTGCCATGAACTGTCTCGTGATGGGTGGTAGTGTATCCTCACACAACAGAATACACTATGGGTGTCACCAGACCATTCAACAGAGAATCAGATCGACCATGTCTGCCCTTCCAAGAAGTTCCAGAGTTAGCTGCGGGAAGTGAAAGTGATTAGAAGAGCAGACCTCCCATCACAGCAAGAATGGATGGAACCGATAAACCAACGCCAGAGATACAACACCACCCGCCTCAAAGATGTGCAGCAATGGAGTGAATACTCAGTCACCCTCAGTAACAAGTTTCAAGTCCTGCAAGAACTAAAGGATGACAGAGACCCAGTAGAAACCCAGTGGGAGAAGATCAAAGAAACAGTGACATCAAGCTGCCAGGGGGTACTGAGCCCCAAGAAACACCAGCATAAAGAATGGCTCTCCACCAAGACTCTCCACAAGATGCAAGAGAGAAAGAAAAAGAAAGTTTCTGAACAAGAGCAGGAAAAGCGAAACTCGAGGCGAATACACCAAAACCAACAAAGAAGCTAAGAGAAGCTTAAGAGCAGACAAGCGGAGAGTCATCGGTCTTTCTACAGAATCCCAGGAAGCAGCGAGGCATGGAAACTTGAAAGAACTCTACAACATAACATAGAAACTCTCTGGCAGATAAAGCAAGCCAGAAAGACCTGTTAAAGACAAAGCTGGGAAGACAATCATGGGTAACAAAGGCCAACAACAAAGATGGGTGGAGCACTTTGAAGAACTGCTGAACCAACCTGTGCCGCAGTCTCCACCAGACATAGAGCCAGCTGACAAGGACTTGCCAATCGACTGCAGCAGACCAACCAAGGAAGAAATACGGCAAGCCATCAAACATCTGAGAAATGGGAAGGCAGCAGGAACCAACAACATTCCTGCAGAGGCACTGAAGGCAGACATTGAAACATCAGTAGACATGCTCTACCCCATGTTTGGAAGGATCTGGGAGGAGGAAAAGGCGCTGTCAGTCTGTAAGGAGGGAGATCTCATCAAGATCCCCAATAAAGGTGACCTGAGTAACTGCGCAAACTACAGCGGTATAACTCTTCTATCAACCCCAGGCAAAGTGTTCAACAAGAGTTATCCTGAACAGAATGAAGGAACAAGTTGACACTTGACACTTGCGGATCTATCTTCCGCAAACGTAGATCCTGCACAGACCAGATTGCAACAGTGCGCATCATCAGTGAGCAGCCGATGGAATGGAACTCCCCCCTCTATGTCAACTTCATCACCTATGAGAAGGCATTCGACTTCGTGGACAGGGAGATCCTTTGGAAACTCTTCCACCACTATGGTGTGCCAGAACTCCTAAGAATCATCAGGAACTCTTACAAGGGAATAACCTGCAAGATAGACCATGGAGGACAACTCACTGAAGCCTTCCAAGTGAGGACTGGAGTCTGCCAGTGTTAACTCTCGCATTTTTCTTCCTGCTGGCCATAGTCTGGATCATGAAGACATCCACGGCAAGGAGAAGAAATGGGATCCAAATGAGACCTTGGATGTAGCTCGACGACCTGGACTTTGCAGACTACCTGACCCTACTCTCCCATTACCATCTGCAGATGCAAAAGAAGACCAACAAAGTGGCAGCCACATCAGCACAACTTGGCCTCAACATCCCCAGGGGAAAAACCAAGATCCTGAAGGCTAAAACGGCCAGCACAACTGCAGCCACTCTGGCAGGTGATGCACTGGAAGAGGTTGAGGCCTTCACCTACCTGCGCAGTGTCATAGACAAGCAGGGTGGCACAGACATATGTCACGGAAAGTATCAGCAAAGCAAGAGCTGCCTTCGTTCAGCTAAAGAAGATCTGTATCTCCAAGGACCTAGTGCCGCAAAATAAAATCAGGATCTTTAACACCAACGTAAGACCAGTCCTTCTGTTTGGAGCAGAAATTTTGAGAACAGCATTGACCACCACCAACAAAGTCCAGACGTTCATCAACATCTCCCTGATGAAAATCCTCCAAATCCGCTGGCCAAACACCATCAGCAACAACGACCTATGGCAGCAGACTTTTCAACTCCCTGCTCATGAAGAAATCAAGAAAAGACGCTGAGGCTGGATAGCTCACACCCTGTGCAAACCCTCATCAAACACCACCAGACCTGGAACCCTCAAGGCAAAAGGAAAAGAGGAAGGCCAAGAAACATCTGGCATCGAAGCCCTTGATGCTGACTGCAAGGAGATGGTTTATACCCGGAGTCAGAGTGAAAGGAAAGCCCAGGACAGAGATGGCTGGAGAGTCCTGGTTGATGGTCTATACCCCAGGCGGGGTAGTAGGCAAAAGAAAGTAAGTAAGGTCCCTTCTGTCCTGGCAGCTATTGTTGTCCTTTCATGGTGAGAGCTGTGATTGCTGCTGTCATTATAGCCGTTTGCTGTTGTAGCCACTGCTGTGGTGATAGATGGTATTGCTGCTGTAGTCCATGCTGTGGTTGCAGTTGTTTAGGCTGCTGTGATACCTGCCGAGCTGCAATCATTGCTCTGGTTGCTGCTGCAGTCCCTGTTGTGAGGGCAGCTGTAGTTACTATTGTGCTGCCTGCTGTGATTACACCTCTAGTGGCAGCAGACATCACTGCTGGAATACCTGCTGTGCTTGTAGCTGTTGCAGTTGCCTGCCGAGCTGCAGTCGTTGCTCTGGTTGCTGCTGGAGTCCCTGTCGTGAGGGCAGCTGTAGTTACTATTGTGCTGCCTGCTGTGATTACACCTCTAGTGGCAGCAGACATCACTGCTGGAATCCCTGCTGTGCTTGTAGCTGTTGTTGCAGTTGTTGCCTGCCGAGCTGCAGTCGTTGCTCTGGTTGCTGCTGCAGTCCCTGTCGTGAGGGCAGCTGTAGTTACTAATGTGCTGCCTACTGTGATTACACCTCTAGTGGCAGCAGTCATCACTGCCGGAATCCCTGCTGGAATACCTGCTTTGCTTGTAGCTGTTGCAGTTGCCTGCCGAGCTGCAGTCGTTGCTCTGGTTGCTGCTGGAGTCCCTGTCGTGAGGGCAGCTGTAGTTACTATTGTGCTGCCTGCTGTGATTACACCTCTAGTGGCAGCAGACATCACTGCTGGAATCCCTGCTGGGCTTGTAGCTGTTGTTGCAGTTGTTGCCTGCCGAGCTGCAGTCGTTGCTCTGGTTGCAGTCCCTGTCGTGAGGGCAGCTCTAGTTACTACTGTGCTGCCTACTGTGATTACACCTCTAGTGGCAGCAGACATCACTGCTGGAATCCCTGCTGGAATACCTGCTTTGCTTGTAGCTGTTGCAGTTGTTGCCTGCCGAGCTGCAGTCATTGCTCTGGTTGCTGCTGCAGTCCCTGTCGTGAGGGCAGCTGTAGTTACTAATGTGCTGCCTACTGTGATTACACCTCTAGTGGCAGCAGTCATCACTGCTGGAATCCCTGCTGGAATACCTGCTTTGCTTGTAGCTGTTGCAGTTGCCTGCCGAGCTGCAGTCGTTGCTCTGGTTGCTGCTGCAGTCCCTGTCGTTAGGGCAGCTGTAGTTACTATTGTGCTGCCTGCTGTGATTACACCTCTAGTGGCAGCAGTCATCACTGCTGGAATCCCTGCTGTGCTTGTAGCTGTTGTTGCAGTTGTTGCCTGCCGAGCTGCAGTCGTTGCTCTGGTTGCTGCTGCAGTCCCTGTCGTGAGGGCAGCTCTAGTTACTACTGTGCTGCCTACTGTGATTACACCTCTAGTGGCACCAGTCATCACTGCTGGAATCCCTGCTGGAATACCTGCTTTGCTTGTAGCTGTTGCAGTTGTTGCCTGCCGAGCTGCAGTCATTGCTCTGGTTGCTGCTGCAGTCCCTGTCGTGAGGGCAGCTGTAGTTACTAATGTGCTGCCTACTGTGATTACACCTCTAGTGGCAGCAGTCATCACTGCTGGAATCCCTGCTGGAATACCTGCTTTGCTTGTAGCTGTTGCAGTTGTTGCCTGCCGAGCTGCAGTCATTGCTCTGGTTGCTGCTGGAGTCCCTGTCGTGAGGGCAGCTGTAGTTACTATTGTGCTGCCTGCTGTGATTACACCTCTAGTGGCAGCAGACATCACTGCTGGCATCCCTGCTGTGCTTGTAGCTGTTGTTGCAGTTGTTGCCTGTCGAGCTGCAGTTGTTGCTCTGGTTGCTGCTGGAGTCCCTGTCGTGAGGGCAGCTATTGTTGCTATTGTGCTGCCTGCTGTGATTACACCTCTAGTGGCAGCAGACATCACTGCTGGCATCCCTGCTGTGCTTGTAGCTGTTGTTGCAGTTGTTGCCTGCCGACCTGCAGTCGTTGCACTGGTTGCTGCTGCAGTCCCTGTTGTGAGGGCAGCTGTAGTTACTATTGTGCTGCCTACTGTGATTACACCTCTAGTGGCAGCAGTCATCACTGCTGGAATCCCTGCTGGAATACCTGCTTTGCTTGTAGCTGTTGCAGTTGTTGCCTGCCGAGCTGCAGTCATTGCTCTGGTTGCTGCTGGAGTCCCTGTCGTGAGGGCAGCTGTAGTTACTATTGTGCTGCCTGCTGTGATTACACCTCTAGTGGCAGCAGACATCACTGCTGGCATCCCTGCTGTGCTTGTAGCTGTTGTTGCAGTTGTTGCCTGTCGAGCTGCAGTTGTTGCTCTGGTTGCTGCTGGAGTCCCTGTCGTGAGGGCAGCTATTGTTGCTATTGTGCTGCCTGCTGTGATTACACCTCTAGTGGCAGCAGACATCACTGCTGGCATCCCTGATGTGCTTGTAGCTGTTGTTGCAGTTGTTGCCTGCCGACCTGCAGTCGTTGCACTGGTTGCTGCTGCAGTCCCTGTCGTGAGGGCAGCTGTAGTTACTATTGTGCTGCCTACTGTAATTACACCTCTAGTGGCAGCAGCCATCACTGCTGTAATCCCTGCTGGAATACCTGCTGTGCTTGTAGCTGTTGCAGTTGTTGCCTGCCGAGCTGCAGTCATTGCTCTGGTTGCTGCTGGAGTCCCTGTCGTGAGGGCAGCTGTAGTTACTATTGTGCTGCCTGCTGTGATTACACTCCTAGTGGCAGCAGACATCACTGCTGGAATCCCTGCTGTGCTTGTAGCTGTTGTTGCAGTTGTTGCCTGCCGAGCTGCAGTCGTTGCTCTGGTTGCTGCTGCAGTCCCTGTCGTGAGGGTAGCTATTGTTACTATTGTGCTGCCTGCTGTGATTACATCTCTAGTGGCAGCAGACATCACCGCTGGCCTCCCTGCTGTGCTTGCAGCTGTCATTGCAGTTGTCGTTGCTGTGGTGGTATTGCCCGTGGTCACAGCTGTTGTGGTTCCTCATGTGGTTCTTGTTGAGGTTGAGGTTATTGTGGCTGTTGTTGATGTTTTGGTGGAAGTTGCTGTGGTCACAGCTGTGCTTTCTGTTCTGGTTAGTGCCTGCTTACAGTCGTTGATGCTGCTGTGATGGTGGCTGTTGTTGCTAAGGTTGTTGCATTTGATGCTGTGATCCCTGCTATGGTAGTAATTGTTGTTGGGGCTGTGCTCCATAATGTGGTTCCATATGTGATCACTACTCTTGTTTCTGCCTTGATGACAGTTGTAGTTGCCCTGTTGTCCCTGCCACAGCGTTACCTGTGGGCACTTACTTGTTTGCTGCTGTGGTTGCATCAGTGGTTAATGCTGGTATCCCTGCTGTGTTAGCAGATGTTGTTTTTTTTATTGTCCCTGCCCTGGTGGCATCTGTGGTTGTTGCTTTGGCCACTGCTGCTGCGGTGAGTCTGTAGTCACAGTTGTAGTGACAGCTTCCGCTGCTAAAGTTTCTCTGCTGTGGTGGCAGATGTGGTACGTCACAGATACCAATGGTGTCAGCATTTCAGTCAGGAAAGAAGCATAGTGCAATGGTAGAAAGAGACTACTTTTTTAGCCCCCTCTGCAAACACAAAGGGAAATGAGTAATTACTTTAGTCAGCACTGAAAAGCCCTCTCTTATTAGGTCTCGCCCTGAAAGCCAGCGCTTCAGCGCTGGGTCTGGGCGAGACATTTTGTAGTGGGCTTGCAGAAATGCGACCACAACTTTTGGCTGGCCTAGAGCATGCGAGTACGCGCACAGTAACGCGCATTCCTCGCATGCTCCAGGCGCCATATGTCTTTCCTCTCACTTGCTCCTCCCCCTCCCCCACCACAGAGCGCTTCTCGGGGCCGCGCGGCCATGTCACTTTCACGGCAGCGCGTCACTTGCTCTCCCGCTCCTCCCCCCTCCCCCACCACAGAGCGCGTCTCGCACGGCCGCGCGGCCAATGCTTGTTTGATCAGCAATTCAGCAACTTGTAAACAACTTTACATTTCATGTGTTTTTCTTTGTTGTATATTTTGTTTTTATCGGCAGTATTGCAACCAGCAAACAACTTTACATTTCATGTGTTGTGTTTTAAAAAAAAATTTAATCAGCAGTACGACAATTGGCGGTTAAGATTTACGGGGCGGGCGTGAACGAGCATCGTTTCATTTCCCTTTCTCACTGAGGTGCCGCAACATGACCCCCACACTTCCTCTGCTCTTTCCCCCTTGCTCATCGCGGCACCGTCGGCGTAGCCGCAGCCTTCTTTGAAAAAAGCAAGCTTTCTTTTAGTTTTGCTCTCCTCTTTCTTTAAAACTGCTCTGTTACTACTTTGATAACACCTCAAATCTCACTTTATATACTGTCAGCTATAAAGCTTTTCGGGCGGGGTTGAAACAAAAATTGAGTACGAAAAGTACAATGGCAGCTGTTCTGTGGGGTATACTTGGGCAGGTACGGGATAAGTGCATGGCGGGCAGGATGTGCAGAGTAACCGGACGTGCCTCCACGCCTAGGCAGAAGGGTGAGAGCTCAGGTGTGGCCCAGCCCCGCAGTGCTCTGACTCACTGCATGCTCGGTGGGGCTGCCCGCTTTGTGCTGTTGTCAGGACAGCCTTGGTCAGTGTCCCGGGACAGACTCGTAAAATGCCCACGTCGCGGCCGCCAGTGACTTCATTGCTCGAGCCTGCCGTTTATTAGCCTATTGTGCAGTGTCAAAGCACTTTCTACATTATTTGAAGACATCGGTTTTGTGGCAAAATTACATTGAAAACAAGGGGGCTTATTTACAAGCCCCTGCGCGGCAGTGCAATGGGCTTGTAAATATGCCCCAGGGTTTTGAAAATAAAAATCCTTGAGAAAAAGTGCAAAAATGCGCTTGCATTAAACACATATTCCCCAAATATTGCAATGGCATCTTACACATAGGCTTCTAGTGCCAAGGGAGGCCTTGAAGTGAGAAGTTCTTTCTCTGTGGGGGCAGCTGCCCTCAAATATGTATCTTCAAGGCAGTCTCGCTCCATCAAGGGAACGCATCTGTCTCAACACACAAGTTGTCTTTATGTAGTCAATAGTGATGGTTTTTATTTGTCCGATTGTTTAACTTTTTTAAGACTTCTAAATGTGTACATTTGATCACCAGCTGCTTTGAGTTTTTCTTTTCCTCCTCATACTGGTAAGTGTCCATTCCAGCGGTGGAAACATAAAAAGGCAATAGGATTCTCCTTTTGCATTTAGAGGTATAACTTGTAATTGCACAAAAGGAGATTTAACTTTTTCATCATGCCGTCTCTCTATATAACAACTGGAATTAAATACCAATTTGAGTGAGTAGAGCTGCCTTTTTTGTTTGTTTGTCTGTTAGTGATATTAATAAACGTTTGTGGAGTAGTAAGAGTAGGTTGGCTCTTCTGTATGGCCATCTTGCAGGCCAGCTAAGGTTAGATACTCTTTGTAGGCTCCATTCATCTGTCATGGCATCATTGCTTTCAAGCTGATGGCTGACTGCCCGCCATGATACTTTTGCAGGTGATAGCGTGCTTTACCATTACACAATAATCTTGCATCAAACACTCAAGGCTCCGCTTTCTCCTTCAATCTGGAGTTGTGCAATGGTATGTGGTAGAACAAAATAGTGCACCCACCGCTGTAGATTCCTATCCAGGAACCTCTAGGGACAGCCTGTGGTGGTGCACCATTTCTCACCCTGCGATGACACTGGCTGATAATGAGTTGCATGACTAAACACTTATAAGGTCCCAAAGGCGAGACCTATTGGCTATGCCAATGCTTGTTCTTTTATTTGTAATCACATGAGCTCTGGCAAGCATCTTAAGCAGCTACTGGCCAGATCTAAAGAACAACTGTGGGGTAGATGGGTGGTATCATCCACTTCTCCCCCAATTGCACAAATACATGAAGGGAGCTGCCCAGCCAGCCCCTCAACTCCTTACAGATGCTGATAAAGAAATTCACATGGAAGAATGCTATTAAAACCTCCAACGATGTTTTACACAAAATATACAAAAACAAAGCAGAGCGAGCATGGCTAACAAATATCTTAAGGGTGTCCCTCACAGTGAGTGTGAAAAAAACACCTTTAGGTTTTCTTAAAAGCCCCTCTCCCACCAGCCTAGTTGGTGGCATGCTTCTTCAGTGGGGTCCCACAGGAGACCCCTGGCGCATCACGGATGGGCTTCAACGCCTGACTATAGCGGAGCTGTGTTTAATTTGGCAGTGATTCTTTTCCTTCAGAAGAGATGAAGGGGTGTATTTTTAATAATGGTACCCTAAGACAAGCTTAGAATCAGTGGTGGATGTGTGGCATGGAATTAGTGACCTCTCGCATCCTATAAAAGAGGTCGACATCTTACAGCCATAATATCAATGCCACTCAGTGTGACGGACTTCCTTAAGGTATTTGGTAGCAGTGCTCACTCCACTTTGTTTTTCAATATTATGTTGGGAAGGTGAGTGAGCCTGCTCTCTTCTCACTCTCCCCTTTGTTATTTAGCTTACACAAAAATGAACATGGAAACTATTTCTTTGCTATATACTTGCGCTCAGGCATTGTGTATTAGAGGATGGAAGCGGGAAATCATTATACATGTAATTAAAATGGAATAATCTCTTTGTGTCCAGCAGACAATGTCTCGAGCCGCGTTGTCGAGGTCTCGGCTGGATAAGTCTCGGGCACCGCCCGTCCTGATGCAGCCCCCACCGGTCTCGGCGGACATTGTGCCTGGTCGCCTGACAGAGTCCGACTGGAACTCCCTCGTCGAACGGGAGGAGGGGGACGAAAATGTCTGTGACATCATCGAGGATCTGCTGAACCGAATCATGGACGAGTGCTTTGCAGCATATCTGGAAAAACAGGTAAGTAGGGAATGGACACCTGCAGCATCTCTCTCCAGAGACTCTTATCCCAACACGACAATCATGAGGCGCGACATTCATGGTAGGGACAGGCGGCCACAGATGTTGTCCACGTGGCGGCGGGTACTGGAGGAATAATCATATTACCACTGTGTCCTCTGAATTCTATTTCAGAATTCATTTAAAAAAAATAATCTTTATTGTGCATTTTCGCCTTTTTATAACAATAACCAAAAAAAACATCAGCCCCCCATCCCACCCCCCCCAGTCTGGGTAGAATATCATCAAACCGTACAAATTCATTGTAACACATCAGTTGGAAAGAGAGCAGAGTGAAATCAGCTGTAACAAAGCACAATTGTCAACTACAAACCATTAATTAAAGTGCAACGCGCGGAATAAATATAATAAGGGGACTGACATAAATAATAATTGACTGGGGTAAAAACCGGAAGTAGTACGGCACAAGATGTAAACAACAGACCATTCTTCAAAGTGCTAATGTGCAAAAATACATATCATTGCAAGGCGAACAGTAATAAATATTAACAGTACTCCCACCTTTGCACGCGCCCTTACCCTCGCCTTCCGTCACAATAATGCGGTTCAAATGCGCTATACCTTGAGGCATACGAAAAATGGACCTAAGTCTGTTATATAAAGTGCAAGGTGCAGAAGAAGAAGGGAGAGCCAGGGCAAGCCCTCCTATTATTTCAAACCCCTCAAATTTCTAATCTAGATAAGGACCCCATATTAGCGGTCCTTTGTCTTTGTTTTAGCACCCTTTCTGGCATGGATTGCTTTCTCTAGACTGGAAATAGCTAATAGGCGGGCGAGCCAATGTTGGAACTGTGGGGGTTGTGGATCTAGCCATGCTGTAGCTAATACCAGTCTAAAAATTGTCATAGCGACCACAATAAAATAATCTATCTCCGGGGTCAGTTTTTCATCTGCAACTCCAAGCAAGATTACCTTTGGACTCAATGCAACCTTAATATCTAGCTTGGTGCGAAAGAAGTTCTAGATTTCGTTCTTTAAAGGGTTCAAAGAAGAACATGTTGCAAACATATGCACAATGTCGGCACTAAACGTGGAACAGCGCGGGCACTTAGTACCCTGCCCCGAGCTCCACTTGGCGATTCTTGCAGGCGTATAATAAAGCATAAAGCAAGTTTTAAAAAACTGTACTTGCAGATTGGCCGACATCAACACTGTTTGGGATGAGTTGAGGGCTTTTGCAAATTCTTTTTCAGTCACCGACAGCTTCTCCTGCCATTTCATGCACTGTTTGTCGAGATCATCTTTCATTTCACCATTCAACATCTGATAGATTGACCCGATACGGATTGTGTCCTCGGCTATTAGCCGACCCACCAGGGCATTCTTTTCAAAGCCGCTCGGGCCCCCCGCTTTCCGCTGAAGGTAATCTCTTACTTGCAGGTACTTAAAAAACTCTTTGTTATTTATACTGAATTTTGTTTTTAACTCGTCAAACGAGACAAGGCCCGCCGGGGAGAAAAAAGACACCCAGTTTATCTATACCTGCCCCAAACCATGCATGCATATAGCCGTCATTGAAGATTCCAGGTAGGTTTGGATTATTTAAAATTGGGGTATAAAAATTCAGTCTCCCCAGGCCCAGAATCTTCCGTATTGCAACCCAGGCCTTTGCTGTGCCCAAAAGACACTTAAACTTAACTTTTTTGTAGTAGCTATATTCGACTTGCCTTAGCAAACACCCCCAAGCCTCTTCCCCAAGCAATAACTCGTATATGGAAGGCATAGTATTGGGCACTGCCTCTTGTGGTGGTTCCCTCAGTAGGATCCGGCTATATTGCAATAATGAAGCCCAGCAGTACAATCTGAGGTTTGGGAGAGCCCACCCCCCCCCCCCCTTTCTCTAGGAAGTGAACGATACCTCAGCGATCTCCTTGGCTTAGAATAAGCCCATAAAAATCTAGTAAATATGGCATCAAAGATTTTAAACCATTCACTAGGGAATCCTAATGGGATTGCTCTAAAAAAGTACAAGATTTTCGGGAAATAAATCATCTTTATCAGATTGCAGCGGCCTATCATAGTAAGGTGCAAATCATTTAATCTTGCCAAACCTTTCTTAGTTCTATCTGCCAAGGGATCTAGATTATTATTAATGATAGATTCAACTTTCGAGGAGATATAAACACCCAGATATAGGGCTTTCTCCACCACTCTGTTATCCGCTAATACAATCTTTTCTTTAATAACAATCTGTGTCTTTTCTTTGTTTAGCGAAAAAACAGACAAACCCCCAAATATAGCGGCTTCTGCCTCTATTGCCTTAATAGCAACCTCCGGATGAGGTGTTAGAACTGCCACGTCATCGGCATAAGCCAGGATCTTGGTCTCATGGCCATGCATAATTATTGGTGGAATACCAGTACTTTGCCCTATTTTCCTTAAAAAAGGATCAATATACGATGCAAACAGGAGTGGGGAGCAAGGGCACCCCTGTCGGGTTCCCCGAGTAATCGTCACTGCTCCTGTCATGCTACCCGAAATACAAACCCTAGCTGTAGGGTTGTGATATAAGGCCTTAATTCCGCGCACAAAACCTGGACCAAAGTCCCTTGCATACATTGCCTGCCAGAGGAACTGCCAGGAGACCCTATCGAATGCTTTTTCGGCATCTAACAAAATCAGAGCCATAGGGTCTGCTGTCATTTCCTCAGCGTCAAAGAGTGATATCACTCGACGCATATGGTCGGTGGTGTCCCTACCAGTGATGAAACCATGTTTTGCTGAATCATCAATTTGTTTTAACGACCTGGGCTAATTGAGCTGCCAGCACCTTGGAGTAAACCTTTGAATCACCGTTTATTAACGTGATTGGCCTATAAGAGCCAAGCTCGGCAGAAGGTTTATCCTTCTTCAAAAAAGACAGCTATTTTCGCCACCGACCATGAATCAGGAGGTATAGATCCATTGAATATATGATTAAAAAGTGGCACCATCTGATCTTTCAGCTGGGGGGCAAAGGTTTTGTAAAACTCTGAGGGGATTGCGTCCACACCAGCCGCTTTGCCGTGGGGGAGGCTAGTGATAGCTAGCAATATCTCATCCCATGTTAGCTCTTCTTCTAGGGTTTCACGTTCTTCTAGGGATAGTTTGCTTAAGGGTACTGCTTCCAGAAACCTCTTAATTCGTTCAGGACATACCCGATTTCCCTCTGTGTACAGGTTTTGATAAAACACTTGAAATGCCTCTCTGATTTTGTTTGCATCGGTAACCACCCCAAGAGTAGGATCGCGTATTTCTCTAATCTCACTATCGAAACACCTCTGTCTTGCTCTTACTGCCAGATGGTGCCCTACCTGATCACTGCGCTCATAAGATCTTTCCTTCCAGGCAATATACTTAGCTGCTGCCCTGTCTGCAAAAATTGCCTCCAGATCTGTCCTTGCGAGTACTACCTTAGTTTGCGCTTCACTTGTATCGCCTGCTTGTTGTATGGTCCTCGCTAAGTCCTCCTCGGCTACTGCTGAGTTATCTTGTTTAACTTGAATCATTAGCCTATCTTGCTTTCCCTTATTCAATGAGAATTTTAAGGTCTCCCCCCATTAGGCAGGCCTTAAAAGTATCCCACACCATACAAACAGAGGCACTGCCATTTTTCTCCTCGAAGAAAGTTGGGATCCACCTACTGATATACTCACAGTACTCCTTATTGGTTAAAAGCGCACGTTCAAAGCTCCATGAGCTAACCTGCTTCCCCCCTATTCCCTGCAGCACTAAGACAAGAGGATTGTAGTCCGAGAGGAACCGTGAGTATCGTTCGATCTGGCAGTCGTGATCAACTTGTTGGACACAAAAAAATAATCAAGACGGGCATGTGTGCCGTGTGGAGCTGAAAAGAATGTAAACCCGTCTACAATCTGATTCTTTTAATGCTAGACATCGACCAGGCCATGATCCTTGCATACCCCTTTGAGGGTTTGATACACCTTAGGCTTCCTCCCAGTGTACCGTAACTGTCCAGCTATATCAAAACTCCCTGGGAGGTTGAGATTAAAATCCCCGCACAAAACCACAGGTAGGGGGCGGCCCGTTAACTCCTTAGAAACCTGCATTAGGGTGGAGGGATCATCGAGCACGCTGCCATAAACTGAACATAGCGTGAACTTGCCTCCACAGGGTGAATGACAAACTACGACTACCCATCTCCCGCTAGGATCATGCCCTACTTGCGAGAATTTCAGCAGGCTTCCTCAGGCTAAAACTGCCACACCAGCAGTACGCACACCTTGGGAGGTGCAAGCTACCAGTCTATAGCCCAAGGAGTTAAGAATATCTCTCTGTGAAACTTCAATATGTGTCTCCTGGAGGCAGACAACGTCCGCACTCAGAAGTTTTAAACCCAGAGAAGTCCTGGGTCTTTTCTTAGGGTAGTTTAGGCCGCATAGGTTGATAGATGAAATACGGATCATTGGCCGATCATTCATTAATTAATGTTTCTCCCCCACACCCTAAGCACCAACCCTTCAATATTACAATGTCCTCAGGACCATCTCCATGGGTCACCACCCCTCCTCTATACCTCTTTCCACACATGCTTCGTTCGTACTGGTTTGTTTGGCCTTCTTTCCTCAACCAACCCCCCTGACCGTCCCCCCTTCCCCCCGACCCGCCCACCCTTACCACTCCACTGAGCAACCAGGCCTGGCCTGTATGACGCCGTCTAGCATCACAAACCCCACTCCCCGGGCCCCCTCCACCTACCCCGTGGCAAACCATCTCATATATATATATATATTTTTTTATTCCACCCCTTTTTATTTTCTCTCTCTTCCCCCTGCGCTTTTTCCCATGATTCCGAAATATATTTCAGAGTGTTTCCCCCTGAATCAGACCCCACCAGTAGATCCGTGAGAAATTCCTGTGCCTGAACCTCCGAAAAAAAGGTACAGGTACGACCCTTCCATACTACCTTCAATTTTGCCAGATATTGTAGGTACACTTCGGCACCTATTTCTGGAGGGGGGAAAACATCTACCTTAATCGCCATCTGCGCTCAACGGTAGCATGAGCGAAGTCTGGCCGTGCAAAGAAGGTAACACCCTCAAAATCTCTCTTAGCATTGGGGCGGGCCAAATCAAAAATACTTTGTCTCAAAAGAAAATTTCCAAAATAAACCAACATAGCCCTAGGATATGCATTACTATCCACCCGTTGTTTTTTGGGTGTTAGGGGGAATCGGTGTGCCCTCTGAATTTCTCGTGTCCAATCCCATCCCGTAAGTTCTGGGAATGCACCCTTTAGAAGCTTAACAACATAGTCTCTGGGGTCCCCTCCCTCTCTCCCTTCTGGAATACCCAGTAACCTTAAATTGTTCCTTCTCTGCCTGTTTTCATAGTCCTCCATCTTCTGCATCATCTTCGTGAGCTTAGGGTCCTGGAAAGAGCTTGTTTCCTTTAACTCTGCGACCTCCTGTTCAAGACTTTCAGTCTGAGCCTCTATACTGGTCATCCTGTCGGAAATTTCAGTACAGGTTTTGCTAATTTTCCTGACCGCGGCCCGTCGGTTATCTGTCCGCACTTCAGCTTGCATTTGCTTAATCGTAGCGAAAATTAGGGAGTGTTGAGGTTCCTGTTCTGTTGGAGATCCAGCAGTAGCACCCTTCATGCCCAGGGCGGGCTTGTCCAAAAGTTGAACAGCTGAATAATCCCACCTAAGCCTGGGGGACCCTTTCTTTGAATGCTCCTTCCAGTCCTTAACAGCCTTATCGTTACTCAACTGCTGCTTCTTATCTCGGCTGTGGGCCTTTTTTTTTGCCTCTTGATCCTCCTGATCTCTTTTTCCGACCAGCAGAGATAACTGATCCATCCGTTGAACTGCTGCTCAAAGATGTGGACTGTGAGGATGTTGACGAACCTAAGTCAGGCATTAAGGAGTTCGAGTCCTCGGCTAGGGAAAAAAATTTCTCACAGCCCCCAGTCCGGTCGGGTGAAGCCAGTGGACCAGGGACCCCCAGACAGTCGGAGTCAAAGGAGATAGGATCAGCTTCCGTTAGTTGTAAGGAGGGGGGGATCCGAGGCCCCCCATGAACACCAGGATCATTCTCAGGGCATTCCTCCCCAAAGAGATTCTGCTTGTCCTGCCGATTCCCCCCTACCTCATCCTCGGGGGGGGGGCCTGTGTGATTCTCCTTTTCACATAGTTTGGAGTTTCTGGTGTCATCCCCCTCTGTGATGATTTCGGGCACTGTTTCCTGCACTTGGGTGATGACAGGCGCAGATGTCGACACTGAAGCTAGGGAGAGAGTTACGGTAGCAGAGTCCTGGGTTTTTGTTGATCTGGGCTACTTCAAAGGAAAAAGGTCCGAAATTGCGGGCTGGACTTCCGCTGCCACCAACATATTACTCCCTCGGGTAGCCCTTTTACCTGCAATGTCAGGCTTGTTTATGGTATCGCCAGGCTCATCCCCTTTTTTCTTGTTCTTCCATTCCAAACCAGTTTCCTTAAGCCCCCCCCTGGTGCATGCTGGTCTTTGCAGTCCCGGCCAGGCCGGTAGCAGTGGCAGCCACATTTATTAGTTTAGCCTTGGAGGCTTTAGAGTTCCTGCCAGCCATCAACACGTAGCACCTAGACCGTCCGGCAGCAATGATTGTGCTTGCCTGTCTCAGCACGCCTCCCAAGGCTACACGCCGGACCTTTACACAAGCGGCCTCGCAGAGTCTCCTGCTCTATCTCCCGCTGCCTCTCCGCCCCTCTAATGAGCCGCCGTGCCGGATCCAGAGAGCACCAACAAGTAACAGACCCTCAAGCATTCCTTGCCCGTTCCCGGGGATGATCTCCCGCCATGTTCGCTATTCCGCTGGCCGTGCTGCCCGGGATCACCGCCAGCGCATCGTCGGTAAGAGTAGGGGAGGGAAACCTTGGTTAGTGAGCCGCTTAGCTAGACGCCATCTTTGCTCCGTTGTGTTTGCACTGCCTCTATTTCAGAATTGAAATGCCACTTTAAGTCTTGTGTGCACTGCCATAACCCCCAAGACCTACATCAGGTTTCTCAACTGGCAGTGCACCCTTAAACCTATTTTGAAAGGCTTCATCAAAGATCCAAGTTAGCCGCACACCCACTTCCGGGTTGTCTATTTTCACCACATCTTTGGGATGCCGCATACTACTTCTATTGTGCACCTGTAAAAATGCTTCCTTGCAGATTTGATAAGCTCACACATTATGCTCCTTTTTATTACTAGGTTTACAAATAACTCTTAGTTCTGGACAATGTTTATTGTTATGGGTATAGTGTTCCACACCCATAACAAGGACCTCCACGCCTTTGCATCGCTTATTCTTCCAACTCTTTTTTCTTTTAACAGCCACCACCAGAGTGCTCCCTTTATGGTCAATATCGATCTTTAACTTCCCTACAGGAGCACCAGAATATTCAATTCCCTTGGCAATAGTTATAACCTCCCCAGCACTCGATGTGTTATGTTATGTCGATTTGTAGAGCACTCTAATCACCCTTTAGGGTATCCAGGCACTGAGCAGGTGTGTATACGTGTGGTCCCTGACAAATTATTCGAAGAGCCAGGTCTTCAGCTTCTTGTGAAACTCAAGTAGCGAGGAGGAGGCTCTCATGTGTTGTGGGCGGTAGTTCCACGCTTTGCGTGTAATGTATGAGAACTAACAGCCTCCTGCTCTGCTTTTGTGAATGCGGTATGTGTGTACAAGTGAGATTGAGGCTAAGCGTAGGTGTCTGTATGGATTGTGAAAGTGCATGCGGTTATTGAGATATGCAGGTTCAATGTCATGTAGGGCTTTGAGGTGGGCGTGTGTAGTTTGAACTGGCTGTGTTTGTGAATGGGGAGCCAGTGAAGCAGGCTATGTTGACGATGAGTCCAGCAGCAGTGTTCTGAATGGGCTGAAGTCTGTACGGGAGCTGCTTGGAGATTCCGGCATACAATACGTTGCCGTAGTCGAGTCTGCTTGTGATGAGTGCATGTGTGATGGCTTGTTTGGTGTTCTCTGGGAGCCACTTGAAGATTTTCTGCAGCATCCGCAGAATGTGGAAGCATCGTTGACTTGTGCCGTCATGCTGAGCTTGTCGTGCAGGATGATCCCCAGATTTCTGGCGTGGTCGGTGGGCTTTGGGTTCTACTTCTGTCAGCCACCAGGTGGCTTCCCACAGGGAGTTCCTATTTCCAAAGACTAATACTTCTGTTTTGTTGGATGAGTTTCAAGCAGTTAGTTTTCATTGTTTTCTACTGGTAAAGTTGGTTCTGGTGGTGGGTGTCTTGTCTTGTCTTGAAGGTTATGAGTTGGGTGTCGTCTGCATAGGAGATGAAGGTGATGCCTTGGAATCTGATGATGTGGGGTAGCGGTGTGATGTAGGCGTTGAACAGGGTCGGCTGAGGGATGATCCCTGGGGGACTCTGCATATTAAGTTCTTGGCCTTCTTGCGCGGGGAGATAGAGGCAGGCGCCATAGCAGTTAACTCTTGGCTACTGAATATGCCCAATACATTAGCCCCGGTGAAAAAGCAGAGGTCTGGCACCCCTTCCCGACGACTTTAGTCTGCTCCTTGGTTTAGCGTTGCGCTACGGGATATGCGCGAGCACTGCAAAAAAGTGGAGAGGGTTTGTAGAATGTTCTGTCGTACTGAGGGCAAAGAACTTTATAAAAAGGCTCTGAATAAATACCATGGAATAATCAAGGAAACTCAAGTGACTTATATTGCTGATCAAATTGCTGCCTCTAACAACAACGCTAGAGAAATTTAAAAAATCTTAAAACATTTCCTTCACCAGGACGCTCTTTCTCAGTCTCTAGAAGTTTCTGCCATGCTATCTGAGAAGCTGTCGGACTGTTTTGAGGATAAGATTACTAGAATTGTTGATAATCTTAAGAATGATGCCACTGATAATAACTCAGAGAAGTTACTAAAGACTTCTGCTAAACTCTGACAAACCAGCTTTGCAAGTTTGCCACTATTTCTATAGAAGAATTGGAACAGGCCATCCTAGAGTGTAAATCGGCCTCGCCAGATGACCCATGCCCCCCTTGAATTTTGATCGCCAGCTTTAAGGTGATCAATTCGTTTTTGTACCATCTATTCAATAACTCAATCCGATCTGCCACCGTGCCAAATTGCTGGATATAGCACTATTGAAAAAACTTTCAGGGAATAGAACAATGCTGAATAATTTTAGGCCACTTTCACTGTTACTAGCTCTGTTGAAGATGTTGGAGAAACGTACTAATGGGCAGCTCTCCAAATATTTTCAACAAGGTCAGTTGTTGCATCAGTCTCAGTCAGGCATTAGTGGAAGTGACAGACTCTATCAAGCTGGCTGTGGATCAAGGGAAACAGGCCACGTGGATATTACTCAATCTATCCGCAGCCTTAGATACAGTGTCCCACTCTATCCTTCTCCATCGTTTGGGAAATATCGGAGTCAGTGGCTCCCCGCTGGCTTCGATCAGTTCCTTTCTTGCTGACAGAGGTTCATCTGTTTGGCTGGCACCATTTGCATCTAACCCTAAAGAGATCAAGTTTGGAGTCCACTGGGCTCTGCCTTGAGTCAGACTCTATTTAATATCCACAGAACTCCTCTGGCCTCCTTAGTGGAGTCCTTTGGGGTCCAGATTGTGTCATATGCAGCTTCTCCTTACTATGGACAACAACTCACCCGATGCCTCTAGGATGTTCAAGAACTGTTTGACGGCCATCTTTCAGTGGATGCGGGCTAGCAATTTACAATGCAATGCCAGCAACACTGAGAATCTGTTATTTGGCTTGCCTCCACCTACTTGGGATAGGGAGTGCTGGTCAAGCTATGTCTCCCCACCTCCCCCACCCCCTCTAGCTATAGTAGGCCGTAACGTAGGAGTTAAGATCGACTGCCAGCTATCCTAGGTACGCCGGTACCTCCCCCTCCCCCTCTAGCTATAGTAGGCTGTAACGTAGGAGTTAAGATCGACTGCCAGCTATCCTAGGTACGCCGGTACCTCCCCCTCCCCCTCTAGCTATAGTAGGCCGTAACTTAGGAGTTACGATCGACTGCCAGCTATCCTAGGTACGCCAGTACCTCCCCCTCTAGCTATAGTAGGCCGTAACGTAGGAGTTACGATCGACTGCCAGCTATCCTAGGTACGCCGGTACCTCCCCCTCCCCTCTAGCTATAGTAGGTCGTAACGTAGGAGTTACGATCGACTGCCAGCTATCCCAGGTACGCCGGTACCTCCCCTCCCCTCTAGCTATAGTAGGCCGTAACGTAGGAGTTACGATCGACTGCCAGCTATCCTAGGTACGCCGGTACCTCCCCCTCTAGCTATAGTAGGCCGTAACTTAGGAGTACGATCGACTGCCAGCTATCCTAGGTACGCCGGTACCTCCCCCTCCCCCTCTAGCTATAGTAGGCCGTAACGTAGGAGTTACGATCGACTGCCAGCTATCCCAGGTACGCCGGTACCTCCCCCTCCCCCTCTAGCTATAGTAGGCCGTAACGTAGGAGTTACGATCGACTGCCAGCTATCCTAGGTACGCCGGTACCTCCCCCTCCCCCTCTAGCTATAGTAGGCCGTAACTTAGGAGTACGATCGACTGCCAGCTATCCCAGGTACGCCGGTACCTCCCCCTCCCCCTCCCCCTCTAGCTATAGTAGGCCGTAACTTAGGAGTACGATCGACTGCCAGCTATCCCAGGTACGCCGGTACCTCCCCTCCCCCTCTTGCTATAGTAGGCCGTAACGTAGGAGTTACGATCGACTGCCAGCTATCCTAGGTACGCCGGTACCTCCCCCTCCAGCTATAGTAGACCGTAACGTAGGAGTTACGATCGACTGCCAGCTATCCCAGGTACGCCGGTACCTCCCCTCCCCTCTAGCTATAGTAGGCCGTAACTTAGGAGTTACGATCGACTGCCAGCTATCCTAGGTACGCCGGTACCTCCCCCTCTAGCTATAGTAGGCCGTAACGTAGGAGTTAAGATCGACAGCCAGCTATCCTAGGTACGCCGGTACCTCCCCCTCCCCCTCTAGCTATAGTAGGCCGTAACGTAGGAGTTAAGATCGACTGCCAGCTATCCCAGGTACGCCGGTACCTCCCCCTCCCCCTCTAGCTATAGTAGGCCGTAACGTAGGAGTTAAGATCGACTGCCAGCTATCCCAGGTACGCCGGTACCTCCCCCTCTAGCTATAGTAGGCCGAAACGTAGGAGTTACGATCGACTGCCAGCTATCCCAGGTACGCCGGTACCTCCCCCTCCCCCTCTAGCTATAGTAGGCCGTAACGTAGGAGTTACGATCGACTGCCAGCTATCCCAGGTACGCCGGTACCTCCCCCTCCCCCTCTAGCTATAGTAGGCCGTAACTTAGGAGTTACGATCGACTGCCAGCTATCCTAGGTACGCCGGTACCTCCCCCTCTAGCTATAGTAGGCCGTAACGTAGGAGTTAAGATCGACTGCCAGCTATCCTAGGTACGCCGGTACCTCCCCTCTAGCTATAGTGAGGCCGTAACGTAGGAGTTACGATTGACTGCCAGCTATCCTAGGTACGCCGGTACCTCCCCCTCCAGCTATAGTAGGCCGTAACGTAGGAGTTAAGATCGACTGCCAGCTATCCTAGGTACGCCGGTACCTCCCCCTCCCCTCTAGCTATAGTAGGCCGTAATGTAGGAGTTACGATCGACTGCCAGCTATCCCAGGTACGCCGGTACCTCCCTCTCCCCCTCTAGCTATAGTAGGCCGTAACGTAGGAGTTACGATCGACTGCCAGCTATCCTAGGTACGCCGGTACCTCCCCTCCAGCTATAGTGAGGCCGTAACGTAGGAGTTAAGATCGACTGCCAGCTATCCTAGGTACGCTGGTACCTCCCCTCCCCCTCTAGCTATAGTAGGCCGTAACTTAGGAGTTAAGATCGACTGCCAGCTATCCTAGGTACGCCGGTACCTCCCCCTCCCCCTCTAGCTATAGTAGGCCGTAACGTAGGAGTTACGATCGACTGCCAGCTATCCTAGGTACGCCGGTACCTCCCCCTCCCCCTCTAGCTATAGTAGGCCGTAAGGTAGGAGTTAAGATCGACTGCCAGCTATCCCAGGTACGCCGGTACGTCCCCTCTAGCTATAGTAGGCCGTAACGTAGGAGTTACGATCGACTGCCAGCTATCCCAGGTACGCCGGTACCTCCCCTCCCCTCTAGCTATAGTAGGCCGTAACTTAGGAGTTACGATCGACTGCCAGCTATCCTAGGTACGCCGGTACCTCCCCTCTAGCTATAGTAGGCCGTAACGTAGGAGTTAAGATCGACTGCCAGCTATCCTAGGTACGCCGGTACCTCCCCTCTAGCTATAGTAGGCCGTAACGTAGGAGTTACGATTGACTGCCAGCTATCCTAGGTACGCCGGTACCTCCCCCTCCAGCTATAGTAGGCCGTAACGTAGGAGTTAAGATCGACTGCCAGCTATCCTAGGTACGCCGGTACCTCCCCCTCCCCCTCTAGCTATAGTAGGCCGTAATGTAGGAGTTACGATCGACTGCCAGCTATCCCAGGTACGCCGGTACCTCCCTCTCCCCCTCTAGCTATAGTAGGCCGTAACGTAGGAGTTACGATCGACTGCCAGCTATCCTAGGTACGCCGGTACCTCCCCCTCCAGCTATAGTAGGCCGTAACGTAGGAGTTAAGATCGACTGCCAGCTATCCTAGGTACGCCGGTACCTCCCCCTCCCCCTCTAGCTATAGTAGGCCGTAACTTAGGAGTTAAGATCGACTGCCAGCTATCCTAGGTACGCCGGTACCTCCCTCCCCCTCTAGCTATAGTAGGCCGTAACGTAGGAGTTACGATCGACTGCCAGCTATCCTAGGTACGCCGGTACCTCCCCTCCCCCTCTAGCTATAGTAGGCCGTAACGTAGGAGTTACGATCGACTGCCAGCTATCCTAGGTACGCCGGTACCTCCCCCTCCCCCTCTAGCTATAGTAGGCCGTAACGTAGGAGTTAAGATCGACTGCCAGCTATCCCAGGTACGCCGGTACGTCCCCCTCTAGCTATAGTAGGCCGTAACGTAGGAGTTACGATCGACTGCCAGCTATCCCAGGTACGCCGGTACCTCCCCCTCCCCCTCTAGCTATAGTAGGCCGTAACGTAGGAGTTACGATCGACTGCCAGCTATCCCAGGGACGCCGGTACCTCCCCTCCCCCTCCCCTCTAGCTATAGTAGGCCGTAACTTAGGAGTTACGATCGACTGCCAGCTATCCTAGGTACGCCGGTACCTCCCCCTCTAGCTATAGTAGGCCGTAACGTAGGAGTTAAGATCGACTGCCAGCTATCCTAGGTACGCCGGTACCTCCCCCTCTAGCTATAGTAGGCCGTAACGTAGGAGTTACGATTGACTGCCAGCTATCCTAGGTACGCCGGTACCTCCCCCTCCAGCTATAGTAGGCCGTAACGTAGGAGTTAAGATCGACTGCCAGCTATCCTAGGTACGCCGGTACCTCCCCCTCCCCCTCTAGCTATAGTAGACCGTAATGTAGGAGTTACGATCGACTGCCAGCTATCCCAGGTACGCCGGTACCTCCCTCTCCCCTCTAGCTATAGTAGGCCGTAACGTAGGAGTTACGATCGACTGCCAGCTATCCCAGGTACGCCGGTACCTCCCCCTCCCCCTCTAGCTATAGTAGGCCGTAACGTAGGAGTTACGATCGACTGCCAGCTATCCCAGGTACGCCGGTACCTCCCCCTCCCCCTCCCCCTCTAGCTATAGTAGGCCGTAACTTAGGAGTTACGATCGACTGCCAGCTATCCTAGGTACGCCGGTACCTCCCCCTCTAGCTATAGTAGGCCGTAACGTAGGAGTTAAGATCGACTGCCAGCTATCCTAGGTACGCCGGTACCTCCCCCTCTAGCTATAGTAGGCCGTAACGTAGGAGTTACGATTGACTGCCAGCTATCCTAGGTACGCCGGTACCTCCCCCTCCAGCTATAGTAGGCCGTAACGTAGGAGTTAAGATCGACTGCCAGCTATCCTAGGTACGCCGGTACCTCCCCTCCCCCTCTAGCTATAGTAGACCGTAATGTAGGAGTTACGATCGACTGCCAGCTATCCCAGGTACGCCGGTACCTCCTCTCCCCCTCTAGCTATAGTAGGCCGTAACGTAGGAGTTACGATCGACTGCCAGCTATCCTAGGTACGCCGGTACCTCCCCTCCAGCTATAGTAGGCCGTAACGTAGGAGTTAAGATCGACTGCCAGCTATCCTAGGTACGCCGGTGCCTCCCCTCCCCTCTAGCTATAGTAGGCCGTAACTTAGGAGTTAAGATCGACTGCCAGCTATCCTAGGTACGCCGGTACCTCCCCCTCCCCCTCTAGCTATAGTAGGCCGTAACGTAGGAGTTACGATCGACTGCCAGCTATCCTAGGTACGCCGGTACCTCCCCCTCCCCCTCTAGCTATAGTAGGCCGTAACGTAGGAGTTACGATCGACTGCCAGCTATCCTAGGTATGCCGGTACCTCCCCCTCCCCTCTAGCTATAGTAGGCCGTAACGTAGGAGTTACGATTGACTGCCAGCTATCCCAGGTACGCCGGTACCTCCCCCTCCCCCTCTAGCTATAGTAGGCCGTAACGGAGGAGTTACGATCGACTGCCAGCTATCCTAGGTACGCCGGTGCCTCCCCCTCCCCCTCTAGCTATAGTAGGCCGTAACGTAGGAGTTACGATCGACTGCCAGCTATCCTAGGTACGCCGGTACCTCCCCCTCCCCCTCTAGCTATAGTAGGCCGTAACGTAGGAGTTACGATCGACTGCCAGCTATCCTAGGTACGCCGGTGGCGACTGTGGTCCATTCCTGTTCAGGCTCCTAAAGTCGGTAAAGACATTCCTGTATCTACTCCCTTTTTAGGACCAACAAAGAGAGACACATAATAATAATAATAATAATAATACATTTATAGAGCGCGCGGCTACCTCCAACGGAAGTGTCCCGGCGCTGGCGGTAGATACAGAAAGCGCGACCCCCCCATGCCCCCATAACCTCCCGTAAAGATTACACTAATGCACTATATCTGGGTCTCGCAGCTAATTTGCTGGGGAGGTTACAGATGGTTCAAAACACTGCTGCGAGGATGCTATTAAAAATACCTATGCAGGCTTCTATTTGTCCTCATTTAAAGAAGCGACATTTGCTCCCTGTTAAGGAGAGAATTCAGTTTAAATTCTTATCTGGCCCTCAGAGCTTTTTGTCGGACGGGCCCTGGCTTCTCTCCGCAAGGATCATCCATTACCATCCAGCCAGAACCCTCAACTCTTCCCATGCTGGGTTGGTCCTGGTACCACGAATTAGGAGGAAAGAATGGGGTGGTGCGTCCTTCTCTTACTTGCTGCGCGGGCATGGAATGCCCGTCATCCAGACCGGCGAGACTTGGGGGAGGAAAATTGCTTCAAGCGCACCCTTAAAACCCGGCTCGTAAAGACAGTTTTTCAGTGATTGTGTAGCCGTGCGCTTTATAAGTCTCTGATCGATTGATTGAGATGTGAAAGGTGGCAGCCTGATTCTTTGGGTTCTTCCCCTGAGGAAGGAGCAGATCCAGATGAGAGCCGGTCCCTTGATGCCAATCTTGTGGAGTCTTCTGATGAGTGTGTTGTGGGAGACTGTGTCGAATGCCACAGGGAGGTCGGGCAGGATGAAAGTCGCTGTTTCTCTTCGATTTAGGATGGTCCGGATGGTGTCGGTGGCTGTGATAAGTGCAGTTTCTGTGCTGTGGTTCTTTCTGAAGCCTGGGTGTGTTTTGTGCAGTAGATGGTGGAGCTCGAGGTGGCTCGTGAGTTGTTTCTTGATGGTCTTTTCAATCACTTTTGCTGGACAGGGAACAGAGAAATAGGATGCACGTTGGCCAGTTGGCATGGGTCGGCTGATTGTTTCTTGAGGAGGGCATTCACTGCTGCATGCTTCTAAGCTTACTCAAAGATGGCGGAGGTGATGGAGGTGGTCTGGATGTGGGTGAGTGCTGTGCTGATTGGTAATGCCTGAGGTTATAGATGTGGTGGGGGCATGTGTCCGTTGGAGACCCAGAGTGGACGTTCTGCATAAATGTGGCTATTTCTTCACTGGTGAGATTCTTCCATGCAGTCAGGTAGTTGTCTTGATTGATGATGTACAGGTTGGCGATGACTTTGCCGGGGTCTATTTGGTGTGCAAAGTTGCTGTAGATGTTTGTGATTTTGCTGTTGAAAAAATTAGGCAGGACATTGCATAGTTCTTGAAAAGGGGGTGATGCTGTTGACGGAGGAAGTTGGTGTGGTAAAATCTTTGATGATCAAGAGGATTTCTTTTCTGCGTTTGGATCACCCTTCGATGCATTCAGCTAGCGCTC
Source organism: Calotriton arnoldi (assembly GCA_963921515.1). Lineage (NCBI taxonomy): Eukaryota > Metazoa > Chordata > Amphibia > Caudata > Salamandridae > Calotriton > Calotriton arnoldi. The sequence continues at coordinate 2,090,676 of CAWUFW010001592.1, forward strand.
TCTTCTTGGTGTATCTTAGTTGCTGGTGGTGTCTTCCGATTGCAGCTTTAAAGGTGGTTATTTCAGAGGTTTCGCGGCTGGTTCTCCACTTTCTCTCTAGCTGTTTGCAGTGTTTCTTCATATCCCACAGGTCCTCTCTGTAGCATCTGGATTGATTGAGTTTGATTAGTGCGAGGGAGTCTGCGCAGTTCTTGATCCAGCTGTTGAAGTTGTCAATATCCTCATTGATGCTGTCTGTAGGGTTGGGGTTGCCCATGCGGAGGGCGTTCAGCCAGTGTGATTCTGAGATTTTGCACCAGTTGCAGCTGGGTAGGCTGGCATTGGTGGGAGTGTTGGCTTGCAGTGTGTTGACTTGTAAGTGAATTATGGAGTAGTCAGTCCACGTGAGGTTGAGTTGAACTTCATACCGTCGAAGGTGGGGAAGATGGGGTCCAGGGTGTATCCGGCAATCTGTGTATGTTCTGTGACGAGCTGGGTTAGTCCCATGTTGTTTAGGCTTTCTAGAAGTGCTTTGGAGCAGGGGGCGGTTCCGTCAAGATGGAAGTTGAGATCCCCGAGAATTACAAAGGCTTTGGAGTCAATGGTGAGGGGGGCGATGAAGACCGTGATGAGGTTGGTGAAGGTAGCTCATGGTCCCGGTAGTCTGTAGATGAGGGTTCCGCTTAGGGTGAAGTTCTTGGCGATTTCCACCTTGCAGTGTAGATCTTCCATGAACTGAGTTGCGTTCTCTGTGGTTGTTCAGCATTTGAAGGTGTCTTTATAGGCGATTGCAAGTCCCCCTCCTGGCGGCAGTCCTGTTGTGCAATCGTGTAGCCTGTCGGGCTTGCTGTGGTGATGTTGGGTGTCGATGCAGGGTTTAGCCATGTTTCCGTGATGAAGAGAAGGTCCAGCGAGTTGCTGCTCAGCAGGTCCCAGATTTTGGTTGCATGTTTGCTGAGTGAGCGGGTGTTGAGTAGCATGCATGTGAGTGAGTATTGGGGTGCTGATTTTCTGATGCGTGCAGTGCTGTGTGGCTGTGTTGTTCGGGTGGCTAGTGCTTGTGTGGGAGGTGTGAGTAGGTTACTGCAGGTGAAACGGAAATGAGTGCAGTTGAAGGCTCCTACTGTGGTGTGTGGTGTGGTGGGACAGCAGTGGGGGTAGAGGCGCCTTGGGTCTAGCGAACAAAGGTGCGTCTCAGAGTATCGCTGTGGGGGGCCGGTGGGGTGCGGGACCCGGGTTCATGGTGTTGGGTGCAGTCCAGGCACGGACAGGCACAGATGGGCTTGACTTTGGCGTGCCAGCGGTGCACCCGCCATTAAGTAGGTCCTGGGTGGAGTGCAGAGGTCAGTGGGTGGGGCTACATGGGAGAACGGGAAAAAGGGCAGCAAAAGAGCAAAAAACGGCTGAAAAGAGAGAGAACTACTGCAAAAGAGGAAAACGGGCTGAACCAGAAAGAGCAAAAAATGGCTGGAAAAAAAGCGGTGAAAGATCAAAAGGGAAAAGGCTGACAAAAAAATGAGAGAAAACTGCGACAGAGGAACAGGGGAGACGGAGAGAGATGTGAAGGTGTGAGAGAGAGAGAGCTGAAGGATTGAGGGAGGAGCTTTGAGGCAGCAAGCCGGGTCCGAAAGGGCCACGGATAGGTTGAAGGACTGGTGACAGGCAAGTGCTTCCATAAGCCACAGTTCTTCCTGAATCATATCCAGGCTACGCTTCGACATAAACTAGACAAAAGCAGCTACAGGCCAGCACCAAAATTACAAAGCCGCAAAAAATCTGAATATTCTGTGTAGTCAGGCTATGTGGTGCAGGCATCTCTGTCCAGTTCTGTGCCTGGGAATGAGCCATCTGCTCAGGGCATAGGGGAAGCACACAGTGGGGTGAGAGCTGATGCAGCGATATGTTCCAGGGACGAGATATCCGGAACTTCAAGTCATGGAACAGAAGGTCCGGCCTAGGCGAGATAGAACAATGTCATTATGTCCAGCTGAGACACTGGGTAATGAACTGAATCATTAAAGAGGCAGCCACCCAAGAGCTTACCCCCAAATGAGAAGTTTATGGGATGACTGGACACCCATGAGGGCTGCTAACCAGTGGGGTTTCATTAAATTTCAATCTCTTAGTGAAATCATCAAACAGAATCCCACGCTGGTCATACGGACCTTAGATTGGTGACGTGAAGTGTAAGAAAGGAGCTAACATCAGAAACACAAACAGAGTGAAACCAATGTGGCTCCACAAAGACGACAGGGGGGATGGTGTCCAGAGCTTAAGGGTTACATTAACACATTTGATTCAGGTTACATGTCAAATCAATCAGCAAAATTGACAGAAAAATATAGTAAGTACTCACATATTTAAATGTCCATGTAGTCTAAGTATATTTATAATCAAAAAAAATATTCAAAATATGATAAGATACAGCGAGCAAAATATGAGCCAAGCAGGTTCCATAGAGGAACTTTCCTACTGTAAATAAAGTGAGAAGGGGTCAGCATCAGATGAGCCAGATTTAAGGTTAATGGAAAGAGTCTTCTTGAATATCTGTCAAGTGTACCCCGATGTCTTTGGATCTAGTCGGTTATTGATGACAAGATTGGGGAATCCTTTGACGTAAGGCGTTGCCTTTGTAGTAAGGATGGTGATAACAGAGCGAATCCCCAGATCTGTATAGGTAACCAGTTACACACTGTTTGAACTAAAAACCCACACGTATTAGACCAGAGTGATGCACTGTTTCTCCTTAGTACTTGTTTTGTATTTTTACAGTAGAACGGTGCAAGGAAGAGGGAATGTTAAGGGCCTTATTTACTAAATGTTGACGCACTGCGCTGCCCTGCATCAAAATAAAAGGGCAGGAATGCGCCGTATCTACAAGTTACAGCGCATTCCTGTCTGTTTCCGCTGTGCTGACGCACAAACAGCAGCCGTGCGCCAACGCAGACACCCTTGCGTCATGATGCAAGGCGGCCTGTGTTGCAGGGATGATTGTTGTTGTGCAGGAAGGGGCACCCTCCTGCACAAAAACAATCATTAATGGTGTTTTGCTCCTTCTATGTGTGCTGCAGAATGCAGCAAACATAGAACAAAACACAAGGAGAAATAAAAGTATTTCTCCGTGTTGCGCCACTTCTACGCCTCCCCTAGAGAGGCGCGGAATTCTGATGCTTTTCTCAGGTTTACAACACTTTGAGAATCTGGGAATGTGTCAGGTTCCATGGATGTTGCGTGGGAACAGCAACTTCTATGGAATGACTCTTTCAATCAGAGTAATGCGTCAAAGGAGCAGGTGTGGTGTGGTGCAGCGGCCAGGGCAGCTGACTCCGGAGCACAGTGTTTCATGGTTCGATCCCCGGCTCCGGCGGCAGCTCAGCTCAGCACCATGTGACTCTGGGCAATAGCTCACTTAATTTCCACTCCGGCCCCCAGCGCCTTGAGACCCGTAAGGGTGAGTAGCTGCGCTATATAAAAACGGACTTACATTTTTACTTACTTACATTTTTACATATTTACAAGGCCATGAAAAGCCACACAGGGGGACTTTACGTGGCTTTGTAAATATAGGCAGGCACATTGCGCCACCAGTGCATCAAAAGAAATTACGAACCGGCGGCGCAAGGGGCTTGTAAATAAACCCCTAAGTATCCTAAGTATGTGGTGTGTGATTCTCTTCAGATAATGCTCTGCCTTTAGTGTTTCTTTATGAGAACATGTTTGGTGGTGGATGGAAATGCACCAGTAAAATGTCACATTTTCAATGAAGGGAGCATGTTTAAAAAAACTGGTGCAATGGGCTTGTGCTCTGGCATATCTGTGAGACTGACCTGAACAGAGAAGTACGCAAAACTAACAACTAAAGGGTGTCTGCCTGAGAAAGGGGCTTTTCTTTACAAATAATTAACCTGTTAGATATCACAGCAAAGGAATAAATTAATTTTCTTCTGTTAGGCCTGGTGGTTAACCTGACCAGTGAGAGTCTAACAGAAGATGAAAACAAGGTGCTCAATGAGGGCTTGGGTTTCGTCCCCACCACACATATGGATAAATTCAAACTTAGGTGCGAATTGGCCGAATTCTTTAGAAAAATCAGAGTTAAGGGCTTTTTTCAGAATGAACCAACATCAGATGCGGAAAGTTGCTCAATGGGGCTACATAAGAAGTCCTTTTTCAATCCCCCGATTTCCTCTATACCGCCAGAAGTTTTGGCCTTCGAGAATCTGGATATTAAGAGGACGGGATATTGGAACCTATCTAGGAGGGAAAGACATGCTCTAGAGTCCCTACGCAGCAAGGCCCCTTAAACAGGCTGACAAAGGCGGCGCAACAGTCATTTAAACGACAGAAGACTACCAGAACGTCTGTCTGTGTCTGCTGAGAGACGAGAGGAATTACAAGGTACTTGAGTCAGATCCTACCTCGAACACAAATGTACCCTCCCCTAAACCCACCACCTACCTAATGACGCCCCCACAGTCCCCAATCACTACTGTGACGGTACCCTTGATTGTGCTGAGAGTTCTCAGCCTTCCTATAAGACCACTCCGTTCCACAAACCCCGTCTCAACCCGCTAAGCTAGTTATACAGCTATCTAAAGATGATTTACGCGACCACTTAAACTCCTATCACGCTTGCCCTGCTGTTCCCTCTCGTCCCACTCCCAATAGGGAGTCTCCCATCTCTTGTACCCCTCCTCCAAAATTGAGACTATCATCTCCCACTTCCTCAGGTTATCCCGTCCCGAGATTAGGTCTATAAATGAATCGAACGGCACCCCAGCTCTCCTGTCTCTCACACCCACTAAAATGGCTCCTTCTAACTCACCCCTGAAATGTGCACTACTAAACTGCCACTCAGCGGTGAAACATGCGGCTGATACAGCTGATCTTATTGTCGACCAGGACCTTGACATACTCATGCTCACGGAATCCTGGTTAAACGAGGCCTCAAACCACTCCCTGGACATCTTGGTCCCTCCTAGTTATGACGTCATCAGATTAGATTGCCCCAGACGCACTGGGGGCGGCCTAGCGTGTATTTACAGACCTTTGCTCTCAGTGACACACTCTCCCACCTCTTCTCTGACCTCATGTGAGTACCTTAAGATCGATATCTTCACCACCTGCAATTCCAAATGCTTCCTCCATACATTCTATCATCCCCCTGGGGTTAATTGCTCTTTCATCGAACAGATCATGGAGGATATCCCCTCCAACAATGACTATCACACCAACCAGATCTTCCTTGGTGACTTCAACATCCATTGGAACGGGGGCGTGGTCTCGCCGAGCAGCAAGATGGCAGCTCGCTGAGGGGGCTCTGCCGGCTGTGACAATATCAGTTCATAATCCTGCGCCACCGAGGGCCAACGACACTGGGCAACACCACTAATCGTATGCCCAAAGAACCTGGCATTTGCTGAGCCCTCGCTGCTGAGTACCGGACCCCGGGGAGCTGCTGGCTGTGACTTGGGCCCGGCGGACATCACCTCCGGAGAAAAGCACGGACGTGGAAAGCCAAGTGGGGCGATTCTAGATGCCATGAGGCGAGCTGCTGTGAAGAGACGGAGGTACGCGCGAACCAGTGAGAGGTACCTCCCGCTTGACGGCGTGATACGCTGCTCTTGCGGTGTGCTACTGGCATCGCTGCAGACGTGAACCGGAACTTGGATCTGTGCCCCAGCTTGGGCGGCATGTCATCAGCCAAAGGTGTGCGGCCTGCGGACGGGCGCTACGCTGCGGGGCACCATCTACCACACTATCGATAGCCGGTTCCATTCCTCCCCTGCCGGGGGCGGAGTCCAGGACCCATCCCAGACGAGAGAGTGATCGGATGCTGGCGAGCCTCGGCGGGCTGACATGGGCCGTGCGGCTTGAGCTCCGGAGCTCGCCCGCAGGGACCCGAGCGGAGGGGGCGCGGCCCCGTGGAGGCGAGCGTGGTGCTGAGAGGCCAGACTGGCTTCCTTGCGGGATCCTAAACTATCAGCCAGAAAACCGCAGATAATTTACAGATATTCCCTGTGCACACGCAGGGCCTCTCCACTCTGCGATACATGTTCTGGGACAAAAAGGCCGCAAAGCACAACCGAAATCCCTCCGGCTAGAGAGCGCTCCCTGGGACACGTAACAAGCTGCTGAACTGGTGAGTCTACACCACCTCATGGTGATACCTGTAGCGGGAGCTGGGAGGAGTACAAGCCAAGACTTAGCCTGTTGGCAACTGGGGAGTGAGAGCATATAACCTACCTGATGGGGCCCTGCCGGGAGCGGGCGGCCATCTTGGGCATAGTCAGAGACCTGTGAGATAATTAGCCTGCCATCTAGGGATTTGCCAGAATACTACTATTTTCTACACACCATACCAGGTCGTAAACGCAGCAGCTAACGAAGTGGAGACTTCGGAGCGGGTGCAGCAAGACTTTCCCTTGGAAGTCCTTAATTTAAGCCTATCCCATTGTAGATCTGCGGGCCGAGGTTACCCTTCCCTCCCGTCATCGGGAAAATGGACACGAAGCAGTCCAAGCTGCCCTTTTAAAACAAGAGGCTTACCCGTCATACTGACTTGGAACCAGACTTGGACACTGAAAATAGAGATGGGGTAGCTGAGAAAGGGGATGACCTCCGATCCATCCTCCTAGAGGTAAAATCTAGCCTAAAAACGATCGATAACAAAATTGACAAACTCACAAATCGATTGGATCAAGTTAAAAAGCAGGTCGACACCCATGAACTGCAAATAGACAAACTAGAAAACCGCGTTACTGATGCACACAAGTTCCAAACTGAATCCAGGGAACAGCTGCTGAATATGGAGAAAAGTCTTAGAGGTCATCAAAGCTAAAAACGAAGATTTAGAAGCCCGCTCTCGCAGGAATAATATACGCATCACGGGAATACCGGAGACTACGGCAATGGGCAAGATGGAAGACTTTGTTGAATCCTTGTTGCGGGACCTGTTCGGAACCACACTTTCTGCGATGTTTATAGTGGAGCGGGCCCACAGATCCCTTGGCCCGAGACCTCCGGTGGGGGTCACGCCAAGACCCATCCTCTCACGCCTGCTCAATTTCCGGGATTGTGATGGGATCCTTCGCGCCGCCAGGGAGATGGGTCAAATAACACACCATGGCAACCAGATCTCCATCTTTCTGGATTCCACCCCAGGTGTGCAGTCGGCTAGAAGGGAGTTCATACCAGTCAAGCGCATCCTTAGACAGGCCGGAATCACATATGCCCTCCTATACCCAGCCGAGCTGAAGGTCACACATGAAGGCAATCATCACCATTTTGCGGATGCAAAGTCGGCCCTGAAGTTCGCCAAACATGCTACAGGGAGCAAACGCTCGACAACCCCCGTGGGTCAGGCGGAAGCAGTACTTAGTGACAACGACTAATATTTGACTTTATGCCCGGAAATCAGTCTGCTGGCTGACCCTGGAACTGTGGTAAGGGGAACAGCGTGGGTATATGTAAACTGGAAAATAGACACTGGTGCTGCCTTGGGCTTTGACTGTTAAGGGGAACATTAATAATAGTGTGTGTTGTCGCTACCGTTGGGCTCTCATTAACTTCTCAGCCACCTGCCCTATCGTCAGGTTGTAAGCCGGAGTCACCTTGCCCCCAGGGAGAGCTCCCACAACTGATACATTTATTCGCATGTTGGGGTGTTGTTTGTTTTTCGGGGGGGGGAGTGTATACTCAACCTAGTTGGGGGTTGGTGTGGGGGTGGGGTGAGTTTGGGGTCACTGTGTAGCATCTTATTGAAATCCATGCAAACTCCGAGTCCAAGTCTTCAGATGCACTACTTCACACTCCTTATAACTACAGTGGTATGTATATGCAAGGCTGGTCACAGAATAACATATCTCTCAAACCGGATAGGGTGGTTCAATCCGGGTTGAACACAATGGCTAACCTACGTCGCATTACACTTCGCATCAACAGGTCATGGCGTCCTATAAGCTCCTAACATGGAATATCAGAGGTCTGAATGACCATAGACAGGCCAGGCTCATTCAAGCCTATCTAATCCGACACAAGATTGACTGTTGCTTCCTTCAAGAAACTCACTTGACAAACACATCAAACGCAAAGCTGCAACATAGAAACTGGGGGGATGTTTACTCAGCGGTTTATTCCAATTATGCCAGAGGGGTGTCAATACTTATACGCCGTGGGCTGGACTGGAACATGACATACACACAACTGGACACAGAGGGGAGATTTGTTATACTTAAGGGCTCGTTGAGCGGAATAGAGTTAGTGATGGTTGCTATTTACGGCCCCAACACCGATGAGCCAGAGTATTTTCACAACATATGGGCACACATCGAAGGGATGGGATGTGATACTATTCTTTGGGGAGGAGATTTTAATGCCGTACTAAACGACACCCTAGATAGGCAATTCGGCTCGAATGCTGCACTCCAAAGCCAGTGAGACCCTTAATACACTCATACAGGAAAATGAATTGATAGATATTTGGAGGCACTGGAATCCAGATGCTGCAGAGGGCACCTGCATAACCTCACACCACAATGCTTGGTCCAGATTGGAGTATTGGCTGGTTTCCCGAGATGTGGCTGCGTGGACAACCGACGTTCGTCTGTTGCCCAGGACACTCTGATCATACCCTTTGCTTACTGCAGCTTAGCACTCCTATGTCATCTAGACGTGCATTCAGTTGCAGGCTTCCACCTCTTGCTCTACTAGACTCAGCTTTCCGAGAAGAAATAAGAAAAGACATAACAGATTATTTCGCTATAAATGAGGGGTCGGTGTCCTTCGTGGGGACACTCTGGGAAGCCTTTAAGGTGGTGATTCGGGGGAGCTGCATCGCCAAACAGTCTGGGGTATTGAAATCAATTAGACAGCGACTCCAGACCCTGAAGACACAAATTAAGGAGGAGGAGACAAAATTCTACGAGACGGGCGAGGGAAGCCACTTGGCATCACTTAGTACAAATATATCGGAGTGCGAAGAGGAAGCACACCGGGAGGTAAAATTTCAGGGGAAATACAGCACAGCCAGGAGATATGGGGAGGGAGATCGCCCTGGGAAAACCCTAGCTACCATACTCAGACCACCGCGTAACTCGGCGTACATCACCGAACTCAGAGACGCAAACTGCACACCGATAAAGGGGTCACAGCAGTTACTCAACTACCTCACAGACATTTACGCTGGGCTACACTGCCCCGAATGTATCGGCTGACCTGAAAACATATCTAGACTCCCTGGAACTGTTGTGGTTGGGGAAGGCACACAGAGATTACTTGGATGAACCTTACACTACGGAGGATATTTTACAGGTCATTAACAGTCTACCTAACGACAAGGCCCTTGTCTAGATGGCCTAACCAAATCTTTCTATAAAACATATGGCACTCTACTTGCCCCACATCTATTAAACGTCTAACAGGAATCGCTAGAATCTGGTCACCTCCCACCCACTATGCGTGAGGCAGTGATATTAACGCTCTTAAAACCAGGGAAAGACCCGACGAGCTGGGACTCCTATCGCCCGTTGTCACTTATAAATGTCGACAATAAGATATATGCCAAACTCATAACACAAAGACTTCAGCCTCTCCCTCCCCTCATTGCCAGACCAGACCAATCCGGCTTTATACCTGGCAGATCAACGGCGCATAATTTGAGAAGCTTCTTTCCTCTGCTTCACTACCTCAGCCCCCAAACACCTGCTGTGGCCCCGCTACTAGATGCAACTAAAGTATTCAACTCCCTCGAATGGATGTATATATTTGCCATACTGGATAGATTAGGCATCAGTCCTGCTTTCATTAGACAAATAAAGCTCCTGTACTCAGAACCCACCGCCAGACTACGTGTGAATGGTCTCCTGTCCGAGAGTTTTCCTATCACACGGGGCATGAGGCGAGGGTGTCCCCTATCCTCACTCCTTTATGCTATAGCGATGGAGCCCTTGGCCGCACGTCTCCGACAACACCACGCCACTAGAGGGGTGGGATTTACATCTAGAGGCCTGATAGTCTCGCTATATGCAGACGATGTGACGCTATATATTAGCAACCCGGAAGAAAACACACTCCCTATACTTCGTGAACTGACCAGGTTTGGTGGTTTGTCTGGGGTCCAAATTAATTGGTCCAAATCAACAATGTTCCCCCTGACAGACTGCACAGCTCCAATTTTGCATTAGACTACCCTCTAAAATGGGCCGAGCGTCCGGTTAAGTACTTGGGAGTCTGGCTGAGTCGGGATGTGCAAGAGCTCTGGGACATGAACTACGGGCGCACAATGAGTTGGCTTGAGGGGAAGATAAACACTTGGTCTCGATTACCGCTGTCATTGGCGGGTAGAATTGCTATCGCTAAGATGATAGTTTTACCTAAACTTTTATATCTATTTGTCAACCTCCCTCTCCCTCTCACTCATCATTCTTAAAAGCTGTGCGATCTCTGATGATTAAACTGGTCTGGGCCGGGAAGCAGGCGTGAATTTCCTGGGAGTGACTCACACTGCCACTCAGCCAAGGTGGGTTGGGCGCGCCGGATATCCCCCTATATGCCCTCTGTGCTCAGGCCCAGTTCCTACACTATTGGATACACCCCACTCCATTCCAGCCACATGTAGCGATTGAACTGGATAGAGCAGCCCCTACCCCACTGAATGTGGCAATATTTTCTAAACTCAGGCGACCTAGAAACGAAATAGACACTACTGAAACGCTGCGGTGGGCATGGGATGGGCTTCGCACAAGAGCAGAGCTTGAGCTGCTCTACACTCCCTCTGCCATGCTGACGCACAATCCCCACATACCAGCGCTAGCGGACCGGGTGAGGTGTTAAGAGCTGGGAGACTTGGAATGACGACATTCGCTGATTTATATCCAAATGATACCTTTGTTTCACCGCCGTCACAGGATGGGGAAACCAAGTCACATTTTTCTGATCTGTTGTTATAGTACCGCATAAGGGCGACTTGCCGCCAGATAAATAGCTCCTTCCCTGCTCCTCCACCCACGCTTACAGCCCTCGAGCAACTTTTAAATAATACATCCCAGCGCAGGCTAATTACAAGTCTATATAATACGATGCAGCAGGCGTCCCCGATCACGCAGCCGAGGTCACTTTTTGGTTGGAATGAGGAGTTACCCACTCCTCTGACCGAGAAGCAGTGGGGCTTCTGCTGTGGCCAGCTAGAGGCGTTATTCCCGAACTATAAACTCCGCCTGATTCATTTTAAGTTCCTGCACAGATATTATAGGACACCTACACAGCTTCACCGCATGGGGCTTCGAGCGGACACGGACTGCTGGAGATGCCGTGCTGCTCAAGCTTCTTTCCTTCACTTGGCACTGTCCCCCGATTGCGCAATACTGGTTAGAAATCTTTGATATAGTCAGTAAGATACTCGAAACACCGGTGGAACCATCGCCGTTCCTGGGGCTCCTGGGTTACACGAAAGACGCTCCAATAGAAATCAGACGTCTGCTTGCTATGTTGCTTCTGCTGGCTAAGAGACGTGTAGCCATACACTGGGGGAGGTCTAAGGTCCCGAAGGTTAAGACTTGGATTGTAGATGTTACATATTGCCAAGAGCAGCTTACTACCTTCTGGGAATTGATGCCTAAAGCTTCTAGTCCACGTGACATATGGGGTCCTTTTTTGACATGGATCCGTACACAGGAACCGCCAAACGCGTGATCACCTGTGCTACTTGGGTAATCATTCATAATACATAATACTTTTGATGACATGTATGTAGCCCCTTGAGGAGATCAGATACTATAAAAGGGTCATATGCGTCAAAGTAATGTTCAATTATGTGACAGAACCTTTCCTCTCTATTCTTACGTAGTCGCCTTTATCATATCTGCAATAGCGACGAGGCTCGATATTCTATGTGTTTTTCACTTGCTGCATTGTTCCCCCCTATTTTGTTCTCTTTTCTTTTCTCCTTTCTTTTGACTTCCCCTTTTTTGGTATTCACAAATATGTATACTGCTATCATTGACAATTGATGCTTGAGCCCATATGCTGTTTATGTTCTTGTATGGATTATACTTAAATGCAAATAAATAAATATATATATTTTTTTAAAACATTAATTGGAACAACATCGATGATCCGCTCATGAACAGCTTCAGATCCTTCCTACAAGACCTCAACCTCATCCAACCCTGCAACGGTCCGACCCATGAGAAAGGAGCTACCCTTGATCTAATCATAGCTAAAGAGAACACCTTACATGTTGACTCTATTCTCCCATGCGATTGGTCTGACCACCACTTCATCACCTTCTCCCTAAATAATAAAGCAATCACCTCCAAGGGACAGCCCAAGAAAGCCAAACACTGGACCTGTGACACCTGTAACATTTACTCTCTCTCTCTATCCACTGAGAGCTGTGAAACCCTGTTCCCACCTCCCACTGTGATAGACGTCCAAGACCTCACTGATCACTACTTCAACTCTGTCAATCATCATGGATACTTAGCCCCCAAACAGCTAAACCGAATCCCGTCCAAACGATCCAACCCCTGGTTCAATAGTCATCTTAATGAAGAATGACGTCTCCTTAGGTTTGCTGAAAGAGCCTGGAGATACACACCCTCCTTGACCAACCTCACACTCCTGCGTCAAAGACGCCATGCCTACAATAGACACATTAGGAACTCCAAAGCAGCGTTCTTTCAAAATCAACTTGACACTGCCACAAATAGACCTAAGAAACAGTTCAAAATCATCAGAAATCAGTCCTCCTGCAAAAGCGATCCTGCTTCTTCAAACAACAAAGCACCCCCTAAGTGTGAAACGTTAGCCTCCTTTTTCACTGAGAAAACGTCGATAATCACCAACGACATCCAGACCGCTCTCAGTCTCCTTCCGCACCAACCCCTCCCATTCCCCCCACAACGGACCGAGAAGTTTGCCTGTTTAACCACCACTTCTCGCCCAAAAAGTATGCCTCCTAATCAAGTTTCTCAACAGTTGATGAGATTGTCACTCTAAATCTTCAGACCTCCTTGAAATTTTCTAACCACTTCATTGATCCCCTCCCTTCTAAACTCCTAAATGAGTCCATTCAGATAATCAATGCCTCTCTCTCCCAGGGCTTCCTGCCTGACTGCCTCAAAATGGACTGGTTACCCTAACCTAAAAAACCTAACTCCGACCAGTCCAACCCCAAGAACTACTGCCCCATCTCCAACAGCCCTACTCTGGCCAAACTCCTAGAGAAGTGTGTGCACTTACAGCTCCTCAACCACATTGAAAAATTCCAACTACTTGACCATTGCCATTTGGGCTTCCGATCGGGTCACAGCACTGAAACGGCCATGGTCCATACTGTCGATGATGCCCTCTGCTCGCTGGACCGGAATTAATCTTGTCTCTTGATCCTATTGGATCTGTCAGCAGCCTTTGACACCATCGACCACGCTACCCTGCTCGACCTTCTAAACAGAGGATGGGCCTCTCCGGCACGGGGCTAAACTGGTTCTCCAGCTTTCTAAACAACAGGTTGCATCCCTCCCTAATTAATCACACCTTATCCGAGCTGGCCCTTCTTTCGCTGGGAGTCTCCCAAGGCTCAATCCTCTCCCTGACAAAGTTCAACCACTACATGGAGCCCCTAACCGATATCCTTAAGTGCTCCCGCATCTCTTACCATATGTATGCTGATGACACCCAACTCTCCATGAGAATTACCTCAGTTGAGGGCATCCACTCCCTCAACGCCACCCTAACAATAACACAACAATAGCTGACTCACAATTGCCTCAAACTCAATGCCCTCAAAGTGAATTCCTACTGATTGCTCCACCCACCTCCACCTCTAACGTCAAAGAATGGAAGCCCCTTCTGTCTGCCTTAAACTGCACCCCACACATCGTCGACTCCGTCAAATCCCTAGGTATCATCCTAGACAAAGACCTCTCCATGCAAAAACACATCAGCGCCATCACCAGAGGAGCCAACTATCAGTTGCATATCCTTAGGAAAATAAAACCTTTCCTCCCTGCGGCTGACCTCAAACTACAATCCAGGCACTTGTGTTTCCAAAACTGGACTAAGGTAGCACTGCCCTTGTGGGTCTCTCAAAAACTTCCCTTGCGCCTCTTACGGCCACTCTTAATTCTGCAGCCAGGCTCATCACAGGAATATAAAAAAGTGATCACATCACCTCTGACCCACGCACACTGAATTGGATGCCACTTTAGGCCAGGATGTATCTAAAAATTGCTTCCATGACCCATAAAGCGTTGCACCACGACACCTGCTCCTACCTGGCCCAGAAACGGACCCTTTCAGGCGGGAACAGACCCTCCAGAAGTACGAGCTCCTGACTGCTCTAACCACCAAAATTAAAGAAAAAGAAAACCTAATACCATTCCTTCTCCGGAGTGGCCCCTAATATCTGGAACTCTCTCCCCACCGAGATCAGATGTAACCCCTCCACATCCCTCTTCAAGAAAGAAGCCCAAAACTTCCTATCCAACAAATTCCTCTCTTACTGAAGATCTGGCCTCGCCCCCACTCCCTGGTTCACCGCACCCTATATTTTGCCAGCTGCCTCCGACACTCCCCAACCTGCCTGAATCTTGAACCTATGCTTCCCTTCCCACACGTTATTTCACACATCGCTATAATGGGATTATTGTGCCACTAATCCCCCCACTCTGCACTGGTCCCCCCACCCTCCTTCCTTCCTCCTTTACTACAGCAGTACTTTTTTGTTCACTGCTGATCATACTCCTCATTGTGTACTGCTGATCTGTGTGACCATTTTATACTTTTATGTTCCTAGAGCACTGCTGCTTTTCTGCTTATATACTCCCACTATCCCTGGAGCACTATTTATTTTTTATCTTCTCTCGCTGGATCTCGTGTTACTGTTTTCGTTCCTAACTGTAAAGTGCCGTGAACTCCAGCGCTAAGATGCCTAGTGCCTTTACTACCTCGGACTAATCTATGCATCTACTTTCCCTCTCCTTGGCTACTCCCTTTTCATAGCTACCTCAGGACTTCCAACCTTCATATATCCCACTGTCCTTTGCACTCTTATTCTAGTCAATTATTGTTGTTTATTTTTATCAGCGCTTTATCTAACTCCGGTATATGATGCTATCGTGTTCCTTTTTCCCGGCATTCCCCGTTTGTACTTTTACCCCTAATATATATATCTTTATGTACCTCATGGTATTATTGTTGTATTTATTTTCTACCTCATGGTATTTATTACCATTGTGCATATTTTCTTACCATTATTATATTTATCTTGCATTTCTACCACTACACTATATATATGTTATTATCTTTTTGCTTCTCTTTTACCGTCCCTATGCATATTTCTATGCACCCACTAGGTACCTTATGGTATTATTGCTGTGATCACTCTGAAAGCAAACACAAGGAGATGATGGACGGAGTGCTGAAACTTTCAGACACTCACCCCCAGTCACAGATCTGGGTTGAATCCATCATCATTCTTTAGCTCACTTTGCCACCCCAGTTCAGACCCAGCTATATGCAAATCAGTCTTGACCCTGTGCCTCATGGGAACAGTCCAGCCCGAACTGCCAAGTCAGGTCTTCCCTGAACCCGAAACAAGCATCCTGGGACTGGTTTTGGGGTAACACCTCTCATCAGCCAGGCTAGCTGGAGTCCAGTGGCAAAGTGAGCAAGGGACCCACGTCAGGGCATACCCTGCCAACTTATGGCGAACAAAGCAAACACAAGGAGATGATGGACGGAGCGCTGAAACTTTCAGACACTCACCCCCAGTCACAGATCTGGGTTGAATCCATCATCATTCTTTAGCTCACTTTGCCACCCCAGTTCAGACCCAGCTATATGCAAATCAGTCTTGACCCTGTGCCTCATGGGAACAGTCCAGCCCGAACTGCCAAGTCAGGTCTTCCCTGAACCCGAAACAAGCATCCTGGGACTGGTTTTGGGGTAACACCTCTCATCAGCCAGGCTAGCTGGAGTCCAGTGGCAAAGTGAGCAAGGGACCCACGTCAGGGCATACCCTGCCAACTTATGGCGAACAAAGCAAACACAAGGAGATGATGGACGGAGCGCTGAAACTTTCAGACACTCACCCCCAGTCACAGATCTGGGTTGGATCCATCATCATTCTTTAGCTCACTTTGCCATCCCCAGTTCAGACACAGCTATATGCAAATCAGTCTTGACCCTGTGCCTCATGGGAACAGTCCAGCCCGAACTGCCAAGCCAGGTCCTCCCTGGACCAGAAACAAGCATCCTGGGACCAGTTTTGGGGTAACACCCCTCATCAGCCAGGCTAGCTTGATTCCTGCCACTACTAGAGTGTGTGAGGGTCTAACAAAAGAAAAGGACAGGGTACTTATTCGCAAAGGAAAGCCCCTTATTCAGGCACTAGATTCCCTTTTGTTGTTAGTTCTGATTAAAGTGGGGAGAGTGTATCCCAGGTCTCCCCTCCCTCTCTAGGAGTAGGGTCCCGGCGTGGTCCCTGCTTCAGGTTTATTGGTTTAGGATCAGAGATGTGTGCAGCCATTTCAGTAACTCAACCCATGATGTATCAGCTCCATTTTCACACAACTTACTAGCCCTCTGATGCTTGTAGACTGGATTTGGAAGGAACCATTTGTGGGGCCATCAGGGCATGAGCAAACGTATCCAACGGCGGTAAGCGCGCCAACCGTTTCTTTTAGGAAGGAGGAAGGACATCTCCTAAGAGTGCAGAAGTTACTACAGTGAGTAACATGTAGCCATTTATGGAAGACGCTGCTTGGTGTTCTGTTGCTCATGCTGTTGCTGCGTGTTTTTCAGAGTATTCCGTTCACAATCAGCCAAGCTAAGGAGGCCATGATCAAAATTGCAGAATGGCGGTTCTTGGTGCGTGATGAAGGGGAACCTGGTCTTACCCCGGACTGCTTGTGTGACTGGAAGGAAGATGAGGAGCCCCTACAATGCATCACCGATTCTTGGGCACAAGGATCCGTGCCCGTAATCCACACCGGCTTGACTCCTCGGCCCGATGACACTCAGGTAAAATGTTTTTTTGTACTGACTTGTTTAATTGCAAATTTAATAATGTTATAATATTGTAATTAATTAACTTTTTACATGAACAAAATATATATTTAAAGGTTGGAGTCTCTGCTGAAAATTTTAATAAAAAGTGCAGGAAAACTGCAAAATCAAAGATTGCGCATCCAGTTTGCCTACCTGAGTGCCATGATCTCTATTTCAGAACCACTTTGGTTTCCCTGTTCCTGTCTCTTTATTTTAAATCAAATCATTGTTTTAGGGCAGATGTGTGTGCATTACAACTTGCCGCCTCACGCCTTTTGGATACAACATTGCTCTATTTCTGAAAGGTTTCTTTGCACAGCATTGGATGGAAATTGATATGATTTTAACCCCCTTATCCACTGGAAGCCAAGAGAGCTCTTTCAGAGCGGGTTCGCCTCGATAAGTTGACCTGTGATTAGGTACATGTTGGCACCTGGATTGTGTATTCTTGGGAGTCTCTCACTTAGATTCCTGGACAGGCCTGTGTAGATCATGGTCAATTCATCCCAAAAAGAATGATCTTTTCAGTTCAGTTTGAGGAGTTGTTTGCTAGGTGGGGGATTCTGCAGAGCAAGGAGATTTCAGTTTGACCACCTTGACCTTGGCAGCTAATTGTGGAGTGAATGAGAGATTGGAGTCAAAGATGATCTCTAGAAGTTTTGTTTTCTGAACTGTTGGAGCTGTGAGGCAGTCTTCTTGTCCTCTGGGTGGGTGGGAGGCGGTCCTCTGAGTGGGAGGCAGTCCCCTGGGTGGGAGGCGGTCCTCTGGGCTCGGAGGCAGTCATCTGGATGGGAGGAAGTCCTCTGGATGGGAGGCAGTCTTCTGGGTGAGAGGCGGTCCTCTGGGCTTGGAGGCAGTCCTCTGGCCTTGGAGGCATTCTTCTGGGTTTTGGTAGGCAGTCCTCGGGGTCGGGAGGCAGTCCTCGGGGGTCGGGAGGCAGTCCTCTGATCTGGGAGGCAGTCTTCAGGGCTGGAAGGCAGTCTTCTGGGTGGGTGGGAGGCGGTCCTCTGGGCTTGTAGGCAGTCCTCTGGCCTGGGAGGCAGTCCTCTGGCCGGGGAGGCAGTCTTCTGGGTTTTGGTAGGCAGTCCTCGGGGGTGGGAGGCTGTCCTCTGATCTGGGAGGCAATCCTCTGGCCTGGGAGGCAATCCTCTGGCCTGGGAGGCAATCCTCTGGCCTGGGAGGTAGTCCTCTGGGCTGGGAGGCAGACCTCTGGGTGGGAGGCAGACCTCTGGGTGGGAGGCAGACCTCTGGGTGGGAGGCAGTTCTCTGGGTGGGAGGCAGTTCTCTGGCCTTGGAGGCAGTCCTCTGGGTGGGAGGCAGTGCTCTGGCCTTGGAGTCAGTCTTCTGGCCTTGGAGTCAGTCTTCTGGCCTTGGAGGCAGTCCTCTGGCCTTCCTTGGAGGCAGTCTTCTGGCCTTGGAGGCAGTCTTCTGGCCTTGGAGGCAGTCCTCTGAGTTGGGAGACAGTCCTCTGGGTGGGAGGCAGTCCTCTGGTTGGGAGGTAGTCCTCTGGGATGAGAAGGTAGTCCTCTGGGATGAGGAGGCAGTCCTATGGGTGGGAGGCAGTCCTCTGGGTGGGAGGCAGACCTCTGGCTGGGAGGCAGACCTCTGGGTGGGAGGCAGTCCTCTGGGTGGGAGGCAGACCTCTGGGTGGGAGGCAGACCTCTGGGTGGGAGGCAGACCTCTGGGTGGGAGGCAGACCTCTGGGTGGGAGGCAGTCCTCTGGGTGGGAGGCAGTCCTCTGGGTGGGAGGCAGTCCTCTGGGTGGGAGGCAGTCCTCTGGGTGGGAGGCAGACCTCTGGGTGGGAGGCAGTCCCCTGGGTGGGAGGCAATCCCCTGGATGAGGGGCAGTCCCCATCCTGGTGGGAGGCAGTCCTCTGGGCTGGGGGGCATTCCTTTGAGTGGGAGTGGAGGCTGTCCTCTGGGCTGGGAGACTGTCCCCGGGGTGGGAGGCAGCCCTCTGGCCTGAGAGGCAGTTCTCTAGGTGGGAGGCAGTCATCTTGGCTTGGGGCAGGACCTCATGAAAGTTAGTCAAGAAAGTAATGTCGGATAACAGGAATCAGAAACTTGTTTTAAGTACAATGTGGGAGAACAATCAAGAAACATTCATTAAATAAAGTCCGCTAGCAAACAGAATTAAACAGCCGACACCAATCAGGCGGGGTCTAATGACCCCCACCACCTCTGCGATGAACCCCACACAGAGAGCCCTAACAACAGCTGAGTCTCACACAGGTCAGGCCTAAAGTAGCAATGATTCCTCCTCCCTTTGGGATGCAACTGAAGGTGAAAGCCAGCATCTACATCAACACCACTTTGTATATTGTGCTTGGTCTGTCCATCAACAGCCCCAAGGATAACTCTCTGTGGGTAGACGCATGGGTGTAGACCCACAACCACACAAAACTAAGGGGCAAGTCATTTGCAGACACGCACTATGTAAAAACCACAGTATCTGGAAAAAAAGATGCTGTGCCTCTGAGGAACACCACAATTTACTTGATTTAGTCTGATGCTGAATTATCCTAATGGATGAAAACAAAGTAAACTTATCACTAGCCTGAACACAACCTGCTCCAATCAACTCCTCCATCTGTGTCAACAAGAGAGGGGTCACCGGTGTAAAAAGAAAGGTCCAGCGCATCAACATCGTGGTTGGGTATTCCACAATCCCAGCCTTCAGGGTCTTCAACATTCACAGCCTCTATTGTCTTCCACTATCCAAGCCTCCAGGGTCTTCCACATTCACCCCTATATTGTCTCCCACAATCCCAGCCTCCTTGGTCTTCCACAATCCCAGCCTCCATGATCTTCCACAATCCCAGCCTCCATGATCTTCCACAATCCCAGCCTCCACGGTCTTCCACAATCCCAGCCTCCACGGTCTTCCACAATCCCAGCCTCCATGGTCTTCCACAATCCCAGCCTCCATGACCTTCCACAATCCCAGCCTCCATGGTCTTCCACAATCCCAGCCTCCACGGTCTTCCACAATCCCAGCCTCCATGGTCTTCCACAATCCCAGCCTCCATGATCTTCCACAATCCCAGCCTCCATGATCTTCCACAATCCCAGCCTCCATGGTCTTCCACAATACCAGCCTCCAGTGTCCCTGCATTCCCAAACACTAGGGTCTCCCACACTCAAACCACAAGTGCTTTCCTGCTAGCATGCATTTTTGTGTCCACGTGTGAGCTAAGCATGTGGGGGCCCAGCACACTGTTTTATGCTGCTGAGAAGACATTTGTTTTAACAAATGTTGATCTCTCCAGACTCTCAGTGGTCTTGATTTGCCGAGTTGATGAGGGTTGTGTGGGTTTGAAATAGACTTGTTTGAACCCTTTGCCAACATGGTGAAGGCTGGTACCAGACCCCCGGGCCCTGGAAAGAGAGCGTGCTGTTAGCAAGAATGCGCAAAAATAAAACACAAATATTTTGCACCTTCTGCTTTGGTTAGTTGAGTGTTTGTGGGATCAGACGCATGCTCAGTAAGAAGGTGATGGATAAAGCAGTGGCATCGTCAAGACTGTCTCCCGAGGGAGGTGGGAGGAGATCCTGAGTCGCATTACTCTGCAGACACCCACGTTGCCATATCTAAATCCGGTTGTTGTGCAGAAGTGAGCGAGTTGTTCTGTGTGTCCTTGGGGTGAACCGGGTCTGTTTGTACGTTGCAGACATGGACTGGAAATTGAATATTGTTTGTGCACATGCTGTAAGAAGAGAAACAGCTGAGACCTCATTTGTACATGCAGTCTTCCCATAAGGGACACATGCACTAAACCCACAGGGCTAGCTCTATGGCAATCCAAGAACAGTTATGCAGGAACCCCTTGGTGAATCACTCACACCACCCATAACAGAGATGCCACAACAAACCCAAGCTCCTCACTGGAGAATATAGGTGTGTCCTTGGCTGGCACTGCATCCTTACTGCTCTGGCGGGTACCATGCTTGGCATCATCTCCTGAAAACACATCAATAAACAAAATTCGAATTAATCGATCTAGCCCTTAGGTCGATGCTTTATGGCAGACCCTGATGAATGATGCAAACTCTAACTACAATAAATGTTTATGGTCGACCCTGGAAAAAACCAATACAATGGATTTATGGAACTTAAATCTGTCACACCCAACCTTTTGTGAGACGATCAACAACGTAGCTAAAATTAATTCCCTCATTGATGACAAGAATACATTCTCGGCTCGGTCACATGCCTGGATGGTAATAGAAACATATGTCACCCTGCAACCGGCAGCATATCTCTCCGTAACTTATCCAGCGTATTTAAAGAAAAAGTTATTGGCCATTCGCTTAGGAGTACTGCCGTCCTTAGCAGATAAACCGGTTTGGGGATATAAAGGATCAATATCATGCAGGCGATGTGGCGCCTTAAAGGAAGATATTATACACTAGATCTGCATGTGTCCTGCACTAAAGGGAGCCCGCACTGTATTGCTTAAGTGTATCTTCAATGAGCGGGGGATCCGAACCTGCCGAATGATGAGCCTAGATCCCACTGACCCTCAGAGGAACTGTAGTAGTAAATCGTTTACCTCGGGCACAGCCCATAAAACACATCAAATGAATACAGCAAGAGTACTCTTAGATACATTAAGAGATTGTGCAATATAAAAACATAAAAACATCATGGTACAGTTGCCATACTATAAAAAACAAGTTAAAAGTCAATGTATCGACATTAAAAAGAGAGAAAGGGACATCATCTAAATAAATAGGTTGTAGGTCTGGCAAGGCAACCAATTATACAATCTGATGGCTACTATTACCACCAGTCAAGAAAAATGCATATATTTACAGCAGGGCAGATGTGCAAAATGGCAATCATGGGGGGCTATGCAGAAAAAATATATGTATGCGTCATTTCATAATCATATATTAGATGGATAAGAAGATGGATCAATAGGTAGGGAAAAGGGAACAAGACTGAGAAGGGCACAAGGTATCCTGACAGGGCTTGTGCTTATCGAATTCTCTGTCATGCTTCGGGGTTGAGAATGGCCTTCTTCCTTAATACCCAGGCAATGTGCAAATACTGGGAGACCGCAAAAGCTAAAAGTTCTCTAGTGTCACTCTTAAAGAGTCTCTCCGCTTCCCAGTAATGTCTCACACCCATGAGATTGCATGCGGCCAACAGTCATTTTTTGCGGGCCTTCCTGTAAAGGGGACAGAATAACATAAAATGGGACTCCGTTTCCACTGCATTTGGGCAATTTGGACAGGAATCGGTCTGGCAAGATGCATTAGCCCATTTAGAATTGTGTGATCTCAGGGGCAGAACCCCGCACCTATATTGCACATACAAACATTTTGACTGATATGGATACATCCTGTTCATGTATAGTTCGAACCTTGGTGTGCTCTTGTGGTTCAAGTACTTGCCTGTGAGGGTGTTAGCCTGGTGCACTTCCCACGTTTGGACTAAAACTGCCGCCTAATAAGACTGTTTTACTCTTGCGGCGTCTCCGTTTACTATTGAGTCAGGGGCTGACCATAGCTCACTCATGCCTATTCTGTGCGTTAATTCTTGGATATGTTTCAGCCATGGTGTTCTCAAATTTCTTTCGATGCTACAGCTGAAGCTTTGTAAATGGTAATAACCGGAGAGATAGCGCCTCCAGATGCTGCTTTGTAGCGCCTCGCTATAGCAGAGGGGTTCTGGTGGAGGATAGTTTCGCTTTTTTCCAACTGGGGGCCCCATGCTTGGGTGTCACTCAGCCTCACCCCAAGATAATCGGAATGATGGACTACCTCTAGGGGAAGCCCCTCTAAAGTCCAATATGTGGGGATTAATCATTATAACCTTGGATTTGGCCGAGTTTAGTTCTAGCCCCATTTCTCCACAAAAAGTGACAAAGGCATTCAGTGCAGATTGGAGGCCCACAGGAGTTCGGGAGATCAGCAGGGTGTCGTCTGCAAACATTAATATTGGGGTTGGTATTCCCGCCACTCTAGGGGCAGCATGTTTGCATTCCTTCAGTCTCTTCACTGCGCCGTTGATGAATAGACTGAATCTCTATCTTTTCTGCCATGTCCCCCGTGATGTTCCATCTCACCCTCGCGTATGTGTTTTCACATGAAGGAGCCTGAGTATTCTTAGTAGATCTAAGGGGATACCATACCCAGCTAATACCTCCCACAGTGTGTTTCTTGGCACCAGGTCAAACGCCGCTCTTAGGTCAATAAAAGCGACGTATAGGTGGTCACGCATCAAGGTGATATATTTCCAGGTTATCACCTTGAAGCGGAGGACCTGGTCCAGTGTGCTGACCTTCGATCTGAAGCCTGCTTGGGACTCTTCCAGGACGTTGTTTTGTTGTATCCACTCATTTAGTCTATATAAGACCTGTCTACAAAAGATTTTTTGCGAGTTGTCGAGTAAACTTATAGGCCTATAATTTGAGGGGATAGTTCTCTCACCTTTTTTTATAGATGGGTATGATGACGACACCTTGCCATGACGGGGGATTGTATTGCCTTTTATTATACTATTCGATAGAGCATTCAGATAGGGGACCAGATGTCTGGTTCAGAGAGGAAGAGGTCTCCCGGGATGCCATCCATTCCTGGGGCCTTGCCCTTTTCCGTTTGTTTTATTGCTTTATATGTTTCGGATAAAGTAAATGTAAGAGTGGAGTGTGCAGCTGGAATAGAGGATGGAATAGTCACATTTGATCTTTGAAGGCCACTGACCTCTTCTAGGGGGGGTGCTCTCTACGACATTATTTCGCTGCGGGCAGTCATATAGACTGCTGAAATGGGTGACCCAGGTGTCGGGCATAATCACTGGTTCTGAAGTGTTAGAGTTAGAGGGGTTCACTACTATTGGTTTCAAGAAGCTTTTTTGGTCACCCTTCTCGAGGGCCTCAGCAATCGTTAGCCATTGGTCCTCATCCCATTCTCTTTTGGCTTTAACTAAGAGGGTTTTATAATCGCGCCTGGTCTTTATGATTTATGACCTCGAGCCCTTTTTGATTACACTCAGCAGGTGGCTCTTTCCTAACCGACAGGCCTTGCACCAGGATGGTGTTATCTTTTTAAGTACTCCTCTCCTCTGTTCCCTCATGAAACACGGTCTCAGTGTGTCCATGAGTTCGCAGTGTAAAGGGATGAAATTGATGTTAGAAATATTATTTGGATCGATCTGAGAAAGTTTAGATACAAACAGATTGTAAATAAATATCAGTTTGTTTTCATCTGCCACCAATTCTGCCCGCTTAACACTTCTCCTATTGTTTGAGGTTGTAATTAACGCAGTGGGTACGACCGTCTCCAGTTCTGTATCTCTGAAACTGGCCATAAAAAGAGATGCGCTCAATGCCTGGTGGTCGCTGTCCGGTCTGGGAATAACTTGCATATCATACAGATCTGGCCAAAGGTCGTTGTCCACTAATATATGTTCAATTCTTGATTTGCTAAGACCTCTATTAAAGGTGAATCAGGGGGACAATCAGATTTAGTGTCGACATTTACAATTCTTAGGCCATGGTCGGTGATAAGCTCAACAATCTGAGTACCCACCTTTGAGGTTTTTGTTATTTTCTTGTGTTCATGAGAGGGCGATGTTTGCTGGTGTCTACACCCTGCAGATATAGGGATGCAGATGTTAGTGTCTCACGAGAGGGCGATGTTTCCTGGTGTCTACAGCCTGCAGATATAGGGATGCAGGTGTTAGTGTCTCACGAGAGGGCGATGTTTCCTGGTGTCTACAGCCTGCAGATATAGGGATGCAGGTGTTAGTGTCTCACGAGAGGGCGATGTTTCCTGGTGTCTACAGCCTGCAGATATAGGGATGCAGATGTTAGTGTCTCACGAGAGGGCGATGTTTCCTGGTGTCTACAGCCTGCAGATATAGGGATGCAGGTGTTAGTGTCTCACGAGAGGGCGATGTTTCCTGGTGTCTACAGCCTGCAGATATAGGGATGCAGGTGTTAGTGTCTCACGAGAGGGCGATGTTTCCTGGTGTCTACAGCCTGCAGATATAGGGATGCAGATGTTAGTGTCTCACGAGAGGGCGATGTTTCCTGGTGTCTACAGCCTGCAGATATAGGGATGCAGATGTTAGTGTCTCACGAGAGGGCGATGTTTCCTGGTGTCTACAGCCTGCAGATATAGGGATGCAGATGTTAGTGTCTCACGAGAGGGCGATGTTTGCTGGTGTCTACACCCTGCAGATATAGGGATGCAGATGTTAGTGTCTCACGAGAGGGCGATGTTTCCTGGTGTCTACAGCCTGCAGATATAGGGATGCAGATGTTAGTGTCTCACGAGAGGGCGATGTTTCCTGGTGTCTACAGCCTGCAGATATAGGGATGCAGATGTTAGTGTCTCACGAGAGGGCGATGTTTCCTGGTGTCTACAGCCTGCAGATATAGGGATGCAGATGTTAGTGTCTCACGAGAGGGCGATGTTTGCTGGTGTCTACACCCTGCAGATATAGGGATGCAGATGTTAGTGTCTCACGAGAGGGCGATGTTTGCTGGTGTCTACACCCTGCAGATATAGGGATGCAGATGTTAGTGTCTCACGAGAGGGCGATGTTTGCTGGTGTCTACACCCTGCAGATATAGGGATGCAGATGTTAGTGTCTCACGAGAGGGCGATGTTTCCTGGTGTCTACACCCTGCAGATATAGGGATGCATGTATTAGTGTCTCCCGCTACGCTTTTTAAGGATTTCTGGGCAAACTGTCCCAGGAGGCCATCTAGCTTGCTTACTGTAGGGGATTGCACATTTGGGAGTATTGAGCTGATGTATATGTTCACTAGGGTTATGTGTCTAGAACCTGACCGGGTATTAATGTTAATTTGCAGGGCAAGTAGATCTTTGGATTCAGTTGGAAGCATTCTGACCGCTGGGAACAAGTCCAATCTCAGCCATTAAGAGGCCACCTGATGGTCGCCCTGCCGGTGATGGGACTGCACTTTCACTAAAAGCAACAAAGCCTGGGCGGGGTACGGGGTCAATAGCCCAAGTTTCTTGAAGCAAAATAATATGATGAGAATCGATAAACATTCCCCACTCGGGGTCGGAGAGTTTGGACTTGGTGCCCGTAACATTCCAAGATCGTAGTTTTAAGTAATAACCCTCTCTCGACCCTATGGCTCTCATGGTGGTCTTGGTGGATTCTCCCTGTGGTGTTGTGTGCTCCCCTTTGTCATTACCTATATCTGGTCCCCTATGCCCTGCTGTCCCATCAATGTCCACCGCTGCATGGGGTGGGGACCCTTCAACCACTGTGGAGCAAGGTAATTGAGGTATAGAGCACGGTTCGGGGCAATCGGTAATGAGTCAATCGATGTCTGAGGTGTTTGAAAGGCTAGCGAGTTCTCTAGAGTTGAGCTTCAGTGCACTGGGGGGCTGATTTTCTTGGCTTTTAACGGGTATATCCAGTGTGTGACAGGGAGGTTTCATTTTTAAGATTATTTGCAGATCTATATCTGGTCTGAAGCGCAATTCTAATGCAATTAGGCCCTCTGCTAGGGCCATGTCCCTAAAAGCCACACCTATGTAATCCCTCTCAAGATTTCCTACTGAGAACCTTCTAACGTTTGTTATGTCCTCCCTTATAATTGATCGGCATCCCCTTTTGTGACAAATCCAGGAATGTATGACGTTACAACGCATACATTTATAACGCATGCCTTTACAACGCAGTTTTTACATCGCAACATCCATTACAACACATGATTTTACATCGCATGCCATCACAACGCATTTTTAGAAACTACATTTACAACGCATGCCTTTACAACGCAGTTTTTACATCGCAACATCCATTACAACACATGATTTTACATCGCATGCCATCACAACGCATTTTTAGAAACTACATTTACAACGCATGCCTTTACAACGCAGTTTTTACATCGCAACATCCATTACAACACATGATTTTACATCGCATGCCATCACAACGCATTTTTAGAAACTACATTTACAACGCATTCCATTACATCGCATTATACCATTACAATGCATACCATTACAACGCATACCATTACATTGCATATAAGGTAAGTGTTGGCTAGTGTAGGGGTAAAAATTACTATTTCCACTCCAGTGAGTGCAACAGTAGGGTAAGTGTTGGATAGTGTAGGGGTAAAAATTACTATTCCCACTCCAGTGAGTGCAACAGTAGGGTAAGTGTTGGATAGTGTAAGGGTAAAAATTACTATTCCCACTCCAGTGAGTGCAACAGTAGGGTAAGTGTTGGATAGTGTAGGGGTAAAAACTATGCATTGTAATGGTATGCATTGTGATGGTATGCGTTGTAGTGACATGCGTTGTAATGGTATGCGTTGTAGTGACATGCGATGTAATGGCTGCGTTGTAATGGCATGCGATGTAAAGGATGTTGCGTTGTAATAACTGTGTTGTAAAGGTAGTGCGATGTAATGACTGCGTTGTAAAGGATGTTTCCCCAAATCCAGGGGATCACTTTGTTCACTAGGCCCTGATGTGTTTCGGTATGGAGCCTCTGGGACTTTGGGACATTAATCATATAAAGATCAAAACGTTGGGTATTAGAAGTTCCCTTGTTAATGCCACCTATGTAGGTTTTCTTTATGGGAAAGGTGTGAAATAACAGGTTTGACATGCGTTGTTTCCCTTGGGGGGGCACGATCTCGTTTAGGTGCATTGTCAGCATACAAGATATTGTTTCTGCTTTGGCTTTGAGAATGGATAGATACATTTTTATGATGCTCAACATGCAAATTATATGTCCCGTTGATAGGCCTCTTATGGGGCTTATTTTGTACAGTTCTCTTGGTGTCGCTGTTCCCTCGTGGGCTTGTCGGTCCCTGGGCCAAAACAGTGTCAGTGAGTGAATCCAATTTTTCAACTAACAGATTAGCCATCCTTTCCATAATCACCTTTAGGGATTTAACTTCCTCCCTGAGAGCATTCAGTTGATCAGCCAGGCCCGGCCCATCTCCCTGCTTCCGTTCCCAGCCAAGGTCATCGAGAAGATCGTCAACAAACAGCTAACCCGATACCTCGAAGAAAACAGCATCCTGGACCCATCCCAATCGGGGTTCCGCAGCAACCACAGCACTGAGACTGCCCTCATCGCCGCCACCGACGACATCAGGATCCTGCTGGACAACGGTGAGACCGCAGCCCTCATCCTGCTGGACCTCTCCGCCGCCTTCGACACTGTCTGCCACCGCACTCTACGCGCACGCCTCCACGACGCAGGGATCCGAGACAAGGCCCTGGAATGGGCCACCTCCTTCCTCGCCGGCAGAACCCAGAGAGTCCGCCTCCCACCATTCCGATCCGAAGCCTCCGAGATCATCTGCGGCGTACCCCAGGGATCGTCCCTCAGCCCAACACTGTTCAACATCTACATGGCCCCGCTCGCACGCATCGCCAGACAGCACGACCTCAACATAATCTCCTACGCCGACGACACTCAACTGATCCTCTCCCTCACCAAGGACCCCCTCGCCGTCAAATCCAACCTCCATGAAGGAATGAAGGCCGTCGCCGATTGGATGAAGATCAGCCGACTAAAACTGAACACGGAGAAGACAGAGGTCCTCATCCTCGGCTCCAACCCCTCAGCCTGGGACGACTCCTGGTGGCCAACGACGCTGGGAGCAGCCCCGACACCCACCGACCACGCACGCAACCTGGGAGTCATCCTCGACTCAATGCTCTCCATGGCCAAGCAAGTCAACGCAGTCTCATCCTCCTGCTTCAAAACCCTCCGCATGCTTCGCAAGATCTACAGGTGGATCCCGACAGACACAAGAAGAACAGTCACCCAGGCCCTCGTCAGTAGCAGACTTGACTATGGGAACGCCCTCTACGCGGGAGCCCCGGCCAAGCTCATCAAGCGACTGCAACGCATACAAAACGCCTCCGCACGCCTGATCCTCGATGTACCACGCCACAGCCACATCACCCCCCACCTGAGGAACCTGCACTGGCTCCCCGTCGACAGGAGAATCTCCTTCAAACTCCTCATCCACGCACACAAGGCACTCCACAAGACTGGCCCAGCCTACCTCAACAGACGACTCCTCTTCTACGTCCCCAACCGCCAACTCCGCTCCGCCGACCTCTCCCTCGCCACCGTCCCTCGCATTCGAAGAACTACCACCGGCGGCAGATCCTTCTCCCACCTCGCCGCCAAGACCTGTAACACCCTTCCACTAAGCCTACGACAGACCCAAGACCTGCTGACCTTCAGGAGGCTACTCAAGACCTGGTTGTTCGACCAGTAGCAGCACCCCCCCCCTTTTTTTCCCTAGCGCCTTGAGACCCTCGCGGGTAAGTAGTGCGCTTTACAAATTCTGTGATTGATTGATTGAATAGTTGGAGGTGCGCATGCCGCTGTTGCGACCTCCTCTCTAGGAGGATGTATGGAATCATTTCCTACATTCACCTGGTAACCCAGGAGCGAGTATTTATTCGCGCAGTCGACATTAATAACAAAGTGGTCTTCGCTGTTGTTCGCGAGATCTGGCGCGCGGAGGGTGGATTGTTGCTGGTGCACAATGCATGGGCTTTGGCTAGAGGAGGTAATAGCTGGGATCGGAGCTGGGGGGATCCCAAAATAAGAAGCTATGCTTTAAGAGTTTGTGGGTCGGTTCTCCATAGGACATTGTTCCTTCCTCCTGCTCCTTGGGCCTGATGGTCTTGGTTTGGGAGCCAGGAGGACCTCAACCTTCTCTAGTTCGGCGATTCCGGTTAGGGTGCAATTTTCTGCAGCGTGTCGCGGGATTTTCCTTATACTGCCCGGGCCCAGCTTTTATCGGAGGCTTTCCTTTTACCCATTATAGTGACCACTCGATGGTAGGTGGCAGTGGAAAAAGAAGCCAAGGATATTCCACAATAGACCGGGGATCAACTGTAAATTCTTGAAATTCCTGACATTGCATGACAAATTATTGAAACAGACCACTATAGGCGCAGCACAAACGGCGAACTAGTACAGCGGCGACGAACCAGACGACTGTGAAATACAGTCTTAAAATCTTTTAAACCGGGTTTGCAGTACTGTGCACTAATTGAATTAATATATTCAATAGTTATGCGTATGCACAATGACGCCTTAATTACGCTTCATCGGTTGAGAGGCGACAAACATTGCAAAGCATTTATAGAGAGAATAATAATTCTTAGCATTTTTAGAGGCCTAAGTGGTGCTACTTCTGCGAGTTGATGCCTAATATGTAGAACAATCAGAAATAATGCAATCAGGATATTTATATGCAAAACTGCACTTTAAATTGTTAAAGCAATGATTTAGTACAACACAGATATTAACCGTCTAATACAGTATCATTTTATATTTTAATCTGATAATTGTAAACTATTTTCCTATGAAATCATTAATTGAAGTGGTAAAGAAATTTCCTCGGAAATTGGCAAAACACAAATTTTTCTGTTTTGAATTTTAATATTTTCTTTTAACATGTATCATTTGGAAATATTGTGACGGTTTTTATTCACAATAAATTAAATTGAACTGAACATCAATAAACAAGCCCTAGCTGGGTTGACTCCTCGCCAACATTCCATTCAGTCTCCTTACCCTGGCAGACGACACTCTAACCAGTGTAAGACCACACCATCTCCCATACTGGCCTTACTGGTCACTGCAGCTGAGGTGACCACTCAGCGGTGGATGGAAGCAGCCTTGGTAAGAGGCACTCTAACCAGTGTTAGACCACACCAGCGCCCATACTGGCCTTACTGGTCACTGCAGCCGAGGTGACCACTCAGCGGTGGATGGAAGCGGCCTTGGTAGGAGGCACTCTAACCAGTGTAAGACCACACCAGCGCCCATACTGGCCTTAATGGTCACTGCAGCCGAGGTGACCACTCAGCAGTGGATGGAAGCGGCCTTGGTAGGAGGCACTCTAACCAGTGTAAGACCACACCAGCGCCCATACTGGCCTTACTGGTCACTGCAGCCGAGGTGACCACTCAGCGGTGGATGGAAGCGGCCTTGGTAGGAGGCACTCTAACCAGTGTAAGACCACACCAGCGCCCATACTGGCCTTACTGGTCACTGCAGCCGAGGTGACCACTCAGCAGTGGATGGAAGCGGCCTTGGTAGGAGGCACTCTAACCAGTGTAAGACCACACCATCTCCCATACTGGCCTTACTGGTCTCTGCAGCCGAGGTGACCACTCAGCGGTGGATGGAAGCGGCCTTGGTAGGAGGCACTCTAACCAGTCTAAGACCACACCATCTCCCATACTGGCCTTACTGGTCACTGCAGCCGAGGTGACCACTCAGCGGTGGATGGAAGCGGCCTTGGTAGGAGGCACTCTAACCAGTGTAAAACCACACCAGCGCCCATACTGGCCTTACTGGTCACTGCAGCCGAGGTGACCACTCAGCGGTGGATGGAAGCGGCCTTGGTAGGAGGCACTCTAACCAGTGTAAAACCACACCAGCGCCCATACTGGCCTTACTGGTCACTGCAGCCGAGGTGACCACCCAGCTTTGAATGGAAGCGGCCTTGGTAGGAGGCACTCTAACCAGTGTAAAACCACACCAGCGCCCATACTGGCCTTACTGGTCACTGCAGCCGAGGTGACCACTCAGCGGTGGATGGAAGCGGCCTTGGTAGGAGGCACTCTAACCAGTGTAAAACCACACCAGCGCCCATACTGGCCTTACTGGTCACTGCAGCCGAGGTGACCACTCAGCGGTGGATGGAAGCGGCCTTGGTAGGAGGCACTCTAACCAGTGTAAGACCACACCATCTCCCATACTGGCCTTACTGGTCTCTGCAGCCGAGGTGACCACTCAGCGGTGGATGGAAGCGGCCTTGGTAGGAGGCACTCTAACCAGTGTAAGACCACACCAGCGCCCATACTGGCCTTACTGGTCACTGCAGCCGAGGTGACCACTCAGCGGTGGATGGAAGCGGCCTTGGTAGGAGGCACTCTAACCAGTGTAAGACCACACCAGCGCCCATACTGGCCTTACTGGTCACTGCAGCCGAGGTGACCACTCAGCAGTGGATGGAAGCGGCCTTGGTAGGAGGCACTCTAACCAGTGTAAGACCACACCAGCGCCCATACTGGCCTTACTGGTCACTGCAGCCGAGGTGACCACTCAGCGGTGGATGGAAGCGGCCTTGGTAGGAGGCACTCTAACCAGTGTAAAACCACACCAGCGCCCATACTGGCCTTACTGGTCACTGCAGCCGAGGTGACCACTCAGCGGTGGATGGAAGCGGCCTTGGTAGGAGGCACTCTAACCAGTGTAAGACCACACCAGCGCCCATACTGGCCTTACTGGTCACTGCAGCCGAGGTGACCACTCAGCGGTGGATGGAAGCGGCCTTGGTAGGAGGCACTCTAACCAGTGTAAAACCACACCAGCGCCCATACTGGCCTTACTGGTCACTGCAGCCGAGGTGACCACTCAGCGGTGGATGGAAGCGGCCTTGGTAGGAGGCACTCTAACCAGTGTAAAACCACACCAGCGCCCATACTGGCCTTACTGGTCACTGCAGCCGAGGTGACCACTCAGCGGTGGATGGAAGCGGCCTTGGTAAGAGGCACTCTAACCAGTGTTAGACCACACCATCTCCCATACTGGCCTTACTGGTCACTGCAGCCGAGGTGACCACTCAGCGGTGGATGGAAGCGGCCTTGGTAGGAGGCACTCTAACCAGTGTAAAACCACACCATCTCCCATACTGGCCTTACTGGTCACTGCAGCCGAGGTGACCACTCAGCGGTGGATGGAAGTGGCCTTGGTAGGAGGCACTCTAACCAGTGTAAAACCACACCATCTCCCATACTGGCCTTACTGGTCACTGCAGCCGAGGTGACCACTCAGCGGTGGATGGAAGTGGCCTTGGTAGGAGGCACTCTAACCAGTGTAAAACCACACCAGCGCCCATACTGGCCTTACTGGTCACTGCAGCCGAGGTGACCACTCAGCGGTCGATGGAAGCGGCCTTGGTAGGAGGCACTCTAACCAGTGTAAAACCACACCATCTCCCAAACTGGCCTTACTGGTCACTGCAGCCGAGGTGACCACTCAGCGGTGGATGGAAGCGGCCTTGGTAGGAGGCACTCTAACCAGTGTAAAACCACACCAGCGCCCATACTGGCCTTACTGGTCACTGCAGCCGAGGTGACCACTCAGCAGTGGATGGAAGCGGCCTTGGTAGGAGGCACTCTAACCAGTGTAAGACCACACCAGCGCCCATACTGGCCTTACTGGTCACTGCAGCCGAGGTGACCACTCAGCGGTGGATGGAAGCGGCCTTGGTAGGAGGCACTCTAACCAGTGTAAGACCACACCAGCGCCCATACTGGCCTTACTGGTCACTGCAGCCGAGGTGACCACTCAGCAGTGGATGGAAGCGGCCTTGGTAGGAGGCACTCTAACCAGGGTAAGACCACACCAGCGCCCATACTGGCCTTACTGGTCACTGCAGCCGAGGTGACCACTCAGCGGTGGATGGAAGCGGCCTTGGTAGGAGGCACTCTAACCAGTGTAAAACTACACCAGCGCCCATACTGGCCTTACTGGTCACTGTAGCCGAGGTGACCACTCAGCGGTGGATGGAAGCGGCCTTGGTAGGAGGCACTCTAACCAGTGTAAAACCACACCAGCGCCCATACTGGCCTTACTGGTCACTGCAGCCGAGGTGACCACTCAGCGGTGGATGGAAGCGGCCTTGGTAGGAGGCACTCTAACCAGTGTAAAACCACACCAGCGCCCATACTGGCCTTACTGGTCACTGCAGCCGAGGTGACCACTCAGCAGTGGATGGAAGCGGCCTTGGTAGGAGGCACTCTAACCAGTGTAAGACCACACCATCTCCCATACTGGCCTTACTGGTCTCTGCAGCCGAGGTGACCACTCAGCGGTGGATGGAAGCGGCCTTGGTAGGAGGCACTCTAACCAGTCTAAGACCACACCATCTCCCATACTGGCCTTACTGGTCACTGCAGCCGAGGTGACCACTCAGCGGTGGATGGAAGCGGCCTTGGTAGGAGGCACTCTAACCAGTGTAAAACCACACCAGCGCCCATACTGGCCTTACTGGTCACTGCAGCCGAGGTGACCACTCAGCGGTGGATGGAAGCGGCCTTGGTAAGAGGCACTCTAACCAGTGTTAGACCACACCATCTCCCATACTGGCCTTACTGGTCACTGCAGCCGAGGTGACCACTCAGCGGTGGATGGAAGCGGCCTTGGTAGGAGGCACTCTAACCAGTGTAAGACCACACCAGCGCCCATACTGGCCTTACTGGTCACTGCAGCCGAGGTGACCACTCAGCGGTGGATGGAAGCGGCCTTGGTAGGAGGCACTCTAACCAGTGTAAAACCACACCAGCGCCCATACTGGCCTTACTGGTCACTGCAGCCAAGGTGACCACTCAGCGGTGGATGGAAGCGGCCTTGGTAGGAGGCACTCTAACCAGTGTAAAACCACACCATCTCCCAAACTGGCCTTACTGGTCACTGCAGCCGAGGTGACCACTCAGCGGTGGATGGAAGCGGCCTTGGTAGGAGGCACTCTAACCAGTGTAAAACCACACCAGCGCCCATACTGGCCTTACTGGTCACTGCAGCCGAGGTGACCACTCAGCAGTGGATGGAAGCGGCCTTGGTAAGAGGCACTCTAACCAGTGTAAGACCACACCAGCGCCCATACTGGCCTTACTGGTCACTGCAGCCGAGGTGACCACTCAGCGGTGGATGGAAGCGGCCTTGGTAGGAGGCACTCTAACCAGTGTTAGACCACACCATCTCCCATACTGGCCTTACTGGTCACTGCAGCCGAGGTGACCACTCAGCGGTGGATGGAAGCGGCCTTGGTAGGAGGCACTCTAACCAGTGTAAAACCACACCATCTCCCATACTGGCCTTACTGGTCACTGCAGCCGAGGTGACCACTCAGCGGTGGATGGAAGCGGTCTTGGTAGGAGGCACTCTAACCAGTGTAAAACCACACCAGCGCCCATACTGGCCTTACTGGTCACTGCAGCCGAGGTGACCACTCAGCGGTGGATGGAAGCGGCCTTGGTAGGAGGCACTCTAACCAGTGTAAAACCACACCAGCGCCCATACTGGCCTTACTGGTCACTGCAGCCGAGGTGACCACTCAGCGGTGGATGGAAGCGGCCTTGGTAGGAGGCACTCTAACCAGTGTAAAACCACACCATCTCCCATACTGGCCTTACTGGTCACTGCAGCTGAGGTGACCACTCAGCGGTGGATGGAAGCGGCCTTGGTAGGAGGCACTCTAACCAGTGTAAAACCACACCAGCGCCCATACTGGCCTTACTGGTCACTGCAGCTGAGGTGACCACTCAGCGGTGGATGGAAGCGGCCTTGGTAGGAGGCACTCTAACCAGTGTAAAACCACACCAGCGCCCATACTGGCCTTACTGGTCACTGCAGCCGAGGTGACCACTCAGCAGTGGATGGAAGCGGCCTTGGTAGGAGGCACTCTAACCAGTGTAAAACCACACCAGCGCCCATACTGGCCTTACTGGTCACTGCAGCCGAGGTGACCACTCAGCAGTGGATGGAAGCGGCCTTTAACTAGAGGCAGCTTGTCGTTCCTTATCTAAAGGACCTCCACTGGCACCAAGTCCAACCTTCTCTCTGAGATATCCACCCAACAACCCCTTCACATCAGCCACAGTTCCCATATTCTTCAACCTTCCGCACAGGCCTTGGTCGTGGCGCCTCGGCTTGTTTTCTCTACAGTTTACCTCATTTCTTCTGTTCAATCACATTTATGAGTCTAGGCATCTGGGTCTGAGTGACAATACAGAGTTATTTGGGGTCTGTGTAGTGGTCCCCTGAAAAATCTTGTAAGATTTCCAGCAGATTGAGCCTTAAAGGTTTCAAGACGAACTTCCACAGCTTTCATTACTGTGGCCACTCTCGCCTGGGATGACCCTCCCAGACAGCAGGAGGTTGGAAGTGGCTGCTACACTGAGCCCTCCAAGCTAACGGATCCAGTCTTGGACAAATACCTCCCAGAGCTTTAGTTTAGACACTTTAGGCATGTTAAGATTCTGTAGCAGAATTGATGGATAAAGTGGCTTTGATAACTCCTTTTTTAAGGCAGTCAACACAGAATAACTTGATCTCTGCAATCTTCAGAAAGCAAGTTATTTGGCACCGAATCCTGAATCTCAGCACAGATTGCGGCATCCGTGGAGCATCAGATGAAAGGTGCCCAGTGATTCTAGAGGTTACCTGTGTGTCATCGACACGGTCTGGAGCCGGACCACTCTATGGAAACACTCTTCAAGGCATGGTTGGACGTATGTGTTGACCATCATGGGGGAAAGCCAGGCACCTTGGGGGGGCTCCAAGTGAGACTTGGTGACCAGGCTTAGCCCACTCCTTCCAAGGCCCACAACTCTGCCATCTAGAGAGAAATAGGGATCCTATCCCCCATCTGGCCTGCCTGGACACCCCACCCTCTCTTCCAGCTGATCCATCAGCACCGAGTAGTCACGAGTCTCAAAGGAGGATAGATGAAGCATTCTCAGGCAGGAAGCCCCCCTAAGCATCAGTTAGAGTGGGCGATCCCTGCACAGCAAGACAAAGCTTCACCAATCGACTTTTTTTAATCATTTTGTGTTATCACCTCAAACAGTCTCGGTAGACATGGCCGATTCGGCCAGATTCTGTCAGGTTTGCATGGGAAGCGTTCACCATTTATGACATGAAATCACATGTTCAGAACAAAGGTCAGAGCTGGGGTCTGCTTCTTGTGGTTTAAGGACCCACCCCAGACCCATCAGAGGAAGGGTAGATTGTCTCGGTCCCTCACTCTTGATCCATTTTCACCCCCTAGAATGAACCTGGGCGAGGAGACTCCCCCTTCATCTCACTTCAACAGATATCCACACAGGGTTTAATGACCACAGCCAGCTTAAGGGCTGTGTTTCTGGGGCTGAAGTTATAAGGATGAGATCACAGCAACATGTTGGCTGGTAGCGGAAGCACAAGCACTCGGACTGCAGCAGGCAGATACCGAACGGAGGGCACCACCCGGAAGGGGTTTATTACAAACCAGCGCAAATTGCAGCCAGAGCACAACCAGCAGAAGATGCGCAACCAGCAGCACGGGCACAACCAGCAGCACAGGCACAACCAGCAGCACTGGCACAACCAGCAGCACAGGCACAACCAGCAGCTCAGGCACAACCAGCAGAAGATGCGCAACCAGCAGCACGGGCACAACCAACAGAACAGGCCCAACCTGCAGGTGGAGCACAACCAGCAGCATGGGCACAACCAGCAGAAGATGCGCAACCAGCAGCACGGGCACAACCAGCAGCACAGGCACAACCAACAGAACAGGCCCAACCTGCAGGTGGAGCACAACCAGCAGCATGGGCACAACCAGCAGAAGATGCGCAACCAGCAGCACGGGCACAACCAACAGAACATGCCCAACCTGCAGGTGGAGCACAACCAGCAGCACAGGCACAACCAGCAGCACAGGCACAACCAGCAGCATGGGCACAACCATAAGCATGGGCACAACCAGCAGCACGGGCACAACCAACAGAACATGCCCAACCTGCAGGTGGAGCACAACCAGCAGCACAGGCACAACCAGCAGCATGGGCACAACCATAAGCATGGGCACAACCAGCAGCACGGGCACAACCAGCAGCACAGACACAACCAGCAGCATGGGCACAACCATAAGCATGGGCACAACCAGCAGCACGGGCACAACCAACAGAACATGCCCAACCTGCAGGTGGAGCACAACCAGCAGCACAGGCACAACCAGCAGCACAGGCACAACCAGCAGCATGGGCACAACCATAAGCATGGGCACAACCAGCAGCACGGGCACAACCAACAGAACAGGCCCAACCTGCAGGTGGAGCACAACCAGCAGCATGGGCACAACCAGCAGAAGATGCGCAACCAGCAGCACGGGCACAACCAGCAGCACAGGCACAACCAACAGAACAGGCCCAACCTGCAGGTGGAGCACAACCAGCAGCATGGGCACAACCAGCAGAAGATGCGCAACCAGCAGCACGGGCACAACCAACAGAACATGCCCAACCTGCAGGTGGAGCACAACCAGCAGCACAGGCACAACCAGCAGCACAGGCACAACCAGCAGCATGGGCACAACCATAAGCATGGGCACAACCAGCAGCACGGGCACAACCAACAGAACATGCCCAACCTGCAGGTGGAGCACAACCAGCAGCACAGGCACAACCAGCAGCATGGGCACAACCATAAGCATGGGCACAACCAGCAGCACGGGCACAACCAGCAGCACAGACACAACCAGCAGCATGGGCACAACCATAAGCATGGGCACAACCAGCAGCACGGGCACAACCAACAGAACATGCCCAACCTGCAGGTGGAGCACAACCAGCAGCACAGGCACAACCAGCAGCACAGGCACAACCAGCAGCATGGGCACAACCATAAGCATGGGCACAACCAGCAGCACGGGCACAACCAACAGAACATGCCCAACCTGCAGGTGGAGCACAACCAGCAGCACAGGCACAACCAGCAGCATGGGCACAACCATAAGCATGGGCACAACCAGCAGCACGGGCACAACCAGCAGCACAGACACAACCAGCAGCACAGACACAACCAGCAGCAGGAGCAAAATTGGCAGCAGGAGCACAACCGGCAGCCACAGCAAAACTGACGGCCGGTGCACAACTGGCAGCACAGGCGCAACCGGGAGCATGGGCACAGCTGGCTGCATGAACACAACAGGCAGCATGGGCACAACCGGCAGCATGGGCACAACCGGCAGCACGGGTACAACCGGCAGCACAGGAACAACCAGCAGCACAGGCACAACCAGCAGCACGTGAGCAACTGGCAGCAGGAAGACAACTGGCAGCAGGAGAACAACCAGCAGCACCGGCACAACTAGCAGCATGGGCACAACCAGCAGCATGGGCACAACCAGCAGCACGGGCACAACCAGCAGCACGGGCACAACCAGCAGCACAGACACAACCAACAGAACATGCCCAACCTGCAGGTGGAGCACAACCAGCAGCACAGGCACAACCAGCAGCATGGGCACAACCAGCAGCATGGGCACAACCATAAGCATGGGCACAACCAGCAGCATGGGCACAACCGGCAGCACGGGTACAACCGGCAGCACGGGTACAACCAGCAGCACAGGCACAACCAGCAGCACGTGAGCAACTGGCAGCAGGAAGACAACTGGCAGCAGGAGAACAACCAGCAGCACCGGCACAACTAGCAGCATGGGCACAACCAGCAGCATGGGCACAACCAGCAGCACGGGCACAACCAGCAGCACGGGCACAACCAGCAGCACAGACACAACCAACAGAACATGCCCAACCTGCAGGTGGAGCACAACCAGCAGCACAGGCACAACCAGCAGCATGGGCACAACCAGCAGCATGGGCACAACCATAAGCATGGGCACAACCAGCAGCACGGGCACAACCAGCAGCACGGGCACAACCAGCAGCACAGACACAACCAGCAGCAGGAGCAAAATTGGCAGCAGGAGCACAACCGGCAGCCACAGCAAAACTGACGGCCGGTGCACAACTGGCAGCACAGGCACAACCGGCAGCATGGGCACAACCGGCAGCACGGGTACAACCGGCAGCACGGGAACAACCAGCAGCACAGGCACAACCAGCAGCACGTGAGCAACTGGCAGCAGGAAGACAACTGGCACCAGGAGAACAACCAGCAGCACCGGCACAACTAGTAGCACAGGCACAACCAGCTGCCGGATTGCAACCAGCAGCAAGAGCACAACCAGCAGCACGGGCACAACTGGCAGCAGGAAGACAACTGGCAGCAGGAGCACAACCGGTAGCACAGGCACAACCAGCTGCTGGATTGCAACCAGCAGCAGGAGCACAACCAGCAGCACGGGCAAAACTGGCAGCACGGGTACAACCGGCAGCATAACAGAGGTCCAGTTGTATGAAGGCGGTGGTTTCTCCTCGGTCCAGTAAGGGTTGGATCTTATCTGTGGCTGCGATGAGTGCTGTGGTTGCTGTGAAAGCCGGATTGGGTGTTGTCAAGAAGGTTATGGAGTTCCAGGTGATTATTAAGTTGATGGTTGATTGCCTTCTCTTTCACTCTTGGTGGGTATGGTAGTACGGAGATGGGGTGGAAGTTACTCATCTCGTTAGAGTCTCCCAAAGGTTTCTTGAGGAGCGCCGTGACTACAGTATGTTCCCAGTCTTCAGGGAAGGTTGCGGATTCAATAGGGGAATTGGTTATGTGTGTGAGGAATTTATTCATCAAAAGTCCTCCTAAGTTGTAAATATGATGTGGACACGGGTCTGTGGGAGTCCCGGAGTGGACAGTTTTCATGATTGAAGAGGTGTCTTCCTCGGTAAGTGTTCTCCAGTTGGTTTGGTGTGTGTCCAAGTGGGGGGTGGACAGGGTGCTGATGATGTCCTTAGGGTTAAGGTGTTTTTCAAAGTTATTGTAAATCTTTTGCTTTGGAAGAAGTTGGAGAGGTTGTCGTAGAGTGGGAAGGAGTGATGGAGTTGGCTAAGGCTGCTGTCATTGTTGGAGCTGGTTCCGATCCAATCCGTGCTGGATCTTCTTTTGGTGTCTCTCAGATGGTGGTGGTTCTGCCTGAGTGCTGCCTTGTAGAATGAGCTGGTGTTGGTGTTGTGGTTGGCTCTCCATTTCTTTTCCAGCTGTTTGAAGTATCTTTTGGAGTCCCAGAGTTCATCCGTGTACCAGGAGGCCTGTTTGTTGGTTCTGCGGTGTTTGCAAGTTTTGATGGGTGGAAGCACGCCTGCACAGTTTGAGATGCACTAGTTGACGTAGGTGATGTCCTCGACTAGTTTGTCAGTGGGGCTGGGATGGTCGGTTTCAAGTGCACGGCCTGACCACTGCTTTGTAGCCAATCTCAGGAGGACATCATGATGTCTTTCATCCTGGAAAGTCAGCAGCACAGTACGTTGATGTTCCCTATCACCGCCCTATTCCTTCGCAACAGCCTCACAGCCAACATGACCGCCTGGGCCATGTCTGGGATCGCCAGAGATGTATGTAGAAACGTCTCCACAGAGTTCCTCAGGTCTGCCTCTCTGTGAGGATATGGGCCAGTAGTTGTGTGGCCTGCTCAAGTAATGGGTCCACATTCACCCCTTCACTGGGAACCAAATACCCCATTGCAGCGATTGACTCTCTCAGGGAAGGGAAGCAGAGCAGACCAAGCCCTACTCAAGGGAGGCGGTGTGGGCTAGTAACCACCATTTGCTGGCACGCAATAATAACACTCATAAATGATTACCCAGACTGTGCTTTTTCTCTCGAAAAGAGAAAGTACATTTATTAAACACACACTACTCAACACCAGGCAGTAATGTACAAATAGACTTATGGCCGGTGAAAATACCTTTCGCAACATTACATTTGGCCCCTAAAGGGTCATGACTTCAAAAATCACTGTCCCCCCACCACCCCATGTACAATCCAGCACATAACCATATGGAGGCTGTCAGTTTACATCAGGTCAGTGTTACCACACTTCAAGACCAGAGTCATTCCATCACTGACGCCAGTAACCATAATCCCTCTGCACTTATTATGAATACTCACCCTCTGTGAACAAGTGCTGACGCTGTCATTAATAAAGCATTGCAATCTTTCAGGAGTACGCATTACTATCAGCATCAGCAACACATTGATATAAAGCATGGTAAATAACCTCGTTAAATAAAGCATTGTTCAATCCATTGTGAAAACAGTTTTAAATAAAGGAGTTTTCAACCATACACATGTCTGTCTTTTTAACAACATTCAGGCCACATAAATGCAGCCATAGCCTCAGCCCCTCGCTCTTTTTCCTTTGTGGGTGGTGGCCCCACCGCCCTAGAGCCACCACAAGCGGTGCAAAGAGCGTTGCTGGCTTCAAGCCCTGCAGGGCATTATGGGGCGCTCACTTGTGGGAAGCTTGGATTCTTGATGAGTGGCTCTGGACAGTTTTCCTTGTTGTACCGCGTGGCCTTTTTGCTGCACGGCTTTCCTTTCTTTTATTTTTCTTGAGGGTGCCCAGTCCCACCCAGGCACCTTGCACGCCTTTTCCATTGGGGCAGCTCAGACAGTGCACCCTTGGCTGCCCTTGCCAGCTCCCTGAGCGGGCAGCATCTCCTCCCCTGCCCACTCCTGCAGGCAACTAGCTCCTCTTCTATGGAGGCCGCCCGTGCCCCCCAGGCACGAGCACAGGGTGCGGGGCAGGTCCACCACTGCTGGGGGAAGCTCCCCCTTCTCCATTTTTTCTGTGGGGCCCGGAGTTAGGATCCCGGTCCCCTCCTGCTCTTGGGGGAGCCCAACAGCACTTCCCTTTCCACAGTAATGTTGGGATCCCGGTCCCCTCCTGCTCTTGGGGGAGCTAGACAGCACTTCCCCTTCCACAGTAATGTTGGGGGCCCAGAGTTGGGATCCTGGGCCCCTCTCTTCGTTTCTTGGGAAGGAGGAGACGCAACGGCGCTCCCCCATCTTCGTTGGTTGGCAGGCCTGGAGTTGGGATTCCGGGCCCCCGGCACAAAGACGGGCCCGGACCTCTCAAGCTCTGGGGAGGGGGTCCCATGCACACACCCCCTCCCTGGGCCCAGGCCAATCCCGAGGGTTTCTTCAACATCAGCAGCACAGCTCCACATGCTCTGTGTCCTCGCTGGGGCGGGGGGTCAAAGATCAAATCCTTTCATCCTTTCTCCTTCCATATCTTGGGCCCACCCCTTCATACACCGGAGCTAAATGAAGCACTGTTTATTGCGTCCTTTCCTTTGGGAGGCCTTTGTTCCTGCTGCTGGACAGCAATGTAATTAACTTGGCCCAGCAGGGTGACAAAGGGCTCATTCTGGGCTGAGCCAGAGAAATATGACAGTACTGGATGACTCATAAGATGTACAGATACCTTCTTGGAACTCTCAGGTGTGATCTTGGTGCACATGTTTCGGCCCATTTTGATATGTGCATGGACTTTGTAGGCCAAAGGGAAGTGAAGCTGCACTCTAAGGCAGATTTCCCTATATGTGTATAATAAAGTGTCACTTCAGACAGAACAGTAACCCACACTGTCTTTCCCTCTGAGTGTACACTAACATTATAAGGACTACTCCAGGTCAATATCTAATCCTGCAGAGTCCCCACTGCGCCAGGCTACTTGTGCACATTTACTGACTACGCACAAGGGTAGCCACCCAAGTGCAGCCCTCACATGTGTGTACA
Organism: Calotriton arnoldi; assembly: GCA_963921515.1. NCBI lineage: Eukaryota > Metazoa > Chordata > Amphibia > Caudata > Salamandridae > Calotriton > Calotriton arnoldi. Next base: position 2,133,952 of record CAWUFW010001592.1, read on the forward strand.
CACTTGTTCACATGTAACCAGCCAAGTGCTTCCTTACCCTTGCTGCGTCGCAGTGGCCTTATCTTAAAAGGCAGACACTGGTGGTAAACATGTGCAGTCCGTTTACCATGTGTTTACTGTGGGTGAGTCACCATATGGGAGGCTAACCCACAGTCCTGGGGTAACTCTTGCCGCCATCACCTCCAGCTTCTCTTCAACAGCTGTCACCTTCCTTTCTATAGAGGGTGATCACTTCCTCCCAGGTCATAACAGACACTTACCAGTCCGGAACTCTGCAGCGCGATGTTGTAATATTGCTTTTCTTCTACTGAACTAATTAAGCAAACTCATCAAAAACAATGATGTGTAAGTCCAGGACGGGAGACACTTCCCATGATGGCCTTGAATAAGGTGGTCACCATATTTCTATACCATCCCCTGGTTTGTGGAGCTCTCTAAGTAAACATTCAGTGAGCTCTAGGTCACTCGATGTGCCGCATGGTCAGAATTTTCCCCCTCCCAGGGCCTCATGCACAGAAATAACTCATCTTTTCCCCCAGAGATTACATATCACATTACTGGTACCACTTTCACAGCGAGGACTATGAATGTAGTTGCAGTGATTCTTTTTTGGTTGGTGTTGTTTGATTATACTTCACTTTTAGTTGTTATTTACTCGTATAAATATTGTGAGGTCATAGGCATTGCATTTGGTGTTTGAGGTATGGTTTGCATGGCTCTGTGTGAGTTATGGTTCATGCTCATTAGCATAACTTGCAAATCTCAGTAGTTTTTCAGGTTTCATTCGTAAGCATAACTGCACTTTAACTTTATTTTCTTAGGTGAATTTCTCAGTTTTGTAAGCATATGGTGAGGTTTTTTACCCAACACTAACCATAGATTCACTTTATTCTTTGTGTTTTCAGTGGATATTTGGATCCCAGCATAGATAGTGTTCCCACAATCCAGCTTGCTTGTGAAAAGCAATGATGGAAGTATGACGTTTTCCAGGGCCGTTAAGAGTGACAATGCGGAGTGTGGGAGGCTGTAAAGAGGTTGTTTCCACTCCCCAAATACAAGAGTTCAAGGCTTGAACAGCAGCTCTAAAGTTGCATTCTGGGAGGAGCAGTTTGACTTTCTTTAGCAGCTGGTACCAGGCCGTCTTTGTTTTCTGGGCCACGTGGTCCTTCAGGGTGAGGCCAATGGCCTGGTTACCCTCAGGAGTGATAAGCCGCGCTCTACAAGTACTGATTGATTGATTGATGGTGAATCAAATTAACTTGGCATTGGGTGAAAGTTGGGGTTTGAATCCATCTAGGTTTCGGTCCTTATGGCACGTTTCGACCTTTGTCTTTAACTATTACTGGCTTTGCCAGTGCTGATGAATCAGTCTACATAAGATTAAATCTTCATTAGTATAGGAACTGTTCTTTTTTAGTTTGAGGCACAAGGAAGTGGTCTATTTTGCTTTAAATCTGCCAAGCTTCACCCTAATGGTGTTTATAATCTGACTTTGATGACCTCTGTGTAAGCTTTCTTTCATCCAGTGTTCTATCTTATGGGGACAGGTGACCATTTCAGTTTATTAGAAAGGTCTGAGTATTGTGGACATAGGAGGACAACCCGGGTCTGTGGCTTCTATTGGGACATAGGAGGACAACCTGGGTCTATGGCTTCTACTGTGGACATAGGAGGACAACCTGGATCTGTTGCTTCTATTGTGGACATAGTAGGGCAACCTGGGCCTGTGGCTTCTATTGTGGACATAGGAGGATATCCTGGGCCTGTGACTTCTAACCTGGGACTGTGGCTTCTATTGTGGACATAGGAGGGTAACCTGGGCCTGTGGCTTCTATTGTGGACATAGGAGGACAACCTGTGCCTGTGGCTTCTAACCTGGGTCTGTGGCTTCTATTGTGGGCATAGGAGGACAACCTGGGTCTGTGACCTCTATTGTGGACATAGGAGGGCAACCCGGGCCTGTGGCTTCTAACCTTGGTCTGTGGCTTCTATTGTGGACATAGGAGGACAACCTGGGCATGTGGCTTCTATTGTGGACATAGGAGGACAACTTGGGCCTGTGGCTTCTAACCTAGGTCTGTGGCTTCTATTGTGGACATAGGAGGACAACCTGGGTCTGTGGCTTCTATTGTGGACAAAGGAGAACATCCTGGGCTTCTAACCTAGGTCTGTGGCTTCTATTGTGGACATAGGAGGACAAACTGGGTCTGTGGCTTCTAACCCGGGTCTATGGCTTCTATTGTGGACATAGGAGGACAACCTGGTCCTGTGGCTTCTAACCTTGGCCTGTGGCTTCTATTGTGGACATAGGAGGACAACCTGGCTCTGTGGCTTCTAACCTGGGTCTGTGCCCTCTATTGTGGACATAGGAGGGCAACCTGGGCCTGTGGCTTCTATTGTGGACATAGGAGGACAACCTGGGCCTGTGGCTTCTATTGTGGACAAAGGAGGACAACCTCGGTCTGTGGCTTCTATTGTAGACATAGGAGGACAAACTGGGTCTGTGGCTTCTAACCTGGGTCTCTGGCTTCTATTGTGGACAAAGGAGGAAAACCAGGGTCTGTGGCTTCTAACCTGGCTCTGTGGCTTCTATTGTGGACAAAGGAGGATAACCTGGGTCTGTGGCTTCTATTGTGGACAAAGGAGGACAACCTGGGTCCGTGGCTTCTTTTGTGGACACAGGAGGACAACCTTGGTCTATGGCTTCTAACCTGGGTCTGTGGCTTCTATTGTGGACCTAGGAGGACAACCTGGGTCTGTGCCTTCTATTGTGGACAAAGGAGGACAACCTGGGTCTGTGGCTTCTATTGTGGACAAAGGAGGATAACCTGGGTCTGTGGCTTCTATTGTGGACAAAGGAGGACAACCTGGGTCTGTGGCTTCTTTGTGGACACAGGAGGACAACCTGGGTCTGTGGCTTCTAACCTGGGTCTGTGGCTTCTATTGTGGACATAGGAGGACAACCTGGATCTGTGGCTTCTATTGTGGACAAAGGAGGACAACCTGGGTCTGTGGCTTCTATTGTGGACATAGGAGGACAACCTGGGTCTATGGCTTCTAACCTGAGTCTGTGGCTTCTATTGTGGACATAGGAGGACAACCTGGACCTGAGGCTTCTAACCTTGGTCTGTGGCTTCTATTGTGGACATAGGAGGAAAACCTGGGTCTGTGGTTCTAACCTGGGTCTGTTGCCCCTATTGTGGACATAGGAGGGCAACCTGGGCCTGTGGCTTCTAACCTTGGTCTGTGGCTTCTATTGTGGACATAGGAGGACAACCTGGGCCTGTGGCTTCTAACCTGGGTCTGTGGCTTCTATTGTGGACATAGGAGGACAACTTGGGTCTGTGGCTTCTATTATGGACAAAGGAGGACAACCTGGGTCTGTGGCTTCTATTGTGGACCCAGGAGGACAACCTCGGTCTATGGCTTCTAACCTGGGTCTGTGGCTTCAATTGTGGACATAGGACGACAACCTGGGTCTGTGCCTTCTATTGTGGACAAAGGAGGACAACATGGGTCTGTGGCTTCTATTGTGGACATAGGAGGACAAACTGGGTTTGTGGCTTCTAACCTGGGTCTATGGCTTCTATTGTGGACATAGGAGGACAACATGGGCCTGTGGCTTCTAACCTTGGTCTGTGGCTTCTATTGTGGACATAGGAGGACAACCTGGGCCTGTGGCTTCTATTGTGGACATAGGAGGACAAACTGGGTCTGTGGCTTCTAACCCGGGTCTATGGCTTCTATTGTGGACATAGGAGGACAACCTGGTCCTGTGGCTTCTAACCTTGGCCTGTGGCTTCTATTGTGGACATAGGAGGACAACCTGGCTCTGTGGCTTCTAACCTGGGTCTGTGCCCTCTATTGTGGACATAGGAGGGCAACCTGGGCCTGTGGCTTCTATTGTGGACATAGGAGGACAACCTAGGCCTGTGGCTTCTATTGTGGACAAAGGAGGACAACCTCGGTCTGTGGCTTCTATTGTAGACATAGGAGGACAAACTGGGTCTGTGGCTTCTAACCTGGGTCTCTGGCTTCTATTATGGACAAAGGAGGAAAACCAGGGTCTGTGGCTTCTAACCCGGCTCTGTGGCTTCTATTGTGGACAAAGGAGGATAACCTGGGTCTGTGGCTTCTATTGTGGACAAAGGAGGACAACCTGGGTCTGTGGCTTCTTTTGTGGACACAGGAGGACAACCTTGGTCTATGGCTTCTAACCTGGGTCTGTGGCTTCTATTGTGGACCTAGGAGGACAACCTGGGTCTGTGCCTTCTATTGTGGACAAAGGAGGACAACCTGGGTCTGTGGCTTCTATTGTGGACAAAGGAGGATAACCTGGGTCTGTGGCTTCTATTGTGGACAAAGGAGGACAACCTGGGTCTGTGGCTTCTTTTGTGGACACAGGAGGACAACCTGGGTCTGTGGCTTCTAACCTGGGTCTGTGGCTTCTATTGTGGACATAGGAGGACAACCTGGATCTGTGGCTTCTATTGTGGACAAAGGAGGACAACCTGGGTCTGTGGCTTCTATTGTGGACATAGGAGGACAACCTGGGTCTATGGCTTCTAACCTGAGTCTGTGGCTTCTATTGTGGACATAGGAGGACAACCTGGACCTGAGGCTTCTAACCTTGGTCTGTGGCTTCTATTGTGGACATAGGAGGAAAACCTGGGTCTGTGGTTCTAACCTGGGTCTGTTGCCCCTATTGTGGACATAGGAGGGCAACCTGGGCCTGTGGCTTCTAACCTTGGTCTGTGGCTTCTATTGTGGACATAGGAGGACAACCTGGGCCTGTGGCTTCTATTGTTGACATAGGAGGACAACCTGGGCCTGTGGCTTCTAACCTGGGTCTATGGCTTCTATTGTGGACATAGGAGGACAACTTGGGTCTGTGGCTTCTATTATGGACAAAGGAGGACAACCTGGGTCTGTGGCTTCTATTGTGGACCCAGGGGGACAACCTCGGTCTATGGCTTCTAACCTGGGTCTGTGGCTTCAATTGTGGACATAGGACGACAACCTGGGTCTGTGCCTTCTATTGTGGACAAAGGAGGACAACCTGGGTCTGTGGCTTATATTGTGGACATAGGAGGACAAACTGGGTTTGTGGCTTCTAACCTGGGTCTATGGCTTCTATTGTGGACATAGGAGGACAACATGGGCCTGTGGCTTCTAACCTTGGTCTGTGGCTTCTATTGTGGACATAGGAGGACAACCTGGCTCTGTGGCTTCTAACCTTGGTCTGTGCCCTCTATTGTGGACATAGGAGGGCAACCTGGGCCTGTGGCTTCTATTGTGGACATAGGAGGACAACCTGGGCCTGTGGCTTCTAACCTGGGTCTGTGGCTTCTATTGTTTTCATAGGAGGACAACCTGGGTCTATGGTTTCTATTGTGGACAAAGGAGGACAACTTCGGTCTGTGGCTTCTATTGTAGACATAGGAGGACAAACTGGGTCTGTGGCTTCTAACCTGGGTCTGTGGCTTCTATTGTGGACAAAGGAGGATAACCTGGGTCTGTGGCTTCTATTGTGGACAAAGGAGGACAACCTGGGTCTGTGGCTTCTATTGTGGACACTTCTATTGGGTCTGTGGCTTCTATTATGGACAAAGGAGGACAACCTGGGTCTGTGGCTTCTATTGTGGACCCAGGAGGACAAACTGGGTCTGTGGCTTCTAACCTGGGTCTGTGGCTTCTATTGTGGATATAGGCGGACAACCTGGGCCTGTGGCTTCTATTGTGGATTGAGGAGGACAACCTGGGTCTGTGGCTTCTAACCTGGGTCTGTGGCTTCTATTGTGGACATAGGAGGACAACCCAGGGCCTGTGGCTTCTATTGTGGGCATAGGAGGACAACCTGGGTCTGTGGCTTCTAATGTGGACATAGAATTACAACCTGGGCCTGTGGCTTCTATTGTGGATTTAGGAGGACAACCTGGTTCTCTGGCTTCTAACCTGGGTCTGTGGCTTATATTATGGACATAGGAGGACAACCTGGGCCTGTGGCTTCTAACCTGGGTCTGTGGCTTCTATTGTTTTCATAGGAGGACAACCTGGATCTATGGTTTCTATTGTGGACAAAGGAGGACAACTTCGGTCTGTGGCTTCTATTGTAGACATAGGAGGACAAACTGGGTCTGTGGCTTCTAACCTGGGTCTGTGGCTTCTATTGTGGACAAAGGAGGATAACCTGGGTCTGTGGCTTCTATTGTGGACAAAGGAGGACAACCTGGGTCTGTGGCTTCTATTGTGGACACTTCTATTGGGTCTGTGGCTTCTATTATGGACAAAGGAGGACAACCTGGGTCTGTGGCTTCTATTGTGGACCCAGGAGGACAAACTGGGTCTGTGGCTTCTAACCTGGGTCTGTGGCTTCTATTGTGGACAAAGGAGGATAACCTGGGTCTGTGGCTTCTATTGTGGACAAAGGAGGACAACCTGGGTCTGTGGCTTCTATTGTGGACACTTCTATTGGGTCTGTGGCTTCTATTATGGACAAAGGAGGACAACCTGGGTCTGTGGCTTCTATTGTGGACCCAGGAGGACAACCTGGGTCTGTGGCTTCTATTGTGGACCCAGGAGGACAACCTCGGTCTATGGCTTCTAACCTGGGTCTGTGGCTTCAATTGTGGACATAGGACGACAACCTGGGTCTGTGCCTTCTATTGTGGACAAAGGAGGACAACCTGGGTCTGTGGCTTCTATTGTGGACATAGGAGGACAAACTGGGTTTGTGGCTTCTAACCTGGGTCTATGGCTTCTATTGTGGACATAGGAGGACAACATGGGCCTGTGGCTTCTAACCTTGGTCTGTGGCTTCTATTGTGGACATAGGAGGACAACCTGGCTCTGTGGCTTCTAACCTTGGTCTGTGCCCTCTATTGTGGACATAGGAGGGCAACCTGGGCCTGTGGCTTCTATTGTGGACATAGGAGGACAACCTGGGCCTGTGGCTTCTAACCTGGGTCTGTGGCTTCTATTGTTTTCATAGGAGGACAACCTGGGTCTATGGTTTCTATTGTGGACAAAGGAGGACAACCTCGGTCTGTGGCTTCTATTGTAGACATAGGAGGACAAACTGGGTCTGTGGCTTCTAACCTGGGTCTGTGGCTTCTATTGTGGACAAAGGAGGATAACCTGGGTCTGTGGCTTCTATTGTGGACAAAGGAGGACAACCTGGGTCTGTGGCTTCTATTGTGGACAAAGGAGGACAACCTGGGTCTGTGGCTTCTATTGTGGACACAGGAGGACAACCTGGGTCTGTGGCTTCTATTGTGGACAAAGGAGGACAACCTGGGTCTGTGGCTTCTATTGTGGACACAGGAGGACAACCTGGGTCTGTGGCTTCTATTGTGGACAAAGGAGGACAACCTGGGTCTGTGGCTTCTATTGTGGACATAGGAGGACAACTTGGGTCTATGGCTTCTAACCTGGGCCTGTGGCTTCTACTGTGGACAAAGGAGGACAACCTGGGTCTGTGGCTTCTATTGTGGACAAAGGAGGACAACCTGGGTCTGTGGCTTCTATTGTGAACATAGGAGGACAACCTGGGTCTATGGCTTCTAACCTGGGTCTGTGGCTTCTATTGGGACATAGGAGGACAACCTGGGCCTGTGGCTTCTAACCTTGGTCTGTGGCTTCTATTGTGGACATAGGAGGAAAACCTGGGTCTGTGGTTCTAACCGGGGTCTGTTGCCCCTATTGTGGACATAGGAGGGCAACCTGGGCCTGTGGCTTCTAACCTTGGTCTGTGGCTTCTATTGTGGACATAGGAGGACAATCTGGGCCTGTGGCTTCTAACCTGGGTCTGTGGCTTCTATTGTGGACATAGGAGGACAACTTGGGTCTGTGGCTTCTATTATGGACAAAGGAGGACAACCTGGATCTGTGGCTTCTATTGTGGACCCAGGAGGACAACCTTGGTCTATGGCTTCTAACCTGGGTCTGTGGCTTCTATTGTGGACATGAGAGGACAACCTGGTTCTGTGGCTTCTATTGTGGACATAGGAGGACAACCTGGGTCTGTGGCTTCTAACCTTGGTCTGTGGCTTCTATTGTGGACATCAGAGGACAACCTGGGTCTGTGGTTCTAACCTGGGTCTGGGGCCTCTATTGTGGACGTAGAAGGGCAACCTGGGTCTGTGGTTTCTATTGTGGACAAAGGAGGACAACCTGGATCTGTGGCTTCTATTGTGGACAAAGGAGGACAACCTGGGCCTGTGGCTTCTAACCTGGGTCTGTGGCTTCTATTGTGGATATAGGCGGACAACCTGGGTCTGTGGCTTCTATTGTGGACATAGGAGGACAACCTGGGTCTGTGGCTTCTATTGTGGACATAGGAGGACAACCTGCACCTGTGGCTTCTATTGTGGATTTAGGAGGACAACCTGGGTCTGTGGCTCCTATTTTGGTTTTAGTAGGACAACCTGGGTCTGTGGCTTCTACCCTGGGCCTGTGGCTTCTATTGTGGACATAGGAGAATAACCTAGGTCTGTGGCTTCTATTGTGGGCAAAGGAAGACAACCTGGGTCTGTGGCTTCTATTGTGAACAAAGGGTGACAACCTGGGCCTGTGGCTTCTAAGCTGGGTCTGTGGCTTCTATTGTGGACAAAGGAGGACAACCTGGGCCTCTGGCTTCTATTGTAGACAAAGGAGGACAACCTAGGTCTGTGGCTTCTATTGTGGACAAAGGAGGACAACCTGGGTCTGTGGCTTCTATTGTGGACATAGGAGGACAACCTGGGCCTGTGGCTTCTAACCTGGGTCTGTGGCTTCTATTGTGGACAAAGGAGGACAACCTGGGTCTCTGGCTTCTAACCTGGTGCTATGGCTTCTATTGTAGACATAGGAGGACAACCTGGGTCTGTGGCTTCTATTGTGGACATAGGAGGACAACCTGGGTCTGTGGCTTTTATTGTGGATATTAGGAGGACAACCTGGGTCTGTGGCTTCTAACCTGGGTCTGTGGCTTCTATTGAGGATATAGGAGGACAACCTGGGTCCGTGGCTTCTATTGTGGACATAGGAGGACAACTTGGGCCTGTGGCTTCTATTGTGGATTTAGGAGGACAACCTGGGTCTGTGGCTTCTATTGTGGGCAAAGGAAGACAACCTGGGTCTGTGGCTTCTATTGTGAACAAAGGAGGACAGCCTGTGGCTTCTAACCTGGGTCTGTGGCTTCTATTGTGGACAAAGGAGGACAACCTGGGCCTGTGGCTTCTATTGTGGACAAATGAGGACAACCTGGGTCTGTGGCGTCTATTGTGGACAAAGGAGGACAACCTGGGTCTGTGGCTTCTATTGTGGACATAGGAGGACAACCTGGGCCTGTGGCTTCTAACCTGGGTCTGTGGCTTCTATTGTTGACAAAGGAGGACAACCTGGGCCTGGGGCTTCTGTTGTGGACATATGAGGGCAACCTGGGTCTGTGGCTTCTATTGTGGACCCAGGAGGACAACCTGGGTCTGTGGCTTCTATTGTGGACTAAGGAGGACAACCTGGGCCTGTGGCTTCTAACCTGGGTATGTGGCTTCTATTTTGGACAAAGGAGGACAACCTGGGTTTGTGGCTTCTATTGTGGACATAGGACAACCTGGGCCTGTGGCTTCTATTGTGGACAAAGGAGGACAACCTGGGTCTGTGGCTTCTATTGTAGACCTAGGAGGACAACCTGGGCCTGTGGCTTCTATTGTGGACATACGAGGATAACCTGGGCCTGTGGCTTCTATTGTGGATTGAGGAGGACAACCTGGGTCTGTGGCTTCTAACCTGGGTCTGTGGCTTCTATTGTGGACATAGGAGGACAACCCAGGGCCTGTGGCTTCTATTGTGGGCATAGGAGGACAACCTGGGTCTGTGGCTTCTAATGTGGACATAGAATTACAACCTGGGCCTGTGGCTTCTATTGTGGATTTAGGAGGACAACCTGGTTCTCTGGCTTCTAACCTGGGTCTGTGGCTTATATTATGGACATAGGAGGACAACCTGGGCCTGTGGCTTCTATTGTGGACATAGGAGGACAACCTGGGTCTGTGGCTTCTATTGTGGACATAGGAGGACAACCTGGGTCTGTGGCTTCTATTGTGGACATAGGAGGACAACCTGGGCCTGTGGCTTCTATTGTGGACACAGGAGGACAACCTGGGTCTGTGGCCTCTATTGTGGACATAGGAGAACAACCTGGGCCTGTGGCTTCAAACCTGGGTCTGTGGCTTCTATTGTGGACAAAGGATGAAAACCTGGGTCTGTGGCTTCTAACCTGGGTCTGTGGCTTCTATTGTGGACATAGGAGGACAACCCAGGGCCTGTGGCTTCTATTGTGGGCATAGAATTACAACCTGGGCCTGTGGCTTCTATTGTGGATTTAGGAGGACAACCTGGTTCTCTGGCTTCTAACCTGGGTCTGTGGCTTATATTATGGACATAGGAGGACAACCTGGGCCTGTGGCTTCTATTGTGGACATAGGAGGACAACCTGGGGCTGTGGCTTCTATTGTGGACATAGGAGGACAACCTGGGTCTGTGGCTTCTATTGTGGACATAGGAGGACAACCTGGGCCTGTGGCTTCTATTGTGGACACAGGAGGACAACCTGGGTCTGTGGCCTCTATTGTGGACAAAGGATGAAAACCTGGGTCTGTGGCTTCTAACCTGGGTCTGTGGCTTCTAACCTGGGTCTGTGGCTTTGAACGAGATTGAAAAGAGGTCTTGCATGAACGAAGAGACAAGGGGCCCGGGGGAGCTTAGCGGGAACTCTGCTTAGGAGCTCTGTAGGTGGCATTGATGTAGGCGTACTTAAGTGCAGCAATGGAAGGTGAGTAGGGGCACTCCACTGCAGCATTGGTTCAGCACTGGTAGCAGTTCTGAAGGGTGTGGGGGTACTGATGTAGGCACACTCCAGTGCAGCACTGGTAGCAGCTCTGTAGGTGGGAAGGGTACTGATGTAGGTGCACACAATTACAGCACTGGTAGCAGCTTTGTTGGTAGCGTACTGATGTAGGTGCACTCCAGTGCAGCACTGGTAGCAGCTCTGTAGGTGGGAAGGATACGGATGTGGGCACACTCCAACGCAGCACTGGTAGCAGCTCTGTAGGTGGTGAAGGGTACTGATGTAGGTGCACACCATTGCAGCACTGGTAGCAGCCCTGTAGGTTGGAAGGGTACTGATGTAGGTGCACTCCAGTGCAGCACTGGAAGCAGTGCTGTAGGTGGCAAATTATACTGATATAGGCACACTGCAGTGCAACACAGGTGGCAGCGGTGTAGATGAAGAAGGGTACTGATGTAGGCGCACTCCACTGAAGCACTGGTAGCAGCTCTGAAGGTAATGAAGGGCACCAATGTAGGCGTACTCCAGTACAGCACTGGTAGAAGCTCCGAAGTTGGTGTAGGGTACTGATGTAGGTGCATTCCAGTGCAGCACTGGTAGCAGCTCTGAAGGTGGCAAAGGGTACTGAAGTAGGCACACTCCAGTGCAGCATGATAGCAGCTCTGTTGGTAGCGGATAGTACTGATGTAGGCGCACTCCAGTGCAACACTGGTACCAGCTCTGTAGGAGAGAAGGGTACTGAAGTAGGCGCAGTCCAGTGCAGCATGGTAGCAGCTCTGTTGGTAGCGGAGGGTACTGATGTAGGCGCACTCCTGTGCAGCACTGGTGGCAGCTCTCTAGGTAGCGGAAGGTACTGATGTAGGTGCACTCCGGTACAGCTCTGTAGGTGGGAAGGTTATTGATGTAGGCGCACTCCACTGTAGCACTTGTAGCAGCTCTGTATGTAGGGGAGGGTACTGATGTAGGCGTACTCCTGTGCAGCACTGGCTGCAGTTCTGTAGGTGGGAAGGGTCCTGATGTAGGCACACTCGTGTGCAGCATTGGTTGCAGCTCTGTAGGTAGGGGAGGGTACTGATGTAGGCGCACTCCTGTGCAGCACTGGTAGCAGCTCTGTAGGTAGGGGAGGGTACTGATGTAGGCGCACTCCTGTGCAGCACTGGTTGCAGCTGTGTAGGTAGGGGAGGGTACTGATGTAGGCGCACTCCTGTGCAGCACTGGTAGCAGCTTTGTGGGTAGGGGAGGTTACTGATGTAGGCGCACTCCTGTGCAGCACTGGTTGCAGCTGTGTAGGTAGGGGAGGGTACTGATGTAGGCACACTCTTGTGCAGCACTGGTGGCAGCTCTGTAAGTAGCGGAAGGTACTGATGTAGGTGCACTCCAGTGCAGCACTGGTTCTAGACACTTGCTGAAGGTGGGGTTTAAACTGACTTATATCGATTTGTCCAAGAACCGTTTCTGGTGCGAGGCTGGGTTTGGTCTGAAAACTGCGGGGGACTATTTGGGATATTTTGCCAAAGATGTAAAATGCACTCCTTAAGTCTACTGGGGAGGCAAACAAGGACTACATTCCTGGCCCAGTATTTCTGGAAACCAAAACAAAGCCCACCAGGGACCGAGCGCAAAGGGGGTGTAATGGGGTTCAGGGCATGCTGCTCAGGGTAGATGATGTAAGGATAAATGAACATCAAAAATCATGAAATACCTGGGCGACCGACGAGCCTCCTAGGCCCAGCAACCTCCTTGTTGCCCTTCCTGATATTGGAAACTTAGGGGCTTATTACAAGCCCCTTGCGCCGCCGCTGCGTCACTTTTTTTTTGCTCTGGTGGCGCAGAGTGCAGGCCCATATCTATGAGGCCACGCAAGCCACTTAGCGTTGCTTTTCATGGCCTCATACATATGGAGTAAGACCAAGCCGCGCAAGTCGCTGCCTTGCCTTACTCTGCATCAAGGAGGCGTTCCATGGGCGTTGCGCTGGGTTTTCCCACGCAACACCCATGGGTTTTGACACATTCCCAGATTTTCAAGGATGTGTAAAGCTGGGAATACGTCAAACCCGTACGTCTCCTCGTTTTTCCTCTTTCTATGTGTGCTACATTGTGCAGCACACATGGAAAGAGGAAAAAGCCTCCATGGATTGTTTTTGTGCAGGAACAATCCTACCAACAAGGCAGACCCCATGCACCATGGTGCAAGGGTGCCTGCATTGGCGCTAGACATCAAATTGTGCACCAACGCTGGCTGAAAGGACAGGAATGTGCTGTATATCATAAATATGGCACATTCCTGCCCTTTTCTTTTGACGCAGAGCAGCAAAGTGACTTGTTGTGATGCCCTGAGCCACAAACTTGAAAATGAGACCCCAAATGGGGAAAGGAATAGCAAAGTAGTATGGGCAACTAGTCTCGATCCCTGTCCTGACCTGGAGCTCTGTTAACCCTATCGCTGCTAGGCCTCCTCCCTGCCCCCACACCCACCTGCTCTCCATCTGCGCTTCCACCCACCCCCCGCCCGTGCTAAGCCTTTTTTTGACTATTTGAAATAGTTTGCACAGGAAGGGGTGGGAGCACACTGCTTCACCTCCCAGCACAGTTCGCCCCTTAGCATTATGGTCAATGCAGTTCATGGTACATGCTTACTTAAAATTTCACTGGAGTATTCCACCAAAGTTGGTGCAGGTTAGTGCTGTAAATCTGTAGACACGTGTTTCTAGATATCATCCGTCATCAGTACAGATAAAAACGAATTTAATTTGGGGTTGCTGAGCAGGCTGCCACAATCTTTTCAGGTCTCAGTACCTCTCACAGGCGCACAGGTGCATCTCCACAAGCTCGTCAGCTCAATGGCTCAAGGGAGCCTTTTCAAACAGGAAGGGGTAGGAGCACACTGCTTCACCTCCCAGCACAGTTCGCCCCTTAGCATTGTGGTCAATGCAGTTCATGGTACATGCTTACTTAAAATTTCACTGGAGTATTCCACCAAAGTTGGTGCAGGTTAGTGCTGTAAATCTGTAGACACGTGTTTCTGGATATCATCCGTCATCAGTACAGAGAAAAACGAATTTAATCTGGGGTTGCTGAGCAGGCTGCCACAATCTTTTCAGGTCTCAGTACCTCTCACAGGCGCACAGGTGCAGGGAGGTAAAGCAGTGTGCTACCACCCCTTCCTGTTTGAAAAGGCTCCCTTGAGCCATTGAGCTGACGAGCTTGTGGAGATGCACCTGTGCGCCTGTGAGAGGTACTGAGACCTGAAAGGATTATGGCAGCCTGCTCAGCAACCCCAAATAAAATGTGTTTTTATCTGTACTGATGACGGATGATATCCAGAAACACGTGTCTAGAGATTTACAGCACTAACCTGCACCAACTTTGGTGAAATACTCCAGTAAATATCCAAGTAAGCATGTACCATGAACTGCATTTACCATAATGCTAAGGGGCGAACTGTGCTGGGAGGTAAAGCAGTGTGCTCCCACCCCTTCCTGTTTGAAATAGTTTGCGTTTAGGCCTCTATAACTTTTTTTTCACATAAGCTTTCCACGCCAAATGTGCGTCCTTTTTCTCCAGTATGCTGGGGATTCTAATGGTAGCCAAGGTTTGTGGATTTACCTGGAGGGGACTGGGAAATTAGCCAAATATATCTAAAACAAATTGTGGGGAGGAAAAAGGTAAAAAGTGTTGCAGAAGAAAGTGTCCTTCCTGCAAAATACATCAACGAAAGGTTTGTAGTGCTAAAATCACCATCTTCCCAGCTTTCAGGAACAGGCAGACTTGATTCAGAAAAAAAAATTATCACAGTTTTGGTATTTTACTGTGAAAATGCCCATTTTACTTATTTTTGTGCTTTCAACCTCCAGTTTGTGGTGGAAACGGGTGTGAAACCCATGGTGGATCCCGGAAAGCTATATATTTTCGAAAACCAGGCTAAATTCTGAATTCAGCAAGGGGTCATTTGTGTAGCTCACTCAAGGTTTCCCAAAGAAAAAATCTGTTGAAATAAAAAAATATTGAAAATTTGTAAGAAAAACGTCTATTTGTGACATTGTTTTCATTTGTAACTTCTCGTCACAATGGCGATTTACGAAAGCAATATACCATTACATCTGCTAGACCTTTCTGGTTGCAGGGATTTAAAGGGTTTGTGGGTTTTCCAAGAACTCGAGGTACCCAGAGCCAATAACTGAGCTGCGCCTTGTAATGGTTTTTCATTGTGTACCTGATATAGAGCAATTCATATGGGAATTTATATAGAGTGAAAAATAGGTATCAAGAAAACCTATGTATTTCCGAAATGGCCACAAGATATGGAGTTTAGAAGCAGTGGTTATTTGTACATCTCTGAATTTGTGGGTACCCGTACTCGCATGTGAATTAGAGGGCATTTCTCAAAATGTCTTCTTTTTTACACACTGGCTTACATTTGGAGGAAAACAAATGTTGAGAAATGTAATTGGTAATAACTCTTGCTCTACTATTCTGTGTTCCCCTAAGTCTCCCGATACAAATGGTACCATCAATGTGTAAGTAGGCTTAGTGCCCACGATAAGAAATGGCCCAAAACCTAACATGGATACCACATTTTCCACTGAAAATGGACCCTTTTTGCAATGTGGCTAGCAATGGATTTTGGGCCCTAGCTCAGCCGGCACCCATGGAAACCTAGCAAACCTTCACATTTTTTAACACTAGACACCCAGGGGAATCCAGGATGGGGTGACTTGTGTGGCTCTCACCAGGTTTTCTTAACCAGAAGCCCTTGCAAACCTCAAACTTTGACTAAAAAACACATTTTCCTCACATTTCTGTGATGGAAAGTTCTGGACTCAGCAGAGAGCAACTACTTTCCTACCACTCCCCCAAGTCTCCCATTAAAAATGGAAACTCACTTGTGTGGCTGGGCCTAGTGCCCCCGACAGGAACAGATCATACCACGGTCAATGTGTACCCTTGAGAGGACTCCCACTGATGTTGGTGGGATCCTTTCCTGTAACGGGCCCTAGGCCCAGCCACACAATTGGGGCAGCATTTGTATTGGGACAAGTGAGAAAACGCTGGGTGGTAGGCATTTTGTGGATTCCTTCTGATTCCGGAAGAATAGGTCGCAGAAATGCAAGGAAAATGTATGATTTTAGTCAACTTTTGATGTTTGCAGGACATTGTGGGTAAGAAAACCTTGTGGGATCCACGAGAGGCACACCACCCTGCACTCCTCAGGGTTCCTAGTTTTCCGAAATGCCTGGGTTTGGTAGGTTTCCCTGGGTGGCAGCCAAGCCCAGGCCCAAAAACTGCAGCTACCCCTTTTGTTGATGTTGCCACACCGCGTCTTGGACCCCGCCCGTTTGCAGGCACTAGGCCAACCCACACAGGTGAGGTACCATTTTTATCAGGAAATATGTGGGAACTCTGGGTGGCAGAAAATTTGAGGCTTCAAGCAGATTCCAGTACTTTGAGGGATGCACACAAGCCACACTGGAGTCCCCCTGGTGTCTAGTTTACGAAAATATCTAGAGATAGTAGATTTTCCCTTGAGACAATGTACACCCTGGCAGAGAAAGAGAGAAAAGACAAATATTAATGTACAAGTATACACACATACTGGTTGGATTTGGCACGAGGGTGAGTGAAAAGTTCAAAATGTACGTATTATTAACCAAAGATTTCACAAATATGAAATTCACTGTTAATAATATAACTGAAAGTTCAGATTACTGAACCAGTGACTCACAGCTCGTGAGCTGTGAAGCCACAACAATGCACCAACCGCTTTACAGGCCATTGACACACCTTTCATGTGTCACACACACAAAACCATTCACACTGCCAGCCGCGGACCCAGCACATTACAACACTCACATCAACAACTGCGCCATTCAAGGGCCCATCGCTTTCATACGCCAACAGGACTGACACAGCCATCACACCGCCAGGCAGCTGACTGAGTATGTGGATTGGCGTTTGGCTGGCATTGTGTGTCTAGTGACGAAGTAGCAGGTCACTACACACACCCCACCAGCCACATGCCAGCTCACACACTCCACCAGCTGGAGGCCAATCACACACACCGCCAGCGCACACACCACCAGCCAGATGCCAGTTCAGACACAACAGTCACACCGCCTGGAAGCTGGTGGAATGTGTGGACTGTCATTTCTGTGGCGGTGTGTGTATGTAGTTGCTTGCTGCTGGTCAGAACACACACACGCTTGCAGCCAAACGCCAGTCCACACACACCGCCAGCCAAGCACCTGTTCACACACACCGCCAGCCAAGCAACAGTACACGCCAGCCAAACGCCAGTTCACGCATTCCACCTGCCAAGTGCAAGTCCACTCACCTCCAGCTAAGCGCCAGTCTACACACACCGCCAGCCCAGCCCCAGTCCACACACACCACCAGCCAAGCGCCAGTCTATACACACCGCCAAACAAAAAAACAAACCAATTTGAAAGAGATTAAAAACTAACTATGACTACAAACACAAGAGGCCTAACTCAAAACATCAACAACCGCCAACTGTGAAACTGAACAAAAAATATAAAACAATATAGACCAGTCATTTCATTTTTACTCTCACGGTTGCTCCCGAAACTTGAGTTGCATGTGGTGTGATTTAAAACATGCAGGCACACATAGCTTAGGTTTAGAAAGAAACAGGGGGCAGTAAATACAACTCTCTTTCCTCATGCCTCTTCAGACACAGACTCTACATCTCCTACAGGGAAAGGTGTTTTTGGACGTGGGAGGAATGTGATCAGGAAAGTGGCGATCTTTCAATCTAGCCACATCCTCCACCACTCCAACTCTAGGAACACTTGCCTGTTCCAATACAACAAGGCTGCTTATCAGAGCCTGCTGGAACTGATCAAAAGTCATCTTTGAATCTGGAGAACAATCCTTAAATACAACAAAAGCATTGACGGTGCCAAATGAAACAGATGGACAGCCAGCTTCTTATTCCAAATGTAAGCCTTACGAAGAGCAGTGTAAGGTTCCAACCTCTGATCCACTCCATCAACACCACCCATGTGCTTACTGTAGTCTAAAATGCACACATGATGAGTGCTTGTGTGACAGTTTGTCTGGTGTTCTGTGGCAGGCATTTGAAGATTGTTTTGCAGCATATGTAGGATGTGGAAGCAGGTGGTGCACACTGTGTTGACTTGTGCCTTCATGTTGAGCTTGTTGCCCAGGATGATCCCCAGATTTCTGGTGTGGTCGTTGGGTGTAATACTTTTGTCTTGTCCAAATTGAGCTTCAAGCCTTTGGTTCTCATCCAGTCTGCTACCATGGTCATGCAGTTGGTGAAGTTTGTTCTGGTGATGTTTGTCTTGTCCGTCAGGGAGAAGATGAGTAGGGTGTCATCAGCATAGGAGATGACGGTGATGTCCTATGATCGGATGATGTTGGCGAGCAGTGTCATGTATATGTTGAAAAGGGTAGGGCTGAAGGGACGATCCCTGTGGAACACCACATATCACTTTCTTGGTCTCTGATGTAAAGGGTGGCAGCCTGACCCTTTGGGTCCTTCCCTTGAGAGTGGATCCTTGTTTGCTAATATCAGGAAGTCTTCTGATGAGGGTGTTGTGGGAGACGGTGCTGAATGCCGTGGAGAGGTTGAGCAGGATGAAGGCAGCTGTTTCTCCTCGATCCAGGATGTTTTGAATTTCGTCGGTGGCCACGATGAGTGCTGTTGCGGTGCTGTGGTTCTTTCTGAATCCTGATTGAGTGTTGTATAAAAGAAGATGAGGTTCAAGGTGGGTTATGAGTTGCTTGTTGCTTTGGCAGCTAAATGAGCAGAGTTAGAAACCTGCCCCCAAGGGTCCTTGAAGGGACATCCTTATTGCTGCAGTAGATGTAGAGATAATGAAATCTTTCAACTTGGGCCCTCAAGGGCATTTAAGGTGCCCTCTGATGATATCGTGGGGTGGCTGTACAATCGCTGACAGGAAGCTCCGATACCACAGTCCTATCTGGTACCAAAGACCTCTTGATGAAATTCGGAGTGAAAAGTCTGATCATTTTATTTGTTCTGATCTTGGTGCTAGAAAATCCTGAATATGAGGCCTCCCAGTGCACTCAAACACTGGAGTTAGAGCAGCAGTGTCTGTCACTTGGACCCCCTCTTCTGGAGAGGAAAGTGAACACAAGTGGTTCTATAGCTGGCTTGGAGAAGAGACAGCATCCAGGACCATTCACTGTTAGTCTGAAACAGAAGAGGATGAACAGTGTCCACGGCATAAATCAGTTTATTGTGCCAATGGGAGGCAGGTGGCAGATCATAAGACAGGTAATCTGTTACCCAGTGCTCTCAAGATATGAGAAGGGGTGGAATGACCGAACATCTTCACCGCTCTTCGTTGGGACAGTAAAAATTATCCGTAAGGTATAAAATGTACACACAGGAGGACCTGGAATGAGTTTTGGACCTCACTGACGTGTAGATTGTGGCAGTTTGTAGGAGAACAGAAGCAAGAATCTCATTAGGAAGAGGATTAACCCTCCTTTCTTCTTCACTACTAGTCTTCCTTGTAATCAAATGTGTTTTATGTACAAGTGGTTGTTTTGGTCAAAACACAAACATGTTAGATTGCCATTCCTTGGCCCTTTACATCTGATTTAGCAGCAGAGTGGTATGACCGTTGAACAGCTTGAATATAAAATAATACTTTGCCATGTTGGATGCGGCTCACAGGCTTTCCTGCCACAGGCTACTGAGAATGAGGTTCTCACTCCTGGCTCACGACAAAGGCACCAGAAATAATAATTAGATAAGGGCTTGATGACAGGAACCCCACCAGTTGGCATTTCCACAACACTTCACGTAGCAGTCACAGCCCACCCTGTATGGTTTTCTGAATGTGTTATCAACATATGACTAACACAGTCTCAGTTTTGTGTCTGAACATGTTGTCTTTTTTGTTTAAGCAGGTGCTTCTCCCTGAGCCAAGTGGACATCTGCCTCCAGAAGCGAGTATCACTAGTGTGGCCCGATCAGATGAAGAACTCGCACCAGAACCAGAAGGTCCCTCACCGGAGCTGGAGTCCGAGCCAGAGAGCCCGCCGCAGCCAGAACCGCCTGAAGTGAGAAGGTCGAAATCTCTCTGTAAGGCACAAAAAACAATTCTTCAGCCTGCTCCTCCTCCCAAGCAAGAAAAGCCCAAGAGAGAATTCCGTCCTTACCGTGGTCCCCTCCGCTCGGCTGGCCTGAAGAATATCACCAAATCCCTGGAGGACACGGAGAAGGAGATGCTGCTCCAGCAGCTGTCGCAGTCCTTGCTGAAGGGAGCTGCAGAAGAAGACTTTAACAACATCAATCTGCTTCCAACATCCTTCCACAACATCCTGAGGATACAGCTGAACAGGCCCACTCAGAGCAAGGACGTGGTTTATGATGAATTTGGCAGGATCATCTCTGTGCCCAAACTGGACCCCGCACGCCTACCGAGGCACTCAGTCAAGCCTCAAGTCGAAGTCGTTGACCCACACATGGAAGCAGAGCGACAACCTAAAGTAATGTCCAAATTGGGAGGCACAGCCACTCTTCTGCCAAGTAAGACGAGCAAGGCCTCTAACGCAAGTAAAGGATTTCAACGCAAGAAACTCAGCTTTGAAATCAACACCTCTCCAGAACCCTCTTCAAAACTCAAACACATCTTCCACCCACTGGACCAGAGCATCCAAGACAAGGCGAAACATCAACCATCTTTGTACAACTCCCTGGACATCAGCAGGCCAATCTCAATAAAAGCTGGTGTCCTATTAGAGTCCATGAAGCTAGCTCCTGGCGTGATCGTCCGAGGGAGCGATGGCACAGACCGCAACTCCTGGCGTGCCACACACCAGCAGGAGTGTGAGGAATGGGAGTCCGAGGCCAAGTTAAGACCCATGCGCACCACCGTGCCTTGCCCAAGCATTGCAGTGGAGCAGCTGATCAAGAATCACATGCCTCAAGTGCGTGCCGTAGCCTCCAACCCAGCCTTTCTACCTCCTCTTAGAGGGCCTTCATAAACATACCCCAGACTGTGTGCCCTTTCTTAAGGGGGCTTCACAGGCGCTTCTCCAGCCTTTGTTCCTCTCTTAAGGGCCCCTCATAGGCCCGGTCCCCCTTCCATTGGTAGTTCAGCGAATGACGATCTAGGGTGGTCTCCAGCAGAATGAGCCTGTCTTACTAGCAGCCATCAGAGACCTGCTTTTAATTAAACATGTTTCTAGAGCTGATGGACCACAGCTCTGGTTGCCTTGTAGACCATGCCAAGTACTTCCGGTGCAGCATTCATACATATATAGCTCTGCTTCTCCAGGGTCGACATGTCAAGCAGGTTACTTTACTTCTGCAGCAAGATACCAAATGTTATGTGTATATCTGTAAATCAATAAATAGATCATATTTATGAATTGGGTGTGATCTGCATTCTTGCTGCACAGAGTCATCCTACTCTGGTGAGTGACTGCTCGCCCACTGCACTCTGGACTTTGTACTCTACTTTACACAGCTTCAATCAATCAATCAGGGGTTTGTTAAAGCGCGAATACTCACCCGTAAGGGTCTCAAGGTGCTAGGGGTGGGGGGGTGCAGGTTCCATTCCATCAAGGAGGAGGTCTGTCGAAGAGCCAGGTTTTGAGGTTTCTTGCGAAGATGGGGAGCAATGTTGTCTGTCTGAGGTGGAGCGGAAGGACGTTCCATGCTTTGGCCGCGAGGAAGGAGAAGGAGCGGCCTCCCGATCTGGTCTTTCTGGTGCGGGGGACCACGGCGTAGGAGAGCTGGGCTGATCGTAGGGTCTAACACATGGCGCTCTCTCTGCCTCTAGTCTTTTGTCTGTGTCTAGTAGAGGTTCCACACATGGAGCTCTGGCACTCTCACTGCCTCTAGTCTTTTGTCTGTGTCTAGTAAAGGCTACACACATGGAGCTCTGGTGCTCTCACTGCCTCTTTTGTCTGTGTCTAGTAGAGTTTCCACACATGGAGTTCTGGTGCTCTCTCTGCCTCTTTTGTCTGTGTCTAGTAGAGGTTCCACACATGCAGCTCTGGAGCTCTCTCTGCCTCTTTTGTCTGTGTCTAGTAGAGGTTCCACACATGGAGCTCTGGCGCTCTCACTGCCTCTTTTGTCTGTGTCTAGTAGAGGTTCCACACATGGAGCTCTGGTCCTCTCTGTGCCTCTTTTGTCTGTGTCTAGTAGAGGTTCCACACATGAAGCTCTGGTGCTCTCTCTGCCTCTAGTCTTTTGTCTCTGTCTAGTAGAGGTTCCACACATGGAGCAATGACGCTCTCACTGCCTCTTGTGTCTGTGTCTAGTAGAGGTTCCACACATGGAGCTCTGGCGCTCTCACTGCCTCTTTTGTCTGTGTCTAGTAGAGGTTCCACACATGGAGCTCTGGTGCTCTCTCTGCCTCTAGTCTTTTGTCTGTGTCTAGTAGAGTTTCCACACATGGAGCTCTGGTCCTCTCTCTGCCTCTTTTGTCTGTGTCTAGTAGAGGTTCCACACAGGCGATGGCAGTGGTCCCATAGTCCAGTCTCCAGTTCAGGCTTGTTATGGGGTAATGGCAGCGGCGATGGCAGTGGTCCCATAGTCCAGTCTCCACTTCTGGCTTCTTATGGGGTAATGGCAACAGTGATGGCAGTGGTCCCATAGTCCAGTCTCCAGTTCAGGCTTCTTATGGGGTAATGGCAGCAGCGATGGCAGTGGTCCCATAGTCCAGTCTCCAGCGGAGGCTTCTTATGGGGTAATGGCAGCGGCGATGGCAGTGCTCCCATAGTCCAGTCTCCAGTTCAGGCTTCTTATGGGGTAATGGCAGCGGCGATGGCAGTGGTCCCATAGTCCAGTCTCCAGTTCAGGCTTCTTATGGGTTAATGGCAGCGGCGATGGCAGTGGTCCCATAGTCCAGTCTCCAGTTCAGGTTTCTTATGGGGTAATGGCAGCGCCGATGGCAGTGGTCCCATAGTCCAGTCTCCAGTGGAGGCTTCTTATGGGGTAATGGCAGCAGCGATGGCAGTGGTCCCATAGTCCGGTCTCCAGTTCAGGCTTCTTATGCGGCAATGTCAGCGGCGATGGCAGTGGTCCCATAGTCCGGTCTCCAGTTCAGGCTTCTTATGCGGCAATGTCAGCGGCGATGGCAGTGGTCCCTTAGTCCAGTCTCCAGTTCAGGCTTCTTATGGGTAATGTCAGTGGCGATGGCAGTGGTCCCATAGTCCAGTCTCTAGGGGAGGCTTCTTATGGGGTAATGGCAGCGGCGATGGCAGTGTTCCCATAGTCCAGTCTCCGGTTCAGGCTTCTTATGGGGTGATGGCAGCGGCGATGGCAGTGGTCCCATAGTGCAGTCTCCAGCGGAGGCTTCTTATGGGGTGATGGCAGCGGCGATGTCAGTGGTCCCATAGTCCAGTCTCCAGTTCAGGCTTCTTATGGGGTAATGGCAGCGGCGATGGCAGTGGTCCCATAGTCCAGTCTCCAGTTCAGGCTTCTTATGGGGTAATGGCAGCGGCAATGGCAGTGGTCCCATAGTCCAGTCTCCAGTTCAGGCTTCTTATGGGGTAATGGCAGCGGCGATGGCAGTGGTCCCATAGTCCAGTCTCCAGCTCAGACTTCTTATGGGGTAATGTCAGCGGCGAAGGCAGTGGTCCCATAGTCCAGTCTCCAGTTCAGGCTTCTTATGGGGTAATGGCAGCGGCGATGGCAGTGGTCCCATAGTCCAGTCTTCAGTTCAGGCTTCTTAAGGGATAATGGCAGCGGCGATGGCAGTGGTCCCATAATCCAGACTCCAGTTCAGGCTTCTTATGAGGTAATGGCAGCGGCGATGGCAGTGGTCCCATAGTCCAGTCTCCAGCGGAGGCTTCTTATAGGTAATGTCAGCGGCGATGGCAGTGGTCCCATAGTCCAGTCTCCAGTTCAGACTTCTTATGGGGTAATGGCAGCGGCGATGGCAGTGGTCCCATAGTCCAGTCTCCAGCTCAGGCTTCTTATGGGTAATGGCAGCGGCGATGGCAGTGGTCCCATAGTACAGTCTCCAGCGGAGGCTTCATATGGGGTAATGGCAGCAGCAATGGCAGTGGTCCCATAGTCCAGTCTCCAGCGGAGGCTTCTTATGGGGTAATGGCAGCTGCGATGGCAGTGGTCCCATAGTCCAGTCTCCAGTTTAGGCTTCTTATGGGGTAATGGCAGCGCCAATGGCAGTGGTCGCATAGTCCAGTCTCCAGTGGAGGCTTCTTATGGGGTGATGGCAGTGGCGATGGCAGTGGTCCCATAGTCCAGTCTCCAGTTCAGGCTTCTTATGGGGTAATGGCAGCGGCGATGGCAGTGGTCCCATAGTCCAGTCTCCAGTTCAGGCTTCTTATGGGGTAATGGCAGCGGCGATGGCAGTGGTCCCATAGTCCAGTCTCCAGCGGAGGCTTCTTACGGGGTAATGGCAGCAGCGATGGCAGTGGTCCCATAGTCCAGTCTCCAGTTCAGGCTTCTTATGGGGTAATGGCAGCGGCGATGGCAGTGGTCCCATAGTCCAGTCTCCAGTACAGGCTTCTTATGGGGTAATGGCAGCGGCGATGGCAGTGGTCCCATAGTCCAGTCTCCAGCGGAGGCTTCTTATGGGGTAATGGCAGCGGCGATGGCAGTGGTCCCATAGTCCAGTCTCCAGCGGAGGCTTCTTATGGGGTAATGGCAGCGGCGATGGCAGTGGTCCCATAGTCCAGTCTCCAGTTCAGGCTTCATATGGGGTGATGGCACCGGCGATGGCAGTGGTCCCTGTCACGGGGCGGGTGTACCCAGGGAAAGAATGGACCAGACAAGAGACTGGTGGGAGGTACAAGACGTTATCGCACCTCTTGTTTTCCCACGACAGGACGAATGGATTTGTCCTTCCTGAGCAGACCCCACAGAAATGAGCCCCGGTCCCTTTAACTGGGACTCTGTGGTCGAGAACTCCACCCCCAGGGATGACGTCGCAGCCTTCGGACCAACAAGAGGAGAAGAGAACCGGAAGACGGGGTGTGTCATCACCGGAGGACGAGAGGAGCGAGGAGTGAGAGGAGAAGCGAAGAGTGGAGAACGAGACGGAGAGCAGAGGATTACGGAGAGAACATCAGGCCGTGGAGGATTGGAGGAGAATCGAGAGACGGCGGGAGAGCCAGGAGGCTACCGGGAACACGCTTCGGCCAGCCATGCTCCAGGAGGAGCGTGGCTAACACAGGTACGAGAGCGGTTCGCGGGCTGGGTAGGGAGGCGGGAGAGGCCTGAAGTGTAGAGGCTCCAGCTCCTCACCGGACTTTGTATATATAAATTCCCCTACCCGACACCATCACTCCTCTCCGTTAGAAGTGTATCACTGGTTTTGGGTTGCTCCTTCACTCCCTTTCCCTCCAAGCGCACAACGTCGCAAAAACACTTACCCACTGTTTTCCTCTTCCATTTTGGGGTTCCCGAGTGAAACATCGCTACCATCCTGCTCCTTGGAACTTACGGAGGGAGAACGACTGGTATCCGACAAAGAAGGCACCAGGAGACGGTGAAACCGGGAGGAGGCGTACCGGTTGCTTTTGTGTTTACACCTGCATACTGGCTACACGTAGGAGACGAGTGCTCCATAAAATAAAACCTACTTTAACTCGCCCTATTGTCCCGCCCCTTACTTCAGAAACGTTACAGTCCCATAGTCCAGTCTCCAGTGGGGGCTTCATATGGGGTAATGTCAGTGGCGATGGCAGTGGTCCCATAGTCCAGTCTCCAGCAGAGGCTTCTTATGGGGTAATGGCAGCAGCGATGGCAGTGGTCCCATAGTCCAGTCTCCAGTTCAGTCTTCTTATGGGGTGATGGCAGCGGCGATGGCAGTGGTCCCATAGTCCAGTCTCCAGGTCAGGCTTCTTATAGGGTAATGGCAGCAGCGATAGCAGTGGTCCCATAGTCCAGTCTCCAGGTCAGGCTTCTTATAGGGTAATGGCAGCAGCGATAGCAGTGGTCCCATAGTCCAGTCTCTAGGTCAGGCTTCTTATAGGGTGATGGCAGCGGCGATGGCAGTGGTCCAATAGTCCAGTCTCCAGTTCAGGCTTCTTTTGGGGTAGTGGCAGCGGCGATGGCAGTGGTCCCATAGTCCAGTCTCCAGCGGAGGCTTCTTATGGGGTGATGGCAGCGGCGATAGCAGTGGTCCCATAGTCCAGTCTCCAGGTCAGGCTTCTTATAGGGTAATGGCAGCGGCGATGGCAGTGGTCCCATAGTCCAGTCTCCAGTGGAGGCTTCTTATGGGGTGATAGCAGCGGCGATGGCAGTGGTCCCATAGTCCAGTCTCCAGCGGAGGCTTCTTATGGGGTAATGGCAGCAGCGATGGCAGTGGTCCCATAGTCCAGTCTCCAGTTCAGGCTCCTTATGGGGTAATGGCAGCAGCGATGGCAGTGGTCCCATAGTCCAGTCTCCAGTTCAGGCTTCTTATGGGGTAATGTCAGCAGCGATGGCAGTGGTCCCATAGTCCAGTCTCCAGTTCAGGCTCCTTATGGGGTAATGGCAGCAGCGATGGCAGTGGTCCCATAGTCCAGTCTCCAGGTCAGGCTTCTTATAGGGTGATGGCAGCGGCGATGGCAGTGGTCCAATAGTCCAGTCTCCAGTTCAGGCTTCTTTTGGGGTAGTGGCAGCGGCGATGGCAGTGGTCCCATAGTTCGGTCTCCAGTTCAGACTTCTTATGGGTAATGGCAGCAGCGATGGCAGTGGTCCCATAGTCCAGTCTCCAGCGGAGGCTTCTTATGGGGTGATAGCAGCGGCGATGGCAGTGGTCCCATAGTCCAGTCTCCAGCGGAGGCTTCTTATGGGGTAATGTCAGCGGCGATGGCAGTGGTCCCATAGTCCAGTCTCCAGTTCAGGCTTCTTATGGGGTAATGTCAGCAGCGATGGCAGTGGTCCCATAGTCCAGTCTCCAGTTCAGGCTCCTTATGGGGTAATGGCAGCAGCGATGGCAGTGGTCCCATAGTCCAGTCTCCAGTTCAGGCTTCTTATGGGGTAATGTCAGCAGCGATGGCAGTGGTCCCATAGTCCAGTCTCCAGTTCAGGCTCCTTATGGGGTAATGGCAGCAGCGATGGCAGTGGTCCCATAGTCCAGTCTCCAGTTCAGGCTTCTTATGGGGTAATGGCAGTGGCGATGGCAGTGGTCCCATAGTCCAGTCTCCAGCGGAGGCTTCTTATGGGGTAATGGCAGCGGCGATGGCAGTGGTCCCATAGTCCAGTCTCCAGTTCAGGCTTCTTATGGGGTAATGTCAGCGGTGATGACAGTGGTCCCATAGTCCAGTCTCCAGTTCAGGCTTCTCATGAGGTAATGTCAGCGGCGATGGCAGTGGTCCCATAGTCCAGTCTCCAGCGGAGGCTTCTTATGGGGTAATGTCAGCGGCGATGGCAGTGGTCCCATAGTCCAGTCTCCAGTTCAGGCTTCTTATGGGGTAATGTCAGCGTCGATGGCAGTGGTCCCATAGTCCAGTCTCCAGCGGAGGCTTCTTATGGGGTAATGGCAGCGGCGATGGCAGTGGTCCCATAGTCCAGTCTCCAGCAAAGGCTTCTTATGGGGTGATGGCAGCGGCGATGGCAGTGGTCCCATAGTCCGGTCTCCAGTGAAGGCTTCTTATGGGGTAACGGCAGCGGCGATGGCAGTGGTCCCATAGTCCAGTCTCCAGCGGAGGCTTCTTATAGGTAATGTCAGCGGCGATGGCAGTGGTCCCATAGTCCGGTCTCCAGTTCAGGCTTCTTATGGGGTGATGGCAGCGGCGATGGCAGTGGTCCCATAGTCCAGTCTCCTGTGGAGGCTTCTTATGGGGTGATGGCAGCGGCGATGGCAGTGGTCCCATAGTCCAGTCTCCAGCGGAGGCTTCTTATGGGGTAATGGCAGCGGCGATGGCAGTGGTCCCATAGTCCAGTCTTCAGTTCAGGCTTCTTATGGGGTGATGGCAGCGGCGATGGCAGTGGTCCCATAGTCCGGTTTCCAGTGAAGGCTTCTTATGGGGTAACGGCAGCGGCGATGGCAGTGGTCCCATAGTCCAGTCTCCAGCGGAGGCTTCTTATAGGTAATGTCAGCGGCGATGGCAGTGGTCCCATAGTCCGGTCTCCAGTTCAGGCTTCTTATGGGGTGATAGCAGTGGCGATGGCAGTGATCCCATAGTCCAGTCTCCAGCGGAGGCTTCTTATGGGTAATGGCAGCGGCGATGGCAGTGGTCCCATAGTCCAGTCTCCAGTTCAGGCTTCTTACGGGGTAATGGCAGCAGTGATGGCAGTGGTCCCATAGTCCAGTCTCCAGTTCAGGCTTCTTATGGGGTAATGGCAGCGGCGATGGCAGTGTTCCCATAGTCCAGTCTCCAGTTCAGGCTTCTTATAGGGTAATGGCAGTGGCGATGGCAGTGGTCCCATAGTCCAGTCTCCAGCGGAGGCTTCTTATAGGTAATGTCAGCGGCGATGGCAGTGGTCCCATAGTCCAGTCTCCAGTTCAGGCTTCTTATGGGGTAATGGCAGCGGCGATGGCAGTGGTCCCATAGTCCAGTCTCCAGTTCAGGCTTCTTATGGGGTGATGGCAGCAGCGATGGCAGTGGTCCCATAGTCCAGTCTCCAGGTCAGGCTTCTTATGGGGTAATGTCAGCAGCGATGGCAGTGGTCCCATAGTCCAGTCTCCAGTGGAGGCTTCTTATGGGGTGATGGCAGCGGCGATGGCAGTGGTCTCATAGTCCAGTCTCCAGTGGAGGCTTCTTATGGGTAATGGCAGCAGCGATGGCAGTGGTCCCTTAGTCCAGTCTCCAGGTCAGGCTTCTTATGGGGTAATGTCAGCAGCGATGGCAGTGGTCCCATAGTCCGGTCTCCAGTTCAGGCTTCTTATGGGGTGATGGCAGCGGCGATGGCAGTGGTCTCATAGTCCAGTCTCCAGTGGAGGCTTCTTATGGGGTGATGGCAGCGGTGATTGGCAGTGGTCCCATAGTCCACTCTCCAGTTCAGGCTTCTTATGGGGTACTGGGAGCGGCGATGGCAGTGGTCCCATAGTCCGGTCTCCAGTTCAGGCTTCTTATGGGGTAATGTCAGCGGCGATGGCAGTGGTCCCATAGTCTAGTCTCCAGGGGAGGCTTCTTATGGGGTAATGGCAGCGGCGATGGCAGTGGTCCCATAGTCCAGTCTCCGGTCCAGTCTCCAGTTCAGGCTTCTTATGAACTCTTTAATGGTTCAGTGTCCTCCTGTAACCAGAGTATGAACAAGTGGTTCCAGGGATACCTCACTTATTAAGAGTCTGCAGCGGTGGTTGGTGCAGGTGACCTGCCGAAAGGAGTTTATTTCCGGTATCTAATCCCCACAGTTGGATGCAAGTTTATGGGGGTGGGGAGCATCTCTGGAGAAAGGAGAGATGAACGGTGCTTGGTCCCAGACAGAGAAGTCAGCATCCTCCAGACAGAGAGGCATGTCATTTCCTGAAGGGAGATGTACTCCAGGAGAAGTTGAACTTTCATGCAGACAGCCTGAGTCAAAGCATCCCTATCTCACTAGGCCACTGTTCCAGCTTTACCACAGAGAGACCTTCCTGCTCCCCTCACAATGTCCTCCTTCCTATCTTCTGCGCAGGAATGAGGTGCCTGCAAGTGTGGGCGACAGGCGCTCTTTCGATTCCTTGGTCTCAGGGGGTCGTACAGGGTTCCCACCAGTTTCGCTCCTCCAGTGACAATGGTCAGTCTGTCCAGTGCCACTCCCGTTACATTGCTCCTGATTCCCACCAATGAGTCCTCCAGCAGTGTAGAGTTGACTCCCTCTACCATTGGACCATCCACCTCTTCAGTAACCAGGGTTACCCATTGCCAAATAGAGCATCAACATCTCGCGGCGTGGAAACGGAGAGGGCAGGTCTACAAGAGTTGGGTTCCTTTAGAAGGAGGCTATAGGAACCCAGGTCTCTAGGGAACCTTCAACCGTATCCTCCTATGCGAAGCATGACCATAACTTGGAGAAATGATGTGCGACAGAACTCTGAGTCCTGTGATGAGGGATCCATTTCTGATTTTATCATTTTTGTGTGTGGGTTGTCTGAAGGGTCAGGCACCAGCAACTCTTTCTACTCAAGGGACAGCTATTAGGACTTTTAGAGAGTCTTTGGGGTTATTTCAAAAGTGATTCCTTTAGCTGTTAGGCTGTTGTAAAATTTCAGACTTAGAAAGCCAGTATTCCCCAATCTAGTAAATAGGTGGGCTCTTTCTATAGTTTTAAGGGGTCTTCCGTACAAACCTTTTGTACCATTGGATACAGTGGACATGGTTTTTTTAAACACAAAGTTTTATTTTGAATACGTGCGTACATATACCAGTACAGAACACATTGATCACAATGGCTTCACAGCATGTACAACCCTATGAAGAAACCATCTGGTGTAAACGCAAAATTCTATTCTTCCATGTACTATTCCATATGAATACGGGTATCTATCATGCACTTGTTCATCTGGTGTGCATTGTACATATAACCGGGGCCTGCTCTTACCTAGCATATAACTTATTTCCGCCTGCATGCACCAGTCCATTGCAACACTGTGGGCTCCTCCTGCTTCCCCAGAGTCGAACACCGCCTCTTTTGGCTGCGCCGAGGGCAATATTACACAAAATAGCTTATACCTTGGTATGGTTCAGCCTCCCCATGTCTCCAGGTCAATCACCCTTGTATTCATATCCCATTCTCTTTCAGTTGCTCTTATAACTCTTTGTTTTATCCCAAACCAGACGTTCTGTGCTCTTGGACACTCCCATAAGGTATGTACAAGTGTGTCCTTGTCTACATTCTCCGTATCTAATTCCCCATTTTAAATAGGCTTGTTCGAGTGTCATGGGCTCGATGCAATGTCTTTATCTGTATCAGGCGGGTCCCGGGTCGCATCACATCTTCCCTGAGACACCACACGCCTCATCCCAGTCTGTGTCCGCTAAGACTCCCACTTAGTTTTGAGGCCATCTAGGGGTTTTTGACAGCTCGCCAGTAGTGTCCTATGGGTTTACGAGATTGCATGTTTGTGGAGAGGAGAGGCAAGCGCCCTATACTCCAACGGGGTTCGTCTGCTATATCTTGCAATTTGTCAGGGTATTTACAGAATATTGGGAATCTGCGAGTTCATAGTGTTGTCTCAGATCCTCACATGTCAACATTTTGTTTGGACCCCCAAAGATTACCACCCTTAGATATGCCCAGGACATTTCATTTAGAGAACCCTTTGCGTGTCCGTAGGTCTGCCAATATTC
This sequence comes from Calotriton arnoldi, assembly GCA_963921515.1. Classification (NCBI taxonomy): domain Eukaryota; kingdom Metazoa; phylum Chordata; class Amphibia; order Caudata; family Salamandridae; genus Calotriton; species Calotriton arnoldi. The sequence continues at coordinate 2,164,982 of CAWUFW010001592.1, forward strand.
CGGGTTTCCCTAGTGACTTTATCCCTCCACCTCATTTCTCGAGGTGCCCTTCTCTATAGTTTAATGACTGTTGCGGTCCGTGTTAGAGGTTTTTTATACACACACAGTTGAAAGTGCTAACTGGTGCGAAGAGGTCTAATAATAGTTGCCCACTCCATTCCCTAGTAGTTATGGTGGTATGTATGTATTTACCTTCCCACTCGGCCAGGCGATCTTCTAACTCCCTAACAGCTACGTCCTAGAGGTTAGGTGTCCTCATATGATAGCTTTGAACACCTCCTACACCATTACTCCTGATCTTACATACTCCTACAGGTATGTCTCAGACACCTCTCGTAGGAATGTGTTTGATTTCCAATCTTTTATGGCCCACGGATCTAGTCTCCATTCTCCCCAGCATATCCCGTCCCCATTTACAAAGTCATGTAATCCTCTCTTTGGCCTCCTCTTCACGCTGGGCCTTACCATCCTGTCCAGCCCTGGTTGCATAGTTACATTTAGGTGACCTCCAGCGATCAGCAATGTCTCTGGTGCCTGTGCAATCCATTTCCCTCTCTTTCCCAATGCTCGCGTCTGTCGCCACGGAGGAACGTGATGATGACACTACCACAACCTTACTCCCATTCCACTCCCCTAGTATGGCCACATAACACCCTCCCGGGTCATCCCCGCTCTGCCTCATGACCAGTGGTAGTGATTCACAGACCACGATTCCCACTCCACTAGAGTCCCACGTGAATCCTGAGTAACCTAGCCCTCTATACCTCCCACGGACCAGAAAATCGCATTTATTACCCACTAAGTGGGTTTCTTGTAACAGTATCAAATTGGGATCCTGCCTGAATAAGTATTTCTGCACTACTCCTTTTTTAAATTTGAGCTGAAGCCCACTCATGTTCATGTCATAATATTCAGGCTTCGATTCTTAAATGTATCGTTGTGTGACTTTTGGGTAGTAAGAACCCCTTTCCTTCTTCAGTATGCCAGTGTCAGCATCCCCAAACGTACAGCCGCTGTTTAATGCCGTTAAGTATGCCCCACCTTGTCCCCAACTCCCTCCCACTCCACGACTTCATGCTGCGGGTATAGAATGTCCCGCCTGCCCAATGCTTCAGGCATCTGTCGCCTCCCTTCAAAAGCATTTAACACATCATTCTTTACATAAAACAGCAAAAATCAATACACTTCCCTACTTGTTGGGGTCTCACAGGTGCCACTGCTCGTCAAAGTCACACGTCAACAGTTCCTGCCTCCGGCAATTTGCAGCAAGTCTGTGTGGTGTTTTGGGAGTGTGTGTGGTGATGGGGGGATGGGCGATCACCTGTAAGTTCCTAGGATACTGCTTCCAGAGGCGAGTCCTCGCCAGTAGGGATCAATCTTGGCCTAGTAGACAATGCTCCTCCCAGGACTGTATCGGGGAGCTCCACCCGACCCTCTTCATCTCCTATGTTCTACTTGGGCCATCCCTGCTGCCAATCCCACACCTCAGAGGGTGGTCTGAAGAACCACGATTTGCCTTCAGCCAGTACCTTCTGCTTAGCATGGAAGAGCATCATGTTCTGCATGTTTTACCTGCACACTTCTGCTTTGGCCTTGACAAAAGATCGGCGTTTAGCTTGGACCACCTCTATGAAGTCAGGAAAAATTGTCACTAGGTAGTTTTCCACCATGATACGGCCATGTTGCCTGATTTTTCTCAAGATTGTGTTTTGGCCTATGAAATGAGGCACTCTAGCTACGAATGGTCCGGGTCTTGCACCTGGTTTTGGCTGTACCAGCCGCGGCCTGTGCAGGTAAGAGTGGAGAGGCCGGGTGGGGGGGAAGAGATTTCGACAGACGATGACGAGGGAAAATTAAATACATAATTAATTTTCCCTCGTCGTCTGTCGAAATCCCCCCACCCGGCTCCACCGCTCTTATTGCACGTGCTGCGGCTGGGCTGGGCTGTGCACCTGGTACTCTGTGTGCCCTTGCCACAAAAAAGTGTTGGGACACATGTTCTGGTTCGACTAATCCTCGTTGGAGTCCTTCCATGCACCATTCCATGTCTCTCCCCTCCACTCTTTCTGAAGTCCCACCAGACGCACGTTATTGCATCTTGATCTTCCCTCAGCATCTTCAGCGTGAGCCTGCAGGCGGTGCGTGGTCACTGTGAGAGAGTAATCTCCGTCTGGAAGGTTTTTATACCAGTTGTATGTTCTCCCAGAGTGAGCTCAATGGAGCCCATCCTTGCTGTCATCTCGTGGAAGTCTGCTCGCAGGAGATTAATATCAATAATAACCAGGTATTTGTAAAGCGCGAACTAATCACCCCTAGGGGACCCAAGGCGCTGGGGGGCGTCAGGAAGATTAAAGCGAGCTATTGCCCAGAGTCACATGGTGCAGGGCTGAGCTGCCGCCGGCGCCAGGGATCGAACTGTGAGCCCCATGCTCCGGAGTCAGCCGCCCTGGCCGCTGTGCCACACCTCTCCCAGTATCAATTTTCTGATGTACTGAAGGTTTAGAATCAGGTACCGCCTGCATCAGTTCTTCCATAGATGGATCTTGATCAGTGCTGTCATCGCTCGATGGTTCTAATGCCACCTGTTGACCTTCAGTTTGAGACTTACTCCGAAACACATGTTTCTAGTTCATTCATGGCCACTGGTTTTGGCCCCTTGTCCCGGACCATTGTATGTTGTGTCAAGGCTGATGTCTTGCGTGGTCTAGCCCTACAACCGTAGGTTCCCCTCACTCAGATGCGGTAGGAGAGACACTGTCAAGTACTATATAGTCTAAGATCTTGCAGAGCACTGCCCCGGGATCAGGTATGTCTCAGTAAAAGCTGCAAGTCATATGTGGCCCAGGCGCTCTTCAATCTACTATTTCAGAGTAAACCACTTGCCTTCTTTATTACATCTCTTTAGGCCTCCAAGCCGCCAGCCATCCTCTTTCAATTCCATCAGCAGGCCGTATCTCAATAGTTCACTTTCGTCAGGGTAGTTGTTATAGCAAGGCCCACAGTGGCACCGCAATCCGATGTCCAACCACGCCTGCCGCCCCTGTGTCGTGCTGATGACCCGCCAACAGTCCCCACCTGCTTCCACAGGTCCAGGCTCTCCAGCGTCCTACAGGGCGGACGGGCTGCAGCGGGACCTCCCTCCAACAGTCCTGGACCCCTACTACCTTTGTACTTCTTTACTGCCATGCAGATGTCCTGGCTCCTCTCATAGGCCTCAGAGCCTCTATCACTTCGTTATGTTATGTTGATTGTATAGCGCCGTAATCACCCAAGAAGGTATCCAGGCGCTCCTTCCAGGCAAGCATTCGCCGATGTGGTCTTGTTTCACCGATAATCTTCAATTTTTGTATTGCTACTTTCCACCAGGTACCCTGTGTCTCCTCCCAGCAGGATCTATTGTTGCTACCCACCATCTTCTCCTGCCGTCTTCTCCTGCTGCGTCTTCTCCCACCATCTTCTCCTGCCGTCTTCTCCCACCATCTTCTCCTGCAGTCTTCACCCACCATCTTCTCCTGCCATCTTCTCCCACCATCTTCTCTTGCCGTCTTCTCCTGCCGTCTTCTCCTGCTGCCAACTTCTCCCACCATCTTCTCCCGCCGTCTTCTCCCGCCGTCTTCTCCCGCCGTCTTCTCCTGCCATCTTCTCCTGCCGTCTTCTCCAACTATCTTCTCCCACCGTCTTCTCCTGCCGTCTTCTTCCACCATCTTCTCCCGCTGTCTTCTCCCGCCATCTTCCGGCTGCCATGTTGTGTTGCTGATGGCCGATCAGGAACAGAGTGCTCTGTAACTGCTTCTAGCTGTTTGTATTCCCACTGAAGCACTCATTTCAGGGCTAGGACCATGTTGTCTATTTGCAGGAGTATTTTGAAGGGTTATGAGATAATGAGAAGTTCAGTTGAATGTTGTACGCTGATAATTAAAGACGTCAGTTACGAGCTCCATGTGTGGTGTGTTCATTTTGCATGCCCCTGGGCTGGGGAAGACGTGACAACGAGTACCAGTAAAAAGCAAATTCTTGGCCCATATGAGGGCAGCACTTCTCTCTGCTCTGTAATAGCCCTGGAAGAAAGAGGAAGGCCTGAGGTGATGAGAGAAAGCACAGGTCTATGCACTTTGAATCAGAAACCCTACTGAGTTTCTCGCCCTTTAATTGGCACTGGCATCCTGCCCCAAAGAGGGGTAGATACTGCCCCCGCAGCGAGGAAATTGTACTTCTGAAATAAGAAGATTGTGGCTTTTCCAATCCAGCCAGGAGATCAATCTTTGCTGTGGACATGACTCTGTGTGTGGCTGTACATGCTTTAAGTCAAGGACTGGCGGGCCACCCTGCTGCTGAGTCTGATCTCCGTGGAGAGGAGCAGGTCCTTGACAAGGAACATCCAGGTGCATGTCCAGTCCTGAGCCCTTCACCCAGGGCTATCACTTTGTACCCAGCAGAAGATCCTTCTCCCACAAACACATCAATTCAGGTGTCCAGGAACATGATGTCACCATCAGGTGTCTTTCTTCTAGTCATCCAGACTTTCTTCTGCCCCCTCCACCTTTGCCAACGCAGGGCGCGCCTCACTTTCTTCCACCTTCAGTTTTTCTGGGTGCCACGACGACGCAGACAGCCCATTAGGTCCAGTCTCTTGTTCATCACATGTGGCCTCAGCTTCGGTTTCATAGTTCTGTGGCCCAAGCCACAACGGGCAGTTCTCTCCTGCTTCCCTCAGCACCTTCTCACTCTGGTGCTGGCTTCCAGTTCAGCTATGACTGTATCCATTGATTCAACGTATCTTTAACATGCGGACCTTCCCAACCACTCTGGACAAGGAAGGGGCCAACCGAAGGACCTCTGCATCCAGCCAGCGCTGCATCTGTTCATAAAGGGACCCACCTTCTCCAGACTGGGATAAAACTCACAGCACTCAGCTGTGATCTTTTGTAAATATTTATTTGTAATCACCACTGCATCCATGGTTATGACAACTTGCACGGGTGCATGTTTGGCTCACAGCGTGGTTTTTAATTATTTTTGGTGGAGAATAGCCGGTCTCTATAGATAGTGGTTGATAAGTAACTGTACCAGAATTCTCTGTTCATCCTGGCTGATAATTATTGTGCCGGACGATCTTGTTTTGTCTATTTCATCTCTGTGTTGCCTCCTGTTTTCTTTCTAGGTCCCTCCAGAAGGAATACTATATATTACATTATTTTACGGTATTGCATCAGCCACTTGCACGAATCTACCATCCCTATCTGAGTAGATAAGGATTCCTTTGGTCCTGATGAAATGCGATGATCCTTTGGACAATAACAGGCAAGAAGCATGTTGACCCCCATATTTTTCACACACAGGAACTAAGGGCTTCAAACGTTCCTTACAACCTGCTCTTGCCTCGACTTTTTAGTTTTTAATTATAACAAAGAAACCCAGTGAATAAAGAGCCTTCTGGATTCCTTTAGTTATTTTTATTGACACACCCTCCCTCCACTTCTACTGAGAATCAATCACTACAGCCCCACCACGCTCCACCATTTACATTGCAAAAAGAAAAGACCTCCGGCAAAGAGCACCCCCCCCGCTCGCTTTGGTGTCCTGTGGGGGAGGGGCACTTCAATGGCATTCTCTCAACCCACATTTTTAACAATGAAAAAATTATGATTCAATCTAAGAATGCAACATTTACATCCACCCCTCTCTCTTAACTGGCCAATCCTCCTTTCCTTATGCAACTGCCCTAAATAGCCCAATCACAACTAACCCTTGTACACCCTGCCGTTCCACTCTGTGTTGTTAGCCCCGCCACAGCATCCCTCCCTACCTTATCCCCTCTTCACGTCAAAATAACACCCCATCTACCCCCAAGCTTTGTTGCTTCCACACTCTATCATTTTCTCTTGAAGCCGTAGATGAACTCACATCACCTATCCCCTCACAAACTGCTCCTATTCCCTCTCAACCCAGCTACCACTAACCTAACCCTCCTTCACGCTCCATCACTTTCCCACCAAGCCATAACACACCCACCAGCCCTCCACCAGGCAATAATTCTCTCCTGCCCATAAGTCCTGAAGCCAATCTTACTTCAAGCAGCAGCCCCCAGCCTCCTCCACCTTCCTTCCTTCACACCACACACCACCCCCCCCTCCCCACCTTTTGAACCGCCTGCTGGTGCTCCACCAAACAGCATCTTATCTGCTTCAGCTTCATGATTTCTACGGCCATCTTCTGAAACCAGACCCAGTGGTGTCACCACAACACTTCTTATCTACAGAATACCATCCTATCTACAATGCATCGATGAAAGTACCAGGGACGTACCTCCACTAGGTGCCACCAACACCAACAAGGACTATTTTCCTCGAGTGGCGCTGGCCTTAGCAAACTGATTGAAAGTTCTGAAGACCAAAGAGTAGTCGTCAAACCCTTGAATCCCACTCACGAACACCTTCAACGCCAAAGAAGTCCCATGTCCAACCCACTTATTCAGCACCCGGGTGTAGCTCTCAGACACTAGTACAAACTTCAACCTGCACATCTTGGCTCTGAGAGAAACGTGGCTGAAGGATACCTCAAACCATATTGTTTGCCTTCTCCTCTCCCCACATTACTCCACTGTCTGATCTGATGTGAAGACAGGGACAGTGGTGGAGTCAATCAGGGGTTTGTTAAAGCGCGACTACTCACCCGTAAGGGTCTCAAGGCGCTAGCAGTGAGTCACAAAAACACTCTAAATTGCAGACTTCTTCCCACTGACTGTTTCCACTCCTGCCAATGTCTTTCTCTGGGAATTCCTGCTTCTAAAGTCCCTAATCTCAGAATGAATGTCATATACCATAACAGCACATCTGTCCAAGAATGTTCAGAATTTATGTTGACGCAACTGATAACCACCAAGACTACCACCTTCTCAGGGGATTTTAATCTACACTGGGGTGAAGATAACAAACCCGCGAAGCTGTTTTCTTCCTTCCTTAGTGAAGATGACCGCTTCCAAGACTGCCAAAAAGCTCCCCACTTTAAAGGCTCCCTGCTCAACTTGTTCATCTCGAAGGACACTCTTCTAACCACTGATGGCCATTCCTGTAGGCTGGTCTGACCACTTTCAAATTCCGTTCACTTTTTCATGCAACCACCAGAAAATCTCAAGGCAATTTACAAGGGAGAAGACATTGTTCTGCAACACTAAAAACATTGGGGCAGATTTACAAGCCCCTTGCGCCACTTTTGCGTCACGTTTCCCATGTTAAAAATGCTACAAAAGTGGCACGAGGGCCTTGTAAATAAGCCCCATTGACGTTAATGCTCTTGTGAACAAGGCTTGCAGTAATCACCTAATCCCTTGACCACAGCGCAACATTAATGTAATGACAGAGGGATGAGATAAATGTATGGAAAGCGAATATATGAATAGTTCCAGCTGAAAAGGAAGAGGAAACATTTCCAAACCTTCTCTTCCCTTGTTTTCAAAGGATCTATATCCTGAAAGAAACAACTGAGACTTCAAGAAAATGGGAGACTTAGGGATGTTAGAAGAAACTACAAAATTAATATCTTTAGAGGAAAATCCTGTCAGGACTCTGCAATCCTGCCTCTAGATGTCACTCACGAGGGCCCTTTATGAACCTGCCTTTACATCAGTATAGGTCAATATACACATCTCAACTTACCATACTTAGTTTCCCCCTCACCTTCCAGTCAAGGTTTTTGTCCCACTTCCCTAATGCATTATGGTGTAGTACCCTCTGTCTTCAGACCCTTCCTAGAACATGTCCTGGTAGTGGGTCTTGTGCCCTAGATTGGTTCTTGGATCCTGCTGTAATTCTGACCCATTTATATTTGCATTCTGGACTTTTCTCTATGTTCTCTCAGATCCATACTCCATTCCAGGCATTCCTATTCTCTGTCTTGTGTCTCCTGGTTCCCCTGGTCTCCCCTTCTCCAGGCTCCAGTTCAGCCTTCCCTTCATTAGTGGTTTTCTGATTCCCTGCACCAGGTTGATTGCTTGCACCCGGCTCTCTCCCCGCTCCTGGCTCTCTCCCTGCACCTGGCTCGCTCCCTGCACCTGGCTCTCTCCCTGCACCTGACTTGCTCCCTGCACCTGGCTCGCTCCCTGCACCTGGCTCTCTACCTGCACCCGGAACTCTCTCCCTGCACCCGGAACTCTCTCCCTGCACCCGGAACTCTCTCCCTGCACCCGGCTCTCTCCCTGCTCCCGGCTCTCTCCCTGCACCCGGCTCTCACCCTGCACCCGGCTCTCACCCTGCACCCGGCTCTCACCCTGCACCCGGCTCTCACCCTGCACCCGGCTCTCTCCCTGCACCCGGCTCTCTCCCTGCACCCGGCTCTCTCCCTGCACCCGGCTCCCTCCCTGCACCTGTGCTCTTCCCCTGAGCCTCCAGCTGGTTCATCCCTGTGAGCGCAGAGTGCAGTGGCTTGCACCTGACTTCTGTTGACTCTCCTTGCGCTGTTGTGTTCCTGCTGCTGTTATTACAGGCTTGTTCTTGGATTCTGTTTCCTTTTTTCCCTTTACCAATTTTCCTATGTTAGTCATTGATCATAGTCTACTGTCTGCACTCTTCTCGATCTGCCATGTTAAACGTACACTCCTTGTTTGTCTGCATATCTCTGTCCCTTTTCCCCCCCTAGCAACAGGGATATTCTACATCAGAGAGTGAACAGAGGGTTTAAGCTGTTTTTATAGGGATTGTGTACTCGTTTGTTTTGTCTAGGAGAGTGACTAAAGTTTTTATACAAACAGTATTGTTAGAGGACAAAGTTTGTTAGGCCCTTAGGCCCTGCAAGGCTAAGCCTGCTGTTTGGCTCCCCAGTTCCCAGGCAACCCTGAGCCCTCCTCTCACACCTCCCCAGGCCCCTTAAGGGTTTGCTGGGTGAACCCCAAAACATTCACCTCCATTTTGTGAGTTGGAGTTTCCCTGTGCCGCAGATTGCAGTGAGCCAAACACCAGGAGGTGGTAAGGAGGCAGACTAGTACTGTCTCTTTTCTAAATTAAAAGAAAAGCGATTTTCCCTACCCGTGATTGCATCATTTTTATAACTGTTTTGCTTGTGGTTGTTACAGTTTAAAAATTGTAGTTTTAACCTGCCCATGATTGCATAATTCCTCACCTGTTTTGTGTTTAAATTTGTGGTTTTTACTTGCCTGTGACTGTTTTCATTTAACCTGTTGAATTGTGGGATTTGCAGTCCAAAAGCTGTAGTTTTTTCCCCTCTCATTCCTTGTGACTCTGTTTTCCCTCCTAAATTTCTCCCTTGCTCTGTGCTCAGACCTGTATGTTAAGCAATCCACCCCCAGCTCCCATTTTGTGTTAGCAAGTGAGTGAAACCAGCCCCCCCCCCCCTTTTCCCCTCCCTAGCAACAGGGATATTCTACATCAGAGAGTGAACAGAGGGTGCTCTGAGACAGCAGTAATCTGCTGTGAGCTGTTTAAGCTGTTTTTTAAAGGGATTGTGTACTCGTTTTGTTTGGCTAGGAGAGTGAGTAAAGTTTTCATACAAACAGTATTGTTAGACAGAGTTTGTTAGGCCCTTTACCTGCAGAAGTCCAAAGTGTGGATTGAGCCTTTCTGTCTCCTAGGAGATTCTGAATAGAGGAGCAGCTTCCAACTCCCTGGCCAGCAAACCTTGTCTGAGGTCGCTGGGACCTTATATATTCTGCTATTGGTACATGTGTGCACTGATTGGTGGTTGTATCTGGTGTTTCTATTGGATTAGGGTAAGTGTTCTCATTTGTTGAGTATTTGAGGGTTCTGATTGGTTTCTGGGTCTGTGATTCAATTAATGTAGGGTTGGGACTAGGACTAGGGTTATGCTTTCTATTGGAAGTAGGGATTAGGGCTTCCTGTGTGACTGGTTGCTGGGACTAGGGTTGGGACTAGGGCTAGGGTTAGGCTTTCTATTGGAAGTAGCAATTAGGGCTTCTTGTGTGATTGGTTGCTGGGCTAGGTGTGGGACTAGGACTAGGGTTAGGCTTTTTATTGGAAGTAAGGATTAGGGTTTCCTGTGTGATTCGTTGCTGGGACTAGGGTTAGGACTAGGGCCTCTATTGGACGTAGAGATTCGGGTTTTGAGCCTGATTGAGTGTTTGGACTAGGGCTATGATTGGCTGTAAGGTTTTGGTCTCCTATTGGTTCTAGATTTTAGGGCTAGTGTTGTGATTGGATAGGGTTAGGTCTAAGGTTCCCATTGGCTGAAGGGGTCACCTGATTACTAGGGCTATAAAAGGCCCAGGTCTAGGGCATCTCAGCCAAGGCGTTGAGGCTAAGGGCGGAGAGGACAAGGGCAGTTGCCTGTTTGAGACTGGTTGGGACTAGGGCCAGAAATGCTGCCCATTTTCCCATTCAGTAATACCCACCCTACACCATCCAGAGTAACACACTCACACCAAATGTACACCACACACTTACTACAAACAAACCCTATGCACAAATCAATGTACCAGCGTACGCTGCAAAACCAAACAAACCATGTCTATATACCCTTCTATCCCAGCTACCACACATTTCCACCATCACCTACAAACAGTACACAACTCTATCCTATACCACTAACCAATGCACTCATCATTAACACAACCACATTCCACACCATACTTACCTACAACCCATCCAGACACACACTCCCCACTCTAATTACTCCTAACAGACCCCCTTTTATCATTAACAAACCCATACTCAGCCTTCCATCATTTGTCCAACCAACACCCTCCACTTCTTTCTACCACAATAACACAACAACACAACACTTACATGCCACAACACCACACATTTTAACTCTTGCAGATAACAGGTCTAAAACAAACAGTCTTAAATCTACTTCATCCCCTCCTACACACAATATACACTCTACTCACAAACACTTCACCACCCCCTTTACCTTACAAATTCCACTCGCAAACAATACTATACAAACAAATCCATCTGATAAAACAAATACATCAGCACCTCTTTTCACTACTCCTCAAAAACAAAACATATCACACACATCAGCACAACAAAATCTCTCAAGCACAACACCTCATAATACTTACAGTCACACAATACAATCATACACCCACCTTTCAAACTACACAAATGAACAAACTATAAAGCTTTCTCCCTTCCACCACACCTAACACACATACAGCAACACAGCAACTCTCTTATAACTGCCTCTCATCCATTGGACAATTTAGAAGCTTACTACATGACCCACATGCTGCACCACCACCACTGACTCATTCACCTTCCGCCCTAAACATACGCAAACAATATAAGCAACGTGCCACACATCACAACTTTGCTTCTCCATGTCTACTGCACAACAAGGTTACACCACAAAAACAACACAGCCCACCAACTCACTCTCAAACACCGTCTCCACCACCTACACATGCAGACCCATCAAAACGCCTTCTTAGCCTGCTGGACGAGGACCACGTTACAGAACAGCTACACAATTGCTATCCTAATACATATAATACCATCACTAAAAACACACCTGCTACTAACCCACACAATACTGATCACTCTTCTACAAAACAAAGTCTCACTGTCACCAAAGCACATTCTCTAAACTGTCTACTAATAAATGCTCGATCCCTCTCTAAAAACAAACATCACATCTATGACCTTCGCACCGATGCAAAACCAGACATACTATTCATAACTGAATCATGGTTGGGAGATGATATGGCTCCAGTCCTGCATGAAGCCGTTCCTCTAGGCTATCAAACGATCACCCAAAATTGTATAGGCAAAAAAGGAGGTGGTCTAGCTGTTGTGTTCAGGCAAACATTACATATCACTAAAGTTGACTACATCTCCTTAAAGAATTGTGAGGCTCTTCTCACCAGATGCAATCCTACACCGTCTTCCTCCTGTAACTTCCTGCTCCTTTACAGACCTTCACCTAGCAAAGCGACATTCCCAGACGCACTTCTAGACACAGTTTCAAAACTGATAACAATACACTCCAACCTATCCGCTCTGGGTGACCTCAACATTTGGTTTGACAAACCCAATATGACCCATCCGAAAACAATAATCACTGGCCTAGACGCACTGAACCTGCATCAGGTTGTCCACAAACCCACACACATCGCTGGACATATCCTAGATGCCATTTTTGCTAATACCGAACCAGTTACCTTTCAAACTATAACTCCAGTCACATGGTCAGACCACCATTTGCTTGCTTTCCAACATAAAACAACACTAAGCGAAGCGCCTAAAACCACCTTACGTGCATCCACCTATCGACCGTGGAACAAACTCAATTTGGAACACCTAGAAACACAACTGACATCCAGTACAGATCTAGAAAAAATTAATTCTGTTCAAAAACTATAGGAGTGGCTACAGGAAGCTTTTGATATCCTGATACCACTCAAAACCACACAACCGAACAAAAGAAAACAAGCACCTTGGAGAAATACAGAGATAAAAGAGATCAAACAACAAATTAGAAAGCTGCAAGGTGCCTGGCTCAAAACAAAGGCCAATCAAGACAAACTTCGCCTCCAGAAAATTAACAGATTATACAAGTCGGCTATCAAAAAAGCGAAGAAAAGGTACTATTCAGACAGAATTCAAAATGCTAAATGTGCAAATAAAGAATTCTATAAAATACTTAATGAATTTCGTGAACCAAATTGCCTAGAAGGAACTCATCCTGTTACTCAAGATTTCACAGACAAACTGGTAAATCATTACACGGACAAACCAGACACGTTGGACTCATACTTAAAACAGAGACAAAGCACCAGCACTAACCCTTTTACAAAACAACAATCCAAGAATACTCTAACCCAGCCTCTCTGTTCCTTCCAACACATTTCACACAATGAATTTATGGACATGGTCAAAGCAAGCAGGCCTGCCGGCAGCCCTTCTGACACGTGTCCACCGCAAACTTTCAAGACAATTCTTCTAACAACCTCTGCTGCCACTCCAGTAAGAAGAATCATCAACAATTCCTTAACTACCGGAATCTTACCAGAAGAACTCAAAAAGTTATACATACGCCCTTTACTGAAGAAAACAAACTTGGACCCGCTGAACCCTGACAACTACAGGCCCATTACAAATGGACCATTCCTGGCCAAACTGATAGAAAGAGCAGCGTTCGCCCAGATGCCACAATTCATTCAAGACAATGCCATACTTTCAGACTTCCAAACGGGATTCCGTCCGGGAAGAGGCACATAATCTGCCCTCCTTGCCATCTGCGATAACCTGAGGAACACAGTTGACCGCAACGGGGTTGCTGCGCTACTCCTCTTGGGCCTCTCAGCTGCCTTTGACACGGTTGACCATGACACTCTGATACAAAGACTCTACGAAGCCGGCATAGAGGGGACTGATTTAGACTGGATCACGTCCTACCTTTGAAACAGAACTAATGTCATTCATTCCCACCTTTCTTGTTTAAACCGTACTCCACAAAAGCTGGGGTCCCTCAAGGCTCTATCATCTCGCCCATGCTTTTCAACATCTACATGAAGTCATTACCGGTACTGATCAATCAATTTCACCTCACGTGCTATAACTATGCAGATGACACACAAATACTCCTTCAACTGGAATGCCCCAAAGACATTGGAAATTCGCCAAATATCAGGTGTCTCAGAGCCATGGATCAATGGATGACTTGGAGCCATCTCAAATTGAATGCTTCCAAAACGGAAATACTCACGTGTGGTGATTGGAAACATTATGACCCGCTTGCTGCCTGGCCTGATGAACTGGGATCACCGCCTAAAGTATCCAAGGAAGTGAGAAACCTCGGAATAACCATGGACTCCAAGCTATCGATGAATGCCCAAGTGGACAAACTAGCAAGATCAAGCTTTGTTACTATAAAAACTCTGCGACAAATCTTCCCCCATTCGGGATTTACACAGAAGGTCCAAGCTATAATCTCTCTTGTTCTGTCCAAACTCGATTACGCCAATAGCCTCTACCACGGATCACCATTAACGACTACAACGGATTCAGAACTCGGCTGCCAGACTACTCTTGCATATCAAACCGCGAGACCACATCTCCACTGCCTTGAAAGCCCTGCATTGGTTACCGGTTGCCAGAAGATCCACGTTCAAGCTGCTTTGTATCACCCACAAAGCGATACATGGAATGGGACCGTTCTTCATCAGGAATAAAATCACCAGACACATTCATCATAGGAACCTCCCCTCTAGAGTGGCACCTCACCTCAAAATCCCTAGATACAAAAAAAAAACCATAGCTGGCACATCCTTCTCTGTTCAAGCAGCCAAACTATGGAACTCTTTACCCCCCAACATAAGATCCATGGACAGCCACCTTATCTTCAGAAAACTACTCAAGAATTGGCTCTTCCCCACATAAGCACCATACGCAAACAGAAATATACAGCATATCCCTCTGTATATAAGCATTTATTTGTGCTATAGATATGTACCTATACATGTGTATTGCTTTGTATAAACATGTAGAATAATTATGTTTAAAAAAAAAAATGTTTAAGTACAACACTTGAAAACCAGAGTGCATCCTTAATCTACTCATACTTACTTTCATTAGGCGTCTATATACCTTCCATGTACTTGGATCTATATATTTATTACTTTCCTCCCAAGAAAAAAAAAACAGCATATTCAATGCACTAACCTATTTCTCACCCTATACCTCTATCAATATGTTTAATCTACATATACTTACTTCCTTTATGCACCTATAAACTTTCCATGTACTTATGGATCTATAAATTTATTACTTTGTTCTAATTCAGCATATCCAATGCACTACCCTATTTCTCACCCTATACCTCTATCAATATGTTTAATCTACATATACTTACTTCCTTTATGCACCTATAAACTTTCCATGTACTTATGGATCTATAAATTTATTACTTTGTTCTAATTCAGCATATCCAATGCACTACCCTATTTCTCACCCTATACCTCTATCAATATATCCTCTACATCCACTCTCTCATTCATCTCAAACCCCATACCACTTATGACCCCCAAAATAGCTCTTTCTAGATTCTTCCCTACTCTACCCCTCCTTGCATCATCTGACACCTCCTTTACTATACCAATGCCCAAAACAAGCCTTTCTAAACTCTTCCCTCTGACTCTTCCCCTCCACATCCCTTTTTACTCATCCCAAGCCTCCCACTACTGCTATGACCGCCCCAAAAAATAAATTCTAAATCCTTTTCTCTTCTATCCCTCCACTATCCTTTCAATCAAAATAACAGACTAACATGTCCACTTCTCAAATATCATATTTCACTATACTAATTCACCACTAATCCTTTATGGGTTCCAGAGTAGCGTGCTACTCGCCGAAAAAAGCGTTTCAACACCTCCTTAGGGGTAGCAAGCAATATATAAATGCAAACCTTTTTTCCCTCTTCTATCCCTCTGCTATCCTTCTCTAACCAAATAACTGACCAATCTCCACCACTCAAATTACTTTCATATATCACTATACTAATTCACCACTAATCCTTTATGGGTTCCAGAGTAGCAGGGGTAACAAGCGCTATAGATATATATATGCAAACCTTTGTCCCTGTACTATCCCTCTGCTACCCTTCTCAATCCAAATAACTGACTAACATATCCACCACTCAAATTACTTTCATATTTCACTATACTAATTCAACACTAATCCTTTAATGGGTTCCGGAATAGCGTGCTACTCACCAAAAAGAGCTTTAACACCCCAGCGGGACTAACAAGCGCTATATAAATGCAAACCTTTTTCCCTCTTCTATCCCTCCACTATCCTTCTCAGTCCAAATAACTGATTAATATCTACCACTCAAATTACTTTCATATTTTACTATACTAATTCACCACTAATCCTTTATGGGTTCCAGAGTAGCATGCTACTCGCCAAAAAAAGCGTTTCAACACCTCCTTAGGGGTAGCAAGCAATATATAAATGCAAACCTTTTTTCCCTCTTCTATCCCTCTGCTATCCTTCTCTAACCAAATAACTGACCAATCTCCACCACTCAAATTACTTTCATATATCACTATACTAATTCACCACTAATCCTTTATGGGTTCCAGAGTAGCAGGGGTAACAAGCGCTATAGATATATATATGCAAACCTTTGTCCCTGTACTATCCCTCTGCTACCCTTCTCAATCCAAATAACTGACTAACATATCCACCACTCAAATTACTTTCATATTTCACTATACTAATTCAACACTAATCCTTTAATGGGTTCCGGAATAGCGTGCTACTCACCAAAAAAGAGCTTTAACACCCCAGCGGGGCTAACAAGCGCTATATAAATGCAAACCTTTTTCCCTCTTCTATCCCTCCACTATCCTTCTCAGTCCAAATAACTGATTAATATCTACCACTCAAATTACTTTCATATTTTACTATACTAATTCACCACTAATCCTTTATGGGTTCCAGAGTAGCATGCTACTCGCCAAAAAAGAGTTTCAGCACCTTATTAGCGGTAGCAAGCACTATATAAATGCAAAACTTTTTTCCCTCTTCTATCCCTCCGCTATCCTTCTCTAACCAAATAACTGACCAATCTCCACCACTCAAATTACTTTCATATTTCACTATACTAATTCACCACTAATCCTTTATGGGTACCAGAGTAGCAGGGGTAACAAGCGCTATAGATATATATATGCAAACCTTTGTCCCTGTACTATCCCTCTGCTACCCTTCTCAATCCAAATAACTGACTAACATATCCACCACTCAAATTACTTTCATATTTCACTATACTAATTCAACACTAATCCTTTAATGGGTTCCGGAATAGCGTGCTACTCACCAAAAAGCGCTTTAACACCCCATTGGGGCTAACAAGCGCTATATAAATGCAAACCTTTTCCCCTCTTCTATCCCTCCACTATCCTTCTCAGTCCAAATAACTGATTAATATCTACCACTCAAATTACTTTCATATTTTACTATACTAATTCACCACTAATCCTTTATGGGTTCCAGAGTAGCATGCTACTCGCCAAAAAAAGAGTTTCAGCACCTTATTAGCGGTAGCAAGCACTATATAAATGCAAACCTTTTTTCCCTCTTCTATCCCTCCGCTATCCTTCTCTAACCAAATAACTGACCAATCTCCACCACTCAAATTACTTTCATATTTCACTATACTAATTCACCACTAATCCTTTATGGGTTCCGTAGTAGCGTGCTAGTTGCCGAAAAAGCACTTCAACACCCCATCAGGGGTAACAAGCTCTCTCTCTATATATATATATGCAAACCCTTGTCCCTCTTCTATCCCTCTGCTACCCTTCTCAATCCAAATAACTGACTAACATATCCACCACTCAAATTACTTTCATATTTCACTATACTAATTCAACACTAATCCTTTAATGGGTTTCGGAGTAGCGTGCTACTCACCAAAATAGCGCTTCAACACCCCATCGGGGGTAACAAGCGCTATATAAATGCAAACCTTTTTCCCTCTTCTATCCCTCCGCTATCCTTCTCAACCCAAATACCTGATTAATATCCACCACTCAAATGACATTCATATTTCACTATACTAATTCAACACTAATACTTATGGGTTCAGGAGTAGCGTGCTACTCGCCAAGAAAGTGCTTCAACACCCCATTAGGGGTACCAAGCGCTATATAAATGCAAACCTTTTCGTCCCCTCTTCTATCCCTCTGCTTTCCTTCTCAATCCAAATAACTGACTAATATCCACCACTCAAATTACTTTCATATTTCTCTATACTAATTCACTACTAATCCTTTATGGGTTCCGGAGTAGCGTGCTACTCGCGGAAAAAGTGCATCGATGCCTCGTTTGGGGTAGTAAGCACTATATAAATGCAATTACAATACAATACAATACATGTATGCCCGCAGGTTGCTAGGAATTAACCACTGTTGTGTGAGGGCCAGCTTTTTAGCAGGTGCCACCAGTGTGCATCATGTCATGGGTGCCCACAAGTTGCCAAAAAATACCACCATCGTGCAAAGGCCAACATTCCACCAAGATGGTCAGTGAGCACAATAAACCTCACTCATGCAAGCACACACAGTCACACAACCCCACAGCATTAACTCCTCTCACTGCCATCCCACTAGCTGCACACACACTCACACAAACCCCACAGCATCAACTCTTCACACTGCTATCCCATCTGCAGCACACACTAACTCACAAAAATCCCACAACATCAACTCTTTACACTGCCATCCCATCAGCTGCACACACAAATTCACACAAACCGCACAGCATCAAATCTTCAAACTGCCATTTAACCTGCTGCCCACACAAACCCCACAGCGTCACCTCTTCACACTGCCATCCCACCTGCTGCACACACACTTACACAAATCCCACAGCACCACCTCTTCAGACTGCCATCCCACCTGCTGTACACACACTCACACAAAACCCACAGCATCAACTCTTCACACTGCCATCCCACCTGCTGCGCACACACTCACACAAACCCCACAGCATCACCTCTTCACACTGCCATCCCACCTGCTGCAAAAACACTCACACAAACCCCTCAGCATCAACTCTTCACACCGCCATCCCACCTGCTGCACACACACTCACACAAATCCACTCTTCACACTGCCATCCCACCTGCTGTATACACAAACACTCACACAAACCCCACAGCATCAACTCTTCACTCTACTATCCCACCTGCTGCACCCACAAACACTCACAAAAAACCCACAAGATCAACTATTCACGCTGCCATCCCACTTGCTGCCCACACAAACACTCACACAAACCCCACAGCATCAATTCTTCACACTGCCATCCCACCTGCTGCACACAAATTAACACAAACTGTACAGCATCAAGTCTTCACACTGCCATCCACCTGCTGCACACACAAACTCACACAACCCCACAACATCAACTCTTCACACTGCCATCCCACCTGCTGCACACACACTCACACAAACCCCACAGCATCAACTCTTCACACTGCTATCCCACATGCAGCACACACTAACTCACAAAAATCCCACAACATCAACTCCTTACACTGCCATCCCACCAGCTGCACACACAAATTCACACAAACCGCACAGCATCAACTCTTCACACTGCCATCCCACGTGCTGCACCCACACAAACCCCACAGCATCAACTTTTCACACTGCCATCCCACCTGCTGCACACAAATTAACACAAACTGCACAGCATCAAGTCTTCACACTGTCATCCCACCTGCTGCACACACAATCAGACAAACCCCACAGCACCACCACTTCAAACTGCCATCCCACCTGCGGCACACACACTCACACAAACAAAACCCACAGCATCAACTCTTCACACTACCATCCCACCTGCAGCACACACACTCACACAAACCCCACAGCATCAACTTTTCACACTGCCATCCCACCTGCTGCACACAAATTAACACAAACTGCACAGCATCAAGTCTTCACACTGCCATCCCACCTGCTGCACACACAATCAGACAAACCCCACAGCACCACCACTTCAAACTACCATCCCACCTGCAGCACACACACTCACACAAACCACAGAGCACCAACTCTTCACACTGCCATCCCACCTGCTGCGCAGACACTCACACAAACCCCACAGCATCACCTATTCACACTGCCATCCCACCTGCTGCAAAAACACTCACACAAACCACACAAATCAACTCTTCACACTGCCATCCCACCTGTTGCACACACAAACACACGTACGAACCCCACAGCATCAACTCTTCACACTGCCATCCCACCTGCTGCATACACAAACACTCACACAAACCCCACAGCATCAACTCTTCACTCTACTATCCCACCTGCTGCACCCACAAACACTCACACAAAACCCACAACGTCAACTATTCACACTGCCATCCCACTTGCTGCCCACACAAACACTCACACAAACCCCACAGCATCAATTCTTCACACTGCCATCCCACCTGCTGCACACACACTCAAACAAACTCCACACATCAGCTCTTCACACTGCCATCCCACCTGGTGCCCAGTTACACACATACACTCACACAAACCCCACAGCATCAACTCTTCACACTGTCATCCCACCTGCTGCACACACAAACATTCATACGAACCCCACAGCATCAACTCTTCACACTGATATCCCACCTGCTGCACACATAAACACTCATACGAACACCACAACATCAACTCTTCACACTGCCATCCCAACTGCTGCACACAAATTAACACAAACTACACAGCATCAAGGCTTCACACTGCCATCCACCTACTGCACACACAAACTCACACAACCCCACAACATCAACTCTTCACACTGTCATCCCACCTGCTGCACACACACTAACACAAACCCCACAGCATCAACTCTTCACAATGCTATCCCACGTGCAGCACACACTAACTCACAAAAATCCCACATCAACTCTTTACACTGCTATCCCACCAGCTGCACACACAAATTCACACAAACCGCAGAGCATCAACTCTTCACACTGCCATCCCACCTGCTGCCCACACAAACCCCACAGCATCACCTCTTCACACTGCCAACCCACCTGCTGCCCACACAAACCCCACAGCATCACCTCTTCACACTGCCATCCCACCTGCTACACACACACTCACACAACCCCCAGAGCACCACCTCTTCACACTACCATCCCACCTGCTGCACACACAAACGCCACCTCTTCACACTGCCAACCCACCTGCTGCCCACACAAACCCCACAGCATCAACTCTTCACACTGTCATCCCACCTACTGCACACACACTCATACAAAACTCACATCAACTCTTCACACTGCCATCCCACCTGCTACCCACACAAACACTCACACAAACCCCACAGCATTAACTGTGCACACTACCATCCCACCTGCTGCACACACACTCACAAACACTCACACAAACTGTAGGAGAGTAGGATCTGCCTCTTATGTTGCCCCCACTTTTTTTCTGATGTTTACACTGGTTTCTGGCTATAGTCAGGCTGGGACCCTGCTAATCAGGGCCCCAGCCTCTCTGTTCTCTCTAAACGATTTGGAGTGCACTCTAGGTGCACTAGTGATTGGATACTGTGGCACCTTATGAGTCCCCAGTATATGGTACCTTAGGTGCCAAGGGCATAGGTACTTCACAGGCCTACCAGGGGCTGCAGCATGTATTATGCCACCCCTGGGAAGCAGACTAAATCTGACACCACAGGCCTGCTACTGCAGCCTGAGTGAGGAAGTGCTAGCACCCCTCACTGAGTTATAGGTTCCCTATATCTCTCCTACACACAAATATAACCCTATCAGTCACCCCTAAGGCAGGCCCTATCAATCCTGAGGGCAGGGTGCTTGGCTTCTATGTGAGGGGGTGCCTCTGCCTGACAGGGCCCCTCTGCAGCTCTCAGAGTCCATTCTCTGGTGCTGTTTGTGGATGCGGTTAAACCATATACTTTTAAGTGCATTATATCCTCGCGGTAAAATGCTAACTTTGGAATGGCTGCATCGAAACATGTCGTGTTTGGTGTCAAACACCTTGGAATACTACCCCCCCGCCAGTCCTGGCGGCAGGGGTAGCATTCCACCCTTCTAGAGGGATAGACATGTACCTACTGTGGAAACGCGGTAGAATCCTGCAGAGCCCTGGCATCACAAAATGGATGCCACCAGTCACAGACACTGGGCTGCCCTCCTGCTGATGACCAACACTCGCAGTGGAGGAAGCCCAACAATAGATATCCTGTCCCAAGGGGTGTGACCACCTCCCAGACAGGGTTTAGTGTATTGGGGCTGGGTGGGTGCACTCTTAGAGTGCTTTGAAGTCCTGCACTGGGGGAGCAGAAGGCTCCTCTGTGCATATGCCAGTTCAAAGCGGCTCAGGGGCTACCTGTCCCTGCTCTGGCGCGAAACTGGACAAAGGGAAGTGGGTGTAGCCACCCACTCCCCTGACCCTCCCATAGGTAGGGTCATAGAGCTAGTCCCTCCCTTTCTTTTAGTATAAGAGGGGGAACCTGTGCATTGCACCCTAGATTTCCCTCGACGACGCTCTACAAGAAGAATCCCGGACCTTCGACGTTCCACTACCTTTGGAAGACTGAAGAATCTCCCTTGGAGTCAAGGAGTGACTCCCCTGCTTGGCAGGCACCAAAAAACTACAAACGACGGTCGCAAACTACGCCGCTCCCGCCGGAGTCCGAAGTCCCTGCAGCCCAAGAAGTGGATTTCCTGACTTCTTAAAGGCCATCGTGAGTCCCCAGCGAAGCTGAGGCCAGTGGACCCCAAGAGTAACGAGGAACCGCGACCCCTGGGTACCGTGCACTATTGTCGAGTGCAACCCCTTCACAACGTTCCACGAACTTGTGCTTTGGACCACGTGTGGTCCCAGCCTCCAGCAGGAATCCCTCCTAAGATCAGAGGCCTACCACGTCCCGAGTGACCGTGGGCCCCTGTGAGTGAATCCTCCCGAGGCGTCTTCGCGATCCCTTGCCAGCCGGCTTGTGGGTCCCCAGAAGACTTTCTAAAGAAACCAAAGGGCTCCCCTGGTTGCTCCAGGCCTGCCCTGACTTACCCTCACTGGGTGAGTCCCCCAGACCTTGCTGGTCTGCGCCATTGCCTCTTCACACTTTCCCCGAGACTTGCTGTTACCAAGGCTTGTTGGCTCCGATCGAGTCGCCGACACCGCAGTAAGCTGCAGACATCGTGGGACACGCCGAATCCAGCTCCTGGTTGTTGTTGACGCCTCCTGGACCTCGTGGCTAAAGAGTCAAGGCAACTGCGAACGACGTGAACCTTGCGACGACGGTGGGCATCCATCTTCCGTGCCCCGAGTCACTGCCAAGTGACTTTGAACACTGTCCCCTCTGCTTTCAGGTCTTCCATCTTCCGAATCCAGGCTTGGATTCCTCCGGACACTTCTACTGTCGCCGCAAGCGGCAAGTCTTCACTGGCTCCCATTGAAAACGACACCGCGACCCGACACCAAAGAACACCTATGCACCCGGCTCCCCTGGGTGAGGTAACTTCAGCACTACGGTCCTCCTGTGGGTGTGGGCCCTAGAACTACTTACCCTGTAAGTGACTTGCTTGTAGCTTCCCTAGAAGTGTCCTAAAACTCTAACTTTCCAAGTGCGACAATTGCGCTGACTCGTACAGGGTTCGCGTCTGTGTTAGACACACCGCGTCCATCTCCTTTGTAACACTATCTAAAACTGTATCCTTCGACTCGTACTGAGTCCGATCGGTGTTCGCCTCGAACACACAAAGGGCCTGTAACTCTGAGATCTCCATTGCACTGACTCGCACAAGGTTCGCTTCTGTGTTAGACACAGCGCGTCCATCTCCCTTGCTCTCTATCTGTGACCGCGTCCTTCGACTCGTACAAGGACCGATCGGTGTGTTCGCCTCGAACACGCAAGGGACCTTTAACATTGAAATCTCAATCGCGTCTGAGTGCATAGACTCGCACAGGACTCGCACCGGTGCCAGGTCACCGCGTCCGTCCCCTGTGGGTCTCCTACAACTACCTGGGGTGGTTCTTGGGGGTCCCTCGATTCTAGATGCCCTAGACCTAGGTCTAGCAAACTAAGATTGTGATATTCGATTGTGCTAAACTTATTCTGATAATATTTGACTTGTACATATGTTCCTGACTTCTAATCTCATAAAGAGATTACTAGAGAGTGTTTATTAATAAATACATATATATTTGATATATATACCTGTGTGGTGTCTTTTCATTTGGTGATTCAAGAGATTGTGTGGTAAAACAAGCTACTTTACATTCCTTCAAGACTTAGCCTGAAGGCTGCTCTCCACAGCTACCACTAGGATAGCTTTCTATAAAGGTTGTCTTAAACCTATCTACAGTAAGAGTCGAATTGTTCTGGTGCAAGGTGTCCACTTTAATTAGTGAACAGCATATACCAGGCCAACTTCTCACATTGGTGGGCAGCGTGTGGGATTCCAGCTTGCTATTGTTTTACCAGAAAATCTCTATTTGAATTACTAACTGAAAACCACTATAGGTACTTAAGGTACATATAAAGTCAAGCTTAGTATCAATAAGTTCTACTGAACTTAGAGCTGTGTGCCAAGGGATAGCACACCCTTTCTACAGCTCAAGCTAGTATCAGTAGGCCACAAACTAGTGTAGGTAGTACAACACTGCACAACACTAGAATGTCCTTAAAGGGTGGAACCAGTGGATCCACTCAGCCTCAGTATAAGGACATGGCTTTCTCTGACTTGAGAGCCATGTGTGTTGAAAGACACCTGAGGCTAGGACAGAGTCCCTCAACCCTACACCTGATAGATCTGCTGACAGCAGATGATCTTAGATTGGCTCTAGGAGCTAATGGGTCTGAATCAGTGGGTGGGTCAATTACAGTATCTGGGTCAGATGATGAAAATCAGAATGACCAGGACTCTGTGATTGAAGGGCTAGGCCTCAAGGGGCCTGAAAAGGACAGAGGAATTCTCCCTAAGAGAACTGACAGAGTGGAGGAGAGGCATAGGTCCCCTTCCAGGGAATCTGAGCACTCTTATCACTCTGGCAGAGAATTTATCCACCAGAGGAACTCATACTTTCCCATAAGAGAGACCTCCTCTGAAAGAATGTGCAAACTGCTGCAGTATGAGGAAGCAAGAGTTGCCCTCAGAACCAAGCAGTTGGCACTGGATAGAGAAGCCCTGGAGATCCAGAGAGCTTCTAGAAGAGAGGGGTTAGAACCCCTTGGTGGCAGCAACAGTGTCCCTAGAGGCAGAGAATCTATTCCAGACCATAGGAACCTGAGCAAGGTTGTTCCTCCCTACCAGAGTGGGGATGATATCCACAAGTGGATAACTGCTATGGAGAGGGCCTGTAGAGTACAGCAGGTCCCCCAAAAGCAGTGGGCAGCAATCTTGTGGCTCTCCTTTTCAGATAAAGGTAGAGACAAGCTCCTCACTGTCAGAGAAGAGGATGCTGATGATTATGAAGTCCTGAAGAGTGCACTGATAGATGGGTTTGGCTTAACCACTGAGCAGTACAGGTTGAAGTTCAGAGACACCCAGAAGGCACAGACTCAGGACTGGACTGACTTTGTTGATTGTGCAACCAAGGCTCTGGAGGGTTGGCTGGTTGGCAGTAGGGTTACTGATTTCAAGGGATTGTATAATCTGATGATGAGAGAACAGATCCTTAATAATTGCCAGAACCAGTTGTTGCATCAGTACCTGGTGGACTCGGATCTGACCTCTCCCCAAGAATTGGGAAAGAAGGCAGACAAATGGGTCAGAACCAGGGTGAGGCAGAAACCCCAGAACCAAGGGGGTGACACCAAGAAGCAAGATCCTAAGGGCTCTGAGAAAGGTGGGGATAAGTCAAAAGACCAGAAGTCTTCACAAGGGCCCCAAAAATCTGCATCTGGTGGGGAGTCACAATCCAACAAGGGAAAAGGCCAAAAGAAGCCCTGGTGCAAATTCTGTAAACAGAAAGGGCACTGGACTTCTGACTGTAACAAGTCCAAAGACCAAACCACCACCACTCCTGCCCCTAAGGCAACTGTTCCCCCTAGCTCAGCTACTGGTGGAGGTGGTACACAGAATAAGGGTGTAGTAGGGTTGACCCTGGGTTCTGAAGTGGACTCTGACCTAGTCAGAGTGCCCACTCAGGCAATGCTGATTTGTGAGGGAGACCTTAATATGTCCTTCCTAGTGAGTCCCAGTAATCTGGGCAAATACAAACAGCAGCCTGTAATAAATGGCAAACAGGCTTTGGCATTTAGGGACACAGGTGCTAGTGTCACCATGGTGGCAGAGGATCTTGTGGACTCCTGGACAGATCATCCTGGGCGAAATGTACCAGGTGACCAATGCAAGCAATGTCAAGACCAACCATAGTCTGGCAGTTGTGAATTTCTCCTGGGGAGGGGTAACTGGCCTCAAGAAGGTTGTAGTCAGTGCAGACCTCCCTGTCGAATGTCTATTGGGCAATGATCTAGAGACTTCAGCCTGGTCTGAAGTAGAGTTATGGACTCATGCTGAGATGTTGGGCATCCCTGCAGAGGTATTTGCTGTGACCAGGTCACAAGCAAGAATGCATGACACTGAACCAGCTCTGGATCCTGGAACAATGGACCAGATGCTTCCCAAGAGGAGGAGCAGTAGGGTAAAGGCAGTGCCTTCCCCTCTGTCTCAGATCACAGATTCACCCCCAGAGGGAGGTGAAGCAGATCCTGAAGAAGGAACTGCCCCAGAGGGACTTGAGCCTGATCAGGTTGAGTTCTTGGGGGCAGGGGGCCCTTCTAGGGAAGATCTGAGTAAGGAGCAACAGTGCTGCCCCTCTCTTGAACCCCTCAGACAGCAGGCTGCTGCTGAGGCTGCTGGGAGTGCTAGTGGGTCCCATAAAGTTTATTGGGATGAGGGACTCCTATATTCTGAGGGTAGAGATCCAGCCCCTGGAGCCACCAGGAGGTTGGTAATACCTCAGAAGTTTAGGGGTTCCTCTTGACCCTAGCACATGACATCCCTTTAGCAGGACACTTGGGCCAAAACAAGACCTGGGACAGGCTTGTTCCACATTTTCATTGGCCACATATGTCAGAGGACACAAAGGAGTTTTGTCGCTCCTGTGTCATATGCCAAGCCAGTGGTAAGGCAGGTGGCACAACAAAGGCCCCCCTGATACCACTACCGGTGGTGGGGGTACCCTTTGAAAGGGTAGGGATTGACATTGTTGGTCCCCTTGACCCTCAATCTGCATCTGGGCACAGGTTTATCCTGGTGGTAGTGGATCATGCCACCAGGTACCCAGAAACAATTCCCCTGAGGACCACCACAGCCCCTGTGGTGGCAAGAGCCCTCATTGGAGTCTTCTCCAGAGTGGGTTTCCCAAAGGAGGTCATTTCTGACAGAGGTACCAACTTCATGTCAGGATATCTAAAAGCAATGTGGAAGGAGTGTGGTGTAACTTACAAGTTCACCACCCCTATCACCCACAATGCAATGGTTTAGTTGAACGCTTCAACAAAACCTTGAAAGGAATGATTAAAGGTCTCCCAGAGAAGCTTAGGCGGAAATGGGACCTTCTTCTTCCTTGCCTGTTGTTTGCATACAGAGAGGTTCCACAGAAGGGGGTTGGTTACAGCCCATTTGAGCTTCTGTTTGGGCATCCTGTGAGAGGTCCACTGTGTTTGGTAAAAGAGGGCTGGGAGTTACCTCTCAAGCCCCCCAAACAAGATGTGATGGACTATGTACTTGGTCTCCGCTCCCGGATGGCAGAGTACATGAAAAAGGCAACCAAAAACCTGGAGGCCAGCCAAGAATTACAAAAAGCTTGGCATGACCAAAAGGCTGTACTGACTGTATACCAGCCAGGACAGAAAGTGTGGGTGTTGGAGCCTGTGGCCCCAGCAGCCCTCCAGGACAAGTGGAGTGGCCCCCATACAATAGTTGAACAGAAGGGAGAAGTCACCTACCTGGTGAATCTTGGAACTCCCAGGAGCCCCCTGAGGGTGCTCCATGTCAACAGATTAAAGCCATATGTTGACAGGGCTGACATGGGCTTGCTCATGGCAACTGATGAGGACCAGGAGGAGGAGAGTGACCCTCTCCCTGACCTGCTCTCTCAGAACCCTGATGATGGGTCAGTAGATGGTGTTGCTTTGGCAAGCAGCCTCACTGACCATCAGCAAACTGAGTGCAGACAAGTTCTGCAACAGTATAGACATATGTTTAGCCTGACCCCTAGTCAGACTTCCTGGTGCACCCACGAGGTGGACACTGGAGACAGTCTGCCTGTCAAGAATAAAATCTACAGGCAACCTGACCATGTCAGGGACTGTATCAGGACTGAAGTCCAGAAAATGTTGGAGCTAGGTGTAATTGAGCCTTCAGATAGCCCTTGGGCTAGCCCAGTAGTCCTGGTACCCAAGCCTCATACCCAGGGTGGTAAGAAAGAAATGAGGTTTTGTGTAGACTACAGAGGCCTCAATGCAGTCACTAGGACTGATGCCTATCCCATACCAAGGGCAGATGAGCTGATTGATACTTTGGCCTCAGCCAAGTATCTAAGCACGTTTGACCTGACAGCTGGCTACTGGCAGATCAGGTTAGCTGATGATGCAAAAGCCAAAACAGCATTTTCGACCCCTGGTGGGCACTACCACTTTGTGGTGATGCCCTTTGGATTGAAAAATGCACCTGCCACTTTTCAGAGGTTGGTGAATAAAGTTCTGACAGGGATGGAAACTTATTGCTCAGCTTATCTAGATGATATTGCTGTCTTTAGTTCCTCCTGGCAGGATCACCTGGTCCACCTCAGGAATGTTTTGGAGGCCCTGCAGAAAGCAGGCCTCACTATCAAGGCCACTAAGTGCCAGATAGGGCAGAGTCAGGTTGTATACCTGGGCCACCTTGTAGGTGGAGGCCAGGTTCAGCCTTTACAGAGCAAAATCCAAACCATAATGGAATGGGTTGCTCCAACCACCCAGACACAGGTGAGAGCCTTCTTAGGCCTGACTGGGTACTATAGGAGGTTTGTCAAGGGATATGGATCTATAGTGACCCCCTTGAATGATCTGACCTCAAAGAAAATGCCAAAAAAGGTTCAGTGGACAGCTAGCTGTCAAAAGGCATTTGAAGACCTAAAGCAGGCCATGTGCACTGCCCCCATCTTACAGAGTCCAGACTACACCAAAAAGTTCATTGTCCAAACAGATGCTTCTGAGCTGGGTGTGGGAGCTGTACTGTCTCAACTGAATGATGAAGGTCAAGACCAGCCAGTAGCTTTTATTAGCAGAAGGCTGACCCCTAGAGAGAAACGTTGGTCAGCTATAGAGAGGAGGCCTTTGCTGTGGTATGGGCCCTGAAGAAGCTGAGGCCATACTTGTTTGGCACTCACTTCATAGTTCAGACCGACCACAAGCCCCTCCTATGGCTTAAACAAATGAAAGGAGAAAACCCAAAACTTTTGAGGTGGTCCATTTCCCTACAGGGGATGGACTATACAGTGGAACATAGACCTGGGACCCAACATGCCAATGCAGATGGACTCTCAAGGTATTTCCACTTTGAACACGAAGACTCAACTGGTCAAGGTTAGTTTAGTGTCCCTGCGTTTGGGGGGGGGTTGTGTAGGAGAGTAGGATCTGCCTCTTATGTTGCCCCCACTTTTTTTCTGATGTTTACACTGGTTTCTGGCTATAGTCTGGCTGGGACCCTGCTAATCAGGGCCCCAGCCTCTCTGTTCTCTCTAAACGATTTGGAGTGCACTCTAGGTGCACTAGTGATTGGATACTGTGGCACCTTATGAGTCCCTAGTATATGGTACCTTAGGTGCCAAGGGCATAGGTACTTCACAGGCCTACCAGGGGCTGCAGCATGTATTATGCCACCCCTGGGAAGCAGACTAAATCTGACACCACAGGCCTGCTACTGCAGCCTGAGTGAGGAAGTGCTAGCACCCCTCACTGAGATATAGGTTCCCTATATCTCTCCTACACACACATATAAACCTATCAGTCACCCCTAAGGCAGGCCCTATCAATCCTGAGGGCAGGGTGCTTGGCTTCTATGTGAGGGGGTGCCTCTGCCTGAGCAGGGCCCCTCTGCAGCTCTCAGAGTCCATTCTCTGGTGCTGTTTGTGGATGCGGTTAAACCATATACTTTTAAGTGCATTATATCCTCGCGGTAAAATGCTAACTTTGGAATGGCTGCATCGAAACATGTCGTGTTTGGTGTCAAACATCTTGGAATACTACCCCCCGCCAGTCCTGGCGGCGGGGGTAGCATTCCACCCTTCTAGAGGGATAGACATGTACCTACTGTGGAAACGCGGTAGAATCCTGCAGAGCCCTGGCATCACAAAATGGATGCCACCAGTCACAGACACTGGGCTGCCCTCCTGCTGATGACCAACACTCGCAGTGGAGGAAGCCCAACAATAGATATCCTGTCCCAAGGGGGTGTGACCACCTCCCAGACAGGGTTTAGTGTATTGGGGCTGGGTGGGTGCACTCTTAGAGTGCTTTGAAGTCCTGCACTGGGGGAGCAGAAGGCTCCTCTGTGCATATGCCAGTTCAAACCGGCTCAGGGGCTACCTGTCCCTGCTCTGGCGCGAAACTGGACAAAGGGAAGTGGGTGTAGCCACCCACTCCCCTGACCCTCCCATAGGTAGGGTCATAGAGCTAGTCCCTCCCTTTCTTTTAGTATAAGAGGGGGAACCTGTGCATTGCACCCTAGATTTCCCTGGACGACGCTCTACAAGAAGAATCCCGGACCTTCGACGTTCCACTACCTTTGGAAGACTGAAGAATCTCCCTTGGAGTCAAGGAGTGACTCCCCTGCTTGGCAGGCACCAAAAACTACAAACGACGGTCGCAAACTACGCCGCTCCCGCCGGAGTCCGAAGTCCCTGCAGCCCAAGAAGTGGATTTCCTGACTTCTCAAAGGCCATCGTGAGTCCCCAGCGAAGCTGAGGCCAGTGGACCCCAAGAGTAACGAGGAACCGCGACCCCTGGGTACCGTGCACTATTGTCGAGTGCAACCCCTTCACAACGTTCCACGAACTTGTGCTTTGGACCACGTGTGGTCCTAGCCTCCAGCAGGAATCCCTCCGAAGATCAGAGGCCTACCACGTCCCGAGTGACCGTGGGCCCCTGTGAGCGAATCCTCCCGAGGCGTCTTCGCGATCCCTTGCCAGCCGGCTTGTGGGTCCCCAGAAGACTTTCTAAAGAAACCAAAGGGCTCCCCTGGTTGCTCCAGGCCTGCCCTGACTTACCCTCGCTGGGTGAGTCCCACAGACCTTGCTGGTCTGCGCCATTGCCTCTTCACACTTTCCCCGAGACTTGCTGTTACCAAGGCTTGTTGGCTCCGATCGAGTCGCCGACACCGCAGTAAGCTGCAGACATCGTGGGACACGCCGAATCCAGCTCCTGGTCGTCGTCGACGCCTCCTGGACCTCGTGGCTGAAGAGTCAAGGCAACTGCGAACGACCTGAATCTTGCGACGACGGTGGGCATCCATCTTCCTTGCCCCGAGTCACTGCCAAGTGACTTTGAACACTGTCCCCTCTGCTTTCAGGTCTTCCATCTTCCGAATCCAGGCTTGGATTCCTCCGGACACTTCTCCTGTCGCCGCAAGCAGCAAGTCTTCACTGGCTCCCATTGAAAACGACGCCGCGACCCGACACCAAAGAACACCTATGCACCCGGCTCCCCTGGGTGAGGTAACTTCAGCACTACGGTGCTCCTGTGGGTGTGGGCCCTAGAACTACTTACCCTGTAAGTGACTTGCTTGTAGCTTCCCTAGAAGTGTCCTAAAACTCTAACTTTCTAAGTGCGACAATTGCGCTGACTCGTACAGGGTTCGCGTCTGTGTTAGACACACCGCGTCCATCTCCTTTGTAACACTATCTAAAACTGTATCCTTCGACTCGTACTGAGTCCGATCGGTGTTCGCCTCGAACACACAAAGGGCCTGTAACTCTGAGATCTCCATTGCACTGACTCGCACAAGGTTCGCGTCTGTGTTAGACACAGCGCGTCCATCTCCCTTGCATCTCTATCTGTGACCGCGTCCTTCGACTCGTACAAGGACCGATCGGTGTGTTCGCCTCGAACACGCAAGGGACCTTTAACATTGAAATCTCAATCGCGTCTGAGCGCATAGACTCGCACAGGACTCGCACCGGTGCCAGGTCACCGCGTCCGTCCCCTGTGGGTCTCCTACAACTACCTGGGGTGGTTCTTGGGGGTCCCTCGATTCTAGATGCCCTAGACCTAGGTCTAGCAAACTAAGATTGTGATATTCGATTGTGCTAAACTTATTCTGATAATATTTGACTTGTACATATGTTCCTGACTTCTAATCTCATAAAGAGATTAGTAGAGAGTGTTTATTAATAAATACATATATATTTGATATATATACCTGTGTGGTGTCTTTTCATTTGGTGATTCAAGAGATTGTGTGGTAAAACAAGCTGCTTTACATTCCTTCAAGACTTAGCCTGAAGGCTGCTCTCCACAGCTACCACTAGGATAGCTTTCTATAAAGGTTGTCTTAAACCTATCTACCATAAGAGTCGAATTGTTCTGGTGCAAGGTGTCCACTTTAATTAGTGAACAGCATATACCAGGCCAACTTCTCACATTGGTGGGCAGCGTGTGGGATTCCAGCTTGCTATTGTTTTACCAGAAAATCTCTATTTGAATTACTAACTGAAAACCACTATAGGTACTTAAGGTACATATAAAGTCAAGCTTAGTATCAATAAGTTCTACTGAACTTAGAGCTGTGTGCCAAGGGATAGCACACCCTTTCTACAGCTCAAGCTAGTATCAGTAGGCCACAAACTAGTGTAGGTAGTACAACACTGCACAACACTAGAATGTCCTTAAAGGGTGGAACCAGTGGATCCACTCAGCCTCAGTATAAGGACATGGCTTTCTCTGACTTGAGAGCCATGTGTGTTGAAAGACACCTGAGGCTAGGACAGAGTCCCTCAACCCTACACCTGATAGATCTGCTGACAGCAGATGATCTTAGATTGGCTCTAGGAGCTAATGGGTCTGAATCAGTGGGTGGGTCAATTACAGTATCTGGGTCAGATGATGAAAATCAGAATGACCAGGACTCTGTGATTGAAGGGCCAGGCCTCAAGGGGCCTGAAAAGGACAGAGGAATTCTCCCTAAGAGAACTGACAGAGTGGAGGAGAGGCATAGGTCCCCTTCCAGGGAATCTGAGCACTCTTATCACTCTGGCAGAGAATTTGTCCACCAGAGGAACTCATACTTTCCCATAAGAGAGACCTCCTCTGAAAGAATGTGCAAACTGCTGCAGTATGAGGAAGCAAGAGTTGCCCTCAGAACCAAGCAGTTGGCACTGGATAGAGAAGCCCTGGAGATCCAGAGAGCTTCTAGAAGAGAGGGGTTAGAACCCCTTGGTGGCAGCAACAGTGTCCCTAGAGGCAGAGAATCTATTCCAGACCATAGGAACCTGAGCAAGGTTGTTCCTCCCTACCAGAGTGGGGATGATATCCACAAGTGGATAACTGCTATGGAGAGGGCCTGTAGAGTACAGCAGGTCCCCCAAAAGCAGTGGGCAGCAATCTTGTGGCTCTCCTTTTCAGATAAAGGTAGAGACAAGCTCCTCACTGTTAGAGAAGAGGATGCTGATGATTATGAAGTCCTGAAGAGTGCACTGATAGATGGGTTTGGCTTAACCACTGAGCAGTACAGGTTGAAGTTCAGAGACACCCAGAAGGCACAGACTCAGGACTGGACTGACTTTGTTGATTGTGCAACCAAGGCTCTGGAGGGTTGGCTGGTTGGCAGTAGGGTTACTGATTTCAAGGGATTGTATAATCTGATGATGAGAGAACAGATCCTTAATAATTGCCAGAACCAGTTGTTGCATCAGTACCTGGTGGACTCGGATCTGACCTCTCCCCAAGAATTGGGAAAGAAGGCAGACAAATGGGTCAGAACCAGGGTGAGGCAGAAACCCCAGAACCAAGGGGGTGACACCAAGAAGCAAGATCCTAAGGGCTCTGAGAAAGGTGGGGATAAGTCAAAAGACCAGAAGTCTTCACAAGGGCCCCAAAAATCTGCATCTGGTGGGGAGTCACAATCCAACAAGGGAAAAGGCCAAAAGAAGCCCTGGTGCAAATTCTGTAAACAGAAAGGGCACTGGACTTCTGACTGTAACAAGTCCAAAGACCAAACCACCACCACTCCTGCCCCTAAGGCAACTGTTCCCCCTAGCTCAGCTACTGGTGGAGGTGGTACACAGAATAAGGGTGTAGTAGGGTTGACCCTGGGTTCTGAAGTGGACTCTGACCTAGTCAGAGTGCCCACTCAGGCAATGCTGATTTGTGAGGGAGACCTTAATATGTCCTTCCTAGTGAGTCCCAGTAATCTGGGCAAATACAAACAGCAGCCTGTAATAAATGGCAAACAGGCTTTGGCATTTAGGGACACAGGTGCTAGTGTCACCATGGTGGCAGAGGATCTTGTGGACCCTGGACAGATCATCCTGGGCGAAATGTACCAGGTGACCAATGCAAGCAATGTCAAGACCAACCATAGTCTGGCAGTTGTGAATTTCTCCTGGGGAGGGGTAACTGGCCTCAAGAAGGTTGTAGTCAGTGCAGACCTCCCTGTCGAATGTCTATTGGGCAATGATCTAGAGACTTCAGCCTGGTCTGAAGTAGAGTTATGGACTCATGCTGAGATGTTGGGCATCCCTGCAGAGGTATTTGCTGTGACCAGGTCACAAGCAAGAATGCATGACACTGAACCAGCTCTGGATCCTGGAACAATGGACCAGATGCTTCCCAAGAGGAGGAGCAGTAGGGTAAAGGCAGTGCCTTCCCCTCTGTCTCAGATCACAGATTCACCCCCAGAGGGAGGTGAAGCAGATCCTGAAGAAGGAACTGCCCCAGAGGGACTTGAGCCTGATCAGGTTGAGTTCTTGGGGGCAGGGGGCCCTTCTAGGGAAGATCTGAGTAAGGAGCAACAGTGCTGCCCCTCTCTTGAACCCCTCAGACAGCAGGCTGCTGCTGAGGCTGCTGGGAGTGCTAGTGGGTCCCATAAAGTTTATTGGGATGAGGGACTCCTATATTCTGAGGGTAGAGACCCAGCCCCTGGAGCCACCAGGAGGATGGTAATACCTCAGAAGTTTAGGGGGTTCCTCTTGACCCTAGCACATGACATCCCTTTAGCAGGACACTTGGGCCAAAACAAGACCTGGGACAGGCTTGTTCCACATTTTCATTGGCCACATATGTCAGAGGACACAAAGGAGTTTTGTCGCTCCTGTGTCACATGCCAAGCCAGTGGTAAGGCAGGTGGCACAACAAAGGCCCCCCTGATACCACTACCTGTGGTGGGGGTACCCTTTGAAAGGGTAGGGATTGACATTGTTGGTCCCCTTGACCCTCAAACTGCATCTGGGCACAGGTTTATCCTGGTGGTAGTGGATCATGCCACCAGGTACCCAGAAGCAATTCCCCTGAGGACCACCACAGCCCCTGTGGTGGCAAGAGCCCTCATTGGAGTCTTCTCCAGAGTGGGTTTCCCAAAGGAGGTCATTTCTGACAGAGGTACCAACTTCATGTCAGGATATCTAAAAGCAATGTGGAAGGAGTGTGGTGTAACTTACAAGTTCACCACCCCTATCACCCACAATGCAATGGTTTAGTTGAACGCTTCAACAAAACCTTGAAAGGAATGATTAAAGGACTCCCAGAGAAGCTTAGGCGGAAATGGGACCTTCTTCTTCCTTGCCTGTTGTTTGCATACAGAGAGGTTCCACAGAAGGGGGTTGGTTACAGCCCATTTGAGCTTCTGTTTGGGCATCCTGTGAGAGGTCCACTGTGTTTGGTAAAAGAGGGCTGGGAGTTACCTCTCAAGCCCCCCAAACAAGATGTGATGGACTATGTACTTGGTCTCCGCTCCCGGATGGCAGAGTACATGAAAAAGGCAACCAAAAACCTGGAGGCCAGCCAAGAATTACAAAAAGCTTGGCATGACCAAAAGGCTGTACTGACTGTATACCAGCCAGGACAGAAAGTGTGGGTGTTGGAGCCTGTGGCCCCAGCAGCCCTCCAGGACAAGTGGAGTGGCCCCCATACAATAGTTGAACAGAAGGGAGAAGTCACCTACCTGGTGAATCTTGGAACTCCCAGGAGCCCCCTGAGGGTGCTCCATGTCAACAGATTAAAGCCATATGTTGACAGGGCTGACATGGGCTTGCTCATGGCAACTGATGAGGACCAGGAGGAGGAGAGTGACCCTCTCCCTGACCTGCTCTCTCAGAACCCTGATGATGGGTCAGTAGATGGTGTTGCTTTGGCAAGCAGCCTCACTGACCATCAGCAAACTGAGTGCAGACAAGTTCTGCAACAGTATAGACATATGTTTAGCCTGACCCCTAGTCAGACTTCCTGGTGCACCCACGAGGTGGACACTGGAGACAGTCTGCCTGTCAAGAATAAAATCTACAGGCAACCTGACCATGTCAGGGACTGTATCAGGACTGAAGTCCAGAAAATGTTGGAGCTAGGTGTAATTGAGCCTTCAGATAGCCCTTGGGCTAGCCCAGTAGTCCTGGTACCCAAGCCTCATACCCAGGGTGGTAAGAAAGAAATGAGGTTTTGTGTAGACTACAGAGGCCTCAATGCAGTCACTAGGACTGATGCCTATCCCATACCAAGGGCAGATGAGCTGATTGATACTTTGGCCTCAGCCAAGTATCTAAGCACGTTTGACCTGACAGCTGGCTACTGGCAGATCAGGTTAGCTGATGATGCAAAAGCCAAAACAGCATTTTCGACCCCTGGTGGGCACTACCACTTTGTGGTGATGCCCTTTGGATTGAAAAATGCACCTGCCACTTTCCAGAGGTTGGTGAATAAAGTTCTGACAGGGATGGAAACTTATTGCTCAGCTTATCTAGATGATATTGCTGTCTTTAGTTCCTCCTGGCAGGATCACCTGGTCCACCTCAGGAATGTTTTGGAGGCCCTGCAGAAAGCAGGCCTCACTATCAAGGCCACTAAGTGCCAGATAGGGCAGAGTCAGGTTGTATACCTGGGCCACCTTGTAGGTGGAGGCCAGGTTCAGCCTTTACAGAGCAAAATCCAAACCATAATGGAATGGGTTGCTCCAACCACCCAGACACAGGTGAGAGCCTTCTTAGGCCTGACTGGGTACTATAGGAGGTTTGTCAAGGGATATGGATCTATAGTGACCCCCTTGAATGATCTGACCTCAAAGAAAATGCCAAAAAAGGTTCAGTGGACAGCTAGCTGTCAGAAGGCATTTGAAGACCTAAAGCAGGCCATGTGCACTGCCCCCATCTTACAGAGTCCAGACTACACCAAAAAGTTCATTGTCCAAACAGATGCTTCTGAGCTGGGTGTGGGAGCTGTACTGTCTCAACTGAATGATGAAGGTCAAGACCAGCCAGTAGCTTTTATTAGCAGAAGGCTGACCCCTAGAGAGAAACGTTGGTCAGCTATAGAGAGGGAGGCCTTTGCTGTGGTATGGGCCCTGAAGAAGCTGAGGCCATACTTGTTTGGTACTCACTTCATAGTTCAGACCGACCACAAGCCCCTCCTATGGCTTAAACAAATGAAAGGAGAAAACCCAAAACTTTTGAGGTGGTCCATTTCCCTACAGGGGATGGACTATACAGTGGAACATAGACCTGGGACCCAACATGCCAATGCAGATGGACTCTCAAGGTATTTCCACTTTGAACACGAAGACTCAACTGGTCAAGGTTAGTTTAGTGTCCCTGCGTTTGGGGGGGGTTGTGTAGGAGAGTAGGATCTGCCTCTTATGTTGCCCCCACTTTTTTTCTGATGTTTACACTGGTTTCTGGCTATAGTCTGGCTGGGACCCTGCTAATCAGGGCCCCAGCCTCTCTGTTCTCTCTAAACGATTTGGAGTGCACTCTAGGTGCACTAGTGATTGGATACTGTGGTACCTTATGAGTCCCTAGTATATGGTACCTTAGGTGCCAAGGGCATAGGTACTTCACAGGCCTACCAGGGGCTGCAGCATGTATTATGCCACCCCTGGGAAGCAGACTAAATCTGACACCACAGGCCTGCTACTGCAGCCTGGGTGAGGAAGTGCTAGCACCCCTCACTGAGATATAGGTTCCCTATATCTCTCCTACACACACATATAACCCTATCAGTCACCCCTAAGGCAGGCCCTATCAATCCTGAGGGCAGGGTGCTTGGCTTCTATGTGAGGGGGTGCCTCTGCCTGAGCAGGGCCCCTCTGCAGCTCTCAGAGTCCATTCTCTGGTGCTGTTTGTGGATGCGGTTAAACCATATACTTTTAAGTGCATTATATCCTCGCGGTAAAATGCTAACTTTGGAATGGCTGCATCGAAACATGTCGTGTTTGGTGTCAAACATCTTGGAATACTACCCCCCCGCCAGTCCTGGCGGCAGGGGTAGCATTCCACCCTTCTAGAGGGATAGACATGTACCTACTGTGGAAACGCGGTAGAATCCTGCAGAGCCCTGGCATCACAAAATGGATGCCACCAGTCACAGACACTGGGCTGCCCTCCTGCTGATGACCAACACTCGCAGTGGAGGAAGCCCAACAATAGATATCCTGTCCCAAGGGGTGTGACCACCTCCCAGACAGGGTTTAGTGTATTGGGGCTGGGTGGGTGCACTCTTAGAGTGCTTTGAAGTCCTGCACTGGGGGAGCAGAAGGCTCCTCTGTGCATATGCCAGTTCAAACCGGCTCAGGGGCTACCTGTCCCTGCTCTGGCGCGAAACTGGACAAAGGGAAGTGGGTGTAGCCACCCACTCCCCTGACCCTCCCATAGGTAGGGTCATAGAGCTAGTCCCTCCCTTTCTTTTAGTATAAGAGGGGGAACCTGTGCATTGCACCCTAGATTTCCCTGGACGACGCTCTACAAGAAGAATCCCGGACCTTCGACGTTCCACTACCTTTGGAAGACTGAAGAATCTCCCTTGGAGTCAAGGAGTGACTCCCCTGCTTGGCAGGCACCAAAAACTACAAACGACGGTCGCAAACTACGCCGCTCCCGCCGGAGTCCGAAGTCCCTGCAGCCCAAGAAGTGGATTTCCTGACTTCTCAAAGGCCATCGTGAGTCCCCAGCGAAGCTGAGGCCAGTGGACCCCAAGAGTAACGAGGAACCGCGACCCCTGGGTACCGTGCACTATTGTCGAGTGCAACCCCTTCACAACGTTCCACGAACTTGTGCTTTGGACCACGTGTGGTCCCAGCCTCCAGCAGGAATCCCTCCTGAAGATCAGAGGCCTACCACGTCCCGAGTGACCGTGGGCCCCTGTGAGCGAATCCTCCCGAGGCGTCTTCGCGATCCCTTGCCAGCCGGCTTGTGGGTCCCCAGAAGACTTTCTAAAGAAACCAAAGGGCTCCCCTGGTTGCTCCAGGCCTGCCCTGACTTACCCTCGCTGGGTGAGTCCCACAGACCTTGCTGGTCTGCGCCATTGCCTCTTCACACTTTCCCCGAGACTTGCTGTTACCAAGGCTTGTTGGCTCCGATCGAGTCGCCGACACCGCAGTAAGCTGCAGACATCGTGGGACACGCCGAATCCAGCTCCTGGTCGTCGTCGACGCCTCCTGGACCTCGTGGCTGAAGAGTCAAGGCAACTGCGAACGACCTGAATCTTGCGACGACGGTGGGCATCCATCTTCCTTGCCCCGAGTCACTGCCAAGTGACTTTGAACACTGTCCCCTCTGCTTTCAGGTCTTCCATCTTCCGAATCCAGGCTTGGATTCCTCCGGACACTTCTCCTGTCGCCGCAAGCAGCAAGTCTTCACTGGCTCCCATTGAAAACGACGCCGCGACCCGACACCAAAGAACACCTATGCACCCGGCTCCCCTGGGTGAGGTAACTTCAGCACTACGGTGCTCCTGTGGGTGTGGGCCCTAGAACTACTTACCCTGTAAGTGACTTGCTTGTAGCTTCCCTAGAAGTGTCCTAAAACTCTAACTTTCCAAGTGCGACAATTGCGCTGACTCGTACAGGGTTCGCGTCTGTGTTAGACACACCGCGTCCATCTCCTTTGTAACACTATCTAAAACTGTATCCTTCGACTCGTACTGAGTCCGATCGGTGTTCGCCTCGAACACACAAAGGGCCTGTAACTCTGAGATCTCCATTGCACTGACTCGCACAAGGTTCGCGTCTGTGTTAGACACAGCGCGTCCATCTCCCTTGCATCTCTATCTGTGACCGCGTCCTTCGACTCGTACAAGGACCGATCGGTGTGTTCGCCTCGAACACGCAAGGGACCTTTAACATTGAAATCTCAATCGCGTCTGAGTGCATAGACTCGCACAGGACTCGCACCGGTGCCAGGTCACCGCGTCCGTCCCCTGTGGGTCTCCTACAACTACCTGGGGTGGTTCTTGGGGGTCCCTCGATTCTAGATGCCCTAGACCTAGGTCTAGCAAACTAAGATTGTGATATTCGATTGTGCTAAACTTATTTTGATAATATTTGACTTGTACATATGTTCCTGACCTCTAATCTCATAAAGAGATTAGTAGAGAGTGTTTATTAATAAATACATATATATTTGATATATATACCTGTGTGGTGTCTTTTCATTTGGTGATTCAAGAGATTGTGTGGTAAAACAAGCTGCTTTACATTCCTTCAAGACTTAGCCTGAAGGCTGCTCTCCACAGCTACCACTAGGATAGCTTTCTATAAAGGTTGTCTTAAACCTATCTACCATAAGAGTCGAATTGTTCTGGTGCAAGGTGTCCACTTTAATTAGTGAACAGCATATACCAGGCCAACTTCTCACATTGGTGGGCAGCGTGTGGGATTCCAGCTTGCTATTGTTTTACCAGAAAATCTCTATTTGAATTACTAACTGAAAACCACTATAGGTACTTAAGGTACATATAAAGTCAAGCTTAGTATCAATAAGTTCTACTGAACTTAGAGCTGTGTGCCAAGGGATAGCACACCCTTTCTACAGCTCAAGCTAGTATCAGTAGGCCACAAACTAGTGTAGGTAGTACAACACTGCACAACACTAGAATGTCCTTAAAGGGTGGAACCAGTGGATCCACTCAGCCTCAGTATAAGGACATGGCTTTCTCTGACTTGAGAGCCATGTGTGTTGAAAGACACCTGAGGCTAGGACAGAGTCCCTCAACCCTACACCTGATAGATCTGCTGACAGCAGATGATCTTAGATTGGCTCTAGGAGCTAATGGGTCTGAATCAGTGGGTGGGTCAATTACAGTATCTGGGTCAGATGATGAAAATCAGAATGACCAGGACTCTGTGATTGAAGGGCCAGGCCTCAAGGGGCCTGAAAAGGACAGAGGAATTCTCCCTAAGAGAACTGACAGAGTGGAGGAGAGGCATAGGTCCCCTTCCAGGGAATCTGAGCACTCTTATCACTCTGGCAGAGAATTTGTCCACCAGAGGAACTCATACTTTCCCATAAGAGAGACCTCCTCTGAAAGAATGTGCAAACTGCTGCAGTATGAGGAAGCAAGAGTTGCCCTCAGAACCAAGCAGTTGGCACTGGATAGAGAAGCCCTGGAGATCCAGAGAGCTTCTAGAAGAGAGGGGTTAGAACCCCTTGGTGGCAGCAACAGTGTCCCTAGAGGCAGAGAATCTATTCCAGACCATAGGAACCTGAGCAAGGTTGTTCCTCCCTACCAGAGTGGGGATGATATCCACAAGTGGATAACTGCTATGGAGAGGGCCTGTAGAGTACAGCAGGTCCCCCAGAAGCAGTGGGCAGCAATCTTGTGGCTCTCCTTTTCAGATAAAGGTAGAGACAAGCTCCTCACTGTTAGAGAAGAGGATGCTGATGATTATGAAGTCCTGAAGAGTGCACTGATAGATGGGTTTGGCTTAACCACTGAGCAGTACAGGTTGAAGTTCAGAGACACCCAGAAGGCACAGACTCAGGACTGGACTGACTTTGTTGATTGTGCAACCAAGGCTCTGGAGGGTTGGCTGGTTGGCAGTAGGGTTACTGATTTCAAGGGATTGTATAATCTGATGATGAGAGAACAGATCCTTAA
This sequence comes from Calotriton arnoldi, assembly GCA_963921515.1. Taxonomy (NCBI): domain Eukaryota; kingdom Metazoa; phylum Chordata; class Amphibia; order Caudata; family Salamandridae; genus Calotriton; species Calotriton arnoldi. Next base: position 2,206,516 of record CAWUFW010001592.1, read on the forward strand.
TAATTGCCAGAACCAGTTGTTGCATCAGTACCTGGTGGACTCGGATCTGACCTCTCCCCAAGAATTGGGAAAGAAGGCAGACAAATGGGTCAGAACCAGGGTGAGGCAGAAACCCCAGAACCAAGGGGGTGACACCAAGAAGCAAGATCCTAAGGGCTCTGAGAAAGGTGGGGATAAGTCAAAAGACCAGAAGTCTTCACAAGGGCCCCAAAAATCTGCATCTGGTGGGGAGTCACAATCCAACAAGGGAAAAGGCCAAAAGAAGCCCTGGTGCAAATTCTGTAAACAGAAAGGGCACTGGACTTCTGACTGTAACAAGTCCAAAGACCAAACCACCACCACTCCTGCCCCTAAGGCAACTGTTCCCCCTAGCTCAGCTACTGGTGGAGGTGGTACACAGAATAAGGGTGTAGTAGGGTTGACCCTGGGTTCTGAAGTGGACTCTGACCTAGTCAGAGTGCCCACTCAGGCAATGCTGATTTGTGAGGGAGACCTTAATATGTCCTTCCTAGTGAGTCCCAGTAATCTGGGCAAATACAAACAGCAGCCTGTAATAAATGGCAAACAGGCTTTGGCATTTAGGGACACAGGTGCTAGTGTCACCATGGTGGCAGAGGATCTTGTGGACCCTGGACAGATCATCCTGGGCGAAATGTACCAGGTGACCAATGCAAGCAACGTCAAGACCAACCATAGTCTGGCAGTTGTGAATTTCTCCTGGGGAGGGGTAACTGGCCTCAAGAAGGTTGTAGTCAGTGCAGACCTCCCTGTCGAATGTCTATTGGGCAATGATCTAGAGACTTCAGCCTGGTCTGAAGTAGAGTTATGGACTCATGCTGAGATGTTGGGCATCCCTGCAGAGGTATTTGCTGTGACCAGGTCACAAGCAAGAATGCATGACACTGAACCAGCTCTGGATCCTGGAACAATGGACCAGATGCTTCCCAAGAGGAGGAGCAGTAGGGTAAAGGCAGTGCCTTCCCCTCTGTCTCAGATCACAGATTCACCCCCAGAGGGAGGTGAAGCAGATCCTGAAGAAGGAACTGCCCCAGAGGGACTTGAGCCTGATCAGGTTGAGTTCTTGGGGGCAGGGGGCCCTTCTAGGGAAGATCTGAGTAAGGAGCAACAGTGCTGCCCCTCTCTTGAACCCCTCAGACAGCAGGCTGCTGCTGAGGCTGCTGGGAGTGCTAGTGGGTCCCATAAAGTTTATTGGGATGAGGGACTCCTATATTCTGAGGGTAGAGATCCAGCCCCTGGAGCCACCAGGAGGATGGTAATACCTCAGAAGTTTAGGGGGTTCCTCTTGACCCTAGCACATGACATCCCTTTAGCAGGACACTTGGGCCAAAACAAGACCTGGGACAGGCTTGTTCCACATTTTCATTGGCCACATATGTCAGAGGACACAAAGGAGTTTTGTCGCTCCTGTGTCACATGCCAAGCCAGTGGTAAGGCAGGTGGCACAACAAAGGCCCCCTGATACCACTACCGGTGGTGGGGGTACCCTTTGAAAGGGTAGGGATTGACATTGTTGGTCCCCTTGACCCTCAAACTGCATCTGGGCACAGGTTTATCCTGGTGGTAGTGGATCATGCCACCAGGTACCCAGAAGCAATTCCCCTGAGGACCACCACAGCCCCTGTGGTGGCAAGAGCCCTCATTGGAGTCTTCTCCAGAGTGGGTTTCCCAAAGGAGGTCATTTCTGACAGAGGTACCAACTTCATGTCAGGATATCTAAAAGCAATGTGGAAGGAGTGTGGTGTAACTTACAAGTTCACCACCCCCTATCACCCACAATGCAATGGTTTAGTTGAACGCTTCAACAAAACCTTGAAAGGAATGATTAAAGGTCTCCCAGAGAAGCTTAGGCGGAAATGGGACCTTCTTCTTCCTTGCCTGTTGTTTGCATACAGAGAGGTTCCACAGAAGGGGGTTGGTTACAGCCCATTTGAGCTTCTGTTTGGGCATCCTGTGAGAGGTCCACTGTGTTTGGTAAAAGAGGGCTGGGAGTTACCTCTCAAGCCCCCCAAACAAGATGTGATGGACTATGTACTTGGTCTCCGCTCCCGGATGGCAGAGTACATGAAAAAGGCAACCAAAAACCTGGAGGCCAGCCAAGAATTACAAAAAGCTTGGCATGACCAAAAGGCTGTACTGACTGTATACCAGCCAGGACAGAAAGTGTGGGTGTTGGAGCCTGTGGCCCCAGCAGCCCTCCAGGACAAGTGGAGTGGCCCCCATACAATAGTTGAACAGAAGGGAGAAGTCACCTACCTGGTGAATCTTGGAACTCCCAGGAGCCCCCTGAGGGTGCTCCATGTCAACAGATTAAAGCCATATGTTGACAGGGCTGACATGGGCTTGCTCATGGCAACTGATGAGGACCAGGAGGAGGAGAGTGACCCTCTCCCTGACCTGCTCTCTCAGAACCCTGATGATGGGTCAGTAGATGGTGTTGCTTTGGCAAGCAGCCTCACTGACCATCAGCAAACTGAGTGCAGACAAGTTCTGCAACAGTATAGACATATGTTTAGCCTGACCCCTAGTCAGACTTCCTGGTGCACCCACGAGGTGGACACTGGAGACAGTCTGCCTGTCAAGAATAAAATCTACAGGCAACCTGACCATGTCAGGGACTGTATCAGGACTGAAGTCCAGAAAATGTTGGAGCTAGGTGTAATTGAGCCTTCAGATAGCCCTTGGGCTAGCCCAGTAGTCCTGGTACCCAAGCCTCATACCCAGGGTGGTAAGAAAGAAATGAGGTTTTGTGTAGACTACAGAGGCCTCAATGCAGTCACTAGGACTGATGCCTATCCCATACCAAGGGCAGATGAGCTGATTGATACTTTGGCCTCAGCCAAGTATCTAAGCACGTTTGACCTGACAGCTGGCTACTGGCAGATCAGGTTAGCTGATGATGCAAAAGCCAAAACAGCATTTTCGACCCCTGGTGGGCACTACCACTTCGTGGTGATGCCCTTTGGATTGAAAAATGCACCTGCCACTTTTCAGAGGTTGGTGAATAAAGTTCTGACAGGGATGGAAACTTATTGCTCAGCTTATCTAGATGATATTGCTGTCTTTAGTTCCTCCTGGCAGGATCACCTGGTCCACCTCAGGAATGTTTTGGAGGCCCTGCAGAAAGCAGGCCTCACTATCAAGGCCACTAAGTGCCAGATAGGGCAGAGTCAGGTTGTATACCTGGGCCACCTTGTAGGTGGAGGCCAGGTTCAGCCTTTACAGAGCAAAATCCAAACCATAATGGAATGGGTTGCTCCAACCACCCAGACACAGGTGAGAGCCTTCTTAGGCCTGTCTGGGTACTATAGGAGGTTTGTCAAGGGATATGGATCTATAGTGACCCCCTTGAATGATCTGACCTCAAAGAAAATGCCAAAAAAGGTTCAGTGGACAGCTAGCTGTCAGAAGGCATTTGAAGACCTAAAGCAGGCCATGTGCACTGCCCCCATCTTACAGAGTCCAGACTACACCAAAAAGTTCATTGTCCAAACAGATGCTTCTGAGCTGGGTGTGGGAGCTGTACTGTCTCAACTGAATGATGAAGGTCAAGACCAGCCAGTAGCTTTTATTAGCAGAAGGCTGACCCCTAGAGAGAAACGTTGGTCAGCTATAGAGAGGGAGGCCTTTGCTGTGGTATGGGCCCTGAAGAAGCTGAGGCCATACTTGTTTGGCACTCACTTCATAGTTCAGACCGACCACAAGCCCCTCCTATGGCTTAAACAAATGAAAGGAGAAAACCCAAAACTTTTGAGGTGGTCCATTTCCCTACAGGGGATGGACTATACAGTGGAACATAGACCTGGGACCCAACATGCCAATGCAGATGGACTCTCAAGGTATTTCCACTTTGAACACGAAGACTCAACTGGTCAAGGTTAGTTTAGTGTCCCTGCGTTTGGGGGGGTTGTGTAGGAGAGTAGGATCTGCCTCTTATGTTGCCCCCACTTTTTTTCTGATGTTTACACTGGTTTCTGGCTATAGTCAGGCTGGGACCCTGCTAATCAGGGCCCCAGCCTCTCTGTTCTCTCTAAACGATTTGGAGTGCACTCTAGGTGCACTAGTGATTGGATACTGTGGCACCTTATGAGTCCCTAGTATATGGTACCTTAGGTGCCAAGGGCATAGGTACTTCACAGGCCTACCAGGGGCTGCAGCATGTATTATGCCACCCCTGGGAAGCAGACTAAATCTGACACCACAGGCCTGCTACTGCAGCCTGAGTGAGGAAGTGCTAGCACCCCTCACTGAGATATAGGTTCCCTATATCTCTCCTACACACACATATAACCCTATCAGTCACCCCTAAGGCAGGCCCTATCAATCCTGAGGGCAGGGTGCTTGGCTTCTATGTGAGGGGGTGCCTCTGCCTGAGCAGGGCCCCTCTGCAGCTCTCAGAGTCCATTCTCTGGTGCTGTTTGTGGATGCGGTTAAACCATATACTTTTAAGTGCATTATATCCTCGCGGTAAAATGCTAACTTTGGAATGGCTGCATCGAAACATGTCGTGTTTGGTGTCAAACATCTTGGAATACTACCCCCCGCCAGTCCTGGCGGCGGGGGTAGCATTCCACCCTTCTAGAGGGATAGACATGTACCTACTGTGGAAACGCGGTAGAATCCTGCAGAGCCCTGGCATCACAAAATGGATGCCACCAGTCACAGACACTGGGCTGCCCTCCTGCTGATGACCAACACTCGCAGTGGAGGAAGCCCAACAATAGATATCCTGTCCCAAGGGGGTGTGACCACCTCCCAGACAGGGTTTAGTGTATTGGGGCTGGGTGGGTGCACTCTTAGAGTGCTTTGAAGTCCTGCACTGGGGGAGCAGAAGGCTCCTCTGTGCATATGCCAGTTCAAACCGGCTCAGGGGCTACCTGTCCCTGCTCTGGCGCGAAACTGGACAAAGGGAAGTGGGTGTAGCCACCCACTCCCCTGACCCTCCCATAGGTAGGGTCATAGAGCTAGTCCCTCCCTTTCTTTTAGTATAAGAGGGGGAACCTGTGCATTGCACCCTAGATTTCCCTGGACGACGCTCTACAAGAAGAATCCCGGACCTTCGACGTTCCACTACCTTTGGAAGACTGAAGAATCTCCCTTGGAGTCAAGGAGTGACTCCCCTGCTTGGCAGGCACCAAAAACTACAAACGACGGTCGCAAACTACGCCGCTCCCGCCGGAGTCCGAAGTCCCTGCAGCCCAAGAAGTGGATTTCCTGACTTCTCAAAGGCCATCGTGAGTCCCCAGCGAAGCTGAGGCCAGTGGACCCCAAGAGTAACGAGGAACCGCGACCCCTGGGTACCGTGCACTATTGTCGAGTGCAACCCCTTCACAACGTTCCACGAACTTGTGCTTTGGACCACGTGTGGTCCCAGCCTCCAGCAGGAATCCCTCCTAAGATCAGAGGCCTACCACGTCCCGAGTGACCGTGGGCCCCTGTGAGTGAATCCTCCCGAGGCGTCTTCGCGATCCCTTGCCAGCCGGCTTGTGGGTCCCCAGAAGACTTTCTAAAGAAACCAAAGGGCTCCCCTGGTTGCTCCAGGCCTGCCCTGACTTACCCTCGCTGGGTGAGTCCCACAGACCTTGCTGGTCTGCGCCATTGCCTCTTCACACTTTCCCCGAGACTTGCTGTTACCAAGGCTTGTTGGCTCCGATCGAGTCGCCGACACCGCAGTAAGCTGCAGACATCGTGGGACACGCCGAATCCAGCTCCTGGTCGTCGTCGACGCCTCCTGGACCTCGTGGCTGAAGAGTCAAGGCAACCGCGAACGACCTGAATCTTGCGACGACGGTGGGCATCCATCTTCCTTGCCCCGAGTCACTGCCAAGTGACTTTGAACACTGTCCCCTCTGCTTTCAGGTCTTCCATCTTCCGAATCCAGGCTTGGATTCCTCCGGACACTTCTCCTGTCGCCGCAAGCAGCAAGTCTTCACTGGCTCCCATTGAAAACGACGCCGCGACCCGACACCAAAGAACACCTATGCACCCGGCTCCCCTGGGTGAGGTAACTTCAGCACTACGGTGCTCCTGTGGGTGTGGGCCCTAGAACTACTTACCCTGTAAGTGACTTGCTTGTAGCTTCCCTAGAAGTGTCCTAAAACTCTAACTTTCCAAGTGCGACAATTGCGCTGACTCGTACAGGGTTCGCGTCTGTGTTAGACACACCGCGTCCATCTCCTTTGTAACACTATCTAAAACTGTATCCTTCGACTCGTACTGAGTCCGATCGGTGTTCGCCTCGAACACACAAAGGGCCTGTAACTCTGAGATCTCCATTGCACTGACTCGCACAAGGTTCGCGTCTGTGTTAGACACAGCGCGTCCATCTCCCTTGCATCTCTATCTGTGACCGCGTCCTTCGACTCGTACAAGGACCGATCGGTGTGTTCGCCTCGAACACGCAAGGGACCTTTAACATTGAAATCTCAATCGCGTCTGAGTGCATAGACTCGCACAGGACTCGCACCGGTGCCAGGTCACCGCGTCCGTCCCCTGTGGGTCTCCTACAACTACCTGGGGTGGTTCTTGGGGGTCCCTCGATTCTAGATGCCCTAGACCTAGGTCTAGCAAACTAAGATTGTGATATTCGATTGTGCTAAACTTATTCTGATAATATTTGACTTGTACATATGTTCCTGACTTCTAATCTCATAAAGAGATTAGTAGAGAGTGTTTATTAATAAATACATATATATTTGATATATATACCTGTGTGGTGTCTTTTCATTTGGTGATTCAAGAGATTGTGTGGTAAAACAAGCTGCTTTACATTCCTTCAAGACTTAGCCTGAAGGCTGCTCTCCACAGCTACCACTAGGATAGCTTTCTATAAAGGTTGTCTTAAACCTATCTACCATAAGAGTCGAATTGTTCTGGTGCAAGGTGTCCACTTTAATTAGTGAACAGCATATACCAGGCCAACTTCTCACATTGGTGGGCAGCGTGTGGGATTCCAGCTTGCTATTGTTTTACCAGAAAATCTCTATTTGAATTACTAACTGAAAACCACTATAGGTACTTAAGGTACATATAAAGTCAAGCTTAGTATCAATAAGTTCTACTGAACTTAGAGCTGTGTGCCAAGGGATAGCACACCCTTTCTACAGCTCAAGCTAGTATCAGTAGGCCACAAACTAGTGTAGGTAGTACAACACTGCACAACACTAGAATGTCCTTAAAGGGTGGAACCAGTGGATCCACTCAGCCTCAGTATAAGGACATGGCTTTCTCTGACTTGAGAGCCATGTGTGTTGAAAGACACCTGAGGCTAGGACAGAGTCCCTCAACCCTACACCTGATAGATCTGCTGACAGCAGATGATCTTAGATTGGCTCTAGGAGCTAATGGGTCTGAATCAGTGGGTGGGTCAATTACAGTATCTGGGTCAGATGATGAAAATCAGAATGACCAGGACTCTGTGATTGAAGGGCCAGGCCTCAAGGGGCCTGAAAAGGACAGAGGAATTCTCCCTAAGAGAACTGACAGAGTGGAGGAGAGGCATAGGTCCCCTTCCAGGGAATCTGAGCACTCTTATCACTCTGGCAGAGAATTTATCCACCAGAGGAACTCATACTTTCCCATAAGAGAGACCTCCTCTGAAAGAATGTGCAAACTGCTGCAGTATGAGGAAGCAAGAGTTGCCCTCAGAACCAAGCAGTTGGCACTGGATAGAGAAGCCCTGGAGATCCAGAGAGCTTCTAGAAGAGAGGGGTTAGAACCCCTTGGTGGCAGCAACAGTGTCCCTAGAGGCAGAGAATCTATTCCAGACCATAGGAACCTGAGCAAGGTTGTTCCTCCCTACCAGAGTGGGGATGATATCCACAAGTGGATAACTGCTATGGAGAGGGCCTGTAGAGTACAGCAGGTCCCCCAGAAGCAGTGGGCAGCAATCTTGTGGCTCTCCTTTTCAGATAAAGGTAGAGACAAGCTCCTCACTGTTAGAGAAGAGGATGCTGATGATTATGAAGTCCTGAAGAGTGCACTGATAGATGGGTTTGGCTTAACCACTGAGCAGTACAGGTTGAAGTTCAGAGACACCCAGAAGGCACAGACTCAGGACTGGACTGACTTTGTTGATTGTGCAACCAAGGCTCTGGAGGGTTGGCTGGTTGGCAGTAGGGTTACTGATTTCAAGGGATTGTATAATCTGATGATGAGAGAACAGATCCTTAATAATTGCCAGAACCAGTTGTTGCATCAGTACCTGGTGGACTCGGATCTGACCTCTCCCCAAGAATTGGGAAAGAAGGCAGACAAATGGGTCAGAACCAGGGTGAGGCAGAAACCCCAGAACCAAGGGGGTGACACCAAGAAGCAAGATCCTAAGGGCTCTGAGAAAGGTGGGGATAAGTCAAAAGACCAGAAGTCTTCACAAGGGCCCCAAAAATCTGCATCTGGTGGGGAGTCACAATCCAACAAGGGAAAAGGCCAAAAGAAGCCCTGGTGCAAATTCTGTAAACAGAAAGGGCACTGGACTTCTGACTGTAACAAGTCCAAAGACCAAACCACCACCACTCCTGCCCCTAAGGCAACTGTTCCCCCTAGCTCAGCTACTGGTGGAGGTGGTACACAGAATAAGGGTGTAGTAGGGTTGACCCTGGGTTCTGAAGTGGACTCTGACCTAGTCAGAGTGCCCACTCAGGCAATGCTGATTTGTGAGGGAGACCTTAATATGTCCTTCCTAGTGAGTCCCAGTAATCTGGGCAAATACAAACAGCAGCCTGTAATAAATGGCAAACAGGCTTTGGCATTTAGGGACACAGGTGCTAGTGTCACCATGGTGGCAGAGGATCTTGTGGACCCTGGACAGATCATCCTGGGCGAAATGTACCAGGTGACCAATGCAAGCAACGTCAAGACCAACCATAGTCTGGCAGTTGTGAATTTCTCCTGGGGAGGGGTAACTGGCCTCAAGAAGGTTGTAGTCAGTGCAGACCTCCCTGTCGAATGTCTATTGGGCAATGATCTAGAGACTTCAGCCTGGTCTGAAGTAGAGTTATGGACTCATGCTGAGATGTTGGGCATCCCTGCAGAGGTATTTGCTGTGACCAGGTCACAAGCAAGAATGCATGACACTGAACCAGCTCTGGATCCTGGAACAATGGACCAGATGCTTCCCAAGAGGAGGAGCAGTAGGGTAAAGGCAGTGCCTTCCCTCTGTCTCAGATCACAGATTCACCCCCAGAGGGAGGTGAAGCAGATCCTGAAGAAGGAACTGCCCCAGAGGGACTTGAGCCTGATCAGGTTGAGTTCTTGGGGGCAGGGGGCCCTTCTAGGGAAGATCTGAGTAAGGAGCAACAGTGCTGCCCCTCTCTTGAACCCCTCAGACAGCAGGCTGCTGCTGAGGCTGCTGGGAGTGCTAGTGGGTCCCATAAAGTTTATTGGGATGAGGGACTCCTATATTCTGAGGGTAGAGACCCAGCCCCTGGAGCCACCAGGAGGTTGGTAATACCTCAGAAGTTTAGGGGTTCCTCTTGACCCTAGCACATGACATCCCTTTAGCAGGACACTTGGGCCAAAACAAGACCTGGGACAGGCTTGTTCCACATTTTCATTGGCCACATATGTCAGAGGACACAAAGGAGTTTTGTCGCTCCTGTGTCACATGCCAAGCCAGTGGTAAGGCAGGTGGCACAACAAAGGCCCCCCTGATACCACTACCGGTGGTGGGGGTACCCTTTGAAAGGGTAGGGATTGACATTGTTGGTCCCCTTGACCCTCAAACTGCATCTGGGCACAGGTTTATCCTGGTGGTAGTGGATCATGCCACCAGGTACCCAGAAGCAATTCCCCTGAGGACCACCACAGCCCCTGTGGTGGCAAGAGCCCTCATTGGAGTCTTCTCCAGAGTGGGTTTCCCAAAGGAGGTCATTTCTGACAGAGGTACCAACTTCATGTCAGGATATCTAAAAGCAATGTGGAAGGAGTGTGGTGTAACTTACAAGTTCACCACCCCTATCACCCACAATGCAATGGTTTAGTTGAACGCTTCAACAAAACCTTGAAAGGAATGATTAAAGGTCTCCCAGAGAAGCTTAGGCGGAAATGGGACCTTCTTCTTCCTTGCCTGTTGTTTGCATACAGAGAGGTTCCACAGAAGGGGGTTGGTTACAGCCCATTTGAGCTTCTGTTTGGGCATCCTGTGAGAGGTCCACTGTGTTTGGTAAAAGAGGGCTGGGAGTTACCTCTCAAGCCCCCCAAACAAGATGTGATGGACTATGTACTTGGTCTCCGCTCCCGGATGGCAGAGTACATGAAAAAGGCAAACAAAAACCTGGAGGCCAGCCAAGAATTACAAAAAGCTTGGCATGACCAAAAGGCTGTACTGACTGTATACCAGCCAGGACAGAAAGTGTGGGTGTTGGAGCCTGTGGCCCCAGCAGCCCTCCAGGACAAGTGGAGTGGCCCCCATACAATAGTTGAACAGAAGGGAGAAGTCACCTACCTGGTGAATCTTGGAACTCCCAGGAGCCCCCTGAGGGTGCTCCATGTCAACAGATTAAAGCCATATGTTGACAGGGCTGACATGGGCTTGCTCATGGCAACTGATGAGGACCAGGAGGAGGAGAGTGACCCTCTCCCTGACCTGCTCTCTCAGAACCCTGATGATGGGTCAGTAGATGGTGTTGCTTTGGCAAGCAGCCTCACTGACCATCAGCAAACTGAGTGCAGACAAGTTCTGCAACAGTATAGACATATGTTTAGCCTGACCCCTAGTCAGACTTCCTGGTGCACCCACGAGGTGGACACTGGAGACAGTCTGCCTGTCAAGAATAAAATCTACAGGCAACCTGACCATGTCAGGGACTGTATCAGGACTGAAGTCCAGAAAATGTTGGAGCTAGGTGTAATTGAGCCTTCAGATAGCCCTTGGGCTAGCCCAGTAGTCCTGGTACCCAAGCCTCATACCCAGGGTGGTAAGAAAGAAATGAGGTTTTGTGTAGACTACAGAGGCCTCAATGCAGTCACTAGGACTGATGCCTATCCCATACCAAGGGCAGATGAGCTGATTGATACTTTGGCCTCAGCCAAGTATCTAAGCACGTTTGACCTGACAGCTGGCTACTGGCAGATCAGGTTAGCTGATGATGCAAAAGCCAAAACAGCATTTTCGACCCCTGGTGGGCACTACCACTTCGTGGTGATGCCCTTTGGATTGAAAAATGCACCTGCCACTTTCCAGAGGTTGGTGAATAAAGTTCTGACAGGGATGGAAACTTATTGCTCAGCTTATCTAGATGATATTGCTGTCTTTAGTTCCTCCTGGCAGGATCACCTGGTCCACCTCAGGAATGTTTTGGAGGCCCTGCAGAAAGCAGGCCTCACTATCAAGGCCACTAAGTGCCAGATAGGGCAGAGTCAGGTTGTGTACCTGGGCCACCTTGTAGGTGGAGGCCAGGTTCAGCCTTTACAGAGCAAAATCCAAACCATAATGGAATGGGTTGCTCCAACCACCCAGACACAGGTGAGAGCCTTCTTAGGCCTGTCTGGGTACTATAGGAGGTTTGTCAAGGGATATGGATCTATAGTGACCCCCTTGAATGATCTGACCTCAAAGAAAATGCCAAAAAAGGTTCAGTGGACAGCTAGCTGTCAGAAGGCATTTGAAGACCTAAAGCAGGCCATGTGCACTGCCCCCATCTTACAGAGTCCAGACTACACCAAAAAGTTCATTGTCCAAACAGATGCTTCTGAGCTGGGTGTGGGAGCTGTACTGTCTCAACTGAATGATGAAGGTCAAGACCAGCCAGTAGCTTTTATTAGCAGAAGGCTGACCCCTAGAGAGAAACGTTGGTCAGCTATAGAGAGGGAGGCCTTTGCTGTGGTATGGGCCCTGAAGAAGCTGAGGCCATACTTGTTTGGCACTCACTTCATAGTTCAGACCGACCACAAGCCCCTCCTATGGCTTAAACAAATGAAAGGAGAAAACCCAAAACTTTTGAGATGGTCCATTTCCCTACAGGGGATGGACTATACAATGGAACATAGACCTGGGACCCAACATGCCAATGCAGATGGACTCTCAAGGTATTTCCACTTTGAACACGAAGACTCAACTGGTCAAGGTTAGTTTAGTGTCCCTGCGTTTGGGGGGGGGGGGTTGTGTAGGAGAGTAGGATCTGCCTCTTATGTTGCCCCCACTTTTTTCTGATGTTTACACTGGTTTCTGGCTATAGTCAGGCTGGGACCCTGCTAATCAGGGCCCCAGCCTCTCTGTTCTCTCTAAACGATTTGGAGTGCACTCTAGGTGCACTAGTGATTGGATACTGTGGCACCTTATGAGTCCCTAGTATATGGTACCTTAGGTGCCAAGGGCATAGGTACTTCACAGGCCTACCAGGGGCTGCAGCATGTATTATGCCACCCCTGGGAAGCAGACTAAATCTGACACCACAGGCCTGCTACTGCAGCCTGAGTGAGGAAGTGCTAGCACCCCTCACTGAGATATAGGTTCCCTATATCTCTCCTACACACACATATAACCCTATCAGTCACCCCTAAGGCAGGCCCTATCAATCCTGAGGGCAGGGTGCTTGGCTTCTATGTGAGGGGGTGCCTCTGCCTGAGCAGGGCCCCTCTGCAGCTCTCAGAGTCCATTCTCTGGTGCTGTTTGTGGATGCGGTTAAACCATATACTTTTAAGTGCATTATATCCTCGCGGTAAAATGCTAACTTTGGAATGGCTGCATCGAAACATGTCGTGTTTGGTGTCAAACACCTTGGAATACTACCCCCCGCCAGTCCTGGCGGCGGGGGTAGCATTCTACCCTTCTAGAGGGATAGACATGTACCTACTGTGGAAACGCGGTAGAATCCTGCAGAGCCCTGGCATCACAAAATGGATGCCACCAGTCACAGACACTGGGCTGCCCTCCTGCTGATGACCAACACTCGCAGTGGAGGAAGCCCAACAATAGATATCCTGTCCCAAGGGGTGTGACCACCTCCCAGACAGGGTTTAGTGTATTGGGGATGGGTGGGTGCACTCTTAGAGTGCTTTGAAGTCCTGCACTGGGGGAGCAGAAGGCTCCTCTGTGCATATGCCAGTTCAAACCGGCTCAGGGGCTACCTGTCCCTGCTCTGGCGCGAAACTGGACAAAGGGAAGTGGGTGTAGCCACCCACTCCCCTGACCCTCCCATAGCTAGGGTCATAGAGCTAGTTCCTCCCTTTCTTTTAGTATAAGAGGGGGAACCTGGACGACGCTCTACAAGAAGAATCCCGGACCTTCGACGTTCCACTACCTTTGGAAGACTGAAGAATCTCCCTTGGAGTCAAGGAGTGACTCCCCTGCTTGGCAGGCACCAAAAAAACTACAAACGACGGTCGCAAACTACGCCGCTCTCGCTGGAGTCCAAAGTCCCTGCAGCCCAAGAAGTGGATTTCCTGACTTCTCAAAGGCCATCGTGAGTCCCCAGCGAAGCTGAGGCCAGTGGACCCCAAGAGTAACGAGGAACCGCGACCCCTGGGTACGTGCACTATTGTCGAGTGCAACCCCTTCACAACGTTCCACGAACTTGTGCTTTGGACCACGTGTGGTCCCAGCCTCCAGCAGGAATCCCTCCTAAGATCAGAGGCCTACCACGTCCCGAGTGACCGTGGGCCCCTGTGAGTGAATCCTCCCGAGGCGTCTTCGCGATCCCTTGCCAGCCGGCTTGTGGGTCCCCAGAAGACTTTCTAAAGAAACCAAAGGGCTCCCCTGGTTGCTCCAGGCCTGCCCTGACTTACCCTCGCTGGGTGAGTCCCCCAGACCTTGCTGGTCTGCGCCATTGCCTCTTCACACTTTCCCCGAGACTTACTGTTACCAAGGCTTGTTGGCTCCGATCGAGTCGCAGACACCGCAGTAAGCTGCAGACATCGTGGGACACGCCGAATCCAGCTCCTGGTCGTCGTCGACGCCTCCTGGACCTCGTGGCTGAAGAGTCAAGGCAACCGCGAAGGACCTGAACCTTGCGATGACGGTGGGCATCCATCTTCCGTGCCCCGAGTCACTGCCAAGTGACTTTGAACACTGTCCCCTCTGCTTTCAGGTCTTCCATCTTCTGAATCCAGGCTTGGATTCCTCCGGACACTTCTCCTGTCGCCGCAAGCAGCAAGTCTTCACTGGCTCCCATTGAAAACGACGCCGCGACCCGACACCAAAGAACACCTATGCACCCGGCTCCCCTGGGTGAGGTAACTTCAGCACTACGGTCCTCCTGTGGGTGTGGGCCCTAGAACTACTTACCCTGTAAGTGACTTGCTTGTAGCTTCCCTAGAAGTGTCCTAAAACTCTAACTTTCCAAGTGCGACAATTGCGCTGACTCGTACAGGGTTCGCGTCTGTGTTAGACACACCGCGTCCATCTCCTTTGTAACACTATCTAAAACTGTATCCTTCGACTCGTACTGAGTCTGATCGGTGTTCGCCTCGAACACACAAAGGGCCTGTAACTCTGAGATCTCCATTGCACTGACTCGCACAAGGTTCGCGTCTGTGTTAGACACAGCGCGTCCATCTCCCTTGCATCTCTATCTGTGACCGCGTCCTTCGACTCGTACAAGGACCGATCGATGTGTTCGCCTCGAACACGCAAGGGACCTTTAACATTGAAATCTCAATCGCGTCTGAGTGCATAGACTCGCACAGGACTCGCACCGGTGCCAGGTCACCGCGTCCGTCCCCTGTGGGTCTCCTACAACTACCTGGGGTGGTTCTTGGGGGTCCCTCGATTCTAGATGCCCTAGACCTAGGTCTAGCAAACTAAGATTGTGATATTCGATTGTGCTAAACTTATTCTGATAATATTTGACTTGTACATATGTTCCTGACTTCTAATCTCATAAAGAGATTAGTAGAGAGTGTTTATTAATAAATACATATATATTTGATATATATACCTGTGTGGTGTCTTTTCATTTGGTGATTCAAGAGATTGTGTGGTAAAACAAGCTGCTTTACATTCCTTCAAGACTTAGCCTGAAGGCTGCTCTCCACAGCTACCACTAGGATAGCTTTCTATAAAGGTTGTCTTAAACCTATCTACCATAAGAGTCGAATTGTTCTGGTGCAAGGTGTCCACTTTAATTAGTGAACAGCATATACCAGGCCAACTTCTCACACAAACCCCACAGCATCAACTCTTCACACTGCCATCCCACTTGCTGCACACACAAACACTCATACGAACCCCACAGCATCAACTCTTCACTGCCTTCCCAGCTGCTGCACACACACAAACCTCAACTCTTTACATTGCCACCCCCTGCTGCACACACACTCACACAAACCCCACAGCATCAGCTCTTCACACTGCCATCTTACCTGCTGCCCACACAAACACTCACACAAACCCTACAACATCAGCTCTTCACACTGCCATCCCACCTGCTGCGCACACATTTACATAAACCTCACAGCATCAACTCTTCACAATGCCAACCCACCTGCTGCACACACACTCACACAAACCTCACAGCATCCCCTCTTCACATTGCAAACCCACCTGCTGTACACACACAACCCCAACAGCATCAACTCTCCACACTGCCAACCCACCTGCTGCACACACACTCACACAAACTCCAAAGCATCAACTCTTCACTCTCCCAACTCACCTGCTGCACACACACTCACACAAACCAACTCTTCACACTGCCATCCCATCTGCTGCACACACACTCACACAAACCCCTCAGCATCAACTCTTCACACCGCCATCACACCTGCTGCACACACACTCACACAAACCAACTCTTCACACTGCCATCCCACCTGCTGCATACACAAACACTCACACAAACCCCACAGAATCAACTCTTCACTCTACCTTCCCACCTGCTGCACCCACAAACACTCACACAAAACCCACAACATCAACTATTCACACTGCCAGCCCACTTGCTGCCCACACAAACACTCACACAAACCCCACAGCATCAATTTTTTACACTGCCATCCCACCTGCTGCACACACACTCACACAAACCACACAAATCAACTCTTCACACTGCCATCCCACCTGCTGCACACACAAACACTTGTATGAACCCCACAGCATCAACTCTTCACACTGCCATCCCACCTGCTGCATACACAAACACTCACACAAACCCCACAGCATCTACTCTTCACTCTACTATCCCACCTGCTGCACCCACAAACACTCACACAAAACCCACAACATCAACTATTCACACTGCCATCCCACTTGCTGCCCACACAAACACTCACATAAACCCCACAGCATCAATTCTTCACACTGCCATCCCACCTGCTGCACACACACTCAAACAAACTCCACACATCAGCTCTTCACCCTGCCATCCCACCTGGTGCCCAGTTACGCACATACACTCACACAAACCCCACAGCATCAACTCTTCACACTGTCATCCCACCTGCTACACACACAAACACACATGCGAACCCCACAGCATCAACTCTTCACACTGATTTCCCACCTGCTGCACACATAAACACTCTTACGAACACCACCGCATCAACTCTTCACACTGCCATCCCACCTGCTACACACAAATTAACACAAACTACACAGCATCAAGTCTTCACACTGCCATCCACCTACTGCACACACAAACTCACACAACCCCACAACATTAACTCTTCACACTGCCATCCCACCTGCTGCACACACACTAACACAAACCCCACAGCATCAACTCTTCACAATGCTATCCCACATGCAGCACACACTGTGGAGAGGTGTGGTGCAGTGGCCAGGGCAGCTGACTTCGGAGTACAGGGCTCACGGTTTGATCCCCGGCTCCGGCGGCAGGTCAGCTCAGCACCATGTGACTCTGGGCAATAGCTCACTTAATTTCCACGACGGCCCCCAGCGCCTTGAGACCCGCAAGGGTGAGTAGTTCGCGCTTTACAAATACGGATTTACATGTTTTACTAACTCACAAAAATCCCACAACATCAACTCTTTACACTGCCATCCCACCAGTTGCACACACAAATTCACACAAACCGCACAGCGTCACCTCTTCACACTGCCAACCCACCTGCTGCCCACACAAACCCCACAGCATCACCTCTTCACACTGCCATCCCACCTGCTGCACACACACTCACACAAACCCCACAGCACCACCTCTTCACACTGCCATCCCACCTGCTGCACACACGAACCCCACAGCATCAACTCTTCACACTGTCATCCCACCTGCTGCACACACAAACACTCATACAAAACTCACATCAACTCTTCATACTGCCATCCCACCTGCTGCCAACAGAAACACTCACACAAACCCACAGCATCAACTCTTCACACTGCCATCCCACCTGCTGCAAAAACACTCACACAAACCCCTCAGCATCAACTCTTCACACCGCCATCCCACCTGCTGCACACACACTCACACAAATCAACTCTTCACACTGCCATCCCACCTGCTGCATACACAAACACTCACACAAACCCCACAGCATGAACTCTTCACTCTACTATCCCACATGCTGCACCCACAAACACTCACAAAAAACCCACAAGATCAACTATTCACACTGCCATCCCACTTGCTGCCCACACAAACACTTACACAAACCCCACAGCATCAATTCTTCACACTGCCATCCCACCTGCTGCACACAAATTAACACAAACTGCACAGCATCAAGTCTTCACACTGCCATCCACCTGCTGCACACACACACTCACACAGCCCCACAACATCAACTTTTCACACTGCCATCCCACCTGCTGCACACACACTCACACAAACCCCAAAGCATCAAATCTTCACACTGCTATCCCACATGCAGCACACACTAACTCACAAAAATCCCACAACATCAACTCCTTACACTGCCATCCCACCAGCTGCACACACAAATTCACACAAACCGCACAGCATCAACTCTTCACACTGCCATCCCACCTGCTGCACCCACACAAACCCCACAGCATCAACTTTTCACACTGCCATCCCACCTGCTGCACACAAATTAACACAAACTGCACAGCATCAAGTCTTCACACTGCCATCCCACCTGCTGCACACACAATCAGACAAACCCCACAGCACCACCTCTTCAAACTGCCATCCCACCTGCTGCACACACACTCACACAAACAAAACCCACAGCATCAACTCTTCACACTACCATCCCACCTGCAGCACACACACTCACACAAACCACAGAGCACCAACTCTTCACACTGCCATCCCACCTGCTGCGCACACACTCACACAAACCCCACAGCATCACCTATTCACACTGCCATCCCACCTGCTGCAAAAACACTCACACAAACTCCTCAGCATCAACTCTTTACACCGCCATCCCACCTGCTGCACACACACTCACACAAATCACACAAATCAACTCTTCACACTGCCATCCCACCTGCTGCACACACAAACACTCGTACGAACCCCACAGCATCAACTCTTCACACTGCCATCCCACCTGCTGCATACACAAACACTCACACAAACCCCACAGCATCAACTCTTCACTCTACTATCCCACCTGCTGCACCCACAAACACTCACACAAAACCCACAACATCAACTCTTCACTCTACTATCCCACCTGCTGCACCCACAAACACTCACACAAAACCCACAACATCAACTATTCATACTGCCATCCCACCTGCTGCACACACACTCAAACAAACTCCACACATCAGCTCTTCACACTGCCATCCCACCGGGTGCCCAGTTACACACATACACTCACCCAAACCCCACAGCATCAACTCTTCACACTGTCATCCCACCTGCTGCACACACAAACATCAATACTGAACCCCACAGCATCAACTCTTCACACTGATATCCCACCTGCTGCACACATAAACACTCATACGAACACCACAGCATCAACTCTTCACACTACCATCCCACCTGCTGCACTCACACAAACCCCACAGCATCAACTCTTCACACTGCCATGCCAACTGCTGCACACAAATTAACACAAACTACACAGCATCAAGTCTTCACACTGCCATCCACCTACTGCACACACAAACTCACACAACCACACAACATCAACTCTTCACACTGTCATCCCACCTGCTGCACACACACTAACACAAACCCCACAGCATCAACTCTTCACAATGCTATCCCACATGCAGCACACACTAACTCACAAAAATCCCACAACATCAACTCTTTATACTGCCATCCCACCAGCTGCACACACAAATTCACACAAACCGCAGAGCATCAACTCTTCACACTGCCATCCCACCTGCTGCCCACACAAACCCCACAGTATCACCTCTTCACACTGCCAACCCACCTGCTGCCCACACAAACCCCACAGCATCACCTCTTCACACTGCCATCCCACCTGCTGCACACACACTCACACAAACCCCACAGCACCACCTCTTCACACTACCATCCCACCTGCTGCGCACACTAAACGCCACAACGTCACCTCTTCACACTGCCAACCCACTTGCTGCCCACACAAACCCCACAGCATCAACTCTTCACACTGTCATCCCACCTACTGCACACACAAACACTCATACAAAACTCACATCAACTCTTCACACTGCCATCCCACCTGCCGCCCACACAAACACTCACACAAACCCCACAGCATCAATTGTGCACACTGCCATCCCACCTGCTGCACACACACTCACAAACACTCACACAAACCCCACAGCATCAACTCTTCACACTGCCATCCCACTTGCTGCACACACAAACACTCATATGAACCCCACAGCATCAACTCTTCACTGCCTTCCCAGCTGCTGCACACACACAACCTCACAGCATCAACTCTTTACATTGCCACCCCCCTGCTGCACACACACTCACACAAACCCCACAGCATCAGCTCTTCACACTGCCATCTTACCTGCTGCCCACACATTTACATAAACCTCACAGCATCAACTCTTCACAATGCCAACCCACCTGCTGCACACACACTCACACAAACCTCACAGCATCACCTCTTCACATTGCAAACCCACCTGCTGCACACACACAACCCCAACAGCATCAACTCTTCACACTGCCAACCCACCTGATGCACACACACTCACACAAATCCCACAGTATTACCTCTTCACACTGCCATCCCACCTGCTGCACACACACACTCACACAAACCCCAAAGCATCAACTCTTCACTCTCCCAACTCACCTGCTGCACACACTCACACAAACCTCACAGCAACAACTCTTCACACTGCCATTCCACCTGCTGCACACACACTCACATAAACCCCTCAGCATCAACTCTTCACACCGCCATCCCACCTGCTGCACACACACTCACACAAACCAACTCTTCACACTGCCATCCCACCTGCTGCATACACAAACACTCACACAAACCCCACAGAATCAACTCTTCACTCTACTGTCCCACCTGCTGCACCCACAAACACTCACACAAAACCCACAACATCAACTATTCACACTGCCATCCCACTTGCTGCCCACACAAACACTCACACAAACCCCACAGCATCAATTTTTCACACTGCCATCCCACCTGCTGCACACACACTCACACAAACCACACAAATCAACTCTTCACACTGCCATCCCACCTGCTGCACACACAAACACTCGTATGAACCCCACAGCATCAACTCTTCACACTGCCATCCCACCTGCTGCATACACAAACACTCACACAAACCCCACAGCATCTACTCTTCACACTGCCATCCCACCTGCTGCACACACACTCAAATAAACTCCACACATCAGCTCTTCACCCTGCCATCCCAACTGGTGCCCAGTTACGCACATACACTCACACAAACCCCACAGCATCAACTCTTCACACTGTCATCCCACCTGCTGCACACATAAACACTCATACGAACACCACCTCATCAATTCTTCACACTACCATCCCACCTGCTGCACTCACACAAACCCTACAGCATCAATTCTTCACACTGCCATCCCACCTGCTGCACACAAATTAACACAAACTACACAGCATCAAGTCTTCACACTGCCATCCACCTACTGCACACACAAACTCACACAACTCCACAACATCAACTCTTCACACTGCCATCCCACCTGCTGGACACACACTAACACAAACCCCACAGCATCAACTCTTCACAATGCTATCCCACGTGCAGCACACACTGTGGAGAGGTGTGGTGCAGTGGCCAGGGCAGCTGACTTCGGAGCACAGGGCTCACGGTTCGATCCCCGGCTCACATCAACTCTTCATACTGCCATCCCACCTGCTGCCCACAGAAACACTCACACAAACCCACAGCATCAACTCTGCACACTGCCATCCCACCTGCTGCACACACACTCACAAACACTCACACAAACCCCACAGCATCAACTCTTCACACTGCCATCCCACTTGCTGCACACACAAACACTCATACGAACCCCACAGCATCAACTCTTCACTGCCTTCCCACCTGCTGCACACACACAAACCCCACAGCATCAACTCTTTACATTGTCACCCCCCCCGCTGCACACACACTCACACAAACCCCACAGCATCAGCTCATCACACTGCCATCTTACCTGCTGCCCACACAAACACTCACACAAACCCTACAATATCAGCTCTTCACACTGCCATCCCACCTGCTGCACACACATTTACATAAACCTCACAGCATCAACTCTTCACAATGCCAACCCACCTGCAGCACACACACTCACACAAACCTCATAGCATCACCTATTCACATTGCAAACCCACCTGCTGCACACACAAACCCCTCAGCATCAACTCTTCACACCGCCATCCCACCAGCTGCACACACACTCACACAACCCAACTCTTCACACTGCCATCCCACCTGCTGCATACACAAACACTCACACAAACCCCACAGAATCAACTCTTCACTCTACTGTCCCACCTGCTGCACCCACAAACACTCACACAAAACCCACAACATCAACTATTCACACTGCCATCCCACTTCCTGCCCACACAAACACTCACACAAACCCCACAGCATCAATTTTTCACACAAATTAACACAAACTACACAGCATCAAGTCTTCACACTGCCATCCACCTACTGCACACACAAACTCACACAACCCCACAACATCAACTCTTCACACTGCCATCCCACCTGCTGCACACACTCACACAAACCACACAAATCAACTCTTCACACTGTCATCCCACCTGCTGCACACACAAACACTCGTATGAACCCCACAGCATCAACTCTTCACACTGCCATCCCACCTGCTGCATACACAAACACTCACACAAACCCCACAGCATCAACTCTTCACTCTACTGTCACACCTGCTGCACCCACAAACACTCACACAAAACCCACAACATCAACTATTCACACTGCCATCCCACTTGCTGCCCACACAAACACTCACACAAACCCCACAGCATCAATTCTTCACACTGCCATCCCACCTGCTGCACACACACTCAAACAAACTCCACACATCAGCTCTTCACCCTGCCATCCCACCTGGTGCCCAGTTACACACATACACTCACACAAACCCCACAGCATCAACTCTTCACACTGTCATCCCACTTGCTGCACACACAAACACTCATACGAACCCCACAGCATCAACTCTTCACTGCCTTCCCACCTGCTGCACACACACAAACCCCACAACATCAACTCTTTACATTGTCACCCCCCCGCTGCACACACACTCACACAAACCCCACAGCATCAGCTCATCACACTGCCATCTTACCTGCTGCCCACACAAACACTCACACAAACCCTACAACATCAGCTCTTCACACTGCCATCCCACCTGCTGCACACACATTTACATAAACCTCACAGCATCAACTCTTCACAATGCCAACCCACCTGCAGCACACACACTCACACAAACCTCATAGCATCACCTATTCACATTGCAAACCCACCTGCTGCACACACAAACCCCTCAGCATCAACTCTTCACACCGCCATCCCACCAGCTGCACACACACTCACACAACCCAACTCTTCACACTGCCATCCCACCTGCTGCATACACAAACACTCACACAAACCCCACAGAATCAACTTTTCACACTGCCATCCCACCTGCTGCACACAAATTAACACAAACTGCACAGCATCAAGTCTTCACACTGCCATCCCACCTGCTGCACACACAATCAGACAAACCCCACAGCACCACCTCTTCAAACTGCCATCCCACCTGCTGCACACACACTCACACAAACAAAACCCACAGCATCAACTCTTCACACTACCATCCCACCTGCAGCACACACACTCACACAAACCACAGAGCACCAACTCTTCACACTGCCATCCCACCTGCTGCGCACACACTCACACAAACCCCACAGCATCACCTATTCACACTGCCATCCCACCTGCTGCAAAAACACTCACACAAACTCCTCAGCATCAACTCTTTACACCGCCATCCCACCTGCTGCACACACACTCACACAAATCACACAAATCAACTCTTCACACTGCCATCCCACCTGCTGCACACACAAACACTCGTACTGAACCCCACAGCATCAACTCTTCACACTGCCATCCCACCTGCTGCATACACAAACACTCACACAAACCCCACAGCATCAACTCTTCACTCTACTATCCCACCTGCTGCACCCACAAACACTCACACAAAACCCACAACATCAACTCTTCACTCTACTATCCCACCTGCTGCACCCACAAACACTCACACAAAACCCACAACATCAACTATTCATACTGCCATCCCACCTGCTGCACACACACTCAAACAAACTCCACACATCAGCTCTTCACACTGCCATCCCACCGGGTGCCCAGTTACACACATACACTCACCCAAACCCCACAGCATCAACTCTTCACACTGTCATCCCACCTGCTGCACACACAAACATCAATACGAACCCCACAGCATCAACTCTTCACACTGATATCCCACCTGCTGCACACATAAACACTCATACGAACACCACAGCATCAACTCTTCACACTACCATCCCACCTGCTGCACTCACACAAACCCCACAGCATCAACTCTTCACACTGCCATCCCAACTGCTGCACACAAATTAACACAAACTACACAGCATCAAGTCTTCACACTGCCATCCACCTACTGCACACACAAACTCACACAACCACACAACATCAACTCTTCACACTGTCATCCCACCTGCTGCACACACACTAACACAAACCCCACAGCATCAACTCTTCACAATAGCAATCCCACATGCAGCACACACAAACTCACAAAAATCCCACAACATCAACTCTTTATACTGCCATCCCACCAGCTGCACACACAAATTCACACAAACCGCAGAGCATCAACTCTTCACACTGCCATCCCACCTGCTGCCCACACAAACCCCACAGTATCACCTCTTCACACTGCCAACCCACCTGCTGCCCACACAAACCCCACAGCATCACCTCTTCACACTGCCATCCCACCTGCTGCACACACACTCACACAAACCCCACAGCACCACCTCTTCACACTACCATCCCACCTGCTGCGCACACAAACGCCACAACGTCACCTCTTCACACTGCCAACCCACTTGCTGCCCACACAAACCCCACAGCATCAACTCTTCACACTGTCATCCCACCTACTGCACACACAAACGCTCATACAAAACTCACATCAACTCTTCACACTGCCATCCCACCTGCTGCCCACACAAACACTCACACAAACCCCACAGCATCAACTGTGCACACTGCCATCCCACCTGCTGCACACACACTCACAAACACTCACACAAACCCCACAGCATCAACTCTTCACACTGCCATCCCACTTGCTGCACACACAAACACTCATATGAACCCCACAGCATCAACTCTTCACTGCCTTCCCAGCTGCTGCACACACACAAACCTCACAGCATCAACTCTTTACATTGCCACCCCCTGCTGCACACACACTCACACAAACCCCACAGCATCAGCTCTTCACACTGCCATCTTACCTGCTGCCCACACATTTACATAAACCTCACAGCATCAACTCTTCACAATGCCAACCCACCTGCTGCACACACACTCACACAAACGTCACAGCATCACCTCTTCACATTGCAAACCCACCTGCTGCACACACACAACCCCAACAGCATCAACTCTTCACACTGCCAACCCACCTGATGCACACACACTCACACAAATCCCACAGTATTACCTCTTCACACTGCCATCCCACCTGCTGCACACACACACTCACACAAACCCCAAAGCATCAACTCTTCACTCTCCCAACTCACCTGCTGCACACACTCACACAAACCTCACAGCAGCAACTCTTCACACTGCCATTCCACCTGCTGCACACACACTCACATAAACCCCTCAGCATCAACTCTTCACACCGCCATCCCACCTGCTGCACACACACTCACACAAACCAACTCTTCACACTGCCATCCCACCTGCTGCATACACAAACACTCACACAAACCCCAAGGAATCAACTCTTCACTCTACTGTCCCACCTGCTGCACCCACAAACACTCACACAAAACCCACAACATCAACTATTCACACTGCCATCCCACTTGCTGCCCACACAAACACTCACACAAACCCCACAGCATCAATTCTTCACACTGCCATCCCACCTGCTGCACACACACTCACACAAACCACACAAATCAACTCTTCACACTGCCATCCCACCTGCTGCACACACAAACACTCGTATGAACCCCACAGCATCAACTCTTCACACTGCCATCCCACCTGCTGCATACACAAACACTCACACAAACCCCACAGCATCTACTCTTCACACTGCCATCCCACCTGCTGCACACACACTCAAACAAACTCCACACATCAGCTCTTCACCCTGCCATCCCAACTGGTGCCCAGTTACGCACATACACTCACACAAACCCCACAGCATCAACTCTTCACACTGTCATCCCACCTGCTGCACACATAAACACTCATACGAACACCACCTCATCAATTCTTCACACTACCATCCCACCTGCTGCACTCACACAAACCCTACAGCATCAATTCTTCACACTGCCATCCCACCTGCTGCACACAAATTAACACAAACTACACAGCATCAAGTCTTCACACTGCCATCCACCTACTGCACACACAAACTCACACAACTCCACAACATCAACTCTTCACACTGCCATCCCACCTGCTGGACACACACTAACACAAACCCCACAGCATCAACTCTTCACAATGCTATCCCACGTGCAGCACACACTGTGGAGAGGTGTGGTGCAGTGGCCAGGGCAGCTGACTTCGGAGCACAGGGCTCACGGTTCGATCCCCGGCTCACATCAACTCTTCATACTGCCATCCCACCTGCTGCCCACAGAAACACTCACACAAACCCACAGCATCAACTCTGCACACTGCCATCCCACCTGCTGCACACACACTCACAAACACTCACACAAACCCCACAGCATCAACTCTTCACACTGCCATCCCACTTGCTGCACACACAAACACTCATACGAACCGCACAGCATCAACTCTTCACTGCCTTCCCACCTGCTGCACACACACAAACCCCACAACATCAACTCTTTACATTGTCACCCCCCCGCTGCACACACACTCACACAAACCCCACAGCATCAGCTCATCACACTGCCATCTTACCTGCTGCCCACACAAACACTCACACAAACCCTACAACATCAGCTCTTCACACTGCCATCCCACCTGCTGCACACACATTTACATAAACCTCACAGCATCAACTCTTCACAATGCCAACCCACCTGCAGCACACACACTCACACAAACCTCATAGCATCACCTATTCACATTGCAAACCCACCTGCTGCACACACAAACCCCTCAGCATCAACTCTTCACACCGCCATCCCACCAGCTGCACACACACTCACACAACCCAACTCTTCACACTGCCATCCCACCTGCTGCATACACAAACACTCACACAAACCCCACAGAATCAACTCTTCACTCTACTGTCCCACCTGCTGCACCCACAAACACTCACACAAAACCCACAACATCAACTATTCACACTGCCATCTCACTTCCTGCCCACACAAACACTCACACAAACCCCACAGCATCAATTTTTCACACAAATTAACACAAACTACACAGCATCAAGTCTTCACACTGCCATCCACCTACTGCACACACAAACTCACACAACCACACAACATCAACTCTTCACACTGCCATCCCACCTGCTGCACACACTCACACAAACCACACAAATCAACTCTTCACACTGTCATCCCACCTGCTGCACACACAAACACACAAACACTCGTATGAACCCCACAGCATCAACTCTTCACACTGCCATCCCACCTGCTGCATACACAAACACTCACACAAACCCCACAGCATCAACTCTTCACTCTACTGTCACACCTGCTGCACCCACAAACACTCACACAAAACCCACAACATCAACTATTCACACTGCCATCCCACTTGCTGCCCACACAAACACTCACACAAACCCCACAGCATCAATTCTTCACACTGCCATCCCACCTGCTGCACACACACTCAAACAAACTCCACACATCAGCTCTTCACCCTGCCATCCCACCTGGTGCCCAGTTACACACATACACTCACACAAACCCCACAGCATCAACTCTTCACACTGTCATCCCACCTGCTGCACACACAAACACTCATACGAACCCCACAGCATCAACTCTTCACACTGATATCCCACCTGCTGCACACACAAACACTCATACGAACCCCACAGCATCAACTCTTCACACTACCATCCCACCTGCTGCACTCACACAAACCCCACAGCATCAACTCTTCACACTGCCATCCCACCTGCTGCACACAAATTAACACAAACTGCACAGCATCAAGTCTTCACACTGCCATCCACCTACTGCACACACAAACTCACACAATCCCACAACATCAACTCTTCACACTGCCATCCCACCTGCTGCACACACACTAACACAAACCCCACAGCATCAACTCTTCACAATGCTATCCCACGTGCAGCACACACTAACTCACAAAAATCCCACAACATCAACTCTTTACACTGCCATCCAACCAGCTGCACACACAAATTCACACAAACCCCACAGTGTCACCTCTTCACACTGCCAACCCACCTGCTGCCCACACAAACCCCACAGCATCACCTCTTCACACTGCCATCCCACCTGCTGCACACACACTCACACAAACCCCACAGCACCACCTCTTCACACTGCCATCCCACCTGCTGCACACACAAACCCCACAACGTCACCTCTTCACACTGCCAACCCACCTGCTGCCCACACAAACCCCATAGCATCAACTCTTCACACTGCCATCCCACCTGCTGCCCACACAAACACAAACACAAACCCCACAGCATCAACTGTGCACACTGCCATCCCACCTGCTGCACACACAAACACTCATACAAACCCCACAGCATCAACTCTTCACTGCCTTCCTACCTGCTGCACACAAACAAACCCCACAGCATCAACTCTTTACATTGCCACCCCCCCTGCTGCACACACACTCACACAAACCCCACAGCATCAGCTCTTCACACTGCCATCTTACCTGCTGCCCACACAAACACTCACACAAACCCTACAACATCAGCTCTTCACACTGCCATCCCACCTGCTGCGCACACATTTACATAAACCTCACAGCATCAACCCTTCACAATGCCAACCCACCTGCTGCACACACACTCACACAAACCTCACAGCATCAACTCTTCACACTGCCATGCCATCTGCTGCACATATAAACACTCATACGAACACCACAGCATCAAATCTTCACACTACCATCCCACCTGCTGCACTCACACAAACCCTACAGCATCAACTCTTCACACTGCCATCCCACCTGCTGCACACAAATTAACACAAACTGCACAGCATCAAGTCTTCACACTGCCATCCACCTGCTCCACACACAAACTCACACAACCCCACAAAATCAACTCTTCACACTGCCATCCCACCTGCTGCACACACACTCGCACACACCCCACAGCATCAACTCTTCACACTGCTATCCCACATGCAGCACACACTAATTCACAAAAATCCCACATCATCTCTTTACACTGCCATCCCACCAGCTGCACACACAAATTCACACAAACCGCAGAGCATCAACTCTTCACACTGTCATCCCACCTGCTGCCCACACAAACCCCACAGCATCACCTCTTCACACTGCCAACCCACCTGCTGCCCACACAAACCCCACAGCATCACCTCTTCACACTGCCATCCCACCTGCTGCACACACACTCACACAAACCCCACAGCACCACCTCTTCACACTGCCATCCCACCTGCTGCACACACAAACCCCACAACGTCACCTCTTCACACTGCCAACCCACCTGCTGCCCTCACAAACCTCACAGCATCAACTCTTCACACTGTCATCCCACCTGCTGCACACACAAACACTCATACAAAGCTCACATCAACTCTTCATACTGCCATCCCACCTGCTGCCCACAGAAACACTCACACAAACCCACAGCATCAACTCTGCACACTGCCATCCCACCTGCTGCACACACACTCACAAACACTCACACAAACCCCACAGCATCAACTCTTCACACTGCCATCCCACTTGCTGCTCACACACTCATACGAACTCCACCGCATCAACTCTTCACTGCCTTCCCACCTGCTGCACACACACAAACCCCACAGCATCAACACTTTACATTGCCACCCCCCCCGCTGCACACACACTCACACAAACCGCACAGCATCAGCTCATCACACTGCCATCTTACCTGCTGCCCACACAAACACTCACACAAATCCTACAACATCAGCTCTTCACACTGCCATCCCACCTGCTGCGCACGCATTTACATAAACCTCACAGCATCAACTCTTCACAATGCCAACCCACCTGCAGCACACACACTCACACAAACCTCACAGCATCACCTCTTCACATTGCAAACCCACCTGCTGCACACACAACCCCCACAGCATCAACTCTTCACACTGCCAACCCACCTGCTGCACACACACTCACACAAATCCCACAGTATACCTCTTCACACTGCCATCCCACCTGCTGCGCACACACTCACACAAACCCCACAGCATCAACACTTCACCCTCCCAACCCACCTGCTCCACACACACAAACCTCACAGCAACAACTCTTCACACTGCCATTCCACCTGCTGCACACACACTCACACAAACCCCTCAGCATCAATTCTTCACACCGCCATCCCACCTGCTGCACACACACTCACACAAACCAACTCTTCACACTGCCATCCCACCTGCTGCATACACAAACACTCACACAAACCCCACAGCATCAACTCTTCACTCTACTATCCCACCTGCTGCACCCACACACACTCACACAAACCCACAACATTAACTATTCACACTGCCATCCCACTTGCTGCCCACACAAACACTCTCATGAACCACACAGCATCAATTCTTCACACTGTCATCCCACCTGCTGCACACAAATTAACACAAACTGCACAGCATCAAGTCTTCACACTGCCATCCACCTGCTGCACACACAAACTCACACAACCCCACAACATCAACTCTTCACACTGCCATCCCACCTGCTGCACACACACTCACACAAACCCCACAGCATCAACTCTTCACACTGCTATCTCTCGTGCAGAACACTCTAAGTCACAAAAATCCCACATCAACCCTTCACACTACCATCCCACCAGCTGCACCCACAAATTCACACAAACCGCACAGCATCAACTCTTCACACTGCCATCCCACCTGCTGCACTCACACAAACCCCACAGCATCAACTCTTCACACTGCCATCCCACCTGCTGCACACAAATTAACACAAACTGCACAGCATCAAGTCTTCACACTGCCATCCCACCTACTGCACACACACTCAGACAAACCCCACAGCACCTCCTCCTCAAACTGCCATCCCACCTGCTGCACACACACTCACACAAACCCCACAGCATCAACTCTTCACACTGTCATCCCACCTGCTGCACAAACACTCAAACAAAACCCACAGCATCAACTTTTCACACTACCATCCCACCTGCAGCACACACACTCACACAAACCACAGAGCACAAACTCTTCACACTGCCATCCCACCTGCTGCGCACACACTCACACAAACCCCACAGCATCACTTATTCACACTGCCATTCCACCTGCTGCAAAAACACTCACACAAGCTCCTCAGCATCACCTCTTCACACTGCCATCCCACCTGCTGCACACACACTCACACAAACCACACAAATCGACTCTTCACACTGCCATCCCACTTGCTGGCCACACAAACACTTACACAAACCCCACAGTATCAATTCTTCACACTGCCATCCCACCTGCTGCACACACACTCACACAAACCACACAAATCAACTCTTCACACTGCCATCCCACCTGCTGCACACACAAACACTCGTATGAACCCCACAGCATCAACTCTTCACACTGCCATCCCACCTGCTGCATACACAAACACTCACACAAACCCCACAGCATCTACTCTTCACACTGCCATCCCACCTGCTGCACACACACTCACACAAACCACACAAATCGACTCTTCACACTGCCATCCCACTTGCTGGCCACACAAACACTCACACAAACCCCACAGTATCAATTCTTCACAGTGCCATCCCACCTGCTGCACACACACTCAAACAAACTCCACACATCAGCTCTTCACACTGTCATCCCACCTGGTGCCCAGTCACACACATACACTCACACAAACCCCACAGCATCAACTCTTCACACTGCCATCCCACCTGCTGCACACACAAACACTCATACGAACCCCACAGCATCAACTCTTCACACTGACATCCCACCTGATGCACACATAAACACTCATACGAACACCACAGCATCAAGTCTTCACACTGCCATCCACCTGCTGCACACATAAACTCACACAACCCCCACAACATCAACTCTTCACACTGCCATCCTACCTGCTGCACACACACTAACACAAACCCCACAGCATCAACTCTTCACACTGCTATCCCACATGCAGCACACACTAACTCACAAAAATCTCAATACATCAACTCTTTACACTGCCATCCCACCAGCTGCACACACAAATTCACACAAACTGCACAGCATCAACTCTTCACACTGCCATCCCACCTGCTGCCCACACAAACCCCACAGCGTCACCTCTTCACACTGCCAACCCACCTGCTGCCCACACAAACCCCACATCACCACCTCTTCATACTTCCATCCCACCTGCTGCACTCACAAAAACGCCACAGCATCAACTCTTCACACTGCCATCCCACCTGCTGCACACAAATTAACACAAACTGCACAGCATCAAGTCTTCACACTGCCATCCCACCTGCTGCACACACACTCAGACAAACCCCACAGCACCACCTCTTCAAACTGCCATCTCACCTGCTGCACACACACTCACACAAACCACACAGCATGAACTCTTCACACTGTCATCCCACCTGCTGCACAAACAAACACTCAAACAAAACCCACAGCACCAACTCTTCACACTGCCATCCCACCTGCTGCGCACACACTCACACAAACCCCACAGCATCACCTCTTCACACTGCCATCCCACCCGCTGCACACACACTCACACAAACCACAAAAATCAACTTTCACACTGCCATCCCACCTGCTGCACACACAAACACTCGTCACGAACCCCACAGCATCAACTCTCCACACTGCCATCCCACCTGCTGCATACACAAACACTCACACAGACCCCACAGCATCAACTCTTCACTCTACTATCCCACCTGCTGCACCCACAAACACTCACACAAAACCCACAACATCAACTATTCACACTGCCATCCCACTTTCTGCCCACACAAACACTCACACGAACCACACAGCATCAACTCTTCACACCGCCATCCCACCTGCTGCACACACAAACACTCATACGAACACCAAAACATCAGCTCTTCACACTACCATACCACCTGCTGCACTCACACAAACCCCACAGCATCAACTCTTCACACTGCCATCCCACCTGCTGCACACAAATTAACACAAACTACACAGCATCAAGTCTTCACACTGCTATCCACCTGCTGCACACACAAACTCACACAACCTTACAAAATCAACTCTTCACACTGCCATCCCACCTGCTGCACACACACTCACAAAAACGCCACAGCATCAACTCTTCACACTGCTATCCCACATGCAGCACACACTAACTCACAAAAATCCCACAACATCAACTCTTTACACTGCCATCCCACCAGCTGCACACAAAAATTCACACAAACCGCACAGCATCAACTCTTCACACTGCCAACTCACCTGCTGCACTCACAAAACCCCACAGCAACAACTCTTCACACTGCCATCCCACCTGCTGCATACAAATTAACACAAACTGCACAGCATCAAGTCTTCACACTGCCATCCCACCTGCTGCACACACACTCGGACAAACCCCACAGCACCACCTCTTCAAACTGCCATCCAACCTGCTGCACACACACTCACACAAACCCCACAGCATCAACTCTTCACACTGTCATCCCACCTGCTGCACAAACAAACACTCAAACAATACCCACAGCACCACCTCTTCAAACTGCCATCCAACCTGCTGCACACACACTCACACAAACCCCACAGCATCAACTCTTCACACTGTCATCCCACCTGCTGCACAAACAAACACTCAAACAATACCCACAGCACCAACTCTTCACACTGCCATCCCACCTGCTGCAAAAACACTCACACAAACTCCTCAGCATCAACTCTTCACACCGCCATCCCACCTGCTGCACACACTCACACAAACCACAAAAATCAACTCTTCACACTGCCATCCCACATGCTGCACACACAAACACTCGTACAAACCCCACAGCATCAACTCTTCACACTACCATCCCACCTGCTGCATACACAAACACTCACACAAACCCCACAGCATCAACTCTTCACTCTACTATCCCACCTGCTGCACCCACAAACACTCACACAAAACCCACAACATCAACTATTCACACTGCCATCCCACTTGTTGCCCACACAAATACTCACACGAACCCCACAGCATCAATTCTTCACACTGCCATCCCACCTGCTGCACACAAATTAACACAAACTGCACAGCAGCAAGTCTTCACACTGCCATCCACCTGCTGCACAAACAAACTCACTCACACAACCCCACAACATCAACTCTTCACACTGCCATCCCACCTGCTGCACACACACTCACACAAACCCCACAGCATCAACTCTTCACACTGCTATCCCTCGTGCAGCACACACTAACTCACAAAAATCCCACAACATCAACTCTTTACACTGCCATCCCACCAGCTGCACACACAAATTCACACAAACCGCAAAGCATCAACTATTCACACTGCCATCCCACCTGCTGCACTCACAAAACCCCACAGCATCAACTCTTCACCCTGACATCCCACCTGCTGCACACACACTCACACAAACCCCACAGCATCAACTCTTCACACTGCTATCCCTCATGCAGCACACACTAACTCACAAAAATCCCACATCAACTCTTCACACTGCCATCCCACCAGCTGCGCACACAAATTCACACAAATTCACACAACCCCACAACATCAACTCTTCACACTGCCATCCCACCTGTTGCACACACACTCACACAAACCCCACAGCATCAACTCTTCACACTGCTATCCCTCGTGCAGCACAGACTAACTCACAAAAACCCCACAACATCAACTCTTCACACTGCCATCCCACCTGCTGCACACACACTCACCACACAAACCCCACAGCATCACCTCTTCACACTGCCATCCCACCTGCTGCAAAAACACTCACACAAACTACTCAGCATCAACTCTTCACACCGCCATCCCACCTGCTGCACACACAAACACTCATACGAACACCACAGCATCAACTCTTCACACTACCATACCACCTGCTGCACTCACACAAACCCCACAGCATCAACTCTTCACACTGCCATCCCACCTGCTGCACACAAATTAACACAAACTGCACAGCATCAAGTCTTCACACTGCCATCCACCTGCTGCACACACAAACTCACACAACCTCACACAATCAACTCTTCACACTGCCATCCCACCTGCTGCACACACACTCACACAAACCCCACAGCATCAACTCTTCACACTGCTATCCCACATGCAGCACACACTAACTCACAAAAATCCCACAACATCAACTCTTTACACTGCCATCCCACCAGCTGCACACAAAACTTCACACAAACCGCACAGCATCAACTCTTCACACTGCCATCCCACCTGCTGCATACAAATTAACACAAAATGCACAGCATCAAGTCTTCACACTGCCATCCCACCTGCTGCGCACACACTCACACAAACCCCACAGCATCACCTCTTCACACTGCCATCCCACCTGCTGCAAAAACACTCACACAAACTCCTCAGCATCAACTCTTCACACCGCCATCCCACCTGCTGCACACACTCACACAAACCACAAAAATCAACTCTTCACACTGCCATCCCACAAGCTGCACACACATACACTCGTACGAACCCCACAGCATCAACTCTTCACACTGCCATCTCACCTGCTGCATACACAAACACTCACACAAACCCCACAGCATCAACTCTTCACTCTACTATCCCACCTGCTGCACCCACAAACACTCACACAAAACCCACAACATCAACTATTCACACTGCCATCCCACTTGCTGCCCACATAAACACTCACACGAACCCCACAGCATCAATTCTTCACACTGCCATCCCACCTGCTGCACACAAATTAACACAAACTGCACAGCATCAAGTCTTCACACAGCCATCCCACCTGCTGCACACACAATCAGACAAACCCCACAGCACCACCTCTTCAAACTGCCATCCCACCTGCTGCACACACACTCACACAAACAAAACCCACAGCATCAACTCTTCACACTACCATCCCACCTGCAGCACACACACTCACACAAACCACAGAGCACCAACTCTTCACACTGCCATCCCACCTGCTGCGCACACACTCACACAAACCCCACAGCATCACCTATTCACACTGCCATCCCACCTGCTGCAAAAACACTCACACAAACTCCTCAACATCAACTCTTTACACCGCCATCCCACCTGCTGCACACACACTCACACAAATCACACAAATCAACTCTTCACACTGCCATCCCACCTGCTGCACACACAAACACTCGTACGAACCCCACAGCATCAACTCTTCACACTGCCATCCCACCTGCTGCATACACAAACACTCACACAAACCCCACAGCATCAACTCTTCACTCTACTATCCCACCTGCTGCACCCACAAACACTCACACAAAACCCACAGCATCAACTCTTCACACTGCCATCCCACCTGCTGCCCACACAAACCCCACAGTATCACCTCTTCACACTGCCAACCCACCTGCTGCCCACACAAACCCCACAGCATCACCTCTTCACACTGCCATCCCACCTGCTGCACACACAGTCACACAAACCCCACAGCACCACCTCTTCACACTACCATCCCACCTGCTGCGCACACAAACGCCACAACGTCACCTCTTCACACTGCCAACCCACTTGCTGCCCACACAAACCCCACAGCATCAACTCTTCACACTGTCATCCCACCTACTGCACACACAAACACTCATACAAAACTCACATCAACTCTTCACACTGCCATCCCACCTGCTGCCCACACAAACACTCACACAAACCCCACAGCATCAACTGTGCACACTGCCATCCCACTTGCTGCACACACAAACACTCATATGAACCCCACAGCATCAACTCTTCACTGCCTTCCCAGCTGCTGCACACACACAAACCTCACAGCATCAACTCTTTACATTGCCACCCCCCTGCTGCACACACACTCACACAAACCCCACAGCATCAGCTCTTCACACTGCCATCTTACCTGCTGCCCACACATTTACATAAACCTCACAGCATCAACTCTTCACAATGCCAACCCACCTGCTGCACACACACTCACACAAACGTCACAGCATCACCTCTTCACATTGCAAACCCACCTGCTGCACACACACAACCCCAACAGCATCAACTCTTCACACTGCCAACCCACCTGATGCACACACACTCACACAAATCCCACAGTATTACCTCTTCACACTGCCATCCCACCTGCTGCACACACACACTCACACAAACCCCAAAGCATCAACTCTTCACTCTCCCAACTCACCTGCTGCACACACTCACACAAACCTCACAGCAACAACTCTTCACACTGCCATTCCACCTGCTGCACACACACTCACATAAACCCCTCAGCATCAACTCTTCACACCGCCATCCCACCTGCTGCACACACACTCACACAAACCAACTCTTCACACTGCCATCCCACCTGCTGCATACACAAACACTCACACAAACCCCACAGAATCAACTCTTCACTCTACTGTCCCACCTGCTGCACCCACAAACACTCACACAAAACCCACAACATCAACTATTCACACTGCCATCCCACTTGCTGCCCACACAAACACTCACACAAACCCCACAGCATCAATTTTTCACACTGCCATCCCACCTGCTGCACACACACTCACACAAACCACACAAATCAACTCTTCACACTGCCATCCCACCTGCTGCACACACAAACACTCGTATGAACCCCACAGCATCAACTCTTCACACTGCCATCCCACCTGCTGCATACACAAACATTCACACAAACCCCACAGCATCTACTCTTCACTCTACTATCCCACCTGCTGCACCCACAAACACTCACACAAAACCCACAACATCAACTATTCACACTGCCATCCCACTTGCTGCCCACACAAACACTCTCACAAACCCCACAGCATCAATTCTTCACACTGCCATCCCACCTGCTGCACACACACTCAAACAAACTCCACACATCAGCTCTACTCCCTGCCATCCCAACTGGTGCCCACACAAACACCACAACGTCACCTCTTCACACTGCCAACCCACTTGCTGCCCACACAAACCCCACAGCATCAACTCTTCACACTGTCATCCCACCTACTGCACACACAAACACTCATACAAAACTCACATCAACTCTTCACACTGCCATCCCACCTGCTACCCACACAAACACTCACACAAACCCCACAGCATCAACTGTGCACACTGCCATCCCACCTGCTGCACACACACTCACAAACACTCACACAAACCCCACAGCATCAACTCTTCACACTGCCATCCCACTTGCTGCACACACAAACACTCATATGAACCCCAAAGCATCAACTCTTCACTGCCTTCCCAGCTGCTGCACACACACAAACCTCACAGCATCAACTCTTTACATTGCCACCCCCCCTGCTGCACACACACTCACACAAACCCCACAGCATCAGCTCTTCACACTGCCATCTTACCTGCTGCCCACACATTTACATAAACCTCACAGCATCAACTCTTCACAATGCCAACCCACCTGCTGCACACACACTCACACAAACCTCACAGCATCACCTCTTCACATTGCAAACCCACCTGCTGCACACACACAACCCCAACAGCATCAACTCTTCACAC
Organism: Calotriton arnoldi; assembly: GCA_963921515.1. Lineage (NCBI taxonomy): Eukaryota > Metazoa > Chordata > Amphibia > Caudata > Salamandridae > Calotriton > Calotriton arnoldi. The sequence goes on from CAWUFW010001592.1 coordinate 2,245,101, forward strand.
TGCCAACCCACCTGCTGCACACACACTCACACAAATCCCACAGTATTACCTCTTCACACTGCCATCCCACCTGCTGCACACACACACTCACACAAACCTCAAAGCATCAACTCTTCACTCTCGCAACTCACCTGCTGCACACACTCACACAAACCCCTCAGCATCAACTCTTCACACCGCCATCCCACCTGCTGCACACACACTCACACAAACCAACTCTTCACACTGCCATCCCACCTGCTGCATACACAAACACTCACACAAACCCCACAGAATCAACTCTTCACTCTACTGTCCCACCTGCTGCACCCACAAACACTCACACAAAACCCACAACATCAACTATTCACACTGCCATCCCACTTGCTGCCCACACAAACACTCACACAAACCCCACAGCATCAATTTTTCACACTGCCATCCCACCTGCTGCACACACACTCACACAAACCACACAAATCAACTCTTCACACTGCCATCCCACCTGCTGCACACACAAACACTCGTATGAACCCCACAGCATCAACTCTTCACACTGCCATCCCACCTGCTGCATACACAAACATTCACACAAACCCCACAGCATCTACTCTTCACTCTACTATCCCACCTGCTGCACCCACAAACACTCACACAAAACCCACAACATCAACTATTCACACTGCCATCCCACCTGCTGCACACACACTCACACAAACCACACAAATCAACTCTTCACACTGCCATCCCACCTGCTGCACACACAAACACTCGTATGAACCCCACAGCATCAACTCTTCACACTGCCATCCCAGCTGCTGCATACACAAACATTCACACAAACCCCACAGCATCTACTCTTCACTCTACTATCCCACCTGCTGCACCCACAAACACTCACACAAAACCCACAACATCAACTATTCACACTGCCATCCCACTTGCTGCCCACACAAACACTCTCACAAACCCCACAGCATCAATTCTTCACACTGCCATCCCACCTGCTGCACACACACTCAAACAAACTCCACACATCAGCTCTACTCCCTGCCATCCCAACTGGTGCCCAGTTACGCACATACACTCACACAAACCCCACAGCATCAACTCTTCACACTGTCATCCCACCTGCTGCACACATAAACACTCATACGAACACCACCGCATCAACTCTTCACACTACCATCCCACCTGCTGCACTCACACAAACCCTACAGCATCAACTCTTCACACTGCCATCCCACCTGCTGCACACAAATTAACACAAACTACACAGCATCAAGTCTTCACACTGCCATCCACCTACTGCACACACAAACTCACACAACCCCACAGCATCAACTCTTCACAATGCTATCCCACGTGCAGCACACACTGTGGAGAGGTGTGGTGCAGTGGCCAGGGCAGCTGACTTCGGAGCACAGGGCTCACGGTTCGATCCCCGGCTCACATCAACTCTTCATACTGCCATCCCACCTGCTGCCCACAGAAACACTCACACAAACCCACAGCATCAACTCTGCACACTGCCATCCCACCTGCTGCACACACACTCACAAACACTCACACAAACCCCACAGCATCAACTCTTCACACTGCCATCCCACTTGCTGCACACACAAACACTCATACGAACCCCACAGCATCAACTCTTCACTGCCTTCCCACCTGCTGCACACACAAACCCCACAGCATCAACTCTTTACATTGTCACCCCCCGCTGCACACACACTCACACAAACCCCACAGCATCAGATCATCACACTGCCATCTTACCTGCTGCCCACACAAACACTCACACAAACCCTACAACATCAGCTCTTCACACTGCCATCCCACCTGCTGCACACACATTTACATAAACCTCACAGCATCAACTCTTCACAATGCCAACCCACCTGCAGCACACACACTCACACAAACCTCATAGCATCACCTATTCACATTGCAAACCCACCTGCTGCACACACAAACCCCTCAGCATCAACTCTTCACACCGCCATCCCACCAGCTGCACACACACTCACACAACCCAACTCTTCACACTGCCATCCCACCTGCTGCATACACAAACACACAAACCCCACATAATCAACTCTTCACTCTACTGTCCCACCTGCTGCACCCACAAACACTCACACAAAACCCACAACATCAACTATTCACACTGCCATCCCACTTCCTGCCCACACAAACACTCACACAAACCCCACAGCATCAATTTTTCACACAAATTAACACAAACTACACAGCATCAAGTCTTCACACTGCCATCCACCTACTGCACACACAAACTCCCACAACCCCACAACATCAACTCTTCACACTGCCATCCCACCTGCTGCACACACACTCACACAAACCACACAAATCAACTCTTCACACTGTCATCCCACCTGCTGCACACACAAACACACAAACACTCGTATGAACCCCACAGCATCAACTCTTCACACTGCCATCCCACCTGCTGCACACACACTCAAACAAACTCCACACATCAGCTCTTCACCCTGCCATCCTACCTGGTGCCCAGTTACACACATACACTCACACAAACCCCACAGCATCAACTCTTCACACTGTCATCCCACCTGCTGCACACACAAACACTCATACAAACCCCACAGCATCAACTATTCACACTGATATCCCACCTGCTGCACACACAAACACTCATACGAACCCCACAGCATCAACTCTTCACACTACCATCCCACCTGCTGCACTCACACAAACCCCACAGCATCAACTCTTCACACTGCCATCCCACCTGCTGCACACAAATTAACACAAACTGCACAGCATCAAGTCTTCACACTGCCATCCACCTACTGCACACACAAACTCACACAATCCCACAACATCAACTCTTCACACTGCCATCCCACCTGCTGCACACACTAACACAAACCCCACAGCATCAACTCTTCACAATGCTATCCCACGTGCAGCACACACTAACTCACAAAAATCCCACAACATCAACTCTTTACACTGCCATCCAACCAGCTGCACACACAAATTCACACAAACCCCACAGTGTCACCTCTTCACACTGCCAACCCACCTGCTGCCCACACAAACCCCACAGCATCACCTCTTCACACTGCCATCCCACCTGCTGCACACACACTCACACAAACCCCACAGCACCACCTCTTCACACTGCCATCCCACCTGCTGCACACACAAACCCCACAACGTCACCTCTTCACACTGCCAACCCACCTGCTGCCCACACAAACCCCATAGCATCAACTCTTCACACTGTCATCCCACCTGCTGCACACACAAACACTCATACAAAACTTACATCAACTCTTTACACTGCCATCCCACCTGCTGCCCACACAAACACTCACACAAACCCCACAGCATCAACTGTGCACACTGCCATCCCACCTGCTGCACACACAAACACTCATACAAACCCCACAGCATCAACTCTTCACTGCCTTCCTACCTGCTGCACACAAACAAACCCCACAGCATCAACTCTTTACATTGCCACCCCCCCTGCTGCACACACACTTGCACAAACCCCACAGCATCAGCTCTTCACACTGCCATCTTACCTGCTGCCCACACAAACACTCACACAAACCCTACAACATCAGCTCTTCACACTGCCATCCCACCTGCTGCGCACACATTTACATAAACCTCACAGCATCAACCCTTCACAATGCCAACCCACCTGCTGCACACACACTCACACAAACCTCACAGCATCAACTCTTCACACTGCCATGCCACCTGCTGCACATATAAACACTCATACGAACACCACAGCATCAAATCTTCACACTACCATCCCACCTGCTGCACTCACACAAACCCTACAGCATCAACTCTTCACACTGCCATCCCACCTGCTGCACACAAATTAACACAAACTGCACAGCATCAAGTCTTCACACTGCCATCCACCTGCTCCACACACAAACTCACACAACCCCACAAAATCAACTCTTCACACTGCCATCCCACCTGCTGCACACACACTCGCACACACCCCACAGCATCAACTCTTCACACTGCTATCCCACATGCAGCACACACTAACTCACAAAAATCCCACAACATCATCTCTTTACACTGCCATCCCACCAGCTGCACACACAAATTCACACAAACCGCAGAGCATCAACTCTTCACACTGTCATCCCACCTGCTGCCCACACAAACCCCACAGCATCACCTCTTCACACTGCCAACCCACCTGCTGCCCACACAAACCCCACAGCATCACCTCTTCACACTGCCATCCCACCTGCTGCATACACAAACACTCACACAGACCCCACAGCATCAACTCTTCACTCTACTATCCCACCTGCTGCACCCACAAACACTCACACAAAACCCACAACATCAACTATTCACACTGCCATCCCACTTTCTGCCCACACAAACACTCACACGAACCACACAGCATCAACTCTTCACACCGCCATCCCACCTGCTGCACACACAAACACTCATACAAAGCTCACATCAACTCTTCATACTGCCATCCCACCTGCTGCCCACAGAAACACTCACACAAACCCACAGCATCAACTCTGCACACTGCCATCCCACCTGCTGCACACACACTCACAAACACTCACACAAACCCCACAGCATCAACTCTTCACACTGCCATCCCACTTGCTGCTCACACACTCATACGAACCCCACAGCATCAACTCTTTACATTGCCACCCCCCCGCTGCACACACACTCACACAAACCGCACAGCATCAGCTCATCACACTGCCATCTTACCTGCTGCCCACACAAACACTCACACAGGTCCTACAACATCAGCTCTTCACACTGCCATCCCACCTGCTGCGCACGCATTTACATAAACCTCACAGCATCAACTCTTCACATTGCAAACCCACCTGCTGCACACACAACCCCCACAGCATCAACTCTTCACACTGCCAACCCACCTGCTGCACACACACTCACACAAATCCCACAGTATACCTCTTCACACTGCCATCCCACCTGCTGCGCACACACTCACACAAACCCCACAGCATCAACTCTTCACCCTCCCAACCCACCTGCTCCACACACACAAACCTCACAGCAACAACTCTTCACACTGCCATTCCACCTGCTGCACACACACTCACACAAACCCCTCAGCATCAATTCTTCACACCGCCATCCCACCTGCTGCACACACACTCACACAAACCAACTCTTCACACTGCCATCCCACCTGCTGCATACACAAACACTCACACAAACCCCACAGCATCAACTCTTCACTCTACTATCCCACCTGCTGCACCCACACACACTCACACAAAACCCACAACATTAACTACTCACACTGCCATCCCACTTGCTGCCCACACAAACACTCTCATGAACCACACAGCATCAATTCTTCACACTGCCATCCCACCTGCTGCACACAAATTAACACAAACTGCACAGCATCAAGTCTTCACACTGCCATCCACCTGCTGCACACACAAACTCACACAACCCCACAACATCAACTCTTCACACTGCCATCCCACCTGCTGCACACACACTCACACAAACCCCACAGCATCAACTCTTCACACTGCTATCCCTCGTGCAGAACACTCTAAGTCACAAAAATCCCACATCAACCCTTCACACTACCATCCCACCAGCTGCACCCACAAATTCACACAAACCGCACAGCATCAACTCTTCACACTGCCATCCCACCTGCTGCACTCACACAAACCCCACAGCATCAACTCTTCACACTGCCATCCCACCTGCTGCACACAAATTAACACAAACTGCACAGCATCAAGTCTTCACACTGCCATCCCACCTGCTGCACACACACTCAGACAAACCCCACAGCACCTCCTCCTCAAACTGCCATCCCACCTGCTGCACACACACTCACACAAACCCCACAGCATCAACTCTTCACACTGTCATCCCACCTGCTGCACAAACAAACACTCAAACAATACCCACAGCACCAACTCTTCACACTGCCATCCCACCTGCTGCGCACACACTCAAACAAACCCCACAGCATCACCTCTTCACACTGCCATCCCACCTGCTGCAAAAACACTCACACAAACTCCTCAGCATCAACTCTTCACACCACCTTCCCACCTGCTGCACACACTCACACAAACCACAAAAATCAACTCTTCACACTGCCATCCCACATGCTGCACACACAAACACTTGTACAAACCCCACAGCATCAACTCTTCACACTGCCATCCCACCTGCTGCATACACAAACACTCACACAAACCACACAGCATCAACTCTTCACTCTACTATCCCACCTGCTGCACCCACAAACACTCACACAAAACCCACAACATCAACTATTCACACTGCCATCCCACTTGTTGCCCACACAAATACTCACACGAACCCCACAGCATCAATTCTTCACACTGCCATCCCACCTGCTGCACACAAATTAACACAAACTGCACAGCAGCAAGTCTTCACACTGCCATCCACCTGCTGCACAAACAAACTCACTCACACAACCCCACAACATCAACTCTTCACACTGCCATCCCACCTGCTGCACACACACTCACACAAACCCCACAGCATCAACTCTTCACACTGCTATCCCTCGTGCAGCACACACTAACTCACAAAAATCCCACAACATCAACTCTTTACACTGCCATCCCACCTGCTGCACACACACTCACACAAACCCCACAGCATCAACTCTTCACACTGCTATCCCTCGTGCAGCACACACTAACTCACAAAAATCCCACATCAACTCTTTACACTGCCATCCCACCAGCTGCGCACACAAATTCACACAAATTCACACAACCCCACAACATCAACTCTTCACACTGCCATCCCACCTGTTGCACACACACTCACACAAACCCCACAGCATCAACTCTTCACACTGCTATCCCTCGTGCAGCACAGACTAACTCACAAAAACCCCACAACATCAACTCTTCACACTGCCATCCCACCTGCTGCGCACACACTCACCACACAAACCCCACAGCATCACCTCTTCACACTGCCATCCCACCTGCTGCAAAAACACTCACACAAACTACTCAGCATCAACTCTTCACACCGCCATCCCACCTGCTGCACACACAAACACTCATACGAACACCACAGCATCAACTCTTCACACTACCATACCACCTGCTGCACTCACACAAACCCCACAGCATCAACTCTTCACACTGCCATCCCACCTGCTGCACACAAATTAACACAAACTGCACAGCATCAAGTCTTCACACTGCCATCCACCTGCTGCACACACAAACTCACACAACCTCACAAAATCAACTCTTCACACTGCCATCCCACCTGCTGCACACACACTCACACAAACCCCACAGCATCAACTCTTCACACTGCTATCCCACATGCAGCACACACTAACTCACAAAAATCCCATAACATCAACTCTTTACACTGCCATCCCACCAGCTGCACACAAAACTTCACACAAACCGCATAACATCAACTCTTCACACTGCCATCCCACCTGCTGCATACAAATTAACACAAACTGCACAGCATCAAGTCTTCACACTGCCATCCCACCTGCTGCGCACACACTCACACAAACCCCACAGCATCACCTCTTCACACTGCCATCCCACCTGCTGCAAAAACACTCACACAAACTCCTCAGCATCAACTCTTCACACCGCCATCCCACCTGCTGCACACACTCACACAAACCACAAAAATCAACTCTTCACACTGCCATCCCACATGCTGCACACACATACACTCGTACAAACCCCACAGCATCAACTCTTCACACTGCCATCTCACCTGCTGCATACACAAACACTCACACAAACCCCACAGCATCAACTCTTCACTCTACTATCCCACCTGCTGCACCCACAAACACTCACACAAAACCCACAACATCAACTATTCACACTGCCATCCCACTTGCTGGCCACACAAACACTCACACAAACCCCACAGTATCAATTCTTCACAGTGCCATCCCACCTGCTGCACACACACTCAAACAAACTCCACACATCAGCTCTTCACACTGTCATCCCACCTGGTGCCCAGTCACACACATACACTCACACAAACCCCACAGCATCAACTCTTCACACTGCCATCCCACCTGCTGCACACACAAACACTCATACGAACCCCAGAGCATCAACTCTTCACACTGACATCCCACCTGATGCACACATAAACACTCATACGAACACCACAGCATCAAATCTTCACACTACCATCCCACCTGCTGCACACAAATTAACACAAACTGTACAGCATCAAGTCTTCACACTGCCATCCACCTGAGGCACACATAAACTCACACAACCCCCACAACATCAACTCTTCACACTGCCATCCTACCTGCTGCACACACACTAACACAAACCCCACAGCATCAACTCTTCACACTGCTATCCCACATGCAGCACACACTAACTCACAAAAATCTCAATACATCAACTCTTTACACTGCCATCCCACCAGCTGCACACACAAACCCCACATCACCACCTCTTCATACTTCCATCCCACCTGCTGCACACACAAACCCCACAGCATCAACTCTTCCCACTGCTATCCCACATGCAGCACACACAAACTCACAAAAATCCCACATCAACTCCTTACACTGCCTTCCCACCAATTGCACACAAAAATTCACACAAACCGCACAGCATCAACTCTTCACACTGCCATCCCACCTGCTGCACTCACAAAAACGCCACAGCATCAACTCTTCACACTGCCATCCCACCTGCTGCACACAAATTAACACAAACTGCACAGCATCAAGTCTTCACACTGCCATCCCACCTGCTGCACACACACTCAGACAAACCCCACAGCACCACCTCTTCAAACTGCCATCTCACCTGCTGCACACACACTCACACAAACTACACAGCATGAACTCTTCACACTGTCATCCCACCTGCTGCACAAACAAACACTCAAACAAAACCCACAGCACCAACTCTTCACACTGCCATCCCACCTGCTGCGCACACACTCACACAAACCCCACAGCTTCACCTCTTCACACTGCCATCCCACCCGCTGCACACACACTCACACAAACCACAAAAATCAACTTTCACACTGCCATCCCACCTGCTGCACACACAAACACTCGTACGAACCCCACAGCATCAACTCTTCACACTGCCATCCCACCTGCTGCATACACAAACACTCACACAGACCCCACAGCATCAACTCTTCACTCTACTATCCCACCTGCTGCACCCACAAACACTCACACAAAACACACAACATCAACTATTCACACTGCCATCCCACTTTCTGCCCACACAAACACTCACACGAACCACACAGCATCAACTCTTCACACCGCCATCCCACCTGCTGCACACACAAACACTCATACGAACACCAAAACATCAGCTCTTCACACTACCATACCACCTGCTGCACTCACACAAACCCCACAGCATCAACTCTTCACACTGCCATCCCACCTGCTGCACACAAATTAACACAAACTACACAGCATCAAGTCTTCACACTGCTATCCACCTGCTGCACACACAAACTCACACAACCTCACAAAATCAACTCTTCACACTGCCATCCCACCTGCTGCACACACACTCACACAAACGCCACAGCATCAACTCTTCACACTGCTATCCCACATGCAGCACACACTAACTCACAAAAATCCCACAACATCAACTCTTTACACTGCCATCCCACCAGCTGCACACAAAAATTCACACAAACCGCACAGCATCAACTCTTCACACTGCCAACCCACCTGCTGCACTCACAAAACCCCACAGCAACAACTCTTCCCACTGCCATCCCACCTGCTGCATACAAATTAACACAAACTGCACAGCATCAAGTCTTCACACTGCCATCCCACCTGCTGCACACACACTCGGACAAACCCCACAGCACCACCTCTTCAAACTGCCATCCAACCTGCTGCACACACACTCACACAAACCCCACAGCATCAACTCTTCACACTGTCATCCCACCTGCTGCACAAACAAACACTCAAACAATACCCACAGCATCAACTCTTCACACTGCCATCCCACCTGCTGCATACACAAACACTCACACAAACCACACAGCATCAACTCTTCACTCTACTATCCCACCTGCTGCACCCACAAACACTCACACAAAACCCACAACATCAACTATTCACACTGCCATCCCACTTGTTGCCCACACAAATACTCACACTAACCCCACAGCATCAATTCTTCACACTGCCATCCCACCTGCTGCACACAAATTAACACAAACTGCACAGCAGCAAGTCTTCACACTGCCATCCACCTGCTGCACAAACAAACTCACTCACACAACCCCACAACATCAACTCTTCACACTGCCATCCCACCTGCTGCACACACTCACACAAACCCCACAGCATCAACTCTTCACACTGCTATCCCTCGTGCAGCACACACTAACTCACAAAAATCCCACAACATCAACTCTTTACACTGCCATCCCACCTGCTGCACACACACTCACACAAACCCCACAGCATCAACTCTTCACACTGCTATCCCTCGTGCAGCACACACTAACTCACAAAAATCCCACATCAACTCTTTACACTGCCATCCCACCAGCTGCGCACACAAATTCACACAAATTCACACAACCCCACAACATCAACTCTTCACACTGCCATCCCACCTGTTGCACACACACTCACACAAACCCCACAGCATCAACTCTTCACACTGCTATCCCTCGTGCAGCACAGACTAACTCACAAAAACCCCACAACATCAACTCTTCACACTGCCATCCCACCTGCTGCGCACACACTCACCACACAAACCCCACAGCATCACCTCTTCACACTGCCATCCCACCTGCTGCAAAAACACTCACACAAACTACTCAGCATCAACTCTTCACACCGCCATCCCACCTGCTGCACACACAAACACTCATACGAACACCACAGCATCAACTCTTCACACTACCATACCACCTGCTGCACTCACACAAACCCCACAGCATCAACTCTTCACACTGCCATCCCACCTGCTGCACACAAATTAACACAAACTGCACAGCATCAAGTCTTCACACTGCCATCCACCTGCTGCACACACAAACTCACACAACCTCACAAAATCAACTCTTCACACTGCCATCCCACCTGCTGCACACACACTCACACAAACCCCACAGCATCAACTCTTCACACTGCTATCCCACATGCAGCACACACTAACTCACAAAAATCCCATAACATCAACTCTTTACACTGCCATCCCACCAGCTGCACACAAAACTTCACACAAACCGCATAACATCAACTCTTCACACTGCCATCCCACCTGCTGCATACAAATTAACACAAACTGCACAGCATCAAGTCTTCACACTGCCATCCCACCTGCTGCGCACACACTCACACAAACCCCACAGCATCACCTCTTCACACTGCCATCCCACCTGCTGCAAAAACACTCACACAAACTCCTCAGCATCAACTCTTCACACCGCCATCCCACCTGCTGCACACACTCACACAAACCACAAAAATCAACTCTTCACACTGCCATCCCACATGCTGCACACACATACACTCGTACAAACCCCACAGCATCAACTCTTCACACTGCCATCTCACCTGCTGCATACACAAACACTCACACAAACCCCACAGCATCAACTCTTCACTCTACTATCCCACCTGCTGCACCCACAAACACTCACACAAAACCCACAACATCAACTATTCACACTGCCATCCCACTTGCTGGCCACACAAACACTCACACAAACCCCACAGTATCAATTCTTCACAGTGCCATCCCACCTGCTGCACACACACTCAAACAAACTCCACACATCAGCTCTTCACACTGTCATCCCACCTGGTGCCCAGTCACACACATACACTCACACAAACCCCACAGCATCAACTCTTCACACTGCCATCCCACCTGCTGCACACACAAACACTCATACGAACCCCAGAGCATCAACTCTTCACACTGACATCCCACCTGATGCACACATAAACACTCATACGAACACCACAGCATCAAATCTTCACACTACCATCCCACCTGCTGCACACAAATTAACACAAACTGTACAGCATCAAGTCTTCACACTGCCATCCACCTGAGGCACACATAAACTCACACAACCCCCACAACATCAACTCTTCACACTGCCATCCTACCTGCTGCACACACACTAACACAAACCCCACAGCATCAACTCTTCACACTGCTATCCCACATGCAGCACACACTAACTCACAAAATCTCAATACATCAACTCTTTACACTGCCATCCCACCAGCTGCACACACAAACCCCACATCACCACCTCTTCATACTTCCATCCCACCTGCTGCACACACAAACCCCACAGCATCAACTCTTCCCACTGCTATCCCACATGCAGCACACACAAACTCACAAAAATCCCACATCAACTCCTTACACTGCCTTCCCACCAATTGCACACAAAAATTCACACAAACCGCACAGCATCAACTCTTCACACTGCCATCCCACCTGCTGCACTCACAAAACGCCACAGCATCAACTCTTCACACTGCCATCCCACCTGCTGCACACAAATTAACACAAACTGCACAGCATCAAGTCTTCACACTGCCATCCCACCTGCTGCACACACACTCAGACAAACCCCACAGCACCACCTCTTCAAACTGCCATCTCACCTGCTGCACACACACTCACACAAACTACACAGCATGAACTCTTCACACTGTCATCCCACCTGCTGCACAAACAAACACTCAAACAAAACCCACAGCACCAACTCTTCACACTGCCATCCCACCTGCTGCGCACACACTCACACAAACCCCACAGCTTCACCTCTTCACACTGCCATCCCACCCGCTGCACACACACTCACACAAACCACAAAAATCAACTTTCACACTGCCATCCCACCTGCTGCACACACAAACACTCGTACTGAACCCCACAGCATCAACTCTTCACACTGCCATCCCACCTGCTGCATACACAAACACTCACACAGACCCCACAGCATCAACTCTTCACTCTACTATCCCACCTGCTGCACCCACAAACACTCACACAAAACACACAACATCAACTATTCACACTGCCATCCCACTTTCTGCCCACACAAACACTCACACGAACCACACAGCATCAACTCTTCACACCGCCATCCCACCTGCTGCACACACAAACACTCATACGAACACCAAAACATCAGCTCTTCACACTACCATACCACCTGCTGCACTCACACAAACCCCACAGCATCAACTCTTCACACTGCCATCCCACCTGCTGCACACAAATTAACACAAACTACACAGCATCAAGTCTTCACACTGCTATCCACCTGCTGCACACACAAACTCACACCTCACAAAATCAACTCTTCACACTGCCATCCCACCTGCTGCACACACACTCACACAAACGCCACAGCATCAACTCTTCACACTGCTATCCCACATGCAGCACACACTAACTCACAAAAATCCCACAACATCAACTCTTTACACTGCCATCCCACCAGCTGCACACAAAAATTCACACAAACCGCACAGCATCAACTCTTCACACTGCCAACCCACCTGCTGCACTCACAAAACCCCACAGCAACAACTCTTCCCACTGCCATCCCACCTGCTGCATACAAATTAACACAAACTGCACAGCATCAAGTCTTCACACTGCCATCCCACCTGCTGCACACACACTCGGACAAACCCCACAGCACCACCTCTTCAAACTGCCATCCAACCTGCTGCACACACACTCACACAAACCCCACAGCATCAACTCTTCACACTGTCATCCCACCTGCTGCACAAACAAACACTCAAACAATACCCACAGCACCAACTCTTCACACTGCCATCCCACCTGCTGCGCACACACTCACACAAACCCCACAGCATCACCTCTTCACACTGCCATCCCACCTGCTGCAAAAACACTCACACAAACTCCTCAGCATCAACTCTTCACACCGCCATCCCACCTGCTGCACACACTCACACAAACCACAAAAATCAACTCTTCACACTGCCATCCCACATGCTGCACACACAAACACTCGTACAAACCCCACAGCAATAACTCTTCACACTGCCATCCCACCTGCTGCATACACAAACACTCACACAAACCACACAGCATCAACTCTTCACTCTACTATCCCACCTGCTGCACCCACAAACACTCACACAAAACCCACAACATCAACTATTCACACTGCCATCCCACTTGTTGCCCACACAAATACTCACACGAACCCCACAGCATCAATTCTTCACACTGCCATCCCACCTGCTGCACACAAATTAACACAAACTGCACAGCAGCAAGTCTTCACACTGCCATCCACCTGCTGCACAAACAAACTCACTCACACAACCCCACAACATCAACTCTTCACACTGCCATCCCACCTGCTGCGCACACACTCACACAAACCCCACAGCATCAACTCTTCACACTGCTATCCCTCGTGCAGCACACACTAACTCACAAAAATCCCACAACATCAACTCTTTACACTGCCATCCCACCAGCTGCACACACAAATTCACACAAACCGCAAAGCATCAACTATTCACACTGCCATCCCACCTGCTGCACTCACAAAACCCCACAGCATCAACTCTTCACCCTGACATCCCACCTGCTGCACACACACTCACACAAACCCCACAGCATCAACTCTTCACACTGCTATCCCTCGTGCAGCACACACTAACTCACAAAAATCCCACATCAACTCTTTACACTGCCATCCCACCAGCTGCGCACACAAATTCACACAAATTCACACAACCCCACAACATCAACTCTTCACACTGCCATCCCACCTGTTGCACACACACTCACACAAACCCCACAGCATCAACTCTTCACACTGCTATCCCTCGTGCAGCACAGACTAACTCACAAAAACCCACAACATCAACTCTTCACACTGCCATCCCACCTGCTGCGCACACACTCACCACACAAACCCCACAGCATCACCTCTTCACACTGCCATCCCACCTGCTGCAAAAACACTCACACAAACTACTCAGCATCAACTCTTCACACCGCCATCCCACCTGCTGCACACACAAACACTCATACGAACACCACAGCATCAACTCTTCACACTACCATACCACCTGCTGCACTCACACAAACCCCACAGCATCAACTCTTCACACTGCCATCCCACCTGCTGCACACAAATTAACACAAACTGCACAGCATCAAGTCTTCACACTGCCATCCACCTGCTGCACACACAAACTCACACAACCTCACAAAATCAACTCTTCACACTGCCATCCCACCTGCTGCACACACACTCACACAAACCCCACAGCATCAACTCTTCACACTGCTATCCCACATGCAGCACACACTAACTCACAAAAATCCCACAACATCAACTCTTTACACTGCCATCCCACCAGCTGCACACAAAACTTCACACAAACCGCACAGCATCAACTCTTCACACTGCCATCCCACCTGCTGCATACAAATTAACACAAACTGCACAGCATCAAGTCTTCACACTGCCATCCCACCTGCTGCGCACACATTCACACAAACCCCACAGCATCACCTCTTCACACTGCCATCCCACTTGCTGCAAAAACACTCACACAAACTCCTCAGCATCAACTCTTCACACCGCCATCCCACCTGCTGCACACACTCACACAAACCACAAAAATCAACTCTTCACACTGTCATCCCACATGCTGCACACACATACACTCGTACGAACCCCACAGCATCAACTCTTCACACTGCCATCTCACCTGCTGCATACACAAACAGTCACACAAACCCCACAGCATCAACTCTTCACTCTACTATCCCACCTGCTGCACCCACAAACACTCACACAAAACCCACAACATCAACTATTCACACTGCCATCCCACTTGCTGCCCACACAAACACTCACACGAACCCCACAGCATCAATTCTTCACACTGCCATCCCACCTGCTGCACACAAATTAACACAAACTGCACAGCATCAAGTCTTCACACTGCCATCCACCTGCTGCACACACAAACTCACTCACACAACCCCACAACATCAACTCTTCACACTGCCATCCCACCTGCTGCACACACACTCACACAAACCCCACAGCATCAACTCTTCTCACTGCTATCCCTCGTGCAACACACACTAACTCACAAAAATCCCCCAACATCAACTCTTTACACTACCATCCCACCAGCTGCACACACAAATTCACACAAACCGCAAAGCATCAACTCTTCACACTGCCATAACACCTGCTGCACTCACAAAACCCCACAGCATAAACTCTTCACACTGCCATCCCACCTGCTGCAGACACACTCAGACAAACCCCACAGCACCACCTCTTCACACTGCCATCCCACCTCCTGCGCACACACTCACACAAAACCCACAGCATCACCTCTTCACACTGCCATCCCACCTGCTGCAAAAACACTCACACAAGCTCATCAGCATCAACTATTCACACCGCCATCCCACCTGCTGCACACACACTCACACAAACCACACAAATCAGCTCTTCACACTGCCATCCCACCTGCTGCACACACAAACACTCGTACGAACCCCACAGCATCAACTCTTCACACTGACATCCCACCTGCTGCACACATAAACACTCATACGAACACCACAGCATCAACTCTTCACACTACCATCCCACCTGCTGCACTCACACAAAGCAAAACCAAACGGGACGATGGACGGAGTGTTGAACATTGCAAGCACTCACCCCCAGTCAACTGATCTGGGTTTAATCCATCATCATTCTTTAGCTCACTCCGCCACCCCAGTTCAAACATGGCCATATGCAAATCAGTCTGACCCTGTGCCTCATGGGAACAGTCCAGCCTGAACTGCCAAGCCATGTCTTCCCTGGACCGGAAACAAGCATCCTGGGACCGGTTTCTGGCTAATCAGCCGTCATCAGCCAGGCTAGCTTGAATCCAGTGGCAAAGTGAGCAAGGGACCCACGTCTGGGCATACCCTGCCAACTTAGGGCGAACAAAGCAAAACCAAACGGGACGATGGACGGAGTGTTGAACATTGCAAGCACTCACCCCCAGTCAACTGATCTGGGTTTAATCCATCATCATTCTTTAGCTCACTCCGCCACCCCAGTTCAAACATGGCCATATGCAAATCAGTTTGACCCTGTGCCTCATGGGAACAGTCCAGCCCGAACTGCCAAGCCATGTCTTCCCTGGACCGGAAACAAGCATCCTGGGACCGGTTTCTGGCTATTCAGCCGTCATCAGCCAGGCTAGCTTGAATCCAGTGGCAAAGTGAGCAAGGGACCCACGTCTGGGCATACCCTGCCAACTTAGGGCGAACAAAGCAAAACCAAACGGGACGATGGACAGAGTGTTGAACATTGCAAGCACTCACCCCCAGTCAACTGATCTGGGTTTAATCCATCATCATTCTTTAGCTCACTCCGCCACCCCAGTTCAAACATGGCCATATGCAAATCAGTCTGACCCTGTGCCTCATGGGAACAGTCCAGCCCGAACTGCCAAGCCATGTCTTCCCTGGACCGGAAACAAGCATCCTGGGACCGGTTTCTGGCTAATCAGCCGTCATCAGCCAACTCTTCACACTGCCATCCCACCTGCTGCACACAAATTAACACAAACTGTACAGCATCAAGTCTTCACACTGCCATCCACCTGCTGCACACACAAACTCACACAATCCCCACAGCATCAACTCTTCACACTGCTATCCCACGTGCAGCACACACTAACTCACAAAAATCCCACAACATCAACTCTTTACACTGCCATCCCACCAGCTGCACACACACATTCACACAAACTGCACAGCATCAACTCTTCACACTGCCATCCCACCTGCTGCCCACACAAACCCCACAGCATCACCTCTTCACACTGCCAACCCACCTGCTGCCCACACAAACCCCACATCATCACCTCTTCACACTGCCATCCCACCTGCTGCACACACACTCACACAAACCCCACAGCATCAGCTCTTCACACTGCCATCCCACCTGCTGCGCACACATTTACATAAACCTCACAGCATCATCTCTTCACAATGCCAACCCACCTGCTGCACACACACACAAACCCCACAGCATCACCTCTTCACACTGCCAACCCACCTGCTGCACACACACTCACACAAATCCCACAGTATTACCACTTCACACTGCCATCCCACCTGCTGCACACACACTCACACAAACCCCACAGCATCATCTCTTCACCCTCCCAACCCACCTGCTGCACACACTCACACAAACCTCACAGCAACAACTCTTCACACTGCCATTCCACCTGCTGCACACACAATTGCACAAATCTCACAGCATCAACTGTTTGCTCTGCCACCCCCTTCTGCACACACAAACACTCACACAAACCCAAACACTCACACAAACCCCACAGCATCAACTCTGCACACTGCAATCCCACCTGCTGCACACACACTCACACAAACCCCATAGCATCAACTCTTCATACTTCCATTCCACCTTGTGCCCACACACACACTCACACAAACCCCACAACATCACCTCTTCATACTGACATCCTTCCTGCTGCAAACATACTCACACAAACCTCACAGTATCAGCTCTTCACACTGCCATCCCACCTGCTGCACACACAAACACTCAAAACTCACAGCATCAACTCTTCACACTGCCATCCCACCTGCTGCCCACACAAACCCCACAGCGTCAACTCATCACAATGCCATCCCACCTGCTGCCACACAAACCCCACAGCATCTCCTCTTCACACTGATATCCCACCTGCTGCACACACAAACACTCATACGAACCCCACAGCATCAACTCTTCACACTACCATCCCACCTGCTGCACTCACACAAACCCCACAGCATCAACTCTTCACACTGCCATCCCACCTGCTGCACACAAATTAACACAAACTACACAGCATCAAGTCTTCACACTGCCATCCACCTACTGCACACACAAACTCACACAACCCCACAACATCAACTCTTCACACTGCCATCCCACCTGCTGCACACACACTCTCACAAACCCCACAGCATCAACTCTTCACAATGCTATCCCACGTGCAGCACACACTAACTCACAAAAATCCCACAACATCAACTCTTTACACTGCCATCCCACCAGCTGCACACACAAATTCACACAAATTCACACAAACCCCACAGTGTCACCTCTTCACACTGCCATCCCACCTGCTGCACACACACTCACACAAACCCCACAGCACCACCTCTTCACACTGCCATCCCACCTGCTGCACACACAAACCCCACAACGTCACCTCTTCACACTGCCAACCCACCTGCTGCCCACACAAACCCCATAGCATCAACTCTTCACACTGTCATCCCACCTGCTGCACACACAAACACTCATACAAAACTTACATCATTCACACTGCCATCCCACCTGCTGCCCACACAAACACTCACACAAACCCCACAGCATCAACTCTTCACACTGCCATCCCACTTGCTGCACACACAAACACTCATACGAACCCCACAGCATCAACTCTTCACTGCCTTCCTACCTGCTGCACACAAACAAACCCCACAGCATCAACTCTTTACATTGCCACCCCCCCTGCTGCACACACACTCGCACAAACCCCACAGCATCAGCTCTTCACACTGCCATCTTACCTGCTGCCCACACAAACACTCACACAAACCCTACAACATCAGCTCTTCACACTACCATCCCACCTGCTGCGCACACATTTACATAAACCTCACAGCATCAACCCTTCACAATGCCAACCCACCTGCTGCCCACACAAACCCCACAGCATCACCTCTTCACACTGCCATCCCACCTGCTGCACACACACTCACACAAACCCCACAGCACCACCTCTTCACACTGCCATCCCACCTGCTGCACACACAAACCCCACAACGTCACCTCTTCACACTGCCAACCCACCTGCTGCCCACACAAACCCCATAGCATCAACTCTTCACACTGTCATCCCACCTGCTGCACACACAAACACTCATACAAAACTTACATCATTCACACTGCCATCCCACCTGCTGCCCACACAAACACTCACACAAACCCCACAGCATCAACTCTTCACACTGCCATCCCACTTGCTGCACACACAAACACTCATACGAACCCCACAGCATCAACTCTTCACTGCCTTCCTACCTGCTGCACACAAACAAACCCCACAGCATCAGCTCTTCACACTGCCATCTTACCTGCTGCACACACAAACACTCACACAAACCCTACAACATCAGCTCTTCACACTACCATCCCACCTGCTGCGCACACATTTACATAAACCTCACAGCATCAACCCTTCACAATGCCAACCCACCTGCTGCACACACACTCACACAAACCTCACAGCATCAACTCTTCACACTGCCATGCCACCTGCTGCACATATAAACACTCATACGAACACCACAGCATCAAATCTTCACACTACCATCCCACCTGCTGCACTCACACAAACCCTACAGCATCAACTCTTCACACTGCCATCCCACCTGCTGCACACAAATTAACACAAACTGCACAGCATCAAGTCTTCACACTGCCATCCACCTGCTCCACACACAAACTCACACAACCCCACAAAATCAACTCTTCACACTGCCATCCCACCTGCTGCACACACACTCGCACACACCCCACAGCATCAACTCTTCACACTGCTATCCCACATGCAGCACACACTAACTCACAAAAATCCCACAACATCATCTCTTTACACTGCCATCCCACCAGCTGCACACACAAATTCACACAAACCGCAGAGCATCAACTCTTCACACTGTCATCCCACCTGCTGCCCACACAAACCCCACAGCATCACCTCTTCACACTGCCAACCCACCTGCTGCCCACACAAACCCCACAGCATCACCTCTTCACACTGCCATCCCACCTGCTGCACACACACTCACACAAACCCCACAGCACCACCTCTTCACACTGCCATCCCACCTGCTGCACACACAAACCCCACAACGTCACCTCTTCACACTGCCAACCCACCTGCTGCCCACACAAACCCCACAGCATCAACTCTTCACACTGTCATCCCACCTGCTGCACACACAAACACTCATACAAAGCTCACATCAACTCTTCATACTGCCATCCCACCTGCTGCCCACAGAAACACTCACACAAACCCACAGCATCAACTCTGCACACTGCCATCCCACCTGCTGCACACACACTCACAAACACTCACACAAACCCCACAGCATCAACTCTTCACACTGCCATCCCACTTGCTGCTCACACAAACACTCATACGAACCCCACAGCATCAACTCTTCACTGCCTTCCCACCTGCTGCGCACACACAAACCCCACAGCATCAACTCTTTACATTGCCACCCCCCCGCTGCACACACACTCACACAAACCGCACAGCATCAGCTCATCACACTGCCATCGTACCTGCTGCCCACACAAACACTCACACAAATCCTACAACATCAGCTCTTCACACTGCCATCCCACCTGCTGCGCACGCATTTACATAAACCTCACAGCATCAACTCTTCACAATGCCAACCCACCTGCAGCACACACACTCACACAAACCTCACAGCATCACCTCTTCACATTGCAAACCCACCTGCTGCACACACAACCCCCACAGCATCAACTCTTCACACTGCCAACCCACCTGCTGCACACACTCACACAAATCCCACAGTATTACCTCTTCACACTGCCATCCCACCTGCTGCGCACACACTCACACAAACCCCACAGCATCAACTCTTCACCCTCCCAACCCACCTGCTCCACACACACAAACCTCACAGCAACAACTCTTCACACTGCCATTCCACCTGCTGCACACACACTCACACAAACCCCTCAGCATCAACTCTTCACTCTACTATCCCACCTGCTGCACCCACACACACTCACACAAACCAACTCTTCACACTGCCATCCCACCTGCTGCATACACAAACACTCACACAAACCCCACAGCATCAACTCTTCACTCTAATATCCCACCTGCTGCACCCACACACACTCACACAAAACCCACAACATTAACTATTCACACTGCCATCCCACTTGCTGCCCACACACTCTCACGAACCACACAGCATCAATTCTTCACACTGCCATCCCACCTGCTGCACACAAATTAACACAAACTGCACAGCATCAAGTCTTCACACTGCCATCCACCTGCTGCACACACAAACTCACACAACCCCACAACATCAACTTTTCACACTGCCATCCCACCTGCTGCACACACACTCACACAAACCCCACAGCATCAACTCTTCACACTGCTATCCCTCGTGCAGAACACTCTAACTCACAAAAATCCCACATCAACCCTTTACACTACCATCCCACCAGCTGCACCCACAAATTCACACAAACCGCACAGCATCAACTCTTCACACTGCCATCCCACCTGCTGCACTCACACAAACCCCATAGCATCAACTCTTCACACTGCCATCCCACCTGCTGCACACAAATTAACACAAACTGCACAGCATCAAGTCTTCACACTTCCATCCCACCTGCTGCACACACACTCAGACAAACCCCACAGCACCTCCTCCTCAAACTGCCATCCCACCTGCTGCACACACACTCACACAAACCCCACAGCATCAACCCTTCACACTGTCATCCCACCTGCTGCACAAACACTCAAACAAAACCCACAGCATCAACTTTTCACACTGCCATTCCACCTGCTGCAAAAACACTCACACAAGCTCCTCAGCATCACCTCTTCACACTGCCATCCCACCTGCTGCACACACACTCACACAAACCACACAAATCAACTCTTCACACTGCCATCCCACCTGCTGCACACACAAACACTCGTACGAACCCCACAGCATCAACTCTGCACACTGCCATTCCACCTGCTGCATACACAAACACTCACACAAACCCCACAGCATCAACTCTTCACTCTACTATCCCACCTGCTGCACCCACAAACACTCACACAAAACCCACAACAACTATTCACACTGCCATCCCACTTGCTGGCCACACAAATACTCACACAAACCCCACAGTATCAATTCTTCACAGTGCCATCCCACCTGCTGCACACACACTCAAACAAACTCCACACATCAGCTCTTCACACTGTCATCCCACCTGGTGCCCAGTCACACACATACACTCACACAAACCCCACAGCATCAACTCTTCACACTGCCATCCCACCTGCTGCACACACAAACACTCATACGAACCCCACAGCATCAACTCTTCACACTGACATCCCACCTGATGCACACAAATTAACACAAACTGTACAGCATCAAGTCTTCACACTGCCATCCACCTGCTGCACACACTAACTCACAAAAATCTCAATACATCAACTCTTTACACTGCCATCCCACCAGCTGCACACACACTAACACAACCCCCACAACATCAACTCTTCACACTGCCATCCCACCTGCTGCACACACACTAACACAAACCCCACAGCATCAACTCTTCACACTGCTATCCCACATGCAGCACACACTAACTCACAAAAATCTCAATACATCAACTCTTTACACTGCCATCCCACCAGCTGCACACACAAATTCACACAAACTGCACAGCATCAACTCTTCACACTGCCATCCCACCTGCTGCCCACACAAACCCCACAGCGTCACCTCTTCACACTGCCAACCCACCTGCTGCCCACACAAACCCCACATCACCACCTCTTCATACTTCCATCCCACCTGCTGCACACACAAACCCCACAGCATCAACTCTTCCCACTGCTATCCCACATGCAGCACACACAAACTCACAAAAATCCCACATCAACTCCTTACACTGCCTTCCCACCAATTGCACACAAAAATTCACACAAACCGCACAGCATCAACTCTTCACACTGCCATCCCACCTGCTGTATTCACAAAAACGCCACAGCATCAACTCTTCACACTGCCATCCCACCTGCTGCACACAAATTAACACAAACTGCACAGCATCAAGTCTTCACACTGCCATCCCACCTGCTGCACACACACTCAGACAAACCCCACAGCACCACCTCTTCAAACTGCCATCTCACCTGCTGCACACACACTCACACAAACCACACAGCATGAACTCTTCACACTGTCATCCCACCTGCTGCACACACAAACACTCATACAAAGCTCACATCAACTCTTCATACTGCCATCCCACCTGCTGCCCACAGAAACACTCACACAAACCCACAGCATCAACTCTGCACACTGCCAACCCACCTGCTGCACACACACTCACAAACACTCACACAAACCCCACAGCATCAAGTCTTCACACTGCCATCCACCTGCTCCACACACAAACTCACACAACCCCACAAAATCAACTCTTCACACTGCCATCCCACCTGCTGCACACACACTCGCACACACCCCACAGCATCAACTCTTCACACTGCTATCCCACATGCAGCACACACTAACTCACAAAAATCCCACAACATCATCTCTTTACACTGCCATCCCACCAGCTGCACACACAAATTCACACAAACCGCAGAGCATCAACTCTTCACACTGTCATCCCACCTGCTGCCCACACAAACCCCACAGCATCACCTCTTCAAACTGCCATCTCACCTGCTGCACACACACTCACACAAACCACACATCATGAACTCTTCACACTGTCATCCCACCTGCTGCACACACAAACACTCATACAAAGCTCACATCAACTCTTCATACTGCCATCCCACCTGCTGCCCACAGAAACACTCAAACAAAACCCACAGCACCAACTCTTCACACTGCCATCCCACCTGCTGTTCACACACTCACACAAACCCCACAGCATCACCTCTTCACACTGACATCCCACCCGCTGCACACACACTCACACAAACCACAAAAATCAACTTCACACTGCCATCCCACCTGCTGCACACACAAACACTCGTACGAACCCCACAGCATCAACTCTTCACACTGCCATCCCACCTGCTGCATACACAAACACTCATACAGACCCCACAGCATCAACTCTTCACTCTACTATCCCACCTGCTGCACCCACAAACACTCACACAAAACCCACAACATCAACTATTCACACTGCCATCCCACTTTCTGCCCACACAAACACTCACACGAACCACACAGCATCAATTCTTCACACTGCCATCCCACCTGCTGCACACAAATTAACACAAACTGCACAGCATCAAGTCTTCACACTGCCATCCACCTGCTGCACACACAAACTCACACAACCCCACAACATCAACTCTTCACACTGCCATCCCACCTGCTGAACACACACACACAAACCCCACAGCATCAACTCTTCACACTGCTATCCCTCGTGCAGCACACACTAACTCACAAAAATCCCACATCAACTCTTTACACTGCCATCCCACCAGCTGCGCACACACATTCACACAACCCCACAACATCAACTCTTCACACTGCCATCCCACCTGCTGCGCACACACTCACACAAACCCCACAGCATCACCTCTTCACACTGCCATCCCACCTGCTGCAAAACCACTCACACAAACTACTCAGCATCAACTCTTCACACCGCCATCCCACCTGCTGCACACACAAACACTCATATGAACACCAAAACATCAGCTCTTCACACTACCATACCACCTGCTGCACTCACACAAACCCCACAGCATCAACTCTTCACACTGCCATCCCACCTGCTGCACACAAATTAACACAAACTACACAGCATCAAGTCTTCACACTGCTATCCACCAGCTGCACACACAAACTCGCACAACCTCACAAAATCAACTCTTCACACTGCCATCCCACCTGCTGCACACACACTCACACAAACCCCACAGCATCAACTCTTCACACTGCTATCCCACATGCAGCACACACTAACTCACAAAAATCCCACAACATCAACTCTTTACACTGCCATCCCACCAGCTGCACACAAAAATTCACACAAACCGCACAGCATCAACTCTTCACACTGCCATCCCACCTGCTGCACTCACAAAACCCCACAGCAACAACTCTTCACACTGCCATCCCACCTGCTGCACACACACTTGGACAAACCCCACAGCACCACCTCTTCAAACTGCCATCCAACCTGCTGCACACACACTCACACAAACCCCACAGCATCAACTCTTCACACTGTCATCCCACCTGCTGCACAAACAAACACTCAAACAATACCCACAGCACCAACTCTTCACACTGCCATCCCACCTGCTGGGCACACACTCACACAAACCCCACAGCATCACCTCTTCACACTGCCATCCCACCTGCTGCAAAAACACTCACACAAACTCCTCAGCATCAACTCTTCACACCGCCATCCCACCTGCTGCACACACTCACACAAACCACAAAAATCAACTCTTCACACTGCCATCCCACATGCTGCACACACACACACTCGTACAAACCCCACAGCATCAACTCTTCACACTGCCATCCCACCTGCTGCATACACAAACACTCACACAAACCCCACAGCATCAACTCTTCACTCTACTATCCCACCTGCTGCACCCACAAACACTCACACAAAACCCACAACATCAACTATTCACACTGCCATCCCACTTGCTGCCCACACAAATACTCACACGAACCCCACAGCATCAATTCTTCACACTGCCATCCCACCTGCTGCACACAAATTAACACAAACTGCACAGCAGCAAGTCTTCACACTGCCATCCACCTGCTGCACACACAAACTCACTCACACAACCCCACAACATCAACTCTTCACACTGCCATCCCACCTGCTGCACACACACTCACACAAACCCCACAGCATCAACTCTTCACACTGCTATCCCTCGTGCAGCACACACTAACTCACAAAAATCCCACAACATCAACTCTTTACACTGCCATCCCACCAGCTGCACACACAAATTCACACAAACCGCAAAGCATCAACTATTCACACTGCCATCCCACCTGCTGCACTCACAAAACCCCACAGCATCAACTCTTCACCCTGACATCCCACCTGCTGCACACACACTCACACAAACCCCACAGCATCAACTCTTCACACTGCTATCCCTCGTGCAGCACACACTAACTCACAAAAACCCCACAACATCAACTCTTCACACTGCCATCCCACCTGCTGCGCACACAAATTCACACAAATTCACACAACCCCACAACATCAACTCTTCACACTGCAATCCCACCTGTTGCACACACACTCACACAAACCCCACAGCATCAACTCTTCACACTGCTATCCCTCGTGCAGCACAGACTAACTCACAAAAACCCCACAACATCAACTCTTCACACTGCCATCCCACCTGCTGCGCACACACTCACCACACAAACCCCACAGCATCACCTCTTCACACTGCCATCCCACCTGCTGCAAAAACACTCACACAAACTACTCAGCATCAACTCTTCACACCGCCATCCCACCTGCTGCACACAGAAACACTCATACGAACACCACAGCATCAACTCTTCACACTACCATACCACTTGCTGCACTCACACAAACCCCACACCATCAACTCTTCACACTGCCATCCCACCTGCTGCACACAAATTAACACAAACTGCACAGCATCAAGTCTTCACACTGCCATCCACCTGCTGCACACACAATCACACAAACCCCACAGCATCAACTCTTCACACTGCTATCCCACATGCAGCACACACTAACTCACAAAAATCCCACAACATCAACTCTTTACACTGCCATCCCACCAGCTGCACACAAAACTTCACACAAACCGCACAGCATCAACTCTTCACACTGCCATCCCACCTGCTGCATACAAATTAACACAAACTGCACAGCATCAAGTCTTCACACTGCCATCCCACCTGCTGCGCACACACTCACACAAACCCCACAGCATCACCTCTTCACACTGCCATCCCACCTGCTGCAAAAACACTCACACAAACTCCTCAGCATCAACTCTTCACACCGCCATCCCACCTGCTGCACACACTCACACAAACCACAAAAATCAACTCTTCACACTGCCATCCCACATGCTGCACACACATACACTCGTACGAACCCCACAGCATCAACTCTTCACACTGCCATCTCACCTGCTGCATACACAAACACTCACACAAACCCCACAGCATCAACTCTTCACTCTACTATCCCACCTGCTGCACCCACAAACACTCACACAAAACCCACAACATCAACTATTCACACTGCCATCCCACTTGCTGCCCACACAAACACTCACACGAACGCCACAGCATCAATTCTTCACACTACCATCCCACCTGCTGCACACAAATTAACACAAACTGCACAGCATCAAGTCTTCACACTGCCATCCACCTGCTGCACACACAAACTCACTCACACAACCCCATAACATCAACTCTTCACACTGCCATCCCACCTGCTGCACACACACTCACACAAACCCCACAGCATCAACTCTTCTCACTGCTATCCCTCGTGCAACACACACTAACTCACAAAAATCCCCCAACATCAACTCTTTACACTACCATCCCACCAGCTGCACACACAAATTCACACAAACCGCAAAGCATCAACTCTTCACACTGCCATCCCACCTGCTGCACTCACAAAACTCCACAGCATCAACTCTTCACACTGCCATCCCACCTGCTGCACACACACTCAGACAAACCACACAGCACCACCTCTTCAAACTGCCATCCCACCTGCTGCACACACACTCACACAAACCCCACAGCATCAACTCTTCACACTGTCATCCCACCTGCTGCACAAACAAACACTCAAACAAAATACACAGCATTAACTTTTCACACTACCATCCCACCTGCAGCACACACACTCACACAAAACACAGAGCACGAACTCTTCACACTGCCATCCCACCTCCTGCGCACACACTCACACAAACCCCACAGCATCACCTCTTCACACTGCCATCCCACCTGCTGCAAAAACACTCACACAAGCTCCTCAGCATCAACTCTTCACACCGCCATCCCACCTGCTGCACACACACTCACACAAACCACACAAATCAGCTCTTCACACTGCCATCCCACCTGCTGCACACACAAACACTCGTACAAACCCCACAGCATCAACTCTTCACACTGCCATTCCACCTGCTGCACCCACAAACACTCACACAAAACCCACAACAACTATTCACACTGCCATCCCACTTGCTGCCCACACAAACACTCACACAAACCCCACAGTATCAATTCTTCACACCGCCATCCCACCTGCTGCACACACACTCAAACAAACGCCACACATCAGCTCTTCACACTGCCATCCCACCTGCTGCCCAGTCACACACATACACTCACACAAACCCCACAGCATCAACTCTTCACACTGCCATCCCACCTGCTGCACACACAAACACTCATACGAACCCCACAGCATCAACTCTTCACACTGACATCCCACCTGCTGCACACATAAACACTCATACGAACACCACAGCATCAACTCTTCACACTACCATCCCACCTGCTGCACTCACACAAAGCAAAACCAAACGGGACGATGGACGGAGTGTTGAACATTGCAAGCACTCACCCCCAGTCAACTGATCTGGGTTTAATCCATCATCATTCTTTAGCTCACTCCGCCACCCCAGTTCAAACATGGCCATATGCAAATCAGTCTGACCCTGTGCCTCATGGGAACAGTCCAGCCCGAACTGCCAAGCCATGTCTTCCCTGGACCGGAAACAAGCATCCTGGGACCGGTTTCTGGCTAATCAGCCGTCATCAGCCAGGCTAGCTTGAATCCAGTGGCAAAGTGAGCAAGGGACCCACGTCTGGGCATACCCTGCCAACTTAGGGCGAACAAAGCAAAACCAAACGGGACGATGGACGGAGTGTTGAACATTGCAAGCACTCACCCCCAGTCAACTGATCTGGGTTTAATCCATCATCATTCTTTAGCTCACTCCGCCACCCAGTTCAAACATGGCCATAGGCAAATCAGTCTGACCCTGTGCCTCATGGGAACAGCCCAGCCCGAACTGCCAAGCCATGTCTTCCCTGGACCGGAAACAAGCATCCTGGGACCGGTTTCTGGCTAATCAGCCGTCATCAGCCAGGCTAGCTTGATTCCAGTGGCAAAGTGAGCAAGGGACCCACGTCTGGGCATACCCTGCCAACTTAGGGCGAACAAAGCAAAACCAAACGGGACGATGGACGGAGTGTTGAACATTGCAAGCACTCACCCCCAGTCAACTGATCTGGGTTTAATCCATCATCATTCTTTAGCTCACTCCGCCACCCCAGTTCAAACATGGCCATATGCAAATCAGTCTGACCCTGTGCCTCATGGGAACAGTCCAGCCCGAACTGCCAAGCCATGTCTTCCCTGGACCGGAAACAAGCATCCTGGGACCGGTTTCTGGCTAATCAGCCGTCATCAGCCAACTCTTCACACTGCCATCCCACCTGCTGCACACAAATTAACACAAACTGTACAGCATCAAGTCTTCACACTGCCATCCACCTGCTGCACACACACTCACACAAACCCCACAGCATCAACTCTTCACACTGCCATCCCACCTGCTGCACACACTAACTCACAAAAATCCCACAACATCAACTCTTTACACTGCCATCCCACCTGCTGCACACACACACTCACACA
The DNA here is from genome assembly GCA_963921515.1 of Calotriton arnoldi. Lineage (NCBI taxonomy): Eukaryota > Metazoa > Chordata > Amphibia > Caudata > Salamandridae > Calotriton > Calotriton arnoldi. Next base: position 2,275,806 of record CAWUFW010001592.1, read on the forward strand.
AATATCACAGCATCACCTCTTCACACTGCCATCCCACCTGCTGCACACACACAAACGCCACAGCATGAACTCTTCACACTGCCATCCCACCTGCTGCACACACACTCACACAAACCCCACAGCATCACCTCTTCCCACTGCCATCCCACCTGCTGCACACACACAAACCCCACAGCATCAACTGTTCCCACTGCCAACCCACCTGCCACACACACACAAACCCCACAGCATCACCTCTTCACACTCCCAACCCACCTGCTGCACACACACTCACACAAACCCCACAGCATCAACTTTTCACACTGCCAACCCACCTGCTGCACACACACTCACACAAACCCTGCAGCATCAACTCTTTACACTGCCATCCCACCTGCTGCTGCTGGAAGCCGACTCTCTGTGCCTCACATGGGCCACCCCTGCTACTGACCGGGAGGATGGAGGGGCACATGACAAAGCCATAGACAGAGGGAAGCAAGAGGTCTGCTTGGAGGTCCAAGCGGGAGTGCCCATGGGGGGAGGAGACAATAGACAGGCAGGAGTGTCTGGGGAAGGGGGGCTCTGCAAGTAGTGTGTTTTGGGGCAAGGGAGCGATGAGGTGTGTTTGTGTGCCTGATGAGGGGGCCATAGGCAGTTGTGAGTGCACTCAGGAGGGGGCTCTTCATAATCCCGCCTGTGGGAGGAACACCAGTAGAGTATCCCCATCTGGTGAAGGGATTCCTTTTGCCCTCTCTTGTTGCAAAGAGGACTTTTTTTAAAGCTTTTGATATGCAAAACGTTTCTTCCACCTGCACAGTAACAAAGCGGTGTGTTTTCCCTTGAAGACTTGAAAAGATTTTTTGGGGGAAAGCAACCACAATAGAATATTCTCAAGGCACCAATATGAGATTTAAACAAAACTATATCAAATATATTTCTGAGGCCAGCCGGCTAATGCATTTTGTTCCTGTAAACCTAAGAATTTGTTTCTAAGGTTTCTTGTACCACATTCAGATGCAAAGCACAGACTGGCCGTCCCTTGGAAATGCTCCGATCACGTGGACAGCGCAAAGACACCCACCTTTGGTTTAATCTTAGGTCCACGAAGGTGGGGAACCTTAAGTGTACTTTGTGCCATGATGGGGGATGATCTTTCTCTTAAGATATGAAAACCTATCAGTTTCGGGCATTTGAAATGAAACCTTAACATCTCTATAAAATCATCTGTCCTCTGGTCCATGGGCCGACAAGATATTCCAGTACAGAGATGCAACACCATTTGAAATGAGCAATATATACATCCTATATAGTCATCAGTGTCATAACACAGAAATAAATACAATATTAAAACTTGGACTGGTTTTAAATAAAATAGCAAATACGTTTTACAATATATATGCAACCTATGTGCATCCACGACCGCTTCCTACTGGAAAGTTTTGGGGTGCTCCCTCAACCGGGGGCCTAGAAAAAAGGGGAGAGGGGTTCCAAAACACTTTTTCCCATGCAATGTCCATAGGGAAAATTAGACAACAATACAGAAAAAACGTCTCAACAGAATTACACCAAATTTGGCTGAAAGCTAGATCTTTAGCCGAAAAGTGTGCTTTTTGTGATTTAGTGTAAAGCGGTTAAGCCGTTTTTGAGTCATCCATACTGTCCATTGTGAGGTCCTCTTCTGGTGAGAGTGAGTAAAACAATTTCTTTCTCTCTCTGCAACAGAAATGGCTCCTACTCCCACGATAGATCTTTGTCAAGATCTCTCGAATTTTCTCTATGAGAAAGTCCAAAACCTTTTCAACCAATTTTCTGCTTTAACTTCTTCTGTCGCGACCTCCCCAGTCGCTACATCTGCAGGTCTTGCTCATGAGGTTTGCCCCCATTTCCTTGGCTGATTTCACGATGGAACCAGCAAGGTGCGAATCAGGATCACCACTAGACCCCTGTCCTCCGGCCGTTTTAAAACTAGCGACTGAAGTGGTGAACCCTATTGTGAACATGTTGATGAATAAATCGCTGGAATTGGGTAAGGTTCCCTTCGGCTGAAAACATGCTCTCCTGCTTCCTCTCCTTAAACAGCCATCAGCAGATCCTAAGTTCCTGAGCAACTTTAGGCCCATTTCTCTACTCCCTCATGGTGGCTAAACTAGAGAAAAGGGTCAAAAAACAGTTGTCACATTTCCTAGAATCTTAGTTATTTTAAGCTGTGTCTGAAAGAGGTGGCAGCCTGGATGGATGAAAGTTATCTAAAACTCAACTCAGATAAACGGAGGTTCTTTTCTGTGGCACTAAGCTTGTCCCAGAGGCTAGTTTGTGGGGACCGCCTGAGGTAGGAACTACCCCGACCCCAACTCCATTGACCACAAACCTGGGGGTAAAATTTAATTTGCTGTTTATTTTTTAACCCCAAGTCGGATTTCTCTTCTTCTTGCTTTGCCATCCTGAGATCCCTTAGAAGAATGCGCCACCTCATTCCGATGGACTCATGAGAAATGGTTGCCCACGCCTTGGTCACAGCTAAATTGGACTGTGCTAACTGTCTATATCTGAGCCTTCTTGCCTTTCTTCTGCAAAGGCTTTAATTCATCCAGAATTCGACTGCCCGCCTTATTTTGAAAATTACCTCCCATTTTTCCATTTCTTCTCATTTACGACATCTTCACTCGCTTCCCCTTATCAAGAGAATTCAATTTAAAGCTCTTACTTTAGTTTTTTGAGCCTTTAATAGCAAGGGCCCTCTATATCTAAGGTAGAGACTGAGACCTTACTACCAGTCCAGAACCCTGAGATCCAACAGCTTGATACTTCTCCATATTCCCCATATTTCAAAAGCTGGATGAGGTGGTTGTTCCTTTACCTACTTGGCTTCTGAACTGTGGAATGCTCTGCCACTCAGTCTTCGCTGCATTCCCTCGGAATCAGCCTTTACAAGCAAGCTCACAACTTTCTTGTTTGACACGGATCTGATGGCTAAGTATCTTGCTCACTTCCTCTCCTCCCTTCGGTGTGGTCTCTAGCGCCGGGACACCTCTACGGAGGAAGCTGCGCACTTTACAAACTTCCTGAATTGAATTGAATTGAGAAAGTAGAAAACAAAAAATAGCAAGCATTCTGCTTATGACCTAACATATTACATCACTGATGACAACTGAAATCTATGGCGGTGAAAGTTATACTTATGTAAATTACTTATAATTGGTGAGTTTCAGTGTTTTAAGATTGTAGTTTTTTTTATTAATAAAAGACCTATGTATAAAGCCACTTTAAACTTTATATATAACCTTATGATAGGTAGTTATAGTTAGGACCTAGTTTCCATAGACAAAGCGTTTTTTGTTTTGCTAATAAATTTGGTGCCATTTAATGAATCTTCATGAAATGTTTCAAAACTAGTTTGCTACTCATTTCAGCTTCTGATTTTGAGGGATTTTGAACACGACTACAGCCCGAACCGCTGGACGGAATTACACCAAATTTGGTAGAAAGCTAGCTCTTGGTCCACAAAGAACGATTTTTGTAATTTGGTGTAAATCCGTTCAGTAGTTTTGGAGTTATTCAAGAAAAACAGATTTATAGCTATCTGGGGACGCGGAGGGGTCCCCGGATCTGACAGATCTCATGGTGAGATCTGAATGGCTGCCAACACTTCAACCAGGAAGTGTTGGCAGCCATCTGGGGACTCAGGACTAAGCCAGAGTCTTTAAAAAAACACAAAATACCCAAAAGAGGGCATGGTAGGAATATCCTGACCCCCTAGGGATGGTGGTGGGGTCCTACAGAGACTTTTTTGCCGCAAATTCAAGGAGGATTCGATAATCTGGGCAAATTTAAAAAAAAAAAAAAGCAAGTGCGGTGTGAGAAGTTGGCCTGGCATATGCTGTCCACTAGTTATAGTGGGCACCTTGCACCAGTCCAAACGACCCTTATTGATGATAGGTTTAAAGACAACCTTTATTGAAAGCTATCCTAGTGGTAGCTATGGAAAGCAGCCTTCAGGCTAAGTCTTGAAGGAGTGTAAAGCAGCTTGGTTTACCAGATTATAACCTCTTGAATAACAAAATGAAAGGAGAACCACACAAGATATATATAAAATATATGTATTTATTTCTAAACACTAACTACTAATCTCTTTATGAGATTAGAGTTCAAGATACACAGTATCACAGTATTAAAACGACAGTAAATAGCACAATACACAGGTGGGCTCCAGGGGGAGACCAAACCATATACTAAGAAAGTGGTATAAGAACCACGACTTGACTAGACACAGTGCCTAGAGCACATAGAATCACTGGGACCCCAAGGAACCACCCAAGGTAGTGACACAGGAGACCCACGGGGGACGTGTGCAGTGTGAGAACACAGCCGCGAGCGCCGTAGGATTCAATGCGGAAAGTCGCGGTTGGAATTTTAAAGTTTAAGGACACTTAGGAGAGGACTTTGAGCAAACCCCTTTAGACTTAAGGGGTTCTAGGGCCAACACCCACGTGAGCACCGGAGTACTCGAGTTACCTCACCCAGGGAAGCCGGGTGCATAGGTGTCGGGAATCGTCGTCGTTTTCAATGGCGATCTGCTGCAAAGTGCTGCTGCCGTGAAGGAGAAAAGTGTCCAGGGTGATCCAAGCCTGGATCGAAGATGTGAAGAACCTGGAAGAAGAGGGGACAGAGTCTGGGTCACTAGCCAGTGACCAGGAGCGGAGCAATCGAATGCCCACCGATGTCGGGTGCTTCAGGTGCGAAGAGGTGAAGCTTGACTCTGCAGCCACGGGGTCCTGGAGACGTCGACGACGACCAGGAGCCGGATTCGAGCTGTCCCATGAAGGATGTCGAGTGCTGGGGTGTCGGTGATCGGATTGACCACAACAAGCCTTGGCAACAGCAACCCACGCAGGAAGAGAAAAGATGCTTCTGTGCGGACCAGCAATGTCCTGGGGACTCACCAAGCGATGGAGAGTCAGGGCACATCTGGAGCAACCAGGGAAGCCCAATAAAAGTTAGAGTTGCCTTCTTGGGGACCCACAGGTCAACGGACCAGGGATCGCGAAGGGACCTCGAGAGGAATCACAAAATGGCGGCCCACGGAACACTCGTTGAGTGTAGGCCGACAATCTTCGGTGCAATTACTGCTCGGGGTCAGGGCTACAAGTAACCCAAAGCTCAGCCTCAGGGGTCACCGGAAAGCTGATGCTTCTGCAAATCAATCAGGGGTTTGTTAAAGTGCAACTACTCACCCGTAAGGGTCTCAAGGCGCTAGGGGTGGGGGGGGTGCAGGTTCCATTCCATCAAGGAGGGGGTCTGTCGAAGAGCCAGGTTTTGAGGTTTCTTGCGAAGATGGGGAGCGATGTTGTCTGTCTGAGGTGGAGCGGAAGGGCGTTCCATGCTTTGGCCGCGAGGAAGGAGAAGGAGCGGCCTCCCGATCTGGTCTTTCTGGTGCGGGGGACCATGGCGTAGGAGAGCTGGGCTGATCGTAGGGTCCTTTGGGGTGCGTGGAATTTGAGTCGGCTGTTCAGGTATGCTGGTCCGGTGCCGTGGAGGGCCTTGTGTGCGTGGGTGAGCATCTTGAAGGTGATTCTCGCCTCGATGGGGAGCCAGTGGAGTGTGCGCAGGTGCTGGGAGATGTGGCAGTGTTTTGGCAGGTTGAGGACCAGTCTTGCGGCGGCGTTCTGGATGTTCTGTAGCTTGCGGGTGAGGTTTTTGTTTATTCCGGCGTAGAGTGTGTTGCTGTAGTTGAGTCTGCTGGTGACCAGTGCGTGAGTGACGGTCTTTCGGTGTTCGAGGGGGATCCATTTGAAGGTCTTACGAAGGAGTCGGAGGGTGTGGAAGCAGGAAGACGAGACAGAGTTGATCTGGCGGTCCATTTTGAGCTCGGAGTCCAGGATGATTCCCAGGTTGCGTGCGTGGTCCGTGGGGGTTGGCGGGTTTCCGAGGGTGGGGGGCCACCAGGTGTCGCTCCAGGCGTTGGGGTTTGGGCCCATGATGGGTACTTCTGTTTTGTTGGTGTTTAGATGTAGGCAGCTGTTTTTCATCCATTTGGCGACGGCATGGAAGTTGCGTCTGGCGATGTTGGGCTCGTTGGATAGGGAGAGGATGAGCTGGTGTCGTCTGCATATGACACGATGTTGAGGCCGTAGGTTCTGACGATGGGGGCAAGTGGAGCCATGTAGACGTTGAAGAGCGTCGGGCTGAGGGAGGAGCCCTGGGGGACTCCGCAGGTGGTAGGTGTGGGGTCCAAGAGGAAAGGGGGGAGTCTGACCCGCTGCGTCCTGCCGGAGAGGAAGGAGCGGATCCAGTCGAGGGCCTTGTCCTGGATTCCTGCGTCGTAGAGTCTGCGTATTAGGGTGCGGTGGGAGACTGTGTCGAACGCCGCTGATAGGTCGAGGAGGATGAGGGCTACTGTTTCTCCTTTGTCCAGTAGGGTGCGGATGTCGTCTGTTGCGGCGAGGAGGGCGGTTTCCGTACTGTGGTTTTTTCTGAAGCCGGATTGGGAGGAGTCGAGGATGTTGTGTTCTTCAATTAATGTGGCGAGTTGGCTGTTGATGGCTTTCTCGATGACTTTCGCTAGGAACGGGAGCAGGGAGATGGGTCTGTAGTTTTTGAGGTCGGTGGGGTCCGCTGAGGGTTTCTTTAGGATGGGGTTGACCTCGGCGTGTTTCCAGTCGTCGGGGAACGAGGCGGTTGATGGTGTGGCGGAGCATGGGTGCGATGGTGTTGGTGGCTCTGTTGAAGATGTGGTGGGGGCAGGGGTCCGTGGGGGCCCCTGAGTGGATTGACTTCATTGTCTTCAGTGTGTCTTCGGTGGTGAGGGCTGTCCAGTCGTCAATCGCTGGTTTCCGGGTGTCGGGGGTGGTTGGTGAGGGTTCAGTGTGTTGGTTGTCTTCGTCGAAGTTGTCGTAGATGCTCTTGATTTTGTGGTGGAAAAAGGTGCTCAGTTTGTCACAGAGGTCTTGTGACGGAGGGATGTCAGTAGACTCGCTGGTGGGTTGGGCGAACTCCTTGATGATGCTGAAGAGTTCCTTGCTGTTGTGCGCGTGGGTGGAGATTCTGTCTTCAATCGCTTTTTTCCTCGTTTCTCTGATGAGTTGGGCGTTGGTGGCGGCTCGGAAGTTGTTGTGGGCTTCTGTGGATTTGGTGTTCCTCCAGGCCTTTTCGAGGCGGCGGCATGTGCGTCTGGACTCTCGAAGTTCGGTGGTAAACCATCTGGCTTTCTTGGCGTGGGTATTGTTGTTTTTCTTGAGGGGGGCTATGGTGTTGGTGCTGTCCGAGATCCATCTATGAGGGTTCGGGCTGCGGTGTTGGGGTCGTCGTTTTCCGTGATGGTTGGGGTGGAGTTGTTGAGTGAGGAGGTGAGCTGGTCGTCGGTGATTTTGATCCAGTTTCTTCGTGGAAGCAGGTGCTGGTGTCGGTGGATGGTGGGTGTTCTGAAGGTGAAGTGGACGCAACGATGGTCGGTCCATGGGAGTTCGGTGGTGTGACTGAAGGTGATGGAGTTTCCTGTAGTGAAGAGGGGGTCGAGGGTGTGTCCTGCTGAGTGCGTGGGCTCGGTCACGATCTGGCGGAGTCCAATGTTGTGGAGGTTGTCCAGGAGGGATGTGGTGTTGGTGTCCAGTTGGTTGTCGAGGTGGAAGTTGAGGTCTCCCAGCAGGGTGTAGTTGGTGGATGAGATGGCCTGCGGGGAGATAATGTCCGTGATGGAGTTGGCGAAGGGTCCGCGGGGTCCAGGGGGTCGGTAGATGAGGGTTCCTCGGAGGGTGGCGGTGGGGCTGGCCAGTATCTTGAAGTGAAGGTGTTCCATCAGTTCTGTGGGCTCGTCGGGGAGTGTGCTCAGGCGGAGGCTGGATTTGTGGACGATGGCGATTCCTCCTCCTGGGCGGGTGGGGCGGTCCTTCCTGGACATCTTGTATCCTTGGGGGATGGCGATGGCGATGTCCGGTCCCGAGGTGGTGTTGGTCCAGGTTTCGGTGAAGAACGCTACGTCCGGAGTGGTGCTGTCGAGGAGGTCCCAGATTTCTGTGGCGTGTTTGTGGAGGGATCGGACGTTGAGGAGGATGCATTGCAGGGTCTTCGATTCGGTTGTGTTCTTGTGGGCGGGTTGTGCTGGATCCGTGTTTTTGGCGGTGCTGCAGGTGTGCCGGCAGCGGTGACAGCTGAAGGGTCCGTGGGTGTCGGCTGGTGATGCTAGCTTGCAGTTGTTGTTGCGGCCTGGGTTGAGTGCGTGGAGTGCTGCTGGGTCATAGCGTTGGCGGGGAGGAGGTCCAGGGTTCCTGCCGCTGCTCGCAGACGGGTCGCGGACGGGCGCAGACGGGCTTGCCTTTGACGGGCCTTTGGTGTACCCGCGGCACGGCCGCACAGTGGCCGCCATTAAGTAGGGGTCGGGGAGGGCTGGACAGCTGGGAGCTGGGAGGGGAGGGGAGCTGGATTGGGCCAGTCGCGCTGGGGGGGAGGGGCCGCGGGAGCAGCAGCGGCGGGGAAAGGTAAAGGGAGGAAATAAGGGATAAAGAAAAAAGGGAAAATAAGCAGAAATAAGGCACAAAAGAGCAGAGATGCAGAAAAGTGCAGAAAGGTGAAAGATAAAAGAGGGTAGGAAAACGAGTGAAAGAGCAGAGCAAGAGGAAGGGAAAATGAGCAGAAATAAGGCACAAAAGAGCAGAGATGCAGAAAAGTGCAGAAAGGTGAAAGATAAAAAGGGTAGAAAAACGAGTGAAAACGAGTGAAAGAGCAGAGTGAGAGGAAGGAGACAGAGGTCCACTGGACCACCAGGGATGAGGCGCAGGGAAACCTGCGGGTGGAGGAGGGTCTCGATCACCAACACTCGAGAGTGCAGGGGCAGGGGCAGGCCTCACTTAATGGTGGAGCTGCGAGGGTGGGAGAGCAATTTCACTGACAATGAGTCAGTGGTCTTGCTCGCCTGTCCCCGCATCGGCCGCCATTAAGAAGGGGTCGGGGAGGGCTGGACAGCTGGGAGGCGGGAGCGGGGAGGGGAGCTGGATTGTGCCGGTTGCGCTGGGGGGAGGGGCCGCGGGGGCAGCAGTGGCGGGGAAAGGTAAAGGGAGGAAATAAGGGATAAAGAAAAAAGGGAAAATAAGCAGAAATAAGGCACAAAAGAGCAGAGTTGCAGAAAAGTGCAGAAAGGTGAAAGATAAAAGAGGGTAGAAAAACGAGTGAAAGAGCAGAGCGAGAGGAAGGGAAAATGAGCAGAAATAAGGCACAAAAGAGCAGAGATGCAGAAAAGTGCAGAAAGGTGAAAGATAAAAAAGGGTAGAAAAACGAGTGAAAGAGCAGAGTGAGAGGAAGGAGACAGAGGTCCACTGGACCACCAGGGATGAGGCGCAGGGAAACCTGCGGGTGGAGGGCCTCGATCACCAACACTCGAGAGTGCAGGGGCATGCCTCACTTAATGGTGGAGCTGCGAGGGTGGGAGAGCAATTTCACTGACAATGAGTCAGTGGTCTTGCTCGCCTGTCCCCGCAGCGGCTGCCATTAAGTAGGGGTCGGGGAGGGCTGGACAGCTGGGAGGCCGGGAGCGGGGAGGGGAGCTGGATTGGGCCGGTCGCGCTGGGGGGGAGAGGCCGCGGGGGCAGCAGCGGCGGGGAAAGGTAAAGGGAGGAAATAAGGGATAAAGAAAAAAGGGAAAATAAGCAGAAATAAGGCACAGAAGAGCAGAGATGCAGAAAAGTGCAGAAAGGTGAAAGCTAAAAGAGGGTAGAAAAACGAGTGAAAACGACTGAAAGAGCAGAGCGAGAGGAAGGGAAAATGAGCAGAAATAAGGCACAAAAGAGCAGAGATGCAGAAAGGTGAAAGATGAAAAAGGGTAGAAAAACGAGTGAAAACGACTGAAAGAGGAGAGAGAGGAAGGAAACAGAGGTCCACTGGACCACCGGGGATGAGGCGCAGGGAAACCTGCGGGTGGAGGAGGGCCTCGATCACCAACACTCGAGAGTGCAGGGGCAGGCCTCACTTAATGGTGGAGCTGCGAGAGTGGGAGAGCAATTTCACTGACAATGAGTCAGTGGTCTTGCTCGCCTGTCCCCGCAGCAGCCGTCATTAAGTAGGGGTCGGGGAGGGCTGGACAGCTGGGAGGCGGGGGAGGGGAGCTGGATTGGGCCGGTCACGTTGGGGGGGAGGGGCCGCAGGGGCAGCAGTGGCGGGGAAAGGTAAAGGGAGGAAATAAGGGATAAAGAAAAAAGGGAAAATAAGCAGAAATAAGGCACAAAAGAGCAGAGATGCAGAAAAGTGCAGAAAGGTGAAAGATAAAAGAGGGTAGAAAAACGAGTGAAAACGAGTGAAAGAGCAGAGCGAGAGGAAGGGAAAATGAGCAGAAATAAGGCACAAAAGAGCAGAGATGCAGAAAAGTGCAGAAAGGTGAAAGATAAAAAGGGTAGAAAAACGAGTGAAAACGAGTGAAAGAGCAGAGTGAGAGGAAGGAGACAGAGGTCCACTGGACCACCAGGGATGAGGCGCAGGGAAACCTGCGGGTGGAGGAGGGCCTCGATCACCAACCCTCAAGAGTGCAGGGGCAGGCCTCAGTTAATGGTGGAGCTGCGAGGGTGGGAGAGCAATTTCACTGACAATGGGTCAGTGGTCTTGCTCGCCTGTCCCCGCAGTGGCCGCCATTAAGTAGGGGTCGGGGAGGGCTGGATAGCTGGGAGGCGGGAGCGGGGAGGGGAGCTGGATTGGGCCGGTCGCGCTGGGGGGGAGGGGCCGCGGGGGCAGCAGTGGCGGGGAAAGGTAAAGGGAGGAAATAAGGGATAAAGAAAAAAGGGAAAATAAGCAGAAATAAGGCACAAAAGAGCAGAAATGCAGAAAAGTGCAGAAAGGTGAAAGATAAAAGAGGGTAAAAAAACGAGTGAAAACGAGTGTAAGAGCAGAGCGAGAGGAAGGGAAAATGAGCAGAAATAAGGCACAAAAGAGCAGAGATGCAGAAAAGTGCAGAAAGGTGAAAGATAAAAAAGGGTAGAAAAACGAGTGAAAACGAGTGAAAGAGCAGAGTGAGAGGAAGGAGACAGAGGTCCACTGGACCACCAGGGATGAGGCGCAGGGAAACCTGCGGGTGGAGGAGGGCCTCGATCACCAACACTCGAGAGTGCAGGGGCAGGGGCAGGTCTCACTTAATGGTGGAGCTGCGAGGGTGGGAGAGCAATTTCACTGACAATGAGTCAGTGGTCTTGCTCGCCTGTCCCCGCAGCAGCCGCCATTAAGTAGGGGTTGGGGAGGGCTGGACAGCTGGGAGGCGGGAGCGGGGAGAGGAGCTGGATTGGGCCGGTCGCACTGGGGGGAGGGGCCGCGGGGGCAGCAGTGGCGGGGAAAGGTAAAGGGAGGAAATAAGGGATAAAGAAAAAGGGAAAATAAGCAGAAATAAGGCACAAAAGAGCAGAGATGCAGAAAAGTGCAGAAAGGTGAAAGATAAAAGAGGGTAGAAAAACGAGTGAAAACGAGTGAAAGAGCAGAGCGAGAGGAAGGGAAAATGAGCAGAAATAAGGCACAAAAGAGCAGAGATGCAGAAAAGTGCAGAAAGGTGAAGGATAAAAAAGGGTAGAAAAACGAGTGAAAACGAGTGAAGGAGCAGAGTGAGAGGAAGGAGACAGAGGTCCACTGGACCACCAGGGATGAGGCGCAGGGAAACCTGCGGGTGGAGGAGGGTCTCGATCACCAACACTCGAGAGTGCAGGGGCAGGGGCAGGCCTCACTTAATGGTGGAGCTGCGAGGGTGGGAGAGCAATTTCACTGACAATGAGTCAGTGGTCTTGCTCGCCTGTCCCCGCATCGGCCGCCATTAAGAAGGGGTCGGGGAGGGCTGGACAGCTGGGAGGCGGGAGCGGGGAGGGGAGCTGGATTGTGCCGGTCGCGCTGGGGGGAGGGGCCGCGGGGGCAGCAGTGGCGGGGAAAGGTAAAGGGAGGAAATAAGGGATAAAGAAAAAAGGGAAAATAAGCAGAAATAAGGCACAAAAGAGCAGAGATGCAGAAAAGTGCAGAAAGGTGAAAGATAAAAGAGGGTAGAAAAACGAGTGAAAGAGCAGAGCGAGAGGAAGGGAAAATGAGCAGAAATAAGGCACAAAAGAGCAGAGATGCAGAAAAGTGCAGAAAGGTGAAAGATAAAAAAGGGTAGGCGAGTGAAAGAGCAGAGTGAGAGGAAGGAGACAGAGGTCCACTGGACCACCAGGGATGAGGCGCAGGGAAACCTGCGGGTGGAGGAGGGCCTCGATCACCAACACTCGAGAGTGCAGGGGCAGGCCTCACTTAATGGTGGAGCTGCGAGGGTGGGAGAGCAATTTTACTGACAATGAGTCAGTGGTCTTGCTCGCCTGTCCCCGCAGCGGCTGCCATTAAGTAGGGGTCGGGGAGGGCTGGACAGCTGGGAGGCCGGGAGCGGGGAGGGGAGCTGGATTGGGCCGGTCGCGCTGGGGGGGAGAGGCCGCGGGGGCAGCAGCGGCGGGGAAAGGTAAAGGGAGGAAATAAGGGATAAAGAAAAAAGGGAAAATAAGCAGAAATAAGGCACAGAAGAGCAGAGATGCAGAAAAGTGCAGAAAGGTGAAAGCTAAAAGAGGGTAGAAAAACAAGTGAAAACGACTGAAAGAGCAGAGCGAGAGGAAGGGAAAATGAGCAGAAATAAGGCACAAAAGAGCAGAGATGCAGAAAGGTGGAAGATGAAAAAGGGTAGAAAAACGAGTGAAAACGACTGAAAGAGGAGAGAGAGGAAGGAAACAGAGGTCCACTGGACCACCTGGGATGAGGCGCAGGAAACCTGCGGGTGGAGGAGGGCCTCGATCACCAACACTCGAGAGTGCAGGGGCAGGCCTCACTTAATGGTGGAGCTGCGAGAGTGGGAGAGCAATTTCACTGACAATGAGTCAGTGGTCTTGCTCGCCTGTCCCCGCAGCAGCCGTCATTAAGTAGGGGTCGGGGAGGGCTGGACAGCTGGGAGGCGGGGGAGGGGAGCTGGATTGGGCCGGTCACGTTGGGGGGGAGGGGCCGCAGGGGCTGCAGTGGCGGGGAAAGGTAAAGGGAGGAAATAAGGGATAAAGAAAAAAGGGAAAATGAGCAGAAAAAAAGGCACAAAAGAGCAGAGATGCAGAAAAGTGCAGAAAGGTGAAAGATAAAAAAGGGTAGAAAAACGAGTGAAAACGAGTGAAAGAGCAGAGTGAGAGGAAGGAGACAGAGGTCCACTGGACCACCAGGGATGAGGCGCAGGGAAACCTGCGGGTGGAGGAGGGCCTCGATCACCAACCCTCAAGAGTGCAGGGGCAGGGGCAGGCCTCAGTTAATGGTGGAGCTGCGAGGGTGGGAGAGCAATTTCACTGACAATGGGTCAGTGGTCTTGCTCGCCTGTCCCCGCAGTGGCCGCCATTAAGTAGGGGTCGGGGAGGGCTGGACAGCTGGGAGGCGGGAGCGGGGAGGGGAGCTGGATTGGGCCGGTCGCGCTGGCAGGGGAGGGGCCGCGGGGGCAGCAGTGGCGGGGAAAGGTAAAGGGAGGAAATAAGGGATAAAGAAAAAAGGGAAAATAAGCAGAAATAAGGCACAAAAGAGCAGAGATGCAGAAAAGTGCAGAAAGGTGAAAGATAAAAGAGGGTAGAAAAACGAGTGAAAACGAGTGAAAGAGCAGAGCGAGAGGAAGGGAAAATGAGCAGAAATAAGGCACAAAAGAGCAGAGATGCAGAAAAGTGCAGAAAGGTGAAAGATAAAAAAGGGTAGAAAAAGAGTGAAAACGAGTGAAAGAGCAGAGTGAGAGGAAGGAGACAGAGGTCCACTGGACCACCAGGGATGAGGTGCAGGGAAACCTGCGGGTGGAGGAGGGCCTCGATCACCAACACTCGAGAGTGCAGGGGCAGGCCTCACTTAATGGTGGAGCTGCGAGGGTGGGAGAGCAATTTCACTGACAATGAGTCAGTGGTCTTGCTCGCCTGTCCCCGCAGCGGCCGCCATTAAGTAGGGGTCGGGAGGGCTGGACAGCTGGGAGGCGGGAGCGGGGAGGGGAGCTGGATTGGGCCGGTCGCGCTGGGGGAGGGGCCGCTGGGGCAGCAGCGGCGGGGAAAGGTAAAGGGAGAAAATAAGGGATAAAGAAAAAAGGGAAAATAAGCAGAAATAAGGCACAAAAGAGCAGAGATGCAGAAAAGTGCAGAAAGGTGAAAGATAAAAGAGGGTAGAAATACGAGTGACAGAGCAGAGCGAGAGGAAGGGAAAATAAGCAGAAATAAGGCACAAAAGAGCAGAGATGCAGAAAAGTGCAGAAAGGTGAAAGATAAAAAAAGGTAGAAAAACGAGTGAAAACGAGTGAAAGAGCAGAGTGAGAGGAAGGAGACAGAGGTCCACTGGACCACCAGGGATGAGGCGCAGGAAAACCTGCGGGTGGAGGAGGGCCTCGATCACCAACACTCGAGAGTGCAGGGGCAGGGGCAGGCCTCACTTAATGGTGGAGCTGCGAGGGTGGGAGAGCAATTTCACTGACAATGAGTCAGTGGTCTTGCTCCACTGGTCGCGGTGTCCAGGGGTCCGGGTTGCACGGTCTCCACGAGGGATACAGGCCTCAGACTTGCTGTGGGCACAGATCGACCTCAGAGACCTAGGAAAACCCACCTCCTGTGTGGCAATATTCTTCGGAGTCCGTCGGAGCTCGGAGATGCCAACCGGTCAGTTGCGTTAAAGGTGCCTGCCTTGCAGGGGAGTAACTCCTTTACTCCAAGGGAGATTCTTCAGTCGTCCAGCGTCGTGCAGATCGTCGAAGTACTTGGTTTCTGGGATCAGAGTTTAGTACAGGTGTAATCTAAAGTCCTGTAGTCAGGGTTTATTACTTTATACCCAAGGAAGGGGTTGGACAAACTCTGGGGACCCACCTATGGGAGGGTCAGGAAAGAGGGGTGGCTACACCCATTTCCTTTGTCCAGTTTCACGCCAGAGCAGGGGCTGTGTGCCTCTGCAACCGGTTTGAGCTGGACTATGCACAGGGACACCAAATGTGCCCCCAGTGCAGACTTCAAAGCACTCTGAGAGTGCACCCACCCAGCCCCAATACACTAGAGCCTGTCTGGGAGGTGGTCACACCTCCCTGTGACAGGAAATCTATTGTCCAAGCCTCCCCTGCCGCAGTTTCGTCCAGCAGCAGGAGGGCAGACTCGTGTCTGTGGCTGCAGCATCCATTTTGTGATGCCGGGGCTCTGTTAGTTGGTACAGGGTATACCGGTGCTGCCATGTCTCTCCCTCTAGAAGGGTGGGATCATACTCCCACACCAGTTACTGGTGTGGGGGTATGATTCCAAGGTGTTTGACACCAAACACAACAGTTTTCCATTCAGCCACTCCAAAGTTAGCATTTACCGTTTGGTTATAATGCACTTAAGAGTATATGGTCTGGCTGCATCACAAACAACCCCGGAATGAAGATTCCGAAAGCTGCAGAGGGGCTCTGCTCATGCATAGGCACCCTCTCACATGAAACCCAGCACCCTGCCTTCAGGATTGTTAAGGCCTGCCATAGGGGTGACTGATAGGTTTTACATGTGCAGTGATATGGAGAGATATAGGGAACCTATATCTCAGTAAGGGGTGAATACACCACCTTACACAGGCTGCTGTAGCAGACCTGTTGTGTCATTTTAAAAGGCTTCCCAGGGGTGGCACAATACATGCTGCAGCCCCTGGTAGGCCTCTGGGGTACCTATGCCCTGGGTACATAGTATACCATATACTAGGGACTCACAAGGGTACCCCAGAATCCAATCTGGAGTGTACCTAAAGTAGATACAGTCAATTTAGAGTAGAAAGCAGATAGACTGTGGTCCTGATTAGCAGGGCCACAGTCTGGCTAAGTCGAAAAACAGTGAAACATCAGCAAAAAGTGGGGGTAACTATAAGAAGCAGATCCTACACTCCTACACAACACCCCCCCAAACGTCAGGACATTAAACTAACCTTGACCAGTTGAGTCTTCATGTTCTAAGTGGAAATATCTGGAGAGTCCATCTGCATTGGCATGGTTACTCCCAGGTCTATGTTCCACTGTATAGTCCATCCCCTGTAGGGAAATGGACCACCTCAAAAGTTTGGGGTCTTCACCCTTCATCTGTTTTAGCCATAAGAGGGGCTTGTGGTCTGTCTGAACAATGAAGTGAGTGCCAAACAAGTATGGCCTCAGCTTCTTCAAGGCCCAAACCACAGCAAAGGCCTCCCTCTCAATGGCTGACCAACGTTTCTCTCTGGGGGTCAACCTTCTGCTAATAAAAGCTACTGGCTGATCCTGACCTTCATCATTCAATTGTGATAACACAGCCCCTACCCCCAACTCAGATGCATCTGTTTGGACAATGAATTGCTTGGAGTAATCAGGACTTTGCATAATGGGAGCAGTGCACATGGCCTGCTTCAGGTCATCAAATGCCTTTTGACAGCTAACTGTCCACTGAACTTTCTTTGGCATTCTTTTAGAAGTTAAGTCATTCAAAGGGGTCACTATGGATCCATACCCTTTGACAAATCTTCTGTAGTACCCAGTCAGGCCCAAGAAAGCTCTGACCTGAGTCTGGGTAGTTGGAGCAACCCAGTCCATTATGGTCTGTATTTTGCTCTGCAATGGTTGAACCTGGCCTCCACCCACAAGGTGGCCCAGGTACACAACCTGACTCTGCCCTATCTGGCACTTGGTGGCCTTGATAGTGAGGCCTGCTTTCTGCAGGGCCTCCAAAACATTTCTCAGGTGGATCAGGTGATCCTCCCAGGTGGAGCTAAGGACAGCAATATCATCTAGATATGCTGCACTATAGGCTTCCAGGCCTGTAAGGACTTTGTTCACCAACCTTTGAAAAGTGGCAGGTGCATTTTTCAAACCAAAGGGCATTACCACAAATTGGTAGTGCCCACTAGGGGTAGAAAATGCTGTTTTGGCTTTTGCATCCTCAGCTAGTCTGATTTGCCAGTAGCCAGCTGTCAGGTCAAATGTGCTGAGAAACTTGGCTGAGGCCAAAGTGTCTATGAGTTCATCTGCCCTTGGTATGGGATGGGCATCAGTCCTAGTGACTGCATTGAGGCCTCTGTAGTCTACGCAAAACCTCATCTCTCTCTTACCACCCTGGGTGTGAGGTTTAGGCACTAAGACTACTGGACTAGCCCAAGGGCTATCTGAGGGTTCAATCACACCCAAATCCAACATCTTCTGGACTTCAGTCCTGATGCATTCCCTGACATGGTCAGGTTGCCTGTAAATCTTATTTTTAACAGGCAGACTGTCCCCAGTGTCCACTTCATGAGTGCACCAGGTAGTCTGACTTGGAGTCAGAGAGAACATATGTCTGAACTGATTGAGAACTCTTCTGCAATCAGTTTGCTGCTGGTCAGTGAGGCTGCCTGCCAAGGCTACACCATCTACTGATCCATCATCAGGGTTCTGAGAGAGTAGGTCAGGGAGTGGATCACTCTCTTCCTCCTGTCCCTCATCAGTAGCCATGAGCAAGCCCATGTCTGCCCTGTCAACATATGGTTTCAGTCTGTTGACATGGAGCACCCTGTGGGGGCTCCTGGGAGTTCCAAGGTCCACCAGGTAGGTAACCTCTCCCTTCTGTTCAACAATGGTATGGGGGCCACTCCACTTATCTTGGAGGGCTGCTGGGGCCACAGGCTCCAACACCCATACTTTCTGTCCTGGCTGATAAACAGTCAACACAGCCTTTTGGTCATGCCAGGCCTTTTGTAATTCCTGGCTAGCCTCAAGGTTTTTAGTTGCCTTCTTCATGTTCTCAGCCATCCGGGAGCGGAGACCAAGTACATAGTCCACAATATCCTGTTTAGGGGGTTTGAGAGGTAACTCCCATCCCTCCTTCACTAGACACAATGGACCCCTAACTGGATGTCCAAACAGAAGCTCAAATGGGCTGTAACCAACCCCCTTCTGTGGAACCTCTCTGTAGGCAAAGAGAAGGCAGGGCAAAAGTATGTCCCATCTGCGCCTAAGCTTTTCTGGGAGACCTTTAACCGCTTCACCGCGATCGGAATTCCGCCCAGGTGCTGGACATTCCGATCGCGGGTGTGGTCGTGACGAGCTCAGCTCGTCATGCGCACACGCCAACCGCGCAGCATGACGAGCTCAGCTCGTCATGAGCATCGAAGGGGTTAATCATGCCCTTCAGGGTTTTGTTGAACCTTTCAACTAAACCATTGCATTGTGGGTGATAAGGGGTGGTAAATTTATAATTTACTCCACACTCCTTCCACATAGCAGTCAAGTAAGTAGACATGAAGTTTGCAACTCTGTCTGATACTACGTCCTTAGTAAAACCCATCAGTACTTCTGTCTTGTCTGTGTTCAGCTGCAGGCAGTTCTTCATCTAGTCGGCGACGTTTGGCATGCAACTGTGGAAGTTGGTTCTGGTGGGGTTGTCGGTGAGTGAGAGGATGAGTTGGGTGTAATCTGCATAGGAAATTATGTTGAGACCGTAAGATCTGATGATATTGGCCAGTGGGGTCTTATATGCGTTGAAAAGCGTGAGGCTGAGGGATGAGCCCTGTGGACACCGCAGCCGATCTCCTTTAGTTCAGAGGTGAGAGGTGGGAGGTGGATCCTCTGGGTTCTTCTGGTGAGGAAGAAGGTGATCTATCTGAGCGCGTTCCCGTCAATGTCGATGTGGTGGAGTCTTTCGATCAGCGTGTGGTGGGATATGGTGTCGAAGGTTGTCAAGAGGTCGAGGAGGATCAAAGCTGCTGTTTCTCCTCGGTCAAGGAGGATGCGATCAGGGCGGTTTCAGTGCTGTGATTGCTCCGTAAGCCGGATTGGGAGGCGCTGAGTAGCTGATTTGGATTTACGTGTGTCATGAGTTGACTGTTGATGATCTTTTCCAGTAATTTCGCTGGGAATGGGAGCAGGGAGATTGGCTGGTAGTTTTTGAGTTCCCTCAGGTTGGTAGAGGGTTTTTTGAGTTGTGGCATGACTTTGGCATGTTTCCAGGCATCGGGAAAGGTTGCAGTGGTGATAGAGGTGTTGAATAGGGTGGTGAGTTCCTAGCCAATCCTTTGGTTTCTGAGGTCGAAGATGTGGTGTGGGCATGGGTCTGTGGGAGCTCCTGAGTGGATGGATTTCATACTGGGGGTGGTGTCCTGGGTGGAGAGGATGTTTCAGATGGTCAGTGTGTGGTTCGTGCCGGTTACGGTGGGGGCGTATCTGTCGAGGAAGACCATAGGTGTGGTTAGGATTCGAAGTTTCTGTATATGGTTGCGATCTTGTTGTGGAAGAAGTGGGCAAGGAACGTAATTTTAAATTTGATATTTAATAATTTAAATATGTTAAATTAAAATTATTTTGTGATGATTCATGTTAAAATATCCGACTTAAAACAACTTGTTTATAATTATTAAAGGTTATATATACAATTCATTTAAATTCATGATTTTAAAAAAATTAAAAGGTCAACATATTTTATAATAAAAGAAACAATATTTATGCATACTTTTAATATCATTATATTGATATATATTATTAAAAAGTCAGGATATATACATTTATTTTGCCATTATTTTCTATGGGGTGTTACTTTAAGTTCCTGCCATCATTATTTCCTATGAGAGGGAGTACCAGTGGGCTTAGACTTGCTCTAGGTCTGATCTAGAGGACACTTACAACGGTTTTGGGTCTTCCTTGGCTTAGGTATCCTTAGAAGAGCAGTTTGTGAATAGGAATGGGCTTACTCTTTAGTGAGTGGGCAGATGACCCTCTCTAAGCTCCTCCCTTAACCCCTCCCATTTAGTATATTTTAAGTATGAAACAAAATAAAAATGGGACACTATTAACTTCAATTAATCAAGATTTATAAATCACCCGTGAGGGTCTCAAGGCACTGTAGTTGCTAGCTGCTTAGGAGACAAAGCAGTGAAAAAAGAGGCAGAAGAAAATGCTCAGAAAAATGGGGGAGAGGAAGGAGAAAGCAGAAGAAAATGGGGTAAAAGAAGGAGAGCGCACTCAAAAACGGGGAAAAAAAAAGGAGAAAGCAGTAAAAAAACAAGGCAGGAGCAGGGCGAAGCACTTAAAAATGGGGGGAAGGAAGGAGAAAGCAGTAAAAAAAAAACAAGGCAAAAGCAGCAGAAAGCACTCAGAAAAAAGGGGGAAAGGAAGGAGAAAGCAGTGAAAAATGAGGTAAAAGCAGGAGAAATCACTCAGAAAATGGGAGGAAAGGAAGGAGAAAGAAGTAAAAAATTAGGGAGAAGCAGATGAAAGCACTCAGGAAAACAAGAAGGAAGCAGAGTGGTGCAGCAGCACGGGATAGCTGGGCCCGGGGCCTGCTCAATGAGGGCGCACTGCAGCCTCTATTAAGTAGGTCCTGGGAGGAGGGAGAGGCGCTGGGAGGCAGTGGACGGGGCTACGGGGAGGCAGGAAAACTGGCGGCAGGCGTGAGCGGCAAATGAGGAAAAAAACACGGTGAAAGCAGTAAAAGACGAGGCAAAAGGAAGAGAAAGCACTCAGTAAAACGGGGTAAAGGAAGGAGCAAGCAGTAAAGAATGAGGGAAAGCAGGAGAAAGCAGAGCAGTGGAGCAGCACGGGAGAGCTGGGCCTGGGGCCTTAGTAGTAAGTATTCCCTATTTTCCAGCTACTTCCCCATCACTCCCGCATTTACTACTAAAACGTAGGTGTAGGAGTGTGCAGGACGCCACAGTCGGGGCAGAAATCTCCACACAAAAAAGGTAGGAGAGATGGAGGCATAGACCTCCGTGTGAAGGTTAGTGAATAGCATTTTTTATCCGTGAGCTATTGCAGCACTACTAAATGTCCTACAAAAAGTATGTTACCTTTACTACGGATCATTTACAACACATCTTTATGTAGCATGTCATTTACATCATCGAACATGCACAACGCATTTAAATGATCTGTATAAAGATATTTGTTATTCGTTCTTTTCATTATTATTAAGATATTTATAACGCGCTCCCTCATCCCCTAAGGGATATCCCCGCCAGACCTCATATCTGCACTGTTCCAGCCTTCACCAAGTCGTTAGAGCTACAACAACCATGTCTTCCCCATTCTCCGAAAGACTAACAAATCCGTAGATTCAGAGGGATATTATTCCAGTGGCAGCAACCAAAATATTAAAAGAGCGACCATCCATTCTGGGTTTACTGATTCGTCTGCCGTGGATCAAAGCGTGATCAGCGGAGTGGAGATCCGAGATGGGATGTAACTCTGTCCCGTCTGATTGCTGGACCGTTGTCATAAAGTGCTCTGTGCACGTGGCAGACTAGCTGAAAACTGCTCCCTTACGAGCTGGAGGGCAGTGGAGAGGATTGAGAGAGGCTGGAGCGGAACTCCTGCCAGGCCTGTCACAGCCGCATTCTGAATAGACTGAAGACGTGTGAGCAAGTAATGAGACATGTGAGTAAGTAATGAGACGTGTGAGCAAGTAATGAGACGTGTGAGCAAGTAATGAGACGTGTGAGCAAGTAATGAGACATGCTCACATACAGCGCATTACCTGCTCATTATCAAAGCTTGAACGATATTCCTTCGCCACGTCACTGGGATCCACCGAAATAATGTGCGGAAAGAAAGTGCGTAGGAGTTCAAAGCAGCTCCCGCAGCTCCCGCACACTGTTTTTACCTGTTCCTGCATTGAAAGCGAATATTCAAATAAGAAACCACAATTCTTTGCCGCCTTTTTAGGCCTGGTGCGGGACTTCACAGCGCAGGCCAGCAAGACTCAGACCTTGCAGCCCCCACCGAAAAGCAAGATTTCTGTTTTGTCTGCATTGAGTTTTAAAGAGGGCCTGCAACCACCCTGCTACTTCTGAGGGGCAGCCAGCTAAGTTCCCCTCCGTCTCAGAATACTTACAGTCGATGGGAATAATCAGCAGAGTATGATCAGCAGAAGTAAAGATCACAGAACCCCACGCCCTGACAATGCCCACCAAAGATGTCAAATAGATATTGAACGAAGTGGGGCTCAGGGAGGAACCCCACAATGCAAACTCTGAGGGATGGATGAAGAAGGGGGAAGCTGTACCGAATTAGATCTATTACTTAAAAACGGTGTTGAAAGCTGCAGACAGGTCTAAAAGGATCAGGGCCGCTGATC
The DNA here is from genome assembly GCA_963921515.1 of Calotriton arnoldi. Lineage (NCBI taxonomy): Eukaryota > Metazoa > Chordata > Amphibia > Caudata > Salamandridae > Calotriton > Calotriton arnoldi. The sequence goes on from CAWUFW010001592.1 coordinate 2,297,825, forward strand.
TGCCCTGATCCACTAGAGAGCTTACCCTGTCCAACACCGCCAGTAAGGTAGACTCTGTACTGTTTGTAGCTCTGAAACCAGTTTGAGAAGAGTCCAACAAGTTATTACTCTCCAAATACTGAGTTAGTTGGATGTTGACTAGTCTTTCAAACACCTTTGCCAGGTAAGGTAACATCAACATAGAGCGATGGTTGGACAGGTGGCAGCATCTAACCTGCTTTCTTCCTCAACGGCAGAACCAAAGCCTGCCTCCAGACTGCGGAAACCTCAGCCTCCAGTCTGCGGAAACCTCAGCCTCCAGTCTGCGGAAACCTCAGCCTCCAAGCTGCGGAAACCTCAGCCTCCAGTCTGCGGAAACCTCAGCCTCCAGGCTGCGGAAACCTCAGCCTCCAGGCTGCGGAAACCTCAGCCTCCAGGCTGCGGAAACCTCAGCCTCCAGTCTGCGGAAACCTCAGCCTCCAGGCTGCGGAAACCTCAGCCTCCAGTCTGCGGAAACCTCAGCCTCCAGGCTGCGGAAACCTCAGCCTCCAGGCTGCGGAAACCTCAGCCTCCAGTCTGCGGAAACCTCAGCCTCCAGTCTGCGGAAACCTCAGCCTCCAGGCTGCGGAAACCTCAGCCTCCAGTCTGCGGAAACCTCAGCCTCCAGTCTGCGGAAACCTCAGCCTCCAGACTGCGGAAACCTCAGCCTCCAGTCTGCGGAAACCTCAGCCTCCAGTCTGCGGAAACCTCAGCCTCCAGACTGCGGAAACCTCAGCCTCCAGTCTGCGGAAACCTCAGCCTCCAGTCTGCGGAAACCTCAGCCTCCAGGCTGCGGAAACCTCAGCCTCCAGGCTGCGGAAACCTCTGCCTCCAGTCTGCGGAAACCTCAGCCTCCAGGCTGCGGAAACCTCTGCCTCCAGTCTGCGGAAACCTCAGCCTCCAGGCTGCGGAAACCTCAGCCTCCAGGCTGCGGAAACCTCAGCCTCCAGACTGCGGAAACCTCAGCCTCCAGTCTGCGGAAACCTCAGCCTCCAGACTGCGGAAACCTCAGCCTCCAGTCTGCGGAAACCTCAGCCTCCAGTCTGCGGAAACCTCAGCCTCCTTCAAAGAATCATTCAAGAGCGATGTTACATACGGACTAAGGATACCGGCCAGGAGGGAGGGAATACAACGTGGACAAGGGTTCAAGGAAGAGCCTGGTTTCTCCTTTACCATCATCTCTTCCGCCATCTCCACTGATCGCTCTATAAACCTACCCCAGTTGGAGGCAGCCCCCGGGTGCGGACTGACATCCTTAAAAAGTCCTCCTCCATGGGGATTGGCTTCCGAAGGCCGAATAAACAGTCTCAATTTTGTTATTAAAGCCTGCAGTCTATTCCTCACTAACAGGGGCCGGAGCCCCGACTGTCTGATCCAGAGCAGCTGGAGGAGCGAATTCTTGAACCATTTTAAATAGTTCCCTAGATGCTCCACTAGTCTCTTAAGTCTTCTAACAGAATATTGCCTCTTAGCTTGTCTAAGTTGTTTGTGATAGGCTTTCAGTGCATTTTTATAGATCATCCGGTGCTCTGCACCCTTAGTGCGGTGCCACTTACGATCAAGAGCTTTTCAATCTCCTTTTATTTTCCTTGACTCATGTGAGTCCCACTTCTCCAATGAGGGTCTATTCGGAAGATGACTCCTTCACAGGGGCACAAATATCAAACCATAAGGACATTGCATCCGTCAGCCCATTGACTGCTTTAAATTGGTGAATAGTAGACAGGGTGTGTGCCGGACCCAATATCCACGGCTTTAACTGCAAAACCTGCCTCTCACTCTCCAGAGCCCTCCCTCCTCAAAGAATCCGACTGGGCCTCAAAATAAAGGTGAAAATCTCTCATCAGGAGAACGTGCTCACATTCGAACACAAATGGGGACTGCACGTCGGCACAATGTGCTGCAAACAGGGCTCTGTATACAATGGCCCCTGCCAGTTTTACCATTTGATTGAGCGAAATCTGAAACATTTAGGGGCAGATTTACGTTCCCTGCCGCATCCCTGCATATGAGCAGGGATGCGCCAGGGAAAATGCATCAGGCAAGTTTACCCTTGCGCCACGTCCGATGCGCCGCATTTACAATGCGGCGCATCGTGGCGCAAGGATAAGCAGATGCGTGACGCATCTGCCGGCGGAAGGTTGGCGCAGTGCTGAAGATGTGTCGCAAGCGCGACGCAACTCCAGCACTGTTCCAACCTTCCCTATCCCTAACATGGTGCGTCAATCCTTACGCCTGCTTGAAGCAGGCGTAAGGATTTGACGCACCAGCGTCGGAAAAGTGACTGCGTGAAATCTTGTAGATTTCACTACGTCACTTTTCCGAGGCGTTCCTGCGCCGGAACGCCCCCCCCCTGCGCCGGTACGCCCACATGAAACCTGACGCAGGTTTCATGTGGCGCAGTGGTTTACTACGTGACGCATCTCCCTAGATGCGTCACGTTGTAAATATAGCGCAACGTGGCGCATGGTTTGCGTCGCCGCTGCGACACATGCGTGACGCAACGGCGGTGCAAAAGTGGCACAAGGGGCTTGTAAATATGCCCCTTAGATTTCACAGTCCCCCATGGAGAGTCGCTCACTGTCGCACACTCATAAGCCTCTCTATAAACAAGCACTGGCATAGCCAATAGGTCTCGCCTTTGGGACCTTATAAGTATTTAGTTATGCAGCACAATATCCTTGGTGCAACAACATCAAACGTTGCATGGCTAAACACTTATATGGTCCCAAAGGCGAGACCTATTGGCTATGCCAATGCTTGCCTATTGAGCTTCACTTGTGATGGGCCACTGAGGCCCTGTGGATATGACCTGAGGGAAGACATAAGCAACGGATGCTGTATTTCTGCTAAAAGTGGAGCATCGAATAAGGACGAAACAGTCCGTGGGCCCGTACATATTCTACACATGTGTAGTACACATATACACTACACACATATGTTACAACACATATATTTCTAAGCACATTTATTACTACACACGGGATCAGTTGCTTTTAAATCTGTCTCTCATAGGTAGGATAAACTGTGCTTCTTGAGCTGCATCCTTTGTCATCCCCTGCTTCTGTAATCCCAAAAGTCCCGTCTTAAAGGGACCCCTCTGCACTGCAGGGCCATCTCGTGCTGAGCTAAAGCAGACAAAGCATTGTATGACCACATTGGCACTGTATGTGTGCGAGAAGATGGGCCCTCCAGGTACACTAAGAGTGACCTATTTCACATTTAGAAAGGCACATGCCACTCATGTGTTACGCGTTATACGATTACTGTTAATGTATACTGAAAAATGCATGCACGGTATCAACATTTGGGAACTGTTTCCGCGATGGTCTCTTTTGCCCATAATATCTAAAAGAGATACTTTAAAAAACACACATTACGCACCTGCTGGGAACATTTTCACGAGTACCTGTTGCGCATGGAGTTTTAAAGAAAGTCACATTTCGTGAACACATTTACCATGAAGTGGGTGTGCTCTAAATACTCAGAAATCTAAGTGCTTCTTAAAGTGGTCTCCATTCAGTCCTCGAGTCGAACGAACTACACCAGTAAAGCAGGGACATTCGTACAGGTTTAAAACAACCACAACAAATCAGGGTTTCATTTCTTTTAGCAGCCGAATGGGTTAAAATGTGCTTGCCTTGCGGCTCAGATTACAATGAGAAGCCTCTTCTTTCCCAGCAGGGCTGGGATCTGCCGTGAGGGGCCAGTACGTGTGTGCCAGTGGAAGCAGAGAAGGGATGGGCGGACCTGGCTGCAGGGCACTGTCTAGGAAGATCCGAGCCGGTACCTAAGCAGGGGCGGCGGACACAGGGGGGGCTGAAGGGAGGTGGGCGCGTGATGGACACCTGTGGGCTAACATCAAAGCGCAGCAACATCAAAGCGCAGTGCGGCGCGCTGCGTCTTTGAGAGCGCACGAGTGCGCACGGGCTGCACGAGCGGCCAGGTACCACGGGAGCCACACAAGGCCACAACCACTTGCTGCACTCCCCAATGAGCATGCGTGCTGAGATGTAGCTACTAGGAAGGGGCACTGGGAACCCTGTGAAAAAGGCATGTTGACAGTTTGCACTTTTACAGAAGGGATAGTGTCACAAGCGATGTTTGACGGGATGAGCCAAGTGGAGACGATGCTGTCCTGAGCAGCCGGCACACCTGTCTGTGGCTGGAAGAGTGAGACTTCTGCAGGGCTGAAGGTGTGAAGGACCGGCCAGGGTTCGAGCAGAGGTTCGTGGACGGTGATAAAGCATGAAGCAGGGCAGGTTGGTTCTCCAGGGCATCGTCTGGTTTCTCTGGAGTTGCTGGACTCTGCCAGGACAGGGCAAAGGTGGTCTGGGGGACAACCATGTGCACCCGCACCGCCCGCGGCCCTTCTCACCTGGCAAGCAGGCGTCCTCGGCGCCGCTCTTCATGCTCGACCTGTACAACGCCATGAGCACGGAGGAGGCGGCTGAGGAGCTGGGCTTCAATCTCCGGGCCGCGGCCCCCGAGAGCCGAGCAGTGCGCAAGGCGCAGCTGTACCGGGCAAGCACCCAGAGCCCGCCTTTGGCCAGCCTTCACGACGCCGACATGGTCATGAGCTTCGTCAACCTCGGTAGGTGCCACTGGGCCTAGCCTTTTGCGCAGGGACGATGTTGCCTGACATAACGTGTCCCCCTTATCTGATGGTTATTCCAGCTGACAAGTGCCAAATGGATTTGAACTGTGCTCCAAAAATGTCACAGAAGTTCTTTTCAGAGTGGTTCTACTGGACCTAGTCTCTGCAATGGGACTGTTTAGCCACCCACTGCACTTCCACGAAGAAGTCTTTTAGTACAAGGCAAGACTGGTTGGTACAAGCATGGGTTTGAATCCAGGCTCGGGTCCACTCAGTCATTCATCCTTCCGAGGTTGATAAAAAGAATACTAAAGTCATTGGGTAACAAATGCCTTAAATGTTTAAACCCACGCCAGGTTCCGAAGTGATGCTTTTAAACTAAAATGCAGTGAAGAAGCTGGTATTTCTGGCTACATTTTGGAAATGGTTTCCGAGTCTTAATTATGCATATTAATTTTAGTCCTTGTGTTTTTTTCCCTTGAAAAAAATCCTATGTTTTTTTCTAATGGATTTATATAGTCTACTTCCCAAAAATTACACGGATAGAGCCCGCGTGTCACTGTTCCGATGGAATTTCCATCCAGGTCAATTTGTAAGAGTGTTTGCAGGCATATTGTGTCACTTTACCATGTTTACCACTTCGCAGTCCCCCCTTTAGCCACCGAGGTTTATTCTGCTTAATATTGTTGTAAGATAAGTTAAACCCTGGGACTGCCTCTCTCACTACACCCTCAAGAAGTTAAATGAAACACTTGAGTTTCTCAACTTCGCCTTCAAATATAAACACCATTAGCCATTCTGGCGAACGCTGTGTGAGCTCCCCAAAAGCTATCTGAGAAAAGGGCAACTCCTTTCAAGAATTATGTGCATTTAACATTTACTCATACTTAGGAAGGGTTCGGATTGCCCGCTTCCATTGCTCATGAGGCCGTGTTTACAAACCAGCGGGGACAGCCTGTGACCCGTGAGTCAGGAAGGAAATGTTTAGGCCACGCATCATGTGGGGTGGGAGCGCGCAGCGGACCGCGAGAGAAGACAGGCGGGAGTGGTGCGTGCGTGCGCGCGCAGTCATCACTTTTCAAGCACTGCACTCGTGCTTGTGGCGCGCCGCTGCTCGCTCCCGCAAGGTGAAGACCGATGGCTAAATGCCCACCTAGAGCAGCGCCTGCGCGCTGCCTAGACGAGACCTAAAAAACCATACCAGCCCCCGGCCTTCTCCTAACACGATGACATTTGAACACCCTGTAGCCAACAGTCATAGCCAGGGTCATATCAGTCAAAGAATGACTATTCCGCCATGTCTCAGTCATGAATAGTAGGTCTCTGGCTTTCGCAAATCTCCACACAAGGTTTGGGAGGCGAACTGGAATTAAAAGAAAGGCATCTGAACACGAGACCTCCCCTGCTAATCTCTCTCGATACATTCTTTCCCGAGGGCCAACGCCAGACTGTCAGCAACATTCCTGGGTCCTTCCACTGGTGTGTATCTCTAACTCAGACTGGGACATGCCAGACCGCCTGGAACTGGCTCAGGAGAACGATCAAAATACCTTCTCTGGAAGGTAAATATATAACATAAATATAATATATTATATTACTCTTTGAGTTTGGAAATACAATTCTTTTTTATGGATTTGTATAATTATAATAATGTTAGACATTATTAACCTGGAGGGCCAATAGATGGCGCTGTGGTGTTAAAATACTTCCACACTATGGAAATGTTGCCCCTTTTTAGGTCGAAGTCAACCTGTCTGGTTTGCTAAAGACATCTTGGGGACGTTCAGAAAGCTGACCTAGGAATGCATTCCGCCTGTTGCTGACCATTGGCTTTCTGGGTTGTAATTCATTTTCTAGGTTTCTATTTGCTGGCTTTATTTGCTTTAGGCTGCACAGCTTGAATTTGTCCCTCCTCTTGCTCAAACCTTGTTTACTGTATTCTTCAACAAGCTTGCTTTCTGTAAACAGGCCTTTAAATCTTGTTCTTATCCTGTCACTTTTGCTGTGCATTTGCTCTTCCGAGGAAGCGTGACGTTTACTTTCCTGTCTCTGACTTCAAAGTGAGAGAATTTATGTGACAATCCTGCTGAGTATCCACGTAAGAGCAGAGGGTGCAGTATGTTGTTTTTTTTAGCACACAAAAAAGAATTAATTGTGCTCTTGTTTCAGAATATATCAGAATTAGTACAAATGAAGCACTTTTTTTTGTAATTCTGCAATGTGGTGGAAACAAATATTTGAATACGATCAATACACGTCCATACACTACATTTGTACACATTGTCGCTTGTGTGCAATAAAACAGTTTTTCAGTGCAAATGTAAAGGTCATTTCAACTGAAAATGAGTTGTCTGTAATGGCAGTGCGCTACCACATCATACATACTCCACACTATGCCACGCCACTCCACTTGATGCCCTTCCACTCTGTGCCATGCCACTCTATTCTACAACACTCCACTATACGACATACTACTCCATTCTACGTCACTTCAATCTACACCACTCACAACACAACACACTCCTCCACTCTCTGGCACTCCACTCCACACCACTTTCCTCACTCCACTCCACTCTACCCCACTCCAATCCACTCCAATCTATCCCACTTTACTCCTCTCCAATGTCCCCTAATCGACCCCACCCCACTTTGCGACTATCTACCCCAATCTACTCCATTTCAATCTACCCCACTCCACTACAAGCTACCCCACTGCAGTAAGTGAAAGAGACCACTCTGTGTTCACCTTTCAGAAATATCTTTATTCTTCTCCAGCTTCACCCATGACATGGAGTGACTCCAAGGTCAGAAGGTCGAACCGCAACTGCCCTTGCCAATCGAACCTTCCACCAGCGTTCGCTCCATGCGCGTGAATACATTCAAAGCATTACAACAAAAGAACATTCAAAGACATACTCATACTACATCACCTCCCCCTTTACATAAATTAAACAAACCAACTTATGAATGAACAAATGATCAAGAAACAGATAATCAAGCAAATACGAATAAATGTTCAAGACTCAGATAATCAAGCAAATAACTCCTTCACCACCCCCCCTCCAAACCTGAGGGGAGAAAACTAATATCTAACAAAATCTTTGAACCTAATAGGAGCTCTTCTGACCCGGTGGCTAGACTCTTCCCTCATGGTAGTAGCCCCCATATCAGACCCACAGGCCCTTGAATCTGACCCCGAGGTACCACATCCAAACCACCATCAGTCACCGCTACGCTCACCGGCCCAGCTTGCAGCCAATGTGTCCATTCATGATCCTTCATACCGTCCTTCCTGTGCCTAATAATCCTAGCCTGGTCTTGTGTCACTTTCACCAGCTGCCACCTGTTCCACCAACCTTTACCATTCACGAAAGCAGCTCCTTTACTGACTTTGCTAACATGCACTGGATCCGACTCCCCTTTCCTCACCTTAAGATGTTCCTTAATCATCAAACAATCCCCCACTGACACATCCCTGTCAGCCGGATAACCTTTTTTGTCAAATTTGTTTTCTCATCAATAACTGCTTCTCCCTCACCATAGTTGCCACACTTCCTTCACTTGACTCCACACCTACTCTCTCACTCTTCACTTCCCCAACCAAGACGGAAATAAAGCTGTGTGTGCTTTTCTGCCCCTCAACAGGGTAAATGGCATAGTACCTGTGGTACAGTGTGGTGAGGTATCATAACTCCACACCTTCTGCTCTAGAAACTCCTCCACATCGAGACTCACAGCAATTGCTGTTTGAATACCCTCCTTTAACACTTTATTACCTCACTACACCAAGCCATTCGAACTGGGCGAATATAGCACCACTTTAAGGTGCTTTATATCTCGCCTACTAATGAATTTACACATTGTTTCGGACACAAAGTGTGTCCGTTGTCAGTGACTATAGCCTTAGGTGCACCCTCCAGCAAAAATATCCTTTATAAAAATTCAATAGTGTTATCCATATCAGGCAAGTCCACAAATTTATAATTCATCCATTTTGAATAATAATCCATGGACAAAATCAAATACTTCATCTCTGCTGGCAAAATCGTATAAGGTCCTAAGAAATCCAACCCGATTTTTTCCCAGGCTGCTTCAGGAAATTGAGTCGGATGCAATGGTGTCTCTACTGTCTTCCAGTGTTTATCCGACAACAAGCACTCAGTACAGTTATCAATCATCCTCCTAACCTGAGCATCCATGGCAGGCCACCAATAGTGCTGTTTCACTTTCATACTTGTCTTAGTAACCCCCTCTGTGCCCATGATGCACCTCCCTTACAATAGACTCACACAAATCTGAAGGAGGGATCAACCGATCACCTCTCCTTACTATGTCATCCATCACTGATAACTCATCAGCTACTTGTGCAAAATTCCTCAAGTCCCCATTCAAACATCTTATTTCAGGCCATTTATGAGTAGTATACTCTATTACTTTGGCCAGTGTAGCATCTTTTCTGGATGCCTCCCTCCAGTCACTTTCTAATATAACAGAACTGCATCCACCCCTGCCACTCATTCCACATCGTCCTCTATGAGATCCTCCTCATCGTCCGTCTCCATCAGCATTCTGGATAAGCAATCAGCACGGAAGTTTTTTCCTCCTGCAATGTGCCTTATCACAAAATTATACTCTTGTAATTTTGACACCAGTCTAGTAAGTCGGGCCGACATGTTATTGCTGTTCACCTTATTAAAGATGAAAGTTAACGGTTTATGATCCGTATAAATCTAGAACTTGCGGCCCCAGATATACATTTTGAATTTTTGTGTCGCCAATACGCAAGCCAGTGCCTCACGCTTGATTGTACTGTACTGACATTTGAACTGCTTCAATGATCTTGATGCAAACGCTACTGTCTGCTCTCTACCTTCCACCCTCTGGCTGAGTACCGACCCAAACCTTGCATGCTCGCATCCATCGTTATAACTGAGGTGTAGACCTCACGAAAAGCATGAAGAGCTTGAGCGGATATAATTAACTCTTTCACACTCTCAAACACCACCTCAAGCTCCTCAGACCAGCCAAACGTCCGTCCTTTCTTTAGCAGCGCGCGCAATGGCTCCACGGTCTGAGCATAATTAACTACAAATCTGGCATAATACTCTGCCAACCCCAAAAATGAGCAGAGAGTATCTCTGTCCCTGGCTGCTTTTGCCTCCTTTATAGCTCTAATCACCAAGAACTTTGGTCCGATGCCCACTTCTGACAGTGTGCCCCAAATACTCCAATTCTCTCACCGCAGATTTACATTTATCAGCTCTTACAGTCATACCCCGTTCGCCCAGAATAGATAACACCTTCCTCAACAACCTGTTGTGTTCCTCCAAGCTCTGCGCAAAAATCAAAATATCATCCAAATAAGCTTGCACCCCCTTTGTGTCTCAGAATAGGGTGTCCATCAGCCTCTGGAACACGCTGGCTGCTGAAGCCAGTCCAAACAGAAGCCTCAGAAACATATATGCCCCAAAAGGGGTTACAAACATTGTCAACTCCTGAGAGTCCTTTGATAATGCCACCTGATGATAGGCTGATCTTAGATCGATCAAGGAGAACCATTTAGCTCCCCGATGTTCGCTAAAAGTTCCTGAATCTCAGGCAGGGGGTGGCAGTCCACAACAATCATTTTATTGAGGCCGTGAAGGTCTGCACACAGTCTAATTTTGTCTGATTTCTTCCGAGCCACCACAATGGGTGCCACCCACTGTGACGAATCGGTAGGTTGTATAATGCCCTGTACACACAACCCCTGTAACATGGACTTTAACTGCTCCCTTACACTCATAGGAACGGGCCGTACCTTGTGTGCTACCGTATGTGCATCCGGCAACAGTTTAATTCGGTGCTCCACTCATTTTACTAGGCCTACTTGCTCACTAAATATGGTTTTAAATTCGGCTAACAGTTCCTGTAGGAAAGTAGGATCTGCTTTTATGGTTACCTCCACTTTTTGCTTGATGTAATACTGTTTCTGACTAGTCTGACTGAGATCCTGCTAATCAGCACCCCAGTCTCTGTGCTTTCTCCCCTAAATTGGTTTGGTAAGTGTTAGAATTGGGGGGTCTCTAGTTGGCAGAGGTAGGTACCTTTGTCCAAATAGGGACCCTTGCTTCTAGTCAGGAAAAGGGGGGTACACTCCTGGATAACCCCTGCTCACCCCCTTGGTAGCTTGGCACGAGCAGACAGGCTTATCTCAGAGGCAGTGTGTAAAGCATTTGTGAACACATACAGTAATACAGTGAAAACACTACAAATGGACACTACACCAGTTTAGAAAAATAAGTAATCTTTACTAGTCTTAACACAAGACCAAACGACAAAAATCCACAATACTGTAATCAAAAATAGACTTTAAATGGTAGAAAATAGCTTAGTTCAATGTAGATGGTAAATGCGACACTTTACTCACAAAGTACCTGGGATGCGTCACGCAATACAAACAAAAGGGTCGCAGGGAAGTTGATGCACCGTTCCTTACACTCAGGGGAGTGGATGCGTCGGTTCCTTACTGATGCGTAGGGGAGGTGAGGCTCACTTCCTTACTGTGTGGGGAGTTGATGCGTCATTTCTTACTGTGGCCCGGTGACTATGCGACAAGATGGCGCCTCGATGCGATGTGACGATCAGGTGCGATGCGACAAAATGGCGTCTTTGATGAGATGCGACAACGTTGGATGCGATGTGTGCACGCCCAACGGCCGTGCGGTGAACTCGGTAACTTCTGAGCCGCAACAGGCCCTGCGACAGGCTTCTCCGGTGATGCGACGGCGACCTCTGCGGCGGCAACACGCTTCTCCGGTGATGCGACGCGCTTCGTCGGTGAAGCGACGGTGAACAGCTGCGGCGGCACGCTTCTTCAGCGATGCGACGGCAACTGCTGCGGCGGCGACACGCTTCTCCTCGTTGCGTCGCGCTTCCAGCTCCCAGCGACACGCAGACTTCTCAGCGGGCCCAAACAACAGTAGGCACCTCTCTGCAGATAGAATTCCCAGCAAGGAAATTCAGGGGGAGCTGGTGGTGAAGTTTTTGTGTCCCTGAGACTTCAGAACAGGAGGCAAGCTCAGCTTCAAGCCCTGGAGATCTTCCTCAAGATAGTAAAAGTACACACAAAGTTCCTTTTCTCCTTTCCTTGGCAATAAAGTAACCACTGCAGGCCAACCCCAGAAATAGCAAAACAGCACAGGGGCAGTCTCCTCCTTCAGCTTCCTTGGTTCTTCTCCTTGGCAACGGTTCGTCTTGATTCCCAGAAGTGATCTAAAGTTCTGGGGTCTGGGCCTCAATATTTATACCAGTAAATCCTTTGTCCTCTGAAGGCAGAGGGTCCTGTGCCCAGCCAAAACCAGTTCTGTGCAGCTTCCGGCAGGAGGTGGAGACAGCATTGTTGAAGGCAGACCTGGCCCAGGTAGCTGAAAGGAAATCTCCTCCCCCTACTCTCTATTCTATGAGTGCTCAGGTCAGTGAAAGGAAATCTCCGTCCCCCACTCTCTACTCAATGCAGGCCCTATTCAGCCCAGCCCTGACTCATCAGACTGCTGGAGCCAAAGCCCTCTCCAGCCCCCTGTCACTCACAAACCAGACATGGAATACACAAACCTAGCAGAGGCATGCTGGATGGTTAGGCAAGAAAATACCTACTTTCTAAAAGTGGTATTTTCAAACACAGAATGTAAAAATCACCCACACTAAAAGATGTATTTTAACATTCTGAGTTCAGGCATACTAAACTTTATTTCCCTATCTTGTTCCTAGGGTCAGTTATGATTATCAGCTGTTATAATCAAACTGCCCATTCTGGCCTATGGGAACAGATAGCCCTGCAATAGTGAAAAACGAAATTGGCTGTAATTCACTATCAGGACATGCCACACACATTAGGGCATGTCCTACCTTGTACATACAATGCACCCTGCCCTTGGGCCTACCTTAGGGGTGACTAATATGTAGAAAAGGGAAGGTTTAGGGACTGGCAAGTGTGTGCACTTGCCAAGTCGACATGGCAGTCCCAGACTGCACACAGGCTCTGCAATGGCAGGCTTGAGCCATATTTTACAAGCTGCTTCTGTGGGTGGCACAATCAGTGCTGCAAGCCCACCAGCAGTATTTGATTTACAGGCCCTGGGCACACATGGTGCACTGTACTAGGGTCTGACAAGTTAAATCAAATAAGCCAATCATGGAGTCACTAATCCATTACATCAATTTACAATAGGGAGCACTTGCTCTTTGGCCCTGAATAGCAGTGGCAAAGTGCCCAAAGCATCTAGACCAGCAAAAACATAGTAAAAACACAGGAGGCAACAGCAAAAAAAAAATGGAAGGGAGACCCACGCCAATGGTGCCAGGTCTAACATGTGTCCCCTCCAGCTGAAATGTGGGGAGAACTACCCACCCCTTGGGAGTTCTCATCACTAAGGCGGAAAAATCTGGACAGACCATCAGCATTGGCGTGTTCTGTACCAGGGCGGTGTTCCACTGTGAAGTCCATCCCCTGTAGGGAAATGGACCACCTCAACAGCTTTGGATTCTCACCCCTCATCTGCATCAACCATCTGAGGGGCCTGTGGTCTGTCTGAACCCGGAAGTGAGTCCCAAACAGGTATGGTCTCAACTTCTTCAGTGCCCAGACCACAGCAAATGCCTCACGCTCAATTGCACTCCACCTCTGTTCCCGTGCAAGTAACCTTCTACTAATAAAGGCTACAGGTTGGTCTAGGCCCTCCTCATTCATCTGTGAAAGAACAGCCCCCACACCATGCTCTGAAGCGTCTGTCTGTACAATTAACTGTTTAGAGAAGTTGGGCGCCAGAATCACAGGCGCCGTGCACATGGCAGTCTTCAGGGCGTCAAAAGCTTTCTGACAGGTGTCAGTCCAGTTCACTTTCTTGGGCTGCTTCCTGGAAGTCAGCTCTGTCAAGGGTGCAACAATGCTGCCATACCCCTTGACAAACCTCCTGTAGTACCCAGTGAGTCCTAAAAAGGCTCTCACTTCTGTCTGGGTCTTGGGGGGTTCCCAAGCCAGGATGGTATCAATCTTGGGCTGTAGGAGCGCCACCTGGCCGCTCCCAACCTGGTGTCCCAAGTACACCACAGAACCCTGCCCGATCAGGCACTTACTCGCCTTGATCGTGAGGCCTGCTCTCCGCAGCGCCATCAACACTTCTCAGAGGTGGCGCAGATGTTCTTCCCAACTGGCGCTGAACACTGCAATGTCATCCAGGTAGGCGGCACTGAAATCTTCCAGTCCAGCCAACACCTGGTTGACCAACCTCTGAAAGGTGGCAGGGGCATTCTTCATTCCAAAGGGCATAACCCGGAATTGGTAGTGCCCATCTGGTGTGGAGAATGCTGACCTCTCTCTTGCCCCATCAGTTAAGGCGATCTGCCAGTACCCAGACGTTAAGTCAAACGTACTGAGGTACCGGGCAGCCCCTAACCGATCAATGAGCTCATCAGCTCTGGGGATGGGGTGCGCGTCAGTCCTGGTGACTGAATTGAGCCCTCAGTAGTCCACACAGAACCTGAGTTCTGGTGTGAGACCCGGTGCGGCAGCCTTTGGGACCAAGACCACTGGGCTGGCCCAAGGACTGTTAGAGGACTCAATCACCCCTAATACAAGCATCTTGGAGACCTCTTCCTTGATGCAAGCTCTCACCCTGTCAGTCACTCTGTAAGTTTTGTGCTTAACAGAAGGACTGTCCCCAGTGTCTACATCATGGACACACCAATCAGTGACACTGGGAGTCAGGGAGAACAGATCAGAAAACTGTCCCAACAACTGACGACAGTCATTCTGCTGCTCAGGGGTCAGGGTGGAAGAGAGGTTTACACCAACCACTGACCCATCTTGCTCTGTTGCAGACAGGAGGTCAGGAAGAGGCTCAGTCTCCTCCTCCATTCCATCATCTGTTGCTAGGAGCATGCCCACTTCGGACCTCTCTAAGTGGGGCTTCAGGCGGTTGACATGCAGGACCGGCAAAGGTTGTGAGAAGTTGGCCTGGCATATGCTGTCCACTAGTTCTAGTGGGCACCTTGCACCAGTCCAAACAACCCCTTATGGAGATAGGTTAAAGACAACCTTTATTGAAAGCTATCCTAGTGGTAGCTATGGAGAGCAGCCTTCAGGCTAAGTCTTGAAGGAATGTAAAGCAGCTTGTTTTACCAGTCTATAATCTCTTGAGTGACCAAATGAAAGAGGACCACACCAGGTATATATATATAAAATATATGTATTTAGTCTTAAACACACCCCTCTAGTCTCTTTATGAGGCTAGAGTTCGAAATACATAAGTTACAAGTCAAATATCAACAGTAATAGCACAAATACACGTTTGAGCCCTAGGGGCGTACCAAACTATATACTAAAATAGTGGTATAAGAACCACGACTGAACTAGACACAAGGCCTAGAGCCTGTAGAAGTGCTTGGACCCCAAGGAACCACCCAAGGTAGTGACACGGGGGACGCGTGCAGTGTGAGAGCACAGCCGCGAGCCATCTTTGACTTCTATGGGGAAAGTCGCGGCTGGATTTTTAAAAGTAAAGGACACTTAGAGGAGGACTTGGAGCAAACCCCTTTAGAACTAGGCAGTTCTAGAGTCAATACCCACGGGAGCACCGGAGTACTCGAGTTACCTCACCCAGGGAAGCCGGGTGCGTAGGTGTCTTTTGGCGTCGGGTTTCGTTGTCGTTTTCAATGGCGATCTGCTGCAGCAGGCTGCTGGCGACCAAGTCGAAAGTGTCCGGGTGGATCCAAGAGTGGATCGAAGATCTGAAGGACCTGAAAGCAGAGGGGACAGAATCGGGGTCACTAGCCAGTGACCAGGAAGGCGATGAGCAGATGCCCACCGATGTCGGGTGCTTCAGGTAGGTTGACGGTCGTCTTGACTCTTCAGCCACGAGGTCCAGGAGGCGTCGACGATGACCAGGAGCTGCATTCGAGCTGTCCCCCGAGGTCTGTCGATTGCTGCGGTGTCGGCGACCGGATTGGACCCAACAAGCCTTGGCAACGGCAAGTCACGTGGAAACAAAGAAAGGACGTTGATGCAGACCAGCAAGGTCTGGGGGACTCACCCAGCGAGGGTAAGTCAGGGCACGTCTGGAGTAACCAGGAAAGCCCAAGCAGAAGAAGAGTTGCCTTTGGGAGGGCCCACTAGCCAACGGACTAGCGACCGCGAAGGGGCCTTGAGTGGACGCACTTGGAGCTGGCTCACAGGACACTCGTGGAGTGGAGGCCAGTGATCTTCGGTGCAGTCGGTGCTGGAGGCGGGGGCTACTCGGAGCCCAAAGCACAACTTCGTGGGAGACCAGGAAGAGGATGCACTTGCAAAAGTTCTCGGTGTCCAGGGGTCACGGTTCCACGTTACCCACGACAGCTACGTGCCTCAGCTTCGCTGGGGTCTCAGGGCAGCCTCGGGGAAGTCTGGAAATCCACCTCTGGTGTTGCAAAGACTTCGGCGTCCGGCGGGAGCGTCAGCGATGCAGACCGGACAATTGCTTCTTAGGTGCCTGCCAAGCAGGGGAGTCACTCCTTGACCCCAAGGGAGATTCTTCAGTCCTCTAATCTTGAAGTAGAGCGTCAAAGGTCCAGGATTCGGTTTCAGAGTTTCGTCCAGGGTAATCTAAAGTCCTAAGGACTGGGGTCCCATACTTATACCAAGTTAGGGGGTTGGACATACTCTGGGGACCCACCTATGGGAGGGTCAGGGAAGAAGGGTGGTTACACCCATTCCCTTTGTCCAGTTTCGCTCCAGAGCAGGGGCAGGTAGCCCCTGCAACCGGTTTGAACTGGACTATGCACAGGGACACCAAATGTGCCCCCAGTGCAGGATTTCAAAGCACCAGAGAGTGCTCCCGCCCAGCCCCAATACACACTATCCTGTCTGGGGAGGTGGTTACACCTCCCTTCGACAGGAAACCTATTGTCCAGGCCTCCCCTGCCGGAGTTTCGGTCAGCAGCAGGAGGCCAAACCCGTGTCTGTGGCAGCGGCATCCATTTTGTGATGCCAGGGCTCTGTAAAGTTAATACCGGGTATGCCAGTGTGTACATGTCTCTCCCTCTAAAAGGGTGGAATGCTACCCCCGCCGCCAGAACTGGCGGGGGGTAGTATTCCAAGATGTTTGACACCAAACACGACATGTTTCCGTGCAGCCATCCCAAAGTTAGCATTTAACGCGAGGTTATAATGCACTTAAGAGTATACGGTCAGGCTGCACCACAAACAGCACCAGAGGATTGACTCCGAACGCTGCAGAGGGGCTCTGCTCATGCAGGGGCACCCTCTCACATAAAAACCAAGCACTCTGCCTTCAGGATTGTTAAGGCCTGCCATAGGAGTGACTTATAGGTTTATAGGTGTGTGCAATGGTAGTGATATAGGTAGCCTATACCACAGTAAGGGGTGCATGCACCACCTTACCCAGGCTGCAGTAGCAGTCCTGTGGTGTCATTTTGGAGGGCCTTCCAGGGGTGGCACAATACATGCTTCAGCCCCTGGCAGGCCTCTGGGGTGCCTATGCCCTTGGTACATAGTATACCATATACTAGGGACTTATAAGGGCACCCCAGAATCCAATCTGGGATGTACCTAAAGTACATGGAATCAATTTAGAGAGGAAGCAGCTAGGCTGGGGTCCTGAATAGCAGGGCCCCAGCCAGACTAAGTCAAAAACCATCAAAACACCAGAAAAAAAGTGGGGGCAACCATGTAGTCAGATTCCACCTTCCTACAAAGGGTTCCTGGGAGACCGCAAGTCCACCAAATAGGTGACATCACTCTTGCGCTCCACCACCTCAAAGGGTCCGGTCCACTTATCCTGGAGCGCACAGGGCTCCACGGGGGCCATGACCCAAACTTTCTGACCAGGTTGAAGCTCAGTCAGAGTGGCATTCTGATCGTACCACTGCTTCATCTCCTCCTGGCTGACTTCCAGATTCGCCTGAGCGAGTTGCCTGAAACGCCGGGTTTGGTTTCTGAAGGCCAGCATGTAGCTATATACATCCTGGGGAGGTTTCCTGGGAGCTTTCTCTCAGCCTTTCTTTACCAAACTCAGAGGTCCTCTTACAGGGTGACTGTACAGCAGCTCAAAGGGGCAGAACCCTAAGGACTTCTGTGGCACCTCTCTCTAAGCAAAGAGAAGGCATGGCAGGAGGACGTCCCACTTACGCCTCATAGGTTCCTCAAGACCCATAATCATGCCTTTGAGGGTCCGGTTGAATCGCTCAACCAGCCTATTACCTTGGGGGTGGTAAGGAGTGGTGAACTTATAGGTTACACCACACTCCTGCCACAGGGACTTCATATACTTGGAAATGAAGTTTGTACCACGGTCTGACACCACCTCTCTGGGGAACCCCACATGGGAGAAAATCCCCATCAACGCACGACCCACCACGGGGGCCGTCACCGACCGGAGAGGGATGGCTTCCGGGTACCGGGTGGCATGGTCCACCAAGACCGGGATGAACCTGTTGCCCATGGCTGTCTTGGGATCCAGAGGCCCCACAATGTCAATGCCCACCCTTTCAAAGGGGGTGCTGACCACAGGGAATGGCTGGAGAGGAGCCTTGTGCTTCCTCCCACTCTTTCCATTTGCCTGGCAAGTCTGGCAGGTCCTGCAATGAGTATCTGAACTCTTGCGCATTTGGGGCCAATAAAAGTGGGTGACAAGCCTTTCAAAGGTCTTGTCCTGCCCCAAATGTCCTGCTAAAGGCACATCATGAGCCAGCCCCAGTAGGAAGGCTCTGAAGCGCTGGGGTACAACCAGCACACAGGCTGACCCAGGCTCAGCAACCTTAGGCTCACTATACAGGAGACCATTCTTCCAGTAGATCCAATGTGATCCAGACTGATCAACTGCTGCCTGGTTTGCAGCCTGCTGCCGCAAACCCACAAGAGAAGGGCACTTTTTCTGCTCCTCACAGAACTCTTCCCTGGAGGGGCCTCCTTCCTGCTGCCAATGGGTCAGCTCAGGCAGGTCCCCCAGTTCAGCTACTTGCTCCCCTGTAGGTTCCAGGGCATCCCCCTGAAGGTCTGCCTCCTCCTGGACCGTGGGAACGGTGGGGGCGGGTGTCCCGCGCCCCCGGCCTCTTCTCTTTAAGGCAGGCACCTGGGCCACTCTTTCAGGCTCCAGGTCCTCTTGAACACCCTTACTGGCTGCCATGGCCCGAGTGGATACACACACGCCCACTCAGGCAGACCCAACATCTCCAAATGAGCACTTCGCTCCTCCTTAGCCCAAGGGGAGCTCCCCAAATCGTTACCCAAAGACAGTCAACAGGCATGGCTGGCCTCACAGCTACTTGAAGAGTACCTGAGACCCCCCCCCCACTCAAAGGGAACCTGAGCCACCTTACAGTGGCTCTCTGTGTTGTGAGCGGCAACAACCGGGTAAATGGCATTGGGGACCACCTGCTCTTCAGACACCAGCCGACAACTGACTGCTGTCACACTGGCTCAGGTGTCTCTAAGAGCCTCCACTCTATGGCCATTGATGGTCACCCACTGCCTGTACTTTTTAGTGTTATCAGGCAGCTGGGTCCTGGGGACCACCTCACAGTCTCCTAAAGAGACTAGGGACATCTCTGCGGGACCCCACCCACCTTGGACACCCATCTCCTCCCCCAGGGCTACACTAGCCATCTGCCGGGGCGGTGCACCAGTGGGTGCTGTTTTTTCTCTCTGGGGGCACTGGGGATCATAGTACCGGTGGCCCACCTCACCACACTTAAAACATTTCAGGGGTCCCCTATGAACAGGTTTACCTGTCAAGCCCCTGTCTTCTTCTCAGGGGGAGGCTGGGAACCCTCGCCTTGGTTCCCTTGGGGATTACTTTGGGGCCCATTCTGGAACTCCCTCTGTTTACCCTTGTCCACCCCACTCTTCTGCTGGGGACCCTGCCCACCTTTGGCGAAGTCTCCCACATGACCCTTGTGGACCCGGGTACTCACCCAGCGGTCCGCCTCCTCAGCAAGCTTCCTAGGGTTAGTCAGCTTGCTATCAATAAGGTGCTGGCGTAGCTCTGGAAAACAATTACTAGACAAGTGCTCCCCTGCAATCAAATTGTAGAGCCCTTCAAAATCATTCACTTGGCTACCCTTCACCCAACCATTCAATGCTCTGCCAAATAAAGAAACATATTCTACCCAAGTGCTAGACTCCAGTTTTTTACAATTCCTAAACCTTTGTCTATAAAGCTCAGGGGTCAACTCATACATGGTCATTAAGGCTTCCTTCATGTGCACATAAGAATTCCGATCCTCAGAAGGCAATTCCAATAAGGTATCCCGCCCATCACTGAGGAACCGCCCCCACAACCCCACTCCCCAATCCTTCTCAGGGACCCGGTGGAAGGTCATAGCTACCTCATAGGCCTTAAACCATTGCCCAATATCTTCATTCTTATGAAACTCCTTAATGACATCCTTGGGAATAAACACTCTTGTTTCTACAGGCACGGATGGTGCGCTGCCACCAGAGGGAGACATTTCTAAACTTTTAGCTTTCAATTCCAATTCCCTCAACATCCTCTCATGCTCCAAATGCATTCTTTTTTCCTCCAAGGCCAACTTCTTATTTTCTAACTCCATCTGACCACCTAGTTTGAGCTTGGCCAGCTCCATCTTATGCACTCTATCTCTCTCCCTGTCCTCCAACTCTCTTGGGGACAGGTCCTTTGAAGAAACACTGCTGCCTGCTCTGGAAGGAACTTTCCTCCCATCCAGGCCCACTGGCCCCTCTAGCTGCCCATCTAAATTCTCTACCTCCTCCCTAGGCTCTTCAGGATGCTCACTGGCATTCCTAGATTCTACCCAGGCCTTCAGCGCCTTTTGGTATTCCTCTTTCTTGTTGAGGCCTTTCATAGAGACTTTAAATTTCCTGCAAGCAGCTTTGAGGTAAGACACAGTGTAGGTGTCAATCCTATCTTCTTCTAAATCAATGTCAACAGATGCAATGGATGCTGCTTTGCTCAAAGTGAAAAACAGTTGGCAGTTCTCAAAAAGCAAAAAGAAGTTCCAAGGAAAATTCTCCCAAAAAGTATGTGGTCGCGTTTTGGTCTGCACTCACTAGTAGTGTACACCAATCACTGTATATGAGTCACAAATGCAAGTCCAAATCCTCACCGCTGACCACCAATGTTAGAATTGGGGGTCTCTAGTTGGCAGAGGTAGGTACCTTTGTCCAAATAGGGACCCTTGCTTCTAGTCAGGAAAAGGGGGGTACACTCCTGGATAACCCCTGCTCAACCCCTTGGTAGCTTGGCACGAGCAGACAGGCTTATCTCAGAGGCAGTGTGTAAAGTATTTGTGAACACATACAGTAATACAGTGAAAACACTACAAATGGACACTTCCCCAGTTTAGAAAAATAAGTAATCTTTACTAGCCTTAACACAAGACCATACGACAAAAATCCACAATACTGTAATCAAAAATAGACTTTAAAATGGTAGAAAATAGCTTAGTTCAATGTAGATGGTAAATGCGACACTTTACTCTCAAAGTACCTGTGATGCGTCACGCAATACAAACAAAAGGGTCGCAGGGAAGTTGATGCGCCGTTCCTTACACTCAGGGGAGTGGATGCGTCGGTTCCTTACTGCTGCGCAGGGGAGTTGAGGCTCGCTTCCTTACTTTGTGGGGAGTTGATGCGTCGTTTCTTACTGCGGCCCGGTTACGATGCGACAAGATGGTGCCTCGATGCGATGTGACGATCCGGTGCGATGCGACAAAATGGCGTCTTTGATGCGATGCAACAACGTTGGATGCGATGCGAGCACGCCCGACGGCCGTGCGGCGAACTCAGTAACTTCTGAGCCTCGACAGGCCCTGCGACAGGCTTCTCCGGTGATGCGACAGCGACCTCTGCGGCGGCGACACGCTTCTCCGGTGATGCGACGCGCTTCGTCGGTGATGCGACGGCGAACAGCTGCGGCGGCGGCACGCTTCTTTGGGGATGCGACGGCAACTGCTGAGGCGGCGACACGCTTCTCCTCGTTGCGTCGCGCTTCCAGCTCCCAGCGACACGCAGTCTTCTCAGAGGGCCCAAACAACAGTAGGCACCTCTCTGCAGATAAAATTCCCAGCAAGGAAATTCAGGGGGAGCTGGTGGTGAAGTCTTTGTGTCCCTGAGACTTCAGTACAGGAGGCAAGCTCAGCTTCAAGCCCTTGGAGATCTTCCTCAAGATAGTAAAAGTACACACAAAGTTCCTTTTCTCCTTTCCTTGGCAATAAAGTAACAACTGCAGGCCAACCCCAGAAATAGCAAAACAGCACAGGGGCAGTCTCCTCCTTCAGCTTCCTTGGTTCTTCTCCTTGGCAAAGGTTCGTCTTGATTCCCAGAAGTGATCTAAAGTTCTGGGGTCTGGGCCCCAATATTTATACCAGTAAATCCTTTGTCCTCTGAAGGCAGAGGGTCCTGTGCCCAGCCAAAATCAGTTCTGTGCAGCTTCCTGGCAGGAGGTGGAGACAGCAATGTTGAAGGCAGACCTGGCCCAGGTAGCTGAAAGGAAATCTCCTCCCCCTACTCTCTATTCTATGAGCACTCAGGTCAGTGAAAGGAAATCTCCGCCCCCCACTCTCTACTCAATGCAGGCCCTATTCAGCCCAGCCCTGACTCATCAGACTGCTGGAGCCAAAGCCCTCTCCAGCCCCTGTCACTCACAAACCAGACATAGAATACACAAACCTAGCAGAGGCATGCTGGATGGTTAGGCAAGAAAATACCTACTTTATAAAAGTGGTATTTTCAAACACAGAATGTAAAAATCACACACAAAAAAAAGATGTATTTTAACATTCTGAGTTCAGGCATACTAAACTTTATTTTCCTATCTTGTTCTTAGGGTCAGTTATGATTATAAGCTGTTATAATCAAACTGCCCATTCTGGCCTATGGGAACAGATAGCCCTGCAATAGTGAAAAACTAAATTGGCTGTAATTCACTATCAGGACATGCCACACACATCAGGGCATGTCCTACCTTTTACATACAATGCACCCTGCCCTTGGGCCTACCTTAGGGGTGACTAATATGTAGAAAAGGGAAGGTTTAGGGACCGGCAAGTGTGTGCACTTGCCAAGTCGACATGGCAGTCCCAGACTGCACACAGGCTCTGCAATGGCAGGCCTGAGCCATATTTTACAAGCTGCTTCTGTGGGTGGCACAATCAGTGCTGCAAGCTCACCAGCAGTATTTGATTTACAGGCCCTGGGCACACATGGTGCACTGTACTAGGGTCTGACAAGTAAATCAAATAAGCCAATCATGGAGTCACTAATCCATTACATCAATTTACAATAGGGAGCACTTGCACTTTGGCCCTGAATAGCAGTGGCAAAGTGCCCAAAGCATCTAGACCAGCAAAAACATAGTAAAAACACAGGAGGCAACAGCAAAAAAAAATGGAAGGGAGACCCACTATGGTGCCAGGTCGAACAGTAAGTACTTAGGTACATCCCAGATTGGACACTGGTGTACCCTCATCAGTCCCTAGTATATGGTACTAAGGTACCCAGGGCATAGGTACACCAGGGGTCCCCCATAGGCTGAAGCATGTATTATGCCACCCATGGGAGACCACTCAATTAGTAACTACAGGAGGCCTGCCATTGCAGCCTGTGTAAGCTGGTGCTAGCACCACTTACGAAAGATATAGGTTTCCCTATATCTAAGGCCACTGCACTTAGAACCTATAAGTCACCCCTACAGCAGACCTTTGTACTCCTGAAGGCAGGGTGCTTGGTTCTCAGTGTGAGGGTGCTCCTGCATGAGCAGGACACCCCTACGACCTACAGAGTCCATTCTCCCGGGTTGTGAGGCAGCCATATGACATATAGAGCGGCACCACGTCATTACGCGGTGACCATCTCGAAACTGGCTGCAACGAATCCTATAATGTTTGGTATCAAACATGTTGGAATCATATGTGGGAGGTATGATTCCAAGCACTGGAAAGGCCCTCCGTTAGGCCCTCAGTACTCCCGGTACCAGTCTTCCACACCCGGACAGAAAGCCAGGGCTGCTGCCGGCCAGAGACACGTTTCTGCCCTCCTGCTGCTGAGCCAAGCTCGGGCAGGGGAAGGCAGAACAATAGGTATCCTGTCACAGGGAGGTGTGACCACCTCCCAGACAGGATTTCGTGGTATTGGGGCAGGGTGGTAGAAGTTGCCAGCGCTACATAGTCTGTGTGCAGGGCATACTTGGTGCCCTCCATGCATAGTGCAGTTCAAACCAGTTCAGGGAGCCGTTGGCTCCTGCTCTGGAGCAAGACTGGACAAAGGACAGGGGAGTATCCTCCCCCTTGCCCAGCCCCTCCTTTGGGAGGGACCCATGAATTGTCCCAACCCTTTCCTTAGGGTATTTAAGGGCTTACCTGTGGGTGGGTCACTAGATTCATCGTGGGACAAGATTCATCTACTTCTTCGACCGTCTGGGCACTCTGGACTTTCCTCTGGGCATCAAGGCTGCAACTAGGAAGACTCCTGCTGCTCCTTATCTCGTTGCCCTGCTCGTCTGCTGCAACGTCCATGCCTGTGCACCATACAAGAACCTTCCAAGGCCTGTGGGCATCCAAGCCAACTGAAGGAATCTCCCTTGAAGTGAAGGAGTCACTTCCCTGCATCTGCAGGCACCACAACTAAGCTGACCGGCCTGCTGTTCCTGAGCTCCCACGGACTCCGAAAGGCTCAGCAATGCAGGAGGTGGTTCTTCACATCCCTCGAGGCTTGCCCTGTCTTCTCACCAAGTTTGAGGCCAGTATCCCTTGTCAGAGCCGCAGGAACCCAACCCCTGTGCAACGCATCGACTTGCAGTTGCAAAGGCTTGTTGGCATCCTTCCACCAAGATCTTCAGGCTCCAAGTAGCCCCAACCTCAAGCATCTCCAGTGACCAAGATCTTCATCCTCACTGTATCTCTTGCATCGTGGGCTTGCATCTTTGGTGAGCTGCTCAAGGTCCTCTTGCGACTCCAGTGCCTCCGGCCTAAGGGTCCTCTTGAGGGTCATCTCCATATTCTTTGGCCTCCCCTGATTGCTCGGGCCTGCCCTGACTCCCTGCTTGTGGTGAGTCTCCTGGACCTTGCTGGTCCCGATGTTGCACCTTTCTCACTTTCACGTTGGTTGCAGTTGCCAAGGCTTGTTGGTGCTCCCGCCAGATACCGACCCCTCAACTCTCGACATCCAAAGTGGGAAAGCTTGTGTACGGCTCCTGGTCTTCCACAGCGTCACCTGGTCCACACAGCTGCAGTTTTAAGGTCACCGTAAGCTCCACTGCAGCACCCGACATCCGTGGGCATTCGTCTTCCGTACCTCCTGGTCATAGTGGCATAGACTCTGTCTCCTCTGCTTGCAGGTTCTCCACAGCTTGAATCTACCCTTGGGTTCCACCGGACACTTTCACCTTCTCCAGTAGCAGCATCTTTCTGAAGTCCTCCACTGGAATTGACGGCGGTTTTCAACGCCACTCCACACCTATGCACCCGGCTTCCCTGGGGCAGGTATCCTGGTTCCTAAGGTATCCACGGGTAGGGTGGCTCTCCAACCTTCAGTCTTCCACGAGGATTCTTCAGGGTCCGCTTGGAAGGGTCCTTCTTCTTTAAAATTGCAACCGCAACTTACCCATTGACTTGTATTGAGCACACGACCTCTGTGGGGCTCCTAGTTACTTACCTTAGGTGGTTCCTTGGGTTCCCCGCACTTCTACGTCTTCTGGGTATAGTCTTGACTCGAGTCGTGGTTCGCATTCCACTAATTTAGTATATGGTTTGGTCCCCCCTAGTGACCACTGTGTATTACGAGCTACTTACCTATTTCTATAGAAAAGCATGGTGTGCATTGTGTGTATCTCCGGCTAGGAGATACCTGTATGTGTTAGTGAGTGTTATATAATAAATACATATTTTTATAAATACAGTGTGTGGTTCTTTTTCACCTAATCTATATCAATAAGATCATGTTCTGGTAAAACAAGCTGCTTTACACTCCTTCTGGACTAAGCCTGAAGGCTGCACTCCGCAGCTACCACTTAGAGAGCTTTCTAATGTTGTCCAAGACCTCTTAAATCACCATAAGGGTTGTCTGGATTGGTGCAAGGTGCCCACTTACACAAGTATGCACCATATACCAAGCCAGCGTCTCACATTGGTGTGCAGCGGTTGGGATTCAAGCCTGCATTGTGTTACCAGATAATCTTGGTGTGGATTAATTGAAAAACCATCACTAATATTAGGCACATATAATACAGCTTAGAATAAGTACAATCTACTGAACTTAGGGTTGGGTAGTTAAGGGTCCAGGAACTCAGGACCCTGTGTAGTCTTAGAAGGATAAAGACAGGTGGCAACCCCACCATTAAGCTGCTCTTAGAGCTGCTGCATAAGGAGGATGGTCATCCTGTGAGGGCAGAAGAACAAGAAAATGTGGGTGGGAATACTCCTGAAGAGGGAGCATCAGGAGCTCTTCCTGATGATCTCAATTCTGAGTATGGGCAGGAGGACTCCAATGATTCCAACCTGCCAAATTCCGACCCCTCAGAGAATAGTGCAGATGGCACAGAGAACATACCCTTTGTTCCTCCTGGGAGGGTCCAAAGGAGACTGAGGAGGTCTAGATCCTCCTCTAGAGAATCCAATGCTCAGGACATTCAATAGGGATCTCCATAACTAGTAAGAGGGACAGCTCTTTGGACAGGGAATACCAACTGCTTGAACTTGAGAAAGCACGGCTTAGGCTCAGGAGAGATCAGTTGGCCCTTGACAAAGAATCCCTAGAAGTCCAGAAAGCTAGGAAGAAATTGGGACTAGAGTCCCATGGTGGCAGCAACAGTGTCCCCAGGATCAGAGAAGCTTCTTTCGACAATAGGAACCTGAGCAGGATAGTCCCTCCTTACCAGGAGGGGGGTGACATCCATAAATGGATCACTGCTTTGGAGAGGGCCTGTAAAGTTCAGAGGGTCCCTCAAGAGCAGTGGGCAGCTATCCTGTAGCTCTCCTTTGCTAACAAATGTAGAGATAAGCTCCTCGCTGTTAGAGAAGAGAATGCTGACAATTACTCAGTACTGAAGAGTGCTCTCATAGATGGGTTTAGCTTAACCACTGAACAGTATAGGATTACGTACAGATATACCCAAAAAGCACAGGCCGAGGACTGGGTGGATTTTGTAGACAGTGCTATTAAGGCTCTGGAAGGCTGGCTTCATGGAAGCAAGGTACAGGACTATGAAGGATTGTACAAATTGATTATGAGGGAGCACATTCTTAATAACTGTCAGAATTAGCTTTTGCATCAATACTTGGTGGACTCAGATCTGATAGGCAGATAAATGGGTCAGAACCAGGGTTAAGCAGAAGAACCATGGTAATGGAGGTGACCAGAAGAAGCAATATTCTTCTAAATCCCAAGATAAGGGTGGTGACAAGGGCAAAGATAAGAACGAGTCTTCTCAAGGCCCCCAAAAACCAGCATCTGGGGGTGAGTCCCAAAATTCCAAGAAAGGCAAGAAGAAACCTTGGTGCTATGGCTGTAAGGTAAAGACCCATTGGACAAAGGATGCTGATTATCCAAAGGCCAAGGAAATTCGTACTACCACTGCCCCTAAGGCACCTACACCCCCTATAACCAGTATAAGTGGCAGCACAGCAACCAATGTTATATTCCATATAGGTACTATGATATAGGCCTTGGTAAACTCGTTACCCATCACCTATATTCTCTCCCTACATTACACTTGTCACGGTTTACAGAGACTGACCTTTTACCAAGATATTACACTGCATTCAAAACACGGGTTTTCCCTAGTTCGAGATCTCATATATTATGCATGAGGCTTCTTGGAAGCACAGCAGGACTACCATCTCCTGTATAAAATCTATGTACAAAGTTCAGGCCCGACGTCATCCTTAGGCCGACACAGTAACACAGCAAGGTAGGACCCCTGGGGAGACCTATGGGTATATATACATCATATCTTGCTAAGATAGCTAGAGGAGATCGAGACTTCCCGGCCGACACACTGACCAGAGACGCTGAGATTCCTGCATGCAGACACTCCAGCTCGCAGTGGTCTAACATCCCCTGGGGTGTCTAGCTCGAGACCAGGACGGGGTCCCACACTCTCACCTAAGGTAATGGGGTTGACTAGATCCTAGAGGGATTCTTCGCTTAACACCTCACTACCTACACCCATGTTAGGTACACTTAGGTACATCTAGATAGGGAGGTCAACGTAGGAGTACGAATCTTTTATCATGTGTTTTATATACTTGAATATAGTCATGATTTTAGTAAGATGGTAGAACTCTACCATCCTTTTACTTTTGTAGTACTGTTAATCATTTATATCCTATACTGTCTAACGGTTGTTGCAGCACATCTATTTTACACCAGAATAACAACTGTTCAATAAATGATTATTGAAAACGCCCAGCTTGTTTTATTCGGTGTATGCCTCTGATAGAAACTAAGTAAGCACGAGTGACTGAGCAAAAGGTAGTACATTGTTTCCACGGTCCCGAGGGATCAGGGTTGTCATGTTCTGAGGTTGCCAGAAACTAATCTCTCCTTGGTAAGAGGAGATTATAGTGGCACTGTGAGCTAGCTGATACAGAAAGGCCAACATACCTGGTGGGGGTGATCAGAGTTCGTCTGACACCAATCCTACAGTGTATGTTGTCTAAACGCGCAGCTCCTGTATATTTTCTATAGGAACTACACGACATGGCGCCGCCAATGTTGGTTGGGTACTTATTTAACAGTAGAATCTGAGTAGTTTAGTCGTGCTATTCTCAGAAATACCTATTCACAAAACACCAGAGATGTCTGGAGTGGGTAGGCTAAATGCTGCCACAGCTAAGTAGGCAAACACCCTATTTATTGGCTGTTGGTTAATCAAGCTTGAAGGACACAAAGTTCCTAAAATTGTGCAAACACCTTATCTTAAATTTCCTGGAATAGTTCTTCGTCTCTAAAACAATGACTGAAGATGTGGATAACGCGGGAGGAGTTGTGCAAAATTTGCACCTCTCAGATGAAGAAGAAAATGCAGATGCAATTCCGATTGCAGAAAATTTTAGAAATACAGTCACCCTGAAACTGCTTGCGCATGGTGTAACAGCTAGGGGTGGCATAGTAGCTTTTGTGATTGAGGCACACGAATCATACAGAACAGAGGTATTTTATTCGTGGGTTACATTCCCAGCAGCAAATGCAAGAACAAAAACATTTCACTTCTACACAGAAGGTGATGCACCAGCGGAATATTGTCCGTTTGAGGATAATGAAGTTCTGCTTATGTACCAGGAACACTTATACTGGTTTAAAGGAGCCCTACCCCATATAAGAAGAAGAGTAAGACTCGGTCCGCTCGGAAGAGAAGGAGCGACATGGCCAATATTGGCAACTTATACACCACATCCTGACATTGAAACTATGCCAGGACCAGACTTACTCATATTTCACAAAGGATTAATAAAACTTTACAGAAACATGACGCAATATGTCATGAGGACATTTACAGTCCAGCCAGCAATGGCAACAACAAATACAGCTCAAGTTCAAAACACATCAACTAAAATTACACCACAAACGTTACACGCAGTAATGGGTAAAATGCCCGCAAAACATGAACAAATGCCATTCTGGATAGCTCAGAAAATAACACAGCAAGAAGCAGTATTCCCAAATTCTAGCCCTTATGAAAAACACAGAATGTTAACAATCTGCTTGCCCATGGGGATCACACCACAACTAGAGGACTGTACCTCGTGGGGTACAGTTTTCGCTGCCATATATACCAGAACTCATGGTATCCCGTCATTAGCAGTAGTACCAGACGTATTAAGACCAATACAAAATGAGTACGGAGCAGAACCTGCTCTAAACTTAGGGATGAAGTTACTAGATAACTATGCCCAGGTATCAGCAATAATACTGGCAAATATAACAGGGGAAGCAGCATCAGTGGCCATCCGCCAACGCCTAAGGGAGTTCAGTCCTTTACAACAGGAGCAGGAACTACCCAAAATAATAGAAACTGCGTATGCAGAATTAGGCAGGGACAGTTTGGGTGGAAAAGCGTTAAAACCACAACTCATGGGTAGTCCCGAGAAGGAGACTTTCAAGCAGACACCTACCTCTTCTAAAAAGAAGTGGGACAATAATAAAAAACAAAATATTAAAGAAAACAGATCTCAGTCCAGAGGTAGGTCTCCTCCACAGGAGCCCTCCGAAAGGAGGTATAACCTTAGGAATAGGGATAACATTAGGAAACCTGACAAGTATCAGGATACTGATACACGTTCCTCTCGTTCCTTTCAGGGTTCATCGAAAAACTCCGAGAGGGAAGGACAGTCAGACAGACAAGAAGAGCGTACAAAATCCAGAGACAAGCAGAACGCTCAAGACTATACTTCCAAAAAAGAAGATAAAGCTAAACCAAAACCACAGTTCAAAAAGAAGAAGTTTGCAGGTCTAAAGATCAGACATGCCCAGAATTCTGAGGACTCGACTACTGAACAGGGAATGGGCTCCGACGATGCTAGACAGTGCGGCAGAAGTAACAATAGCTCGCCAGAACCTGATGGAATTTCTGGTGACAGCGGACTTGAATAATTATATCACGGTGGAAACACCTGATACTAGGGTAAGTGTCCCACATAAATTGTATAAAATAACGCTCCAAATGGAGGGGGACAAATGTAGGACAGTTAGAGGTCTCTTCTGGGAGAACCTGACGTTTGGCTATGACATTTTGTTAGCTGAACAAGATTGGCCGCCAGCATTCGTCATGGATTGCCCTAGGGCAGAAACGGTAATTTTACCAGCATTTTCTGACCACGTTCCCAAACATCTAAAATATACATATGCGCGGGAGTGGGCGGTAGCCCAGGCTCCAGCATTATACAAAAACCATGTTGGATGGGATGAGGATTCAACCCACCACATTATTCCACTAAAAAACACTCCAACGGTATAAAGCAAGAAGCTAAGAAACAGGCCAGGGAGATCTTAGATCAACTTGAATATCAAGGGGTGATTGAAACTTGCACCTCTCAAATGAATAACCCTTTGTTTCCAGTATCAAAACCAGACAATTCATATCGTTTAGTTTCAGATTACAGACATTTAAACACTTGCACTAAGACTTTTGCAGTTCAAAATGCACACAGTTCCGCATTAATGAATAACATTGTGCGGAAAAAGTACAAAACAACAATAGATATCTCAAATGGATTCTTTTGCCAGAATATAGCGCCTGAGAGCAGATACTTGACAGCATTCTCAGTGCTAGGGTCCTAGCGGCAATTTTGTCGACTCCCCCAGGGGTATAAGACCAGCCCGGGATTGTTTTCAGCCAGAGTAACTGAATTGCTTCAGAACCTGGATGAAGAGGCATTGTCCTATGTGGATGATATTTATCTAACAGACGATGACCTGGAGGAACACTTGAACAGAGTGAATACCATAATTTTGGGATTCGCCTCTGAGGGTTACAAATTCCACTTTAAAAAAATCGAAGATTGCCCACCTTAATGTCCTTTTTCTAGGATATGAGCTTTCAAGTGAAGGAAAAAGCCTGGCAGCTAACTTTTTAGAAAAGTGTGCGCTGCTCCAACCTCCTAAATCACTAAAAAACTTACAATCAATACTAGGATTCTTGAATTTTGGCAGAACATACATTTTGGATTACGCAGAAAGAGTAAAACCTTTCTACGATCTAATAAAACCTGATTTTTCAGTTAGACAATGGACACAGGAACACAGATACACTTCGTTCCTTACAAGCTGACATGATAGCTTCCAAACACTTAGACACGCGTAAACGTACGCAACCTGGTGATCCGAATAGTTACGGATCAATCTGGATACACCTATCTAACATATAATGAAGGTGAAACAGTACCAATAGCATATAAATCTCACTTGTACACAAATGCTGAAATACGCTTCGCATCTACAGAAAAAATTGTAACAGCAGTACAGACTGCTGTAGTCAGAGAAAGAGCCCTGGCCCAAGGGAAATGTATAATAGCCGTGACCCCAGTTCCAGCCTTAGAGGCTGCAACAAAGGCAAGCGTTCCCAACGCTAAAGCCTTACATCCAAGATGGATACAATGGGCTAATTCTCTCACTGCAACAGATGTAGAATATATGTACAACCCTAATTTAAAAACACAAGCATTTCTGCAATCCGAACAAGAATATCCTCCACCAAATGAAATAATGCCTCTAGATCAGTACGAATATATTATTTATACTGATGGTTCTGCGCAACCGGCCATAGGGAGTAAACAGAAATACAGCGCCGCGTGTGCTATTGTTAAAGGACAGATGCAGGATGGAAAGTTTCATCCGAATTGCACAAAAACACAATCTCTTGGAGACTGTACGGCGCAGCTGGCAGAAATAAAAGCACTAATACTGGCTCTGGTAAATACGGATCGAGAATTCCCCACACTAATCGTGTGCAATTCTTTTTACTGTGTACAGTCATACAATGAATATTTACATCACTGGAGACAGAATGGGTTTAAAGATGCAAAAGGTGGCACAATTAAGCACAAAACGCTTTGGGAACAGGTAGTGGAGTTGAAAAACGAACTACCAAGGGCTCATGTGATACATACACTGAGTCATCAACGTGATGGCGTTCCGGTTGAATGGAATTCATTGTTCAACGAGGCCGCGAAGGGGGCTGTACGCACGGCTTCCGTAGCTGTAATCACTCATTCAAAAACGAGGATAGTCGGTGAAATAATGGTTGCGATTATTGCTACATGCAAAAACAGCGCAGCAGTACCAAAGAAATTTCCACTTAAGTACTCCTACAAGTTAGATGCAAACAATGTTCCATTTGCTCAGATTCCTGGAGTGGGGGATAGAGTAATACCACATATGGATCGAAGGTTAGATTTAATTCTAGCAGCACACGAGGGTATAGGTTCTGCACATGCAGGAGTGTTGCTACTGTTTCTCTATTGAAACAATGCTACTGGTGGCCAGGACTAAGAAAGAAGATTAAAGACTATGTCTTGAAATGCGACATCTGTCAGCAGATGAAAGGCTCCACCGTAACACGTCCAGTGCAGACACCATTACTAATATCAGACAAACCACTTGCGTGTTTATTTGGACCACTGAGGCCCCTTACAAACTGATGGGGCTTATAAGTATATCATGGTTGCAGTGGATTCCTGCTCTAGGTTCCTATGGGTGTGGCCCCAGCACTCGGCTGACACTAGAACTGTTATAAAAGATTTGCGAGTCTTTATAGGGACATACGCAATTGGCACACTTCATTCTGACCGTGGCCCCGCGTTTAGCTCTAGGGCTTACAAGGAAGCTATGGGAAGTCTGTGTGTAGCATTGCAGTACTCCTCTCCATACCATCCTGAGGGAAATTCGGTTGTGGAGAGGAAAAACCGTGACTTAAAGCAATCTTTAACAGCTAGAGTATTAGGCTCGGGTGGCAATTGGGTAAAACACCTGTATGGAGTCCAAAGGGCATTGAATAATCAGCCAAGAAGCTCTCTAGGGGGGGTCACTCCTTATGAGGTCCTATTTGGAACGAGAATGTGGGTACCTGATCTTGAGTGTGAAGGCACAGTGGCGGATAAAAAACCTTTTGACATCCATAAACGTTTGGCTGTTTTACAGGACCTGAATGAAACCAGGGCACAACAGAGTAATGTCAATATAAAGAACAACGCCACTGGGGAAGCAAAAAGTGTCACGGCAAGACCTGTCTGGATCCCTAAAGTCGGGGATCTGGTCAGAGAGAAAATAGCGGACAAAAAAGAATTTGGGCCATCATACAGAAAGCCTGTACCTGTCCTGGCAGTTGAAGGAACAAGAACTGTACTTCTGCCACCTCTTGCTGGTAAAAAGGAGAAAAGATTTGTCTCAATTGACCTAATCAAACCACACTATGTGGCCGATACTGAGTAGTAGGCTACGTGGACTCCTAAGTAACAGACTCCCTCCTCTCACTCACAACTATACAAGAAGTTCAAACAGAAAGACTCATCACGTTTGAAGGGTCACCTACACGGAATGAAGGACTAAGCAACAATGCAATGGAATTCGTTCCTCTTGAAACTGAAGTTCAAAATGGGAACTCAACTGAAAGACAAATTTCAATTCAACCAAACACTGATATCTACGTCAACGTGCCCCAACAAGAGCAAGCTACAGTTTCCACAAAACCTGGGGAACTACCGAAAATTGATCGAAATGCATCTGGCTATTTCATTGACTTTGACACCTCATTAGATCCAAGTGAAACTGAAACGACGCCAGCCCAAAAAACTCATCTACAGCGATTTAAAGACTTTCTGATCTTTCTCAAAAAGACACCTGGTATCACCTTGGGAGAAACTCTGGGTATCTACAGGAATACTTTTCTTTCTTTGCTGGATAGGCCTTGTAATTGTTTTTAGTATGCTTATTAATGGGACGTATCTTTGAGAAAGCTCTGCGGCACAAAAAGTGAATGTGATCCTGAAACCGCACCTATCATCACATCGTGAAAGAAACCTGTCATCAGTGAACATTACAGCAGTTCCTATACCTGATGGTATAGTATGGGACAAGGTTGATTATGATATATTTGGCCCGACTGAACTTTTAAAAATACCACATTTATTTAAAATATCATTGAGCGATATCATTACCTCAAGCACATTTTCCGATGATTGGGACTAAGAAACTGTAAATAATATGCTGTCTGATTTAGAGAAATCTGCTGCTTTTTCTAATAATGAAATGTTAGAAGACACATCAGACTTTGAGAAAATGTATTGCTATCAACATTATGGTCATCATTTTTTGCATAAATCTGCTAACCCTAGGAATGTTTTCACATATCACCAATGGGAACATTGCCCGACACTGCCAAAAAGCAGTTCAAAGACATTTGTACAAAAATTCCCATATTTTTCAGGGTTTATCACGTCAGACCCAGCCTCATATTACTATAAGGTTGCACCTACACCAGCACAGAAAAATATGTTGACAAACACCAAACCGATCTATTCTGCTTCCTTTATTGCCCAGTTGTCAGAACAAGGGTTCGACCTATGGAAAGACACAATAGACTTAAAATCAGTCTGGGGTACTAGAGACTGGCAGGTCCAGGGAACAGAGGCACTATTTAGAGCATGTCTGATTCCTCAACAAATCATGTTCTTGAATGAAACCGTGCAACAAACAACTTGTCTTGGATTAGCCAGGAATAAAGATCTGAATACACCTTGGGTGCCTGCACCATCACACACTGAGGAGAATGTAACATCACAAAAAGTGGTTACAGTAGATGACATCTTGCAAAGCAATAGATCAGACCCCGATTGGAAGAAATGGTTGGTTTGGCCCATAGACACCAATAACTGCCAAGAAAGATTCTTGGGTAAGACTAAAGGATTTAGTATTAATAGGCTAGATCCACGTTATGTGCAAAGACAACACCCAGGGGTAGTGACATCTTACAGTGTTGGGAAGTTATGCCTCGATTGGCTACAAACCTCAACACTCATACAGGTGAAACAACACTTATCCTTACTTACAGGGGATGTGGACCTTTGGGATTTTTTATTAGGTCCTATGAAACCACGTCCAAAACGTTTCTTATATGCTATCTATAATGAAATATGGAAAATCTTTCAACAAGAGGCCGCGGAGAGATTACGAGAAATCGATCGTCTAAATCTAGAGAAAGCTCTATCAGTGGTCGATAATGGGTTAACAACGTTAACATCCAGGATATATTCACTGGGCAACATTGTATCTTCTGCTATCGATGTACTAGAACAAGACTTGTCCATACTACAACACAGGCAATCGCAATTGCGTTCTATTATGTTGTTAAGCTGGACGCTGCAATCTTTGTGCGCAGGCTATGTGCCATGGCGTTTTATAAACAGCACATCTCTGTTTTCCTCGTACAATCTGACAGAGAAACAGATAGAAATGGCACAGAGGGGAGCAAAGTATACAATGCTGTGCGTTGAAAAACTGGACAGATTAACATTCACAGTGGCAGAATCACCGTCCACAGAATGGTTAATCCATGGCCACATAACTCTCCCGGTCACAACTTTTCAATTCCATTATTGCCTAGAACAAATGCAGGCAGGCAGATATGAAGAAATGGGTAAGGAATTCATCAAGGAATCTTGGAAATTGCTGTACAGATTTCGATGCCGGAGTGGGGAAAAAGAAGTGTTTCTTAGCGGTACTAACTGCGAGATTACATTAAGTGGATCACTTATATACCAGGATATAATGCTTCATGGGGCCTGTAATGGTTCAGTTGCAAATTTGTCCTGTCACTTAGAGGGTGCCCCAGCTGCCGTGATCACTCCAGTATTCAAACTACTTTCGAATGGGAGTTACTTGATGCTGAACGATCAAGGTTGCTGTGGGATGCTTCCGGGCATCGCATACCTGGTAACTGTAAGTTCCAGGGTTACTTGCTGTATAAAAGTATTGTTTCCCCCAACACATACAGTCAGGGAGGCGCCGCAATGGCCTTCATTAAATATTTCATTAATACGGTTTGATACTTTGAGCAGAATGAAAGCCATGCTTACACAGAAATCCGTGTCCTTAACCTCCGCTCGAGGGACTTTTGATCTCCAAGTGGCAAGGTCTTCAGCAGAGATACAGGCACTTATACGAACAAACTGCCCTTTCCATTTAGCAGAAATGGTAAATCGTATCTTTAACATGTCTGATACGACAGGCATTGTCCACCTATTTAAGAACATATGTTCCGGACTATTAAGCACCTTTCAGACGGTCCTCGGAGTTATTCCAAATTTTATACACTCCGTATTGTGAAGCATTTTTGGAGGACTGCCGGTGATCCTGTTTCTAATAGTAGGTATCCTGATTGTCGTGTTTCTGCTACGCAATGGACGTCCCAGTCACCAAGGAGATGAAAACAGTACTCCTGGAGAGAAATACCGTGATCGCATGGTACAACTTCTAGGCACACCTCGCCTAAGGGAACTAAGTGCTTCTTGGTTCTTGTCGTTTAGACCAGTCTGGATGGACTGCATCTTACCTGTCCTCCGATGCCTGTTTTGCGGAGAAGAATGCGTGTTGGATCTCTGTCTGACACTCCCATCATGTGCGCGACCGGACATTGACGCTTTACTGGACCCGATAACGGCCCATGTTTTGCAGTGTCCCCAGCGTATTCCCATGTTGATGTCGGCATTCTTAGAGCCACCACAGGTAACATCAGCACCTGTTGGTACAGACATCGGCTCCTCCCCTGACACCCAGGCCTTGGATGGCGCACAGGCTGCACCGGCTGTGGACAGTACGGAAAATCATCTGTGCTCAATAGACATAATCTGCAAGGTGTTACAGGGACCGCCCACTGCGGAAGCAAGCAACGAGAATGTTGTGTCTACCAGCCAGGACACAAACATTTGGCTCATTTGGCCCGTCGTGTGCTGGGAAGAAATTCGGCTTTATAAAACAAAACAGAAAACTGAAACTCTATATCAAAATTGACATTCCTTTCACACATGTATGGCTTTTAAAATGCTTGTAGTAGTACGGAATATACCTACGGACATATTAGAGCAGGAGCCTATCTGTCAATTTCTAATACTTTCCTTTTTTTTTTACAAACTTTTTAGATTTTTTAGTAAAACGTTTTTAAACAAATGTTTTTAACATAATGACAAACTAATGTTTTGTATATTTGCGTACACATATCTAGAACACCTAGTAGTACGTGTAGAATTTAAAACTATGTCGTCCATTCGGAAGAGGAGTGGGTGTTATATTCCATATAGGTACTATGATATAGGCCTCTGTAAACTTGTTACCCTTCACCTATATTCTCTCCCTACATTACACTTGTCACGGTTTACAGGGACTGACCATTTACCTAGATATTACACTGCATTCAGAACGTGGGTTTTCCCCCAGTTCGAGATCTTATACATTATGCATGAGGCTTCTTGGAAGCACAGCAGGACTACCATCTCCTGTATAGAATCTATGTACAAATTTCAGGCCCGACATCATCCTTAGGCCGGCACAGTAACACAGCAAGGTAGGACCCCTGGGGAGACCTATGGGTATATATATATATATCACATCTTGCTAAGATAGCTAGAGGAGATCGAGACTTCCCGGCCGACACACTGACCAGAGACGCTGAGATTCCTGCATGCAGACACTCCAGCTCGCAGTGGTCTAACATCCCTCACGGGGTGTCTAGCCCGAGACGAGGACGGGGTCCCACACTCTCACCTTGTTGTAGGGATTCTGCACATACACAGAGCTATGCACAGGATAATAGGACCTCGGAATATAGTGGCGAGCCTACCATATACCTTAGCGCCTAACACCCCAATCCGACTAGCTTTAGCGTCTCCTTAGCAACAATGCTGCTAATTATTAGACAACCCAGAACACGGTATCTCTCTCTCAGGACTCGCAGAAGCAAGGACACCCTTTCATTACTCACTCATACTTGTCCACAACGTGCGTAATAAGAGACACTGTGTAATTTAAAATGTTTATTTTAACTAACGTGCTCTAAGGTACAGTACACGTGTCAGTACTAACAGCATAATGCATACGAATAAAACAATAAGCATAGTTACAATTCCATAGAATATAAACGGGGAAAGCATTTCATAAAGCTGTCAATATATATATATATATATATATATATATATATAGCTAAATGAGTACACCACCCTCCCCGTGCTAGTATCTAGTTTATTAGAAAAATAGAAGACCTCTGGGCTTTGGCTGGCAGACCCCCATACCTCAATATCTAGATGCAATGGTTTACATCATCAGACAAGCACAGCTCTTCTCTCTGGAAAGGTTTTTCTCCGAAGTGTCCCCAACAGTGAAAATCACAATATTAAAGGCACCCGAATTCCTTCAGTGCAGTGGCATTCAGTGTTATGTCTAATTACGAGGGTCTGACCAGATCAGCAAGAACAAGGCACATTGTTTTCCGACCTTGTACACAATGTTCAGACGCAACCCAAAAGCAACAAGGAAGAATGTGAAAGGCAGATAGTCCCAAAATAGCAGAGGCTGGGGGGCACAAAGTAACGTGCGCAAAGAGGCATCATGGCAGCAAGGCCTAAGCTAACTTAGTAATGCAAATCAAACGAGTCCACAAACCACACGACAACCTAAGGTAATGGGGTTGACTAGTTTCTAGAGGAATTCTTGGCTTAACACCTACACCCATGCTAGGTACATTTAGGTACATCTAGATAGGGAGGCATCGTAGGAGTACGAATCTTTTATCATGTGTTTTATATACATGAATGTATTTATGATTTTAGTAAGATGGTAGAACTCTACCATCCTTTTACTTTTGTAGTACTGTTAATCATTTATATCCTATACTGTCTAACGGTTGTTGCAGCACATCTATTTTACACCAGAATAACAACTGTTCAATAAATGATTATTGAAAACGCCCAGCTTGTTTTATTCGGTGTATCTCTCTGAGAGAAACTAAGTAAGCACGAGTGACTGAGCAAAAGGTAGTACATTGTTTCCACGGTCCTGAGGGATCAGGGTTGTCATGTTCTGAGGTTGCCAGAAACTATTCTCTTCTTGGTAAGAGGAGATTATAGTGGCACTGTGAGCTAGCTGATACAGAAAGGCTAACATACCCGGTGGGGGTGATCAGAGTTCGTCTGACACCAATCCTACAGTGTATGTTGTCTAAATGCGCAGATCCTGTATATTTTCTATAGGAACTACACGACACCAAGGGATTAGTAGGGTTAACCCTGGGCTCTGAGGTGGGTTCTGACTTAGTCAGGACTCCAGCTCAGGCTGTTTTAGTCTGTGATGGTGGCATAGATCCTGCCACCTTACTAGTCAGTCCCACTAACTTGGACAAGTACAGACAACAGCCTTTAATTAATGGAAAAGAGGCAATGGCCTACAGGGACACAGAGACCAGTGTCACTATGGTGACAGAGAAACTTGTGTCTCTTGATCAGATCATACTTGGACAGGTGTACCAAGTGACCAATGCTAGCAATATCAGGACTGACCATTCCTTGGCAGTTGTGAACCTCAGCTGTGGAGGGGTAACTGTACCTAAAAGGGTTGTGGTATCTCCAGACCTACCTGTAGATTTTTTGCTGGACTATGATCTAGAAACTTCAGCCTAGGTTGAAGTAGAGTTCAGGACTCATGCAGAAATGTTGGGCATCTCTGCTAGTGTGTTTGCTGTCACCAGGGCTCAGGCCAAACAGCTTACCTCTGAACAGGCCCTGGATCCTGGAAAAATGGACCAGGTCCCTTTCAAGAGAAGGAGCACGAAGGATAAGGCTTTATCCTCCTCACAGGCTCAGAGTGTAGATCAGTCTCCTGAGGGAGATGATCTTAGCCCCTGTGAAGGTACTGCCCCAGATGAACTTGGGCCTGATCAGGCTGAGTTCTTGGGGGCACGGGGCCCTTCCAGGGCAGATTTGAGTTAGAAGGGGCAAATCTGCCCCTCTCTTGAACCCCTCAGACAGCAAGCTGCTGCTGCTGCGGCAAAAGGGAATATCAGTGGGCCCCATAGGATCTAGTGGGAGGATGGACTTCTATACGCAGAGGGTAGAGACCCCAAGCCTGGTGCCACCAGGAGGTTGGTATTACCCCAGAAGTTTAGAGGTTTCCTACTCTTCCTAGCACACGATATTCCTCTGGCAGGACACTTAGGGCAAAGTAAGACTTGGGACAGGCTTGTCCCTCACTTTCACTGGCCCCATACGTCTAAGGGCACGAAGGAGTTTTATCGCTCCTGTGCCACTTGCCAAGCCAGTGCTAATTTAGGTAGTTAACAAAGGCCCCCTTAATTCCACTTCCAGTGGTTGGGGTCCCCTTTGAAAGGGTAGGGATTGACATTGTTGGTCCCTTGAACCCTCCAACCACATCTGGGCACAGTTATATCCTAGTGGTGGTGGACCATGCCACTAGGTACCCAGAGGCCATTCCCCTTAGAACCACTACAGCTCCTGTAGTGGCCAGGGCCCTACTGGGAATCTTTTCCAGAGTGGGCTTCCCTAAGGAGGTCTTAACAGAAAGAGGTACCAACTTCATGTCTAGTTACATTACTGCCATGTGGAAAGAGTGTGAAGTGAACTACAAGTTCACCACACCCTACCATCCACAGTGCAATGGGCTTGTTGAAAGATTCAATAAGAACCTCAAGGGTATGATCATGGGTCTCCCAGAAAAGCTTAGGCAAAAATGGGATGTCCTACTACCCTGCCTTCTCTTTGCCTGCAGAGAGGTTCCTCAGAAGGGGGTTGGCTACAGCCCATTTGAACTTCTGTTTGGACATCCAGTTAGGGGCCCTTTGTGTCTAGCGAAGGAAGGCTGGGAACAACCTCTCAAACCTCCTGAACAGGACATAGTTGGCCTGCGTTCATGCATGGCTGAGTGTATGAAGAAGGCCAGCAAAAACCTGGAGGCCAGCCAAGAACTCCAAAAAGCTTGGCATTACCAAAAGGCTGTCTTGACTGTTTACCAGCAAGGCCAGAAAGTGTGGGTGTTTGAGCCTGTGGCCCCAGCAGCTCTCCAAGACAAATGGAGTGGACCCCACACTATACTTGAGCAAAAGGGTGAGGTCACCTACTTGGTGGACCTAGGTACTCCAAGAAGTCCCCATAGGGTACTTCATGTGACCCGCCTGAAACCTTTTGTTGACAGGGCTGACATGGGCTTGCTCATGGCAACAGATGAGGGACAGGAGGAAGAGAGGGAATCTCTCCCTGATCTCCTCTCTCAGAACCCGGATGATGGATCAGTAGATGGAGTAGCCTTGGCAGGCAGCCTCACTGATCAACTGCAGACAGATTTCAGGAAAGTCCTCAACCAGTACAGCCATATGTTCTTCCCGACTCCCAGCCAGACCACCTGGTATACCCATGAAGTGGACACAGGTGATAGTCTGCCTGT
This sequence comes from Calotriton arnoldi, assembly GCA_963921515.1. Classification (NCBI taxonomy): domain Eukaryota; kingdom Metazoa; phylum Chordata; class Amphibia; order Caudata; family Salamandridae; genus Calotriton; species Calotriton arnoldi. The sequence goes on from CAWUFW010001592.1 coordinate 2,339,389, forward strand.
TAAGAATAAAATCTACAGGTAGCCTGACCATGTCAGAGATTGCATCAGGACAGAGGTCCAAAAGATGTTGGAGTTGGGAGTCATTGAACCCTCAGATAGCCCTTGGGCTAACCCAGTAGTCCTAGTACCAAAAACTCACACCCAGGGTGGAAAAAGAGAAATTAGGTTTTGTGTAGACTACAGAGGTCTCAATGCAGTCACTAACACTGATGCTCACCCAATTCCCAGGGCAGATGAACTTCTAGATACTCTGGCCTCAGCCAAGTTTCTGAGTACATTTGACCTGACTGCTGGCTACTGGCAAATCAGACTAGCTGAGGATGCCAAGCTAAAAACAGCATTCTCAACCCCTAGTGGGCATTATCAATTTATTGTGAGGCCCTTTTGTTTGAAGAATGCACCTTCCACATTTCAGAGGTTGGTGAATAAAGTCCTAACAGGTCTGGGAGCCTATAGTGCAGTATATCAAGATGATATAGCTGGTCCACCTCAAGAATGTTCTGGAGGCTCTGCAGAACGCAGGCATCACTATCAAGGCCGCTAAGTGCCAGATAGGGCAGAGCAAGGTTGTGTACTTGGGCCACCTGGTAGGTGGAGGCCCGGTTTAACCATTACAGAGCAAAATCCAGACCATAATGGAATGGGTTGCTCCCACTACCCAGACTCAGGTCAGAGCTTTCTTGGGCCTGGCTGGGTATTACATAAGATTTGTAAAGGGAAATGGGTCCATTGTGACTCCCCTGAATGATCTGACATCCAAGAAAATGCCAAAGAAAGTTCAGTGGAAAGCAAGCTGTCAAAAGGCATTTGATGACCTCAAGCAGGCCATGTGCACTGCTCCCATTCTGCAAAGTCCTGACTACTCTAAAACTTTCATTGTCCGGACAGATGCATCTGAGTTAGGGGTAGGGGCTGTGTTATCACAACTTAATGCAGAGGGCCAGGATCAACCAGTAGCTTTTATCAGCAGAAGGTTGACCCCCAGGGAGAAAGTTTGGTCAGCCATTGAGAGGGAGGCCTTTGCTGAGATCTGGGCCCTGAAGAGGTTGAGGCCATACTTGTTTGGTACTCACTTCATTGTTCAGACAGATCACAAGCCCCTCTTATGGCTTAAATAGATGAAGGGTGAAAACCCCAAACTTTTGAGGTGGTCCATTTCCCTACAGGGGATGGACTATTCAGTGGAACATAGACCAGGGAGTAACTATGCCAATGCAGATGGACTCTCCAGTTATTTCCACTTGGAAAATGAAGACTCAACTGGGCAAGGTTAGTCTCATCTCCTTACGTTGGGGGGGGAGGGGTTGTGTAGGAAAGTAGGATCTGCTTTTATGGTTACTCCCACTTTTTGCTTGATGTAATACTGTTTCGGACTAGTCTGACAGGGATTAGGCCAATCAGGACCCCAGTCTCTGTGCTTTCTCCCCTAAATTAGTTTGGTAAGTACTTGGGTACATCCCAGATTGGACACTGGGGCATCCTTATCAGTCCCTAGTATATGGTACTAAGGTACCCAGGGCATAGGTACACCAGGGGTCCCCCATGGGCTGAAGCATGTATTATGCCACCCATGAGAGACAACTCAATTTGTAACTACAGGCCTGCCATTGCAGCAGGTGAAATCTGGTGCTAGCACCACTTACGAGAGTTATAGGTTTCCCTACAGCAGGCCTTTGCAATCCTGAAAGCAGGTTGCTTGGTTCTAAGTGTGAGGGTGCTCCTGCATGAGCAGGACACCCCAACAACCTACAGAGTCCATTCTCCCGGGTTATAAGTGAGGCAGCTATATAACATATAGAGGGGCACCACGTCATTGCGTGGTGACCATCGCCAAACTGGCTGCAACGAATCCGATCACGTTTGGTATCAAACATGTTGGAATCATACCCCCACACCGTAAATGGTGTGGGAGGTATGACTACAAGCACTGGAAAGGTCCTCCGTTAGGCCCGCAGTACTCCCGGTACCAGTCTTCCAGACCCGAATAGCAAGCCAGGGCTGCTGCCAGCCAGAGACACGTTTCTGCCATTCTGCTGCTGAGCCAAGCTCGGGCAGGGGAAGGCAGAACAATAGGTATCCTGTCACAGGGAGGTGTGACCACATCCCAAACAGGATTTAGTGTACTGGGGCAGGGTGGGAGCGCTTGCCAGAGCCACATAGTTTGCGTGCAGGGCACACTTGGTGCCCTCCATGCATAGTCCAGTTCAAACCAGTTCAGGGAGCCGTTGGCTCCTGCTCTGGCACAAAACTGGACAAAGAACAGGGGAGTATCCTCCCCCTTGTCCAGCCCCTCCTTTGGAGGGACCCCTGAATCGTCCCAACACTTTCCTTAGGGTATTTAAGGGCTTACCTGTGGGTGGGTCCCTAGATTCGTTGTGGGACAAGATTAATTTCCGACACCACTTCTTTGACCGTTTGGGCAATTTGGACTTCGCTCTGGGCATCAAGGCTGCAACTAGGAAGACTCCTGCTGCTCCTGATCTCGTCGCCCTGCTCGTCTTCTGCAACGTCCATGCCTGTGCACCATACAGGAACCTTCCAAGGCCTGTGGGCATCCAAGACACCTGAAGGAATCTCCCTTGAAGTGAAGGAGTCCCTTCCCTGCATCCGCAGGCACCGCAACTACACTGACTGGTCTCCTGATCCTGAGCTCCGATGGACTCCGTAGGCTCAGCAACACAGGAGGTGGTTCTTCACATCCCTTGAGGGTGATTCCGTTTCACCTATGCACGGAAGCCGGGTGCATAGGTGAAACCTATGCACCCGGCTTCCCTGGTGCAGGTATCCTGGTTCGTAAGGTATCCACGGGTGGGGTGGCTCTCCAACCTCTGTCTTCCACAAGGTTTCTTCAGGGTCCGCTTGGAAGGGTCCTTCTTTAAAATTGCAACCGCAACTTACCCATTGACTTGTACTGATCACGCAGTCGTGTTCCCACTTAGCACACAACCTCTGTGGGGCTCCTAGTTACTTACCTCGGGTGGTTCCTTGGCACTTCTACGTCTTCTTGGTATAGTCTTGACTCGAGTCGTGGTTCACATTCCACTAATTTAGTATATGGTTTGGTCCCGCCCGGTGACCACTGTGTTTTACGAGCTACTTACCTATTTCTATAGAAAAGTATGGTGTGCATTGTGTGTATCTCCGGCTAGGAGATACCTGTATGTGTTAGTGAGTGTTATATAACAAATACATATTTTTATAAATACAGTGTGTGGTTCTTTTTCACTTAATCTATATCAATAAGATTATGTTCTGGTAAAACAAGCTGCTTTACACTCCTTCTGGACTGAGCCCGAGGGCTGCTCTCCACAGCTACCACTTAGAGAGCTTTCTAAGGTTGTCTAAGACCACTAAAATCACCATAAGGGTTGTCTGGATTGGTGCAGGGTGCCTACTTACATAAGTGTGCATCATATACCAAGCATGCTTCTCACAGTTCCCTAACATCATTTCCTGTTTCATTCAGGTTACCCACAGATACATCTTGCACCTTTATAGGTTCATCATCACCCGGCACCAAATACAGCCCCATCCATGCCAGGTCTTTTCATCCAACTATATTCTTCCCCTTGACTGCCACATACACTTTTGTGACTGTCTCCCTGCCAAGCACATGTATTTTAGCCACAAAATACCCCACCATCTCAATATCTTTTTACTCGAAAGCCTTGGGGTTTGTGTCTGTTTTCAGCAAAGCAAAGTCTTTTCCCCAATTCTCGTAAAATGTTGAATCCTTAAGGATCGTTATGGGCAACCCTGAGTCCGCCATCACCTGCAGCTCCACATTATCAATAGTAGCCACACATAACGGTCCTTTCACTTCTATAGGCTCCATGTCACTATCTAATGTTAACACCACATTGTTCAGGGATTTCGCACATATGTCCGCTTCCACATCCACACTGCCCACTTTCATCGGCTTCTTATTACCCCTCCACACCTTTTAAAAGTGCCCAACTTTCTTACAATTCAAACTACGTTTGCCTAAGGCCGGGCATCCAGTAAAATAGATATGATGAGATATTGAACCGCATCTATAGCAAAAACAGGAACCTCTTTTTTGCATATATTTTTGTGATTTATCCTATGTGCCAACCGTATATAATCCTTCCTCATTGGTCTCATCCTGAGAAGAAACTATATTAACCCTAGAAACCGTTTCCAACTGCATTGCCTATGTCAAAATCGTAAATTTTTCTATACTTAATGCTAAGTTAATCACTTCTGTCAGAGATGGGTTTTTACAACTCAGCAACCTTTCTTCGATCTTGAGCGAAGCACAGTTAAATACAAATTGGTCCCTAATGTAGTCATCTGCCAAAGGACCAAACCCACAAGTGGTTGCCAGCACTCTTAATGCGGATATATATTCCTTCACCTTTTCCTCCTCCATTTGCTTATGCTTGTAAAAGTTAGGCCACTCCAACATAATGTTAGGGGTATCCAAATCCTCGTCGCCAAATGCAGTGAGTGAAAGAGACCACTCCGTGTTCACCTTTCAGAAATATCTTTATTCTTCTCCGGCTTCACCCACGACATGGAGCGACCTCCAGGTCAGAAGGTCGAACCGCAACTGCCATTGCCAATCGAATCTTCCCACCAGCGTTTGCTCCACACGGGTGAATACATTCAATGCATTACAACAAAAGAACATTCAAAGACATACCCATACCACATTCACCCCTAATTTACCCCCTCACTCCGCCCCAATCTACCCCACTCCAATTCAGTCTACCCCACTTCAATCTAACCCAGAGCTAACATAATATTTATTTCATAAAGGGCGTGTGGTAAGGGCTTCCCTCTTCCTCTATTATTATTTTTTTTTTTTAAAGGTGCGTACTAAAGGATTGCTCAATGCTTCACTTCTCCATCTAGCTCATTTTTTCAAACACAAAAGATGCCTCAACACCGAAATACTGGTTTATATTAATGCATTACACTGTAGTTCTGAATATTTGTGGAGAGAAACAAAACACTGTACACGATTAGTTGTTCTGACCTTAATAGAGGCCCAGTGCCACAGCAGGAAGATTTTCAGTTCAGGAACGTTGTCTTTTCTTTACTTTTAGGTACTTGGAGCCATTCTACATCGACAATACCTAAAACCAATGGACATTATAAACACCAGACATGCTTTTCCTTTGCTGTATTTCGTCTGGCAGCCTTAGTGTGGCATATGTCACTTTACAGATAACACAAAATAAATTAATTACTACACATCATTTCCAGACTGAAGTCCAACAGGCCCCTATTCACCTATTAGGGACTTTTTTCCAAACAGTTTAATTTCTTCTCAATTTGTAGTTTCTTCAAACCCTCTCAGTTTATAAATCTTAGTAACAATGTTTAACATCTTAATTACATTTCAGTAGGTATTCCTTAGGGGTCGGGATGTGTCTGGGGGGTGAGGAAGCATACTCTTATTTGTTTCGGTTCAGACATCTGACTGTGACAATATTGCATGTGTGGTTGATATAGCTGCCCAAAAAGTAATCCTATGTTCTTCTCATATATGACTCTGAAGATCATCAGGAACTTAACTCCATCACTTCAGTCTGCCTGCGCCCACAGACGGGTGATTTACTTTGTTGCGTGTGGAGATGTTATGACTGGGCTGCTCTGATCAGGAGACTACTGACTTAAACTGTGTTTCACTTGGAGTTGAATATTCGTGCTTCAGCGGGTGTTAATTCTCAAGAGACTAGTTGATAGACTGTGAAACCTTGATGCTCAGTTGGACTGTTTTATTTCTTCCATCTTTTGTGTTTGGTAACTGCTGCACCCTAATTTCCAGTCCCTCATTCACAGCTGATCCAATACCGCTTGCCTTTAGCCTTGTGTTTAACAGATGACTCATGTACCTTAACATGTCTGGCCAGGTTGACTGGGGTACATTAGCACATATTGGTTCACCCTTTGGGCCAATCTCTGGGAGCCAGATGTGTTCTCCACCCCTGCGCATGTTTTCATGTGCTCTTGCAGGTGCTTCTGTAAGTGCATTTGATAGCAAAATCTCTTCCCACACTCAGTACATGTATACAGGCTTTTATAATAAATCTCCTGATGGTTGTTTAGAGAACATAACCGGCTGTACGTCTTCCCACAATTAGAACATGAGAAGGAGTTCTTCTTTGCATGCTTTTGCTGGTGTTTGCGTAACTGTAAAGCACTAGTGAAGGATGCATCACATTCACTGCACTGGTGTGGCTTGTTTCTGACATGTTTCCGCTGGTGGATGGCGAGACAACTTGCTCTGGAGTAACTCTTCTTACATTCAGGGCAAGTGTATGGTTTCTTCAAGGGGTGCATTTTATGATGCAGAATGAAGGAAGAGACATCACTGAAAGTCTCCCCACAATTTCTACACAGAAATACGTTCTCTCCTGCATGCGTTCCCTGATGGGCAGTCAGTTGTGAGTAACCGCTGAACCCCTTCTTACAGATATTGCATGTATAAAGTGTCTCTATTACGTGCTTTCGAAGATGACTGTTCAAAAGCTTCTGCGTCCTAAATACCTTCCCACATTCATGGCATTTATGCCACTTCTCACTTGAATGTATTTCACAGTGGGTCAAGAAGACCTTTTTATCAGTGTAACACTTTCCACATTCATCACATTGAAGTGTCTTATTTTGTTCGAATTTCTGGACAGGTGACAGGATTTCAGAATTTATCCCAGGCTTAGAACTTGAAGATCTCCTACTGTGCACTTCTTGGTGTTTGGTCAGGTCAAATTCCTTACTAAAACTATCCCCATGTTTAGCACTTACATGTTCTTTCATATTTATGTGCACGTTCCACAGTTCACCAGATGACCACTGCCCAGTCAGGTATGGTTCAGCTTCAGGATCTGTGCCCTGTTTCTTTCCTGTGTGCATGGCCTTCTGTTGGTGATGAAGCGACTCATGCATGAAACTCATCTTGCACTGCACACCTGCACAGAGACCCCCTTCGTCACAGGCTTTGGAATGTATTGCGTTGGTGTAACATCCACTTAAACTATTCTCACAGTCCCTTGTGTTACACGGTGTCAACATGTCTGTGGTCTCTTTCAGGAGACTTACACAGTCTTTATGTCCCTGAAGCGACTTCACCTTCAAGCTTCTCTGTAGTCTGCTCAGGCTGGTTGCCCTCCACTCATAACACCGGTCATCAATCTTTGTGGCTTTCACTGACAACGGCTCATGTATGTCCACTCTTGCAGAACTATTTCTTCGATTACTGACTGATATGCCAACTGAGGTTTTGTTCTCTGCCAGATTTAAAGAAATGGCAAACAAGTGATAAAGTGGGTGCATAATAAGACTTTTTTGATTACAAATGGAATCACACAAATGTTACCTACAGCGAGGGAGCTTGAATTACATAGTTCATTCTGATGTAATGTTGCTATTTACATATCTCCCAAGACACCAGTTGTGACACTCTAACACATTTCTACTGTAGAAGTTCTGTACATTGAACACTTGAATACTTGACAGGCAGGAAAGACGTCAGACCAGAAACATACAACATGACAGCTGATAATGGATCCAACCAACAAGCCTTACCTAGACTCCATCTTTATGCCTGCGTTGTCAGTAGCCTGTGTCCTCTCTTTCAAAAACAGGTCTTATCCAATTTGGAAAGTGTTGTAGTCCAACATGGAAAAAACCTCCAAGATTTTGGATGGAAAAGCCTCACCCACATTATTATGGCCTGCTTCCTTATTGGCTAGTCCGTCCCACCATGATAAGATATTACCATCATACTGGTCTCGACATTAGGGTGAGAGAGATCAAAATAAATGATGTGGGATTCAAACTGAACCTAAAACTTCCTCTGCATTTACCCAAAGCAGTTCCCTTTATTTTAAGGATACTCAGGGCAGGGCTAAAACTTCCTATGGATGTGAGAGCTGTTTTTTTCTTTTTGCTTTGTATACATTAGAAACCAAGCTTATGCTAACATAAGCTGTGTTTACACGGTCCTCCATTGTGAATTAATATCATAATATACCATGTGATAACTAGTGCTGATACTTCTTGTTCTAAATAAAGAATTGCAAGCTTTACACTGATAGATGGAGAGCGTTCTCAGAGGTCTTCGCAAAACCTATCAACTACCATGCTTGAATAAACTGTGACAACGACTGAACTCAATGTAATAGAAGAATGAGAGAATCTTTGAATGTATTCTGTAGTAAAATATTGCTTTGTGCTTGTTCCTCATTGGTGCATATCCTCAGAACCATGTACTATTATAGTAATATATGAAAACCATTCTATGAAAAGAACTCGCTTTTCTCTCTACCCCGGGAACCTTATTTCCTACTCTTTTATGGCAAATCTATGCTGGATTTCATACTGAACTTTACAAAGCTCTTTGTACTTATTAATTGTATGCTTTGCTACTAAAGTTATAGGTGGCATATTTCCTCTATTCCTTATATAAACCTTACACTCTCTAAATTGTGTCTGTCATGCTTTGAGAAAGCTACAGCCTTGACTAATGGAATTGAACTCAAATGTGTTAGAGACAGGTCCAGCTGGGGAGCACCAAAATCCGTATCGGGACTACACCGCTCCCAGTCCTAGCCTTTGGTGTGCTTTGCCATGATTATTAAAGACTGGTTTGAGCAATGACAGATGTATGTTGAGAAATAATGTCTCATTCATCCTTTTTTAAATCAAAAGCTGTATCGCACACATGAATACAAACAACACACAACAGGAGTGCAGAAAAAGGTGAACATACTCTCGTGATGTAGTCACCTACCCTACATTTACAGGGTTCCTAACCCAACTGTCTCATTGGAGGGGGACCTCTTCTGTAGGCACACACTTTGAAAATTGGAAAAGGTTGCCTCCATTTCGTTATCGATTGACCGCGATAATGCTGTTATGGAGTGGCGAGCAGGCTGATCAATTGAAGGGTGTCAATGAATGTGGGGCACAGGGAGCGTGCATTGCGATGCGAGTGTGGTACTCAACGTAGTCAATGAACAGGAGGCCGATAGTCCCTGTATCACTTGTCACAAAGACACAGAATATGAACATTCTACATGACTGGCAGCATTTGTCTCAAGAGACATAAGATAGACTACAAGATATTGCTAAACGATACCTGGAAAGACAGTTAAGAGTAAATAAAGGTATTTAAGCACAGACCTTGTGACTTGATGCCATGGGGGGCTTGAGCTGTTTGTTAGATGTGAGCTTCTATGTTTTTTAAGTTTTTACTTTTAACTCACTCTGGGGCTGCGCATTTACCTTTGATCGGTGCAAAGGGCTGAGGCAACAGTTTAGTCTGGTGCAGTGTGGGTGTCGCTAGGATCAGGTTGTTAGGTCTGTGCATAGCTTCCATTGGTCGTGTGGACACTTGTCTTTTCTATGCTCCAGCTTATGCTCTGACGATGCATGAAGCCCAGCATTGCTACTGAGCTGGTTGGGCAAGTCCACGTACACCCGTCCGTGATTAAATAGGACAGCGTCCAGTCATTAATCTGGTTTTCTTAGGTACTCATGCGAAACCTTGCCTGCCTGCGATAACCCAGCACCGTCTCTGGATGACACAAGCTGATGATCACGTGCTTTAATATTGCTAACTCAGGTTTAGCCCTTCAAATCGGCCTAGCTGTGCCATTACGTTTACTCATTTAAATATGTACCAAACACACAGAGTCGATAAGAAACTTTATTGAATGCAACAGCAAGAATTAAGCATTTCTTGCTGTTATCAGAGGCTTGGCCTAATGATGGTTCTAAGCCAGACCTAATCACTGCTACCCCTGAGGGATACAAAGTCTTCTATCCAAACTGCCAGTCTAAAAAAGCGATCCGCCATGTGGCACCCATTTTTAAGAATCATTTATAGGTCACTCAACGGGAAGTCCCTAATATAGACCTGACAAACTACTGTTTTGTATAGGATTACGTGATTTTATTATATTAATTATCCTCACTTATCAAACTCCTAATGAATCGGGTAATTTGAATGATGCAATATTAGATTTGATTAGCACCACTCTCTCCACCTGAGCTTGGCTTTTAGCAGAGGGAGATTTAAATTTAAGGTTCACTGGCCTAATTATGGCCCACAGGGCTGCAAACGTCACCGAGTTACTGACCTTCTTTAATCTTTTCAAACATATTAATGTTCCCACTAATGAGAAAGGTCACTCTCTAGATTACCTTTGGACCTTGGATTTTCCAATCCAGGATGTTAACATAACTCCCTGTCTTTAGTATGACCAATCACTTATCAAGTGGTCAGCTCTTGGTGAGATTAAGCGCTGGACAATGTTAAATCTGGCACAGGCTACAGCTTTGTTGTATAAGTCAAGCTTCCTGGTGGAAAACATGCGGTCGCTTTTATTGATTGGCTGTTTTACCTTAGATATTTACTTGCCCTATGTGCCTCAGACTAAGCAAAAAGAAAAAACGTTGTTCTGTGGTTTATTCAGGAATACAAAGTGAACAAAACCAAATTAAGGCAGGCAGAACACCGCTGGAGAGCCTTACATTCTATTGATGATGAGGACATGTATAAAGATGAAATACTGTCCCATTAGTAACTTATTCTAAAATGTAAACAGAAATTTTAGTCAGACAAGATAACATCTTCTACCAACATTCATAAAACAGTTTTCCAGTTAATAAAAGACCTCTCTGAGTAATATTTAGTTGAAGGTGGGTGGTGTCAAATTCATTTTATTGTAAATGAATTTAGATCATTACAATTTTACATAACATGATTGTGGTGAATAGTTGCAATAAAAACATTGTGGCTAAAAATAAAATAAATAGCACTATAAAATCGGATTTTTGCATAAGCGACGTCTATCATGCTGCTTTGATGTCCCACTTTCCCATTTGCATGATGGCTATATCTATACATTTTACCAACTGGAAAATGAGATGCTGAAATTGTTTTCCTGGTCTATCACATATTCATACGATTGAATGTGAGCCGCAACAGAGATTTACATATGTTAATTAGACTAGGACGGCTACATATTAAGAGCATTAGGGATTCAGTTTTGTGCCCTCAAAGCCTTACAAAGTGTTTAGTATCACAGCACCAACTTTCCCTACATTTGGCTGCTGAGACCAGCTGAAAGCAGAGTTGGAGAAGTTTTGTTTGTGTGCTTGTCTTCCAGTGAGTCCGAATATGGTGTGGTGGTCTCTAGAATTTGTACAGAGGCTACAATAGGTTTTGATCATTTTATTTATTAATTCGTTCTGATTGTCCCCAAATGATTTTAATTTGCTTGCACTTTTAATTTTGTTTTAAAATTTAGAAATACAGCATTACTTATCCCTTCTTCTTGTACGTTAAACTTTGTTAGAAATTTCTGTAGGTTTTGTATCAATTATATTTTCTTGCTTAAGTACAGGGTATATATCTCTGCCCAGAGAGTTGGTCTTACGGTGCCTTACTTCTTCAAAAAGAATTGTGCTATCAGCTTAATATTTAGTTTTTCAACAAAATTAAGATTTTAAGAGAGGGGATTGATAAATTTAATTTTCCTTCCATAGACACAATTTCTTCATCTCAGGCCGTTTCTCTCAAGATGTTCTCTACTTTTTTTTTTAATAAGGACTACATGAACTCTTTTGAAGCAACAATTTGCGGTCTTGAAACAACTCAGGCAAGCGATAGGAAGTCTGCTAATGTCCTGACTCAATGCATTTTTGGATAAAGACATTGACCTGTTGGCGTTAAAAGATGCCAGAGCTACTACTCTCCTCAAGAAGCCAGGGGCGACACACTCCAGTCTGAAAAACATTCAAACAATATCCCGGTTTCCTTTCGCTGCCAAGATATTGGAAGGTTATGTTGCCAAACAATTGTACAACTACCTGTGAGACAAGCAGCACCTAGTCGACGCTCTATTGGCTACCTTTGAGATAGCCCATAGGGATCGTTCACAAATCTCAGTGTAGGGATTCAAAGGAGGCTTCGATTAAATCTTTCTACAAATATTTTGGGATGTTCAACAATTAATTTGCTCTCCCTAGATTTCACAGGACTAAGCTGGAAAGACGTTGCTTCTCTAACCATGATAAACTTTTAATATTGCTCTCCTTACTAGCTTATGACTGAAAACATCTCTACTTAAATTTTGCATTTAGCTGAAAACTTGGTGCTTTAAAAAGGTGTTTATCGACCTATAAGAAGTGATTGCCTGTACTGATTACACTTGTATTCTGAGTAGAGCTCAGAGTCCCCTGGTGGTAGGCAGCTCTATAAATTCACAATATAACAAACACCACACACAACAGCGTTGCCTCAAGGCGCCACCGCCATGAGGAAGAAGATTCCTGAGCCCCGCAACTACTGCAGTTCCTGAGCCCATGGCTCTCTCTTGGGTCAAACAATAGTGCCCTGCCGACCACAACACGGTGTAATCTAGATTGGGAAAGATCATGATTTAGATCCTCCTTGCATAACTTCCTCTTCACTTTATTAAATGTTTCTTTCTGACATAGAAGTTGAAGCAGGAAGGGATTCAGGTAGCACTGGAACCTACATCTGTCTGGGCAGCAACTGGTTCATGAAATCATCTCTGTGGCAGTTTTTCATTTCCCTCATTCCCTGGTAATGTCCTTTGGCATCCACGTCTCTTAATAAGTGCAGCTGATCACTCAAATGTTTGTAGGTGCCAAATGGAGGGGACATCATTTTCCTCGATGCTGTATAGACTTGAGTAAAAAGGAATCGAAAACACGGATTTCATACGGATCACATCGACCGGATCACTCAAAGGTTGCCTTAGGATGGGCCCACGTGGCTGCTAACCTGCTAAATACTGCTTTCTGCTTGAAGGCAGGTTGGGGTGGAGCTTGTCCGCACATTCCTCTTGTACAAAGGAAGGGTACTGGTGCCAACCTACCTCAACCAGGGGCTGTTTGACCCTGCCATAATATTCTTAAAATGATTGAGAGCAATAACAATGAATTTATTACAAATTGCATACCATTCACTGAATTTCACTTCAAGAAGTAAAAAAGGATTAGAGGCAGCCTACAGAAGTACATACTTCGGGTGTGGAGCTGGATGCGATGGAGAAATGCGAAGGGACGGAGGAGGGGAGGAGGCCCAGCCAATGACAGTGCTTTGAAGGGGAGTATGATATACATTTCATATAAGGTGCAAGTTGTAAATTGAGTTTTTTTTTTTTTACTTTTGTTAACTCATTCTAATATGCACCCGATGTCATCCTTTAAACGAATTGCTGAATTCCAAACAAAGTGTTAACGAAGATGTTTAGCACTTGCTATGTGCTTTTCATAATATACAAAACAGCTTTTAAACTAATAGCTAAAGTGCTTGCCTTGGTTTGCTATAATCTTATTCATTTATAAATGAAGTACTCAGTTTGTTAAATGTAGCTTCCTAAAATTTGCTAATTATGTTTTTCAAATATGTAATGAAGGGCAGATTTTAAATTAAAAGCTTGACTCTCAGAAGGCTGTGCGCTACTTAAAACAGAGCACTTGTAATAGGTTTGTACTCATATACACAATAGTCTTTAGACTAAAAGGTCACATACGTACATTGGTTGTTATAAGATTTACATTAGCTGACAAACGGAGTGAAGAGGTAGCTCTTCATTTAAATGCCATGCACTTGTATTAGGTTTGCGGTAATGTTCACAATATTTGGTTAATCCAACAACGAGCAGAAATAAGGGCACTAGAGTAAAGAGATGTGTGTCTATGCAAATAGCCACGTAATCTCTCCTGACATTAGCTAACTGTACTTCTTATACACAGCGCAGATTTGCGGTACTAGGGACATTTGAATAGTAGAAATGTAGCGCTAATACATTAAGCACAATAAATGAGACTTGGACAAAGTTATGTTGCATTAAATATAAAAATGCATACTGTATGTGATCAGCATGTTTGATTAGCCAATTAGTGATATGTATTGATTATGATTTAATATATGTTTATTTCGGATCATTGACATAACATCGACACTCAAAATAACGAACTACAAAATTAGCGACACACAAATATCGATAACATAAATATCGATACTCTATACTTAATTAAAACAATACACAAATATCGACAAAATTATCAACAAACATTAACATCGATATCACTAATATCGATCAAAAAGATATTGTCACAACTAATATCAAAAACATTAAATAAACATACAAAATTACACAAATATCGATAACAAAAATATAGATCACACTATAATCGCCCCAAAAAATATCGACACCTTAAAAATATTTTTAATAACACAATATATCACATAAATAATATAAACAATATCACAAACACAACATTTTAATAAATACATTTAACATTAAATACATTATAATTCAATAAAATAACTAACACATTTAAACTAACCAAATTGATTATACTTACAAACAGTATATATAAAATAAATATTTTTCAATGTACATGCTATGCAAAATAAAATACAAATAATTTACTATTACACTTTTAAATAAAGTAAGAATAAAAAAAAGTTCAACTGAACATTAATTAGCGTTTCCCATATCTGGAAAAAACTGCCAAATTAATTGAAAACATTAGCAACAACCAATGAAAAATATCTACAACTAAAATAACCCAATAACATTGAAAGCACAATTAAACAAACACTAAATAAACAAAAGAAAATGTAACATTATTTTATGCTCCAACAACAAAACCAAGAATAAGAGGAATCTCTGCCGGATTGCTTCTGCAACACTGGACTTCATCATTGAAAGCTCTGAATACAACCTCAAAAAGTAAGTAAAATATCTATTTAATGTTACAACTGCATAAAATAATTGTAAAGCACTTTTATAATAACTAAATAATTAATGTATATTTATTTTTAACTATATCTCCTCTACAGAAACTTCAACACATACTCAACTACCTTCAAACATCATCCAAAAACCACCTTGCCAAAAAAGTAAGTATAAATCTCAATTAAACTATTAAAACAAGTAAAATTCCCAACCCAAATCTACCACTAACCACACAAACACCAAAATGAAATAAATGCTGTTAAACACATTTATTAAAATTTATATTTTTCTACTACAGGAAATCAAAAGAAACACTAAAGGCAAGCACCAAAAGAAAAACCTCAACGTCAAAAAAGTTCAACATATTCAAACATGTAAGTATAATGTATATAAAAACCTGTATCAAAATTAAAACAATTACAATACATTTAATATTTTTAAATACATTTCTCATAGCATTTGAAACATCAGAATGACAGAAGGTGCCAAATTAATAACTTCCCAGAAAGGAACATTTTTATTATGTTATATGGGATATGTCTACACCCAGAAAAAACAGACAGGCGACAAAATTAATTGGAAATGCAACAAATATTATTCAAATGCATGTTACGGGAGGGCTACTACTAAAGAAACTACTGTGTTACATGTTAAGGAACATAACCACCCCCTAACATAGCTGAAATAGAAGTGAGAGACACTTTAGACACTCTGAAAGAAGCTAGCACTAGCTCTCAAAAACCTACTACTGAAATATTAAAAGATGTACTCCCCAGAGTTCCAGAACATGCAACTGGCCAATTACCCTCTGTCTCAACATTGAAAAGGCTAATAGCTACAACAAAAAAAGCAACTGCTACCACCCCACCTTCCCCCAAAACTTTAGGTGAAATACAAATACCACCTGAACTCACTGCAAGTCATAATGAAGAGAAATTTCTACTTTATGACAGTAAATCTAACGACAAAAGAATTATTATATATGCAACTCCCACAAACTTACTTAAACTTCAGAATTGTGAGACATGGATGATGGACGGAACATTTAAAATTTGTCCCAAACCATTTTGCCAATTATATACAATCCATGGACGGTATCACAATACCAACATCCCCTTTATATATGCCCTGTTACCAAACACACAAACCACTACCTATGTAGAACTCTCAACAAAAGTAAAGCAAGAAACTAATAATTACTATCCTCAAAAAATATCATAGACTTTGAACAGTCAATGATACAAGCCATCCTGAAAAACTACCCTCACACAGCAATACAAAGTTGCTATTACCACTTTAATCAATGCATTTGGAGACACCTTCAAAAGTCTACGCTCAGTGTAGAATATGCAACTAATAGCAATTTTGCATATGAAATTAAAAACTAATTGCACTAGCATACGTCCCAATAACTGATGTAGCAGCACACTACAATCTCTTAATAGAAAGCCCCTACTATCAAACAAATTAACATAAACTAAGTCCCCTACTCGGGGGGCGTGGCCTGACAGCATGGCCGGCTAGACGTGTTTTCGCGTTGCTCCTGCCCCAAACCCGCAAATCCTTACTAATACTGGCGTTATGCTGACCCATCTTGTGCAGTTTACCAGCGGAATCCTCCCCTGAACCCCGGGACCCCAGCGTAGCGCGGACGGACTGACCCGCGGCGGCAGAGCGCTGATGCGGGAGGCGGCGGATTGGGAGACGCCCCGGCCTTGATTTCAACGGCCTCCTGGCTATACTCGGAGGCGGGCGAGACGGGGCACAGGCGAGACCCTGGACCACCGTGAGCCCGGCCGCCAATACGGACCCACAATACAGCCCCAGGTGGGGGTAATTGGCGGACGCCAGTAATCTGCGGCAGGCGGCCCGGGCACTGACCGCCGGGGACGGGACCTACGAGAGCCCACGGAGGCACGGCCTACCGGTGCACCGACCGGGAAGGCCTGGGCGTGGCGTAAGAGTCGCAGGAGGACTCAAAGGTCTGGCAGGACATAACCTAATTGCCGACAACCTAAATCTGAGCCGGAGCGAGGTGTGCCGCAGCCCCAGTATCCCACAACGCATACCGGAGTAGAGGCGGGCCTGGGGCGAGGTCGGGCCCTGATGGCTTTGGACCCGCGCGCGTTGGGTGGCGGCTAGCTCGAGCGGCGGTCGCCGGCGCGGAGTCCAGCAACTATTGCCCGGTGGTGGCGGACCCCCCCGTCACGCCAGAGAGACCAGAGTCCAGAAGTGGAGGACGAAGCCCACAGTGGGACTTGCACGATGTGCAGCGGCCCACCAATACACCGGCGGACTGCGCTGCACCTTGGTGAGAGACGGCGTAGGGGCTTGCAGCAGGTGAGCAGCGCCTGGGGCTGGAAACCCAGAGATACGGTGAGGAGTGCAACGGTGCGGCGAGACGCATTGGGGACAGTCAGTGGCCGGATATAGTTGGGAGGCCTACCTGATACAGATGGCGTGCAGGCCGCGGAGACGGACCCTGGGGGCTCCCCAATGAACTGTTTTTACGACGCTACCTTCTCCGGCCGGAGAGACGGCTGAGGCGCCGCCTAAGCCAGCCACGCGGACTATGGGAAAGGACAGACCCCTGAGGGGGGCCCAAATGAACAAAATTATGCAATACACGGTCCCGGGGCCGCCGGCGGTGGACCGCCCTCGACCAGATGCAGACCAGGGGGCCCACCAGGACACAGCGGACATTCTGGCGGCGATTCGAGACTCCAGGGTGGCGCTCGAAGCCAAAATGGATGGTTTGGCCATGGACATTAACCATTTGCGCCTGGACCTACGGAAGGTGGCCGACAGGGTAACCACCACGGAAGGGGACATGACTACTTTGCAGACGGAGGTCCGGCAACTACAGGAGATGGTGGCGGCGCTCCAGGGCCACGCGGCCCGCCTAGAAGATAGGGCGGAGGATGCCGAAGGGCGGTCCAGACGGAATAATCTCCGCTTTTTAGGATTTCCGGAAAAGGCGGAAGGACCGGCGGCGGACCTATTTTTGGAGGAGTGGATTGGCACGGCGCTCCCGACCCTCAAGCTCTCCAACTTGTTTGCAGTGGAAAGGGCGCATAGATCTCTTGGATCGCCGCCGAAACCAGGTGCCCCACCCAGAGCCCTGATTGCCCGTTTGTTCAACTTTAGGGACCGGGACATGATTCTCCACCACATTCGCACCAATGGCCCACCAAGATTCGAGAACCATGACATCCACATATACCCAGACTACACTAAAAAAGTGCAGGACTTACGTAATGATTTCCTGGGTGTCAAACGCCGGTTGCGCAGCCACAATATCAAATACAGCTTACTGTTCCCGGCCAGGCTCCGAGTACAATGTGCCGACAAGGTGCGCTTCTTTGGGAACTCATCGGAGGCAACGGACTGGATGGACTCGTTGGGTCTGGCGGGCCCCGACCAGACTCAGGGCTGGCAAGAGCAGAGGCGCCGGAGTAACCGACAGCGGCTCCAGCAACGCAGGGACGACGGGCTCCACCACCGTGGCCCAGAACGGACAGATGACGGACGCATCATGGTGGGACCAGATGGCACCCTCCCGACGGAGTGGGAGGCGATCCTAACGCAGAACCAGTTTTCTCCACTCTGCTTGGTGCAAGACACGCCATCGGAGACGGACAGCGTCACTGGCCCGATTGCAGGGGGCTCCGGAGAGGCGTGAGTAATGGAGCTGGCGCTGAGAACCGGGAGGATCTGGGGCATGGACACTGTGAGTAATTGCTTTAAACAGAGGGGTGCCGGACTTCTGTGAAAGACACATGGGCAAAGACATGGCGCCCAGTGGCATTCAAAGGGGGGGAGGATACGATACCAGTGAACGGAGGGGACAACGTTTCGCCTACATGCTGTTTAGACTCGCCGGCTGTAGAGTGCTGTGACGGCCTGGCTAGACCTTCGGTCGGGCGGGGCCGCGCGGTGCCAGGCAGTCGGCTGATTCACGAAGCTCAGAAGGGGGGGAGGGAGGTTTGTAAACCAGGGAGAGTACGTTTATTTCTCATTGTTACCTTGAGTTGCGGGGGGTGAGCTAAGTGGGTGGGGGGAGCTTTGCAGGGGCGGCTGGTGACATTTGAAAGTGGTAGGGCGTAAAAGTTTTCTATGAGTGCCCGGAGGCGAGCGAGTGTAGCTAGCGAGTCCAGCCACCATATTGTGGAGTTCGGGGAGATTTGGGGGGAAAAAGAGCAGGCAAAGGGTGCATTTAAGTAAATTTGAGGAAGCAAGAGAGTTGATAAAGCAATTGTGAAAGTGTAGTTATGAAATAAATAAAGAGATTTCATATGATAATGATGTAGGTAGCTTAAAAAGCATGCACCTTTAATTCCAGCCACATGCACATGTTTTTCCACTTAAACAAGCCTGTTTTGCTTTCAAGATGCCCGCGCGTTCCCTTGTGTGCAAGGAATGGGTGCTTCTTTCTCGCTCATAGAATATAGATATCATCAGTCTAGTAGAGAGTGGTGGGTGAGAGGAGAGAGAATGTAGAGCCAGGAAAGGGGAGCTGGGTGGACAGAGACCTAGAAAGGTAGAGGGATGTGGGTGAGAGGAGAGAGTGTGCAGAGAAAGGAATGGGGAGCTGGGTGGACAGAGAGAAAAGACCACGATACTCAGAAGGGATTCATGAATCCGAAATTCAAATTTGGTTCACCCCGGACTAGCTGTGCAGCATTCACAAAGCCCAATACATTGGGGTCCTTGGACGCTTTGGGCTTCTAATTGTGTGGTTCAGAAACCAGCCCAACCGTAGCCCTGGCAGCCGTACCTCCCTCTGCTCGTTGATCCTGTGACCTCCCCGGAGCTCAGGCTTCACGTGTTGTGAGCGGGGACGGTAGACTCAGACTCCTGGACTGATCCCCATGGTCCCAGTCATTCACCCCCATGAGTGCCAGGCATCTTCCTCTCCACGCTACGTGGGGTTCGCCAGCCAGCCCCTGTGTGATAGTAGACTGCAAAGCCCCAGGTAAGAGGTCTTCGATAATCGCTAGGAGACCATTCCGCCTCCTTCCACAAACTGCAGCATGAGAGCGGGGTCGGTGCAATGTATTGATCCCGCAGAGGAAGGGTCTCTCGTATATAGCTGACGGCTGTGGACAATGGCAGCAGACAAAAAAACACCAGACCAGAATATATGTAAACGAAATGCGTAATTTAAAAGGTCCACATTTAGGATGGTTATGGTATACCTGTTTGTTTTTGTAATTACTAAGTTCTACAACTATTGTGCACGTCTCTGCGCTAATATTTGTTATTTATTAAAAGTTCTGTAAAACTCTAAATTACTTTGTCCAGTTACCGCTGAGTACTAATGAGAAGGTAAAATGGTGAGACAGATAGGGTGATGTTATGTGGTACACAGCGGCCAAGGCCTAAAATGAATGGTTGCAAGACCCATCCTAGTAACGTCTGAAGGACAGTAGCAGTTCAAGATACTAAGGTCTTGGACAGGAAGGAAGAAATAACTATACTACTTAGATCACGACTGGGCTGTGTGCAGATGAAAATGAAAGCTGGTTTTTAGGCCTCTAATTAGAAGCTGGTCTCCTGGTGCAGATAGTTCTGTCTGGTGCAGTTCAGAGCCGCCATTTCAGAAGCTCGCCACACTGATAATATCCACGGTCACGGGGTGCATGGTTTTGTTTTTATAACTTCCAAGAAGGCTGTTTAATACCGAGTAGGCACGCGCTGCCCTTTTGATTCTAGCCTCTTTCATCAGATGTGTGATACCATCCCCGGGACTGAACTGGACAAAAAGCTTCTGAAAGGCAGACAAGTGTTTTAATAAAATCCTCCTCGCTGAGATAAGGCCTGCCGTCTGTGCCATTCAACCTTGCCCTGATAGTCCTTTATGGGTCTGTCATTTTCAATCAGCAGAGAGTACATGTGATCAGTATATCAGATACACTTCTCAATGGCTTTTCCTTACCGCAGGATTCCCAAACCTGTCCCTCCCTCCCGTCCCTCCCTTCTCATCATTCCAGGTATAATCTGGATAAGACAGAGATATGTCATAGGCAGCTGTGTACGGCCGGCCTCGCGCTACAACTAATTTGTTCAAGAAAAAATTAAATCAGGAGGTAAATTATTTCATGATTGTTCATTCCCAACAGAGTTGGGCAGCATTCTGTAGAAAATATCTAATAATTGGTTTCAGCCGATGTCAGACACATGCAATTCCCCTCACTAATGGCAGTGTGAGGTAGCAGCAGGCCTCGGGGGTCAGCGCGAGCCTGGAAATAGCTTAGTGCTCGGCGCAGCCCTGGAGAGGCCGCGCACATAGGAAATGAAGTGGCAGTAATGCAATCCATAGGGGAAATGCGCTTCACTTGGAGTTTAATATATCAGCGCGGGGCCTGGCAGCACGCCATGAAACAATTGTTTACCTTTTTGTCAACATCTGCATCTGCTCTGTTTCGTAAACGGCACTTACCTCTCAGTCGGTAAACGCTGGAATCAATAACAACTGTTCAGGGATTTTCTCCCCACCCCGTATTCTGTCACAAATGCACGCTGCCAACAATGTTTGCCTTAGATTAGCGACAAATCGAGCGGGTCAAAGGATTTTTTTTTGGGAGGGATAGGGTGGAAAGGGTCGTTTTGGGGGTTCTCGAGTGTACTGTAATTGTAAGTGTTGCCATGACTATACCGCGAAAACATTTTCAACATATTCTTGCATAAGAAATGCATAGCGTAACCTAACAAATAGTACACATGTAAACTGTAATACATTCCTGTCAGAAAGGACTATTGTAGTTCACTTATCCCTTAGAATTTAATATCAGTCGGAATTTATAAACACAAGGCTGTAATCAGTCGCGGCTCGCGGGTAAGGGGGGGTGTGTCGCGCGGGGGTGGGGGAGTTAAGTTTTAAAATAATTAAAAGAAATCCTTAATCCTACCTGAGCAGCAGGTCTGCCGTCCGCGCAGCCTCGGGTCCGTTGGCGCCTACAGCCCCTCTCAGCCAATCCTGGCGCTGCCAGCAGCGCCAGTATTGGGTTAGGGCACGGTTAGTACTCGCCCGCCTGCCCATTAGGAGACCGAGGTTTGAGCCTTTGCTCAACCCTCGCTCTCCTAATGGGCATGCGCAAGCCAGTGCAAACACAAGTGCGCATGACTGGGCACGGCGCGAAAATTTGCTGCCCTTCCCCACTCATGCGCACTTGTGCTGCTGCCTGTTGCCCCTGGTCCGTCTGACAATCATGTCAGTCAACATGACGCCGGATCGCCCACCCCCTTCAGACTCTGAAGGGGGTGGGCAGTCTGACGTCATGCTGACTGACATGATTATCAGTTCTTCGGCGTTTTTGAACTTAAGTAAACTGATTCAGTTTACTTAAGTTCAAAGACGCCGAGGGAGCTGCGTGCGGGGGGACTACGCCCCAACGCCCGAATGGGCGCACCGCGCCTGGAGCTTTGGGGCGGGGTTCGGAGTCCTCGGGCCCAGACCGGGTTCTGGGAATGATGTGCTACCGCCTGTGGGTGGGGGGAGTTGGGGTTTTACGTTTAGGGTTTGCTTGGGGGGCTGTCGGGTCTAGTCAAGGGTCCACCACACGAGCTCGCAGGAGTCTACTGCTAGGGGGGTCATGCTACAGGCTCCCTAGAGAGTCTACAGTGATAGCCGGGGGCGGCGTTGCCAACAACTGTTTACTTATGCCAGGTGACACACAGGAATACAAATTGATTACATGGAATGTCCGTGGGTTCAATAATAGGGTCAAGCGAATACGGATAGCATCCTACCTTCGGCGTAATAGGGTAAGCATAGCCCTGCCGCAGGAGACGCACCTGTGGGGAGACTGCCTCAAATATGTCCAACGTAGATGGAGGGGCCAGTTCTTCGCTACCTCATACTCGGGGTTTGCTAGGGGAGCACTGATCTGGGTGGCACCGGGGGTCCCTTTTAAGGCCTTGCATGCGGAACAGGATCCTGACGGGAGATATGTGATAGTGGAGGGGACGCTAGATGGACGTAGCGTATGCCTGGTAAATATATACGCCCCGAATACTGACGACGGGGGGTTTCTGGGTCGAGTGATGGGACGGCTGGATCTGGGCCCGGATACGGAACTGATTGTGGCGGGAGACTTTAATTGTGCCCTGGATGGGGAACTGGACAGACATCCCCCAAAGCTGGATGCCAAACCTAGGGCTAGGGAGGCGATGGGCCAGATGCTATATAATCACGGGCTATTGGATATATGGCGCCACCGTAATCCTGGTCGGCGAGAGTACTCATGCCACACACCTGCTGCCAATACCCACAGTCGACTGGATTACTTTTTCATCCAATGGGGGGCGGTCCATCGGATGGCAGTGCCACAATATCTGGGCCGTTATCTGTCCGACCATTCTCCGTTATTAATTACCTACTCGCTGGACCGACTGAGACCTCAGGTACCGCTATGGCGGCTCAACACTGAAGCTTTTGGTGACTTGATCTATAAAGAAGCCATAGCGAAGGGACTGGAGGACTACTTGGAAGTCAACTGGGGCTCAGCCGGCACCCGGGCGACTGAATGGGACGCGATGAAAGTGATGATAAGGGGAATTTGTATGTCCACTGAGGTGGGGGTGAGGAGAGTATTGGAGCGCAATCTGGGTCGACAGGAAGAGCGCCTGGCGTCCCTGGAGAAAGACTTGCCCATGAATGGCGAAAGGTCAACTGAATGTGTCGACGTGCGACGGCAGATAGGGGACCTGTGGGATTCATTAGGCAGATTTAATAGAACCGCAAGTAGGAGTCGTTGGTATACGGACGGGGATAAGGCGGGGCGATTATTGGCACGCCTGATTCGGACAGAGACACAGCCTCACCCGATTCTGGCGCTCAAGGCTGCCTCAGGACAGCTGGTATACACCCAGCAGGAGATCAACGGCGTATTCCTGACCCATCTACAGAAAACCTACTCGGCGCCCCAGCCTCCGGAGGCCCTCGAGGGCATGGAGGCTTATCTGGCGGAAGTGGAATTACCTTGCCTGGACAAAGACAGTCAGGAGGCCTTGGGGGGTCCCTTTACAGTGGACGAACTCCGGGCGGCGATCGCCCATTTGAAGACGGCGAAATCCCCGGGGATGGATGGCATAACCGCCGAACTCTATAAAGAGAACGGCAGAGTCTTAATCCCCAGGTTACTGGACATCGTGGGTGAAGCCGAGGAACGGGGAGTGCTCCCAGACTCTATGCGGGAAGCGCTGATTGTGATGATCCCCAAACCAGGGAAAGATCCCCTCCTCCCCGGCTCATATAGACCGATCTCAATGTTGAATGTCGATCTTAAAATTATCAGTCACGTGCTGGCAGGTCGTCTCCTCCCTTATCTTCGGCGGCTGGTCCATGAGGACCAATCCGGGTTCATCCCGGGTAGGAACACGTTGCGAAACATCCGCCGCCTGGCACATGTAATGCATCATCTCGAGGGCCGGGCCCAACAGAGCACATTGGTGTTCCTTGATATCGAACAAGCGTTCGACTCCATCAGCTGGGCCTACCTATGGCTGGTTCTCCAAAAAATGGGTCTCGGAGAGGAGTTTGTAAACTGGATTAAATTACTCTATACCCGTCCAACGGCGAGAGTTCGCACGGGACGCTACGTGTCGGACACGATACCCATAGAAAGAGGGACGCTCTCCCCCATGCTCTTTGCCCTGGCAATGGAGCCGCTGGCAGGCCATCTACGAGGGGTGCTCGAAGGACATGGCATATGGGTGGGGGCCACGGAACACATCATATCGCTATACGCGGATGACGCGTTGGTATACCATAGTCAGCCGACCCGGTCATTGCCAACGCTGCTGGTGGCGCTGACGCGGTTTGCCGCTGCCTCCGGACTTTCCGTCAACAAGACGAAATCGCAACTGTACGCGATTAGCCCGGAGTGTGACTGGGAGAGGTCCCAGCGTCCAGTCATGGAGTTTCCTTGGGCAGATGACACTATCCGTTATTTAGGGATGTGAATTAGCAGAAATGAGGCAGTTTCTTATCAGCACAACATGGGGAGGATAATCAGGGGTTTACAGGGTAGTATTGCCTTCTGGAACACGCTCCCGCTCTCCCTGATGGGAAAGATCGCCTTGATCAAGATGGTGGTCTTGCCCCGCTGCCTTTATACCATGCAAGGCTCCTTCTTCGAACTTTCGCATCGGGTATTCCGGGAACTGGATGCCTTGATGGTCCTATTGCTGTGGAATGGAAAGCGCTGTAGGGTGAGCCTAGCGGTTCTGAAACGTAGCTGGGGCAAGGGAGGTCTGGAGGTCCCTGACCTCGAATTGTAATATTTCGCATCTGAATTGCAACACACTATAGCCTGGCTGGACACGGATCCTTCCTGGGAGAGGTCCCTGCTGGAAGGCACCTATGGGGGCCGACAGCTGGGGGCGCTCCTGTGGCGAACCGGGGGGCGCGGTGAGTGTGGTCCACCATTGGTGCGGCTTGGGGCATCAATCTGGAATCGGGTGTCCCGCAGAATAATTCGGGGACGGCCGTTTGCCCCAGAGCCAGATTTCTGGCAGATGCCGTCCTTTGCGCACATAGACCTGGTGATGTCCACGGAGATTTGGAAGGCCGGGGGCTGCCTTATGCTATCTGACCTTTACCCAGATGACCAATTTATTACCTACCAGGAGGCGGTGACGGCCTTCGAATTAGGTGTGGAGCAATTTCTACAATATGCAAAAATAGCAGCAACGGCACGACAGTTATGGCATACGTTCCCGGAGGCTCCGGGGCACTGTGGAACCCTGGGGACCATGATCGCCTTGGCTGGTAGGTGGAAGCTCGTCACGCACCTCTATCGGGCGTTACGGGACGATAAACAGACTGCCCCCCTCAAGATAGAAGACAAATGGCAGCAGGTGTGTCCGCAAGAGATCACGGCCCAGGACTGGGAAAAAATACACAAGAGTGTACGGAAGGTGTCGGTGAGCAACCGCTTCAAGCAAATTCAGTACAACATAATACATATGACTTACCTCTCACCCCGGAGACTTCAGGCCATAGATGGTTCCAGGGACTCACGTTGCCCTCGGTGTCACTATGAGCCGGCAGACTTCTCACATATGGTATGGGGATGCCCCATGATCCAGACATATTGGGTGGCGATTCGCGACGACCTGACTAAGATCACAGGGTGGACACTAGCCTTAGACCCGAGTGCCTGCCTCCTGGGTTTGATCCCTAGAGATCCCAAGCGAAAGATAAGCAGGCGGTTCCTGGTTTTAGGCCTGGTTATAGCCAAACGGCGGATAGCAATTCATTGGCTCACGCAACAGGGCCCGACTCTGGAAAAGTGGAGGACGGATTTAAGAGAGTGGGCACTAGCAGAGGAAGGACACATTAGTGATACCAGGAGAGATGCCAAACTGCCCGAGGTGTTGATGGCATGGGGGGCGATGATGAACGACATAACAGGGCAAGACCCCCTACCTACACCAGAGGGTTCAGGCGAGGAGCCTTCCACAGAGGAGGTGACCCCGGGATGACGGGGGGACACACAGGGACACCCCGCATGACCACTAGAATGTACAGAATACTGGTTCCTTAGACCCGACAGCAGGGGGGAGGGCACCGGGGAGGGTGGCGGGGAGGGAGTGGGGAGTTCTACAGTTGACGTTATGTTTCAGCACATAAAAGAATTTGCTGCCAAGAAAACAAGGACTCACCAAGGTTACGATCGCAGTTCTCATTTTCATTACGTATTATTACTGTAAAGTCGGCCACCTCGGCTGAGGTGGACCAATTGTGTCATTGCTGTTTTTGACATGTGAACTAATGATTTGGAGAACAAAAACCTAATAAAGAAATATATATTTTTTTAAAACTAAGTCCCCTACTCGACTATTTCGAGAACACCTGGGTGGGAAGGCTACACAGATCTGGACACAGCCCAAATTTCAAATTCCATGGTGGAATGTATATAACAGTACCCTAAACAAAGAAGCAAAAACTAATAACGCTGTGGAAGGATGGCATAACGCTTTCCAAGCCACAATAGGCAGAACCCCACCAACCCTACATAAATTACTACAATCATTCCATAAAGAACAAAACTACCAACAACTAAGACTTGAACAGTCTGTAACACAGCTAGGTCCAAAACTAACTAAACAGACTAAAACAATGTTCGAGCACCTACAATACAAAGTAAGACTCTACCCAAACACTAAAGGGCTAGAATATCTAAAAACAATAGCTAAATCCCTACTTTAGAACAGTACTACAAAAACATAGGAAAATCGTAATTGTGCACTAAATTCTTACATAAACATTCATTTGCAAAAATGTAAAATATAAATATTATGTCAATTAATTTTAACTTATTTTTAAAAATTGACATAACAAATATATTTCATTTATTTACAAACTTCAATAAAAATGACAAAAATTACTTTTCCCTCCCATTGTAAATAATTTAAAATGACTTTGGGGGTGATTACGATGGCGGAAGGCCCGCCACCGCCAGCCGTGCAGTGGCGGGCCCTCCGCCATCGGACAGCAATTTCCCCCCGCTAAATTAGGACGGCGGGGGGGGGAATCGGACCGCCACCTTGGCGGGCACCTAGACCGCCCGCCACGGATCCGGTACAGGTAACCGTTACGATTGCCTGGCGGAGAGGTCAGCATCTGTAAAAAAGTGGCGGTGCCTAGCAGGCACCGTCTGCCAAATTACAATGCTGGTTGCAGCCAGCCTTTCCGTGGTGGGTAAACCGCCATTGAAAGGCTGGCGGGGATTGGTTTCGGGGGCCCGTTGCGGTCCCCCCTTGTATAGGGGGGAGGTGGTGGTGCACTGGGGGAGTACCCATGGTACCCCCCTACATTTCCCTGCACTAAGTGGCAGACACCGCGTGGTGCCTGCCACGTTGTGCAGGGAAATGCACTACATGCATTTTTCACATTATGGCGGGTGCTGCAGCCAGCAGCACCCACGCAATGGTAAAGATGCAAGATGCAACCGCCACGGTGGCGGTCGCATCGTGATTCTACGTACGGGACTGCCGCCATACTGGCGGGCGGTCCCAAGCACCACCACAATGGCGGGCAGACTCAAGTCCGCCCGCCATCGTAATGACCCCCTTACTTTTTTGTTGCTGAAGAATTTAATACAAACTGCCATAAATAAATCCAAACATGTAAAAATCCCAAAACTTACTTAAAATCCCCCCAAAAAATGGAAAAATACAACTATAAAAAATATAATCCGGCGACAACATATCCGTAAACTCCAATCCATTAAAAACCCGAAAAATTTAATTAAAAAAAGAAACGCTCCAGGAAAACTTACCTTAACCGATGCGACGCAGCTTCCAACCGCGAGCTTCTCCCCTTAGAAATGACCTAAAACACAGATAGCCTACAAAATACAACTTAGTTTAGAAAATGGCTACCTAAATCAAATAATAAAAATACTTTTTTACATTAAAGTCAATGTACATTAGAAATGCAATACAAAAAAATGTTTAAAAAATAATTACTAATGTACTAAATGTTTTTTCTTTACTGTTTAAAAATGTTAAAGGATAATACTAAATATTAGAAAATAAATATTATTTAATATTATACATTCAAAGAAAATATGTTAACTTACTAATGTGATTTAAAAAAATTATAATGCTTGGAAAAAATGTGGAAAAATGTGTAAATGTTAAAAACTATTTTTTTTTTCAAAATGTTTTCTTACTTTAATTTTATTTGTATTTACAACTTAAATATTATACAAACTATTATTTATTAAAAAATATGCAAAATATATTTTAAAAAGTTATACAATGAGAAAATTGAAAGAAATGTATGTTATTAAAAATGTACACCGTATGTAATTATGTAATGCATATTTACAATGTAAATAAATATTCTATAACTGTTACCAAAAAACTATGTCCTAAAAAATGTATAAAAACCAGTGGACAACTACATCTTTTATTTGTAAAAAATTTACATATTTACCAAGTTCTACATTATAATAAAGTTAAAAAAATTTCATGCTGACTACACTTGAAAATTATATATTCATGTTTAAATATGTACTAAATATGGAATGTAAGCAAAAAAAT
This sequence comes from Calotriton arnoldi, assembly GCA_963921515.1. Taxonomy (NCBI): domain Eukaryota; kingdom Metazoa; phylum Chordata; class Amphibia; order Caudata; family Salamandridae; genus Calotriton; species Calotriton arnoldi. Next base: position 2,368,203 of record CAWUFW010001592.1, read on the forward strand.
GTATTATTTCTCTTTATGACAATATATATATATGAAAACAATTTTAATAAAACAAAATACATATTATTTATTTGCTTGACTCTTCGAATGAAAATAAAAACTTTAATAAAATATAAATAGTGTTGTATTTAATTCCCATAATGTTGTTTTCTGTATTTACAATAAAATAATTATCTTAAATTATATAGCACACATATATGTTTTTTAATACACATACATAACATACTATTACCACTTAAACATAGATTTGTATCATTAACCTTACTACAAAATAAAGAACTAATATTTTACTATTCCCACTCTACACTACATCAACTCAGGGAAACTGCAGGACACTAAACATATATAATTTACTATTCCCACTCCAAACTGTATTAACTCAGAGAAGGTGCTGGACACTAAACATAGATAATATAATATTCCCACTCCAAACTAGAAAAAGTCAGGGAAGGTGCTGGACACTAAACATATATAATTTACTATTCCCACTCCAAACTATATTAACTCAGGGAAGGCGCTGGATACTAAACTTATTTAATTTACTATTCCCACTCCAAACTAGAAAGTCAGGGAAGGCGCTGGACAATAAATATATATAATTTACTATTCCCACTCCAAACTATATAAACTCTGGGAAGGTGCTGGACACTAAACATATATAATTTACTATTCCCACTCCAAACTATATAAACTCTGGGAAGGTGCTGGACACTAAACTTATTTAATTTACTATTCCCACTCCAAACTAGAAAGTCAGGGAAGGTGCTGGACAATAAATATATATAATTTACTATTCCCACTCCAAACTATATAAACTCTGGGAAGGTGCTGGACACTAAACATATATAATTTACTATTCCCACTCCAAACTATATAAACTCTGGGAAGGTGCTGGACACTAAACATATATAATTTACTATTCCCACTCCAAACTAGAAAGTCAGGGAAGGTGCTGGACAATAAACATATATAAATTACTATTCCCACTCCAAACTATATAAACTCTGGGAAGGTGCTGGACACTAAACATATATAATTTACTATTCCCACTCCAAACTATATAAACTCTGGGAAGGTGCTGGACACTCAACTTATATAATTTACTATTCCACTCCAAACTAGAAAGTCAGGGAAGGTGCTGGACACTAAACATATATAATTTACTATTCCCACTCCAAACTATATTAACTCAGGGAAGGTGCTGGACACTAAACTTATTTAATTTACTATTCCCACTCCAAACTAGAAAGTCAGGGAAGGTGCTGGACAATAAACATATATAAATTACTATTCCCACTCCAAACTAGAAAGTCAGGGAAGGTGCTGGACAATAAACATATATAAATTACTATTCCCACTCCAAACTATATAAACTCTGGGAAGGTGCTGGACACTAAACATATATAATTTACTATTCCCACTCCAAACTGTATTAACTCAGAGAAGGTGCTGGACACTAAACATATATAATTTACTATTCCCACTCCAAACTATATAAACTCTGGGAAGGTGCTGGATACTAAACTTATTTAATTTACTATTCCCACTCCAAACTATATAAACTCTGGGAAGGTGCTGGACACTAAACATATATAATTTACTATTCCCACTCCAATTTATATAAAGTCAGGGAAGGTGCTGGACACTAAACATATATAATTTACTATTCCCACTCCAAACTATATAAACTCTGGGAAGGTGCTGGACACTAAACATATATAATTTACTATTCCCACTCCAATTTATATAAAGTCAGGGAAGGTGCTGGACATTAAACATATATAATTTACTATTCCCACTCCAAACTATATAAACTCTGGGAAGGTGCTGGACACTAAACATATATAATTTACTATTCCCACTCCAAACTATATAAACTCTGGGAAGGTGCTGGACACTAAACATATATAATTTACTATTCCCACTCCAAACTATATAAACTCTGGGAAGGTGCTGGACACTAAACATATATAATTTACTATTCCCACTCCAATTTATATAAAGTCAGGGAAGGTGCAGGACACTAAACATATATAATTTACTATTCCCACTCCAAACTATATTAACTCAGGGAAGGTGCTGGACACTAAACTTATTTAATTTACTATTCCCACTCCAAACTAGAAAGTCAGGGAAGGTGCTGGACAATAAATATATATAATTTACTATTCCCACTCCAAACTATATTAACTCTGGGAAGGCGCTGGACACTAAACATATATAATTTACTATTCCCACTCCAAACTATATTAACTCAGGGAAGGTGCTGGACACTAAACATATATAATTTACTATTCCCACTCCAAACTATATTAACTCAGGGAAGGTGCTGGACACTAAACTTATTTAATTTACTATTCCCACTCCAAACTAGAAAGTCAGGGAAGGTGCTGGACACTAAACATATATAATTTACTATTCCCACTCCAAACTATATTAACTCAGGGAAGGTGCTGGACACTAAACTTATTTAATTTACTATTCCCACTCCAAACTAGAAAGTCAGGGAAGGTGCTGGACAATAAACATATATAATTTACTACTCCCACTCCAAACTATATTAACTCAGGGAAGGTGCTGGACACTAAACATATATAATTTACTATTCCCCCTCCAAACTATATTAACTCAGGGAAGGTGCTGGACACTAAACTTATTTAATTTACTATTCCCACTCCAAACTAGAAAGTCAGGGAAGGTGCTGGACACTAAACATATATAATTTACTATTCCCACTCCAAACTATATTAACTCAGGGAAGGTGCTGGACACTAAACTTATTTAATTTACTATTCCCACTCCAAACTAGAAAGTCAGGGAAGGTGCTGGACACTAAACATATATAATTTACTATTCCCACTCCAAACTATATTAACTCAGGGAAGGTGCTGGACACTAAACATATATAATTTACTATTCGTACTCCAATTAATATTAACTCAGGGAAGGTGCTGGACACTAAACATATATAATTTACTATTCCCACTCCAAACTATATAAACTCTGGGAAGGTGCTGGACACTAAACTTATTTAATTTACTATTCCCACTCCAAACTAGAAAGTCAGGGAAGGTGCTGGACACTAAACATATATAATTTACTATTCCCACTCCAAACTATATAAACTCTGGGAAGGTGCTGGACACTAAACTTATATAATTTACTATTCCCACTCCAAACTATATTAACTCAGGGAAGGTGCTGGACACTAAACATATATAATTTACTATTCCCACTCCAAACTAGAAAGTCAGGGAAGGTGCTGGACACTAAACATATATAATTTACTATTCCCACTCCAAACTAGAAAGTCAGGGAAGGTGCTGGACAATAAACATATATAATTTACTATTCCCCCTCCAAACTATATTAACTCAGGGAAGGTGCTGGACACTAAACATATATAATTTACTATTCCCACTCCAAACTATATTAACTCTGGGAAGGTGCAGGACACTAAACATATATAATTTACTATTCCCACTCCAAACTATATTAACTCAGGGAAGGTGCTGGACACTAAACATATATAATTTACTATTCCCACTCCAAACTATATTAACTCAGGGAAGGTGCTGGACACTAAACTTATTTAATTTACTATCCCCACTCCAAACTAGAAAGTCAGGGAAGGTGCTGGACACTAAACATATATAATTTACTATTCCCACTCCAAACTATATTAACTCAGGGAAGGTGCTGGACACTAAACATATATAATTTACTATTCCCCCTCCAAACTATATTAACTCAGGGAAGGTGCTGGACACTAAACTTATTTAATTTACTATTCCCACTCCAATTTATATAAAGTCAGGGAAGGTGCTGGACACTAAACATATATAATTTACTATTCCCACTCCAAACTAGAAAGTCAGGGAAGGTGCTGGACACTAAACATATATAATTTACTATTCCAACTCCAAACTATATAAACTCTGGGAAGGTGCAGGACACTAAACATATATAATTTACTATTCCCACTCCAAACTATATAAACTCTGGGAAGGTGCTGGGCACTAAACATATATAATTTACTATTCCCACTCCAAACTATATAAACTCTGGGAAGGTGCTGGACACTAAACATATATAATTTACTATTCCCACTCCAAACTAGAAAGTCAGGGAAGGTGCTGGACACTAAACATATATAATTTACTATTCCCACTCCAAACTATATAAACTCTGGGAAGGTACTGGACACTAAACACATATAATGTACTATTCCCACTCCAAACTATATAAACTCTGGGAAGGTGCTGGACACTAAACATATATAATTTACCATTCCCACTCCAATTTATATAAAGTCAGGGAAGGTGCAGGACACTAAACATATATAATTTACCATTCCCACTCCAATTTATATAAAGTCAGGGAAGGTGCAGGACACTAAACATATATAATTTACCATTCCCACTCCAAACTATATAAACTCTGGGAAGGTGCAGGACACTAAACATATATAAATTACTATTCCCACTCCAAACTATATAAACTCTGGGAAGGTGCTGGACACTAAACATATATAATTTACCATTCCCACTCCAATTTATATAAAGTCAGGGAAGGTGCAGGACACTAAACATATATAATTTACTATTCCCACTCCAAACTATATAAACTCTGGGAAGGTGCTGGACACTAAACATATATAATTTACTATTCCCACTCCAAACTGTATTAACTCTGGGAAGGTGCTGGACACTAAACATATATAATTTTCTATTCCCACCCCAAACTATATTAACTCAAGAAAAGTATACATAAATATAATTTTTAAATGTAATATTGCCAAACAAATTACATAAAAACATATAAAATAATATCCATTATACACATATTTACATATTCCCATTTATAAAAACTTATCCAAAAATATGTGATTTTTGTAATTAATTTTATATCAAAATATTATTTTATGTTTTGTAAATTTACAACAAATCGATATTCTTGACATCAATATTATATACAACGATATTTTTGACTTTCGACATTTTAAACTCGATATTATTGCACAACGATATTTAAAACTCGATATTATGTCTACTTACCGCTTATTTCCAGATGCATGGCCTGACGTATCGTGTAGAGCCGTCCAATACTGAGGAGTATAACAAGATCAGCCTAACCTTGTTGTAGGGAGTCTACCAGTCTTGGCTGGCCTGACGTATCATGGAGGCATCCAACACTGAGGAATGGACAGGCTCCACCTTGTTGTAGAGTCTACCAGTCTTGGCTGGCCTGACGTATCGTGTAGAGACATCCAACACTGAGGAATAGAGAGGATCAACCTTGTTGTAGAGAGTCTCCCAGCCTTGGCAGGCCTGACATATCGTGTAGAGGCATCCAACACTGAGGAATAGACAGGATCCACCTTGTTGTAGAGAGTCTCCCAGCCTTGGCAGGCCTGACGTATCGTGTAGAGCATGGGTACTCACAAACTTTCTCTCGGGGCCAAATTTACAGTGTGGTTTGTGACCGAGGGCCGCACCGGTGGGGGCGGGGTCAGTGGGGGAGGGGGGCGGGGCTAGAGCAACAAAAAAAAACTGTGACCATGAGGTTGAACACAGGCCCCTGCAGCGGACGCCTTCGTCCACTGAGCCACCAGACCCGGCATACACACATCTCTCTCTCTGTCTCCCTCCCTCTCTCTATCTCTCCCGCTGTCTCCATCTGTCTCCCTCTCTCTCTCCCTCCCTCTCTCTGTCTCCCTCCCTCTCTCTCTCTGTCTCCCTCCCTGTCTCCCTCCCTCTCTCTCTGTCTCCCTCTCTCTCTCTGTCTCCCTCTCTCTGCCTCTGTCTCCCTTTCTCGGTCTCCCTCCCTCCCTGTCTCCCTCTATCTGTCTCCCTCTATCTGTCTCCCTCTATCTGTCGCCCTCTATCTGTCGCCCTCTATCTGTCGCCCTCTATCTGTCGCCCTCTATCTGTCGCCCTCCTCCCTCTGTCTGTCTCCCTCCCTCTGTCTGTCTGTCTCCCTCTCTCTGTCTCCCTCCCTGTCTCTCTCTCTCCCTCTGTCTGTCTCCCTCTGTCTGTCTCCCTCTGTCTGTCTCCCTCTCTCTGTCTCCCTCCCTGTCTCCCTCTCTCTCTCTCTCTCTCCCTCGGTCTGTCTCCCTCTGTGTGAATCCCTCTGTCTGTCTCCCTCCCTCTGTCTCCCTCTCTCTCCGTCTCCCTCTCTGTCTCCCTCTCTCTCCGTCTCCCTCTCTCTCCGTCTCCCTCTCTCTCCGTCTCCCTCTCTCCGTCTCCCTCTCTCTCCGTCTCCCTCTCTCTCCGTCTCCCTCTCTCCGTCTCCCTCTCTCTCCGTCTCCCTCTCTCTGTCTCCCTCTCTCTGCCTCTGTCTCCCTCCCTCGGTCTGTCTCCCTCCCTTTGTCTCCCTCCCTGTCTCCCTCTATCTGTCTCCCTCTGTCTGTCTCCCTCTGTCTGTTGCCCTCCTCCCTCCGTCTGTCTCCCTCCCTCTGTCTCCCTCCCTCCCTCTGTCTGTCTCCCTCCCTCTGTCTGTCTCCCTCCCTGTCACTCTCTCTCCCTCTGTCTGTCTCCCTCTGTCTGTCTCCCTCCCTGTCTCCCTCTCTCTCTCTCTCTCTCCCTCCCTCGGTCTGTCTCCCTCTGTCTCCCTCTGTCTCCCTCCGTCTGTCTCCCTCTCCCTCCCTCGGTCTCCCCGACTCCCTCCCTCGTTCTGTCTCCCTCCCTCTGTCTCCCTCTCCATCTCTCTGCCTGTCTGTCTCTGCCTCTATCTGTCTGTCCCTGTCTCTGCCTCTGTCTGTCCCTGTCTCCCTCTCCGTCTGCCTCTATCTGTCTACCCCTGTCCCTGTCTCTGTCTGTCCCTGTCTGTCTCTATCTCCATCTCTGTGTCTCTGGCTCTATCTCGGTCTCTGCCTCTATCTGTCTCTGCCTCTGCCTCTATCTGTCTCTGCCTCTATCTGTCCCTGCCTCTATCTCTGTCTCTCTCTCTCTCTATCGCTGTCTGTCTCTACCTCTGTCTCTGCCAGTCTGTCCCCGTCTCTGCCTCTATCTAGCTCTGTCTGCCCCTGTCTCTGCCTCCATCGGTCTCTGCCTCTATATGTCTCTGTCTCCATCTGTCTCTGCCTCTGTCTCTATCTGTCAGTCTGTCCCTGTCTGTCTGTCTCCGTCTATCTCGGTTTCTGTCTCTATCTGTCTCTGTGCCTCGGGCAGTGCACACGTACTGTGTCTACACGTCCCCGTCACCAGCCCAGAGACAGGCCCCCCCCACTCCCTCTCTCCCTGTGTAATGTAAAAGCCAGCTCGTTTTCTCTTTGAATTTGCTGCTTCGCGGGGTTTGCGTCCCACCACTGGGCCTGGGGTCACATCTGTCGCTGGCTTTAATTCTGACTCTCACCCCCGAGCTGTCAGATCAAAGCCCCCCTTTGGCGCTAGTCACCCGTCCGTGTAGGTATGCATGCATCAATTATATATAGCGCCAACCTGGCGGCGAGCATTTGTGCGCTGTGCTGCGAGAGCGGAGACCAGGCCTGAGCTCCCTGACCTTGGGTCAACCCTCTGACTACAGGCTGGCGGGAAACATCACGTCACGGGCTCTTAACGCACACCTCACCCGGCTCTCACTCCCTGCAACCCTCTGTCACCTCACCCGGCTCTCACTCCCTGCTGCCCCCGTCACCTCACCCGGCTCTCACACCCTGCTGTCCTCTGTCACCTCATCCCGTGTGTGTGGCAGCCCGGGCTGAGACAGCTTCCCGGGCACACACACAGCCGCACCAGAGTACTTCACAGGTCTTTAAAAGACCATTTACTTGTTAATGAGGCTTTGTTGTATTTCACCTCTTCTTAGCGCCCCTGCATCTCCACTCTGACTAGCGCTGGAATCGCCCTGCCCCCATAGAGCAGAGTCTCTCACTCTCTCGGAGTCCGCGCTGCTGCAACCGGCGGTGTTTGCTGACACTCTTTTAAAAAAAAAAAAAAAAAAAAAAAAAAAAACAGGTACGATGTCTGCAAGGTCCGCGGGCCGCCAAGGAAGGCTTGCCGGGCCGCTGGCGGCCCGCGGGCTGTACTATGAGTACCCGTGGTGTAGAGGCATCCAACACTGAGGAATAGACAGGATCTACCTTGTTGTAGAGAGTCTCCCAGTCTTGGCTGGCCTGACGTATCATGGAGGCATCACACACTGAGGTGTGGACAGGCTCCACCTTGTTGTAGAGAGTCTCCCAGTCTTGGCTGGCCTGACGTATCATGGAGGCATCACACACTGAGGTGTGGACAGGCTCCACCTTGTTGTAGAGAGTCTACCAGTCTTGGCTGGCGTGACGCATCGTGTAGAGGCATCCAACACTGAAGTGTGGACAGGCTCCACCTTGTTGTAGAGAGTCTACCAGTCATGGCTGGCTGACGTATCTCGTAGAGGCAACCAACATGGAGTTGTAGACAGCATCCACCTTGTTGTAGAGTGTCTCCCAGTCTTGGCTGGCCTGACATATCATGGAGGCATCCAACACTGAGGTGTAGACAGGCTCCACATTGTTGTAGAGTCTACTAGTCTTGGCTGGCCTGACGTATCGTGTAGAGGCATCCAACACTGAGGAGTAGACAACATCCACCTTGTTGTAGAGAGTCTACCAGTCTTGGCTGGCGTGACGCATCGTGTAGAGCCATCCAACACTGAGGTGCGGACAGGATACATCTTGTTGTAGAGAGTCTCCCAGCCGTGGCAGGCCTGATGTATTGTGTAGAGGCAAACACTGCGGTGTAGACAGGATACACCTTGTTGTAGAGAGCCTCCCAGCCTTGGCAGGCCTGACGTATCATGTAGAGGTTTCCAACACTGAGGAATAGACCGGATCCACCTTGTTGTAGAGAGTCTACTAGTCTTGGCAGGCCTGATGTATCGTGCAGAGACATCCAACACTGAGGTGTAGACAGGATCCACCTTGTTGTAGGGAGTCTACTAGTCTTGGCTGGCCTGACGTATCGTGTAGAGGCATCCAACACTGAGGTGTAGACAACATCCACCTTGTTGTAGAGAGTCTAACAGTCTTGGCTGGCGTGACGGAACGTGTGGAGACATCCAACACTGAGGTGCAGACAGGATACATCTTGTTGTAGAGAGTCTCCCATCCTTGGCAAGCCTGACGTATCGTGAAGAGGCATGCATCACTGAGGAATAGACAGGATCCACCTTGTTGTAGAGAGTCTACCAGTCTTGGCTGGCGTGACGTATCGTGTAGAGACATCCAGCACTGAGGTGTAGACAGGATCAACCTTGTTGTCGAGAGTCTACTAGTCTTGGCTGGCCTGACATATCATGTAGAGGCATCCAACATGGACGTGTAGACAACATCCACCTTGTTGTAGAGTCTACCAGTCTTGGCTGGCCTGATGTATCTTGCAGACACATCCAACACTGAGGTGTAGACAGGATCCTCCTTGTTGTAGGGAGTCTACCAGTCTTGGCTGGCCTGATGTATCGTGCAGAGACATCCAACACTGAGGTGTAGACAGGATCCACCTTGTTGTAGGGAGTCTACCAGTCTTGGCTGGCCTGATGTATCGTGCAGAGACATCCAACACTGAGGTGTAGACAGGATCCACCTTGTTGTAGGGAGTCTACTAGTCTTGGCTGGCCTGATGTATCGTGCAGAGACATCCAACACTGAGGTGTAGACAGGATCCACCTTGTTGTAGGGAGTCTACCAGTCTTGGCTGGCCTGATGTATCGTGCAGAGACATCCAACACTGAGGTGTAGACAGGATCCACCTTGTTGTAGGGAGTCTACCAGTCTTGGCTGGCCTGATGTATCGTGCAGAGACATCCAACACTGAGGTGTAGACAGGATCCACCTTGTTGTAGGGAGTCTACTAGTCTTGGCTGGCCTGATGTATCGTGCAGAGACATCCAACACTGAGGTGTAGACAGGATCCACCTTGTTGTAGGGAGTCTACTAGTCTTGGCTCGGCATAAAACCCCTTTTTAATCACATCTGGAAGGTTGAGAAATATTGTTCATGGTGATATTATGGCTTGAAGGAAGTTCAATGACTTGATCCTTGTAAGCACATTAATTGTTTTGTGAATTTAGAAGAAACTGCACAAGAAACAGACTGAGGCCTTAGAGAGAGAGAAAATATGAATGGAAATTTATCAAGGACCTAAAGTGTGAGTTCTAAGTAGATGTTTAAACATGAATAATGTCTTCTTACTCAATTAAATGCATTAGTAAAAAATAACATAATAGTTAACATTAGTCCATAATACTATCAGTAAACTGGCCAAAATAGACACTGACTGCATTTTTTAAATTGGGGCATTCTGTGCAAAATCAGGTCTTTTATTTATAGAAGTGTTTTATTTAAATATAGAATAATCCCTATGAGGCAAGTTTGTATGTGTGTATTCTATGTGCAAGTGAGATGAAGAAACAAATATTAATTGTATTTATAGATGCATGTATTGTTTTATGTGTATGCATGTTTTATAATATTGTCATTTTCTTTGGTTTTTAATAGGTATATCTGAAAATTGATGTGAATCAGATTTGGTTGTTCGGAAGATCTGTTGAAATCCTTAGTCCTGAAGAAGGTGGAGGACACCATGAAAACCACCAAAACGTGTCAACGTATTTTAATGCACAATCTGCCTTACATTGTATAAATACAAATGGAGTATTGTTTCATGATTGTATAGTGATAATGTTATTGATGTGGAGCTTTGTTAAAATACTTATTGATGAGTCTTTCTTTAGTTCTTCTAGCCATGTTTACTATGTGAAATGTTTATTTGTATATCTATATTTAATGTAATGATTTAATTGATGAAAAATGGAACTTTGTCCCATCCTAGACGAAATGGTATGCCCTGAGCTTCTGGGTTTCTCCTTAAAAAACAGTAAAGGTTATGTATTTTCAAGTATACTGTGCAACCGTCCCCCCGGCCCATCAAACCCCTATCCTCAATCCCTAATTGCCATTTTTGATAACAGGATGCTGGCCCATTCAAGGTTCCTCATTTTGGGTGATTTTAATTTATGGTCTTCAGGTGAGCCTGGACCGGCACTAAACGATCTCCTCGGTTCATGTGATAACCTGGGCCGGCAACAATTGGTGTCGAGCCCGACTCATCAGGATGGCCATATTTTGGACCTTATTGTCTCATCCCAGGACCTGGCTACAGTTGAGAACATTTCACCTATGTGCTGGACAGATCATTTAAGTAAAATCTCTCTACAAATTAAAAATGTAGCCTTACAAAAAGCTTCCCAACCCTCCAAATGCTATGGCAGAGCATGGGAAAAATTCCTGGAATCACCCAGTGTTAAGCCTTTGTTTGACCTATCCTCTGTGTTCAAGGAGGATAGAACAGTAACGGAATTTTGAAAACCGTATTAGAGACACTTTAGACTACGCCATCCCTATCCCAGAATCTAGAGCCACACGGAGAACCTCTGCTCCCTGGTTCAATGCTGAATTGGAAGAACTAAAATCAGCTTGTAAAAAATCCTGAAAGGAAATGGCGCAGTTCATATGGAGGAGAGGGAAAGCTAGCCCTAAAATCTGCTTCACGGAAACATAAGACTGCAATCTCGAAAGCAAAAGTGGAACACTTCGCTGGCGCGATCTTGGCAGCACCCAACAGCACTAGAGAAGTGTTCAAAATACTGTGCGAATTGTCTAATCCAGATTACGTAAATCAGTCTATACCAGCCTCCCGGGATCTCTGCAATAAACTTGCAGTATTCTTTGAGGAGAAAATCACTAATATTATTGATGAAATTAGCCCCAATGTATTCACCACGCCCTCTACATGCACAAGTGCTCTTCACCCAGAGACTATAGCGGTCCACCCCCCTGGGTGGAGTACACTCAGAGCAGATAAGTCAATTAGAATACATTGACTACTAACAGAAGAGCACTTTAGAGACCTGGCCTTGGCCACTCCCTCCGGTTCTCCTCTGGATCCTTTCCCTTGCAACGTCTGGAAAGAATTGGCAGATGAAATTCTCCCATATTTGTGGCAAATCTGTAGCCAATCCCTAAATAAGGTGGAGGTTCCAATAGCTTGGAAAAGAGCTCTGATCACACCTTTGAAAAAGAATGCCTCTCTGGACCCTGGAATTTTAAGCAATTACAGGCCATCTCTCTTCTCCCTTACCCTATAACAATCCTGGTATGCTATGTGAGTAAAACTCTATCCCATTACCTGGAAGCTCACCAGATCTTAGAGAAAGAGCAGTATGGGTTTCACCTGGCCATGGGACTGAAACTGCATCACATACTGTTATGGACGAACTTAGAATCCGTGTAGACAACAGTAACTCAGTGGTATTGATCTTATTAGATCTTTCCGCCGCATTCGATACAGTAAACCGTAACACCCTTTTGGATAGCAACCGAAAAGGGGGGTGTTTTATGGGAGACAATGGCGCCTACCAATTATGCGTCAATTTTAACAGCAAGTCTATATGTCTGGCGGTGCAAACGGTGAGGGAAACACCCTAATCCCTCCTGAAAGACTCTAGAGTCCAACAAACTGTCTAGCAAGCCTATGCACACGCTTCTTATACTTAGTAGTTATAATCAACATTGAAACAACATAGTAGAAATGGCACAAGTAAAAATGATCCTCCGTGTGATTTTTGTTCTTTTTTTCTTTAATCCGAAGAGATTGCCCAGCCAACACATGTTTCGTCTTAGGGGAGTGCCCTTAGACTTCTTCAGGGCATAACTATTAAGTATAAGAAGCGTGTGCATAGGCTTGCTAGACCCTTTTGGATAGGCTATCCTCCATTGGAATTAGGGGTTCAGTGTCAAAATGGCTGCATTCGTATCTGGCAGACAGACAGCAGGCAGTGTCCCTCCCCCCTTTCCGTTCTGCGTTTAGGCCTGTTAAACATGGTGTTACGCTGGGCCCGTCTATCAGTCCTATACTTTTTAATATCTATATGAGCCCTCTGATTTCAGTTATCAAATCTCACAAGATGAGCCTGGTGAACTACGCGGATGATACTCAGCTATTTCTATTATTAGGAGATCTTACAGGGACACCAGACGGCTTTCACACTGTATGAAGGACATAACCAACTGTCTAAAATCATACTCCCTGAAGTTCAATGGAGATAAGACGGAGTTCTTATGCTGTCCAGCGACTAAAATTCTAGCCTCACTTCCATCTGATTTCTGGCTAATAGCTCCTGACAAGTCTTCGATACCTTCGGAGTTAGTCAAAAATCTGGGAATTACCTTTGACAAGAGACTTTGTTTGGAACCACGTCAACAGCACTCACCTGCGTTGCTTCAATAAAAGCACTGCGTAAGATTCTCCCTCTGATACCCAACGCTTCAAGAGCGCTGGTAGTTAGTGTGATTTTAAGCCGTCTGGGCCACTGCAATGTCTTACTGCTTGGGACTCCAGAATATTTGAGTTGCCTGCTTCAGAAGGTCCAAGCAGCGGCCAGATTAGCACTGAACAAGCCAAGAAGGGCCTCGGTCTCGCTCGCATTGAAAGATCTTCACTGGCGACCACTGAAACAAAGAATACAATTTAAGTCCCTTTGTATTGTTTTTAAATCCTTGCATGGTTTGGGTCTGGCCTCACTCCAAAAGAGATTAAAATGGTATGCCCCTGGGAGAAGCCTACAGGCCGCCTCAGCAAATCTGGCACGCATGGCTAGATATAGAAAAACTAGACAAGGAGGACGAGCCTTTTCCATTGAAGCAGTCAGACTCTGGAATCAATTACTGGACACCCTGAGACTATCCACCAACCTACTGCAATTCAGGAAGGGTCTGAAAACCTGGCTCTTCCCTCTGTGACACTGACGCTGATCTGCATGGCCTGAAATGATCACAATACAGGACAATTCTTCCGCCCTCAGCAGTTACAATAGCTCCAGGATACCTGTTGGGTGACAGATGCACTTTAGAAATGTGTTATAAATAAATGTTGAGTATATGTGAGAAAAGTAGGGTTTTGTACAGGATTACACAATTTTGTTAATTATTTTATATAATTTATGTATATATAGCTTTGGGGTGGTAACCGTTTTTGGTAGGCTCACCCAAAGCCACCATAGACAACCTCCCTCAGAATACTGTGCAATATCATGGCGATAAAGATGAACGGAGCTCCTCCCCGCACGGACGTCAGACGGTGCCAGGTCGCTGGGCTGCCAGCACTGTTGCTGCTACTGGGCCAGGCCAGGACCTGAAGCCCGAAAGCCTGAGGTACCTGTGAATCCCCCAGCCCCCCTATTCCCCCTACTGGACGCTGGTTGCCAGTGCTTGTAGCCGGGGTTTGGAGCTGCAACATCCTCCAACACATCGCAGCTTCACACGCTTGTAGTAATGAAGTCCAGACAGATTGATGAAGTTCAAGATGATTTATTGTAGATATGTAGATGAGCCCCACCAGGAGCAGCCAGCATGCTGCTCAGCCCCATCACAACCGTGGCTTTTCTTGACAGACACCCAACATTCCGTAATACATCATCATACTGTAACATTCTACTGGCAGGGAATGTGGTGGAAAATGGCATCCACAAGCATGGACAGTAAACTAGGATACTACATATCTCCTTTTCTTCCATAACACAACAAATAAGATAGAAACGAAAAGAAGAACAAGAAAACACCGATCCTTACATCCAGACACACCCACTGGCCAGACAGATATGACAGGAGGCAAAGCACAGCATGAGAAATAAAGAAAACAGAGAAGAGAATGAATGAATAAAATAACATCACTCCTACTTCACTGTAAACAACATAGTAATTGAAAATGTAAAGCAATAAGGCTTAATGTAAACAGGGTGGAGAAAGAATGAATGAATACAATAACATCACTCCTACTTCCCTGTAAACAACATAGTAATGGAAAATCGAAAATGTAAAGCAATAAGGCTTAATGTAAAAAAAGGTAAAGAACAATTGAAAGTGGGATTACCTTTGTAGAGACAACCTCGTAAAGAGGTAACGTGTTGTGCACTGTAATAATGGGACTAATACCCATATGACACACACTGTGCGAGTTAAAAATATAATAGAATGAGTAAGAACAACCTGGACAACCTCGTGTAGAGGTCACTTGACGCCCGTGTAAGGACAACCTCGTGTAGAGGTCACTTGATGTGCACCGTACTGGAAATAAATCCCATACTACACACACTGTGTGAAGTAATAGTATGATAGAAAATTGAACAGGAACCTAAGACATACCCCAAAAGTGGGGATAGCCAAGGTAAGGTAACGTATAAGGGTAAGAACCCATGTAATATACTTCAAAATAGATTTGAAACAGTAAGTAGTACAAATGGGCAAATGTACATAGAGCAAATAGGACTAAAACCCATTGCAAACCCTACTAGGGAAAACTGCAGTCATGCATGTAAATCATAAATGTACAATAAGCCCAAACATACCTGAAACAGTAACATCATAAAATGTACAATAAGCCCAAACATAGAAGCATATGGTAAAACAGGCTAAAATTGCAAAATACATTAACATTTCGCTTCATCATGAACAACCAAGAATGTCTTGTAATACCACCAGTGAGCGAAGTCTCACTCGAGTTGACTGAAGAAGCCAGCATGTGAAGCACCTCGGGCGCCTGCACTAAGGACAAGTTAGTAGAAACCCGAAACAGTACCTCCATAATCCACATGAAAATTGAAGACCTCACTTTGATCCAACGGCGTCACCGGTCACATCTTGGAAGCTGTAAACTTTATTGAAAACGTGTTGCGAGTAAAAGCAATTCGGCTGGCAATAACGAACAACACTGCAGGATGCAGTATACACTGAACACTTCGAGATTTGTGTGCTCCGGTGCTACTTCCAAGAACAAGATGGCAGCACGTTATCACGGCCGCACCGGATGGCTTGGGGTAAAGGCGTGCTCCCCAACGTTGTACAGCAACAGGCTGCGGCGCGAAGAAGAATAACGTCACAGAGAAACCAGGGAAGGCAGCAGGAGGCAGGTAGGGGTGCGCGTGCGGACGATGACTCGTGCCTCCGTTTTTTTAAAGTAACAAAACGGATGAACTGGCACTGCTGGCAGAAAGGCTCAAAGGACCCCAAACAATAAGAGACGAAAACTGCCTCACATCACACATCATGGTTCGCAACAAAGAGAAGACAAACCTCTTCAGTAGAGCCAGTTAGAGTACACGAGCAGCTTCAATAGATGGCAGTCGCTTAAGACTTTTGAACCAGAGGTTGGTACAAGTAGCGCACGAACAGAGAATAGCCAGCAGCAAAACAGTTAATTCCAAGTAAACTGACTCACCAGCAGTAGGGGTTGTCCTTTAGGTATGTGCCGGAGCATGTTGCAGGTGATAGCAGTCGCTTAAGAACGCTGTCATACACGGACAATGAAGCATTATAAACATTGCCAGTCTTTCTATAAAGAGCTGGGTCACATACCAGACTCTGTTGATGTTGAGTTCATACCATGGTAGACAGATGTCTGAAGGTCTGCCGGTCTTGAAAGTAAAGTGGTTAGCAGTTCCTAGCGAGTTGAAAGTTAAGCGTCTTAAGAATAAACTGGAACAGAGTCACATGTAAGACCACACCGCTCGTGTGGCCTCGGACACGGTAACACGTGGCGTGTGCAAGAAGGTAGGTTAGCAACAGCGGGTCACTAGTTGCTCCTCTGTGAAACTCCACACAATGATGACTGAAAAATAGACGCCCCACACAACATGGGCAGCTTTTAAGGTTGCACAATGCCAGACGCTCCAAATGTCCTTAAAAATCACAAACTGCGCAGCATTAAAAATAGGAATGACAAGTAAAAAGTCTAAAATTGTAAAGCTTACTTGTCTTGAAGGCACAGTTAATATTGATGTAGACACATGACACAGAGACAGAAGATGTGGCCACATGAGGTTGAATAAAACGCGCAAGGATTGCTTTGATCTTGAAAGACGCTTGAAGACAGAGCATCCATAGAGTAGAACTGTTCTTGAGTGGAGCTTGGGCAGTCCATTCACTGTGACAGGCTTGTGTGAAGTGGGATCTGGCACACGCACGTTGGGGGCAACCGGTGAGGTCACTGGTGAGGCTCAGGGTGCCAGAGTCCTTGTTCAAATCGTAGCTTGTAGTTTCTTGTTGCCTCTTTTGAAAAATCTTGACTTCTTCGACATTGAATTCTTTTGTTGAGCACGTAGAACGAGGGTAAGTTTCCAGATCGTCGCCATAAAAATGTAGTAATGAAGTCCAGACAGATTGATGAAGTTCAAGATGATTTATTGTAGATATGTAGATGAGCCCCACCAGGAGCAGCCAGCATGCTGCTCAGCCCCATCACAACTGTGGCTTTTCTTGACAGACACCCAACATTCCGTAATACATCATCATACTGTAACATTCTACTGGCAGGGCATGTGGTGGAAAATGGCATCCACAAGCATTGACAGTAAACTAGGATACTACAACGCTCCACCCTGCTCTACTTTTCCTTCCGTGCCTCAGTGTCCAACTTTTGTTTCCGTAAAGCAGTTTCCTCAGTGTACCGGCACTAGAGGCGGCAGGGGTGTGCCAGAGAGGATAGGCGCCTGTTGGAGGCTGGAACCTGGTAGCTTGGTGCCGGGGACTAGGTGAGAGCAGCATTCTGCTGCAATTTCACAGAGGCTTTAGGCACCCCTATATACAGTGGAGCCCGGGTCCCAGAGAGGCAGCCTGCCTACGTGCAGGTGCGGCTTGTGGAACTCTGTTAGATCCCAGCTCTCTACCATCACCAGTGCCTTCATTGCAAGGTCCATCATCGGATATTAAGTCGTCCCTAGCTGCTGGATGTGTTAAACCTTGAGTGGAGTTCCTCTAGCTCTCAGTCATCAAACACAGCAACTAGGACGTGATTACACTGGTCATGATGCATCTATAAAGCCTTGGCGTCTGCCTATTACAACAAGAAGAAAGTTAGGGGCAGAAAGCAGGATAAAACAAACAAGTCTTCTCTTACTGATCAAGTGGCAGGCAATAAACAGACTATGGAAGTATCTATATCTCTTCTGTCTCCTCTTGATCTAACAGGTCCAAGATTACCGATTTGTTAAAGCCAAGTGTAAAGAAGGGTAGTCTGACCCCATTCCAAAGGCGAGATCGGTTGCAAACTAACCGAAGTAACAACCAAAAAGAAGTACATAGACCCCGTGGTTTGAACGACACAAGTCAAACCATCTCCAGCCAGATCCACGTCGGAGCCACTGAGTCATTAGACAGCGACATTTCCATTCTAGAGACTGCATGGGAGCACCCTCGCACCCCATGTTAGAGGCAGAGGGACTAGGCAAGGGGGGCTCCACCTACGCTATGTAAGGGCCTTAAACTAGAACAGGCATGAACTATCGAGCTTTACAGCTTTGTCAATAACATCTCTCATTGCCCCTTGGACCGCCAAGGGACTCGCTCAACAGTCCAGTCCCCATTTGACCAGTTAACAGATAGCAACAATTCCGTGGGAAATGTTGCTTGCCAAATAGCTCCCTCTACACCACTTAGTCCAATTAAGTTACATTTTTTGACTGTTACACCCATAACCATTAGTCCATCAAACGGTGCGACCAGGAATACTCCTGTGGATGAGAATTCCGTACCTCAGGAAACCTGGTCTTTGGGGCATACTGATCTTATATCCTTATGGGAAAAATTTAACTCCCCAAATAAATCCTGCAATATTCAGTCTGGCAAAAGATCTTCAAACCATGCGAGCATTAACTTATGGAGTACCTTGCTCAACGAGCTGGATGCAGATTCTAAATCACCGACGTAGCACTATGACAAGCTTGACATGCAGGTTGACATTTTAAATGCCTTGACCGCTCACATTGTGGGAATCGATGTCAAGGTATTGGCTTTAAATTACCTTATCACAAGAGTACAGTCTGACCCATGCTTGCTCTTCCACCAGGGCAAGGGTACCTCAAACCCCTGATGCCTTTCCAGAACGGGTAACTGTGGCAACTAAGTCGTTAACACAGCAGTCACTTCTCAATCTGGCTAACAGTACAAGCTGGAGTCTAGCCAGGCTTACAATCTATCGAAGACCTCGGTTGAATGGCCACTGCCCAAGGCAGCGTCGTGCCCCACTGACAGCTCTGAGTCCCACGAGGCACTAGAGGAAAAAGTGCTGAAGCATTTTACCCTCCCTGAAATCTTACCTGCAAAATAGATAGAGGGCGCTCTAGTGGGGCTACCACCTCAGCCGCAAGAAGGCGATGATCACTTAAATCCTGGCTCCGAGCATTGTGTGGAACCACCAGTTAAAATTTACCCCTGCAGCGATCACACGATCATCACTGAGATGGCCAGTCGTGCCAACGGAAGGATAGAGTGGCTCAAACTACTGACACCCACAAAAATGAGAGAGCAACCCTTCAAACAAAAAGGACAGGGTTAACATACCTAGAAACAGAAAAAGGTCCCTCTTGTGTACATTGACAGCCACATCGAAACCATTTTCAGAAAGGGAACAAAAGAGGCTTCGAAAAGCAAGATATAACCGTAGCACCCGCAGTAATCTGGATCATCTCGTGAGGGCAATGCAGCCTATTCCCCTGCCATTGACATGCCTCTGGTTAATGAAGACCCCTTTCAGTAATGACGAGCAGGGCGCTAATAGCACCATTGAAACGAAGACCTATCCCATTTTCCAATGTAACACCATCCAAGCTAGAACAAAACATTGACAGGAAAGGCAGATGTAAAATGGAGCTACGGACCAATTATCACCTGCCACAGACTAGCTGGCCTCAATGAGGTCACAATCTATGCATAGTCCGAGCAACCTATCACCACTCCATTAGGATCTAATGAGTTTACTACCTCTAGTGGAGGGGAAACAGCCTTTACCACGCACTCTTAACCAAAAGGAAGTCTTAACCACACATGCCTTTACAACATATTTGCCTTAACCACGCATTTTGGTAAGTAGATACTGGTTTTATTGAGAAATGTTGTTTGTTATAGTATTTGTTTTATATAAATATATATATGTATTTTAAAGGCTTTTGATGTATAATCATGTATTCGTTTTAAAACCTGTATTAATTAATAAAGGTAGTAATGTACTTAATTTTATTTATGAAATTAAACTTAAATATATATATTTTTTAAACACTCTCCAATAGGGACGGGATGCAGGGGATATAGAGGCTTTGGGTGGGTGGGGAAGTGTATTATTTTCAAAATCAGTGAAGAATGAATCACATGTCCTGTGTGTTACCAGGGTCTGGGGTCTTGTGGTCTTAAAAACCCTCATTCACTAATTAACCTTCAGTGCGGTATATCTTGGTTCTCCGCCTGGTAGGTTAATCATCATCTCTATTTTTATGCTTTTCTCCACCTGGAGGATGACTAACTGGTTTCTTACAACAGTTGTGATTTGAGAAAGTGAGGGTGTGATTGGAGTGCGGTTAAAATGACCTCCATCTGTCAATATGGATTTCATTTTCTTGAGGATGGGGTAAGACTAAAAGCAAAGAGCGGTGCAAAGTAGAAGGCTTACTATTCTATAGCACCTGGTGAAGGTCGTACCTGGTCGACATGTTTTGGCCCCTTAGTGCCCAATCGGGTCGGCGGGCCTTCTTCAGGACAAAGTAGAGAGACACTACTGTGCAGTGTTGTGTAGGAGTAAGTAGTACACTTACCAATCTTCAGGAATGAGCCAGTTCGCTCACTTGCGAGTTATAGAAGTCATTGGTATCTAGAACTAGAAAAAGGTAAAAGGACCATGTACACCAAACAGCCACTAAGAGTCACTATGATCTAAATGTGGCAAATCGTGGTGCTTTTTTAAATTGCGATGCTTTTGAGCTATAAGGTCTCCGAGTGCTACTAAGAGAAGAATAACCATACAAACGTACGGTTACTGTGGGCGACATGATAGTTATGCTTTTCTGATATAGCAAAATATGCGCCTAATGTGCATGGTGCTAGTAGAAGTTACAGCGGTTATGTTGCGCGTGTAAGGACAAGTGGTGAACTATAAGGTCTCTAAGTACTACTAAGAGAAGGGAAACTCAACAAACGTCCGGTTTCTACTGGCAATTCGATAATTGCGCATTATCTATTATGGCGAAATGTACGCGCTCAGTGCATGGTGCTGGTATAAGTTACAACGGTAATCTTGCGCACGTTAAGGCTAATGAGGTAAGTAGGCGTATATAGAATCGCGATAGAAACCAGCACCTCAGTTAGGAGATGATAGTGCTCAGTCGGGGGACGGGCGGCTGGACTCTCTATGTTAGAGGGGAGCAAAGAAGAGAGTAGTAAGCAGTTTAAGCGTGGGGTGGAAAGCGTGCCACCGCCTAGAATGGAGGTCCTGTCTGCGACTTTGGCTGACTCCGTCTTCAAGCTTTCAAACAGGCGTAATTCAATTAAGTAGAAAGACTGAAAGAACCAGCAAAGAAACCCTTCATCAACATAACTAAACGAGAACGCCAAGCATTGAATGAACTACAAAAACAGGAAGGACTCATAATTAAACCTGCCGACAAAGGTGGAGGAATCGTGCTGCTAACAAAAGAGAACTATGATAAACAATGTACTGATCCTCTATCAGATGAAAAACTTTACAAAATTCTGACATCAGATCCTACACCTAGAGTACAACGGATAATAGAGTTGATGGTAGAGGAAGCAGAGACTAATCTATGGATATCCAAGAACGAGGCAGATTTTCTCAAAACAAAATCTCCTAGAACACGCTACTTCTACTCATTACCGAAAATACATAAGAACAAGACACCGCCGCCAGGACGACCCATTGTCTCCAGCATAGGTTGTTCTCGAACCCCTGTCTCAATTCATCGACCATTACCTAAGACCTCTTGTCCAGAACACTCCTACTTACCTGAAAGATACCTGTGACCTGCTCAATCAACTAAAAGAAGTAACATTCCTTGAAGGTGCAATGTGAATGGTAGGTCTCGACATTGAAAGTCTATATACGAGCCTCCCACAACAAGACACTTTACAAACCATTGAGGACATTCTATTTGCACAACAGTGGGAGCACAATACTCCTAGACATTTAATTTGAGTGTTTTTGCCTAGCCCTCACGGAAAGCTACTTTGAGTACAACGGCACACTGTTCTTACAGAGCCATGGGACATCGATGGGCAGTACTTTTGCCCCGAGCTGAGCAGGGCTCTATGTCAGTACTGTTGAAACCAAACATATACTCAGTGATACCAACCCATTCAAAACAAAGATTCTTTTTTGGAAACGCTACATCGACGATGTCCTCATGATCTGGAATGACACCCCTGACACCTGATCAGAGTTTCACGGATGGATTAACACCAGAGATGAGTTTCTCAAGTTCACGTACACGGCGAATGAACACAAATTGGACTTCCTGGACATCACCATCTACGTAGAAAATAACAAAATTAACACTAAAACATTCTACAAACCAACTGCCAAGGACAGTCTCCTTTCATTTAACAGTTTCCACCCACACCCGTTGAGAGAAAACTTCCCATACAGCCAATTATTACGGATCAGACATAACTGCAGCAACATACAGGATTACAAGCAAGAGATTACCCTAACGAAATAATACAGAAATGTCAGAAAAGAGCTAGAAACCAACACAGAGACAATCTCCTAGAAACCACGACTACTGAGCAAAACGAAGACATCCTCACATGCGTCACAACATACAGTACAGCCACGAACAGTCAAAAAAAAATTGTAAATAAAAACTGGCGGATCCTAACATCAGGAACCCTCAAATGGCCCAAACCGAGATTCGCTAACAAGAGGACCAAGAATATCTGTGATTTACTAGTGCATACTAGACCACCAGCTGTCAGGCCTAACACGGAATACATAACCATGTGGAATCTCGCACCCATAACTGGACACTACCCATGCGGGTCTTGCTCTGTATGTAAACTTACAAGAATCACAAAGAACCTACAACCGAGTACCGATTTAAATTGGACACTGAGACATCACAGGAATTGCAATACCACTCATATCATCTACATGATCACCTGCCCGTGTAACCTGAAATACATAGGGATGACATGCCGAAAGGTTAAACAGAGAATCTGTGAGCATCGGAGCAACATTAAGTGTAGCAAAGCAACCACCAAAATGAGCGCTCACTTCATCAACCTAAAACACACAATTGAAGATATCAGGTGGGTGGTGTTGGAAACACTCACCACCAAGAATGACAACGCAGAACGCATCCTGTTTGAGATTCATCGTCTAAAGACTTACGATGAGGGGCTGAACGATAATATACCGTGGCACTCGATTATGCGCTGAGAATGATGAACTACTACGATTAACCAGTCAACAACTAATAGGGGAACCTAACATTAATCAGGTCTAATAGAAATCCTTTACTAATACCAATTCGGTTTAGCACCATTTACTGCCACCACTTGTGACTTATGCTTGTCCTCCACATTTTTAATTATATATATACCTTTTTGATATTATTGAGATAAAAGACAACACGCAAAACACATAGGGGCTGATTATGATGGCGGTCGTAGGCCCCTCTGCGGTGCTGGCGGAAAACGTCCATTTAGTTACTCCTGCGGCGGTCCTCGCGACTGCCATATTACAATGAGCAAAGATAGCCCATTTCCCGTCCGTCGCAGAGTTTCCGGATCCGCCAGATTTTTTGTTCCGCAACGGTGCCGGAGGGAGCCAATAGAGAAAGACCGCCGTGCGGAATGACGTTACGACCGCCAGACAAATCACGATGCATCAACCAGCCCATCAGAACGCAGCGGAGAAACCAGCCATTCGGAGATGGCGGAAGCACAACTGCGGAGATAGAGACTCAAGTCCGAGACACCTCCACACGTTCCTGGCCGCCATGGATCCTGCTCTACAAGCCCTTCCGCTGCTGTGCCTCATCCACTACCAGCAGATAAGATGCCGTCGCGGTCAACACCGCAGGTATGTCAAAAACATATCCCCGCATACAACCCATGCACAACAACAGCACCACACAACTGTCGCGGTGAAATACGTGTCTTGCCTACAACATACACCATTGGTGGAGACAGGAACATATCCCATAGTACAATTACACATGTCTTGCACGTCACAAATTGTCACTTCTGCATCGGGGTCACCCATCCCCATAGAAATGATTGCAACTAGCCCAGTCGTGCCGGTCATGTCACTGCAGCAGTGAAGCCGCTGTAAAACCTGCCCACAATGTAGTAGGAGTCCAGGACATTGTCCCAGACAAGCAAGACCAACATCCACACCACATGCATCATAAAAGAAGCACCACTCAGCACAACATATCTGCAGCAAGAAGTCATGTGCATGGACACTGTCAATAGTGACATCTCATTAGGATCATCACCAATTGTAGAGCAACACGAGTGTGGGGTGGGGCAAGAGTCCCTTCAAAATGACAATAGTCATCATTGCACCCAAATAAGGGTCAGTCCACATACAATGTGGAACAGAGGGGGGCAGAGCAAGCAGGGTGTGCATGTGTATTTCACAGTAGTTCAACAAGGTGATGGATGAGTCAGTGAGCCAAGGTAGATGACACATCATATTAGACACCACTGCCACATAATCACAGATCACCACAGCCCCCAAGCAGACATTGATAGGCTCATCACATACAAAGGCAGACCATACCACATAATGAAAGCCCATACCATGCAACAGTACAAGATTCCGGATTCAAACAGCAAACTCAAAGTAAGCACCACTGTGCATTTGACTCAAGTGTAGTGTTGCAATAAATGACACCATGTGAGTATGTCCAGTACATCAACAACACTGACTACACTGCCAACTCACAGAACACCTACACACCATTACTTCACATCAACAAAGGTAGCACCAACTACAAAGTAGTGAATAAAATGTAAGTCCGTTTTTTTTTATATAGCGTAGCTACTCACCCTTACGGGTCTCAAGGCGCTGGGGGCCGGAGTGGAAATTAAGTGAGCTATTGCCCAGAGTCACATGGTGCTGAGCTGAGCTGCCGCCCGAGCCGGGGATCGAACCATGAACCCTGTGCTCCGAAGTCAGCTGCCCTGGCCGCTGCACCACACCTCTCCAGTGTCAGGAAAAGTCTATCTTGACAGCAGGAAACTCTGACCTGAGACTCATTACAACCCTCCTCCTCCTCACACCTGCCTTCCACTCATGTGAATCAAAGTGAGTAATTGAAGAAATGAAGAGTCACTGTGCAGATCAACAACCTTGGAACTGTTTTCACTGCATGTCAAGTCCTTCAGACAGCTCACACACTTAAACTCTGCCTCATACAGTGCTGCTGACTTATGGTATGTGTATCATAACAAGTAAACAATCCTAAAGTGGAGTGCACAGTGCAGGAAAAGCATGGAGAAATGACTGGTACCATTTGTACATGACATGCAAGAGGTACCACATATCACACTACACTTAGGCCATCAAATCATACATGGGTGGCACAGTGATTGAAATTGAACGAAAGTAACATCTGTGCAATATCCCTGTGATACAGCAATGCAACCTATGCATTGGCCCAGAATGATATGAACTGTCTTAAGACATACAGTGACCAGCCCCTCATCTGTGTCAACTATCTTGACATGTGTATGCCACCAGCACAACACTCATGGCTCACGGTGACACTCCCTGACTGTCAAACCCAAGTATGACCGTCACACATACCTCTCATCTACCCATCTCCCACCTTCACCACTCAACACCTGTGAGAAGCACAGATAAAGTTGAAAATAAGGTCCTGTGAGTTTCCTGATGACCAATGCCACACCCTGGTGTGTATCTACAAATGTCAGAATCCCACTCAGGGATGTCTGAACCAATGCGGATCACAAACCAATTGCCAAACACATGTATCACAAACCACAGAAGTCCAACAAGCTCAGCCATGTGCAAGCAAACATTGGATAGGCAATGTGATCCTAGACAGCACCGGAATAGATAACATTTCTACTCTGGCCAACTGCTCAGACACCATCATCCAAACTAATCATTAAATACATGGACAAATGTCAATCATAAACACAAACTGAGTGCCACCAGACAAATCTGCAAACACAGACCTAGACACTCCACCAGTTACAAAGTGAGCATGGTGTCAATGTGTAGCACAAGCATGCACAATCCTGACAAGTGACTGTTCAAATATAAGAGGCCAAAGCACAATTGTGCACTCAAAACAAGCTAATGAACAAGACTCCACATTGCCGCATGTGACATTCACACAAGAAATGCACACTACAGATTCAACCCACATCTGAATGCATTCAAATACACAAACTCCTCACACACAATGTCATGCTAAAAAGACATTACACACACATGGACCTGTCAGTAGAAAGAGCCAACACAGGATAAAGACTGCATCCCTCAACAACAAATACATAACATATCCACATACAAAAACATAACCTAACAAACTCAGCTGGACATCAGGGGGACTCACACCTGGCAAGGACAATGCAACATCC
Organism: Calotriton arnoldi; assembly: GCA_963921515.1. Taxonomy (NCBI): domain Eukaryota; kingdom Metazoa; phylum Chordata; class Amphibia; order Caudata; family Salamandridae; genus Calotriton; species Calotriton arnoldi. The sequence goes on from CAWUFW010001592.1 coordinate 2,394,637, forward strand.
ACTGACAGCAGAGCATGCACAGTAAGCAGTGTGTGAACACCACCAAAACCAGTATCACACATATCTGAGTGCTCCACCATGAACTCCAACAACACAAATCATCACTGCACACAGATCACATCACACTCAGGATGAGTAGCAGTACCTCATCAAACAGATACACACTTTAGCTATCACCTACTGCTGCACAACTCAGGAAAACACAGATGCATAGAACATGACCAGAGGACTGTGCTGGGAAATCATCTGCACTGTACATGAGCAACCATGACTGCAATCAAGTAGAAGAAAATAGCACAGAACAAATTGTGAAACAGTCCTGAGGGGCACATTGGTTCTGGGCACAGATCATCCTCCCACAGTATAGTGTCACACTATGGAGTGGTGTGGAGGGTCACACACTGGCAAGGCATGGGGTGGAAGATATTATACTGAAGTGGTGTGTACATTAGTATTGTACAGGTGAGGAGTGTACAGAGCAAAAACACAGAGGAGTAACTCACAATGTGTAGGCATCAAAAGCTCCTCTTGAGGCTGGTATGACTGAATACCACATAGTGGTCAGAATAGTGTTAAATGACATCAATGTATGAGAAAAGTCACTTACGTGTGTTTGCCTGAGCCAGTCAGCACAGTGAGCACAAGTGTAAGCAAGAGCCATGGCTGATCACAAAACCACAACACAGACATTGCAGTGACACTCTGCATACTCACAAATGACGTTGACAACAAGTAGGTGTACCCCAGGACTGCAAGGTCATACCGACACACTGCACATTACTCAACAAACAACTCCTACATGTGCCCACAATCTACAGCAGGTGTCTGATCATGTAAACAAACAGGCACTCATTAACTGGATCATACATGTGTGTAAGTGAAATGTTCAAGGGCACATACACATCAACACTTCAGCTAATGACAGGACAATCACACTGTATGACTACTCAAGTGCACACATTCTAATGTATCCATGTGACTATGAAGCCAGGCCTACACAAGATGACTACACATCTATACTGCTGTGTACACATCAAGATAGATTCCACAGATATGACGGACCCTGTGTGTAAGGAAGTGGGTTTCTGTTGCAGTAACCCCCCCACTTTTTGCCAGACCACTGATGCACTTTGACTTGATGTGCCCTGGGTCCCTGCCAATCAGGTTCCCAGGGCCTGTGTTCTTTCCCCAAAACTGTACCCAATTGGCATCTCTGGCCACAGGTCAGCCCCTGGTAAATGGTACCACAGGTACCCAGGGCAGTGTGGCCAGGGAAGACCTCTAAGGGCTGCAGCATTTATTGTGCCACCCGTAGAGGTCCTGTACCTTTACACACACACACACTGCCTTTGCAGGCTGCGTGTTTTGGTGCAGAACAAAGTGAAGAGTCGACATGGCACACACCTCTGTGTGCCATGCCTACAACCTACTGCCCTGGCATAGGTCAGTCACCCCTCTAGCTGGGTGCACTATACCAGTGGTGAGGGTACAGGTGCATGAGCCCTGTACCCCTACAGTGTCTAAGTCCATTCTTAGACATTGTAAGTGCAGTGCTGCCATTAAGAGTATATGGTGCTGGGAGTTTGTCATTACGAACTCCACAGCACCATAATGGCTGCACTGAAAACTGTCAAACTTCTCAGCACATTAAACCCACACTGATGCCAGTGTGGGATTTAATGAAAAATGCACACAGAGGGCATCTTTGAGATGCCCCCTGAAAAACGACCAGCTTCTGGTGGGTTCCCTGACTGGTACACACCAGCCTGCCACCACGAGACATGTTTCTGGACCCCTAGGGTGGGAGCCTACGCTCCCTGAGCCCAGAAACAAAGCCTTTCCTGGGCAGAGGTGTACACACCTCCCCCAGGCCAGGAAGAGCCATCTGTGGCAGGGGAGCTTCAAAGGCCTGGCAGCCTTTGTAATGCGACCCCCCAGCCTCTCCTGCTATCAGGAGCAGGCCCCCTTCCTGTCTCCCCTCCCTTTCGGCGGGAAGAAAAGGCAGGAAAAACTAGCCAGCCCAGGAGGTGTGCCCACCTCTGCCAACTCCACCCCTCAGGTGGGGGAGGCGAGGTGAAGCCCACTCTCCAGTGCTCGCCATCTTGCAGATGGCAGGCACTCCCCAATCATGACTAGGGATTGTGCTCACTCCCCCACATGGGGTGAGCACACCAAGGGTGTAGTCACCCCAAGGCCAGTAAGCCCATTGGCTACTGACCTCAAGACCCCTAAAACGCCCCTAAATACAGTATTTAGGGGGCAGCCCTGAACCAGGAAGGCAGATCCAGCCTACCTACAAGAAGAAAAGAAGGACGAAGAGCCGTGCAGAGCTAACAAGAGGACGACACCCACTGACTTGGCCCCAGCCCTACAGGCCTGTCTCCCCTCGAACCTGCTCCTGCAAAACCCCGGCGTGTCCAGCGGCCAGCAACCTCAAAAACCCCGGAGGACCTGCCTGCCTTCACTTTCCAAGCTGTTTCTCCCGTGAACACCGGACGTGTTTGAACTGCAGCTTCTGGTGCCAGCCAGGAACCGCGAATCCAGCCCACTCTGCACCCGCCGAACCCGGCCCGAGCTAGAGTGGAAAAATACCCTGAGGAGGTCCCCCCCGGCGATCCTGACCCGAGATCGGGCGACCCCTGACCTGCCTCAAGCCTCCTGACGATGCCTGCAGCCTCAATACAGAGGACCCCCCTACCGCGACCAGAGCGGGTAAGAAAATCCGACGTCCCAAGGCACCCCTGCACCCGACACCCCACGGCCTTGTGTGCCCAACCCAACGGTGCCCAACCAACCCTCAACATCCCAACTTACCCCTCGAAGTGGTGGTCACTCCTGGAAGATGCTCGTCCCTGAGCCTGCAGTGTTTCTTTGTCCCGGAGAATCTCCATTGAAATCAACAGGGCACCCGACCTCAAAACAGCACCCTGCACCCGGCCGCCCTAGTGCCGCTGAGGGTGCCCCTTTTGTGCTAACTTGGTCCCCAACTTGCCCTGAGCTTAACCCTAGGAGCTTTGCGCCCACAACCCAGTGGCCTGCTTGCCAGCAGCCACCAACCGGAGTCCCCCTATCCTCCTTAGGATAACATTGGGCCTCAACACTCTGCACCCGGCCGCCCTAGTGCCGCTGAGGGTGCAACAACAGTGCATCACTGACCCTGGGAGACCCCCCCTCCCCCCCCCCCCCGAGTCTAACCCCAGAACCCTAACTCAAAAGACCGATTACTTACCTCGAAACCGATAACCTGTTTTTCCTCATAGAGTAACATTGACACCTTTTCTCCCAAAAAGTTTCTAAGTGTCAACTTTTGAAAACTAAGAATATTCCTTAAAAATCACACAAATAACCAAAACGCATTTTCTCAACTGTTTTCAGGAAATGTTCCAGTGCTGAATCTAGGCATCCAGCACTGAGTAAGAAAAGTAACGTTAAAGTAACTTACCTGTGAATTGAATTTACTTCCATAGGATAACATTGGTGGTTCTAGGTGAAAAAGTTTCTAAGTGTCAACTTTTGAATACAAGAATATTCTTTAAAAATCGTACAAACTACAAAAACGTAATTACTTACCTGTTTTAAGTAAATGTCCCAGTGCTGAATCTAGGAGTCCAGCACTGGATTACAAAAGTAACGCAAAAATAATTTTACCTGCATTTACCTAAAAAAGCCATTCATTTCAATGTACTGCATTTACTAAGTATTGCAACCTACTGCATCCACTGTAAATCAAATCAAGTACAATCTTCATTGCTTTTTAAAACTGTGTACAACAAGTAACTTATTACTGAAAAGAATTGAATGCTTACCTGTATCAGGCTTGCTTGGTTCTAAAATAAAATAACAGTATATTTTTTATACAAAAACAATTGGCCTAGAGTTCAGTTCTTGAGTGTGTGAATTAATTTGCTGACTGAGTGTGTACATCAAATGCTTAACACTGTCCTCTGATACTGCCTTACTGCTCGACCAAGCTACCACTTTAGAGAGTAAGGTTCTATCTAACTTTAACCTCTGCCAAACCTCTGGAGACCCTTGGACTCTATACACACTGTACCTCACTTTGGTGCAGTATATATAGAGCCAGTTTCTTACACTGTCCACCCCGCAAGTTATCATGTGAATAGAATTCTCTGCTGTTGTGGTACAGCATCCAAATAGGACATGTCTACAAAACTAGAGACCCGACAACTGAATGATTAGGACAAGAGTAGACCATCACAGACAAGCCGAAGTGTTTATATAATTGACCGCCAGTTCATATCAATGGTTCTGAGTGTCATTCACTTTCAATCAAAGTTTTATGTTAACTACGTCTAGTTTACCTCAGTTTAAATATTGTATTATAGAGAATAAGTACAACAACAAAGATTGCATTACCTGGTTAGCATTGCTACATAAATTTTATTGATGATCATCAATTTATGTCAAGAAATGCATTTTAAATATGTACAGAAAAATGTTTATACAAAATATTTATGATTAATTTTCTATAAATTAAACGATTGAATATCCTATTTTTGTATGTGTTTGTTTATTATATGTTCAAAGTATTCTGTCTGTTCATGGTTTCTTTGTCCATATTAGCTTCGATTAGCGCCTTGCCTTAGGCTATTTTTTCTTCATTGCATACAGAGCATGTAACAGATGAACATATACACATACATTGCACTGCATCATTGGCAAGGGTAGCAACAAAGCTCAGAACATGAGAAACAGTCTTTATTACATAAACTCTGTATAGGCATCAAAAGTGCAAAACATCAAGGCCATTGGCCAGTCCACATTTCAAGTCCGCACATGTGTGCATGAAAACTTGCACAACAAATATGTAAGAGTCCACTGCCATGGGAACCACCAGAGGATAGGGGCCTCGAATGGGCAGTCCAGGCACCGCTCAGGGAGAAATAGGATGGGATGGGGGACTTGACTTCAAATTTGGGTGGAAGTTGAACTGGGTGGGGGCTGATTGTCTGGGCCAGTTGGAGGACTGGACCTGGGAGGGAGAGTACTGGCAGAGGTAGAGGGATCCGTGGATGTGGGAGCCGGAGGACTGCTTGGACCGGGTGGAGTGGTGGCACAGGGAGGTGGAGACATGCTGTGTGGAGGTTCAGTGGCTGATGGAAAATGTTGAGGGCTGGGTCTCAATTGTTTTGGGATCCGATTTCCCATAAGTGTCTTGCCAGAAGTGAGATGGGCACAACAGCCTCCCTCTTCCCCGAAAGTGTAGCAGGTGGTGGTGGCTCTTCCCGTGGGGATTTGCTGGACCTGGTGGTACACTGGGGGCAGGCTTCCCTTTCCCCTGCATCCCCTGTTGTGGAGGTACACTCCCCACTTTGCTCTCTTGTCCATGCTTCACAGGGGTGTGGGTGGGAGTCGAAGTTTTGGGTGAAACTGCCTTCTGAATGTGTTTGGGCTTAGTTGTGGCAGGCACCAGGTTCACTGCAGACAGGGCAAGTGTTTGTGTGTCTTTGGGATCAGGTGTGGGGATGGGAGTGCCCTTGGATGGTGATGATTCGGAGGAATGTTATGTGGATGCATGCTTTTTTGCCTTATGCCCCCGAGTGTCCTGTGATGGGCTTTTTGTCTTGCGGTCATGTGTGCTCTTTGTGTGCTGTGGTGATGTTGTATGGTGTCTGGTTCGCTTAGAGTGCTGGTGTTGTGTGCTGCGTGTGGACGACTGGGTGCCTGAGGGCTCTGGTCCGGTGGGGGCACTGGGAGTGTGGTTGCGGAAGGGACAGGAGCTGGACTGGGAGCTTGGGACTGCTGAATGGCTGCCGTCACTGTGGAGGACAAAGACTGGACAGTTCGGTGTAGGCCACCCACGTCCGAATGAATGCCCTCCATGAACACAACAGTACCTGTGACAACTTGTTGCCATGATCCTGGAGGGCATTGAGGAGAGCAGTCTGACCCACACACAGCTGCCACAAAATGTCTATGGCCTCCACACTGAGGGCAGCAGGGGAGGCAGGGGCAGCGGTGCCTGGGAGGAAGGAGACTCTACCCTTCTTAGGGCTGCGGGAACAGATAGCACTTGGGGGAGCATCCGGGAGGGTGGACACAGGACGAGGTGTGGCGGAAGAAGATGCAGATCTTGAACTTCCTGTGCCCGCCAACATTGAGGAGTCACCACTGGACTGGGAAGATGTGGCGGTTGGTGTGTCCGGCCGGGAATCCTCCAGGGCACTCCTGTCTCCCTCCGAGGCGCTGGTCCTCAGTGTCACTGAACTCCTGTGTACCAGTCGTGCCAGTAGCTTTCCCAACGGTGTCGAGCCCCTGTCCTTCTCTGCCCTCGGTAGATGCTGCAAGAGACAGAGACATAGGTTCAGTATAGTGCCATACTCACAAACATTATATGCAATACAAACTCAAATACTTTGACTAAAACTCCCACGTTTAACTACTCCATGTACTTTCAGCATATGCCAAATTTATGCAATCATCAGCTGATGCATGGAAACATGCTTAGTTCATAGTCATGCTCCATGTTGCGTTGACACAGCCAAATAGCTGTGCATGTACCTACATTTAAACATCACATACAATTGTATGTAAGCACACCTACGTGCCTGTAGGTAAGATAGCTACACATCCAAACATGTTGTCTCAGTCACATTTGAAGTATATTTCACTGAACACCACAGATACAAAAGTAAAATATATCCATTTGCAAGTGATATTACCGCCTTAAATCCACTATGTTTGGCACTGAAGCACAACTACATTGGTGTCACCTGTGTAGATGTACCAATTTCTTTGAAGTGCACAGCACACATCTCTAAATGCACACTAACATGAAGCTCACTGGTGTTCACTGCCAGTTGATGTCTCCGACACTCACACTGCAGCATATGTCACAAGGACACATCTTATTAGTTAATGAAGTGCAAATAAGCCCCATGTAACAATGTAGTCACATAGACAATGCACAATAGCATGAGGATGGGAATATAATGCAAGGCCTTCATGTGTTGTGACATGTCACATACCAACATCTGTACAAGTGCCTGACAGGCCCTCATTGATCCAAGGCATGATAGTGTCTTCTGTAGATTAGGAAGTCAGTGGCCTCCATTAGGACAGATAATGTGTGACAATACCTAGGGTCTGGCATATGATATCCCTACGTTGTGCTGACTGATGACATTGAGGACACATCAATGTGCCAAAAAAACAACCAATCACTGGTCAAAAGCAGTAGCCACAACTTCACCATGCAATGATGCACATGGACAACCCTCCACAATGCACACATACTGAGGACTGACACTCTGGGCAACATTTGCTTCTGTTCAACTATCAAATTACAGTACAACACCTCAGTCACATCACAATTTGGCTTACCCACTGATCACATCCAATCACGTTAAGCCCTAGTGCCCAAACAATCTCACAATAGCCTGGTTCTGCAACATTGCTTTTAAATTCCAGAGTCTAACCATCCCAGTCATGTTGCCATGTGCACAATTGGCAAATGCAAATCAGCCAATGCATCACTGCAATCATCACCACCTACCCCTTCAGCACCTGTGTGCACTTGCTGTCACTGTGGCAGGAAATCAGAGCTTGTGATGCCATGCTGCTGATATTTGGCTAATCTTATTTGCAATGATGCTGTCTTCTCAATCATTGGAAAAACACAACCCATGGGACAGGTGTGACCTCTACCAACTCACTGCTCCCTCAGTCCACATTTGTGCATTGATGTAGCCACTTACACATCACCACATGAGCACACTATTGTGGTAGACACACAGCACACACAAGCCTGACAGGTGTACTGGGCTACACACTTCACACAAAGAGGTTTCATGTGTAGGAGGGTATCATTGCAGACAACATTCACAAAATGTGAGATGAAAACATGTCAAGCTGACTTGCTATGACAACATTCATGGATTTACCACATGAGCAACTAAATGTTGGACACATGCAGACCCTCTGCACTCAACACTGAGGATACTTAGGAGCCATTGCATCACACCAGAGACGTCACAGCGCTACGCACTTGCTCTGGGCTGGGAGTCAGGCAGTCACTCATGCGCAAAGTCACACTTAGCACAATACTCACCCCCAACTTGCTGCTGGTGGGCCCTTAAACGTCCATCCAGCTCTGGCTGTGTTACTGCCAGGATGTGGGCCATTAGTGGTGTCATGTTCTTGCACGACAACCTGCCACTTCGAGGGACCAGCCCCAGCGTCATTTCTGCGATGTTTTTACTGAGCCTGCAGATGTCATCCCATCCGTGTGTATGGCGTCGGTTTGAGACACCCAGGGAGCGCACCTTGCGGACAATGGCCCTCCATATGGCCTTACGTTGATGGACCTTGAGCTGTTCGCATGGGAGACAAGAAGAGGAATTTTTGTAACACTGTTGTGTACCACTGTGTGACAGTACACGAGCATGTAAACACAACACACAGATACATCAATGGACAGCAGAGCCCATTCACCATGTCACATAGTACACTTTGAGCAAGCCATATTATTGCAATGTAAACATATATGATGATGGACCCACTACATGCCCATCTCATACACATGCAGAGTGCCAGCACAGAAAGCAATTGGAAAATGTGCATCATCTGTGATGCACTATGCAAGTGAGCATGACATACAATACACTGTGAATGATGGGTAGTGGTCACACTCACTGTGTCTTACACTACACACCCCTTAATGTCCTTGACCAATGCATATCTACACGTGTCATGGAGGTCACAATTAGGTAACTGATCTTACATTCACACACTCTTGTCACAAGGTGTAGGCCTGTCTTTTGTACTCCTCAGGCTTATGATATCTCCTTTAAAAATAGGATGGTGGCCAACACATATGTTTATCAAAGTCATTTTAGTGATGGGGCCTTGAAACATTGTGCATTAACTGGGCAGGCCTGAGGGCTTATCACTGCGGAAACACGTGGACCATCACAGAAATCACATGCATGTACAATCATAATGGTGAAACAGTAAATACACATGAGACTACACATTATGGAATCAAAAGAAGGATGACCGTACATTTAGCAGATGTGTCAGAGGTGATTCACCAGAAATAGTGATAGATCCAGGCCTTGTACTCCTGTGCAGGATATTCACATCTCCATAGGGTCAATTTGAGAGCAGTACACACATTATTCAATACCCTCTGGCCAATCTACATTGTCCATGTCACAAATGGGCATATGAACACTTAATGAACTATGACATTACATGGCACAGGGAATGTGTGTTCAGAGTTCGAGTGTCTCAAATCAGCTGTGTAACTGTATAACTGCTAAACCACAGTATGTACTTTACATCATTGCATGTAGTCAGGGATCTGTGGAAATAAGGCTATACACCCCATTGACGTGAAGTCATCATGCTAGGCAGTGTCTCACACATTTACATTACCCAGTCTCAGAACAACATGTGTGATTTTTGGCTTCAAATGAGCTGCACCATTGTCTATGGTGCCATCCTTCCCACATACTCAAGTCCAATAAGTTCTAGGTCATGTATTGGCCATGCTGTTGGCAAAATATTAATGCATGAACATTGGCTTGCATTCACAGGCACATACTACTGTTCAGTAACATCATGTGAACATTCAGAGCACTCTCAAACTTTTACTCATACACTTACCAGTACCTTTGGAGCACCATATAGCTGCCCATACTGGGCAAGGACCTCGTCCACCAGGACCTCCAGCTCCTCTGTGGTGAAGGGACGAGCCCTGATGTTCTCTGTTCGAGCCATGACTGGGTCTAGAGTAGAGGTACAGCAGCAGTCGGTGTAGATGAATTGCAGGCAGCAGTGTCTGAATGCAAGTGACTGGTGCAGCTATCTCATAGACATTTATAGGCCCCTAGGGTTGTTTCAGTGGTACTCTGCTGATGCAATTGGTCTGCCTGGTTTGCATCTTTCAATTGAGGCCAATGCCCGTGACCGCAGTGGCGGAGCACGCCTACCGCGAGTTTCAAAAATGTATTGCGCTACCGCGATGGCGTTTCCCATTGGCTGCAATGACATTGGCATAGGCGGTGTCACACCACGGGGGCCAGGTGGTCTCTACCGCAATCCGGCATCGCTCAATTGTGGCCAATGCCCGTGACCGCAGTGGCGGAGCACGCCTACCGCGATGTTCAAAACTGAAAGGCACTACCGCGATGGCGGCTCCCATTGGCTGTATAGTCATTCGCATATGCGGTGTCAAACCGCGGGGGCCAGGTGGTCTCTACCGCAATCTGGCATCTTTCAATTGTATCCAATGTCTGTGACCGCAGTGGCGGTGCACGCCTACTGAGAGTTTCAAAACTGTATTGCACTAACTCAATGGCGGTTCCCATTGGCTGCAATGGCATAGGTGGTGTCACACCCCGGGGGCCTGGTGGTCTCTACCGCAATCCGGCATCTTTCAATTGTGGCCAATGCCCGTGACCGCAGTGGCGGAGCACGGCTACCGCACCTATGGAAACATTGTGCTGTTGCATTGTCACTTTGCAAATTGCATCACTGATCACTATATATTTATACTATATTCTTGCACCTGGTTGTAAAGTGAAATGAGAGTGTGGCATTTAACTCTATGATGCCCACACATGTCATGTCAGTACACATGATTAAATGCATTGGTATGTACTTACATGTCAAATTTAATCTTTGTGGGCATGTATACAGATTTGAGGTGTAATTGAGTCTCACTTTTTGTAAACATGCCAATGTGTGAAATGGCAACTCATCCCACAGTCATGATGGACTGACCACATAATGTGCCTGTATCACTGTGTACAGTGCTGTATTTATCTTGATAGTTGTCCAGCTTACACTCACTGAGCTCGTTTTGTAATGATGTTGTGCTTAGTGAGACTTAAGCAAGAAGGTCATGCAGGGACAGCAGCTACGTACAACTCAGCAGTGTTGCAGTTTGCCACATGTGCTGTGTCAGCTACACCCAGGGCTGGTGACACAAGATGCAGGAGTGTACCATATACCATTCACATAGTCTGATTTGACAGTAGTTAGTATGTGCATCCTGCCCAGATGAATGACTACAGTAGATCAAGGTGTCTGTGCATGTGACTTGTGCATTAAGCGGTTGTTACAGTCCTGTCAATGTTGGTGCTGTGTTACTCATTATGTAAGATGTTTGCCACATCTCATCTGTGAATTACATTTACATGTGTCCTCTTTCAGAATACGTAGGAGACGACCAAATGCGCATCGGCCTTTCCCAGTGCTGGGGAACATGGAGGATGAGGACATCATAAGAAAATTCTGTCTGAATCGCCTTACCCTTCAAGAGCTATGTGCTCAGTTGTAGCCACATCTGAGGCCTCACAGAACCTATCCAACAGCTTTGACACCAACAGTAAAGGTGATGGCTGCACTGCATTTCTTTGCCACCGGTTCGTTTCAGTACACGGTGGCCATCGCCGGTGGGATGTCTCAACCTATGTTCAGCATGGTGCTGCGTGATGTCCTGTCCGCATTGTTGACCTACAAGGACCGCTACATCCACTTTCCAAGGAGACATGAATTGGCAGAAGTGAAGGGTGAATTTTATGACCTTGGTCACATACCTAATGTTGTTGGAGCCATTGACTGCACACACGTTGGCCTAGTTCTACCACAGGCACGTGAGCACATCTACCGTAACAGGAAGCATTACCATTCCATTAATGTGCAAGTGGTATGCCAAGCGGATATGATTATCTCCCTGTATGTGCCAAATATCCTGGTTCTGCACATGACTCCTACATACTGCGTAACAGCATCATCCCACAATTGATGGAAAATCTGCATCCAGAGCGTGCGTGGCTTGTCGGTGAGTACGCCGTGTCAAGTAGTGTGCTGTATGTGTGACATGCTGTTCTCCTCAACTATTTGTATTACAAACTTGATCTGTGTTTCTCACAACTAGGTGACTCTGCGTATCCCAAACGGCCTTGGTTGCTGAGCCCACTGAGGAATCAAGGACCCCAGGGGAAGTCCGCTTCAATGATGCCCATGGGAGGACACGTCGTGTAGTGGAGCGTGCTTTTGGACTTCTGAAGGCTAGATTTCGGTGTCTGGACAAGAGTGGTGGTGCACTACTCTACTCTCCCCAAAAGGTGTGTCAGATCATAGTTGCATGCTCCTCAACCTGGCCTTGTGCAAAGAGATCCCCCTGATTCTGGACGATGATGAGCAGCAGATGCCCCCCGCTGCAAATGCACACATGCCCAGGGACGACGATAGTGGAGAAGAGGAAGGTATTCAGCTCATCGACAACTACTTCCCTTGAGTGTAAGTTACCATTGAACAACTATGACGTTGTCTGTTGGCTTTGCTGTTATTGGCGAAGCATAGATGAGGTGTTTGGATGCTGGCTGTTGTTGGCTCACTGCTAATGGCTGATGTGTGTGGCACAGTGTATTGGTTTCTACTTACCTTATGTCTATGGTGATGGTGTTGGTCATTGTTATGTGTGATGAATCATGTACGGTGTTGACTAGTGGTGTGTTGTTGCTGTAATGGCATCACCTGACAACTCAATGTCATCTTCTTGTGTCTTTCTAGGTTCCTTCGCCCCTTCAATGTCTCGTCACAATCAGAGCTTGTGGTACATTGGAATCTGAGTTGACATTGTACATACTGTGATAAACATGGAACTGATACAAAGGCATAGGTGTGTAAATAGTATTTATTTTCTATTAGATTGTGTTACAATTAAAGTGGATGTAAGGTAATTTGCGCATAGTGAGTGTATGAGTTGTCAGTGATGGTAAAGGAGACAAATAGAGTAGTCCCCACATTAATGGGATTACACAGTCCAACAAACTCCTGCCATCAACATGGGAATGTGGGATTGGATAATCAACAAAGTCAATGTTCAGTGCAACACTGGTGACATCATGGCTGGCTCAGCGACTTGGCTTTGGTTGGTGCTTTGCCACGTGATCCTCCCGTGGTGTTTCTCGGACGGCCCCTCTTGCGTTTGGGAGGGGGGGCCTCTGCTGCAGACTCAGAGGTGTCTGAGGAGTCATTGTCTTGCAACTCACCCATCTCTGTTGTCACAGCTGAGGTGGTGGGTGTTTCAGCAGGCTGGCCACTGGAGGGGGGTGGAGCCTTCATTTGAGCAGCATGCATGTCCCTCAGACCACCCACAAGCTGGCCCATGAGATCCACAAGTTGGCCCATTCGTGTGCCCATGGACCTCTGCAGCAGGCGGAGCTCACGCAGTTCTTCTACAACCTGGCCCATCAGTGCCTGGTTCTGTTGGCATGCACCAAGGACTCTTTCGACGGTGGCCAGGGCTTCTGTCTCAGTGTCCTCATGTTGTTGTCCCCCAGTTGCCCTCCCACCTGCCCTGCTGACACAGACCTGTGGCATTGGCTGTCGACACACCTGCACACTATCTCCGGCATCCTCAGCTTGAGTGGTGGTGTTGGTAACCACTGAGCCAGGGACAGTGTTGCAGGCAGCAGTGGTGATGGTGGAGGTAGCTGCAACACAGGTCGTTGTAGCAAGGGTCAGCATAGTGGTTGTCGCTGGTGTGTTGATAGTTGTGGTGGTGGTGGGGACAATGAGGCTCTGAGACGGAGTGCGACCTGGCAGTCCTGAGAGGCCAGGTTGTTGCACCTCATCCGAGAAACGTAGAGAATCAGCATCAGAGAGTTCACGTTCCGGGGGCGGAGACTGGCTCTGCTGGTTGATGTTGTTTTCACCAGCTGTTGCTTGGGGATCTCCTGTTGAAAAGAGGTTACATTGTCAGCTAAGTGCACTCCACAACCTTGGTGTCACACTTTTGGATGTTACATTTGATACGCCAAACATTTTACATTGCAATCACTTGGTACTGGTAAAAGATTATCAGCATCATGACATGATGTTGAGGTACATACATTACTTGTCATTATTGTGACATGTAAATAACAACCATGTGACATGTACAGATAGTGTGTTTACAAGGACGTCCTCATATACCAACTTGGTGCACATCAACTTTGGTTTATGCATGGATTTAGTTGACTTTTCAGATAATCTGTTTCAGCTGTGCCAAAACTTAACAATTTAATTATTTATATGTTCTTTCAAATCATGTGGTTTTGTTTGTTTGACAGATTGACCGTGCATATGTTGTGTTCATATGAGCCTTCATGCTTTGAAACCATGGCACTTACACATTGCATTGTGTGCTTTGCATGATTGGGCCCTGAATTTATTTCACATGTGACTTGGTGGGTCAAAGTGTAATTTCTGTGACAGTTACATGTGCTTAGCTGTCTGCACACTGGATGTAACATTTGGATCTATACAGAGTTGGCTGACATGTGAGGGATGTGGTGCTCATATGGCTCCATGCATTTTGAGAAGGATGACAGGGTGCATGCACTGTCTATCTGTTAGGTAGCACAGTAGAGGGAAATGGCTGCCACATGGTTCTGGGTGGGGGGGGGGGTGTTCCATCCTGCTCAGCTGTGGGACAAGGGTGCCTGATGGGAGTTGCAGTGCTGGCTGCCTATCCACAAACCCCCCTCAATGTTGAGATGGCTACCTACCTGTAAGGTTGAAGAGAGCAATGAAATGACTGCCACATGGTTCTGGGTGGGGGGGGGGGGGGGGAGTGCTCCATCCTCCTCAGGGGTGATGCAAGAGAACATGAGAAGGCAACCTACCTGTAAGGTTGAGGAGAGCAATGAAATGGCTGCCACATGGTTCTGGGTGGGGGGGGGGGTGGGGGTGTTCCATCCTGCTCAGCTGTGGGACAAGGGTGCCTGATGGGAGTTGCAGTGCTGGCTGCCTATCCACAAACCCCCCTCAATGTTGAGATGGCTACCTACCTGTAAGGTTGAAGAGAGCAATGAAATGACTGCCACATGGTTCTGGGTGGGGGGAGTACGCCATCCTCCTCAGGGGTGATGCAAGAGAACATGAGAAGGCTACCTACCTGTAAGGTTGTGGAGAGCAATGAAATGACTGCCACATGGTTCTGGGTGGGGGGGGGGGGAGTGTTCCATCCTGCTCAGGGGTGATGCAAGAGAACATGAGAAGGCTACCTACCTGTAAGGTTGAGGAGAGCAATGAAATGGCTGCCACATGGTTCTGGGTGGGGGGAGTGTTCCATCCTGCTCAGGGGTGAGACAAGAGTGCCTGATGGGAGTTGTAGTGCTGGCTGCCTATCCACAAACCCCCCTCCCTGTTGAGATGGCTACCTACCTGTAAGGTTGAAGAGAGCAATGAAATGGCTGCCACATGGCTCTTGGGTGGGGGGAGTGTTCCATCCTGCTCAGCTGTGGGACAAGGGTGCCTGATGGGAGTTGCAGTGCTGGCTGCCTATCCACAAACCCCCCTCCCTGTTGAGATGGCTACCTACCTGTAAGGTTGAGGAGAGCAATGAAATGGCTGCCACATGGTTCTGGGTGGGGGGAGTGTTCCATCCTGCTCAGGGGTGATGCAAGAGAGCGAGAAGGCTACCTACCTGTAAGGTTGGGGAGAGCAATGAAATGGCTGCCACATGGTTCTGGGTGGGGGGGAGTGTTCCATCCTGCTCAGCTGTGGGACAAGGGAGCCTGGTGGGAGTTGTAGTGCTGGCTGCCTATCCACAAACCCCCTTCCCTGTTGAGATGGCTACCTACCTGTAAGGTTAAGGAGAGCAATGAAATGGCTGCCACATGGTTCTGGGTGGGGGGAGTGTTCCACCTTGCTCAGGGGTGTTGCAAGAGAGCATGAGAAGGCTACTTACCTGTAAGGTTGAGGAGAGCAATGGAATGGTTGCCACATGGTTCTGGGTGGGGGGAGTGTTCCATCCTGCTCAGCTGTGGGACAAGGGTGCCTGGTGGGAGTTGTAGTGCTGGCTGCCTGTATGGCTGCCTGTACACACACACACCCCTCCCTGTTGAGAAGGCTACCTCCCTGTGAAGTTGAACAGAGGAAGGGAATAGGTTACACGTGGCTCTTGGGTGGGGGGGGGGGGGGAGAGAAGTGTTCCATCCTGCTCAGCTGTGGGACAAGGGTGCCTGGTGGGAGTTGTAGTGCTGGATGCCTGTACACCCCCCGTTAAGAAGGCTACCTCCCTGTGAAGTTGAGCAGAGGAAGGGAATAGGTCACACATGGCTCTTGGGTGGGAAGAGTGTTCCATCCTGCTCAGCTGTGGGACAAGGGTGCCTGGTGGGAGTTGTAGTGCTGGCTACACATACCCCCATGGAAATATTGCTAGCTACCTTTGAGGTGAATCAGAGGAAGGCAATGGTAGATATGTGAGACATGTGTTGGGAAGAGTGTGTTGTACGCAAGTGCATTTAGGTCTAGGAAGTGTAGCTTTATAGTTGTGCAAGACAGTACATGGCAGTGTGATGGGATACATTTGTTGGTACTTACCAGCCTCCACTCCCCCAGCTATTCCTGTGAGACTCTCTGGATGCAGTATGGCAAGCACCTTCTCCTCCCATTCAGTGAATGTTAGTGGTGGAATGGGAGAGCCACCGCCAGTCCTCTGAGCCGCCTCATGGTTCCTGTTGGCACGGTATTTCACCCTGGTCTTTAGGTCATGCCACCTCTTCTTGATGTCACGCAGTGTGCGCAGAGTGGTCCCTAATGCATTGACTTTGTTGACTATCCTTTCCCACATTTGATTTTTTCTGACTAGTGGGGTCTGTTGGACCATGCTTCCAAACAAATGTGGTTCTACTCTGATTATCTCGTCTGCCATCACTGACAACCTACTGTTTATGAATTTGGAGCTTCTTTTCTGTGACATGGAGTGTGATGTGCAAATGGGTGACAAGTGCAGGTGGGAAGGTGGTGGTGGAGATGTGTGAGGTGTGTGTTGGAAGTGTTTGTGTGGGTAGTTGTGATGGTGTGATGATTTGCCTCTCCTTTCTGCTGTGGTGTTTGGCCCTTCACTGCTGGAGTTGTGCAAAGGATGCTGGTCAGGGAAGGGGTTGGGTTTATACTCAGCTATGTGGGTGTGTCCAAATGGGGTATTCATGTCAGGTGTGTTCTCTATGTTGACCTGGGATTTGTATCTTTTTAAATGCCATGGGGGTGTGTCATTGGGGTGTGTCAAATGTTTTTGAAGGCAGCGGAAAAAATCAGCCACACTTGGAGGCCTTGTGGTGTGGTTGCATTCGACCGCCATTCTTTTTCCCGCGCGGCCGCAGCGGTCTGAACGCAATGATCGTTCCGCCAGCTCTGCCATTCATCTTTTCGCGCGACCGCAGCGGTCGGAAAAGACTCATCGCTCCGCCATCTTGTCATAATTTCACTTGCGTCGTTTTTGGTGCTTTCCGCAGCATTTCCGTCCGTCGCGGTCGGATTTTCTGGTTTTCCGGACGTTGCAGGCGGATTTTTGTGGAATCCGACCGCCGCGGTTGGATTTTTCAATCATTGCATCGTAATGTGACCGCCGGTTTTGCCACGGAACATGCAGGCATTTGTTTTCCGCAACCACGGCGGTCGGAGGGCTTTTCCGTCCGCCATCGTAATGACCCCCATAGTTTTTCAACTATACCAACCTATTTGGTCATCACATATTGTCTACGAATAGCATCCTCTATCCGGCCCCCGTTATCTACAGGTGTACCTAACATTAGACTGGTCTAATAGGAATCTATTAATAATTCGGTTTAGCAGCGCTGACCATTACTACCAGCAATTTCTGCATGCTTTCCACATTATTATTATATATATATATATATATATATGCATATCTTTTTCAAGATAGAGGCAAACGACAACACGTCACATACATAGTCTTTTAACTATGCCAACCGATTCGGTCATCATCTGTTGCCTATGAAAAGCATCCTCTAACTGCCCGCGTCACCGGGGTACGGAAGACTGAGTCAGCACAAGTCGCAGACAGGACCGCACAAAGGTATTCTTCCAGTCTAGGAGGTGGCACACTTTCCACCCCCGCGCTTAAACTGCTTACTACTCTCTTCTTTGCTCCCCACTAACAGAGAGAGTCCAGCCACCCGTCCCCCAATGGAGCACTATCATCTCCTAACTGAGGTACTGGTTTCTATCACGATTCTATATACGCCTGCTTACCTCATTAGCCTTAACGCGCGCAAGATTGCAGTTGTAACTTTTACCAGCACCATGCACTGAGCGCGAACATTTCGCCATAATAGATAATGCACAATTACCGCATTGCCAGTAGAAACCATACGTTTGTTCAGTTTCCCTTCTCTTAGTAGTACTTGGAGACCTTATAGTCCACCACTTGTCCTTACACGCGCAACATAACCGCTATAACTTCTACCAGCACCTTGCACATTAGGCGCATATTTTGCTATATCAGATAAGCATAACTATCACGTTGCCCACAGTACCAGTACGTTTGTCCGGTTATACTTCGCTTAGTAGCAGTCGGAGACCTTATAGCTCAAAAGCATCGCAATTTAAAAAAGCACCACGATTTGCCACATTTAGATCATAGTGACTCTAATTAGCTGTTTGGTTTACATGGTCTTTTTTCCTTTTTCTAGTTACAGAAACCAATGACTTCCATAACTCGCAAGTGAGCGAACGGGCTCATTCCTGAAGAAGGGTAAGTGTACTACTTACTCCTACACGACACTGCACAGCAGCGTGTCTCTACTTGGTCCTGAAGAAGGTCCGCCGACACGATTGGGCACTAATGGGCTGAAACATGTCGACCAGCTAAGACCTTCACCAGGTGCTATAGAATAGTAACCCTTCTACTTTGCACCGCTCTTTGCTTCCTCAAGAAAATAAAATCCATATTGACAGATGGAGGTAATTTTAACTGCACTCCAATCACACCCCCACTTTCTCAAATCACAACTGTTGTAAGAAACCAGTTGGTAATCCTTCAGGTGGAGGAAAGCATAAAAAAAGACCCAATGATGATGATTTTCATATAACCTACCAGGCGGAGAACCAAGATATACCGCACCGAAGGTTAATTCGTGAATGAGGGTTTTTAAGACCACGAGACCCCAGACCCTGGTAACACACAGGACATGTGATTCATTCCTCAACGATTTTGAATATACTGGATGGAAGCCGAAAGAATCCCAGCTTCTCTCTCCCCCTCTTGATCCCAAGAAGTGTATTAATACTCAGGTATTGATTTTAATACCTGGGTATTAATAATGGCAGTAAAATATTTAAATTTAGTTATGCAATTAAAATTAATTTTTTTTTAACAAAGTAACACCCTCCATTAGGGACGGGATATGGGGGAGGGGGGGGAGTGTAATAATACACAGGTATTAATTTTAATACCCGAGAATTAACTAAAGTTTTTAAAAACTAATACAATTAAAATAAGGGTTAAAAGAAAAATGTAGAGTTTAAAAAACAATCTTTTTTTACATTAGAACATAGTGTAACACACTAAAAAATAATTTTATTAGAATGTAAGAACTTTGATTTAAAAAAAAAAAAAACACCATGTTTGCAAATTAAACATTTTTATTAAAAATAATAAAAACACATATTTTTAGAAAAACAATGCACAAAATTTATTAAACATACATTTAGATTTTTTTACATAACAGATCATATAATATTTTTTTTAAACCTTTCCCAAACTTTCCCATTGATTTCAATGGAAGAAATTGTCCTTTTTCTATTTTTACAAGTTTGTGCGTCTGTTTAGACAGTCGGTGGACCATCGCGGTCAAGATCGGAAGCAAGGAAGATCTTCGTCCAGGTAAGCACAATTTAAGTTATTAATCTAAGTATATAGGTGTCTATCTCTAATGTAAAGAAGGGGGGGGAGGTAGTTAGAGGATATGTTGTAATTTTGAATATGTTGTTTTAGCTACAAATTCATTCCAATACACGTTGTGTTCATGTGCCCTCGTCGGGATAGTTGCTTTTTTTCAAAAACAGGTTTAAAAGTGTAGACAATAAAAATAAAATACTACAATTTTAAACCACTTTCAAATAAAAGTGATATTTTCAACTTTTTTTGCAACTCGTTTTTAAAAGGATTACTTTCCATTTTTTGTATTGGCAACACTGGATAGAGACCATGTGGCTGTTCTGGAATAAGGCTAATGTTGTTGCCTTTTTTAAAGGTTTTTTTGACAAGACGACTTCACTTTGAATTCCAGGATTTATTTTTGGGGATTTAAGACAATTGTGTCCCATTTTTTCAGGGAATACTCCAGTTTGACAACTAAGGAGAAATCAAATTTGGAAGATGAGAAGACGACTGGCAAAGAAAATAAACTGCAGGATCTCCTGTTTGGATTTCTTTTTTAGATTGTGAATAATGTTTTAGGAGGGAGGAATTTTTTAAAAAGTGCTTTTGGGGGAGGAGGGGGGTGGTTCATATGGAATTAATGTGGATCTTTTTTTTACTGGCATGGAATTTTGCACAGATGGAGACTCATGGTGACAAATGAATTTAAAAAGTCACCCAGAGTTGGAAAAAAAAAAAAAAAAAAAAGAATACTACTTCAGGTAGGAATCCCAACATTCCTTTAATTTAGAAGAAAAAGAAATTGCAAAAATTCCAAATCAATTGGTTTGCCGTTTAAAAACTGGCAAGTAATGTGGTTAGTTAGTGTTAGAAATGTAATATGTAAGCAATACTGTCAAGGTAGTCTGAAGCCACCATCAACGAAAATTGTTGAATTTTATCCAATAGTCTTTCAGACATTTCGTTACTTTTTTTAGACACACGTGGATTTAGGTTACCTGACAGTGATTGCGCAAGTCTCATTTCCTGGCAACGTTGTTCCTTCTTCAAAATTTCCAGAAAATTATAGAGATTTGGGTGATGTTTACCTATTAATTTGCTGAAGGAATTGTGCCATCCCTCGATGGAATTGTTAGTTTGCACACCACCTTCTAAGCAAGTCGCGTAGCAGTTCCACCATTCAATGGGAAACCTTGGCTTCCTCCTGCAACCAGACCTGCATAGACGGCCAATCCACGTATCTTCAAAGTAATTTAGTAATTGAGCCAATTTCTCTTCATTTTGGGTAAAAAAATCTGATTCTGTAATTGAAGTGTAGAAATCATCTACACTGCCAGGTGGTACGAAACATAATGCAGTTAATTTTCTTAACTCAAATTGTAGTTTGCTGCTTGACAAATAGTCCTCAACCAAGGATGATTTTTGTATTTTTCGCCAAAACGCATGAGAAAAGTGGAAAAAGCATCCTTGAATTTGGGTATCAGGGTATACTTTAGTGACTGTGTTAATCATTGTCAATTCAAAATCTATAATTACTTTTGCAGGACTTTTATTCAAAATTTTGGTTTTGATCACTGTTAAAAATTCAGTGTATGTTGAGGAATTTTTGTCAGGCAGTAAAGCATACACCAGAGGAATCGTTGTGTTATTCTTGTTGGCATGAATAGTATAAATTTGGGTGAATGGATGGGGTGTTGATTTAAAACTTCCATCCATCATCCAAATTGGACTATTCTCCAGGGTTACTAGGTTATGGGTAGTGCTAAAAATTAAAATTCTTTTTTGAGGGTTTTTATTGTCATGCAGGAGAAAAGGTTCATTGGAGAAAGTTACAGTTAGGTGAGGGGGGATGTTAATGTCTTCATAGGTTTGGGGGGTTACACAGTGGGGATTGTTTGCCACTTTTTGCCTCTGAACCATCCTCCGAAGGTTGAGGACAGAGGGCATGCTACCGGCAACATGTATCGGAATATTTTGTGCAACCTCTCTTAATATTGCACCACAGGGTTCATTGGAGGTGTGTGCAAGAAGCTTAATTTGTTGAACATTTTCTCTTACTTCTATTTCCATTGCAGAGGCAGAGTGGTTATGCTCTGTTGTCCTAACAACGGTATCTTCCAGTGTAACCGCTCTGCCTGTGCAGTGGGAAGAAAAATATTGCACACACCTCCAATGACGCCTGGGTTCAGTCAATCTATCCTTACAGTAGAGATAGCCATCATATTTGAGAAGCCTGTTCCCTTTCCGGGATTGAACATAATTTGCTTGCTGTGGTGACGCCATTGTTGGTAAATCTGTGGGAAAAAGAAAAATTGTTTAAGTATATGTGTTTTAAAATTTTGCAAAATGCTCATTTGTGTTGTTTTTGCTGCAAAGAAAAAGATGTATTTTTTATTTGATGTATCCTGTGGAGAAAGGGAACAGTTAAAAACCTATTGGAGAAAAATATTTTAAGTTCTGTATAGTAATAATAATAATTCCTATTTGTAAAGCGCAAACATATCATCTCCTTTAGGGTTTCAAGGCGCTGAGGGCTGTCAGGGAGATTAAGTAAGCTATTGCCCAGAGTCACATGATGCTGAGCTGCTGCCAGCGCAGGAGATCGAACCGTGAGCCTTGTCCTCCGGAGTCAGCCGCCCTGGCCGCTGTGCCACAACTCTCGCCCCTGTAGTATGGTTTTGTTATTTTTACAGTAGGGGTTAAGGTCTTGAATAATAATAATGTTTTAGGTACCCGAGGTTGATGTGGTATTTGCTTATCGGGCGAATGTAGAAAAGGATTGTTGTCCTAGAATATTCTGCAGCAGGTGAAGAATTTGGCACTTCTGGATTTGTTATATTTCTGCGTTGTAGGAAGCTGGCTCTGTATATACTATACCAAAGTAAGGCATAGTGTGCACAGTGTCCAGTGGATCCCCAGCGGCTTTACAGAGGTTAGAGAAGATAATGCCTTACTCTTTCGTGGTACTGTGGTTGAGCAGTCAGGTTTATCAGACGGCTGTGTTAAGCATTTGTTGTACACACTCAGGCAAGAAATGATTACACACACTCAAAGACTAAATCCAACACCAATTGTTTTGTATTGTTATTTTATTCTAGAACCAAGAGGAACTTAGTTGCAGGTAGGTTACAGTTTTTAAGAATAGTAGTACTTTTCAAATACAGTAGGTATTGTGTTGTAAATACTTTAAAAGGAGTATTAAAAATATGTTGGTAATGACAATCAAACAGTAGCAACCTTAGAAAACGTAATAGACATTTAGTTCAATAGGCAGAAATGCAAACCTATGGAAGGAAAACAGTGAGTACTCGACTTACACATTCAGTCTTCATGGGTTTAGACCACACTGGGCAAGGGTCAGATCAAGGTAGGTATTGCACCACGAGCAGCGCTGGGGCAGCATTGCGCACTGGTCACTGGGCCCAATGTTAGTCAATGGAGACTGGAGGCACCCACCAGAGGTTCTGGTTGCAGGTAATTTCCCGCGGTTTCAGGGCACAGGCCCTGGGGGTTAAAGTAAGCACCAAACATACATCACCAGCGGCACAGGGTTGGCTTGGTGCAGGGTACTAATCAGCATTGGGCGCCCAATGCAAGTGAATAGGGAATCTTGGTCGCACAAAGAGGCTGCAGGCTCGGACCAGGAGGCTGGAAGAAGGTGGCCAACAGCTGGGCAGGTAAGTTGAGGTGTCAATGGATGCCTGGGCACTGTCGGCAGGATGCAGTGGTGCCTTTTGGTGTCGGATTTTCTTTACCGGAGCTGGCCGCAGTCAGGGGACCCTTCGTGGAGAGGCTGCAGGCATCTTCGTGGAGTCCAGGAGAGGTCAGCCTCCAATGGAGTCGAGGTCGGGATTGCTCAGGAGACTTCACTGAACAGGTGAGCAACTCAGACTCGGGCAGTGGGCATCGGGTGCAGAGTGGGCAGGAGACGCGGATCCGGAGTCCTCGCAGTTTCTTCTGGACAGGGCTGCTGTCCTCCGGAGATCTGGTCTTTGTTGAAGAGTGGCAGTCTTCCTCGAGTTTCTGGAAGTCGCCAGCCACAGGACAGGCATCATCTTCTTCACAAGTTCTTTAAGCTGGAGACTGGCCGGTAGGGCTGGGGCCAAGTCAGTAGTGGTCTTCAGGCTTTTCTCCATGGCATCTTCTTCTTCGTCCTTCTTCGTATGTTGCAGGAATCTGAGGATCAAGGTTCAGGGATGGCCCTAAATACTGAATTTGAGGGCGCTACAAGTACTGGAAAGTAGTAGCCAATGGGCTACTTGCCTTTAGGGTGACTACACCCTTTGCATGTCCCCTCCCTTTGAGGAGGGGGCATACCCCTACTCCTATTGGCTAGAATCCTCACACCCAATATGGAGGATTTTCAAAGGAGGGGGTCACTTCTGCTCCGGGCACCTTAGGGGTGGTCCTGGCTGAAAGGGGACACACCGCTCCTGCTAATTTTCCCGCCGACCCTGCAGCAAAAAGTGGGGCTTTGTCAGGGGGGCGGGCATCTCCACTACCTGGAGAGGCCCTGGCTAGCATAACAAAGGGCAGGAAGCCTTTGAGTCTCGCTGCCCTTGAATGGGGTTCCTGCTTGGGGGTAGGTGTGAAGTACCTTCACCCAGAGCAGGCTTGGTTTCTGACCCACGAGAGCACCAGGCTCCCACCTCAGGGGGTCATAAACATGTCTGTGTGTGACAGGCTGGTGCAGACCAGTCAGCTACACGCAAAGGAAGTTGGACGTTTTTCAGGCTCGGTATAGAAAACCATGGTCCTAGACTAATTTTCTTAGGAAAGTATTCATTAAGTCAAAATCTATGAACATGGTACACATAGAACTCAAGTTACATCATAAGTGTACCCCAGTAGTTTCTCAATTCAATTAAGTAGATCCTCAAAATGACACAAGCGCACCATAAATAACTTCAATAGTGACTGTTTAATCTCACAGTTATTATAACGGATCACTGTAGAGAATGTTTCAAAACAGCAAAGAGGGTTGCTCCAGGGGGAGTGTGGAAAAAGGATTGTGCTCGTGAGAATACAACAGATATATAGGGAGTTAAATCAGAGAGTAATTAAAACAATCAATTACACATAGTAATGTCCTTAGTAAACTGGTCGTGGTTTTCGGTAACACCAGTTTTACAGTGGGGCCTGTCTCTCATGGATTTGAAAGTACTTTTCTGGTTCTTGATGTTGTACAGAGTATAATCATCTGTAAAGAGGCAGGGATGGGGTGAAGTAGGGTACAGGCCCACTGGGGGAAAGTGTCGACGTTTCGACCCTGGCGCATAGAGGGTGGTTTGCGACATCTGCAGGCGGGTCTTCCTCAGGACGGGGGGAGGGGGGATGGGAACAACCTGCGCCACGAAGGCTTACTGAGATGACTTGTTCCATCAGTGTTAGGATTCAATTGACACTGCTGCCCTGAATTTCCTAACCTGTTCTAATTCACCGCTGAAATAATGCGGACCGCCACCCGAGGGGCTGTAATCCTGACTTCGCCTTGATACAAGTTGTTTCCCCCCCCCCCCGTCCTGATGAAGACCCGCCGCAGTAGGAATAGTAGTTTTACCCCGAGGTCACTGACCACCACTTGCCCTGAGTTATGCTCCCGGTGGTGTGGATTAGTAATTTTGCACGCCAGTCACTGTCCACCACCTGTCTTTAGGTAAGTATGGAGTGCAGCAGAAGCACTGCATTTGCTCCACAGATACTGTCCATCACCTGCCCTGAGGTAATCAAGTGTTTAAGACTGGCAGGGGCGTGGTTTCGCCGAGCTACAAGATGGCCGCTCGCTAAGAGGGCTCTGCCGGTGGAGCCATAATCCTGCAGGAATCTGCTCAATGTAGGGCAATAGGAGCAAATTAAACGCATGGCGCGATGACCTGCACGCCTGCAGAGTACAACAGGGGAACTTTGCCCTACACAACACACTGGTTGGCACGCAGCGCGCTTCCACCGAAATAGGCCGACTGAAATCTGACTGGCCGCAAACATTACGGCTCGAAGCTGGAATCGTGATCCCCAGGCCACAACCTATACAGGGTCGCTGGGCCTGACATCAGAGGCGGCCCGGAGTTCGGAGATTGACACCCAGGTCTCCTGTGACCTACCAAACAAGAAGAGAGTAGACGCCCCAGACGGCGGTACGCCTGCATACGGCGGAGGCATCTTGACGAGGATGGCGCGGTGACCGGCCAAACAGCGAAACCGTGAGTGAAAGTGGGTAGGAACGCATTGCTTGCATGTAACAGGGCCATTAGCCAATAGCGTCTTGGTAGTTGTAGTTCAGCTTTTCACACAAAGTTCATCTAATTTTTCAGCTAACGCCGTCTTTCAAAACAGTATCTCTAGACATCAGTGTTTCGGGATTCCTCCCTCATCAGTAGAGAAAATTTACGGGTTGCTGTACATGCTGCCAATTTTCTCAGGTATAATCCCACTCATAGCGTGCAGGTGTTCCAAATCTCGTCAGCTTGGGGGCGGCTCACAAGAGCGTTTTTAATCAGAGAAAGTGGGTAGGAACGCACTACTTGCATGTAACAGCGCTATTACCCCATAGCGTCTTAGTAGTTGTTGTGAGAAGTTGGCCTGGTATATGATGTCCACTAATTAAAGTGGGCACCTTGCACCAGTCCAAACAACCCTTATGGTGATTTAAGAGGTCAAAGATAACCTTAGAAAGCTATCCAAGTGGTAGCTGAGGAGATCAGCCTTCAGGCTTAGTCTTGAAGGAATGTTAAGCAGCTTGTTTTACCAGAATGCAACCTTATTGTATTGGTTAAACGAAAGGACAACCACACAGTAGTTATAAAAACATGTATTTATTATTATAACACACCTTAAATACCTCACAGTATCTGCTATACGCAGATAAACACAAAGCACACAATACTGTAGCACAGAAACAAATCGTAAGTAGCACTAATACACAGTGGGCTCCAGAGGGAGACCAAACCATATACTAAAATAGTGGTATAAGAACCACGACTCGAGTCAAGACAGTGTCTAGAGGATGTAGAATCCCTGGGACCCAAAGGAACCACCCAAGGTGAGTAAGTTGGGACCCCACGGAGGACGGGTGCAATGTGTGAACACGACCGCCTGCTGCGTACAATTCAATGGGAGAGTCGCAGTTGCAGTTTTAAAGTTTAAGGACCCTTCCCAGTGGATTACGAAGAAACCCTTTGGAACCTAGAAGGTTGGAGAGCCACCCCACCTGTGGATACCGAAGTACCAGAGTTACCTATCCCAGGGAAGCCGGGTGCATAAGGCTGAAGTGGCGTCGGAAACCGCAGTCGATCTCAATGGAAGCCTTCAAAGAAATGCCACTGCTGGAAAGAAGAAAAGTGTCCGGTGGAACCCACAGGTGGATTCTTGATGGAAGGAACCTGAAAGCAGAGGGGACAGAGTCTGGGTAACTCAGGAGTGACCAGGGGCTCGATAGACGAATCCCCCCCAATGTCGGGTGCTTCAGGTGCGACGAAGGGATGCTCGACTCTGCAGCCACCGGGACCAGGAGACGTCGAGGACGACCAGGAGCCGGATACGAGCTGTCCCACGAAGGATGTCGAGTGCTGAGGGGTCGGTGTCCGGCGGGAGCACCAACAAGCCTTGGCAGCGGCAACCCACGAAGAAGGTCGAAGAAGGTTACGGTCTGGCCCAGCAAGGACCAGGGGACTCACCACAGCAAGGGGAGTCAGGGCAGGCCTGGAGCAACCAGGGGAGCCCCAGAAAAGCAGTGTTGTCCCTCAAATGGACCCACAGGCCGGAGGCACAGGAGTCGCGAGGGGACCTCTAGCAGTTTCACAAAGTAACAGCTTGCAGGGCACAGAGTGAGAGGAGGCCAAAGTCCTTTGTACAAAATGTGCGCAGAGGTTGGGGCTACTCCTAGCCCAATGCACTTGTTCCGAAACACCAACAAGCACATGCACTTGCAAAAGTACGCGGTGCGCAGTGGTTCAGGTTATGCGGTCCCCATGAGAGATACTGGCCTCAGACTTGGTGAGAGGGCAGCTCGACCTCACGGAATGTAGGAACCCACCTCCTGTGTTGCTGGAGCCTTCGGAGTCAGCAGGAGCTCAGGATCAGCAGACCGGTCAGTTGCGTTACGTTAAAAATATTTATAGAGCGCACTAACACCAGGCGGTTTCATGGCGCTAAGAGCGGAGGGGCGACAGTAGTAAGATGACAGAAGCTTTACTCATATGCCTGAGAGAACAGGAGGGTCTTAAGAAGTGTTCTAAATTGGGCGTAAGAGGTTACTAACCTCAGTCCAGTGGGAAGAGACTTCCAGAATGGAGGGGCCAGAAAAGAGTATCCAAGACCACCGTGTTTCTTGCGTTTAAAAGTGGGGGTGGTGAGCAGATTCAGATGGGAGGAGCGAAGTTCGCGAGAGGGGGCATAGCGATGGATCCTAAATGAAATGAATGCTGGGCCATGGCCAGCAAGGGCTTTGAAGATGGTGCAGCCCAATTTAAATGCACAGCGTTTAGCCACCGGAAGCCAATGGAGGCTCTTCATCAGGGGGCGGACATGTTGATGTCTAGGTTGATGAAAAATGAGCCTGGCTGCTTGATTTTGTACCAGTTGCAAACGGTGGAGTTGGTAAGCCGGAATACCGACATAGAGCGAGTTGGCATAATCAACACGAGAGATAACCAAGGCCAGAATGACTAAGGTCAAGGCCTCGGTGGTCAGAAATCTACAGATCTTCCGAATTCTGCGTAGATGGAAAAAGCAGGTAGATACCACTGCACTAATCGGATATTGCATAGACAAATCGTTGCTGATTATGACCACTAGACTGTTAGTGCCTGCGGATGCAGGGGAGTGACTCCTTCACCCCAAAGGAGATAACTTCAGTTGTCATTGATGCTCCACAGGTCCTGCACGGAGCCTGTATGGTGCACGGGCACAGACGATGCTTTGGATGGAGAGGGAGACGAAGTCGGGCCCAGTCGAAGTCCAGCGAAGTCCAAAGTGTCCAGATGGTCGAAGGTCAGTGGTTTCTTGTTCAGAATCTTGTCCACGTCGAATCTAGGGTCCTACAGCCAGATAAGCCCTTTTGTACCCATGGGAGAGGGTTGGACAGATTCAGGGGACCCTCGCAGGGGAGGGTCAGGACAGTGGGGAGGTTACTCCCATGTCCTTTGTCCAGTTTTGCGCCAGAGCGGGAGCCTAGGGCTCCCAGGACTGGTTTGAACTGGACTATGCACAGGGACACCAAGTGTGCCCCAGACGCAGACTTTCAGGCACTTTGGAAGTGCACCCACCCAGCCCCAATACACTAAATTCTATCTGGGAGGTGGTCTAGATATAGTAAACCTATATCTTTAGTAAGTGGTTCATGCACCAACTTACACAGGCTGCAATGGCAGGCCTGTAGTTCCATTTTGCATGAGCTCCCATGGGTGGCATAATACATGCTTCAGCCCAGGGGAGGTCTCTGGGGTACCTATGCCCTGGGTACATGGGTACCATATACTAGGGACTGACAAGGGTGCTCCAGTATCCAATCTGGAGTGTACCCAAGTACATGGCATAACATTTTAGGGAGAAAACAGATAGACTGGGGTCCTGATTAGCAGGATCCCAGTCAGACTTAGTCAAAACAGTGCATCATCAAGCAAAAAGTGGGGGTAACCATAAGAAGCAGATCCTACTTTCCTACAGTTGTAATTCAGTTATTCACAGAAAGTTCATATTATTTTTCAGCTAATGCAATCTCTAGAGCATGTACAGCAACCCGTAAATTTTCTCTACTGATGAGGGAGGAATCCCAAAACACCAGTGTCTAGAGATACGATTTTGAAAGACGGCATTAGCTGAAAAATAATATGAACTTTGTGTGAAAAGCTGAACTACAACTACCAAGACACTATGTGGTAATGGCGTTGTTGCATGCAAGCAGTGCGTTCCTACCCACTTTCGTCGAAACTGTGAGTACCATGTCAGTGTCGGGCCGGGGGGGGCACTCTGGATGGGCTAGCAGGTCTGCCCCTAGGCCAGGAGCCGTAGTAGAGGCGGCTTGGGTCAGGGGCAGGCCCTGGGGCTCGAAGGTGTGCGGACGGGCGGCCTGACTGGGCTTGTGCCGCTGTGGGCTGAGTGCAGTTATCCTGGATTACGGGCCTCGGTGGGACCTCAGCAGGGCGGGACCGGGCTGACAGGCAAGCAGCAATTCAGCTGAGCTTGCTGAGGCCTGAGACTGCTCCCGGTGACACGCTGTAAGCCAGGTGCTGGGGCTCGGTGCGGAGGCTGCTGCGGACATAGCGCCGCACCAACCCAGCAGATAAAGATCCGGAATCTGCGCTCTCCTTGCCCCCCCACCCCCACCCCGCCCTCCCAGAGTGTCGACCCTTTTATAGCTGCCAGATCTCTCATCTGCAGACTGGGGATCACAAATCAGCGAGGAACAGCGATACAAGAATATTTAGCCCAAAGGACGAGAACTCATCAGTACTAAAGGGCCCAGCGGTCACAGAAAAACAAAGTAGGAGGTTTGAACTGCACTGCCACTCAAGCCGAAGGGTATCCAGTAACCCTCCTGAACACTGACAATGCAGCAAAATGGGGAAAAACGACCCCAAGCAATCTAAGCTTCCATTTGAAAACAAAAGGGTCACTCACCTGATGAAGACCCAGAACTGGACTCTGGCTCCAGGGAGAGTGGGGGAAGTCAGTAGAGCGACCTCCACGCGATACTGCTCGAGGTCAGAACAAGTCTTAAAAACATCGACTCCAAACTAGACACCTTGACCTCCAGATTGGATCAGGAGAAAAAAAGGTGGACACGCATGAAACTCGACTAGATCAACTCGAAAACTGTGCATCTGATGCACACGACTCTCAGGTGGAATCCAAGGAACATTTCCTCCAAATGGAAAAGGTTCTAAACGTAATCAAAGCCAAAAATGAGGATTTGGAAGCTCGCTCAAGATAACCTCCGAGTTACAGGCATCCCAGAAACCACAGCAATCTCCAAGATGGAACCATATGTGGAGACACTGCTGCATGACTTGTTTGGTCCGTAAATTTCACCTGTATTTACCGTGGAGTGAGCGCACCGCTCTCTGGGCCCCAGACCGCCAGTTGGCACCACACCGAGGCCCATCATAGCACGCTTGCTAAACTATCGTGACCGAGACACAATCCTGCGACTTGCAAGAGAGCGCGGAGTCATAACTCATCAAGGAAACACCATATCATTCTATCCGGACTTTACACCTCTAGTGCAAGCAGCCCGTTGAGATTTCATACCGGCAAAGCACATTCTCTACCAGGCAAAGATCCCCTATGCCTTGCTGTACCCAGCCAAATTGAAAGTATCTTTTGATGGACAATTTCATTTCTTTACAGATGCGAAATCGGCCCTTAAATTTGCAAAACATGTCGGAGGGTAAAAACAACTGCATAAGTCACCAGCGCACACCAGAGCTGAACCTGGACTGAGTAATAACGACTGAACATATCCCCCGCATTTAATCAATATCCCACAGGTTCACCTGCTGAAACCTTGGTACCCCCGTTGGACTGTATTACACCGTTACTATCATAATAGGATATTAGCACAAGACCTCTAACGAATGATATGTAACACCCTACGCTCAGTATGGTCTCTACTCGCTCATTGCTCGACCACTCCGCCTCCCAGGCAGGGTAGTATGCTGGTGTTACAAGGCCCGCCAGGGAGAACTCCCAAGTCCACTAGAAATTAAAGTTAAATGTTGTTTGGCGGGGTTGCGGGAGGGGAAGGAATCACAACATAGTTGGGGGGTCGGTGTGGGTGGAGGGGGGGGGAAGGGACAATTATGTTGGTTTGTTTGGGTGGGGGGCATACACAGGCATCAAAGACAGCTACACACACTCACACTATGCATTGACAAATAGACGATCAATTTCTCTACCGCACCACGGTTGCACATCCTGGCATATTCACACAACACGGAACACCAAACTTGACCCAATCCGTGATCCGTTCGCACTACAAAAACCCAAATGACATTGATCACACTCCTAACCTGGAACATCAGAGGGCTTAACGATTAAAGGAAAATACGACTCACTCACTCATACCTACTCAGACATAAAATTGATAACGGTTTCTTACAAGAAACACACCTCAACAATACATCTAGCCCTAAACTACATAAGTCGTTGGGGAGGGGGATGTGTCCTCATCCACGTACTCCAAATATGCCTGAGGCGTGGCCATATTAATACGCCGCGAGCTTGGCTGGACCACATCTCAATCTATCATTGACCCTGAAGGCAGATATGTCATTGCAAGTGGAACACTGGGAATGACTCGCATTGTCCTGGCGGTAACATACGGGCCCAACATCAATGACCTGGATTTCCTTGACACGGTCTGGTCGAAAATTACTCTGCTAGGTTATGATTAGGGCTCCCGGTTTTCCGTTTTTATGGATTTTTACATATAAATACAGACGGAAAACAAGTTTTCCTTTGTCTGTATTTATATTTAGAAACGGCAAAATACGAGTAAATTTTGCCGCGCTGCCGAGGTTCAGAGTTGCCGTGCCACACCCCTGTTCTGATACTGGGAATTCCTTTCAGTGACGTTGACGTGCTGTGGACATATTGGCTCAGGGTCTTTTAGTGACGGCCGTGACCCTAAGCCAATCCTGGTAGTATCAAGTGTCACTGTGTGGGCGTGGTAACACCTCCAGCCCGCCCTGGTAACTTTTTCCCTTTATTTTGGGGGCTCCCCTGCCTGCTTTTCCTTTTTGCCTGCACTACAGAACAGTGACGTTTGAAGACGCCTTCCTGTTCCACATCTCCAGGGATCCAGGACTCCGCCGCTCGGTTTAGCTCTGCGCCAGCCCGCCGCCATTTGAAACTTCCGAGGTACGTGTATTTTTGCCGTATGTATGTGGCCTTCGATCAATACGCCTTGAAGGCCGCTCCTTGCTTTTCTGAAGGATCGAGTTTCCAGGCAGAGATTGCCGGTGATTCAGAGTCTATGGGAGCATCCTGAGATAACAAGTTTTTTTGGCTAGGTAGTTCACCACCCGAGGCTCAGGGTTTTATGTACTACAAAGGATAGCTAAACCACACATATAGCTTCTATAGGAAGCCATTTGAAAGTCGTCAGGACTGGGGTGATGTTTTCACCTGCCTCTCTCAGTCCCCCACCCCAAGTATGAAGCGGCAGCACCAGGTGTTCACGTCTTGTGGTCTCGTTTGCATTTCGTTTCGGTGTGCCCTTCTTAATTTTGTTGGGGATTAGCTGTTTTAATACTTGAAACTTTCGTCAGCACATTTTTTTGCCATGTTGGTCACTGTGCACCATTTTAATTTAAATGCGATTTTATATAGCGCGAACATTACCCGAAGGTGTCAGAGCGCTTTACATGCTCTCCTAAAGGTGAGACTTGCTGCCAGCCCCGGGCTTCTCTATGCCTAAACTCTGCGCCTCCCACCCTCCGGCATAAAGGCTATCGCCATCTGTCCTGTGACGGCTTCCGAGTACCAGTAAAAAGCCTCTCCTTACTGTTGTATTCATGCTTAATCCATTCTTGGATTTTGTTTTGTTAAATTGCCGCGGAGCGGGAATGTGTTATACCTTTAAGCTTGGCTAGATTTACCAAGCTTAAGAATGTGATTGCATAAATGTTATTTATTCTTTGTTATGCCTCGAGTGTGGTGATTCCATGATAGTCAGTTGTCCACTGTCAATTTAAATAAATGTGGAAAAATACTAGCTGTAGCGTCGTCTTTTGCTTGTGGCAAAAATAAATGTGGATAAATACAGAAAAGATGGCCCAAAAATAAATATGGATAAATACAGACGGAAATGGCCGAAAAATAAATACCATAAAACCGGGAGCCCTAGTTATGATACGATAATCTAGGGCAGAGACTTCAACGCCATTTTAGATGATAACCTTGACCGCTCGGGATCCGCACATAGCTTACACCCCAAAACAAATCAGAAATTGATATCCATCACTCAGGAACAGGGACTGGTAGATATTTGGAGAACTTGGCACCCAGGGATAAAAGAGGGCACCTGCATATCGACGCACCACAACGCCTGGTCCAGACTGGACTTCTGGTTGGT
Source organism: Calotriton arnoldi (assembly GCA_963921515.1). NCBI lineage: Eukaryota > Metazoa > Chordata > Amphibia > Caudata > Salamandridae > Calotriton > Calotriton arnoldi. The sequence goes on from CAWUFW010001592.1 coordinate 2,428,362, forward strand.
GACCGGGTATGCAGCGGCATGGATCAATGACATAAGACATATGCCCCGGATACTATCAGACCATGCCCCAGTCATCCTTAAATAATCAATACTCCAGACTGCCCCCTGCGTCTTTAGCTGGCGACTACCACAAAAAGCGCTGCTAGATATGGTTTTTAGGGAAGAGATTCGTATAGTGACAGTGCAGTATTTCTCGCTTAACAAGGGTTCAGTATCTTCCCTCTCTGTACTCTGGGATGCCTTTAAGGCCGTGATCAGAGAGGCATGCATAGCAAAACAAGCCGGGGTGCTGAGGTCGATTAGGCAGACCCCGACACAACTGGAACATGACATCCAGAACATTGAACAGGCTTATTACCACACTGGCAGAACTGAATAACTGGCCACCCTCCAGACGAAAATCACTAAATACAGGGAGGAGGCACACAGGGAGACCCGTTTTTTAGGTAAATTTGCTAGAGCCAGACGCTATGGTAAAGGAGATCAACCTGGCAGAACTTTGGGCACAATACTTAGACATCCGCACTCTACTTCACACATTACTGAACTCCTGGACGCAGACTCCCGCTCGGTAAAAGATCCACGCGCTATTCTAGATCTCCTTGCAGACTTTTATGATACATTATACACCTCCACAAATGACAACTCGACTGCTGGTCTGCTAGAATACCTGGACTCAATCCAGCTGTTATGGCTGAGTAAGGCCCACCACACTTACTTGGACGAACCTTTTACCACTGAAGACATCATTCAGGTAATACACAGTTTACCGGGGGAGAAAGCCCCAGGGCTGACAGCCTCCTTTTACAAAACATATGCAGCTCTGCTGGCTCCTCACCTTCTCATAATCTACCAAGAATCATTGGACACTGGGGCTTTACCCCCATGCATGCGTGAAGCAGAAATAACAACACAACTAAAACCGGGCAAACCAGCGAACATCCCTGACTCCTATTGCCCGATATCTCTCATTAACATTGATGATAACATTTTGCCAAGTTACTTGCTAATAGATTACAGCCCCTTTCCCACTCATTGCCAGACCTGATCAATCTGGGTTCATTCCAGGCCGCTCCACGGCACACAATTTACGCACCTTCTTTGCAACACTACATCACTTAGACCCTCAAGAGCCGGCACATGCCGCCTTCCTTGACGCCAGAAAGGAGTTTCACTCCCTAGAGTGGCCCTACTTATTCACTTCCCTAGCCAGAATGGTCTCAAGCACTAAATACATCAAATTAATATGGTTACTCTACACGAATCCCACTGCAAGACTGAAAACAAACGGCTTACTTCCTGATCCATCCCAAGTATCGGGGGCACGCGTTGGGGATGTCCCGTCCCCCCTCCTTTTCGCGGTAGCAATGGAGTCCCTGGCGGCTAGACTACGCCCACATCACACAAATAGGGTTCTAGGATTCACTACCAGAGGATTAATCGTCTCACTATACGTGGACGATATCACCCTTCACATACACAGGCCTGAGGAGAATCTGAACCCTGTGTTGAGAGATTACCCAGTTCAGGGGAATGTCTGGCATAAACATTAACTGGTCCAAATCGGTTTTACGCCCCCTTACCGATGCCACCCCCCCTTTACACTGGACTATCCCCTAACCTGGGAAACAGACCCGATCAAATACCTGGGAACCGGATGAAATACCTGGGAGTCTGGCTAAGTCGCGACACACAAGTACTCTGGAGCATGAACTACAGCCGTGCAGTGGACTGGCTTGAGGGGAAGATATCGGTTCGGTCCAGGCTGCCCCTGTCACTAGCGGGCAGGATCGCCATAGCAAAAACGGTAGTCCTGCCTAAATGCTTATATTTATTTGTAAACCTAAACTTGTTGCTCACTTTCACATTCTTCAAACTGCTTCGCTTCCTGATGGTTTCATTGGCATGGGCGGGCAAACAACTACGTATATTGTGGGAACTACTGACACTACCACTCAAACAGGGCAGTTTGGGTGCACCGGACCTTACATTGTACGCCTACTGTGCACAAGCCCAGCTTTTACCTCATTGGTTATACCAGACTCTATTTCAACCTCACAACGTAGTGGAAAAAGACAGGGCTGAACCCACCCCACTACAGGTCACCGTATACCACATGTACAAATGTCCCAGAGGAGAAGTAAACAGAGTTGAAACTCTGAGATGGGCATGGGAGGGACTGCGCAGACGAGCCAATCTCTCGATACTCTATGCCCACTCAGTTCCGCTTGCATATAACCCTCAACTTCCTCCCTTGCACGAAAGCGGGCCATTGGAGGGCAAGACGACTTGGCTTTACCACTTTTGCAGATCTCTACCCAGGCAGCTCATTCAGCAACCCACCAGGGGAACCCCGCCCCCGTCATATCAAACCTGCTCTTAAACTATCAAATCCGTGCAACTTGCCGTAAGTTGCATACCACCTTCCCGACCGCTCCCCCTGTTCTGCCAGCCCTTGAACACTTGCTAACAGACCCCTCTCCCAAAGAAATGATCATGCGACTATATAACATCACTCAACGAACATCTCTGGTGACAATGGCCAGAGCTCAAGCCATCTGGCGTGCCAACCTAGACCCGCCCCTTACAGATGAGCAATGGACCTTTTGCTGCACCCAAGCTTTAGCACCTATCTCCAAACTACAAATTAAGATTAATCCATTTTAAATTCCTCCACGGCATCTATCGAACCCCACTACAAATGTTCAAAATGGGCCTACGACCAGACGCTAATTGCTGAAGATGTAAACAACCACAGACCACATTCCTACACTTGGCTTGGCTATGTTTCAATATTGCCAAATACTGGGTCAGGGTGTACGAGATACTCCACGAAATCACGGAGACGGACTTGGAGCGCACCCCGCTAGTGGCTTTACTGGGCTATGTTAAAAATGCACTATCTACATCACGCCGCATACTGGCCATGATGCTCCTACTGGCCAAACGCAGAATTGCCATGCATTGGGGCAAAAAACAGCTCCCTCAATAGACACTTGGATTCAAGATATCACGTACTGCCAGGAACAGCTGTCAGTCTTCTGGGAATTAATGCCCCTAGCATCCAGACCCAAAGATATCTGGGATCCCTTCATTCACTGGGTGACAGCAAGAAACACAGACACCTCTGTCCACCCGGACGTATCCCTAAACTAGTCGACATTTGCACAGGAATCACTCCCACCTTATTAGAGGACCAGGCAATGGTCTCAAGATAGATAGCCCACACTAGAAACACATCAGGTAATGGGTAGAGCAAAGTATACTTCGTATGTGCATGTTAACTTCACCTTAATTGTCTGCCATACAGAATGCTGTGTCTTCGACAACATGGAAAACGCTGCTGATTTTTCTGTGATGATCCCGTCTTCCCACCCCCTCCCTCTGTTTATTAGAGTTCGCATTATTGACATATCAGCCATGTAACTATTCAACATCACAACTGTTTTGAAACACTGTATGGCTATAAATGAATAAAAACATTTTTTTTTTTTTTTTAAAGTTTGAAATGTACTATATCATTTTACATTTGTTTTCTTTTGTTCAATTATTTAGACGACAAAAGTGAATCACAGAATCCCAACATCGGAAACATGCATCTAAGTGGCGTTCAAGCAAGCCCCTACGTTTGAGGAAGTGTTTATCTAAAATTACACTCGGACACGTATATATTTTGTTTTTATTGTGGTAGAGTGAAAGGATTTATTATAAATGGTACAACTAATTGCAAATCACTTTATTTGATAAAATGAAGGAACTGTAGATTTTACTTGTTAAAATGGAGAATCATATCACTGTACCTGTCCAATAACTTTGAGCTCTTGAATGTTGGCCTATCAGATGTTCATTTTGCATAAAGTGATTATACCCTATCTTGGGGTTAATTGATGCCATCAGAAGGAATAATAGTGACAGTAACAGAAGCCCACAAATAAATAGAATGCTTTATTGGAATTACTGCCTCTTACTTTAAGTTAGTTATTTAGCTAAAATATAGCTTCAGAATGTACTTGAAGTTTGTTGTGTATACTTTCATTGGTTGCCTTGCAGCTGGAGAAAAATACCACTAGTCCACAGCATAAATGTCTATCACTTAAAGAAAACAAAAAAACAAAAGAGAAAGCCCGGGTGTAGTTAACCCTCTCACCGCCCATCAGATCCCCAGTCGGGCTCTACAGTGTGGGAGTGTTATGCATGTGCAGAGCGCTTTAATTTGTTATAACATTTTTGAGTCTCTTATTTCTAGATTTGGGCAAGGGATGACATTTTGTCCTTGCATCCGCTTTCTGAAGCCTAAGATTACCTGTAGGTCAGGGGCTTCAAAGAATGCGTTTATAATGGATTATGTTACTCAGAGAGTGACACTCCGAGGTAACTATCTCGTGTTTATATGACAAGCCCCTTTCCAGGTCCCATCAAGAACTGCTTGTTGAAGTACCCTTCTTGGACGGTCATTAGAAGGAGCAAGGATGTTTCTTCACCCAGCAGCCTAGTCCTTGTGGGATTTCAACCACTAGGTCTTGCCTTGTGGAACAGGGCAGTCGGTCATGAATTGAATCTTGGCCAATAACGCTGTAGGATAGGTATTGCCCTAAAACTTACTCTATTCTGGCACTTCTGTTTCCAACAGGCTACCTGCTTCTATTATTGGGCAGTTTGCTGTCCCGGGAACCTTCTTTCTGCCAGTAGAGTCATTGTGGTGGCAAGCCAATACTGTTTGGGTTCGCAAAACCAACTAGCACTGTGGAAAGACACCATAACTCTTGAGGTGACCAACAGGGAATGAGCTAAATCCAGGAGGTCTGCTGCCTCAGTCTAAGTGCATCATTCCATTTTGGAAATAAACTAAGCGTTTGTAGGCCACGCCACTCAAAGCAAGAACGCTTACTGAGTGTCTTGTAGAAGAAACGGAGGTCTTGCATTGCACGTGATAACACCTCTGAGTGGCATTGCCAGAAGCTATCCCTTGATAATAGGCTCATCAGGATTTGCAAATCCCTATGGAGTATTAGAGTTGGAGCATACTCCACTTAAACTTGTGCTAAGTCTATATGCTATGGGGGAAGGCTGTATGGACCACGTGCAGTTTATTCATCATAGACGCCTCAAAGGTTACACCAGTTTGGCATAACATTCAAATAGTGGATCCCACCAGTTTCTAGGAAGCTGAGAGTGAGACAAGATTGTTGTACTTATTGAATCGCTGAGTAAGAAGTTGGGCCACGAGGTATTCTGTAAGCAGTTTGTTGTCAAGTTACAATTGACTGCGCTGCTTAAAGGATTTTAGGTGCTCATTTGGTTGCAGCCTCACCTACTGTACTTCCGATCCCACAAATTCTTTGGATATGTCTTTTACACCTTCTGTGCCAGAAGCTTTCAGTTTGGTATTTGTAGAGGATTTTGGGTCTTCGTCTCACGCATCAAAATAGTTTTGTGTGTGAGGCTGTACATTCAAACCTCCAAATTCACTCTCTATTAGAAGATAGAGCCTGTTCCTCTGATCATGCTTATTGCAGTTTCAGGGCACATTATGTCAGCTCTGCGCTGGTGGGTGTCGCCTCTGAATCGCTAAGTAGGAGGTTAATTTTGTGGCGTAGGTTCTCAGGTTGCCATAGCATCTGAATCTTTAGCGTATTAATAGTCATTGGGGTAAGGAGGATGATCAGGGCTGCTCAATGTTAATGACATGTTCTTTATCAGCAAAGAAGGCAGGGACATGCTTGTCACCTCTTCGTGAACTACAGTTCGAGTTCTGGATATGGGCCTCCTTGCCGGCACCCATCTCATGGCCAAACATCTGTGATGGGCAGACTCACCCACTTCTCTTCTAATTGGGAAACGTGTGTGCAAGTGTTGTCTTTTCTTGTCACTCCATCAAGGCATATGCTGGTTCTCAGCGCCCTTCATTACCACAATCCCTCTGCTGAGCTCAGTAATTTGGCTCCTGTAAGTTTGTTTGTGTATGGTTACCTTGTCCCGTCTCAGATATTGTTAGAACAGACAAGAAGTGTTCTACGTGGGAGTAAAATCGGAGCAAATGGTGGAGTTAGGTCACTGGGCTCTAAAAAAGCAGTCAAATCTCTTCTTGATCACCGAGTAATGTCCAACTTGTTGAATCTCACATAGCGGAGACAGATATCCATATGACGTCCTGAATGTCAGTTGGATTTCTCCATACAACTGGTCTGCCATGATCTTGGTCTATATGTTCTCTTCTACTCTAGTATGGATGGAGTGTGACTTGTGCAGTGGGGTCTCTGGGTTGCAGGTAGGGGAAGTGGGGGAGGGGGAGGTGCATGCTTGGGATTAATGCCTTGGTGGTCCTTTTCTTAGACAGACCTTTCTCCTGTGCAAAGTTTCTGAGGTTTCCAGCCAAACTTCCTGTGGACTTTCATCATCTTCAAGGAAGTGCTTAGAAAAATAGTCTGAGCAGTTTACTATAAATACTTAATTTTGACTAGTGGGATAGTTGCACTTATTTGTTATTCCAAGTGTCATTACTGTAGTGCTGTTGACCAACAAAGCACCCTGTGAATAATGTGATCATGTTTTAATATTCAAGTATATAACTCAAAGTTATGTTTAAAAAAAAAGAAAATTGTAGTTCTGTTGTGATTCAATTTTGAGCAATGTTTTTCTTTTAAAGACATTTTTTTGAAAGAGCTATTTCAAAAATAAAATGAGAAATAATGTTAAACTGTTTATTATTAAAGAAAAAATAACATGCAAAAAAATAAAAAAAGTGTTTAAGATTGGCATTCCAGAGAAAAAAGGGAATACTTATTAATAAGGTTATCATTGTAAAAATATTAACTTATTTACCTTCCGGATATGAGGAACAATGAAAGGTAGAAGTTGTTCACCACAGAAGTAATTTTACTCAAAGTAAATAAAAAAATAACGCATATTAAATATATATTTTGGATTTATTTGAAAGTATCTTTTGAACGAATATTCCTATCGATTTACCTTTTTATCTTGCAAGATGGCAGTATTTACCACAGGATGTGGGTGTCGATTCACAGCTCCTAACGATGCATGTGGTCACGAAGGGATTCAGAGTACCACTGAGTACAAATTGGTGGGCGGCAGTTTATATATGTATTGTGTGGTGTTCTTCAATACAAATAAAAATATGTTTTGATCATGATTTTTAAAGGAGTGCTTAATTCTGGGAGAATGTGTATTTATTTTTAAAGGTTTAAAAAAATAAAATTAAAAAAAAAAGGCTTTTTATTGCGTTCGAGCCATAGAATGTTGGCCATTTTAGAGAGCTAGAACATGTTTACATCAGTTGAAGGACTACTTTTGTAATGATCCCTCACAATCCGTTTTAGTTGGAAAGAGCGCTGTTGAACACGAGTAATTTTTAATGTTGTTTTTTTGTAAGTTTGGTGTACTCATAATATTTGACCATGAAACTGTATTAAAAATGATTCTTTTGTAAGGGGAAAGTTTTCTATATGTGTATAAAATTCTATGAGTATAATGCAATAGCAGTGTGGGCCTAAAGAGGTCGCACTACTGCACAATTATGTTATAGTATATTTCTTTTATGCTCAACGTTTCGTGACCCCCTCAGCCCTGCAGTCACCAAACAATCCAAAATCAAATGAAAAGGGGCATTTTAACAGAATCCATACAGTTCTATATCAACATATTCTCATTATTAGTGTACAATCAAAATCCTCAGGCGAAATCCACTGCAGGCCGTTTTGCTCGTTATTTTGTTCGCGTACTCAGACGAAGGAGATTTGAACTGGGGGTACTCAACAACCCATCGCATTAGCTTGATCCTGTACTGGATTTCTGCCTTTTGACATCACTCAGTGCAACCGTTGCAATCCTTTCTACTACCCAACCCGGATGAAGTCCGCATGGACGAAACGCGTTGGCTCGGCTGATGTGCAATTGTGAATATAATTAAACTTCAATAAAGTGGATTAAAATTGACATACAAGACTCCAACGGATTTTAATTGGACACTAAAATAGAGAATATGTGGATATAGAACTGTATGGATTCTGTTAAAATGCTACGAGTTAAGCCAAACTGATTACATAATCTTTTCATTTAAGTTTGTACAAAATTCTATGTTTAATTAAGTAAAATGTATGCGTTGTAAAAAAAAAAATGCGTGATTAAGGCACGCGTGGTAATGATATGCGTGGTTGAGACGGGTTTAATGTATTTAATAAAATTGCGTGGTTCAGACGTGTGGTAGAAACTGGCATTGTAGAGGTAAGGTCGTTGTTGCACTTGCATTGTAAAGGCATGCGTTGTTTAGGCCTTCGTGGTTCCATCATACAACCCTAGTCAAGAGTCTGCACCTCCCTATCTCCATCTACTAACTCAGTCGTTGAAGGTTCAAGTGGCAATGACAGACACAGGCCGTCAACTATACCAATCTATTTCCGATCTTGTGTCCTCATATTGTATAAAGACCACCAGCGGCCCAGACCACCAGCGGCCCAGACCACCAGCGGCCCAGACCACCAGCGGCCCAACCATTACCCAGGAATACTATAATCCCAGCAAGAACTCTGGAAAATAAAGCCACTGTAGCTGCTCTGGTGAAGCCGGAAGCCACAGTTAGTTTTACATTCTTCACCAAGAAGTTGGAATTTATTCCAAATTTTGTTTCAAAAGGCAAGCATGATATTTTAAATAGGAGCACGATCTTAAAACTAATTGGACCATTGGAGGCCTCGAGTTACATTAACACATCACACTTGGAAGCAATAGAATTTAAGACCAACCCAAACCTGAGAGGAAAAGAAAATACAATAACCACCTGTTTTTCGCCAGAGATAGCCAGCCAGATTTGGCAGCTCAAAGAGCAATTTCTTTCTTGGGGCATTGAGATGTAAGTGTTTCCACCTTCCTATACAAGCCCATTGTCAGCAAGTGCGCAAAATCCCCATGTGTCAAGTTTAGGGATTTTGAGAGGCGCTTTCAGCTCGGATATGACCTCTCGGACGCTATTAGTGTTCAAACAGAGGGCCACTACCGTGAAGTGAGCTTTCAATCACAGCAGATCTACAGAGAGGGATCACAGCCTACATCCACCCAGCCGATCACTCGTGAGTGAAATTCCAGTGGGAATCAAAAGCAAACAATCCAGCGTTTAGCAACAGCCTCAATCATAACTCTGGTGAAGGGTTAAATGCAGCACCTGGGACTATTATAACCCCGTGTGATGACCGAGGATCTGAGGGCCATATGCCTGTATGGTCTCCCTTCCAACAAGTGAAGCATATTTACCCAACTCAGAGTAAACAGAAAGCAGATATAAGGCAGGCTCATATAAAGGGGGGTATTGTTGTCGACCAACCAGTTCATCTTCTTGACTTACCTCCTGTCTCCTATGGCCGCGCCATTAACACTAGTGCCATCTATAAACTTTGACTCCTTTCATGGAATGTGGCAGCTATAAGTGGAAAAATTGAGAACCGGGAATTGGTGCAACTCCGTGAGTACTTTAGCTGTAATCTGTATTCAGGAAACCTAGGCTGTGCCATCAATGAGTTTAAAACATTTAATCTGGCAGCCACATCATCGCCCTCTGGTTGTCCCGGGGGGAGGGGGGAAATTCGGGCTGGACGACATACATTTCCGCCATGGTCAATGCCAAATCCTTCCTTTACAAGGCCGACACACCATACTATCAGATACTCTGCCTCAAATTTGTGGGTGGCTCACGGTTGGGTATTGTGAACTTATATAATAACATTTCTAAAGCCGACAGAGGATGTGTTTTCCTTTAACTGGATTTTGACCAGGATTCTGTCAAACCGAAAGGAGGCAAAGAGTTGGGCTTGTTGCGTGGGGGCGATTTTAAAGTCCATCTTTACCTCATAATTTACCAGGATGCTTGTCGCCTCACGGATGTAAATGGGAACCCTATGATTCACTTCTCTCATGATATGCTTGGTAACAACTTAAATCATCTGATGAAGTTCACTATAGGCTTTGCAGAGGAGTATAGAGACGTACATGGTACCTTACCCAACACATTGGTGGGCAAGGGTGAGGGTTCAAGCATAGATGTTATGTTACTATCTGTCAATTTAGTCAACATGGTAGGGGACCATTAAACACATAATTTTGCAATGAGTGACCATCCTCCCCAAAGTATAACCATAGACATCCCTAGTTGGCAGGTGGTGTATTGCCCAGTCAGACGAGTTACTGACTTCTCCACCCAAAGAAAGAAGGTCGCTCATATCAAATGGGAGTTTGTAAAAGATGAGACATTTTGTCCTAGCTTGTTTAAGACAATGGTACCACATTTGATGTATGTCTAGACACAGAGGTTGACTCTGCTAATATGACATCACCTTATCAGAGGCCACCAAGGCAGCACTATGTAGGCCATTCAACAGGAATTTAGCTAAGGGGGTGGGGTGTTCCCCAATGTGTTCTACAACCCACAAAGGACTAATGGCCTCCCTCATAGAGACCCTAGGTCAGCTCCTGAGGTTGCCCAATTTAGGAAGGCCTATATGGAGGCTATTGTGGATAGGAAAAATGCATTAAAATCAAAGGCGTGGGAAGACCTAAAGGAAGCCATCATTAGGGGGGAGGATGTAGCCTAACGGCTAGAGCAGTCGACCTAGAAGCTGGGGCATCAGTTTCGAGTCTCGGCAAGGACGCTTAACATCCTGTGATTCTGGGCAAATCACTTAATCTTCCTGTGCCTACCAAAAATGAATGTGTCCGTCTGTAACTTAACTGGTGCTCATGTAAAGCGCTCGGATACCTTCGGGTCGCGTTCGCGCTATATAAAACTCTTAACAAAAAAAAAAAATGATCAGAAAGCCTTCTTGGCTGTTCTAAACCAACCATTCCTTAAAGACCGTGAAGAACCTTAAATTGAAATAGCCATATAAGGTCATGAATGGGCTACCTTTTTTGGGGCAGTCTACACTTCTAGAGGAGAGGGAGGGGAAAGGGAGCTATCCCGCCCAGTAAAGGAAGACTTCTTCTCCAATTACGGTCCTTCCATGGAAGGAGTGATGGAGGCTATGAGGTCTAGCCCCAGTGGTAAAGCCACAGGTATCGACGGGGTCCCTTTAGATCTATTCAAGAGTCATCCTGAATTATGGGCCCCATTGTTAACCAATATCTTTCGGGCAGTAAGCTCCTCTATCAAAATCTCATCATAGTCCGACTCGTTAATCATCCCAATCTTTAGGAAAGGGAATCGAGAGGACCCTAGTTGTTACCGCCTGATCTCTAACCTGGACTCCATGTTGAAGGTCCTGGGCTGTCTTACTTTCCCGCCTTGAGGTGTGGGCCGAGGAGACCTGTACCTTGTCAGACATTCAGTATGGGTGCAGGAGAAGGCTTGGGACAGAGGACCAATGTCTTAACTTATCCCTCCTGTAGGGAAAGTATACAATCGCCAAGACAGGTTCTCTATTTTTAGGTTTTATGGATATGTCAAGTGCCTTTGATTGGGTTTCCCACAGTAAACTGAGGGACATTATAGAAATTTTGAACATGGACATATCCATTATTAACCCGATTAGGGAAATATACAGTAATTCCAAAGCCTCAGTAAGGTTTGGGCTGGGGGAAATGCTCTGTGGCGTTTGGAGTGAGCAGGGGTGGGTCCTTGCACCAGTTCTCTTCGATCTTTATATTAACCATCTGGAGAGGAAGTTGGTGTCAACGTGCAGGGACAGGCCCCAGGTTGTTCAGCGTCCCATACTAGCATTGATGTATGCGGATAACACTGGCCTTTTGGGCCACACCCCTTAGGCACTTCAGCGTCTATTGGATGCATTCTGCACCTTTATGGCGGGGTTGGATTTGAAGATCAATATAACCAAGACCTTTGTTATGTCTTGTAGACATAACAAAAGCACTGTGAAACCCAGATGCATGCCAACCCACCAGAACAAACGGGCAATTTCAACTATATAGGGGTAACCTTTAACTGTAGAGGCTTGTGGCTTCGCCAGCTGGAAGTTAAAAATAACCAACAAGCGAGGAGCATTAATGTCCTCCTCTCCTTTGCAGCCAAACTGGGCAAAAGATCAAATACACATACGTTAAAAATCTATCTGGCAAAATGCACCAGTGTAACATCCGATGGGGCAGGGGTGTGGGGTATCCAGGCAGCTCCATTACAGGCGACAGAAATTAAATGTGTTCGCCGTCTATTGTCCCCCCCCCCCCCTGCTAATCCCCACTCCCCAAGTACGTCCACCGTTAACCGCCACAGGGAGCTGGGGTTATCCTACCATGAGGATATTATAAGAAGGCGTCAAATTATGCTCTGGCACAGGATTTAAACAAACGAGGCCCAATCATTAAACAGAATGATGATTGAGGACTGTCTGTCATTGGTCCAAGGACTAGAGATTCTGTGGTTGGGGGGAGTTGGGGACATGGCAGTGGCCTTGAGTAGGCAGGACATGTTTGAAGTTCCATCTCGATCCCTGATTTCGGTGGGTAAGGCGGCACTTATGGATATGTGTTATAAACTACTTTAAGATACTAGGTGGGGCAAAGCTATCAAGCTACCATCCGTTATTTCATATATGCAGCTTGAACCAGCTAGGGGCACAGCACTTCCACCACTTTATCCTACTCAGGTTTCGGCTCAACCTCATAGGTTAGCCACTTTTCCCTGGTGCAATGACTGGACATGACCTCCCACCTTGCCCCTGCGACCAAAAGTCAGCACAGAACACTTTACATTTAACGTTCTTCTGCATTTTTTACTCCAAGCCCAGATCGTGTACTATTAAACCCCTTTTGATTGTCTGTGCAATGGTGCATGGAACATTTACACTATGCTTTCTGCAATCCTTGTCCTCAGATGAAAGTATATCGATTGTGTACACCTTTCTGAGGTTTGTGATCAAGGTTAGAAAATCTCAAGTAGAACTCTGCAGTCTATGATTATTTCTGGTTGTGTATTCTGTGATGTGTGCGCTTAATGGGCGGTCCAGTTTGTGGGGGGGCCAATTGTTATCTTGATTGTTTTTAATTTTGCTCTGGGTCCCACTTGGTATTCATCCTGCTATCTACTATTTCTTAAGGGTATTAATATGATATTGTGCTGTTTTTAGCTTGTCTTGTTATTAACTTGTTTTTTACTGTATATGTTCTACACTTTTATGGTCTATATTTATTATGACCGAATAAAGTTTTTTTCAATATTGAATTGAGAGGCGACAACAAAGATCTACAGTAACGAAGAAATCAGATTCAATGGATTCTCAGATTCCAAAAAGTATCATTTGGACTGAGATTTATCTAGTTGTACGAATCCACTTGGACCTTGCACTTACTACGCTTCAAACCTGCTAGAATGTGCTTCATTTTTATTTTTTAACATACCTACACCTGTCAATTTTTGCAGTATCGTCTTGGATCCAGCCCCACTTGATGTCCTACTAAAAGCAGGTGACATCATTTTACCAATTTTGATGGATTCCAACTAGCTCCCTGGCCACTAGCATTGTTCTCCTGGAGTGGAAACATGCTATAGTCAAATCTCGGTATAAGACGGCGCATGCAGATCCTCTGATAGTCAAGAATTACGGACCAATCTCTCTGCTTCCGATAGCTAGTAACATTTTAGAGAAACACGCCAATAAACACCTCTCTGATTTTTTGGAACATTATTCCACCCTTCATGCTACTCAGATAGGATTTAGGCCAAGAAACAGCAGAGAGGTTGCATTGTTAGTGGCTACTGAAGAGCTCCGGGCCTTCCTGGATCGAGGTGGTGCAGCGGCCATGATCATGCTAGATCTCAGTGCTGCTTTCGATACTGTCGCTCACTCTATTCTGGCCCAAAGACTGGAAAATGCTGGCATTTCTGGCTCTCCCCTTAAATAGCTCAAGGCTTTTTTGAACAACAGAACCTTTCAGGTTCATGACGAGCCCTATCAGCCACTTACTTCATTGAATGCGGAGGTCCACAGGGCTCCTCTTTAAGCCCAACTCTCTTCGATGTTTCTGTCCTCCCACTGGCAAGAGTAGTACGGGCGCATGGCTTGGATCTTGTATCATACTGCTCAATTGATCCTCGCGCTTACCCCGGATTCTCAGCAGGAATCCAGGGACTTAAATGTCTGCCTTAAGGAAGTAACAAAATGGCTGTCAGGCAGCAGCCTCAAACTTAACAGCAGGAAGACAGAGGTGCTGGTTGTCAGCAACAATATGTCCTGTTGGAGAGAACTGTTCTGGCCTCAATGCCTTTGGGGAGCATCCAGTGCCCTCTACTGCAGTAAAGAGCCTCAGTTTCTGGCTGGACAGTAAGCTCACTAAGGAAACCCAAAGCCAAGATACTCTCCACAACGTGTTTCAGACTACTGCGAACACTAAGAAAAGTCATGCAGTGGCTGCCACCCTCTTCCAAAAGGGTGAATATACAGGGATTAATGACCTCCCGGCTGGACTACGGCAACTCCCTGTTTCTGGGAAGTCCTCAAAATGTCCTAAAATGCCTACAAATCTTTCAGAATGCCACAGCACGCTTACTCTTCAAGCTCCCCAAACACCACTCGGCAGGTCCAGCGTTGGCGGCGTTGCATTGGCTCCCAGTACAAAAGAGGATAAATGTCAAGATTCTATGTATGGCTCATTGAGTGATGCAAGGAAAAGGCCCCTTCTGATTCGAAGACTACTCTGCCCTTACACGCCGTTCTGAGAACTCCTTTCTGTTGACCGTCCCTAAGGTCGAAAAGTCCAGGTGTGGTGGCTGTTCCTTTGCCTTTCTGACTGCTGGGTTGTGGGACACCCTCGCTGCCAGTCTGAGACTGGCCCAGCCAGAAACCGAATGTAGGAAACTGCTAAAGACTCATCTCTTCTCGTTCTGGCTTCCCAGGGCCCTGCAGGTGTGCCCGTCTCAGCGCCGGGAGGCCTTTTGGGGTAGCTGTGCTCTATACAAGACATCTTGAATAGAATAGCTAAGACTCCTTTTACAATCGTCATTACCTTTAAGCCCCCGGCCTGTCACTCCCTGTAATGCTTTCCTCTCAAGCGGACTCTTTTCCTGAATACTGTAAATTGCACACTAGTATAATGGAATGGTTTACAGCCACCACGCCTTTTTTCCAGTACTTAAATAACACCTTCTTTTCCTGCCCTCGCAGTGCTGCACATTTTGCAGTGTTACACGTGTGCGGTGTACAACTATATTGTTGTACTAAGTTATGTATTACTTATTACCTTTGTAACTAGATCTTTATACGTCCTTTTTCACTCAATATTAAATTAATTGTATGCATCCAAATACTATTTAGCCTGGAAACAGCCCCAGGCCAAACAGCCATTTAGGGGCCGAACACATGTACTGGAACAAAGGGCCAAAAACTTGTCAAAAGAATAATAAACTAATTGAAAATGTTTTCCAGATGAGGACGTCTAACTCCAATGTAAAATTTAAAATTATGGCAGTAACCAGGTTATACTTTTTCGATTCTTTACACAGTTTCCGAAAATATAATCCTGGGATCAGACCTAGATAACATTCTTCCATATCTTTACCACGGCAAAACTCAATAGCGAGGAGTAAAAGTTATTTTTTTACTTAGTTTCAAAAATCGCATTCAAGGGTGAAAGCAGATTGTTTATAACATTGGTGGAAAAGTAACCTTTTTTTTTTTTTAAAGTGTACTTTATGCTGCCTGAGTGAAATTCAGTTCAGAATAGGTTTGCTTCTCTGCCCTACTCCAGAGGCCAAATACACACCCTTGGCTAACGGCCCAGCTACTGGAGGACAATGACTTGGCCTCTGGGACCAGGAAGGCGGGGCTATTGTCAACCAATGGGCACTTAGCAAGCATTACGCATTGAGAGAGGGAAATGTGCAGCTGGAAGAACAAAATGCAGCTTTCACAGCCGTCCCTTTGACTTGTGATGCCAAATAGGAAAGTGGGGATTTCCTCGCTTTCATTCCCAGGGTCATCCAGACTGTCTAGCTCCAACCCCAGCAGGAGGTGAAACAGTTGTGGCTCTGACAGAGAAGAGGACATGCCATCTCCATACGTGAGTGGCTAACGGAAGGAGCAAAGCTCCTCTAAGTGGAGGAAGCCATCTTCTTTTAGTGTAGATGGGAAGGTTTGTGAAAAAGAAGCAAAGATGTTGCTGAAAATACTGCAAGAAGAAAGTCAGGATTGGGTGTGAAGTACTCTCCAATCACTAGCTAGTACACAGGTAAAACTGGCCACTGACCTTACCACTACCTCTTCAGAAAATTTCTGAACCTGGAAGGAAAATTTTGGAAGGAAGAATGAAGGACTCCTGACTGGTGCAGGCAACAAGGGACTGAAGCAGTGCTTCAAAGGTCACATTGTTGGCCTCCTTTTGTTGTCTGTGAAGTCTCCACTGACCGGAAGTTTCAAATCAGCAGGAGCAAAGATGGCCCAACCAACCTCCTCCAGAACCAGCTCCAATGCACCAGTAAAATATACCACCAGTGCTTGGTAACTGTTCTCAGGGAGAAAGGAGGATGTAAGACGTGGACCCCAATGGTCAGACCTGATATAGCCACAGACTGCACACACGTTATTCAGTAAATCTCCTTTTGTATCTTGGAAGTACTTTCTGAAAGAAAAGACGGCACCCATTAGTACTCTGAATATAAAAGGCACTACTTGGAGCACTCACACAAACTGAGTCTCTGTGCCAGACCTCTTTAAGTACACTTACCACATAAAACCGCTTATAGCTGTCAGAGGAAAACGAGTTAACTTCACTTGTCCCCACCAGGAAAGACTTCCTATGCAGAATACGATATTTTTCAATATATGCAACTCTTCCAATAATTTAAAGTGGCATTAACAACAGAAATTGCTCTATATAATATATATATATATATATATATATATATATATATATATTTCACAGCAAACACTCCCCGCACCTCCACGCTGACAAGCAGGCGAGCAGAGAGAGAGACGGACCCAGATTCAGTAGCAGGTAAGATCTTTTATTCCTCTCACCCTTGCGACGCGTTTCAAGCACAAAGTGCCCTTGTTCACGCACAAAGGGAAATTCGCCCGCCAAACTGTTTTTAAATGCTGAGTGCACACCTTCTTCCGTGACATGTGACCAAGGAAAATGGAAAAAATACTACAATGACCAATGCACCTCGCAAATAACTCTTGTAGATATATGCTATGTCAACAAACAAACATATTATTCTGTATGTTAAATTCTATCCACTTATTATTCAATTAAAATTAGAATTTAAAATTAAATAATTTAAAAATTGAATAAATCCTGAATAAATCCTGTTGTATTTCATAAACTGCATAAATGCTGGTAAATACTAGATAGTAAAAAACTTTCTATATTTATCTCAGAAACGTGGTACTGAATGACAATAAGAATCAAATTGCGATAAAATTTAAATTGCTTTTGTTCAAAACCATCCCTTGTTCTATGTACATATATAAAAGTGACTAGTGCTTGTGAATAGTGCAAATATAACTTGGCTCTGAATTGAGCCATAAAAAACAGCTACCTAATTAAAAAATGTACAATTAAAACATTTGATTTACGACACATACATATTTAACAAAAAGCGTTGCGAGCCATCTCAAATACAATTTTTTCTCTTCTACAAATATCATTTTCATATTTTGGCCCATGTTAATAAAGATGTAAGAATGTAAAGAAATAAAAGAGTAAAAAAGGAAGAAAAGAAGAGGAGATATAAAAAGAGAGATATGAAAAGTAGATGTTGATAGAACCTAGTAATGTCATGTCTGATTGCAATGTACCAACATTAACTCATGCGTGCACCTTATCCTTTGATTTGGTAATGATGTTGACATATGAGCCCAATATTCAATTTTTACCTAAAAAGTGTGCATGTCTTCAGTGGTGTTTAAGCCATAAGGCACCTTGCTGTCTAGCTCAAGAATAGTACAGGTTTCGAGTCGTCTCAGAAGACTCTCCCTATTACCTCCTCTCCTGAGCGGCGAGATGGCCTTAATCACAAAATATCTCAGACAGTTCAAATCATTGTCATGCAAAGCCTTGAAATGTCTCGCTACGGGGTAGGAGACATCATTGTTGACAATAGCCCTGAGATGCTGCAAGATCCTGACATGCACCTGCAGCTTGGTACTGCCGACGTAACTCAAGCCGCAGGTGCAAGCAAGGACATACACAGCATACTCAGTCCTACAATTAAAACTGCCTTTGATAGCCCTCCTCTCTCCCGTCAGTGGAATAGTGTAGTGGGAGGTATTAACACCAAATTTGCAGGCACGACATGACGAACATTTTGAAAAGCCCTGTCTAGGTTGCAGCCATGTGCCCCCTGATATTAATTCCGGACTATTTCTGACCAATTGGCTTCTCATAGATTGCGCTTTTCTATAGGTTATTATTGGCCATTCTGGGAGTCTAGGCCCTAGTACCCCGTCGGTTAAAACGATTGGCCAGTTCTTTCTAATGATTGATTTCAATTTACGTTCTTGAGAGCTATACGTGGTAATAAGGCGTGGGACCTCTCCTACTGGGGTATTAATTCTCCCTGATACACTGTTCTGTAGTAGCGAGTCCCTAGATCTTTCCTCTGTTTTTGTCATAGCCATAGATAAGATCTTGTCACTATACCCTCTCACTTTCAATCTTTTAATCATGTCTTGAGCACATCTCTCAAACTCCTGTTGTGTGCTGCAGATGCGTTTGAGCCTCAGTATTTCACCAAAGGGTATGCTTTCTATAAGATGTTTAGGATGTTTGCTGCTAGCATGCAAGATGTTATTCCCTGCCGTGGATTTCCTGAATAAAGTTGTCTCCAACTTATTCCCTTTCACTGATATTCGTACATCTAAAAATTCAGTCATGATGTCACTGATATGTGAGGTGAACTTCAGGTTAACCGAATTATTGTTAACTATAGTGATGAAATCTCTTGCACTTTCCTCATTCCCTCTCCATATAATGAATACATCATCGATGTACCGTAACCAGTGCACCACCTGATGTTGAAAAATTGCCTGGTGCACTTTCTTCAGGACCTGTTCCTCCCACCAGCCGACATGCAAACAGGCGTAGCTGGGGGAGAAACAGGACCCCATAGCCACGCCTCTGATCTGTTTCAGAGTCTCTTTACCAAAAAGGAAAAAATTGTTATATAAGCACCATGATGTCAGATCTAAAATCATTCTATTGTGCTCATAATATTCACATGGCCGAGAGTCCAGGAAGTATTTAACTGCTTTGAGGCCCGCCAAGTGGTCAATGCTCGTATAAAGGGACTCAATGTCAAGAGTAATCAAAATCAGGTCATCATCCCATTCAATGTCTTTAATTTTGTTCAAGAAATCCCCTGTGTCTTTGACATAGCTGGGTAATTTCTTAACAAAGTCCTGAAGGTAGAAATCTACATATTGTGATACATGCTCACTAACACTATTGATGGCGGAAATAATGGGCCTACCTGGGACTGGTGAGACATTTTTATGTACTTTAGGGATGAGATATAGAATAGGAATGACAGGAAATTCCACATGCATAAAATTAAATTCATCCAGAGAAATTAAACCTTCCCTTTTATAACCTTGCAACTGTTTTTTTAATACTTCCTTTGATTTGCTGTATTCTTTCAAGTTAGACCTGATGTAACATTGCTCATCATCCAATTGTCTCTTGGCTTCTGCAATATATTCCTTTCTGGGCCACAAAACAATATTCCCTCCTTTGTCGGCCATGTTTATAATAATTTCTTGGTTTTTTCCCAATTTGTTCATCAATTGTGCATATTGCATGTCCATGAAGCCTCTCTTTTTGCGTGTTTTTGACACTTGGCAATAAAGTTTTTTGATGTCCTCTGTTACCCGTTCATGAAAAATGTCTATTGCATCTTTCGGCATTATAGGGATAAAGGTGCTAGATGGTTTGAAAGGGCTTTCACCTGCACCCTTTTGTGCGATGTTCATACTCCGCAACTTTGATTGAGTGCTGATTTCGGCAGAGTCCGTTCCTTGTTGTCTTTCATTTGGCTCATTGATTAGGTCCGTTAGTGTCATTAGAGTTGGTACATCCGATGCCTGAAGTGCAGATGTCGTTTGATGTTCAGATCCCTGAACGATGGTACTGTCATTGCTCCCTTTGATCGTGAAAAACTTCTTCAATTTTAATTTTCTGATAAAACAGAAGATATCTATCCTTGTTCTTGAGTAATTAAATGAGCTTTCCGGACAATAGTTGAGACCTAATGACAAAAGTTGTTTTTCTGCTTCGGAAAGGGTGACATCGGACAGATTGACGATGGTTTGGTCATTTAGCGCTGTTTCTTGTGCCATTGTTGTTTTGGCTTTTGCTTTAGCTGCGCATTTTTGTTTCTTGCGCCTCGCCCTTCTCCTGGCATTTCTCTTTGCTCTGCTACATAGTTGCTCCGATTTCTCGGTCTTAGAGTGTGCCGGCGATCCTCCGCTATATATATCCAACGAAGGAAAAATGGGAGACAGAATCGCGAACACAAATTTCTCCCTCAAAGGAAATGCCGTCCAACCAGTTGCAAAGCTACGATATGGGGAAAAATGGCATAGAAAGTGGCAACCACAGCAACCCACGGTCAGAGGCCGGTAAGGGGAGAAAAAAGAAAAGAACTGCGCATTAAAGGTACAAGCGGATCACCGCCGTGAATACAGGATCACGATTCAACAAGCATTGGCATAGCCAATAGGTCTCGCCTTTGGGACCTTATAAGTGTTTAGCTATGCAACAGTTGATGTTGCACCAAGGATATTGTGCTGCATAATTAAATACTTTTCAGGTCCCAAAGGCGAGACCTATTGGCTATGCCAATGCTTGTTTAAGTGTTGCGGGGGATTCAGGATGAGCAGCAGCACCCCAGGACTGATTTAGGGAATTAAACCTATATTTCTTAGGTCATAGTTTGCATGATAGAATACAAGACCAGGTGAGACTGTTTAGCTATTTTCAAGCATTCCTGGAGCTGGAACTTGATATTGTTGAACTTGGGAGTACAAGGATCCCAGGCGGTTGGTCCTATACATGTATTATGTGGCCTGAAGTGGTAAAGAAAGGCTAACATATGTATAATGCGTTTTTGAATACAAATGCTTCATTGACAACTGTGTGGATGAACAATGTAATACTTATTTATAGGGAATATATTTAAATGTGATTACTGAATCCATTGGTTTCAATGGTGAATCTTGGTATGTGATTATGACATGGCATTTCAATGTGGTGACCCCCTGACAAAGCCAAGGATGTGACTTGACTTGGGGGTCGAGTAAATTAGTGTAGTTAAAGGTGCTTTTCAGGAAGGGTGCCATTAGGGAGGGGAGTAGAGTGAGGTGAGAGGGCTCCATGCAGCATAGAAAGGCTCTCATTCAAAGAGACATTGATACTAAACAGGTAGATATTAATATTTACGATCAGAGGGGTAC
The DNA here is from genome assembly GCA_963921515.1 of Calotriton arnoldi. Classification (NCBI taxonomy): domain Eukaryota; kingdom Metazoa; phylum Chordata; class Amphibia; order Caudata; family Salamandridae; genus Calotriton; species Calotriton arnoldi. The sequence continues at coordinate 2,449,769 of CAWUFW010001592.1, forward strand.
CATTATTATCACTAATGCACCCTGTAAGCAGCTGCAATTTATGGGCCCTTTGTCATCTAGCCCTTCCTTATAGGAATAAAGAGACTGGTGGATTATACGTAGAGGGTGCAGCCACTGCAGTAAGAGCCCAGCAAGGGAGTGATGTCCTGAGTAAGACCTCGATGAAGAAGCATTGCCTGTGGGAGGGAAAGGGTTAGTGGGGAGGTGAATAACGCGCTGATTCGAAATGCGGGTACAGATGGGAAGCTAGGGCTCACTTCAAGATGGCTGCCTCCTTTGTGGCTTTCAGTCAGAGGAGAGTCCGCTTTCAGTTTCTGGCTTTGGGAAGGATGGGCTCCAATGTTGCTTTCTAGTTTCTGACCATCACCATTGTTGAGGGGAAGGTGGGCTTTCTTCCAATGCGAGCAGGCGAGTAAGTCGGAATCCTTTTTCACTTTTTGCAGTCAGGCACCCAAAATGAAAGCCTAGTAAAGATGTCATCCATTTTATGGGAGAAAAGGGTTAACGTGGGCGAGAACCGGGCCAAGATGGAGGGGGGGGGGGGGTATGTGCGAAGGTAGGCCAGGCAATGAGAACTATCAATCTACTTCAGCACTAGTGGTTACCAAAAGTCATAACATGTCGTCCCAAGTGTTTTGTGGCTCATGGCCTGCCTGGCTACGTTGGCGCAGGCCTGGCTGCCATGATGACTTTTGCGCACGTTACTCTTAAACTGTTGTTCTGTCGCCCTCTGCTACTGCCAAGTTATTTTACAACTGTCTGCCTTTTCTGTTTCTCACCTTTTCTCCTATTCCCTTTTGGGCTCAGTCTGAACAACAGTTACAAGGTCGAATAACAAATCCCTGGTTCCTACTGATTTGGCCCGTCCCTCGCACCTAGACTTAACACCATGTACAGCTGCCATTGAGAAAATAGTGTGCTTTTAATAGTTGGCTCACCACTATATTCCAAGGTCCTAATATCCTGTGCATAGCTCTGTATGTGCAGAAACCTTATGAAACAAGGGCTCCTCAGGATGAAATACTGCTCAGAGATCCGAGCGCTCAGGGGGACGGCCAGCCCAAGCAGGAGTTACGACAGCAGTGGGGAAGGGGGAGCACGTTTTCAACCAAGTAGGTGCAGTTGTTTGGGAGCAGCCCTCAGAGTGAGGTCATGGGGCACTACGGCCAAGGCACACAGTAATCCAGGGAGATATCACTGACTGTTCAACAGTGCCGGAGAGAGCAAGTTGTTCCCAGTATTTCAAGGGGAGGGAGTGCAGCTATGGTGGCTGCATTTGTATAGCACTGCAGCGCGGGCAGAGAAAGCTGGCGTCAGCTATGCAGGCAACGATACGGTCATGTTGCAGCATGGGCAGAAAGAGCAGCGAGTGCACAGAAATTAATTAAAATAAAAGCGTACCATGGGAGATGAGGTGTCAACATGCCAAGTCCGGGCGGAAGGCAGCTCCAAGCCGCTGCAGCGTCGGGGGAGCAGGAGGTGAGCCCGCGAGTGGTGAGCACGCGCTTGGGAGAGCAGTCTTCACTTTTCAAGCACTGCACTCGTGCTTGTGGCGCACCGCTGCTCGCTCCCGCAAGGTGGATGCCGCCACAAGCACGAGTGCAGTGCTTGAAAAGTGAAGACCGATGGCTAAAGGTCCTCCTAGAGCAGCGCATGCGCGCTGCCTAGGCGAGACCTAAAAATGAACCCGGCGTAGGGCTGCGTTCGTCACCACGGTAGGAGGAAACAGGATATCCAGGAAAGCGGAAGAAACCACTAGACTGCGGCTCACCAACTGCCGAGCACCATACGTGAAGACGCAAGGAAGCGTGCACACAGGAGACGGAATCTAAAGCCAAACACAGAGACCTGCCAGGATATGGCTTAAATATCCGTCACGCCTTTCCAATTGTCAAAACCACGCCTCCATCCTACGTACTCCTTCAAGCCTAACGATGGTCGGCGCGGTACAAGAAATCAGGCACAGAAACACACAGGTAGGGGAAATAAGAACACAATAAACACACAGAATATGCCTACCGTATAATAAGAAAGCGGATCAAGCCATGGAATCAGTGAGATTATCCACGTAAAAGAAAACGCTGCAGCAGTGATTATTTTCCGGAAAGGAACCTCTGTCATTTATTGGCAATGGCAGCTGTACAGTCAATCAATCAATCAGGCGTTTATTAAGTGCGACAACTCACCCGTAAGGGTCTCAAGGCACTGGGGGGAGGAGCGGGGGGGTTTAGTAGGTTCCAGTCCATCAAGGGGGGGGGGGGGGTCTGTCGAAGAGCCAGGTTTTGAGGTTTCTTGCGAAGATGGGGAGTGATGTTGTCTGTCTGAGGTGGAGCGGAAGGGCGTTCCAGGCTCTGGCCGTGAGGAAGGAGAAGGAGCGGCCTCCCGATCTGGTCTTTCTGTTGCGGGGGACCGCGGCGTAGGAGAGCTGGGCTGATCGTAGGGTCCTCTGGGGTGCGTGGAATTGGAGTCGGCTGTTCGGGTATGCTGGTCCGGTGTCGTGGAGGGCCTTGTGTGCGTGGGTGAGAATCTTGAAGGCGATTCTTGCTTCGATGGGGAGCCAGTGGAGTGTGCGCAGGTGCTGGGAGATGTGGCAGTGTCTTGGCAGGTCGAGGACCAGTCTTGCGGCGGCGTTCTGGATGTTGTGTAGCTTGCGGGTGAGGTTTTTGTTTATTCTGGCGTAGAGTGCGTTGCCGTAGTCGAATCTGTGGGTGACCAGGGCGTGACGGACTGTCTTTCTGTGTTCGAGGGGGATCCATTTGAAGGTCTTACGTAGGAGGCGGAGGGTGTGGAAGCAGGAGGACGAGACGGAGTTGATCTGGCGGTCCATTTTGAGCTCGGAGTCCAGGATGATTCCCAGGTTGCGTGCGTGGTCCGTGGGGGTGGGCGGGCTTCAGAGGGCGGGTGGCCACCAGGTGTCGTTCCAGGCGTCAGGGTTTGGGTCCATGAGTACTTCTGTTTTGTTGGGGTTTAGTTGTAGGCAGCTGTTTTTCATCCATTTGGCGACGGCTTCCATGCCTTCACGAAAAATGTGTATGGCGGTATTGGGTTCGTTCGATAGGGAGAGGATGAGTTTGGTGTCGTCTGCGTATGACACAATGTTGAGTCCGTAGGTTCTGACGATGGGGGTGAGCGGAGCCATGTAGACGTTGAAGAGCGTAGGGCTGAGGGAGGACCCCTAGGGGACTCCGCAGGTGGTTGGTGTAGGGTCCGAGAGGAAAGAGGGAGTCTGACCCGCTGCGTTCTGCCGGAGAGGAAGTAGCGGATCCAGTCGAAGGCCTTGTCTTGGATCCCTGCATCGTGGAGTCTGCGTATTAGGGTGCGGTGAGACTCTGTGTCGAACGCCGCTGAGAGGTCGAGGAGGATGAGGGCTGCTGTTTCTCCTTTGTCCAGTAGGGTGCGGATGTCGTCTGTTGCGGCGAGGAGGGCGGTTTCCGTACTGTGTTTTTTTCTGAAGCCGGATTGGGAGGAGTCGAGGATGTTGTGCTCTTCGATGAATGTGGCAAGTTGGCTGTTGATGGCTTGCTCAATGACTTTCACTGGGAACGGGAGCAGGGAGATGGGTCTGTAGTTTTTGAGGTCGGTGGGGTCCGCCAAGGGTTTCTTCAGGAGGGGGTTGACCTCGGCGTGTTTCCAGTCGTCGGGGAACAAGGCAGTTGCCAGGGAGCGGTTGATGGTGTGGCAGAGCATGGGTGCGATGGTGTCGGCGGCTCTGTTGAAAATGTGGTGGGGGCAGGGGTCCGTGGGGGCCCGGAGTGGATTGACTTAATCGCTTCAGTGTGTCTTCGGTGGTGAGGGCTGTCCAGTTGTCGATCGCTGGCTTCAGGGTGTCGGGGGTGGTTGGTGAGGGTTCAGTGTGTTGGTTATCTTCGTCGAAGTTGTCGTAGATGCTCTTGATTTTGTGGTGGAAAAAAGGTGCTGAGTTTGTCGCAGAGGTCTTGTGAGGGAGGGATGTCGGTGGACTCGCTGGTGGGTTGGGCGAACTCCTTGATGATGTTGAAGAGTTCTTCGCTGTTGTGTGCGTGAGTGGAGATTCTGTCTTCAAATCGCTTTTTTCCTCATTTTTCTGATGAGTTGGTGGTGGGCGTTGGTGGCGGCTCTGAAGTTGTTGTGGGCTTCTGTGGATTTGGTGTTCCTCCAGGCCTTTGAGGCGGTGGCAAGTGCGTCTGGACTCTCGAAGTTCGGTGGTAAACCATCTGGCTTTCTTGGGGTGGGTGTGGTTTTTCTTGAGGGGGGCTATGGTGTTGGCGCTGTCGGAGATCCATCTGTGCAGGGTTCGGGCTACGGTATTGGGGCCGTCGTTTTCCGCGATGGTTGGGGTGGAGTTGCTGAGTGATGAGGTTAGCTGGTCGTCGGTGATTCTGGTCCAGTTTCTTCGTGGGAGCAGGTGCTGGTGTCTGTGGATGGTGGGTGTTCTGAAGGTGAAGTGGACGCATCGATGGTCAGTCCATGGGAGTTCGGTGGTGTGGCTGAAGGTGATGGAGTTTCCTGTTGTGAAGAGGGGGTCCAGGGTGTGTCCTGCTGAGTGCGTGGGTTCGGTCACGATCTGGCGGAGTCCAATGTTGTGGAGGTTGTCCAGGAGGGATGTGGTGCAGGGGTCAAGTTGGTTGTCGGGGTGGAAGTTGAGGTCTCCCAGTAGGGTGTAGTTGGTGGACGCGATGGCATGCGGGGAGATGATGTCCGTGATGGAGTTGGAGAAAAGTTTGCGGGGTCCAGGGGGTCGGAAGATGAGGGTTCCTCGGAGGGTGGTGGTAGGGTTGGCCAGTATCTTGAAGTGAAGGTGTTCCATCAGGTCTGTGGGCTCGTCGGGGAGTGTGCTCAGGAGGAGGGTGGATTTGTGGACGGTGGCGATTCCTCCTCCCGGGCGGGTGGGGCGGTCCTTCCTGGAGATCTTGTATCCTTGGGGAATGGCGATGGCGATGTCCGGTCCCGAGGTGGTGTTGGTCCATGTTTCGGTGAAGAACGATACGTCCGGGGTGGTGCTGTCGAGGAGGTCCCAGATTCCGGTGGCGTGTTTGTGGAGGGATCGGACGTTGAGGAGGATGCATTGCAGGGTCTTCGGTTCGGTTGTGGTCTTGCGGGCGGGTTGCACCGGGTCCGTGGTCTTGGCGGTGCTGCAGGTGTGCCAGCTGAAGGGTCCGTGGGTGTCGGCCGGTGACGCTAGCTTGCAGTTGTTGTTGCGTCCTGGGTTGAGAGCGTGGAGTGCCGCTGGGTCGTAGCGTTGGGGAGGTCCAGGGTTCCTGGCACTGGTCGCGGACTTGCCTTTAGCGCGGCCGCGCAGCGACCGCCATTAAGTAGGGGTCGGGGAGGGCTGGACAGCTGGGAGCGGGGAGGGGAGCTGGATTGGGCCGGTCGCGTTGGTCGTGCTGGGGGGGTGGGAGGGGGGAGGGGCCGCGGGGGCAGCAGCGGCAGGGAAAAACGGGCAGAAAAAGGCAAAAAGAGAGGAAAGAGTGGAAATAAGGCAGTGAAAAGTGCAAGAAAAGTGGAGGAAAGAGACAGAAGGAAAGTGAGGGGGAGATTAAATCAGTGAAAAACAAGTGAAAACGGAGAGAAAGAGCGGAGCGAGAGAAAGGAGACAGAGGTCCACTGGACCACCAGGGATGAGGCGCAGGTAAAACCTGCGTGTGGAGTAGGGCCTCGAACACCAACACCCGAGAGTGCAGGGGCTCGGGGGAAGGCCTCACTTGATGGTGGAGCTGCGAGGGAGGGAGAGCAATTTCACTGACAATGAGTCAGTGGTCTTGCTCCAGTCAGAGGTAACTCGTGAATGTGCCAACCGTTCCTTCCCCTGTATATATATCCGCCATCCCACATTCAAACATTTACAACCCCCCACGAGAGAAAACAGTTCCCTCGAGATGCCACATATGAAATAGGCACAAGCGACAACACATTATCGCTCGTGACTACATCATATAATAACATTACACATGGAAGAGAGACGGCAGAACTCGCGATGGCCACGAGACTGGAGGTGCCCACGGACTTCACGAGATACCACACACCTCCCTTCTTACAATTTTTTATTAACAAAAGGAAAACATCACATCCCAAGTTACAAAACGGTCATCCAACAATATAATCTTGTAACCTTCTGGGAGGCTGACGGATCTGAACATTCCTTGAAATGTCCTTAACTTTGTCCTCCACTCTCGAACCAAAATTCCTCTCACATGCTTGTTCCCAACTCCTCACACATCCTTGTTGCTCCACATCTAGGACAACATTACTGCCTTGTGAGTCTGAACACACTCTCTCCCCCCTAAATAAGACACCCTGTTGAAATTCCAGACAACTCCACCATCAATACGTACAGCATTTCTGAACACTTCAATGACCTTGACAGAATCTGATCACGAAGCACACCCCTTCCCATCTGTTGTACCTTTCTTGATGCAACCCCAATCACCAATATTGATACTTTGCTCACTTGCTGGGCCCGTTCTCCTTTTTAACTCTCCTCTCATTTTTGTTTTATATTCTTCCACACTTTGCCTAATTCCCTTGAAATCTACTTCAGCTACCTCGCACATGTAACCACCAAGGAACCAATTTAGTACTGGGTTTACGTCTCCTCAATAATTCAAAAGGGCTCACCCTGGTTACAGAGTTGGGAGATGTCCATAACTCAGTATCATGGATCGCAATGAATTCCTCCAATTTAATCCCCCTTTAATGGCTAACTGGATAGCTTCCTTAACCACATGGTTGAACCTCTCAACTGGACCATTGGCCTCAGGGTGGAAGACAGCTATCCTTCTGAGTTACACCGCAATTTTCTAAAAAATTCTTCAATACTGTGATAATGAATTGGGGACCATTGTCAGTCACCAACTCCTGAGGAATGCCTTCTCTACAGAAAATTTCATCTAGAAATTCCATAACAACTTGTGAAGTAACCTCACCCACCATTTTTACTTCTGGCCATTTGGAATAATAGTTAACTAGAACAATGCCGTAAACCTAGTGCTTGGGTAGAACAGTGAAAGGTCCAATTATGTCCAAACCTACCTTCCACCATGGAGCAAAAGGCAATTCAACAGGTTTAAGTTCAACACAAATGGCTTTGGTAGACTTATCACGGAATGCACAATTACCACACAAACTCACCTGGTGCTCAACAAAGATATCAACACCAGGCCACCAAACACTTTCACTAACTCGCCTTTTGGTGTACGATATACCCATATGTCCTTCATGGGCTATGTTATGTCCACAATTACCTTTCTTAGATTGAATGGCAGTATAAACTTATCACCACGTACAATGATGCCATGTTCCACTGCCAATTCCTCCCGTACTTTGAAGTACGCCATAATGTCACCAAAGACATTCCTCTCTTCTGGCCAGCCATGTAAAATCCATTCCATAACTTTTGTTTGAGCGCTTTATCATTTTCCATCTCCTTTGCCCATTTAGACTCTAAAATGGTGGGAAAGTTGACATCCTGCAAGGTAAACGCTACGTCACAATCTTCCTTATCTATCATTCCAGCAACGTCTGTTGCATAAGCAACAGGCAAACTAGCTATGCAATCAGCATGTACGTTGTTTTTCCCATGTACATATTCCAAATGATACTGGAAATTTTGTAATCTGGATGCCAATCTCACTAATCTTGCAGACATGGAACACCCACCCCCAGGTGCCTTCATGTAAATTAATGGCTTATGGTAAGTCTTGATGACAAACTTAGTGCCCCACAAAAATGTTCTGCTCCCCACACGCATGCTAAAAGCTCCCTTTCGATTACAGAGTAATTTCTTTCTGCTTCTCTTAACACTCTGGAAGCATAGGCAACTATCCACTCCTCGCCACGATCTCTCTGCAAAGCAACCCACAGTTGCTGGCATCAATCACCACAACACATTGTTTCCCGGCAACAAAAGGTTTCAGGCAGGGTGCATTAACAATGAACTCCTTCAATGTCTGAAAAGCAGACGACCATCTCACTCCAATGAAACTTTTTTTTTTTTTTTTAGTAAGCATCTAAATGGTTTAACGTTATCAGCATAATTGGGAATAAACTTTAAGGAAAATTCTGTTAGTCCAAAAAAAGCCACTAATTGCTCCTCTGAGGTGGGAACGGGAGCTCCAACGATATTCTCAACGTGGTTCGTCTTGTGCTTTATGCCTGAACTGCTGATGGAGTGACCTAGATACTCAACTTCAGTTTGCCTAAATTTGCATTCATCGGGTCGTAAGGTGAGACCTCTGTCAGTTGATGCCATCAAGACTTTCTTTAAATTAAAGATCATGTTCAATGACACCTTTGCCAAAGACCAGTGTATCATCCTGGAACGCAACTGCTCCATTAAGCCCGTCTAAGGTTCCTTTCATTAACCTCTGGAAAACAGCTGCAGCACTGGCAATCCCAAAAGGCAAACTGTCCGGGGTTATGAAAGCAGTTAAATCTCTGGATTCCTCCTCCAAGACCACTTGGTGGTACGCACTAGCCAAATCGAGAGAAGAAAATATTTTGGCACCAGATAGAGTGGTGACCATCTCATGAAGGTTAGGTAAAGGGTGGACATCCACACATTTGGCATCGTTGAGGCTGTGCAAGTCAATGCAGAGTCTCAGCTCACCAGAAGATTTGACCGACAAAACAATCGGAGAAACCCATGGTGAGAATTCTATAGGTTCAATGATTTTTTTTCCACTGAGATCATGTAAAATGTCTTAAGGTTTACTTCTATATGACAAAGGAACGTTACGCACCCTATGGCAAACAGGAACAGCATTCTCACACACTTTGATGCGATGTTTGAAACCACAGTACTCTCCCGACGTAGCACTGAAAACTTCAGGAAACTGATTTTAGTTCTGGTCCCACAGTATCTTTGTTTGCAGAAGTATCAGCTACAGTATACACAGGAGGAAAAGCAGTAGGATCTAATTTGATTACCATTTCTAATTGCGAGGCCAATCCCAAAGAGATTGCCCCCGTTTGGCTACATTTATTTTCCCGTAAGTTTGACGCCCGGACAATTCTATTCAGGCCCAAAAAAAACCTAATAGGTCGATTTTGTAGCCAGTGTAACCTTCGGGAGTGACATCAGGAGGAATAAGCGGTTTACTAGGCCAGTTCTTTTCTTGGACAGCATAGGAAATGATGGTATACAAAGCGCAAGAGTCTACAAGTACGCGTAATGTAATTACATCGATGTTGATTTCACATGAAGGAAACTTAGTGGAGGGCAATTCTTCCCGAACACTCAGTACAGTATTGATGTCAGGTTCACTACCATCATTGGAGCGGTCATACCCTTCATGACTTTGTATAAAGTTAATCTTTTTAGGGGCAGCTCTGCACACCCTTCTAAAATGTCCTTTCTTGCCACATTTTGAACATATTTTGTCCACAGCAGGACACATTTTTGCATTACCCGAGTGTGTATTGCTACCATACCTATAACACAGAAGTACATTATTTCTTCTATCCTGTTTCTGCCACTTGTGTCTTACATCATTAAATTGCAAGGCATCCTTTTTTTGGATATGAGTGTTTCTCATTTTAGAGTTATCTTTGTGTACAACACGAATATCATTTTTTTCAACGCTTATTTCCTGCACAAATTTCTCAGAACGCTCAATAGCAGCGCTGAGCGACTACGTGTTCTTGTCCACAACCTCGCTTGTATTTTCTTATTGTTGGTCCTCATCAGGATTTGGTCCCCAAGTACTTGTTCATACGAGATGTGCTCAAAATCACACGTGACAGCTAATGATCTGAGTGAGTACTAAAAACACATTGTTTTCAATAGACTCTTCAGAACGTTGTTTCCTCTAGTAAAATATAAATCTTTCCATTACAATGTTAGTTTTCTTCCCATATCTCAAATTAAGTTGTTTGGCAGCATACTGATAGACATTCACATTGCCGGGACTGACTGAAACAGGTAAATTCTTGAATTCCTTCAGTAACGCCATTTTCCTCTCAAGTCCCCTTTTATCTCCTTCAAATACATCTACATATGCCAGGTAACGATGTATCTTTAAGAGACATATATTAGTTATAGATTCCTTACCTTAGAATTACCCCCAGGCGTCAGACTTGATATGGAGAATTTTTCTTCAGCAGTACCCCTGCGCGTCTGTAGGTGGCGTCGGTCGTGGTCGCCATGACGTCGCTTTACCTACTTAGACGCCGGCACTGCACGCTGACGTCAGTTCTGACACAACTTTCCACGCCAGAAGCGCAGAGCCATGAAAGACACCGACCACTGGTGCGCCATACTAGGGCCCTGCAAGGAAGTCCCTAGCCCTAGAAGTTAGTTCGCAGAGCGGGGAGGATGGGTGGGGCGGTAAGGAATCTATAACTAATATAGGTCACTTACAGATACATCATTACCGAAGTTAAGTAACTTGTTCATCTGAAAGAGACTATTAGTTATAGATTCCTTACCTTAGCAATACCAACCCCGGAAGAGGGACTGCAAACCAAGTTCACACCAGAAAGTCCTGGAGGACAGAACGGGCAAAGTAGCAGTCCCTACGGACTTGACTATCCAGGCAGGAATGTCTGGTGAACGTGTGCATAGAAGCCCACGTAGCCACCTGGCAGATGTCAATGAGTGGGACTCTAAGTGACAAAGCAGTAGTTGCTGCCATAGCTCTAGTGGAATGAGCACGCAGCCCCACTGGAGGTTGCTTTTTAGCTAAAGCGTAACAAATCTTTATACAAAGGACGACCCATTGAGAGATGGTACGCGTTTGCACTGCCCGACCTTTCTTGGCACCCACATAGCCAATGAAGAGTTGATCGTCCACACGGAAATCTTTTGTGCGGTCAAGGTAGAAAGACAGCGCACGTTTGGGTCCAGACGGTGGAGTCTCTCCTCCTCCTTGGAAGGGTGCGGAGGCGGGAAAAAGGTGGGCAGAGTAAAAGTCTGTCCGATGTGAAAAGGAGTGACAACTTTAGGCAGGAACGAGGGCCTCGTTCGAAGCACCACTTTGTCCGGATGGACCGAAAAGAAAGGGGGCTTAGAAGAAAGAGCTTGAAGCTCACTCACTCTGCGAGCAGAGGTGATGGCAACAAGAAAGGCAGTCTTAAGAGTGAGAAGCCTAAGAGGACAGTTGTGAAGAGGCTCGAAGGGAGCGCACATAAGGCAAGTCAAAACAAGGTTCAAGTCCCACTGAGGCATTATGAAAGGCGAAGGAGGAAAGAGATTAATAATACCTTTAAAGAACCTTCTTACAATAGGGGAGTTAAACAAAGAGGGCTGATCTGGTAGCCGAAGAAAAGCAGAAATGGCGGCCAGGTAGCCTTTAAGAGTGCCCAGAGCAGAACCTTGCTGGGCCAAAGAAAGAAGGAACAAAAGAACCTCAGAAAGAGGGGCAGAAAGGGGATCCACAGCCTTTGCTGTGCACCATGCCACAAACGTGTTCCATCGACAGGCGTATACCGTCTTAGTGGAGGGACGCCTGGCTGCCAAGATGACATTACAGACTTCAGGAGGAAGGTCAAAAGCGGTCAACTGTCGCCGCTCAATCTCCACGCAAGGAGGTGGAGGCTGGACAGATTTGGGTGGAGGACCGTCCCCTGCTGCTGCGACAGAAGATCCTCCCAAAGGGGCAGTATGATCAGAGGATCGATGGCCATGCTCAGGAGCTCGGGGTACCAGACTCTTTGTGCCTAGTCCGGAGCCTCAAGAATGAATTGGACCCGGTCGCGCTTGATCTTCTTCAGCACTTGGGGCAGAAGTGGTACAGGCGTAAAGGAGCACAGGAGGCCGAAGCTCCACTCGCGACGAAAAGCATCGCTGAGCGAGTGCCGCCTTGGAAACTCCAACACGCAGAACTGCCGACATTGCACGTTCTCTTCGGTGGCGAACAGATCTAACCAAGGCTCTCCCCACTGCTGAAAGAGACCTTGCACCACCTCTGAGTGAAGACGCCATTCGTGATCCACCAGGCACCGGCGGCTGAGTTAGTCCGCCCTGGCGTTCAGAGAACCTGCCAGGTGTTGAACCAGCAGGGTAATGCCCTGATGTTCCAACCATGTCTAGAGGCAAACAGCCTCTTGACATAGGATCCACGACCCCACCCGGCCCTGTTTGTTGCAGTACCACATGGCGGTGGTGTTGTCCGTGAACACCTGCACTGCCTTCCCCTTGAGAGAGGGAAGGAATGCCTTCAGTGCCAAGCAAATCACCCATAGCACCAACAGGTTGATATGGAGCGTGGACTCCACGGGAGACCAGACTCCTCTGATCTTCGCCTCTCCCAGGTGGCCCCCCATCCCAGCAGTGATGCATCGGTCACCACCGTGAGGTCTGGTTGGGGAAGGGACAGGGATCTGCCTCTGACCCAATCCTGGTTCGTTAACCACCACTGCAGTTGTCGCGCAGTTCCCTCCGAGATCTGGACGTAGTCAGAAAGATTCCGCTGATGCTGCGCCCACTGGAACTTCAGGTCCCACTGCAGAGCCCGCATATGCCATCTGGCATGATCCACCAGCAGAATACAGGAGGCCATGAGACCCAACAGCCTCATTCTCACCGAAATCCAGGATAGAGGCTGAAACATCAGTATCATAGCCCGAATATCCCGGACTCGCTGCTCGGGAGGATAGGCCCGAAACTGCATTGTGTCCAGAACAGCTCTGATGAAAGGGAGCGTCTGGGAGGGCGTCATGTGTGACTTCGGAATGTTTATAGTGAACCCCAGCGAGTGCAGGAGACCCGCCGTAGTCTGGAGGTGGGAGACGACCGCCTGAGGCAAGCCCGCCTTCAACAGCCAGTCGTCGAGATAGGGGAAGACTGGAACCGCTGATCTGCGCAGATGAGCTGCGACCACCGCCATCACCTTCGTGAACACCCGAGGGGCACTGGTAAGGCTGAAGGGGAGCACGGTGAACTGATAATGCTCGTGACCTACCGTGAACCGCAGGTAACGTCTGTGGGCTGACAGGACGGGGAAATAGGTATCCTGCAAGTCCAACGACACCATCCAGTCTACATGGTCGAGGGCTGATTGGACCCGAGCCAAGGTTAGCATTTTGAACTTCTCCTTCCGGAGGAAGCGGTCGACGTCCCTGCAGTCTAAGATAGGACGCAGGCCTTTGTCCTTCTTGGGCACCAGAAAGTAGCAGGAATAGCAACCACGACCTACTTCTGGAGCCAGGACCCTCTCGATAGCTCCCTTGGCCAAGAGAGCTGAGACTTCCTGGTGGAGAAGCGCCAAGAGATCCTCCGACATGCGATGAAGACGGTGGCATGGAGGGAGGGGTAGTCTCGAAGGGGAGGGAGTAGCCCCTTCGACTATCTGCAAAACCCACCTGTCTGACGTGATGGATTGCCAGTAGGGGAGGTGATGGTGAATCCTGCCACCCACTGGCCGCTGAAGGGCCTGAAAGGTCAGACTAGGAGGGTTTGGCGGCAGCTGCGCGGGGGGGGGCAGGGGGGGGAGGAGGGTGGACTGGCCTGCCCGCTGGTTCCCAGACCCGTGTCACTGGGTCCCACGTCCGTGGCCACGCAGAGGCTGGGCAGCTTGCATGGGCCGGTGGCTGGACTGGGTCAGACGTGGTGGGGTGCCCCTTCCGTAGCCACGAAAGGCAGACTGTGGTGGACGGTAGGACGCAGCGAGGCCCAAGGATCTGGCCGTAGCCCGAGAATCCTTAAAGCGCTCCAGCGCAGAGTCTGCATTGTCACCAAAAAGGCGATGGCCATCGAAGGGCATGTCCGGCAAGGTTGACTGAACATCCCCCAAAAAACCAGACGTCCTCAACCGACGTGGCAATCGTTCTGCCCAGAGAGTCGGTGGTATCCAGTCCACAGCGGATTGTGAATTTTGCTGCTTCTCTCCCATCCGCCACTGCCTGGGAGAGAACAGCCCGGGCCTCCTCCGGGCACTGAGGAAGCACTTGCGCAACCGTATCCCAGACTATATGGGTATAGCAGCCCAAGAGACATGCGGTATTCACAGACCGCAGCGCCAAGCAGGAAGAAGAGAACATGCGCTTCCCAAGATGATCCAGCTTCTTGGATTCCCTATCCGGGGGTGCAGAAGGGAATGCGCCCTTGGAAGAAGAGGCTTGGACCACCAAGCTCTCGGGGGAAGGGTGTTGGGTGAGGAAAATGGGATCGCCCGGAGCCAGGCGGTGGGCAATCGTCTGTTCCACAGCAGCCCCTGTGCTGGGCTTGGACCAAGTGCCCAGAACAACGTCCGTGAGGGCTTCATTGAAGGGCAAGAGGGTTCAGAGGAAGTTGCCGCCGGCTGAAGCACCTCTATCAGGACGTTAGTCCGGACTGCCACTGTAGGGAGATCCAGGCCCAAAGCCTCGGCTGCCCTACGCACCACCACTGCATAGGACGCTCCCTCCTCAGTAGGCACGGTAGTGGGAGAAAGCATGCCAAGGTCTGGGGAGCCACTGGCGTCACCCAATTCCTCTCTCCAGCCCAGTTCTTCCAGCTGGCCTGTTAAAGGGTCCAGCGACCCCTCCCAGTCCTCATCACCACCCTCAGGGCGATAGGGAACACCTGGGATGAACAAGGGAACAAAAGTAGGCTCCGGGTCCATCTCGGGGATGAGAAGGGGGACGGCGTCGGCCGAAGGGAACGGCCGGTGCCGGGGGCGCCGTCGCCGCGGAAGGTCGACTGCCGTCGATCCGGGTCCAGGCCTGGATCCATGGGGACCCGCCGGAGCCGCCAGCATCGAACGCCCCGGGCCCCCAACCGGCTCCACGGGCCCAAAGGCGCACCAGCGGAGTCGGACTGCCCAAACACACGGTGGAGGGCTTCGTAGAATGCACGAAGCTGGGCAGGGGTCGCCCCAGCTCCCGGAAACGGGGGGGAAGCGCAGAGTCATCCCCGAGTTAGGCGCCGGAGACAGCCTTAGAGCGACGACGCTTCGGGTCCCGCGTCGCGTCAGTCGACTGACAGGGGGAAGGCGAAGAGCGACGGTGCTTCTTTGCCTTCTTCTTGTACTTCGACTTACCCGAGTGCGAAGACTTAGACGAGGTGTGATGGCTCCGCAACCGGTCTCGAGACCTTCCTCTCGAGCGAGACCGGGAGCGACACGGAGCCGAATGCCGGGCCTCCAAAAGCTTTCGGGACCGCTCCCACAAAGACCTCGGGTTCATGGCCCGACAGTCAGAGCACGACTTTGGGTTGTGGTCTCGCTTCAGGCACCAGAGGCACACGAGGTGGGGATCTGTCACGGACATCAGCTTGTGACAGGAGTCACAAGGCTTGAATCAAGTATGACGATGGGACATCCCTCGCGCATCAGACGTCGACAAAATTCTAAAAATGTTTAGTCAAAAAATGACTAAGGGTCACGCTCTCTCCGGATCTGCGCTAGGCTGGCATGGAAAAAGAAAGAACTGACGTCAGCGTGCAGGGGCGGCGTCTAAGTAGGCACGTGAAATGCACGAACCGAAATTGACAGGCAAAATATATCCATGCCCGTTTCACTGCCCGTCGCCATTGTGGGAACATCCACATAAAAGAAAACGCTGCAGCAGTGATTATTTTCCAGAAAGGAACCTCTGTGTCATTTATTGGCAATGGCAGCTGTACAGTCAATCAATCAATCAGGCGTTTATTAAGTGCGACAACTCACCCGTAAGGGTCTCAAGGCACTGGGGGAGGGGGTTTAGTAGGTTCCAGTCCATCAAGGGGGGTCTGTCGAAGAGCCAGGTTTTGAGGTTTCTTGCGAAGATGGGGAGTGATGTTGTCTGTCTGAGGTGGAGCGGAAGGGCGTTCCAGGCTCTGGCCGTGAGGAAGGAGAAGGAGCGGCCTCCCGATCTGGTCTTTCTGGTGCGGGGGACCACGGCGTAGGAGAGCTGGGCTGATCGTAGGGTCCTCTGGGGTGCATGGAATTTGAGTCGGCTGTTCGGGTATGCTGGTCCGGTGCTGTGGAGGGCCTTGTGTGCGTGGAACCTCCGTGTCATTTATTGGCAACGCCAGCTGTACTGTCAGAGGTAACTCGTGAAAGTGCCAACCGTTCCTTCCACGAGAGAAAACAGTTCCCTCAAGATGCCACATATGAAATATGCACAAGTGACAACACGTTATCAATCGCGACTACTTCATATCATAACATTACATATGGAAAAGGGTGGCAGACCTCGCGAGGGCCACGCGACAGGAGGTGGCCGCAGAGCTCACGAGATGCCACAGAATCCCTGCTACCTACATAGTTAACGACTTTCGCCTCCATTCCCAACGAGGCAGCCACTCTACATAAGGCACACTGTTACCGGGACACAAAAAGCAGAAATGCTCCTTTCTGTGAAAAAGGTCAACCTGACCTCTTGGAGCAGGGCCTTGTAGAGTTCTAACTACAGAAGATCTTTGTGCCTAGAAGCCTGTCCTGAGGACCTGGGCCTGCCTGTGAACCAGGGTAACTTTCCCTGCATGAAGAGAATCTGGGGTTCTTGATTGTAGTAGGAAGCAAGGGCAAAGAGACCTGTCTCTCACTGGAACCGTGACCGAAGTTTCCCACAAGAGCACCTGGGAGATGCAAACATTGGAGTAACATTGGTCGTGGAAGATTATGGACTCTGCCTCCGACCTCCAAGGCTCAGTGAAGCAGAACAGGTTTGTGGTAAATTTTCCTTCTCTCCAGTTCTGGCGCAGCAGACGCTTCTGGGTAATGCACATAGATTGAAAGCAGCCTTTACATCTCCATTCTTTCTATGCCCACGTTTTCACCCTCTACATTGAAATCTTAAAAGTTCATATCTCCATTTCCCCTTACCTGATTTTAATCATTGATGTCTTTTTGTGTATTAAACGTTTCCATATTTTTGGAAAGTTCATTGTGTTTTCTTCAATTTAGAATTGCTGCTACTTCTTGAACATAACACACATCTATGGGGACCATGCAGATGAGGGACTTTCACAATCCTCTTCATATAATCCTGGCCTCAGCATTCTTCTTAGGATGTTTGGATGGGTTTAGTCTTACTAAGAACATAGGCTAAAAAGAACACTCACCTCTGCTCGATACCGAATCTGAACCTAGAACAGCCCAGATTCCAAGCAGAAGAGAAGTTGTTCCAATGCAAGCCGGAGTAAGTTAAGAGTGAAACCAGAGAGGCCCACAAGAAGAAAGTCCACTGTGTTAACAAACAGTAGGCACGATTCCAAAACAATCTCTTGTTTCACTGTATCTGAAACAAAGACCTATTGGTTTTCTACTCTTTTTTGCTAATGTGGTTAATTATTTTAATACATTGTGTTATTCCAAATTCCCTTCAGATCATGCACCGTAGAACTGATCTTCGATGGTCCTGAGAGGGACAAGGAACGGCTGATGCTACTGTCTTAACTCACAGAAAGCGTCTGCTCATGAGTCTTTCAATGCATCCCAATCTAGCAAAGGACAAAATACTTCCAAGAGCTTGGCGAGACGATGAGTAGATTCATCTGGGAGGCGACGGGGCCAAAAAATGCCCCAGATAGTACAGAAAGATCTTTTTATCTAGGACTTCCAAGAAGACAGATAAAACCCCATGCAGCTCAAATGTACTGCTAGGAGTGAAAAGTAAAAAACAATGTGGGATCCACGGAAAGGAATAAAGGGGGACACACGGGCACACACACGCGGGCGGGCACACACACACACACACACACGCGGGCACACACACACACACACACACACTTCAGGGACAATTCCTACACTATGGCAGGTTGGTAGAGGAAGCGGCAATAGATGTGCGGTCACATCAAACACTCCCAAATGTTAGGGCCATAGTAAAAGACATGATATACCTCTAACATGGAGGCATATCCTTCTCAGTGACAGGGGGTACTCGGAGGTGAACAGAGAGCAAACTTAACCAGAGTAAGGAATAGATGCGCATAGAACCTATCTATTGAACTAAGAGGTCTGTTCACGTACAACCAATGTCTCTGGAAATGTGTCAATGAAAGAGTCAAGAAGGCCCAAATGTTGAAAAATAAATCATCTAAAAGAAAGCAAATGGATTTAATCAACATGAGTTTGGAACAGTCGCAATGTATTCAATAAATTGCACTTCCGGGCCATGAAATAGCTCATCTTTGTTGTTAATAACACTTTGTGAAATCTTCAGCACAGATCTTTATTAGGTCTACGAGTCCACCAGTTGATGTATCCTTAAGAGGCAATAATTCATAAGCCACAATAAGCTGACAAAATATTTCAGTCAACGCACGTTTGGGTGGAAATCTCTGCAGACGGATGATGTACGTGTCCAGTCGTGGAATCCTTACTAGCTGAATAATTCACAAACTTGCACAGAAGAGTTGCAACTCTTGGCATGTTCCTGGCACTATATTTGAATGTCAGCATCCTGGAGGCATCATTGGCAGAATAAAGGAACTTTGAGCGTTTTGATGCCCATGGAGCTCCTTCGAGGGCGTAGGATTTTCTTTCGATGTTAAGACTTATAATGATTATTTTTGAAACACCTGGAACACCATCACAAAAGCTTACAAGATACTCATTGCAAGAGTAACTTTTCATACCTTAAACTTTTTCTGACGCATCCACAATGTACATATAGTGAAAGAATATTGGTGGGAGAACGGGAAGTACATGCCAGGATCCAACTTTATGTCCCACAATTTTTTTTTTTTTTAGGTTTTACATACGTTTTCCTTTGTCTAAGGTATACTTTGCCTCGTTAGGGTGAGGGATCCACATGAATGCACAACTCTGCACTTTCAGGACACTGTGGTAGCCTAGTTCTGCCCGGAGGCTTGGGGTCAGTGACTACCACAGTCTGGGCCCATGTACTGCCTGGTTCCACCCAGAGGCTTTGGTTCAGTGAGTTCCACCGTCTGGGTCCATGGACTGCCTAGTTCCGCCCTGACGCTTGGGGTCAGTGAGTTCCACAATCTGGGCCCATGGACTGCCTGGTTCCGCCCCGAGGCTTGAGGTCAGTGAGTTCCACAGTCTGGGCCCATGGACTGCCTGGTTTCGCCCTGAGGCTTGGGGTCAGTGAATTCCACAGTCTGGGCCCATAGACTGCCTGGTTCCGCCCTGAGGCTTGGGTTTAGTGAGTTCCACAATCTAGGCCCATTGACTGCCTGGTTCCACCCTGAGGCTTGGGGTCAGTGAGTTCCACAGTCTGGGCCCAGGGACTGCCTGGTTACGCCCTGAGGCTTGGGGTCAGTGAGTTCCACAGTCTGGGTTCATGGATAGGTAGGACCTGCCTCCTAACTTATTCATTTGAAAACTCATTGTGCGATAAGGTTTGCCACAGCAGAACAGCTTCTGTTTGTATACAGAGGATGGCCAGTTTCTGGAGGTATCCGCGGCTGCTGCCACAGCGACTTACATGCATGGTCCAGGAGACTTAGAATTATATTTTCAAATCTAGTAGGAGCTAGGGGAGCACTTACAAAGATTGTCACTCCACCATGCATTCACATTCATTCGGGCTAGTTTATCCCAGAGCCTTTGAAGCCGGTTGATGAACTCAAAATTTTCCAACATTTGCAACAAGAATGTTCAATTCTATTAAAGACGCCGAGGCTAGGAATAAGCTGCTCTTTCTTTTACTACTTCAAACCAGCAGCCAATCACAAAGTGTTTTAAAACACTACATTTCCCATGACTCCATCTAGTCACCTGAACAACCATAGAAATCCAGCCCTATATAACCCATCAGCATTACATGAGCTTCCTCTTTCTTTGCCCAGTTCAATAAACCTATAAAAAGTCTGAAAAACCCAGCAATGCCAGGATCAGGATACAACCAAAAGTTCAGGACCCTGCAACGACAAGGCATCAGCCAACAGCACCATCAGTCCCAAAAGGGGCAGGAATCGGAACTCGGTCCAACGGGAGCCGACAATCTTCCGATGAACATTAGGAGCATCTCCACCAGAAATAATATCCTCACCAACCAGGGAATCTCGATTTCCTTGGAACACTGTTGATGCAACATTCACTTGTCACCAGTTGCTAGCAGGGAATCAAAATTGTAAACCGTAAAACTGATCTCACCAAAGACATATTATAACCAATATAGTCAAGAGGGAAGGGAACAAGGAACACGTAAAGCATTAGATATCAACTGTAATGTGTAATCACAGATAAATACAACATAATGGGTGGGATAATCCTTGCCTCCGGGTCCTTAATAGAATTGAAAATTCTTGTCACGAATGTTGAACATTTTTGAATTCTATGTCAGGACCGGAGGCTCCGATTATGCTTGTTTAAAGCTGTGCCACCACAACAGAAGCAACATCCACAATAGGTTTACAGTAGAATGACTTAAACGTAGATTCCGCTGACCAATCGGCCGCTTTAAGAATGTCAGGTAAACTAGAGCCCAAAGCAAACGACTTAGAACCATTGCTCCACGAGCTGAACGGATGCCAAACATGGAAGTATCAATACCTGACTCACTCATAAGCCAGGGCACCCATCTTGCAAGAATGGCTGAGGCCACTGGGCGAAAGGGTTTCTGCAAAGCAATTAATAACTGTCCCCTCGTATCAGCACGAAATTCAGCAGAACCTAGCTGATAAGCTTCCAAACACTGCACCATGCAAAGTTTGGGATTATCCGGGAAAGCAGGATAGGAAATGGATGAGAAATTACATTTGGTGCGACAAGATATCGAAAAAGCAACTCCCTCAGGAGAAAAAATCCACCCTGCGAGATCCAAAGCTCGGATGTCTGACACCCTCTTACAAGATATGAGGCAAAATAGCATAGTAAATTTGTCCAATAGTTGTTTTCACAATAGATTTTTATTGCCTGGTCAAGACTCCAAATCCGTAGGACCACATATATATCCCACAGAATACTTAGGAAGAGGAGGACGGACCTTACGGATGCCTCTCAACAACTTACAGACAATGGGGTGTTCGCGCACAGGTTTAGCAACAGGCAGATGACCTGCCGAAATGGCGGACCTAAAATTGTTAACAGCTCTATACACCATACCTGCGGAAGTCAGAGATGACAAGAAATTTATGAACAAACTACAATCCGCTCCAACAGGATCTGCACCCCGTTCACGGCACCAGCCGCTCCAGCATTTCCAAGCGGAACAGTATCGCTTATGTGTGCTGGAAAACCAGGCCTGACTGATTAAGTCATTAGCCTCCTTCGAAAGTCCAGGGATGCTCCATCTATCCCTGAAACCCTCCAAGCTACTAGAGAGAGGTGTTGCGACAACATCAACGGATGAGGAGATCCACCTGAATCCAGAAGGAGATTCCAGCGAACGGAATCAGAATCAAACAAGCATAGGCTAGCTTCAGAAGAACTGGGAACCATGCCTGCGCTTTCCAAAAAGGCGTCACCAGCACCAGTCCGCTCGTTGGCAGCGCAACTGCGTTAACACTCTGGGGATCATCAGGAATGGGGGAAAGGCATAGCACAGGTTGGGGGTCTAGTCCTGAAGAAAAGCATCCATGACTTGGGTGTCCGGATCTGGATGCCAGCTGAAGAACGTCGGAAGTTGGCGGTTGGAAAGAGACGCAAAAAGGTCTATCGAACAAGGACTCCAGTGGCAATTCAGCACATGGAACACTAGAGGATGGTGCCTCCAGTTACTGAAATCCTGAAGGTGTCGGGTCTGCCAATACGCAACGGTATTGCTCCGGCCTGGAAGATATTCCACTACCACAGAGATCCGATGCTGTAAGCAAAAATGCCAAAAGTCCTTGGCAATCTCTGCCAGAATGTGGGATCTCGTCCCGCCCAATTTGTTCACATACCGAACTGCCGAGATATTGTCCATACAAAGCAGTATGCAACAATCCGACCTCTCCGGAGAAAGGCTGCGAATTGCAAAGGAGCCCGCTAGGAGTTCCAAGCAGTTGATGTGAAGGGATAGTTCCTCTTGAGACCAACGACCCCCGGTTGAAACAGGGCCGCAACGAGCTCCCCAACCCCAGCATCTGGCATTGGACTCTATCGCAATCTAGGGAGTTGAGCCAAATATTGCCATGACATTTCAGGCCTCCATGTGATCTAATCACCACAACATCTCCGACCTCGCCTCTTCCTCTGCGAGGAGAATCAGTTCTGCGTAGCTGAGGCCTTTCCGGAGATGCTGAATCTTGAGTCTCTGAAGCGCACAATAATGCAGGGAACCAGGAAAAATGGCCTAGATCAATGAGGCCAACAAGCCCACCACTCGAGCTAGCAACCTCAAGGATACAGTCCACTTGCTCAGAGTCTCTCTCAATTCTTTCTTGATGTTTCGGACTTTTTGGGGAGGGAGAGTCAGTCGGCAAAGGAGGGAATCTACCTGAAATCCCAGGAACTCTAAGCGCTGGGAAGGAGTCAGAACTGGTTTCTGAGAATTCACTATGAAGTCCAGATCTTGGAGAAGGAGGATTAACCATTCCAAGTGAGTGATAGCCAATCGATGGCACTGGGCCATGAAAATGATGTTGTCTAAGTAGGTAATCAGACGCACGCCGCGAGCTCTCAAGGATTCCACCACCAGCCTCATCAGCTTCATAAAGCACCAAGGGGCGGAGGAGATGGCAAAGTGGAGGACCCTATACTCGTAACAAAGACCTTGCCAAAGGAACAGGAGAAAGCATCTGTGGGGTGGTAAAATGGGTAAGGGAAAGGTATGCGTCCTTTAATCTAGCCGAACCATCCAATCCCCTTCTTGAAGAATATCTCTCAGGAGATGGATGCCCTCCATCTTGAAAAGGCGGTAAACAATCCAACCATTGAAGTCCCTGAGATTCAACACCAGACGAGAACCACCACCCTTCTTCTCCACCAGGAAGATGCAACTGAGAAAGCAGTGGTAGAGAGTGGCTGCTACCTCTATTGCGCCCATTTGTAGAAGTGTGTGAATTTCGGAGGAGATAAAATCTTGCTCTCGTTGAGATAAGACATCATGGCGGGAGGAAGGGCTTGTATCGGGGAACTATAGAACTCCAATCTGTAACCCTGAATGATATCTAGAACCCAAGCATCCTGTGTAAGAATCTGCCAAATGTGTAGGAAAGACTGAATCCTGCCTCCCCAGTACCACATCAGAAAACTGAATTAATCTCACCTGTGGCACCAGATTCCTGGGAGGAACTCCAAGATCCTTCATAGCGACCTCTCCGGAAACTATTCTTGTTGGGTCGGGGCAAGAGGGGTAGAAGGTGGGTTTGTTGGGATCCTGATAACCACCTCTATTCTGTTAATAGAAATCTCTCTGTGGGCCTTGTTGGTATCCACGGGCTAACGCGCGCCCTCTAAAACGCCCGGCCCTGCCAAAACGTGGGCAAAAGGCCTTATAGAGAGACCCTTGCACCTAGTCCAAAATTACTAAAGGTTGCCACTAATTTGTAGCGCTCTTTTAGAAAAGGTTGGCCAAACAGCAGGCCCTGTGCTACTGGACCGGATTCAGAAAATGCAAGTTCAGTGAGCTTGGGGTCGAGCTTAAGGAGGGTGGACTGACGCCTCTCGCTAGAAATGGCACAATTCACGTTTCAGAACTGACAAATAGCTCGTAGGCCCAGACTACCAACTTATACGGATCAATGGACATCACAGACTCCTTAGCTCGGTAGCCCAATTCCAGGATTTTGGTTAAAGGACTGGAAATGTCCAGCAGTTTATCCTGGGAGGAGCACCAGGCTATGTCGATCCTTTTCTTTGGACTACCTCTTGAGGGAAGTGACAAGGGTATGATCAACCGCAGGTGTATCAGTGACCTTGCCTGGAAGGTCAGGCCATGGGCATTTAGAATGTAATTGAGCCCGCACATCCTTGTCAAAGGCATGCCGGATATGTGACTGAACATAACCCGCCACTTCCTTCAGAGGAAGCCAAACAGTGGATTTCGGGTGGACCATCTCAAATGGCTCAAAGGTAAGTCCTCTAGCTGGAGGGGATGGGGTCAACGTGAAGCGCCTTGCTTGTTTGTTTACTAGGGCCAGGTTCATCCTCCTGTTCCGAATCCGGGCCGAGGAAGAGCTGAAGTCCTCACCTTGTAGAGGATCAGGGGCCGAGATATTGGACAAGGCCAGTCTCTCAAAATCAGCAGCAAGTGGTCCTCTAGGGTTTTCCCACTGGTTTTAGTCTGGAAGGATGCCTGACCACTTTGTACACGCAGAGGAGGGGTAGGCAGTCAACCCTGCTGCTCAGCATACCCACATCGGTGTCTCTTTAGGGGCTCAATGGCTTTCACCAGAGCTTTAGTTACTCAATGTTGCACCCCAACGTCCAGAGCGTCCACCAGGTCTTGCTCCAGAGAACCAGCCAGGTCCTCATAATATCCCTCTTCGTAGTACTCACTTATATTCTGAATGTCTGCGCAGCAGACTAAAAGGTGTTTCAGGAGGGCATAAGACCAAAATCCAAAGGATAAGAGGAGGAAATCAATCCTCAATATGGGGAGAACAGAGTTAAAACCCCAGAAAAAGCAGGTCTCGCGACTGGCTCGTGGTGGGGACCTGGAGGCAGGATGTGACACACTGGGCAGGAGTAGAGGGGAGGGCATTGACTAGGGAGGAGGCAAGGGGCCTGCGAAGGCAGCCCATCGTGGCGCAATGGAGGGAGACTCTAGATGCTTGGGAGCACCCAGAACGGGAACATGATTCTGAAGATGGCCCCAGACCAGGGATTGATGTGAGTTCACAACCAGGGGGATGGAGGAGAGAGCTGGCACTTCATAAATGACAAGAATAAGCGGTGATGATAATAGACACCAGAGGGCGGAATTGGTGGGTTGAGAGGAAATGGGGGGCATGGATGATAGATATCCCTGGGAGCCTCTCTGGATGACACAGTGTTCGGAATTTGTGAGGTTGTCATTTGATGATTGGACCACTCCCCCGATCCCCGTCTAACTAGTGTTATACACAAACCTAGATTTTTTTTTCCAGACCCTTGAAGATAACACGCCACCCTGCATATGTTTGTTAATTGTTACGTTTTAAAAATGCACCATTAGGGAGCTCTCCCCGTTGGAGCTCCTACTTGAGATGGATCGCACCATCAGACGAATATAGGTGCATGAAGTCGGGAGAATATGTTGTAACGCTAGAACTTTATCAGCACACAGTACTCGGGACAATTTATTATTACTGTTCATGATATGCAAGTTATTCTTCTTAAGTGGTGTATAGTAGATGCTAGGACGGAATTTGATGGGATGGAACTGGTACACGCCTTATGTGATTTTCTGTAACAAAATGGAAAACTGTAAGATGGTCATGATTGTATCTGCTCATGTTAAATTGTGATAAATGCCAATAGAAATATTTTACAAAAAACAGAAAAAGCAGGTCAGAAAAAACCATCAAGGTATAATAATGAAAGAGTAGAGGGAGGACCTGCAAAAACAACTCAGCAGAGCTTAAGGATATTTTTCAACCCTTTGCCTGAACCAAAGGCCACAGGGCGTAATCGGGAGCCACACACTTGAAGGGCAGAGACAGGAGAGGTTATACGTGTCTTGCGCGTTCAGATCCACGCCTCCGATCTCGGAGGCAATAAAAATGGCCACCGCGCAAGCATGTTAGCCACTCAACAATGACTATAGAAAGAGGATCGCTCGACAACAGTCGCGTCCTCACTCCCGCTTCACATACACAGACGAGGGCTCTAGTGCCATGTCGGGAGGACGAATGCTTCCAATGCAAAATAAAGATACCTGCGAGTGCGGGGGACACAGAATAACAGGCCGAAGCCCCGTAAGCAAAAGTAACGCAACAAGCAATTAAATGTGTGTAACCAAGAAACACACTGCTGAAAAACATAAAATCTGTGAACATGAATTAAAAGCACAAAAGATATAGGAATGCAATTAACTGGCTGCGAAGCAGCAAAGAAAGAGGAAGCTCATGTAATGCTGATGGGTTATATAGGGAAGGGTCTCTATGGTTGGTCAGGTGACCAGATGAGTCATGGGAAATGTAGTGTTTTAAAAAAAAGTATTGTGATTGCCTGCTTTTTTGAAGTAGTAAAAGAAAGAGAAGCATAATCGGAGCCTCCGGTCCGGATATAGAATTTCTTCTGAAGTCAAGTTAAATGTGGTTACAAAAAGTGTAGATGGGCCTCCACAAGGACCCTCATCAGCTCTGCCCATTGGTCAGTTAGAGGAAGCGGAAGGATTCTTTGGAGGAGGGAGAGCGGAAGTTCGGTGCCGTGGCCCTGTAGTAAACTGTTACTCTTCATTGTTGTAAGGAACACATACTAAGCGACCCTCCAGCGTGCTTAACCGTCAACTTTTAGGAATATAACAATTCTAGTTTCTTTTTGTCCAGTGAAGAGCAGTGTTTCCACAACTCTGTCCACTGCGTGTAGATTTTGCGCTTTCATCTACAGTTATTTGCTACTCACACCTACACAGATACAGACACCGCCTCGACCATGAAAAGCATCCACTCAGGGGCCCCCACCGACCCCTACCCCCCTCACATCTACCACAGAGCCGTGGCCGCCATCGCACCCGAACTACAACGCACCATCAACACCACCTTCAAAACAGGCACCTTCCCAGACGACTGGAAGTGCGCAGAAGTCAGACCCCTGCTCAAGAAGCCCACAGCTGACCCCACCGACCTCAAGAACTATCAGCCCATCTCGCTCCTCCCCTTCGCAGCCAAGGTTGCAGAGAAAACAGTCAACAGGGAACTGACACGATTCATTGAAGAGAACGCCGTCCTCGACCCGTCCCAATCCGGATTCAGAAGCAACCACAGCACAGAGACCGCCCTACTCGCCGCCACAGACGACATCCGCACCCTCCTGGACCAAGGCCACTCCGCAGCCCTCATCCTACTCGACCAATCAGCGACCTTCGACACCGTCTCCCATCGCACACTAGTCGTCAGACTACACGACGCAGGCATACAAGGAACAGCCCTGGACTGGATCCGATCATTCCTCACCGGAAGCCAAAGGATCAGACTCCCATCCTTCCTCTCCGACCCCACGAAAATCACCTGCGGAGTCCCACAGGGTTCATCACTGAGCCCCACCCTCTTCAACATTTACATGGCCCCCCTCGCAGCCATCGTCCGACAACACGGCCTCAACATCGTATCCTACGCCGACGACACCCAGCTCATCCTCTCCCCCACCGAAGACCCCACCACTGCCAAACTCAACTTCCAGAAAGGAATGCAAGACGTCGCAGTCTGGATGACCAACAGCTGCCTGAAGCTCAACGCCGAGAAGACAGAAGTCCTCGGTACCACCCCTTCTGCATGGGACAGCACCTGGTGGCTGACCGCCCTCGGAAGCCCACCTACCCCTCAGACCACGCCAAGAACCTCGGCATCGTACTCGACTCATCACTCTCCATGAACCGACAGGTCAACGCCGTCACCTCCAGCTGCTTCAACTCCGCAAGACCTTCAAGTGGATCCCCTCTGAGTCAAGGAAGACAGTCACCCACGCACTCATCACCAGCAGACTGGACTATGGAAACGCACACTACGCCGGCATCAACAAGTCCCTACTACGCAAACTCCAGACAGTACAGAACACCGCCGCCAGACTCGTCCTCGGCATCCCCCGACACGAACACATCAGCCAACACCTACGAAGTCTCTACTCGCTCCCCGTGGAGAAAAGAGTCACTTTCAAAATCCTCACGCCTACAAATGCCTACACAACAACGGACCCAAATACCTCAACACCAGAATCAACTTCCACGTACCCAAAAGAAACCTCCGATCTTCCAACCTCGCACTAGCCGAAACCCCGCGCATCCACAGAGCCAGAGCAGGCGGAAGATCCTTCTCTCACATTGCAGCCAAGACCTGGAACGAACTACTGGCAGAAATCAGACGCGCCCCCTCCCTGAACACCTTCAGGAAGACCCTGAAGACCTGGCTCTTCGGCTAAACAGATCTGCGGACCCCCCCTTCAGCACCTTGAGACCCTCACGGGTGAGTAGCGCGCTTACAATTCCCTGATTGATTGATATCTGATATCAACAACTGTGTTCGATTTTAAATCAATCTCAGTTGTTGCAAGAGTTTTGCCCGATGACAAAACTTCGTTTATTTAGGAGAACAGGTGTTAGACAATGCACACTTTGGTTGTTGCTTGAAATGACAGCAACGTTTAGGGCCATGACCTCCAGCTCAGCCTTATACTACAGAAATTGAAATAAGTTGATGGAACCTGCGATTCTGGGCTTTAAAGGGCATTTACTCTGTTTGTGAATTTGTATCAAATTAATACGGATATATAGGGACTGGAAATATAAATTATTCTTGCACTCTTTATGGGTGGTGGAGCAATGAGCAAAAAACTTTCTGGCTGAAAACACAGTCTCCACCTGCCCCTCTGAACAAGGCAGGCTGCAGGCAAAGACGCACACCCACAGCATTTTAAAAAGAATCTTTTGGAAAACATTTACTTACACTAATTTCATATTTTTAGCAGCCATCGATGTGATCATTTAAAAACAAAAAATAAAAACGCCCCTGCTTCAAAATACAATCATTGGCCAGAAATTGGGCCAGCCAGCTCTGCCACACCTGTGTTGGTTGGGGGCCAAGAAGAAGGCAATGACAACGAATAAATACCCAAAGCCCTTAGCAACGTTCTTCTGCAGTTAGTTACAACAGTACAGAACCAAAACATAAAATCATGCATATGAAACTGTTGTGGCAATGTCTTGTGTCTGTGTATTAAGAATGTACAACCTACAGTGGTTGGCTAGAAAACTTTGTATGACATATGCCACATTTTCTGTAGCAAGAACACAAGAGTACATTACAAACCATCTAATACAGAAGTTTATAAATTAAAAACCTCACCTTTAGTATCATTCGACACAAAGTTTCTCCAGTCATGATACTCCCAATCAGACAGGTCCTCATCATCTTGGAATTGTAAGTCGTACTCATTTGAGCTGGACAGATCGTCATCTTTGTGGCTCGTGGAATTATGGTCGTCTGACAAGGGCAGCTGATATTCCTCGACTGTGGAGCGGTTGTAGGGTGAGGCAGACAGCATATGACCTTCCTGGACTAAGGGGTCATGGAAAACCAACTGCTCTTTCCCTTCTTCAATATCCATATAGACTGTGTACTCGTCAAGATGCCAAGGCGTGTGCTGCTCCTCATCCGCCACTTCTTGGTTCATGGGGCGGTGGAAATCCATGCAGGGAGGACCCTCCTTTTCTTGAATCTTGCAGGGGTCTGGGGGATCATGACTATCCTTAGCAGGTGCCTCCTCTCTCTGCTCATCCTTGATTGGGCGCTCAGAGTCCTTGATACAGCTGCCAAGGGGGTCCTCCTGTTGTGCAAACTCTCTGGGTACTTGGAGACCTTTGGTTAGAGTGTCTGCCTTGTTATCAATGTTCGAGTGCCCCACAAAGTCTTTCAATCCCCCAACAAAGGACTCTTCCCTTTGCATTTCCACTTGTGTCTGTTGTTCACGAGCAGAGGTTGTGCTCCCTCCTGCAATCGCCAATGTGACAAGCAGGTAGCGGCCATTCTCGACCATCGTCTCTCCCTCTTTGCCAGATATCAATTGGACAATGGCATTCTGATAGTAGACGGAAGATGTGCCCTCTTCTACTTCCATCTCCACGCTCTCTGCCAAACCCATAATATCTTGGGCAGGTGTCTGCTGCCCTTCTTCAGACGTTATTGGGTTTGTAGAGAACTGCAAGTTATAATTAGTAGGTGTCTCCTCACCGTCTTTAATTAACCGATGATCGATAACATTCTGCCACTTCGTGCCAGATAGCGCCTCATATTCTTCTTTAGGCTTCACTTTGTCCATACACATTTCTTGACCAATGGGACATTCCTCCCCTCCTTCAGTCTTTACCTGGCTCACAGAAGCCTGATCAGCAGCGTGCATCTGTTCTTCCATTTTTAAATGGCTCGCACAAGTCTGCTCATCATTGTCATACACCTTATCTTTTCCAAACAGTGGCGCATTTATACAAGCCTGTTGACCAATAGCATACGCCTCTTCTTCAACCTTTATATGCCTCATACAAGCCTGTTCATCAATAGAAACATCCTCTTCTTCAATCTTTATGTGTGTCATACATGCCTGTTGATCAATAGCACACGCGTCCTCGTCTTCAACCTTTATATGCCACAAGCAAGCTGGCTGATCCATAGCAGGCAGCTCATCCCCTTCTTCAGCCGTTACTTGACTAACCAAAATCTGACTGTCAGTGGCTGATACTTCCTCAGTCTTCACCAGAACTCGGCAGACCTGTCGATCACTGGCAGATGCTTTCTCACCTTCCTCAATCCCTACTCGTTCCATGTGGTACTGGAAACCGTTGAAAGAAGCCTCCTCGGCTTCTAACTTTATGTGGCTCATAGAAGTGTGGTGATCATTCGGAGAAGCCTCTTCAACTCTTTCTGCCTCCATATCTTGTTGCCCGTCATGAGAAAAAGCCTCCTTACCTTCCTCAATCTTCACTGGGTTCAGATAAGACGGGGGATCACCGGCAGCCGCCTCCTCGGATTCTTCAATCACATGTTGATTGTACCACCAATCATTGGAAGACGTCTCCATGGTATTTTCAAACTTCGTGTGGCTCTCATAGGCCTGGCAATCGCTGGCAGATGCCTCCCCGGATTCTTCAATCACCACTCGTTGAATGTAGTCCCGCCAATCACTGGACGTGGTCACCTCACCTTTAACTTCCACTTGCGCCATAAAAAACTGTTCATCACTGGTAGAGGCCTCCTCAATTTCTTCAATCTTCACCTGGCTTGCACATGCCTGGATCTCACCAGAAGAGGCCTCACTCATCCTTCTTCTCTTGCTACATGAAGTTGCGGGGGTTCTGAAGAAAGGTCACTTTGTCGATCTTCTTTACCTGATCTTTAGACTTCTTGTGATCGCTCCAGTCCACCAACCCTGTATCTTCAATACAGGATGTTTAGCAATCACTCTCCCTAAGAAGAAAGAGAATACAAAATATAGTATAGACAGCAGAGAAAAGGCACATTTACTTATGCAGCAGCAGAACTGAGGAATTAAAGAGGGGCCATGATATTTGAATTCCTCCTGCTAATGAAGACAACTCATCACGGTGATCAAACTTCATGTTTTCACTTTATAAACCTTTAATGATTTCCATTTAGTTACTCTTCTTACCATGATAAGGAAGATGGTCGCTTGTCATATTGTCTGTCTAAATGATTTCTTTTAATTTATAAATAAAAGTTGTATTTCCCCACAAGCTCTTTACCCACTGATCAGTAATATGAATTTTCATGAGTTTACTTCATAGAATATCTTAATACTAAAGAAAGAGTGAACAGAATTATTTGTCTCTTCCATTTTCTAATAAAGAGTCTCTCATGAGATTGTGTTATGGTTTCTGGATCCATTCATGTCAGGCTGGGTTTGGAATACCACCAGGTAAACAAATCTTGAAAAGACAGGAAACACTCTTTACAGACAAGGGAAGAGTTTGCACTCAAGCCTAAGAATGTTTTCTTGAGATGCTGACAAACTGCATACCCCATTTATGGTTTCAAAGTGTGATCAAGATGCTACTGTGGTGTGGAGGCTTCACTCCTGGTAATTCTGGAAACAGGAAAAGAATACCAGGAGTGCGAGAATTAAGCTGGGACAGCCAGGCCTCATTTGAAGAGGTTGTGGAGACCCTGCTGGCCTAAAGGTGGGAAAGGAGCAGGCTCACCATTCCTGCTGTCTGAAGGTGATGGAGACAGATGTCATCATCCTCTGTACTACCTCATTTGAGAGCTGATGGGGGGGCGACCACGTTTATCTTTATCTAGCTCTAACTATTACCTATGGGGTGTCAGAGCACTTTTAATTTAACAAACCGAACAAAACTGAAGCAAAAACAATGCTGCTTCAGAAATACAGATAACAAGAAGCAAATCAAACAGAGCTCATGTCCCTGCTGCACAGTGATAAAAATCCAGGGGGAAGAATGGAGCAGAGGAAGGAGATTTAACTAGAAGGTAGTTTAGTTTTCATCTGTTTAACACGAGAAGCAACGGCAGGAAAAGAGGAGGGAACAGGAATAAGCAGATGAGGTGCAAATGTAATAGAAGAGTTTGGGGGATTTTGGGAGGGGGGGGTTATTGGTTGTGTATTAGTTATCTGGGGTTCAATACTGTGAATGTAAGGGCTGTTCATCTATAAGGGAGAATCTAAGAATTTCCATGGGCATCCCAACTCCTCCTAGGAACCCCTCAATGCTGTGAAGGATAACATCGGTGCGCTGGTACCCAAGGCACCTGACATTTTATTCCAAGTGAACCAGAGTTTGCTTCCCGACCTGGTGGCTGTGAAGACTCCCCGATGAGTCAAGCTTCCATAGCAAGAAACCCCTGCTTTCTCATGAAAAACAACATGTTAAGCTTGCTCCCCCCATCCAAGAGCTTCACTTCATGAAAATACCAGGAACGGCAGAAGAAGTGATCTTGCACAAGGAGAAACCTAGAGAAAGACATTTCCAGAGCCGCCACCTAGGCATCAACTGCTGCTCAATGACCACGTGGTTGCAGAAGGCTAAGCCACTCCGACAAGAGGAGCTGAGCTGACTCAACAACCCTACTTTAGGAAATCTGAGAAAGAAAAGTGGATGCGACTAGCTCAAGCAACATTTTGTGCATAATATTAGGGTTGGTGGACTGGAGTACTGACGCATTCAGTACATGAACAGGTGTCACTACACAGAAATGTTCTGCAGTTTAAGAGGTGGAGAGCGCTAGACACTATTTGTACCAGAGACATTTTAAGGAAAAATAAAAATAGATATCAATATGCAATAACCTTCCAAGAGCTACACCCTTCTGCAGCTCATCTTTGTGGAAAGAACTTGCAGGCGGTTGAGCCCCACATCAGTGGATGGGACCCTTCAAAGACCCTTAGAAGGTAGAACTTTGAACTGCAGCCTTGAGACATAATTTCCAAAGCAGACCGAGCAGGAGAGTAAGACATGCTGGAACATTTGGAAGTAAGATCGTGCTGGACTTCACCCTGGCAGTGCAGAAGTTGATCATGCAGTTCAGTACCAGGAAGGCAGTAGTGAAGAAATATTGCTCCCAATAAAACTGAATATTAAGATGGACAGTGAGGTTCATTTCTTTACAGTCAGTAAAAACACTCTGATGTTGCAGAAAGAAGAACCCTAACACGAATAGGTAACAGTAACCTAGTCAATGCACCAATTCCTGGAAATCGGTCGGATGGTGGGAGCTTTAGATGTAACATCACATCTGTGCACCCCGACATTGCAGACGTCACAGCACATCTGTGCACCCCGATATTGCAGACGTCGCAGCACATCTGTGCACCCCGACAGTGCAGACGACAGTGCAGCACATCTGTGCACCCCGACAGTGCAGCACATCTGTGCACCCCGACAGTGCAGCACATCTGTGCACCCCGACAGTGCAGCACATCTGTGCACCCCGACAGTGCAGACGACTGTGCAGCACATCTGTGCACCCCGACAGTGCAGACGTCACAGCACATCTCTGCACCGACATTGCAGATGACGTCGCAGCACATCTGTGCACCGACACTGCAAATGTCACAGCACATCTGTGCACCCCGACAGTGCAGACGACTGTGCAGCACATCTGTGCACCGGACAGTGCATACGTCACAGCACATCTGTGCACCCTGACAGTTCAGACGTCACAGCACATCTGTGCACCCTGACAGTGCAGATGACGTCGCAGCACATCTGTGCACCGACATTGCAGAAGACGTCGTAGCACATCTGTGCACCGACACTGCAGACGTCAAAGCACATCTATGCACCCTGACAATGCAGACGTCAAAGCACATCTATGCACCTGTTGTATTCCTCTTAGGGTGTCCGTACATAGGTTTTCCTGTATCATGTCCTTATATAGGCACAATTCGCCCTGCCCTTATATAGGCATAAAAACCCAGTCCTTATTTAGGCATTAAACCGTGCACTCCAAATACAGGCATGGTATCCAACATCCGTCCACCCTAACGTCACAACGAGTTCTTGAAGAACAGACCCTTAGGCTTCGGGAGTTTCCCTAGCACAGGACTATTGATTTCTTCAAGGACTCATCTATTATGCATGAACCGTTATACCTTGAGGGTTCATTCATGACGTCTTCCGCTGCCCGATTCACGTCAATGCTAACATTCTGAGGTACCTCTCAGGTATAAATATACCTTCCCTAGCCCTTGTAAATCAGAGGAGACCTCGACTTCAGAGGAGCCCGTTTCCCGGCCTGACGCACTGAGAAGACGCTGTCATCCCTGCACGCAGAGAGTCCAGCTTCCAGTGATCTGACTTCCCTCACGGGGTGTTGGAGTTCGAGTCTGGCAAGAGATTCCCACCTCTCTCATTCTTAAGGTATGGAGCTGACTAGAAACTTAGAGGGACTCTTGGCATACTAGGCCTAACACACTCTTAGTATACCATAGTAAGGAATACTCCATGGTGATTCTGCCGTGCTGTTTCTATACTATTCAGAATTCCCTGTGCCCCTTGCCTTCTGGAGTGTTCAGACAGCTGGATTCCATTCTTACCTCCCTTCTCTAGGCGGGTAAGCGGAGCAGAGTGGCCCTTGTCACTCTGATGAGGAGGGAGGGTCGAAAGCGTCGCAGGTGGATTATTACTATTTTGTAGCACATATGCAGCATGCGGCCAGATGGCAGGCTGACTGCAATAACTGGAAAAAAATGTTGCTAGCGGGATTAGTCCAGGGGGTTGAGCTTCCGGCATTGCTGATGGAGGGTCCATATGAGGTTCGACAAATTTGTGTACGTGTGGCAGAGGCTAGTGACAGTGGTGCTTAAAAGGGTGCCCTTTCACAGGGAACTACTGATATGGATCCTGGTTCCTTTCAGGCGTATGGAAACCAATATGTCCATTAAGGCATGGTGTGAAGGGGGCTGTGAAATGCTTGGGGGATCTATATATAAAATAGCACTTTATCTCTTTCAAGGATGCGCAGGCTGAATCTGGGGTGGGACCAGGTCACTTTCTTCATTGTGCATGCCTGGTGGAGATCGCTAGGCAAACCTGGTCAGTGTCATCAATGTAAGTCTGGATCTACTCCTTGCATCAGTGGGGAGCCAACGACGGAGAGCACTCTGGGGGCCATTCTGACCTATGGCTCGGGAAGGCACTTAGTGCCGTTGCTGTAGAAAGCCATGACAGCGGATGCTACCCATCGACCTCAGCAGGTACGACAAACATGGGCTAATGATCCGGGTGATGCCCTCTCGGATGCAGACTGGGTAGGTGTTTGCACTCAGTCGAGGACTGTTTCCAGCAAAGCTAGCTTTAAAATTGATATATTTCACTTTTCTCCACCGTACCTATGTGAACCCATTGACTTTAAGCAGGATATCCTGGGATTGATCGCCTGCCTGTCCTCAATGCAGCTTTTTGAGGGCAGATTTTATGCCTACGGCCTGGAGTTGCCTCCAGGTGCGAACCTTCTGGACCCGGGTGACTGATAAACTTACTTCCATCACGGCGTTGCGGGATACTCTTACATCACAGTTCTATTTTCTGGGGAACATTTGCAGAAGCTTCTGCAGCTGGCCTTGGTGTTGGCCAGGAGTCAGGTGGCTATTACCTGGATGGGTCAGACAGCCCCATCGGAGGTGCTCTGGAACAGGGATGTGGCTGACTGGGCGTTGGCAGAGAAACTACATATGAAGCGTAGTAGGAGGGATGACCTGGCTACTTGGGTGGTCTTGTGTAACAAATTTTTGAACCCTGACAATATGCAATTAAGCGATGAGTACTGACACTGAATTGTAAAATGTACCACTAATTCGACTGCACCTAGCTGTGACCAGTCCTATCCATCTGCTGTGTTACTGTTATGGTATAAGGTACTCGTCTCTTATAAAATGCTATTAGTGTACCAACGGAATCCCTTATTGTTGAAAGTACTGCACGGTTGGTTGTAGTTGATGACCTGAAAATGAATTTTAAAAAGGAAAAAGAAAAAGAAAAAAGAAGTCAGGAGGTGAAATTAGCCAATTGTGGAGGCAGAATAGCCTCAGCCGAATGAATGTGAGGGACAGACTCCTCCGGGAACTCCTTTGAATCTGGTAATATATATGGAAATGGGGTGGAATTATGCAGATTTCACTAGCTCCAAGAGCAGCCGCTATCCAATTGGGCTAATATGTGCCACACACATCCCTTGTAGGTTTGACAATGAGGAGGGAATGGCGAGACGGAGTAGTCCCAGGACTGGGTGCGGGCGAAGGCAGGGCCTGGTTTTATGCATTTAATGCAGTGAGTTTGCTTGATGTTGCACCATGAACACATTGATCTGTAATTGGAAGAGGAAATACAATGAGAATTTTATTATGCCAAACATTGGCTGGACAGCGGATACCATGGAGCAATAAAGTGAGGAAGTTCTAGCAAGCCCCAGCACTAAGAGAAACCATGAAATGTTGGGAGACGTAGGGATCAAGGTGATATACTGGAATACAAGGCCTTTCGGACAGGGGTGGTTAGGTAGAGATTCATGACACAAGGAATGAAATCTAGATTTTCTCTAGAATGGAGGGTATACTGCTGTATTTTAGGGGCACGCAGGACCTGCAGAAAGTGCTTCAGCTCTTCGTATAATTCCAGAGGTGCAACCAGTGAAGCGGACCCACTTTAGAGTACTGATGAGAGAAGCTTGCAGGCGATAGTGCGCTTTACAAATACACATAGCATGTGTCACGCCAGCCAAGGAGGAACCAGGAGAAAGATTCATTATGCTGGGCATGTTTATCTCCATGTGATACTTTATAACATTGAGATTGGGAACACGCTTCTGGTACACGACAGCAGATCTAATAGATGATATCCCAGGGCACTCAAATGTGAATTAAATATGGCTTGTGTTAATAACCCAATGGACAAAATGACCCCAGCATGAGTTAAATTCCATATGCTGAACTACTGTTTGATCGCCGAAATCTTTTTGACAGTTTATAGATCTCTGGCTGAAACGTGTCTTTTGCAATTTAATTTGGGGGTACCAGTGTGGAGCTCCTTAAGGGTCATCTATGCAAGCCTGGATCCTCTACTGGCGTCAGTGGGGAGCCATTTCAGTGTGTTCGGGATCAGGGAGAGGTGACTGAAGTTTCAGCACTCAGCCATTCTGGCTGCTATATGGTGAGCCAGTTTGAGAGGCGTCAAGTACACCTGGTGAATTCCTATTAAAGGACTTTTACGATACAGACTCAAGAGCATGATGGATTAAATCATGTGCATGAAATCCTCCTCAGAGAGGAAAGATTTAATTCCTCTTACTATCCTCAGTTGGTACTGTGCCCCTCTGGGCGATTGCAGACAACTCGTCTTGGTCAGCTTTATTTGGGAGGATGATACAGTACAAAAAAGCACTTTCATCTGGACTTTCCCCTCTCAATAGCAACAAACAGATGGAAGCCAACCCAGGATGGTGTGGAGAAGATACTTCCAAAAGAGTAAAATGTAAAGGAAAGGTGAGAGATTGCAATACGATACTCCATATAAGGCACAGTCTTAGTTTAAATGAGTATTAACGAATTAAACTCATCTCTTTAAAAGAAAGGAAAATTTCACACTAGAGGTCGAACACAAGATTCTGTGACCATTACAGAAAAGGAGGTGCAAACCTAGTATGGACACTAAATCAGGTTGGAAAAATGTCACCATCTTGAAAGCCAGAGGCGAGGCCACTCTCAAATCGGACATTTCTTTACCAGAGGTTAGTTGGGCTGGGACATGGGCGAGGGACAGGGAGAGGATGAATCCGTTCACTCACATTAATTATTCTTAGTCCAACTCATTATGGCCCGCCTGCCCTTCCTGGACTACTAAAGTGAAAAATAACAGCTGGTATGCACTCAATTTAACGAATAATACTGCAAATTCAAACAAGAATATCAATCCTAATAAATTTGGTGTGCACCTGAAGAGGAGGTACAGCCCACCCCCTACTCAAAAGCGTGGATACGCTAGGCCTAAGGTCATAGCCTCCAAGTGCACTACACTAAACACTCCAGAGGAGTAAATCACATTGTGCTATAAGTAATCAGATATAAACAGAAAAATACATTTACAATAAAACTTTAAACAGAAATCGGTGCTAACAGATTTTTACAATAGTAAATTCCAAGAACAATAATCCTGGTTGCTCCAAAGAAATGTTATTCTTTTTATTGAGGAGACTTAATCCATCTCCCTTGGAGAACTTCATTCAGAAATGCAAAATGTCAGTTGTGAGCTTCTTGAAAATTATGAAGGAATTCATTTTCAAGAAGCTCACAACTGACATTTTGCATTTCTGAATGAAGTTCTCCAAGGGAGATGGATTAAGTCTGCTCAATAAAAATAAAAAATAAAAATTTGAGCAACCAGCATTATTGTTCTTGGAATTTACTATTGTAAAAATCTGTTAGCACCGATTTCTGTTTAAAGTTTTATTGTAAATGTATTTTTCTGTTATATCTGATTACTTATAGCACACTGGGATTTACTCCTCTGGAGTGTTTAGTGTAGTGCACTTGGAGGCTATGACCCTAGGCCTAGCGTATCCACACTCCCTGGACTACTGGCATTTTTTTAAGCTTGGTAGTTCAGGAAGTATTCTAGGATGGCTATACCTTCACAGTGCCCAGAGGGATGGGCGGGATTACTGCCTTCCTTCTTCCAGTTTTTTCCCTCTCATAGTGTCGAATCCACCTCTAAAGTAAAAGCTTGGGCGATGACAAGTGTGAGTAAGAGTAATGAAGATTACCTTTAAGTAGACAGGACATTTCAAGACAATCCCCAATTGTCACCTCGTGTGCAATGGTTTCTGTTGCCCAATGTTCTTAGATAAACATTTTCAAAACATTCCTTTACAGTTTTCAAGGTCCCAGGCTCATGCTTGAGCAGCTCATCTAATCCAGGTTTCTTCCTTGAACGCTGGTACTGACTTTATTATGGTTTTAAGCGGGATTTGAGGTATCTGAATGGATAAAAAAAAAAAAAACTAGCCTGGATGAACTACTCATGCAGAGACCTCAAAAATGTGAGACTTGATCCTTAGATAAGGCAGCAGGCCCACCCTCACCCCCAAAATAAGCAATGTCCTTAAGCTCTCTACAGTTCTGCACAAAGTTTTTGGCATGTTTACAAAATGAATGAATGACATTTGTATAGCGCATCAGCTACTCAAATAGAGCGCCCCGGCGCTGCGACATGAGTGACCTGGGGAGGAAGAGAGAGGGCATTACTGACTACTAAGATGGGTCTTTAGGGATTTGCGAAAAGCAAATTCAGTTTCTATGCTTCCAAACTGTATTGAGAGGCAATTGCATATTTTGGCTGTGCCATTTGAGGCGCCAGCACATCTTGCTTTTATGAAACGTGGAATAGATATCAAGTGAGCCTTACTAGTCCGAAGATTTCTGCTTGGCTGGTTCGCTGTTATATATTCAGGTAAATGGGGCCAGAGTTATGCAGAGCCTGATGGGCTAACGCAAGTGCTTTGAAGGTGATCCTTTTACAGACTGGGAGCCAGTGCAGTTTGACAAGGAAAGGTGAAGAAGGGGTACCTTTTTGAAGGTTGAAGAGCAGACGAACTGCAGTGTTTTGGACTACCTGTACACGGTGCATTAGATATGGAGATAGACCCAAATACAAGGCCTTCTCATAGTCCAATCCAGGGCTCAAATACTCCATTAGCTATGGCGAGCCAGATTTAATCATAACAACCTATTTTTTGGGCCTACTCGCCTTTTCTGGTGTGTAGGAAGACAAACTGACTTTTGACCTCCGTCTCTGAGAGCGGAGCAAATGTGATAAGATAACAAGATTTAAAGGCATCTTTACTGCTCACAAAGTGAATGAGCAATAAAAATGCATTTAAATCTTGTTAACTTGTCACATTTGCTCACAGAGGTCAATTACGTTACAGTTAGGTCAAGTAGATTTTTCAAGTTGCTAGACCTGCAGGACTAGTAACATTTTTAGGATTTTTCGAGCCCAGGTCCAATCTGAAGAGTATCGTGGCTCGAACTACCGTTTTCTGAGCCTCCCAAAGAAAGAGGGGCAGGAATTTTCTGAGTGTCCTTAGGATCCAGATACAGTTTCTAGCAACTGAATGGACCTGGGTTTTTCAGGATAAGTCGTTGTCAAAGATTGATTCCAGATTTCTTGCTGGCCAAGAGCCAGACCAGCCCGGATTAGGGTTAAACCCTAACAATAGGATTTCAGTTTTATCTGGGTTGCATTGTAGTTGACTCTCCTTGAGCCAGTCTAAGGCTGCTCTCATGCAGATAGAAACAGACTCTTTGCTCGTGTCGGAGTTGCTCTCATTGAAGAAAACCAACTGAGTGTTGTCAAGATATGAAACGATAGTGATGCCGAAAGACTCCACCAGGGTGGAGACATGTAAACATTAAATAATATTGGGGTTAGTGAGGAGCTTTGGGGTACTCTACAATTAAGTGGTTTGGGCTTGGGGAAGTGTGGTTTTGTCCAAACAGATTGTTCTCTCTCTGTTAGGAAAGAGGTCAGCCACTCTAAGGCCAGTCCCCCGATACCACAGTTAAACAGGCGTTGTAGAAAAATGGAATGGGAGACCGTGTTGAATGCCGTCGACAAGTCTAAGAAAATGAGGGGGGGCATGGTGTCCGTTTTCCAAGGAAATTTGTAGCGACTCAGAAATTTCATGCAACACTGTTTTGGTGCGGTGTCGCATTCGGACGTTAGATTGGGAGAGGTGAAGAAGGTGACTGGTTTCTAAAAATTCAGAGAGTTGTTTGTGTACTACAGATTCCAGAATTTTAGTGGCAGCCGGAAGGAGGAAGATGACCCTGAAGTTGGATAAGATCTTACTGTGTGCTGTGGGTTCCTTCAATAACTGGCCTTTTTCTATATCAAAGGAACCGAGCCTGCCTGGAGGTAAGCGTTAAACACCTTCACATAGACAGAGCCTATAACCTGCGTTATTTGTCTCAGAATTAGGGAGAGCAGGGGTCAAGTGGAGAACCAAACTTACAAGAAAGAAGAGACTTTTCAATTCTTCTTCATTTGGTGCAGAGAACGACACCGGTAGGTTGGATGGGGGTGGGTTCGAGGGGCACCGGGGAAGTGGCAAAGGTAGGGGAAACCGAGGGAGCGCCAATGTTAGTTTGTATTTTGTTAATTTTGTTTTCAAAGAAGTTGCTGAACTCCTGGCTTGTCTGTGGGGTAAGTATGACCGGGGAGTACGTGCTTTCCCGTCCATACAGCAAGATACAATTTTAAAGATCTCTTTTGGCTTGTTTACAGCCTCAATTTTTGAAGTGTAGAAATTAGAACAAGCATTGTTTGTTGTGGTATTTTTCATTAGCCAGTTTATAAGCCATTTTGTATGCGTCCAAATATTCTCTCATCCAAGTTCGAGTGTTTTGCAATTTTTCCTTTCTCTGCCTAATTCAGAGGAGAACCAGGGTGCAGTAGGGGTGGCTCTCTGCTTCTTAGAGGTAGAGGCTTGTTTAGGGGCAATACTGTTGGCAGTGCCCGAGAGCCATTGGTTAACTAAGGATGCATCCCTGTTGGCGTTACCCGATAACATGGGTGTCGAGGTAGTTAGGGTTCCCTGCAGATCAGATATATTAACTTTGCTCCATGGCCTTGTGAAAGAGCCTATAGGGTTGGATGTGTGTCTCCCTTAATTCTGGGAAAGTCCCAAGTAAACTTCAATAAAAGGTGGTCAGACCAGGTTATTTTAACCAGTGTCTCTAGGACAATCGATATGTTAGACAGGATCATATTAAAGGTGAGCCCTGCCTTATGTGTGGGGCCCGATGGGATCAGTGCGAGGTCGAGGGCTGTAGTAAAATCTAGGAAGACTCTGGTCAATTTGTCTTTCGATTTATCTATGTGGAGGTTTAGGTCTCCCAGGATAGTGAAGTTGGAGTATTTTATTACTAAGGGGGCAAGGGCCGAGTTTAGAGAGTCAATACATTTGCTTGCGTAGCCAAAAATCATTTTTTAGTGGCGACAGCCCCCACTGCAAAGGAAGTACTCTATAAGCCATATTAGTTGCAACCAATGCTAAAGTTATCTATAAGCAGGACCAATAGAATTATGAGATTCTGTGATTGCAGTGTTTTCCGCATGATTATGTATTTGCCGGACCAGTGATATAATCCATAACCGTGCTCATAGTTTGCAGTTAACAAAAAAATGAGTTCTAGCTAAAACCAATTAAAAAAATGAATATGTTGCAAACACTTGTTGCTAGGTATTGGCAGGCGCTTTTGCCACGCATTGATAGGTCACCTTTCAGTTGTGGTTTTTAAATATTAAACTGTTAGGACGTGAAACTTTTGCCCAGGCAGGGTTAACATTTTAGAAAATGATAAAAAAAGTGAAGTAATACTACCACAAAATTGGCCAGATTACTTCACCTTTCCTTGCTGCATGCATAAGGCCCCCCGACGCATGTTTTGGTACTCCCATGCCGCATAAATCCAGTGGCCATTATCAGTTCTGACCAGGATCAGATTGGGAAGGCAGTCAGTCGGGCATTGAGCTGGTGCCTAAGGGTGACTTGCGGGCAGCTGTATTCTAAGGGCCTCTGCTTCATTCCTTCCCTGCAGGGCCATCACACTTCAGGCTATGGTGGGCGGGGGAGGTGGATGAGTCTGAGAATCAGCCTTGTATTGCTCTGGCTGTTGGACCATTCTCACATCATCTCCCCCCTCCCCCACCCCCCTGGAGCCAGCCTGGACAGATAGCAGTGTCTTTCCCCTGACCCCTCCTCAGGCCATCACATTCAGGCAATGGTGGGCAGGTGATGGCGGGAGTATGCAAGAGCCTCGCTGAGGGGCAGTGTGATTTTGTGCCCATGGGACATCTACACCGCAGACCCCACAGGAGCAGCAGTAGCTGTGTGCTTTTTCTTGACCACTGCCTGCCAGGCCCTCGCCGTGTAGCTATGGTGGGCTGGGGAGGGGAGTGGTAAGAAAGGCGTCCTCGCTGGGTGCCAGGTGTTGTCTCCTAAGCCCCAATATCTTTCAGGGCTTCCTGAAGGTTGTGTATTTGCATAGGCCTTGCTGTGAAGCAACTTTAAAGCCTTTATTAAACTAGAGAGGATATGGCGTAAGACCAAAGCTGCTGAATTCGGAACTGGGTAACCAGGTTCCAGTCCTGGTATCTGCTCAATACCCTGTGTTTCTAGGCAAATAACAATCTTCCAAGACCTAAAGTAAAAATGAATTTGATCTTGTGTAGTTTAACTGGTGATCATGTAAATCACACAAATGCCTTTGCTCAGAGTTCACCCTATATAAAACTACATAAAAAGGCAAAATTTTCATATTTTAATATTCTGCAAAGGCTGAACTATGATAATTAAAGAGCAATTTTTATATAAAAATGTCCTTTTTTTTAAAATGGCTTTTCTGTGTTTAAGCTTAACTATTAGTCACTGATGAATAAACCAGCTTTAAAACATATTTTAAAGTGCTTTCACCTTACACTGAATGTTTAAAATACAACCTGATCAGAGGAAAAAATACAGACTTCGGGTGATTGGCTCGGCTCTCCCTGTTAATTTGTTGGGTCGACCACCTCCAATTAAAATACCCGTCATGCAGTAAAGAACTGGCCAGGTGGCAGCCCTAGCCAGGTGAGGTATTGCAGCCCTTGGACCATTTTACTCCATCTCACCCACCTGGCCAAAAGGCAGTGCTTCTAGTTTTCACCGATGGCACTGGTTT
Source organism: Calotriton arnoldi (assembly GCA_963921515.1). Classification (NCBI taxonomy): domain Eukaryota; kingdom Metazoa; phylum Chordata; class Amphibia; order Caudata; family Salamandridae; genus Calotriton; species Calotriton arnoldi. The sequence continues at coordinate 2,493,367 of CAWUFW010001592.1, forward strand.
TATAGGCTTTAAAATGGTTAAGTTACCAAACATTTCTCTAAAAAGGAGTCCAATGAGACTAACCAAATGATGTTTCCCAAAAGGGCTCAATCTGCGAATGCAGCCATTTTTTGGGGACTGCCCAGGCCTAATTGCGATCCTAATCCGACCCTGGTTCGGACCAATGTTGTAAAGTTTATTTATATAGCGCTTCCCACCCCTGAGGAGGCGTTGAAGCACTTTACCCGAGATCATTTAGATCGCAACATTCAGCACAAACGACAAACATTCCCTTGGGGAGACCACCCCTACCTGCCCCCTCTCTTACCTGCTCACCTCCACCCACAGCTGTCCCCCCTCTTACCTGCGCCCCTCCACCCCTACCTACCTCCTCCCTTGCCTGCTCCCTTCCACCCCCGCCTGCGCCCTCCCTTTATACTTCCCTCCACCCCCAATTGCCCCTTCCCATACCTGCTCCCCACCGGCCCCCCTCCCTTACATGCTCCCCTTCACCCCCCATCTGACACCTCCTACCCCCTCGTATGCTCCTCTCCACCCTCACCTGCCCCCTCACTTACCTTTTGGATTCTTTTTTGCAGTTTTATATAGCGCAAACTCGACCTGAAGGTATTGGAGCGCTTTACATGAGCACTAGTTCCATTATACAAGGACACATTCATCTTTGGTAGGCACGGGGAGATTAGGTGATTTGCCCAGAATCACAGGATTTTGAGTGGACGCTGATGCTCGAACCTTGTTCCCCTGCTACAAAGTTGGCAGCTCTGGTTGTTACGCCACACCCTACCTGCTCCCCTCCGTAGTGCTGTGTGAGTACTACGACGACGGAACCCTTTTGGCTTCTGATGGACTCTGTAGAACTGTGATGCGAGTGTTAGAGGGTAGGGAAGTGAATGCAGGTTTAGTATGTAGAGTTTACTGTTATACTGCCTCTGTACGGGGATGGGGGGGGGGGGGAGGGAGGAGGGTAGGAGGCGGGAGGCATGATTTAAAAATAAAAAATTAACTTACCTTCTTCGCCACTGCATTGCTCTCCTTGTAGTCCTTTCAGAGCACCGGAAGCACCCAGTCTTCCGGACTCTACCAGCCAATCACGAAGCTGAGGGAGCAGCTTCTTGATTAGTCCGAGCGGCCAAAACGGCCGCTCAGGCAGTAACTGGGAGGCTGAGCATGTTCTCCACTGGGTTGTGCAACACAGCCCAGTGGAGAACATGCCAAGTGTGCATGACTGTTTGGACAGCCCCAGAGGGCCGACCAAGCGTCAAGTGCACTTAGGGAGGGGGTGTAAACCACTCCTGCTCCCACCGACATGGGGGAGCCCAGCCCCGCCCGACCTGGCTGGAGTCGGAGTCCCGATAAGAAAAATAAAATGATTATAACTTGTTATTATCATTTTATTTTTATTTTGCACTGCTCAACGAGCAGTGGGGCGACGCTCCTCCGCCTTAGCCTGAGGAGCCGCTACTGAGCTGAAGATTACATAAATTTTATTGTGAAATCAAGCACACCAGATGCCATTTTGTTGGAACAAATTGTCACTGCTACGAGTCAAGATAGTGACATGTTAAAACTGAAAGACACTATTGCACATCAGTTTTGGAACCAGCACACTGGACCGCTTACCAGTGACGGTAAATACCACAAGTTTAAAAATGTCAAAGATGAACTGTCTGTTACTCAAAAAGGCGTTATCCTGAGAGGTTCGAGAACTGTTATTCTGGAGAGTCTGCAACAACAGATGATTGAAGTGGTCTATGAAGGACATCATGGAATTGTTGCCACAAAACGAGTTCTCAGAAACAGAGTCTGGTTTTTCCATCTCGATGAGAGAGTTGAAAGAGAGTAGAAGGCCTGTCATCTATGCAACTGCCTTTCTTCAAAAACCACTCAACACATCTTACATGTGTAAGAGTTGCCAAAGCATGCATGGGAAAGAATTTCTGTTGACTTCTTCAGTCCTCTTTACAATGGACATCACCTGATGGTGATTGTTGATGAATACTCCAACTTTTCCTTGATAAAAGATCTCCCATCCGCCACTCAAGAAAGAGTCAGAGAGATTAGACACCATCTTCACGACATGGAGCGTTCCTGCGATCCTAAACTTGGACAGCGGCCCACCTTTCAACAGTCGAGAATTCAGAGACTCGCAGTCAGTTTAATGTGAGGCATCAGAAGAGTACACCTCTTTGGCCACAGGCCAATGGCTTTGTCGAACTTTCATGAGTACTCTCAAGAAAGCTGTTCAGCATGCTGTATTGGAAAAGCTTGACCTTAAAACTTTTACATTCTACTCTTTCATCTTACCGTGCGACTCCTCACTCGACTACAGGGCGGTTCGGGAGAGCCAGGACGATCAAGTTACCTCAATGGACCAACAAAAGATCAATTACTAAGGAAGAACCCCGTTTAAGAGCCTTGGATCGTGAACAAAAAATGAAAGCCTATGCAGATAAGTGCGACATGTAAAGGACATTACATCTACTAGAGGAGTTGGAGTGCTTGTCCATCAGCGTAGAGAACAGAAATCTGATGCTCCCTTTGATGCTGAGCCATTTCATGTTGTGACCAGCAAAGGACACATGGTGACTGCCCAACGTCCTGGTAATCTATCATGCGAGATTCCTCGCATTTCCGATATGTGGCTCATCGTTTGTCAGGCACTGATGTCAATGTAGAGACTGGGTATAAAAAGGCAACTGGAGACCCCCTGACTGCTGCGGTTCCTACATCATCAATACAGTTCATGGAGACTTCTACTGCCTGTCTAGTTTCAGAAGACATGGTTGCTGTGAGAAGATGGCCTGGTATATGATGTCCACTAATGTAAGTGGGCACCTTGCACCAGTCCAGACAACCCTAATGGTGATTTAAGTGGTCTTAGACAACCTTAGAAAGCTTTCTAAGTGGTAGCTGTGGAGAGCAGCCTTCAGGCTTAGTCTTGAAGGAGTGTTATGCAGCTTGTTTTACCAGAATGCAATCTTATAGTATAGATTACATGAAAAAGAACCTCACAAAGTATTTATAAAAATATGTATTTATTATATAACACTATCTAGTATGTTACAGTATCTCCTACACGGAGATAGACACAAAGCACACAATACTTCAGCAAAGAAATCACAGTAAATAGCACTAAGACACAGTGGGTCCCAGGGTGGGACCAAACCATATACTAAGAAAGTGGTATAAGAACCACGACTCGAGTCAGGACAATGTCAAGAGGACGTAGAATCGCTGGGACCCCAAGAAGCCACCCAAGGTGAGTAGATAGGGACCCCACGGAGGGCGCGTGCAGTGTGGGAACACGACTGCAGGCTCCGTACAACTCTACTTGTAAGTCGCGGTTGGAGTTTTAAAGATTAAGGACCCTTCCCAGTGGACCCTGAAGAAACCCTGTGGAAGACAGAAGCTTGGAGAGCCACCCCACATGTGGATACCGTAGAACCCAAGTTACCTATCCCAGGGAAGCCGAGTGCATAGGTGTGAAGTGAAGTCGGAAACCGCTGTCAAACCCAATGGAGGACTTCAGGAGAGTGCCGCTGCTGGAAGAGTAGAAAGTGTCCGTAGGAATCCGAACGTGGATTCTTGAAGAGAAGTACCTGAATGTAGAGGGGATAGAGTCTGGCTCACTTAGGAGTGACCAGGAGCTTGGTAGACGAATGCCCACCAATGTCGGGTGCTTCAGGAGAGATGTCGATGACCTTGACTCTGGACTGCAGGGACCAGGCGACGCGGAGGACGACCAGGAGCCGCATACGAGCTGTCCCACGAAGGGATGTCGAGTGCTGAGGGGTCGGTGTCTGGCGGGAGCACCAACAAGCCTTGGCAAATGCAACTCACTCAGGAGGTCAAGAATGTACACAGAGAGGACCAGCCTGGTCCAGGAGACTCACTACAAGCAAGGGGGTTGGAGCAGGCCCCGAGCAAGCAGGGGAGCCTGAAGAAAACAAAAAAGTGACACTCAGGTGGACCCAAAGGCCGGAGACACTGGAGTCGCGAGAGGACCTCAAGCAGCTCACCAAAAGTTGCAAGCCACGATGCAGTGTGGCTGAATATTCTGGTCACTGGAGATGCTCGAGGTTGGGGCTACTTGGAGCCCGAAGATCTTCTTGCAAAGATGACAACAAGCCTTTGCAACTGCAAAGGGGACGCGGTACCCAGGGGTTCGGTTATTTCAACCCCCACAAGAACTACTAGCCTCAAACTTGGTGAGAGGGTAGAGCAGGCCTCTGGAGCTGTGGAAAACCACCACCTGGACTGCAGAGCCCACGGAGTCTGGAAGAGCGCAGGATGTGCAGACCGGTCGACTTTGTTGCAGGGCCTGCAATTGCAGGGGAGTGACTCCTTCACTCCAAAGGAGATTACTTTGGTTGTCCTTGACGCTTCACAGGTGTTGGAAGGTTCCTGTATGATGCACAGGCACAGATGATGCAGCAGACTGGAGGGGAGACAAAGTCAGGCCCAAACGAGGTCTAGCGAAGTCCAGAGTGCCCAGACGGGGGAAGTGCAATGGTGTCTGATATGAATCTTATCCCACGACGAATCTACGGACCTACACCCACGTAAGCCCTTAAGTACCCTAGGAAAAGGGTTGGGAAGATTCAGGGGACCCTCCCAGGGGAGGGTCTGGACAGGGGGGAGGTTACTCCCATGTCCTTTGTCCAGTTTCGCGCCAGAGTGGGAGCCAATGGCTCCCAGGACTGGTTTGAACTGGACTATGCACAGGGACACCAAATGTTTTTTTTAATTTATTTGGTGTTTTATATAGCGCGAACATGACCCTAATAGGGTATCAGAGCGCTTTACATTTACACAACTTTCCCCTTAGTACAGTACGAACACCTTGCAGTTACAATAAGCCTAATCAGTATACAGTACGTGACTAACAAAGGTTTTGGTACAAAGACATAAATTAGTTGTACATTGCATTGTGAACGAAACATTTGTGCATGACATTCATATTTACAATACCGAAATTACGTTAGTGGTCGATGTGTGGTAGCGTGTGTATAACCAAGAAGGTCCTCTGGTAATGTCAAGACTGCAGGAATTTGCTCATCAAAAAGGTTTTGGCTGCGTTTTTAAAAGGCACGATGGACGAGATTTTTCTAATGTTAGGGGGGAGGGCGTTCCAAATTCTTGGGGCTGCGCCAGAGAAAGCTCGGTCGTAAGTTCTTTTCTGTGCCCCTCATGCAGACTTTCCGGCGCTGGCATGCGCACCCACCCAGCCCTCATACACTAAATCCGGACTGGTAGGTGGTCACACCTCCCGGTGACAGGATGCCTATTGTTCCACCTTCCTCTGCTCGAGCTTGGGCAGAAATGTGTCTTTGGTCGGCAGCAACCATTTTGTGCTGTCCAGGTCAAGAAGGCTGGTACCAGGAACACTGGGAGCCTAACAGAGGGCTCTTACAGTGCTTGAAATCATACCTCCCACACCATTTACGGCGTGGGAGGTATGACTCCAACATCTTTGAAACCAAACATGATAGGATTCGTTGCAGCCCGTTTCGAGATGGTCCTCGCGTACTTACGCTATGGCTGCTTCACTGACAACCCAGGAGAACGGACTACGTAGGCTGCAGGGGTGTCCTGTTTATGCAGGGGCACCCTCTCACTTAGAACGAAGCACCCTGCCCTCAGGATTGTAAAGGCCTGCTATAGGTGTGACATAGGTTTTAAGTGCAGTGACCCTTAGATATAGTAAACCTATATCTTAAGTGAGTGGTGCATGCACCAGGTTACTAAGGCTGCACTGGCAGGCCTGTAGTTCCATTTTGCATGGTCTCTCATGGGTGGCACAATGCATGCTTCAGGCCATGGGAGACCTCTGGGGGTACCTATGCCCTGGGCACTCGGGTACCATATACTAGGGGACTGATAAGGGTACCCCAGTATCCAATCTGGCACTGTACCTAGGTACTAACACAACAGTTTAGGGAGAAAGCAAATAGACTGGGGTCTGATTAGCAGGATCCCAGTCAGACTAGTGGGGGTAACCATAAGAGGCAGATCATACTTTCCTACAGTCGGGATGTGTGATCAGAGTGTCTAAATGCAGGTTTAAAATGCTGAGTACGCGGTTACACGCAGAGGAACAAAGACGTGTAATACTAAGCTCCGTGTGTGGCATAGTCATTAGCAGGTGGCTGGGGAGGGCGCTACACCCTCCACCTACCCGCACCCCCTTACCTGCTCCCCTCCATACCCCCACCCACCCCCCATTATCTGCTCCCCTCCCCCACCATTACCTGCTCCCCTCCACACCCCCACCCATCCCCCCATTATCTGCTCCCCTCCCCCACCATTACCTGCTCCCCTCCACCCGCCCCCATTATCTGCTCCCCTCCCCCACCATTACCTGCTCCCCTCCACACCCCCACCCATCCCCCCATTATCTGCTCCCTCCCCCACCATTACCTGCTCCCCTCCACCCGCCCCATTATCTGCTCCCCTCCCCCATTACCTGCTCCCCTCCCCCACCTGCCCCCACCATTACCTGCTCCCTCTACCCCCACCCACCTGCCCCCACCATTACCTGCTCCCCTCTACCCCCCTGCCCCCACCATTACCTGCTCCCCTCTACCCCCTGCCCCCACCATTACCTGCTCCCCTCTACCCCCCTGCCCCCACCATTACCTGCTCCCTCTACCCCCTGCCCCCACCATTACCTGCTCCCCTCTACCCCCCCTGCCCCCATTACCTGCTCCCCTCTACCCCCACCATTACCTGCTCCCCTCTACCCCCCCTTACCTACTCCCCACCTGCCCCCCTTACCTGCTCCCCACCTGTCCCCCCCTTACCTGCTCCCCACCTGTCCCCTCCCCCTTACCTGCTTTCCCCTCCGGTCGCTCCTCTCCGGCCCCGGGGCGGACGTGCCTCGCGCACACCAGGCCGCGCGGGTAGCAGTGAATGGGGAATAACCGGGGCTCAGTGCCTGCCCTCCCCCTTCCCAGACGAGGGGATCAATGACTCCCGCCGCCCCTCAGTCGCCCAGAGCGCGCCCCGTACTCCCAGCCCCGGTTCCCACCGTGCACGCGGCGCCGCCGCCCTCGTCTCACCGGTCCCCGGAGCGCCGGCTCGTGCTCCTATCTCGCGGCAGTGCAGTTGTTATTCCCTATTCTTCGATCTGTCCGCCGCGTTATTCCACATTTCCGACTCCACCCCACTTTTCTGTTGTGTCTCATTTTCTCACGATCCTCGCTTCCGTGTTGCTATTCCCCATTCTCTAGACATGTCGTGTGTGCGCATGCGTCAACATGTCGCGTGTGTGTGCGCATGCGTCAACGTGTCGTGTATGCGCATGCGTCAACAGATGTGGTTATTCCTAATCAGCTGCTGTCTGGATCTGCGCATGCGTTTCCGCCGATATTAGCCAGTTATTTCCCATTCTGCGGGTGTGTGTCTCTGCGCATGCGCGCGGTCTCTGCGTGCTCTGGGGACGACGGCAGGCTGTGGTTATTCCTCATTCGGGCCCCTCCAGACCCCCCACCCCGCTCCCGCCCTTGGCTGCTTCCAGGAGGGGTCGCTCCGCCGGCACAGCTCCCTGCTTGGGTAAGCTGCAGGCGGGGGTTGGGGCTGTTGTGGGAGAGATTTTGGGGCTGTTGTTGGAGGGACAGTGACTGCGGTGGGGGTGGGGGTCGGGGCGAGGGGTCTCTGCAGGGCTGAGACTGTGCCCAGGATCGCTCTGTGGCGCCTGCCTTGCACCAGGGTCTCCTGCTCCTGCCTAAATCACTAATCTCACCACAGGATCTTCATGGTCAGATCACTAGTGTCACCACAGGGTCTTCAAGGCCAGATCACTAATATCACCACAGAGGCTTCATGGCAAGCTCACTAGTGTCACCAGAGTTTCCTCATGGCTAGGTCACAAGTGTCACCACAGAGTCTTCATGGCCAGATCACTAGTGTCACCAGAGTGTCCTCATGGCTAGATCACCAGTGTCACCACAGAGGCCTCATGGCTGGATCACTAATGTCACCAGAATGTCTTCATGGTCACATCACTAGTGTGACCAAAGTGTCACATGGCCAGATCACTAGTGTCACCAGAGTGTCCTCATGGCTAGATCACCAGTGTCACCACAGAGGCCTCATGGCTGGATCACTAATGTCACCAGAATGTCTTCATGGTCACATCACTAGTGTGACCAAAGTGTCTCATGGCTAGATCACCAGTGTCACCAGAGTGTCATCGTAGCCACATCACTAGTGTCACCAGAGTTTCCTCATGGCTAGATCACTAGTGTCACCATAGAGTCTTCATGGCCAGATCACTAGTGTCACCAGAGTGTCATCGTAGCCACATCACTAGTGTCACCAGAGTTTCCTCATGGCCAGATCACTAGTGTCACCATAGAGTCTTCATGGCCAGATCACTAGTGTCACCAGAGAGTCTTCATGCCGAGATCACTAGTGTCACCATGGGGTCTTCATGGCTAGATCACTAGTGACACCACAGGGTCTTAATGGCCAGCTCACTTTTATTTTTTTATTTTTTTTATTTTAAAAGTTTTATATAGCGCTAGCTTGACCCGTGGGTATCAGAGCGCTTTACATACACACTGTAAAAACAGAAGGAAATTGCATTACATAGTAGGAAGGCAGTAAGGAAGCAAAACAGAGATACAAAAATACAACATGAAAAATAGGTAAACAGGGGAGGGAGAGAAAACAAACTAAGGTGGCTAATACAGTCCGGTCACCAACTATCCTTGAATGTCAAGAGAGATAGGAGTCAACTCAGATATTGAAGTCTAGGTTAGTTGACGTTGGTCAGGAAAGTATTTGTTAAGAAGATGTAGTTTCAGGTCCCTTTTGAAACAGGAGAAGGAGGGGTTGCATCTGAGGACTCTAGGGAGAGCGTTCCACATACTGGGAGCGTTGCCAGAGAACAATCGGTACTGGGTGGTTTTCTTTTTCAGTTTCGGAGGGATAAGAAGGAGTGAGTTGGAGCTTCTCAGAGTTCTGGATTGACCTGCTCTTACCAGTTTGTTATTCAGGTAGTTGGGGGCCGGAGAGTGAAGGGTTTTGTGTGTGATGCAGGCCAGCTTGTAGTTACACCTCCCTTCCATGGGAAGCCAGTTGAGGGAGTTGAGAGCTGGAGTGATGTGTTCAAATCTTTTTACTCCAGATATGAGTCGAGCGGCCATGTTCAGCACTGCCCTTAGTGGGGCTAGGTGAGCTTTTGGAGTCCCTGTTAGGATGGCGTTCCCGTAGTCGATTTTAGAGAGAACTAGGGATTGAACTACTGTCTTGAGGTCATCATGGGGAAGAAAAGGTTTCAATTTCTTGAGGTGTTTTAGTGAGAAAAGAGCGCCTTTTGCAGAGTTTTTGATGTGGGCCTCCATTGATAAGTTCTTGTCAAGGGTGATGCCTAGAGACTTAACTGAGTCGGATAGGACGAGGGGGCAGTTTAGGGCATCCAGATTCTTGAGCCACTCTTGGATTGGTCGGTGGTTGCTTTTTGGAGAGAATAGGATTAGTTCCGTTTTATCTGGGTTGAGTTTTAAGTGGTTAGCGTTGAACCAAGTTTGGATCTCGGTTAGAGTGACATTGAGGTGTCTGATGTCGCTGGGAGACTTGATTTTGAAATAGATTTGGGTGTCATCGGCGTAAAGGTGGTAATTCACTCCAGCTTTTTCAAGATGATTGTGAGGGGCTCCATGAAGAGATTGAAGAGGGACGGGGAGAGGATCGAGACCTGCGGGACCCCAAGTGTGACTTTTGTTGGCTTCGAGAGATAGGAGTTGATTTTAATTTGTTGCGAGCGGTGTTGAAGGAAGGAGGTGAACCATTTTAGTACTGTGCCATTAATGCCGGAGCGCTTCGACAAGGTCTCCAGAAGAGCTGGATGATTTACTGTGTCGAATGCTGCTGATAGGTCAATAAGGATGAGTAGGCAGGCATCACCTTCATCTAAAGCCTTGTGAATATCGTCAGAGATGTTGAGCATAGCTGTTTCAGTGCTACAGCCTTTCCTGAATCCTGATTGAAAGGTGTCGAGGAGGTTGAACTCATCAATGTGTTTGTTGAGTTGGTGGAGAACGCATTTCTCCAATGTTTTTGCAAGGAACGGGAGGTTGGAGATAGGTCTGAGGTTGCTAAGATCATTAGGGTCGGCCCCTGGTTTCTTGAGAATGGGTGTGATTTGTCCAAGTTGAAGGGAGTCTGGGACACAGCCTGAGATGAGAGAGGCGTTGATGATTTTTGTCCAGAAAGGGGAAATGGTGTGGTTGAGTTCTTTTATAATTGTGGATGGGAGGGGGTCCATAGTGTGGGAAGAAGGTTTTAGGTTAGAAATTATACTGAAGACCTCGTTTTCCGACATTAGCTCAAAGTCTGACCAATGCCCATTGTTTTTTAGCTGGAGGTAGACCTGATTGTCCTTGGTAAGAACTCTTTCTGTTTGGTCAAGGGTGGTTAAAGGGGGGCAGGTTAAGAGGGAAGGAGGGTTTGCGGTTTGGATGAAGGATTGATCAATTTTAGAGACTTTATTAGTGAAGAAGGTGGCAATTTCTTCACATCGCTCTTTGGTGGCTTTGATTTCGTGAGGAGTGCAGTTTGTTTGGCTTTTGACAATGTTGAAGAGTTCTCTCGGTCTGTTTTTCGCCAGATCTAGTTGGCTGCGGAAGAAGGACGCCTTTTCACTAAAAATGTGTTTTCTGTATGCCAGCCGAGCAGATCTAAGTTGCGCTAGGTGCAAGGTCGAGGGGTTTAGTCTCCAAGACCTTTCCGTTTGTCTGTGTTGACGCCTTTCGTGATTAAGATCCACGTTGAACCAGGGTTTAGATTTGGTTCGCCTCATTTGTTTGAGTTTGAGTGCGGCTACTTGGTCTAAAACCTCCGTCATTTTTGAGTTAAAGTGTGTAGTGAAGTCATCGGCCGTCCAGGAGGAGGGTTGGAGTTGTAGATGGGCATGAATCCTGGATTCAAGTTCTGGTAAAGGGACTTTTTTGATGTTTCTGGTCCAGTGGTTAGGTTTGTCATCACGAATAGGTTGGTGGCTGACAAGTGCGTCAATCTTGAACAGAATGAGGTGGTGGTCGGACCAGTCAATGGGAGAAATCGCTCTCAGAGAGACCAGTTCATTGTTGGTAATGATCGCATCCAGTGTTGCACCTTTGCTGTGAGTTGGTTTATTGCAGAGTTGTTTGACGTTGTATATTTCAAGTAGGTTGGATAGGTTCTGGACAGTGGAGTCTTCTGGGTCGTTCCAGTGGATATTGAGGTCACCCAGGAACACGTCTTTTGTGTCTGTCATGGAGAAACGTGTTATTAGGTCTGTTAGTTCTTCGGGGAAAAGGGTACGTTCTCCAGGAGGATGGTAGATGGTGTGGAATTTGATGGGTGAGGTGCCCTTGGCAGTGAGTTCGACACCCAGGTATTCAAACGAAAGGTATTCTGCAGGTTTAAGTTTGGTAATCTGTATTCCAGCTTTGTGAATGATGGCTAGTCCCCCCCCCCCCCAGTTTTGATAGTTTTCCAGCTCACTAGTGTCACCAGAGTGTCCTCATGGCCAGATCACTAGTGTCACCAGAGCTTCTTCATGGCCAGATCACTAGTGTGAAAAAGAGTGTCTTCATGGCTAGATCACTAACTCACCAGAGTGTCTTCTTGGTCAGCTCACCAGTGTCACCAAAGTGCCTCATGGCTAGATCACTAGTGTCACCAGAGTGTCCTTGCGGCTAGATCACTAGTGTCACCACAGAGTCCTCATGGATAGATCACTACTGTCACCACAGGGTCCTCATGACCAGATCACTAGTGTACCTAGAGAGTCCTCATGGCTAGATCACTAGTGTCACCACAGGGTCTTCATGGCTAGATCATTGGTGTCACCACAGGGTCTTCATGTCCAGATCACTAGTTTCACCTTAGTGTGCTCATGGCTAGATCACCAGTGTCACCAGAGCGTCTTCTAACCAAATGACTAGTGTCACCAGAATGTCCTATAGTCAGATCACTAGTGTCTCCAGAGCAACTTCATGGCCAGATCACTTGTGTCTCCAGAGCGTCTTCATGGCAGATCACCAGTGTCACCGGAGTACCTTCATGGCCAGATCACCAGTGTCACCGGAGTACCTTCATGGCCAGATCACCAGTGTCACCGGAGTACCTTCATGGCCAGATCACCAGTGTCACCAGAGTACCTTCATGGCCAGATTACCAGTGTCACCAGAGTACCTTATGGCCAGATCATTAGTGTCACCTGTGTCTTTCTTCATGGCTAGATGACCAGTGATACCAGAGTGTCTTCATGGCTAAAACATTAGTGTCACCTGTGTCTTTCTTCATGGCTAGATGACCAGTGACACCAGAGTACCTTCATGGATAGATCACCAGTGTCACCAAAGTGACTGCAATGGCAGTGCACTATTGTCACCAGAGTGTCTTCACGTGCAGATAACTAGTCTCACTAAAGGGTGTCCATGTTCAGATTACTAGTTTCACCAGCGTGTCTTCATGGCCAGATGACTAATGTCACCACAGAGCCTTCATGGCTAGATCACTAGTAGAGTGCTCTCATGGGCAGATCACTAGTGGCACCGGAATGTCTTAATGGCCATATCACTAATGTCACCAGAGTGTCTTCATGGTTAGATGACTAATATCATCAGGGCGTCCTCATAGTCAGATCACTAGTGCCACCAGAGTGTCTTCATGGCCAGATAACTAGTATCACCAGAGAGTCTCCATGGCCGGATGACCAGTATAACCAGAATGTCTTGATGGCCAGCTCACTAGTGTCACTTGTGTCTTTCTTCATGGCTAGATCACCAGTGTCACCAGAGTACCTTCATGGCTAGATCACTAGTGTCACCAGCGTGTCTTCATTGGGCCGATCACTAGTGTCACCAGAGTGTCTTCATGGGTAGATGACTAATATCACCAGAGCGACTTTCAACTAGATGATTAGTGTCACCACAGGGTCTTCATGACTATATCACTAATGTCACCAGAGTGTCCTCATGGCCAGATCACTAGTGTCACCAGAATGCCTTTATGGCCAGATCACTAATGTCACCAAAGCTTCTTCAGGGCCACATCACTAGTGTCACAAGAGTTTCTTCATGGGCAGATGACTAATAGCACCAGAGCGGCCTCGTAGTCAGATCATTAGTGTCATCAGACGGTCTTCTTGGCCAGATCATGAATGTCACCATGGTCTTTCTTGCTGGCCAGATCACTAGTGTCACCACAGTGCATTCATGGCCAGACAACTAATGTCATCAGACTGTGTTTATGGGCAGATCACTAGTGTCATCACAGAGTCTTCATGGTCAGATCACTAGTGTCACTAGAGCGTCTTTGTCATCTGCGTGGCCAAATGCCTAGTGTCACCAGAGTGTCTTCATGGCCAGATCACTAGTATTTATTTATTTATTTATTACTGTGTTTTATAGAGCGCGAACTTGACCCGTTATGGTATCAGAGCGCTTTACAGGAAACATAGCATTGTACAAAAAGGCATAGGGGGCGGGGTATAGGATACATAAGAGATAGGACACGTATTTACAAATTACATTTACAGTTACTCAAGATGAGACACGTATTTACAGATTACATTTACCATTACTCAAGACAAGATCCAAGGTTTCTGGGTGGGGTGACTAGGTAATCCGAGGGGAGACAATAGACAGACGTAGATCAGGGCCATAGTGGTGGTTGAGGGCAAAGTTTAAACGAGGAATTTACTCATAAGGAAGGTCTTGGCGTCCTTTTTGGAGCGGGCCAGAGAAGGGATTTTTCTGATGTCAGGTGGGAGAGAGTTCCATATTCTTGGAGCGGCTCCAGAGAAAGCCCGATTGTAATTTTTTTTTTTCTTCAAAAGCGTGCAGGTTGGAGCAAGAGGTCTCTGGCAGCCCGGGAGTTTCTGATTCCTCCGGAAATCACAAGTTTCCGTGCAAGATATGCAGGGGAGTTTGAGTATAAGGCCTTGTGTGTGATGCATGCTAGCTTGAGCTGTATTCTTGCTTCAAAGGGAAGCCAGTTCAGAGCTTTCAGGTGTGGGGAAATATGGTCGAATTTCCTTGTGCCGGTAAGTAGTCTGGCTGCCGCATTGAGGCAGGCTTTTAAAGGTGCCAGGGAGATCATGGGTAAACCTGAGAGGGTAGAGCAGCCATATTCCAGTCTAGAGATGACGAGTGCTTGGACAGCCATTTTCAAGTCAGGAGCATCAAGGAAGGGTTTCAGTTTCCTAAGGTAGCTCAGGTGGATTCTGGCTGATTTGGCCATCGAATTGATGTGGTCAAGGGTAATTCCCAGGGATTTGGCCGAGTCCACGATGGTTGGTGGGCAATTTAAGGCTGTGATAGCGTTAATCCATGTTTGAATCTCGTGGTTGGTATTAGGAGGGGAAATTAGGAGAAATTCAGTTTTCTTAGCGTTGAGTTTGAGATGATTGGAGGCGAGCCATTGGACAGTGAGTTTCAGGGCTTCGTTCAGGGAGAGAATCTCTTCGAGAGATGAGGTTTTGATGTAGATCTGAGTGTCATCAGCATACATATGGTAGGAGATATCTGCAGTGCGTAGTGTCACTAGAGGGTCTTTGTGGCCAGATGCCTAGTGTCACTAGAGCATCTGCGTGGCCAGATGCCTAGTGTCACCAGAGTGTCTTCATGGCCAGATCACTTGTGTCACCAGATCATCTTCATGGCCAGGTCACTAGTGCGACCAGAGCGTCTTGTCTTCATGGTCAGAGGACTAATGTCATCAGAGTGTCATCAGAGTGTCTTCATTGCCAGACAGCTGTCGCCAGAGCGTCTTCATTGCCAGATCACTAATATTACCAGAGTTTCTTCATTGCAGCTCACTAGTGTCACCACCGATTCTTAATGGCCAGATTACAACTTTCACCAGAACGTCTTCATGGCCAGATTACTAATGTCACCAGAGTGGCTTTATAGCTAGATCACTAGTGTCACCAAAGTACCTTCATGGCTAGGTCACTAGTGTCACCAGAGTATCTTCAATGCCAGATCACTAGTGTCACCAGAGCGCCTTCATGGCCAGATAACTAGTCTAACTAGAGAGTCACCACAGAGTCTTCATGGACAGCTCACTAGTGTCACCAAAGTGTTCTCATGGGCAGATCACTAGTGTCACCTGAGTGTCTTCATGACCATACCACTAATGTCACCAGGGCATCTTCATGGCCAGATTACTAGTATCTCCAGAGTGTCTTCATGGGTAAATCACTAGTGTCACCACAGGTCTTCACAGCCAAAACACTAATATCTCCACAGCGTCTTTAACCAGACGACTACTATCACCACAGAGTTTTCATGGGCAGATCACTTGTGTCACCAGAGTGTCTTCATGGCTAGATCACTATTGTCAGCAGAGCGTCCTCAGGGCTAGATCACTAATGTCACCAGAGCATCTTCATGGCCAGATCACTAGTGTCACCAGAGCATCTTCATGGCCAGATCACTAGTGTCAACAGAGTGTCTTCTAGCCCAGATGACTAATATCAAGAGAGCGTCTTCATGGTCAGAACATTAGTTTCACCAGAATGTCTTCATAGGCAGATTACTAGTGTCACCATAGCGCCTTCATGGCCAGATGACTTATATTGTTTTGTATTGTAATTGCATTTATATAGCGCTTACTACCCCTGACGAGGCATCAGAGCGCTTTTTCGTAGAGTAGCACGCTACTCCGGGACCCATAAAGGATTAGTGTTGAATTAGTATAGTGAAATATGAAAGTAATTTAAGTGGTGGATAGGTTAGTCAGTTATTTGGATTCGGAAGGATAGCAGAAGGATAGAAGAGGAAAAAAGGTTTGTATTTATATAGCGCTTGTTACCCCTGATGGGGTGTTGAAGCGCTTTTTTTGGCGAGTAGCATGCTACTCCTGAACCCATAAAGGATTAGTGGTGAATTAGTATAGTGAAATATGAAGTAATTTGAGTGGTGGATATTAGTCAGTTATTTGGAGTGAGAAGGATAGCGGAGGGATAGAAGGGGAAGAAAGGTTTGCATTCATATAGCACCTGTTCCCCTGATGGGTGTTGAAGCGCTTTTCTGGCGAATAGCACGCTACTCCGGAACCCAGAAAGGATTAGTGTTGAAAATTATTATAGTGAAATATGAAGTAATTTGAGTGGTGGATATGTTATTCAGTTATTTGGATAGAGAAGGGTAGGCGGCGAGATAGAAGAGGGAAAGAGGTTTGTATTTATATAGCGCTTCCTACCCCTGATGGGGTTTTGAAGTGCTTTTTTGGCGAGTAGCACGCTACTCTGGAACCCTTAAGGATTAGTGTTGAATTAGTATAGTGAAATATCAATCAATCAATCAGAGAATTGCAGGCGCGCTACTCACCCGTGAGGGTCTCAAGGCATGAAAGTAATTTGAGTGGTGGATATGTTAGTTATTTGGATTGAGAAGGGTTGGGGAGGGGTAGAAAAGGGAAAAAGGTTTGCATTTATATAGTGCTTGTAACCCTGATGGCGTATTGAAGCGCTTTATTGGCGAGTAGCACGCTACTCTGGAACCCATAAAGGAGTTAGTGGTGAAATAGTATAGTGGAATATGAAATTTGAGCAGTGAACATGTTAGGCTGTTATTTTGATTGAAAAGGATAGTGGAGGGATAGAAGAGTGAAGGATTTAGTTTTTATTTTTTTTATTTTAGGTCATAGCAGCAGTAGGAGGCTTTTGGATGAGTAAAAAGGGGTTGTGGAGGTGAAGAGTCAGAGGGAAAAGTTTAGAAAGGTTTGTTTTGGGGGATCGGTATAGTAAGAGGTGTCAAATGATGCAAAGAGGGGTAGAGTAGGGGAGAGTCTAGAAAGGGTTATTTTGGGGATCATAGTAGTGGTATGGGGTTTGGGATAAGTGAGAGAGTGGATGTAGAGGATTTATTGTTAGATGTATAGGGTGAGAAATAGGGTAGCGCATTGGAGAGAGTAGTAGAAAGAAGTTTGAGATGAGTCAGAAGGTTGGGCCAGAGGATATATTGAGAGAAGTATAGGCTGAGAAATAGGGTAGTGCATTGAAAATGCTAAATTAGAAGAAAGTGATAAATATATAGATCCATAAGTACATTGAAAGTATATAGATGCATAAAGGAGGTAAGTATATGTAGATTAAAGATATTGATAGAGGTACAGGATGAGAAATAGGGTAGTGCATTGGATATGCTTTTTCAGAAGAAAAGTAACAAACACACAGATCCAAGTACATGGAAGGTACATAGATGCACAATGGAAGCAAGTACATGTAGACCAAAGATGCACCAGATAAACTCCGGTTTTCAAGTGTTATTGTACTTTAATTTAAAAAAAAAAAAAAATGTTTACACTTTTAACAGCATAATTATTCTACATATTTATACAAAGCAATACACAAAGATGGGTATATATCTATAGTGAAAATAAATGCTTATATACAGAGGGATAGGCTGTAAATTTCTGTTTGCGTATGGTGCTTATGTGGGGAAGAGCCAATTCTTGAGTAGTTTTCTGAAGATAAGGTGGCTGTCCATGGATCTTATGTTGGGGGGTAAAGAGTTCCATAGTTTAGCTGCTTGAACAGAGAAGGATGTGCCACCCATGGTTTTTTTCTTGTATCTTGGGATTTTGAGGCGAGGTGCCCCTTTAGAGCGGAGGTTCTTTTGTTGAATGTGTTTGGTGATTTTATTCCTGATGAAGAGCGGTCCCATTCTATGTATGGCTTTGTGGGTGATACAAACCAGCTTGAACGTGGATCTTCTGGCAACCGGTAACCAATGCAGGGCTTTCAAGGCAGTGGAGATGTGGTCTCGTGGTTTGATATGCAAGAGTAGTCTGGCAGCCGAGTTCTGAATCCGTTGTAATCTTTTCATGGTCGTTAAAGGTGATCCGTGGTAGAGGCTATTGGCGTAATCGAGTTTGGACAGACCAAGGGAGATAGTAGCTTGGACCTTGTGTGGAAATCCCAAATGATGGAAAATTCGTCGCAGCGTTTTTATAGTGACAAAGCTTGATCTTGCTAGTTTGTCCACTTGGGCATTCATCGATAGCTTGGAGTCCATGGTCATTCCGAGGTTTCTTACTTCCTTCGATACTTTAGGCGGTGATCCCAGTTTATCAGGCCAGGCGGCAAGCGGGTCATAATGTTTCCAATTGCCACACATGAGTATTTCCGTTTTTGAAGCATTCAATTTGAGATGGCTCCAAGTCATCCACTGATCCACGGCTCTGAGACAACTGAAAATTGGGGATTTTCCAATGTCTTTGGGGCATTCCAGTTGAAGGAGTATTTGCGTGTCATCTGCATAGTTCTAGCACGTGAGGTGGAATTGATTGATCAGTACCGGTAATAACTTCATGTAGATGTTAAAAAGCATGGGCGAGATGATAGAGCCTTGAGGGACCCCTGCTTTTGTTGAGTATGGTTTGGACGAGAAAGGTGGGGTATGGATGACATTAGTTCTGTTTCGAAGGTAGGACGCGATCCAGTCTAGAGTAGTCCCCTCTATGCCGGCTTCATAGATTCTTTGTTTCAGAGTTTCATGGTCAACCGTGTCAAAGGCAGCTGAGAGGTCCAAGAGGAGTAGCGCAGCAACCCCGTTGCGGTCTACTGTATTCTTTAGGTCATCCCAGATGGCAAGGAGGGCAGATTCAGTGCCTCTTCCCGGACGGAATCCTGTTTGGAAGTCTGAGAGTACGTCATTCTCTTTAGTGAATTGTGACATCTGGGCGAACGCTGCTCTTTCTATCAGTTTGCCCAGGAATGGTCCATTTGTAATGGGTCTGATGTTGTCAGAGTTCAGCGGGTCCAGGTTTGTTTTCTTCAGTAAAGGGCGTATGTATGACTTTTTGAGTTCTTCTGGAAATATTCCGCTAGTTAAGGAATCGTTGATGATTCTTCTTACTGAAGTGGCAGCAGAGGTTGTTAAAAGAATTGTCTTGAAAGTTTGTGGTGGACACGGGTCAGAAGGGCTGCCGGCAGGCCTGCTTGCTTTGACCAGGTCCATAAATTCATCGTGGTGAGATGTGTTGGAAGGAACGGAGAGGCTGGGTTAGAGTATTCTTGGATTGTTTTGTACAAGGGTTAGTGCTGGTGCTTTGTTTCTGTTTTAAGTACGAGTCCAATGTGTCTGCTTTGTCCGTGTAATGATTTGCCAGTTTGTCTGTGAAATCTTGAGTAACAGGATGAGTTCCTTCTAGGCAATTTGGTTTACGAAATTCATTGAGTTTTTTATAGAATTCTTTATTTGCACATTTAACATTTTGAATTCTGTCTGAATAGTACCTTTTCTTAGCTTTTTTGATAGCTGACTTGTATAATCTGTTAATTTTCTGTCAGTGAAGTTTGTCTTGTTTGGCGCTTGTTTTGAGCCAAGTACGTTGCAGCTTTCTAATTTGTTGTTTTATGTCTTTTATCTCTGTTTCTCCAAGGCGCTTTTTTTCTTTTGTGCTGTTGTGTGGTTTTGAGTGGTATCAGGATGTCAAAAGCTTCCTGTAGCCACTCATATAGTTTTTGAACAGAATTTAGTGTGTGGGTTTGTGGACAATCTGATGCAGGTTCAGTGCGTCTAGGCCAGTGATTATTGTTTTTGGATGGGTCATATTGGGTTTGTCAAACCAAATGTTGAGGTCACCCAGAACGCATAGGTTGGAGTGTATTGTTATCAGTTTTGAAACTGTGTCTAGAAGTGCGTCTGGGAATGTCACCTTGCTAGGTGGAGGACTGTAAAGGAGCAGGAAGTTACAGAAGGAAGACGGTGTAGGATTGCATCTGGTGTGAAGAGCCTCACAATTCTTTATGGTGATGTCGTCAACTTTAGTGATATGTAATGTTTGCCTGAACACAACAGCTAGACCACCTCCTTTTTTGCCTATACGATTTTGGGTGATCGTTTGATAGTCTAGAGGAACGGCTTCATGCAGGACTGGAGCCATATCATCTCCCAACCATGATTCAGTTATGAATAGTATGTCTGGTTTTGATCGGTGAGAAGGTCGTAGATGTGATTGTTTTTAGAGAGGGATCGAGCATTTATTAGTAGACAGTTTAGAGAATGGGCTTTGGTGATAGTGAGACTTTGTTTTGTAGAAGAGTGATCAGTGTGGAGAGGTGTGGTGCAGCGGCCAGGGCAGCTGACTTCGGAGCACAGGGCTCACGGTTCGATCCCTGGCTCCGGCGGCAGCTCAGCTCAGCACCATGTGACTCTGGGCAATAGCTCACTTAATTTCCACGACGGCCCCCAGTGCCTTGAGACCCGTAAGGGTGAGTAGTTTGCGCTTTACAAATACGGATTTACATATTTTTTTACATCAGTATTGTGTGGGTTTGTAGCAGGTGTGTTTTTAGTGCTGGTATTAGCTGTATTAGGATAGCAGTCGTGTAGCTGTTCTCTATCATGTTCCTCATCCAGCATGCTAAGAAGGCATTTTGATGGGTCTGCGTGTGTATGTGGTGGAGATGGTGTTTGAGAGTGAGTTGGTGTGCTGTGTTGTTTTCGTGGTGTAACATTGTTGTGCAGTAGACATGGGGAAGCGAAGTTGTGAGGTGTGGCACGTTGCTTATATTGTTTGCGTGTGTTTAGGGTGGGAGGTGTATGAGTCAGGGGTGGTGGTGCAGCATGTGGGTCATGTAGTAAGGTTCTAAATTGTCCAATGGATGAGAGGCATTTGGAAGAGAGTTGCTGTATCTATGTTAGGTGTGGTGGAAGAGAGAAAGCTTGGCATTGGAGTTTGTTCCTTTGTGTGGTTTGAAAGGTGGGTGTTTGTATTTTGTGATGGAAAGTATTATGAGGTGTTGCGCTTTGAAGATCTTGTTGTGCTGGTGTGTGTGATATGTTTTGTTTTTGAGGAGTAGTGAAAAGGGGTGCTGGTGTATTTGTTTCATGCAATGGATTTGTTTGTATTGTATTGGTTGTGAGAGGAGGTTGTAAGTTTGAGGGGGTGGTGATGTGTTTATGAGTAGAGTGTATGTTGTGTGTAGGAGGGAATGAAGTAGAGGTAAGAGTGTTTGTCTTAGACTGGTTTGTTGCAAGAGTTAAAAAATGTGGTGCAGTGTATGTGTTGTGCGTTAGTGTTATTATGATAGAAGGAAGAGGAGGGTGTTGGTTGGACAAATGATGGAAGGCTGAATATATGTTTGTTAGTGATAACAAGTGGTCTGTTAGGAGTAATTAGAGCAGGGACTGTGTGTCTGGATGGGATGTAGTTATGTATGGTGTTGAAAGGCGTTGTGTTAGTGATGAGTGGATTGGTTAGTGGTATAGGATAGAGTTGTGTACTGTTTGTAGGAGATGGTGGAAATGTGTGGTAGTTGGGATAGAAGGGTGTATAGATGTGGTTTGGTTGGTTCTGTAGTGTATGCTGGTACATTGGTTTGTGCATAGGGTTGTGTGTGGTGTACATTTGGTGTGAGTGTGTTACTATGTTTGTGGATGTGGATGGTGTGGGCTGGGTATTACTGAATGGGAAAATGGGCAGCATGTCTGGCCCTAGTCCCGACCAGTCTCGAACAGGCTCAAACAGGCAACTGCCATTGTTCTCTCCGCCCTTAGCCTCGACGCACGGGCTGAGACACCCTAAGCCTTGGCCTTTTATAGCCCTATTAATCAAGTGACCCCTTCAGCCAATGGGAACCCTAGCCCTAACACTATCCAATCACAACACCAGCCCTAATATCCAGAACCAATAGGAGACCAGGACCTTACAGCCAATCTGAGCCCTAGTCCAAACACTCAATCAGGTTCAAAAACCCTAATCTCAATGTCCAATAGGGGCCCTAGCCCTAGCATTAGTCCCAACCCTAATCCCAGCAACCAATGACACAGGAAGCCCTAGTCCCTACTTCCAATAAAATGCACAACCCTAGTCTTAGTCCCACACCCAATATCACAAGAGTGTCTAAATTGCCATATCACTAGTGTAACTAGAGCTTCTTCATGGCCAGATGCCTAGTGTCAGCAGAGCGTCTTTATGGCCAGGTGCCTAGTATAACCATGTTGTCTTCATGGCCAGAGTATTAGTATCACAAGAGCATCTCCATGGCCAGGTCACTAGTGTAACCAGAGCATCTTCATGGTCAGAGGAGTACTATCACCAGAGTTTCTTCATTGGCAGCTCACTAGTGTCACCATAGATTTTTCGTGGGCAGAGCACTAGTGTCTTCAAGGCAAGATCACTAATGTCAACAGAGCGCATTCACGGTCAGATGACTTGTGTTACTACAGAGTCTTCATGGTGCAGATCACTAGGGTCACCGCGGGCGTCATCATGACCAGACCACTAATGTTTTCAGAGTGTCTTCAATGCCAGATCACTAGTGTCACAAGAGCATCTCCATGGCCAGATCACTAGTGTCACAAGAGTATCTTCATGGCCAGATTACTAATATCACCAGAGTCTCTTCATGGCCAGATCAAGTGATACCAGAGTGTCTTCATGCTCTTTCAGACCCCTAACCGAGTATGAGGAAAAGCTGGTACCAGAAGGCCCATGTGTGAGATGTGGTCCTGCTGGACCCCATGCACGATACCCCTTCTAGGGCAAAAGCCCTTCCAAGCGCTTGCAGAGCACACACATGGGCATGTTCTGCATAAATAAGGCCCAGCAACACGGCCAATAGGGCACGCTGCTGCTTCCTGGGAAAAGCCATCATTATCCGGCAGAGAGCAAAAATATTCACGACTCTGCTCTCGTACCACAACTGTGCATGTTATGTGTATTTGTATAGTGCACAACTCACCTGGGAGGGTGTCCTGGCTCTGAGTGTATATCTACACTCAGGAGGATCAATAAGTGTGATCCCCTTCAGGAACTTGCAAGCGCTGCTTACAAGATCGCCTGGAAGGAATCCACAATCCAGTACGGTTTTCCTGATTCTGCCAGTCCCAATAAGGAATTTGTCAAGGTTTTATTCCAAACTCCCAGGATCGGTCCGATGCTCAAGTGGGTCCACCTCTCAATCGCCCCACTCTCCGAATGCTATCATAGCACAGAGGGTTGGGGGGATTAAGCAAGGGAAGGATGGGGACAGCGGGGAGGGAGACCAATAAGACAAAAAACATCATAAGAAACCTATAACAACTTCTTCTTAACTACAATCCTATGTGTTTGTATAGGTCTCCATTCACCTGTAAAGAAAAAAGAAGGCTGCTCTGAAGTTCACCATACAGAAGAGTTCCTTCCAGTGTGAACGCTCTTCTCTTATATGTGTGCGTAGTTCTAAAACACATATGAAAAAACAGTTAGCAGGAGCGTATAATTTAGTTCCTACCATTCACACTTATTCATGCTGCGTCACCCACCACATATACATGACTACTGTGCATCACAGGGGAGGTTGTTTCACGTCACACACCAAACACCCCTGCTAAAACAATGGAAATAATATATCTATACAGCACTTAACATCCTGCTGTCAAAGGCATTACCATGCTCATGCTCTTCATCCGTGTAGATAATATGAAACTGATGTTAACTTCACATCAGTAGTTTATAATGCGAGACTGAATCCAATGCGTAAACTTCTTAGATATGCATAATGTCATTAGCAATACAGTGATTGATAAGAATCTCAACACGAAACCCAATTGCACCGTAAGGTAAACGTTTCCCTGTAAACCTTTGTTCCAAGGCCAATTAGTAGATAAAGTTCTGTATAATGAGAAAGTAGAGTCGGGCGACCCCTACCCCAAATTCGAAGGTAATAGTATTTTCCAATAAGGCTTTTCGCAAGTATTCGATAATGTTCTAGATACAATCGTCAGGATGGTGACATAGTCACCCTTACCGTCTTTTCGCCCAGTGTTACTCTCAGTAAGGCTTCTTTGGCAACAAAACGGATCTGGATAGGCACAGAATACACAGCAAGTGACGGACACCGGAACGATTGCTTTATCGTCCGGTTCACGGTGTCGTTACTTGCGCGTCAGAAGGGGCGCCTCCTCCCAGGGCTGCCGGGAATTGCTGTTCCGTCTCTTTGTGGCGTCCCAACGAGAGGACGTTGTCCGGAGACGCCGATTCCGCGCCGCCATGGAAGAGTCACCGGCAGCATACACAGCTATGCAGTCCTTCCGGAATTCAGGTATGTGTAACAGAATTCAAGGCAACGATAAGGTTCCTCACCACACATCAACTTCAACGACAATGGAATGATTGGAATGTGAAATTCACTGTGAACCACCACGCGAATAGAATCAACTTTTTAGATATCACATTTTATGCTTTGGGGATAGGATCCAAAGTACACTATATCGTAAACCCACAGCTTCCAATAGCATTCTACTGGCCAGCAGTGCTCATACAGCGAATCTTGCCAAGTCAATTCCATTTGGTGAAATGTTGCGCATAAAGAGAAATTGCAGTGAGCAAAATAAATGTGAAAAGAATTTGAAACTCCTAATTGATAGGATGACTCGGAGGGGGTACAATAAGTCGCATCTCAAAGACACTTATAGTAGGGTAGTTAAATTAGAGAGAAAAAATATATTGTACAAAAAAGTTAAAAACAAGAAGAATAGTCTGCTATCCTTTGTCACTACATACAATTCCTCAAGTCACCAAGTTTGGCGGATACTAAACAAACATTGGGGTTTGTTATCAGGGGCTCCAGACTTGGAATCCTTGCTGAGCAACAAACCAAGAGTGACATAGGAGAGGTCGCACGATCAAGGACATTGTTAGTCCGAGCAATATACCACCCAAAAAAACCATCAATGAATTGAGTTGGTTGCCTCCGCAACCTAAGGGTTTCTATACTTGCAACATTTGCACGATGTGTCTTCTGGGTATGAATAAGGTAACAACTTTTAAATATAATACATCTTTGACTCACAGAATTAACGCCTATATCAACTGCCGTATGACCTATGTAATATATGCCATTATATGCGCATGTGGCAAAGTGTATATTGGTAGAACTGTTAGAGAACTTAGATGTAGGATATCTGAACATCTTAAAGCCAGCAAAAATAAGGATATGGCTTACTTGTTGTCCTCGCATGTTTGTGACAGAAACTTGAAGTCCCCCTTTAGATTCCATGGAATAGAGATGGTCACTTGTGATGCACGAGGGGGTAATAGCGAACTGACACTAAGGCAACGTGAAGCCAGATGGATTTCACGCTTACGTACAGTGGAACAGGGTTTGAATCAGGAACATGAATTACATCATTTTTTATAACCATTCCTGCGAATTACCTTATAGAGCATGTGAACTGGAGAATATTGTCCTCTTGGTCATATACCATGGATAATATATTATTGTTATTCACTACTTGCACATGGTATTGTAGATTCTTGCCACCGGGTTCCTTGGAGCACTGGTGAACAGCCGACCTTATCTGGCTTGCCGTCCGGTTTCTAAATACTTTGAGTCTATTTTGTTGTTGCGTGTACTAAAATGGGTGGCTAAACTGGAACGGGATAGTTCGTGATTGACATGGATGTGATGGAGGGAATATGTATATTCTTGGAGATTCTTTTTGTATAGTTTTGTTGTCATGAAACAGTCTTTGAAAAAACTGGCTCACATGGGTCTATTGAAAAGACCAATTGTACTATTGATTAGACCAACTCAACATGTGATTGTTTTTGTTCCCACTTTTGTAAGAGATTCGTGTGGGATGTTGGTATCAAACTAATGATGCAATTCTGCATATGATATTTAACATATCTTAACTGATTGGATTGGTGCAATTGGTTGCAGTTTTTTTTAATAACAAATTTTATAAATTTCTATGCCAGCACAACATGAGCCGGGAGCCAGCGCAGCAATAAACACATCTACATTTGTCATATTGTACCAGCCCAATACAACAAGGAAAATAATGAGAACATATAATAACCATAGCTGGCTTGGGCACCGGAACGGCCCTCCCACCACCACCCCCGTTCTGCAATGTCGCCTGTCCGCTGGACATCTACATCCAATGTCTGAGGGCTGTGCTATTACAGTACTACTTCTCGTTGTATGATAGTGTCTGGGGCTTCCACGGTGGGCAATTCAATACCCCTGTGCTCCGCCCATTCCTGCCATATCTTTCTGTGTTTCTGTGGGCAGCCCCGGGCCTGAAACACAGCCAGTCCCATACCCATACACCAATCTATGGCCTTTTTCCACTTCCCCACGGGCGGTGGAGAATTACTCTTCCAGTATTGGGCAGTGTCCCTTTTGGCTAGTGTAAGCCTAGTGAAGAGCAAGTGTTGCTTGTATTTGTTGCCTCCAATGCCATCTGTGCTGTGAAGTAATATGACTTTAAGATTAGACGGGATAATCCATGAGAGCACCTTGCCCAGGTATGCCAGTATTTTGTCCCAATAGGGCTGAAGGATAGAACGGTACCACACTGTGTGTATGAAGGTCCCCGCCTCAGGTGCACACCGAAAGGCACGTTGGCGATGGTATAATCCTCGTGCGCCAAAGGCGATGTCAGGTGTTGTAGGTTCTATGTAAGAATTTAAATTGTATCAGGCGATAACGGGATGCTATGGCCGCGCCCGAGGACTCGCCAGTGCCTCTGTCCAATCATCGTCTGATAAGTCGGGTATGTCAATTTCCCAAGTCCGTCAGAGTGCATCTAGGGTTGTGTTATTGTGTGTGACTACAGTTTGATAAATCTGCCTGATCTTGTGGGCTCCAAGATCTCCCATTAATAGCCGCCTTTCGAGTGGGTGGAATTCCGGAAGCTCTGTTAATGTTGTGATGTACGGGGATAGGGCATGTCGTAACTGAAGGTATTTATAAAATTGGTTACGATGGAGATGAAATTCCCCCTGCAGTTGTTGGAAGGATTTAAGGGCTGCCGCCTTCATGATGTACCCAAGTGTGGATATACCTATGAGAGCCCATGAGTGGAATGCTGTCAGCGACGCCACCTGGCGAAGGTGGGATCCCTGCCATAGCGGAGTTGTCTGCGTTAGCCGCCCTCCCCATCCCATCTGCCGGACCATGCGCCTCCATAGCTGGATTACGACTCTAGTGGCGGGGGGCAGGTGGTCTAGTCGGCTGCTGATATACAGCATGTCCAACAGTGCGTGGTCCTCTAACATTATTCTTTCAACGGCATAGGCTGGATCTGGTTTGGGGTTGTACCACCATTCATTTATATTGAGGAGATGAGAGGCCGCATAGTAGGCGAATATGTCGGATGCTGCAATCCCTTCGCAGTAGGTGGATTGGGTGCACGTCCGTAATGCAACGCGTATGGCCCCACCGTCCCATAGGAACGTATTGAGGAGTGAGTTGATTTGTTTTAACCACGACTGAGGAATGTCGTGTGGATAATTTTGAAGCCGATACAGGATACGCGGTAGTGAGACCATTTTTCGCTAACCGGCCGTAGAGGGACAAGTGGAGAGGGGAACAGGCCCGTAACTAGTTTCTAACCTTAGGTATGAGAGGTTGTATGTTGTGGGTCCAGGATATCGTTGAGTCAAGTGATATCAACACACCCAAGTACGTAAAACCATCGAGTGCATGTGTCAGTTGTGCCGCCCACTTGCCCCGCCCCTGGTCTCCACAGATCGGGTAGAGTATGGATTTAGATGGGTTCGTGTGAAGACCCAAGCTCTCCCCGAACACCCTTAGGATCTGCAATATCCGTGGGCCCGTGAATCCCGGGTCGGTAAGAAAGAAGAGGACATCGTCTGCATATAGAGCAATCTTATCCAATACATTCTCGGACCATCGGAATCCGCGGAGCAGTGGATCTCGTCTCACCCAGTTCGCCAATGGCTCTATAGCAAGCGCGAGCAGGAGCGGGGACAAGCGGCACCCCTGCCACGTGCCCCTACCAATAGGGAATAGCAGAGAGATCTGTGTATAAGAGGCAGATATAAGAGATGACCCGGGGGCCCAGGTTCAAGGCCTGTAGGAGAAGGAAGAGATATCCCCAGTCTAGCGAGTCAAAGGCTTTATCTATGTCCGCGAGGAGGACGGCAGCAGGGCATCTCAGCTTCAGTACCATGGCAAGAGCATTATGCACTCGCCTGATATTATGGTGCCTGATATCTGTGGCATAAAGCCAGATTGGTCGGGATGGACTAGATCCGAAATGTGGGGTAGAAGACGGTTGGCCAGGATCTTGCCGAGAAGTTTTGCCTCCAGATTTAGTAGCGATATGGATCGGTATGAAGAGGGGTCGTCTGGAGGGTGTCCTGGCTTGAGGAGGACCACGATCTCGGCATGTCGCCAGTTAGGTGGTAGAATCCCCAGTTCTAAGGACTCCGGTAGTGCCGCGAGAAGAGGTGGGCCCGTTAGGGCGATACATTACTGAAGAACTCACTGGGAAATTCATTAGGTCCCGGGGCCCGGCCCGATGAATATCATTAAGGGCGGCCGTGAGTTCCTCTAAGTTAATGGGTACATCCTTCTGGTCCCGCACCTCGTCAAAGAGTCGGTTCGAAGGTATGTCACACAGAAATTCGCTTACCATGTCAGAGGATAAACGTGCCCTGTGCTGATAGAGGTCAGTGTAATATGTAGCGAACGCATGAGCCACTGTATGTGGACTCGTGCAGAGAGTGCCATCCATGTCCCGGAGTATTGGTATGGGAGTCGGAGCATGAGTTACTTGGCAGAGCCGATGCAGGGTCTAGCTCGATTTATCCCCCCCCCCCCCCCCCACTGATATATTCGATGCTGCGTCGCCTACCATGTTAACTGGGCTTCATTGGTGAGTAACTGATGGATCTCTTGCTGTGACAAGAGGAGCTGTCTCTGGGCTTGTACACCACCACCCGGCAGCATCGCCTCCTCGAGCGCCCATTGTCGTGTGTCTAGTTTGACGATCTGGGCCAGGTGCTGCCATTTTGCCCCTGTGCGGTAGCTTATGTCAACTTGTAAAGTGGGCTTGAGGGCCTCCCACAGCACTGTAGCTGATGCCGTAGACCCAGTATTACAGGAGAAATACTCGACGACAGCCTGGTGAAGGGTTAATGAATATTGTGGGTCTCTCAAGTGCCATGGTGACATCCGCCAGCGAGGACGGGATCGCAAGGGTCCCACGTGAAGCTTGAGGGTCACTGGTGAATGGTCAGATAGGCCCCGCAGGAGGATAGAGATAGAAGCAGCTTTGTGTACATACTAGGTAGGGAGAAAATTATAGTCAAGCCGCGAAAGGGAGCCATGTGTGGGTGGGAGGAAAGTGTACTCGCTAGCCGTCGGGTGGTACGCCCTCCAGACATCAGACCACCCCAGGAAGGATGCTAAAAGACTCAACTTGGAGTCTCCGTTGGCACGGTTAGAATCACTGGGGCGCCATCTATCGATTTGATACATAGTGTCATTCCAATCCCCCACCCCATCATGGACAGCCCATCCGGAAGGGTTCCCCATAAAGCTGTGACTTTCTCTACAAATGTACGTCCGAGCGGAGGGGGGGCATAAAAACTGCCTAAGACGAGAGGTTCCCCATACATTGTGCCCGCAACCACCGTGTACCTCCCATACTCGTCCAACCATGTCTGAGTACATCTGAAAGGGATCCTGTGGTGGATAAGGATGGTGGTACCCCGTGAACCCCGATTAAATCCTGCGTGGTATACGTGATCAAACCCATAGCGCGCGAGACACAGGGCCTTATTGCCCAACATGTGGGTTTCTTGCATCAGCAGAATATCAACCCAGAGTCTTTTGGCCTGCTTCAATACTGCGCCCCGCTTAATTCTGTCTAGCATACCCCAAACATTCCAGGTCAGCACCTGAATCTCGCCGGGGAGCGCCCTCTGTGTGTCAGCCATATCTGAAGCTTGGGAGGAAAAAAGAGCCATTGAGTGTGGTGCGTGAGAGTGCTGGATCGCCCGCGCCCGTGCCCAGCCGGTAACAAGTAGAACCTATGAACCATGAACATCCCATCCCCCCACCCCTATACTTCTGAGAACTTGAAGTACCTGTCACGGCGAGGCGGTTCTGGGACCCCAACGGGGGGGTCCGGGAGGCTCTACACCAATGGAGCCCTAAAGACCACATCTCCCCAACCATTTATCATTTAAGGTCGTATGTGGAACCCAGGGAGGCCCACCATGGCCTGTGTTTCCCCACACTTACCCTGATGTCAGTACAGACAAGGTGCCCTCCCACAATTTGCCGCAAAGGGTGAGAGCAGTATAGAAGACAGCATAGTGAGAGACAAAGTGAGAAAGGGAAGGGAAAATACAACAGAGATCATACAACTGGTTTATGAGTCTTCCCCTAGGGTCTGGGAGCGCCAATTCGAGCGATGTCGTCTCTTTGACGAATGCTTCTTCAGGCGATTCTGCCTGGTACTCTGAGAAGAGTCCGATTCCTGTGGGGGCGGAGAGTGTGGCTTGAGTGTGGTGGTTTCATCCGTCCATTTGAAGGTTTCTTCTGGGGTTTCAAAAAATAAGGTTTTAGATCTGTACACCACTCTCATCCGTGCAGGGTACAACAGCATGTATTGAATGATGAGGTCTCTCAGTTTTGCGCTTGGCAGCAACGAAGGATTGCCGCTGCTGTTGTACTAGGCGTGTATAGTCTGGGAATATCATAATATTCTGTGAGTCGTGGATCAACTTATCTCTGTGACCTCAGCGAACTGCAGGTTCACCTCCCTGTCAGAATAATTCAAAAGCTTAGCGATGATGGGACCGGGGCGTGCACCCGGGGGAGGCTGCCCCGCCAAGGCTCCATGGGCACGCTCCACCACAAAACAAGAAGAAAGGGAACCCTCCGGCTTCTGCGAGTGCAGCCACTATGTGATGAATTTAGTTGCCGAGGCCCCCTCGCAGTCCTCGGGGGGGAAAAGCCATGAAGCGCAGGTTGTTGCATCTCGCGCGACCCTCAGCGTCCTCTGCTCTCGTGGCGAGTTCTTGTGTAAGAACGGTTAGGCGGTTAACTTGCTTCCGGAGGGTTGTAACCATATCCTCCACAACCGATACACGCGACTCGGTGATGCAGTCGACCGCCTTACGAAGATCCTGGTGAAGGAAGGAGACCTCCGTGCCGACAGCACCAATCTTAGCATCCAACATATCCCGGGACTGCGTGATCGCCGCCAGCAGGGACGCTCCGGGGTGGGGACCAGTGGGCCCCCCTCAACCCCACCCGCGCGCCGGCGGGGGCAGTCATAAATTGTGAGTATCTTATCTTTAGCCATTTTGACGACAGCAGGTGGCCTCTCCAATTCACGCGTCAAGCAATGTGGCCCGACCGATGCCGCCGCAACGAGGCGGGAGGGAAGGGGCGCCCTGGAGTCGGTTCTCATGGGATTAGCCCGACCTGAGCAGCAAGCCGCACCGGGGCTACCCCAGCCGCTTCTGCCACTCGAGGACAGGCTACAGGCGGACCCTCTAAGAGGAACTCGCCCACCGGACTGCCAGCCCCCTGCACCCTCCCCGCTCCCACAACGCCAGACCAACCACACTGATCAGCAGCAAGGACAGCTCCGCACCCGTCGGGTCCTCGGTCTGGACCTGGGTCGCCCAGTGAGTCCTCTGGTCCCTCTCCCAGCATCAGCATTATTCCCGGTCACACGCCCCCATGGGCGCCTAAGGAGCTAAGTCTATTAGGACAACACTGGCTCTGATGATGTGGGGCTGCCCCCCAGTAACACCACCCAGGACCCCAGCAGCGCACGCTACCAGCTCCGGCACTCGGATGCTACACCAGCTGCTGGACACCGCAATCACCTCCTGCTCACCACCTGCGGGTCCAGGTCTTCCCAGTACGTTATGTGCGGCCTACTCCAGCAGCCAATCCGCGCCCCAAGGGTGTATAAGCTTAAGGCGGCACGTAAGCGTAACTTTGTAGGCATTGAGGGAGGCCTTCAGGCCACAGCACTGCCTGACTTCCTAGCTGCCCTCGAATCACTGAGGGGCCCAGGGTGAATATCGATTCACTGCCGGTGGGGCTGCTGCCTCCAGCGACGGCGCCCTCACTTCATGGCTCATACATGTGTGACGGGATCCAGGCGATCCGCTCCACTGGGGGGGGCGCCCTCCCGCACTCCCACTAGGCCCCGGGTCCGGCAATTAGATGTGCGGGGTGGCGATGCACAGAGCCGCCCCCTTCCCTGGGACCATCAAGGTCCTCTGCCTCAAGTATAGCGATCCCCCTGCCTCCGCGGCCAGACACTCACCTCGGCCGCGAGCACAGCGGCATACCGGTGCGCCACGTGGCCGGGCCGTCCAGGGGGGCTCCTCCTCTGTCACACGCCAGGGCCCAGCCGCAGCCCCACACCAGGAGACAGCGCCGCTGCCAGCCACCAACGCCACCCGATCGGCAGCCGCAGCGCCACGCAGTCCGCCGAGCCAGACCCCAGGAGTCCGGCGACACCACACACCATACGCCGAGGCCCTGCCGCTGGAACTCGTCGACACTCCCCAGGAGAAATCTGCATCGGCGATCTCGCAGTCACTTTACTCCCAGGACTCTGGAGCTGTGTACGGTAGGTCTGTATACCAGGCAAGTGGAAAATAAGCAGGATTGTGGCGGATTAAAGATGTGGTGGGCCGGAGCTCTTCTAACAGGCGTCCGCCATGTTGGCTCGCTCGGCCACGCCCCAGGTTGCACTTTTCTTACAGAAAATTGATCTACGTGGCCACTACAAAATGGCCGACGCTTTGGTCAACCGTCTTTTGGTCCTCTTTCACTTTCTTAAACTGGTTGAGTGTTTCCGCCATCTTCCGCGCAAGTATTTTAAAGAGGAACTACGTCTACAGTTGAGTTTTGAGAAAGGAGATACCGGGAACGCTAGCGGTCAAACATGATGAATTGCTATAAAGGTGAGATGTAGAACCAGAACTTTGTGATACGCTACTATAAGGGGACCTATGTCCTTAGAAGATATGTGACAACATCTCTTATCTTTCGGGCAAAAACCATAGATGTGTGTTGTCGTGGCGGAATAGTTGGACACAATTACTGCAACGAGACTGCTGTCTGTTAAATGGATGTGGCAGCGCCTCGTGTTTATCGGGTCGTTCCCACTTAACATTATATTCCGTGCGATCTGTTGACTATGTCTACTGCACTTTGATGTACATTTAGTGTATAATATAAGTATCGTGACAGTACTGAAAATACAATCTGTGATTGCTGACAATCCGCGGCTCGATAACCAGGGCCTTGATACTTTAATTTTTTTACCTATAGATTATTGATTTAATATGATGTGTAATTTAGTGTTCTCTGATACTTTTTTGAAAGACACGTTGATTGAAATCATATACTTGCTACTGTTCTGTAGTGGGTTTTATGGTAACGGCGTTAACAAACTTTGTGAGATGGGTTAGTCCTCGATCTGGTCGTTAGAAATTTATGAGAGCGTTGGATAAACAACCCAGGCCGCAAGACTGTGCCAATTTACCTAAACTTGCAGATTTATAATATATATGTTACAGTCTAATTTTGCTTTAGGTGAAATTTTCTAAAATAGTTAATTTGAGTGAAATATATGTTTAATTAGATGTATTTTGTATTTGTCCATTTTTCTTTAGATTACTTTACGGACTAGTTGATCCAACATATTTGGATCCCAGGTTTTACACACAAACCTTTCTGATATACTTAAGGAGGCACTACATATGGTGTTCGTATTTATTGACCGTTGACAGTTTCATATACTCATAGGAAGGACTTATAAAATTTGGACATCGCGGACTGTTCCGATCTTGATTACGCAGTCAATTTTGTTTTTTCAGTAAAAGAAAATATTTTCCTTTTGCTCTGAAGAAGTCCCTATCTTTGGGACAAAACGTGTTGGCTGTGTCTTGATGTACTAAAAAAAATGAAAGGAAGCAATAAAAGGAAAAAAACCCAAAGAACCTTGTATGATAATTTGATGCTAATTTCTGGGATGTTTCTCTATTGCTAAATTGTTTGAAGCCCTGGTGATTCATGTTGGCTATATTTTCGTGATTTGATATTAGTTGTCTTATTTGGTGCTTCTTCTCTTATAATTCACACATCAGCTGCACCAGTCGGCCCAAACCATTGGGTAACGTTTCTGGGTAACTGCTGACTTGCACTTTGCACTTAACAAAGCAGCTCCCTCCAAAGTGCATGTCACTTTCCAGAGATCCCCAAAATTGTTGCAATTCTGACTGCAAATTTTACTAGGGAAGGAGAAAAGCTCTACTGTAGCATTAACAGCTACTCCATTAAAGCACTTTCTTCTGGCGCTTACTGTGGAGTGGAAAAAAGACTTGCATCTCTTAGGCTCTTGCCATCTGCCACATTTAAATCCTTTTCATCCTTGGAAGCTTTCAAATTGCCCACAGCTGAGAAGACCCCCCGCTCCCCACGCCACTCGTGGCCCATGCAAAAACCTCCTTGAGGGAGGATTGGGCCTTGTAGACTTATTTACCTTGTCATTCAGAAAGGCTTCACCAAAAAGCGACCCATAGGTCCAGCCCAGCCTTCAAGGGAGCCAGCACCTCCATATTGATGGGTCTACATTGAGAAGGATCTATGCATGTGCTCAGGTGAGAGGGCAAAATTGGCATTGCCCAACAGCCACATGGCCCATTGTGGGTGAAAAGAAACTCCAGTCTTCCTGCCTCCTGTGCCATTTCCACGATTTTTCTGATGGGTCCTAGGTGTACAAGGAACTCCAGATACTTATTTTGTGATCTTTGGTAAACTCTCCCAGTAAAGTCACCATGTTGGTATCTAACACGTGTCTTCGTAACCTTGCCTTTATGGAGGGACTTTGCCATTCCACCCACAGGCAATTCTCGACCTTCCTGTTCAATGGATGACGTAGCCTGGTCTGGACATAATACTCCACATTAGATGTAGGTTCCCCGTCTACGGCACAGGAGTGTCTAATATGTTTGGGATGAAGCATTCTGGAGGCTAGATCCTGCTTTGTAAGGAGTTCATCCTCGTCGCCCATGAGCCTCTGTTTGGCATCCCCAAGGGATGCCAATCTCTTATCCATTTGGACCTTTGGTTCGAGTTCCCTTAGACATTTGCATCGGAAAGGTCTCTCTCCAGGTCTGAGTGCCAGAGTGCATGTCCTGATTAGAATCCTGAGGGGCCCAGGGGAATGAAGGCCTCTGGGTCCTGCCTGCTCATCAGAGTGGTCCAGCAGTTTCCTGTGTGCTTTGGTCTTCAGCTCATTGAGCAGTTTGTTCAACAATTCAGCTTCCTTTCAGGCTCATGGGCCTTCCTTGTCTCAAAGGAGACCCATCTTCACATTAATGGTGCCTGAGAGCGGAAACCCTCATTGGACCATATGGGCCGAGGCAGGGAATTCTAAAGTCCCCACATGGCCTCTCCCACAGCTGCTGCTACTGACTTTGGAGTCAGAAATGAAGGGGAAATAGAGGTCTGTCCTATTGGAGTCCTGGTCTTCCTGCCCCTGCTAAGTAAAGGGTAAAACACTTTTTTGTTTGTTTCTTTCATCTAAGTTCTGTTGAGTGTTTGTTCCACAAATGGCCTGATTACTTACCAGTAATCTACTTGATTCCTAGCCCAACTCTTCCTCATCCCAGTTATAACCATGTGAGCCCCACCCACCCAGGCTGGGCGTAATATAAACACAGCATTCGCCCAGTTCTTCTTGAATTCCAAAGCCCTATCTATCCAAGGCCCGAATTAGGGAGGGCGGGTGGATTGTGATGAGTACCATGAGGACAGGTTGAACAGGGAGTAACGAAGATTACGGTCAATAATCAGACCATTACCTGCACGTCCCTCGTCCTCGTCACAGTCATAATCACATGAGGCTATGCTAGAGTTTGAGAGGGCCTTTGACAAAACAGTAGACAACTATCTGTTCAGCAAATTCAACAATGTGTATAATAATTGCATGAATAAACAACAGTAGATAACAGTGAGCTCAATGCTCCCTTATCAACCCACTGACTTTAGAACAAATGCACTGAAATTCCCTTCTTCACTAAGAACATTTTCCAACCCTTAATCAGGGCCACTGGAATTATGTGATTCTGCGGCTGCAGCTTTTTTCGCACAGCAATGGATTTGCCACATTTGCAAGTCGTTCCATCATCTGCTGCACAATCTGCAGATTTTAACAAAAAAAAATTGTATCTAGCTCAAACGGATCAAAGTTATTAAAAACATGGCAACGTGTGTTTGCGCTCATTGGAAATCCCTTCACAAAGGTTAACTGGCCATCTTTCCACTGCTTATTTCTGTATTTGGTTGTTAAACTGGTACTAATGAGATTAAATCTTTGCCCAGACAATACTTCCCTTTCTAAAAATTACAAAATAATGAAGTAATGTTATCAAAAATGTGCTGCATTGGGGGGCGTGGCTTGCAGAAGATGGCCGCAGGTTGATCGCGCTGCGCTTGTAATCGGCGATTTAGCCCGGAAATCCGGCAGAATCCGGCAATCGGCAGGGCTCCTGACGACCGCATCGTGCACCGGAATAGCGGAACTACAACCAGAGGGGTTCAGAGGCCAAAGTAGCACTGGATAACGGCAGGGGGGCCCGATAACCGACGGCGGCAAAACGGATCCCAAGATGGCGGCCGGCGCTGTTTAACTACTAGACCCATTGAACTCCCTCCGGCGCTCAGGCGGTGGGGCGGATGCACAGCGAGGAGCAGTGGTAAACGCGAGTGTCGCGGGCTCAGACGGCAGAGCGACGCTGCAGGGAGCGCCTGGAGCACGGGAAGCGGAACAGCAACGAGCACCGCAGAGGCGCGCCGGACCACAGTGGAGCCGCATAGCAAGACGGATCCGGTCCACAGCCGCCACCGGGAGGCTCGTCCGAAGTGAGTGAGTGTAGCGAGGGCCCGGGCACGCCGGACCGTCCCCAGCGCCCTAGCGGTACACTGAAGACGGAGTGTGTGGCTACAGCGGGTGAGAGTGCTGCGGACCCCGTGGGCCGAGAGACGCTGCGGGAGACGCCAGGCCGTCCGATAACCGAGGAGGGCGGGAGACTACGCGGATTGCTAGATCCACCGCAACACCGGCAGCAAGGGGCATGTAAGCGTAGTGCAAGCCCGAGTAGCAGCGAAACACCGGGATACCTGAACCCCTGGCCACCGGAAGGGGTCAGGGCCGTTAAAGTTTCTCGCCCGGGGGGCTGTTCTGTTTCCTGGAAGCCGGGGGGCAGCCAGCGAGGTCTCAGACAGGGGCCGCTTGGACTCTCCTGTCGCCCCGGGGAAGGCGGGCCTCGGAACAGAAGTCTACACACCAGTGGTGTGGGCAGGGGCGGTTGGGGACC
Source organism: Calotriton arnoldi (assembly GCA_963921515.1). NCBI lineage: Eukaryota > Metazoa > Chordata > Amphibia > Caudata > Salamandridae > Calotriton > Calotriton arnoldi. Next base: position 2,530,486 of record CAWUFW010001592.1, read on the forward strand.
GGACGCTCCCCGAACTCATAACCACGCAGCCGGGGGCGCAACAGTAGAAAGCGACAGGCAGTGGTTCAGCTCTCCGGCCGGACACCAGCAGACGAGACCTGGGTGCTCAGACATGGGCCGCACCAAATCATCGGGCCCAGGCCAGGCGAACCAGATCGATAAGTATACGGTCGCCATGGGTCGCGAAGACGAGCGGTGGGAGGAGGCCCACACAAGATAGACAGCGATCCGGACCCCTCCCTCAAGGATATAATGCGGGCCATCAGAGACTTTAGAGGCACCCTCGAGCCAAAATTGGACTCCGTGACAGAGGAGGTGAACCTCCTACGAGCCGACTTCAGGAACATGTCGGAGAAGGTTTCAGTGGCGGAAACGGGCATTGGGAGCCTCCAGGCAAAAACTAAGCGACTGGAAGAGCAAGTGGCCTCCCTCACTAAAAACCAGGAAAACATCTATGCCCACCTTGAAGACCAGGAAGGTAGGGCCCGGCGCAATAACATACGCGTCGTGGGGTCCCGGAGGGAATGGAAGGACAGTCGGCGGACTGGTTCATCGAAGATCTGGTGCTCAAGCACCTGAAGCCCAAAAGACTGTCAAACTTCTTCTCTGTGGAGAGGGCACACCGGGCGCTGGGCGGAAAACCAAGGCCGGGAGCCCCCCCGCGCACCATCATCGCCCGCATCCTAAATTTCCGGGACAGAGACGCCATCCTGCAGGCTGCACGCACAACCGGAGACCTGCACATCGAGAATGCCACCATTCGCTTTTTCCCGGACTTCACCCTTCGGGTCCAGCGCCAGCGGCGCTCCTTCGATGGAGTGAAGAGGGCCCTCCGAGAACAGGGAGTAAAGTATATGATGCTGTTCCCTGCCAGGCTCAAGATCCTAGACGACGGAAAAGCATACTTCTTCGACACGCCGGAAGAGGCGGGTGACTGGCTCGAGGGCTGGCGAGCAGTGGGTGGGAGAGGCAGATAGGAACGTCCGGACCTGCACCAGCAGCCTTCCGAGGTTGAATCCGAGGACTGGAGGCGACCTAACGACCAGAGACCGGATCAGCGGCCAGATAAGTGACTATGAGAAGGGGCAAATCATAGACTGGGAACTGGCCTCTGCGGGAGAGGTGCTTAACTGGACACATTGCGGGGAAATGGGGGATGAAGTGGCTCCATATTAGTAGAGGAGAGCGGGTTGGTGCCCCTTGTAAATAGTTGGATGTAACGAGCCATACTCATCCCGACTGGGACACTCCAGGGGCGCAGCCCGGGCGGACAGAGGGGCCTTGGATATCTGGGGTCCTGCTGAGCTCTGAACTATGGGCACTTGTTGTAGTTATTTGATAAGTACATCTTCATGCTGGCTGCAGGCGCGCAGCCCTGTTCCTTTGTTTGTTCTTGATTCTATGGGGCGACAGGCACTCTGCCAGTTTCAAGGGTGGGTGGTTGGGGACTCACCTAGCAGGGATGTAGGGAGGGGGGTGTGGGGGGGGGTTGTTTTTTTCCTTGGGGGTGGGGGGGTGTTAGCTCGAGACCACAATAGCAATCCACAGAGGCAGTTCATGGCTTTCGACAAGACGGGGTAGGAGGGGAGAAGTGCGACTGATACTACTCCAGGAAAATGGGTGACCCAGCTAGCTCGCGGGTATGGACCTGGAATGTCAATGGGTTGGGCAACAAAATAAAGCGCACACTGGTGCTACAACACCTAAAGAGACACGCCCCAGATGTAGTCCTGATCCAAGAGTCGCATTTGAGGGGGAATAGGTGTAAGGCCCTGGATCACTTTGGTTATAAAATGATTGCACACGCAGGGTACACCTCCGGGGCCCGAGGAGTAGGTATCCTAGTGCGCAGCACCCTACCCCTGGTGATATCTGACACGTGGGCGGATGACACAGGATGTCTAGTGGCAGCAGTGGGTGCCTGGGAAGGGCGCTCAGTGGTACTCTGTTCCTGCTATCTCCCACCAGGCCTACACTCCACTTTCCTTCCGAAGCTGGGTGCCTTTCTAGCCGATCTCCCTTCGGGTATTCTCCTCCTGGGAGGAGACACGAACGCTGCAATGAACCCATCCCTAGATCGATCTAACTCTCCAACGGGTGCACGGTATGAGCGAGGCCTGGCGGGCTTCATCGAGGCCCTCGGCATGTGCGACATATGGCGGGCACACCACCCTCAGCTCAGGGATTACACGTTCTACTCGGCTAGACACGGGTCCTTTTCCAGAATCGACCATTTTTTTACCCGACTCACACATATGGGGGACTTCACTGATACCAGGCACATGGCGCGTGGGATCTCAGACCACTCTCCAGTATGCGTTACCCTCCGAGGCCCGGAGGTGAATAGGGCTGCCTATCCGAGAATAGACCCCTGGCGCCTCCGAGATCCGGTCCTAAGTGACAAGCTTCACGAGGGGTCCAAGTTATACTTTGAGGAAAATCGGGGCTCTGTGGACTCCCAGGTCACCATGTGGGAGGCATACAAGGCAGTTCTGCGTGGACAGGCGCAAGCGTTAATCGGGGGGCAGAAAAAAGAGGAATCCATACAGATTAGACGGCTTGAGCGGGAGGTAGAGACACTGAACCGAGATCCCGCATTGACGGTGTCAGCGGAGCTGAGACACAACTTGGCTCTGAAGCAAAAGGACCTTAAGGCACTGGCGGAGGGAGAGGCGCGAGCGTATGCACTGGCCACACAGCATCGGTTGTATGACGTTGGGGATAAGGGGCTGAAGCTACTAGCGTGGCTGGAGCGCCGAGACAGAGAGCGTTCCTGGGTATCCGGGGTGCGGGATGAGTCAGGGACCCTGTGTTCCACCAGTGGGGAGATAGCCGAAGCGTTCGCGGCCCACTTCGAGAGGGTCTACTCGCCGGTCTGCACGAGGACCGAATCGGACTGCGAGGAATTCTTGCGCGACTTTGCGCTGCCCATGCTGTCCTCGGAGGCACGAGAGAGGCTCGAGGCCGATATCACAGAGGAGGAACTAGGAATAGCTCTGAGCTCCCTACAGTCCGGCAAAGCGGCTGGGCCCAATGGGCTCCCGATCGAGATTTATCAACGTCAGGCGGCGGTGATACGAGCTCCCCTACTGCGGATGTTTACTGAGGCACGCGAAGTGGGGCGGCTCCCCCCGGACCAGAGGGAAGCCATGATAGTGACAATCCATAAAGCAGGGAAGCCCCCAGACCGGTGCGACTCATACCGTCCGATCTCACTAATAAACGCGGAGGCTAAGGTCCTAGCCAAAGTTCTGGCAGAACGGTTGGTGTCAGTTATAACGGACCTAGTGCACATAGATCAATCCGGGTTCATACCCCGGAGGAGCACCCGCCACAACCTACGGAGGCTGTACGGGGTGCTCCACTTGACAGAAGGAGTCGGGTCCACCCAGGCGGCGGCGGTGGCCTTGGACGCCTCCATGGCCTTCGACAGTATTGAATGGCCCTACCTATTCATGGTTCTGCAGCGGCTGGGATGCGGGCCGATCTTTTGTAGCTGGGTGAAGTTGTTATATGTACTACCAGTGGCCAGAGTACGAGTCAATGGGGCGGTGTCTAGATCCTTTCCCCTGAGGAGGGGCACCAGACAGGGTTGCCCCCTGTCCCCTCTCCTGTTTGCCCTAGCTCTGGAACCGCTAGCACACTGGATAAGGAGGGACCCCATGATATGGGGCATTGTTACACCGGGGGGCTGGGAAGAGCGCGTGTCTCTGTACGCGGATGACATTGTACTGTACTTGGCTCGGCCGTACCACTCGTTGGCCCGTGTACTGCATATCTTCGAATTGTTCGGCAGCTACTCCGGCTACACCATAAACTGGGCGAAGTCGGTGGTCTTTCCACTCTCTGGCCCTCCCCCGCGACTCCCATCTTGCTGTTCGGCTCCGGTAGTAACTGACGGGTTTAAATACTTGGGGATCCATGTTACTCGAAATAAGACCGAGTTCCTGATTAAGAACCTCGAGCCCCAACTGTCTCGCCTGGACACAGATGTGAGCCACTGGCGATCCCTCCCGCTTACGCTTATGGGCCGAGCGGCTCTATTCAAAATGCTTACTTTGCCGAGACTGCTTTACATTTTACAAAACACGCCATTTCCGGTTCCCCCGCACTCTTTTAAACGGATCGCACAGGCAGTCCGCACACTGCTGTGGGATGGAGGGTCCCCACGGATTGCGCTTCACAAACTACACAGGGGGGTGTTTGATGGTGGCCTGGCGATCCCGGATGTAAAGTTGTACTACTGGGCGTCGCAACTACAGGTTGTAAACGACTGGGTATACGCAGACTGCAACGAGCCGGCATACCGGGTGGACAGGATGGTCATGACCGGCAGCAGCTGTGAGTCCCTTCTCTACGCCAGGAAGCCATTGCTGCGTTGGCCGGAGCATACTAGGGTGGTGGTGCAATGCTGGAAGGATGCCAATAGATTCCTTGGGTGGGAAAGTAAGCTGACCGGTAGGACCCCGCTGTGGTTGGGGGACCAGCTCCGAGAGGTGACCGCTCTGACGGGTTTCGGGGGGTGGCGGTTAATAGGCATAGAGTATTTGGGAGACGTCTGGAAGGGTGATTCCCCCCGCTCGTTCGAATACATGCGGAAAGAATATGATATGCACCAGTCACAACGATACCAATACATCAGAATAGTCCACGCCCTCAGGGTACACGTGCAGAGGGGCGCATCCATACCGGAGTACTCCCCATTGGAGGACCGGTTACTGCTTGATCCTATTGCGGGAAAGCCCACATCCACGATTTACCCGAAGCTGCTCAATAACAGCCCGGACCCATTGGTCTCTCTAAGAACAGCGTGGTCTATTGACCTGGGCAGTATCAATGATGAAAGTTGGCAAGAGGCGCTACAAAGCCCCAGAGAGGTAGCAATACGAGCCAGATTCCGACTGGTACAGCTGAAAATCCTGCATCGCACATACTATCCCCGCACACTCCTCCACAAATGGGGTAGAACTCAATCGGGGCTTTGCCTGAGGGGGTGCCACCAAGAGGGATCCTTCTTCCATATGCTGTGGGAATGCCCTGAGATTGCATCATTCTGGGCTGGGGTTGCAGACACTCTGTCCAGAGTGATGGGACAAGTGGTCCCAATCGACCCGAAGTGGCTGCTTTTAATGATCAAAGGCGAAGAAGCCTGGCCCAGGTATGCGGAAATCTGGCTGGTCCTGGCGGCGGGGGTGGCAAAACGTAACTTTGCCCGATGCTGGGGGAAGCAGGCACCCCCGCAATTAGAAGATTGGAAGCGAGACCTAGACTGGTGCCAAAGGGCCGAAGCAGTTGTGTACAAAAGCAGGGGGTGTGCCAAAAAATGGGGAAAGGTCTGGGCGCCCTGGAAGCGGTATAGAAATCCTGGGGCAACCGGAGATGAGTGAGAGGAAATGTCATTGGTACTCCCCAGAGCGGGTCTCCCATGCTTCTATCCCCTGTTGATATATGTATTCGGCGTAATAATGAACTGTTGCTGCAAGTACATGTTGTATGGTCTCATGAGCTGTGTTAATAAAAAGAGTTAAAAAAAAAAAAAAATGTGCTGCATAATTTACCTTTTTTGCTGCATAATTTCGTCAACCCTGCAGCACGGTTTTGTGTTCTCCTGCAACATAATTCCAGTGGTCCTGCTTATATAGTCGTGTAAGTGTGTGATCCAAGGAGCAAGTCCCAGCTCTGCAAATTTCATGCAAAGGAACACCCAGGAAGCTGAAGCACCTCTGGTTGATCTTCCCTGAACATTTTCTGGTACAGTATTTCCAAATTCTGACTTTTGCAAACATTATAGTCTCCTTAATCCATCTGCCTAAAGTCATCTTTGATACCTTTTTACTTTTACCAGACCGGCCAAAGATAACAAATCAACTTTCATAGTTCCTGTGGTCTCGGGATCTGTTGAGATGTACGGATAATGCACGTTTAACATCCAACGAATACAAATGTTTCTCTTCCTCAGATTTGGGAGGCAGAATGTAGGCAAAAAGGATAATTTCCTGAGAAACATTAAAAGCTGACTTTACTTTAGGAATGAATGAGGAATCAGGACTAAGCATGACTCTATCCTCCATACCCCAAAGAGAAGGAGAATGGCACAACTAGTTTAACGTTCTCCTATTCTTTGCCCTGACGTAAGCCTCTAGAAACGCCATCTTGTAGGAGAGAAATCAGCATAAGACAGAGGATGAAAAAGAGAAGTTTAAAAGCTTTTAGAATCAATGGAAGATCCCAAGGAGGAGAAGATCGAAGAGGTCTAGATATAGCAAAATGTTTGAATAATCTGGACACCAAGTTTTCTGCTTCTTGGAACAAGCTATAAGTCTTAATAGAAAACCAACGAGATTTGAAGGTAGAGGCAGACAAATCCTTGTGAAAGCTATGAAGCAGAAACTGCAGAATATCAGATATATAGGCAGAGATAAGTGAGTGTTATGTAATGTGTATTTATATACTGCACAATTCTCCCAGGAGGGTATCCCGGCGCTGGAGCTGTATCGACCAAGCCAGGGTTGGGCCGAGGTGAAGAGGAAAGTCTTCAATTTCTTGTGAAATTCAAGATCTGAGGAGGCAGCGCTGATGTGCAGGGGCATGTCACTCCAGGTTTAAGAGTGGGGTAGAAAAAGGCATAACTGCTGGATCTGGTTTTGTACGACCGCTGAATCTGGTCCGGCTTAGCGGAGGTTTCTGGTCGGTTTGTGGAAATTTATGCAGTTGAGGAGTGAGGCCAATGTGTAAGGCTTAGTAGGTGTGCGTGAGGAGTTTGAAGAGTGTCAGTTTGTGGATTGGCAGTCAGTGAAGCTCTTTTAGGTGCAGGGTAGGAGGTTGAGGGTGAGCCTGGCGGCTGAGTTTTGTATGATCTGGAATCTTCTGGTCAGCTCATTATTGATTCCAGAATGGAGTGCGTTGTCGTAGTCCAACTTGATGGTGATGAGGGCTGGGATGACAGTTCTGCGATTGTTGATTGAGAGCCATTAATGGATCTTTTTGAGCATCTTAAGTGTGTGGAAGCAGGAGACCGAAAATGCTTTCAGTTGGCCGGTCAATGGTGAGTTAGTTGTTGATTTCTATTCTGAGGTTCTTAGCATGGGTTGCTGGATGGGGTGTGGCAACCCATGCCAGACTTGGTGTGGGTCGAGTTCCTCAGGCCACCAGGTGCATTCCTAGAGCGAGGTGGCTTTGCCGAAAATTACTACTTTTGTCTTATCTGTGTTTTCATCCATCTGGAGACTTTGGTCATGCAGGCAGAGAAATTGGTCTGAGTGTTTTGTATCTTGTCAAAGAGGGTATGAGCTGGGTGTCGTCAGCATAGGATATGATGTTGATTTTGTGGACACGGATGATGCTGGCGAGTGGGGGTCATGTTGGGGTTGAACAAGTTTGGGGCTCAGTGTGGATCTTTGTGAAACTGTGGATGAGGTTGACGGCATCCAAGGTGAAGGAGGCCAGGCTGAACGGCTGGGTGTGGTATGTCAGGAAGGAGCAAATCCAGCAAAGTGCGGGACCTTGGATGTCGGATTTGTGCACTCGTTGGATAAAAACAAGAGGAAGGTGTTGTCAAAGGCTGTTGAAAGATCCAGTAAGATGAGGGCCTCGGTGCCACCTCAGACCATGATCATCTGGATATTGTCCGTGATGGCAAAGAAGGTGGTCTCTGTACTGTGGTTGGGCCAAAATCTGGATTGAGTGGTGTGGAGGAGGTAGTTGTGACTGATGTGGGTGGCTAGACATTTGTTATCATCTTTTTCATGACTTTTGCTGGGTAGGATAGAAGGGAAATAGACTGATAGGTGGCTAGCGTCTTCTTGTCTGCTGAGCGTTTCTTGAGGAGGGAGTTTACTGTGACATGTTTCCAGGCATCCGGATAGGTGGATATGATGATTGAGTCATTCAGATTTGTGGTGAGGGCTGCGCTGATCGGGTCCAGTTCTTTGATGAAGACATGGTGACAGCAGGTGTCTGAGGGGGGTCCTGAGTATATGGACTGAGCATGGTTGCGGTTTCTTGAGTGGTGATGGTGGTCAAGGTGGTCCTCTGGGTATTAGTAGAGATAGACAGGAGGGCTGTGAAGGTGGAAGGGTCCAGTTGGAGCTCAAAGTTCTCCTCGATGCTGGTGATCTTGTTGCTGAAGAATAGGGACAGCTGGGGGCCGAGGTCCAGAGAAGACGTTAGGCTGGTGGCTCTTGTTGCTGGAGAGGTGAAGCTTTTCACTATGGCAAAGATTTTCTTGACACTCTTGGCACTGATATCGATGCAGTCCGTGATTGCGGAACACTTTCTGGCTCTGATTTGTTGATGGTATCGTGCAAGGCCTGATTTATAGACACTCTTGTCGGTGTCGTTTTGACTTTATCTCCATCTGCGGTACGGGCCCTCAAGGAGATTGGTCATGATGGGTTCGATGAGGTCCTCCTGGTGGTAGCTGGGGTCGCTAAGGAGGAGGCACTGGAGCTTAGATCAGGCGGTCGACGAAGTCTGTGATGGTGCTGCCGAAGTTGGCACGTGGTCCGGGCGACGGTAGACGTGGGTGCCGCTAAGGGTGTAGTTGGCGGTGATTAGGAGTTTGAAGGTCAGTGTTCCATGTTGCTGGTGGTGCTTTCGGAGGTGGTGGAGCTTTAGATGGGTTATTTGAAGATGGTAGTGATTCTGCCTCCTGGTTTGTTTGTCCTGCCCTGTATTGTGATCTTGTGTCCGAGGAGTGGAGGGGTTGTTGCCATGGTAATGACTAGGGCCAACGAAGATGTCATCCAGGTTTCGGACAGGAAGAGCAGGCCTGGTTGGCGGTCATGTAGCATCCCAAATTTTGGTGGTGTGTTTAGTGAGGAGTGAGGGAGCAAGTGATGAGAAGTATTCACGACAGGCATGGGTGTGGTGTAGTGGGGGGTCGAGTGTGTGTTGAGTGTGGGTGCCTGTTGAGTGAGTGGGACTGACCAATGTCTCGAGAATGGGTTTAATGTAGAAGGCCTTCTAGAACCTCGTAAAGCTAAAGCCAACTGAGAAGGAAGATCTTTTTTTTCCCCTGGAGATTCATCCTTCCAACTTCCAAACCGAGAGTGAGTTTGAGGGTAAGAACGCCCTTGAATAAACACATCGGGGAAGGAACATGCAATAGAATCAGAGGAGGATGAACTACTATTGACTTTATAAGAGGTAACCAATATCTGCAAAGCCACAGCAGAACGACCACTATTTCTGCTTTCTTCCTCGGAATCTTGAACAACATTCTTGGGATCAAAGGAATTCATATATCAGCCTTTTTGGTTATTTCACCAGCAGGGCATCCTGCCCGAGGCTCCCTGTTCTGGGAATCGAGAACAGAACTTTGAAAGAAGAACATTGCTCTTTGAAGCCAAGAGATGCAAGGCTCGAGTTCCGAACCTCTCATACACCTTCACAAAAGTCCTGGATAAACAGAGGTCCTATGATTGTGTGAACTCTCTGCTCAGTTAATGTGCCTTTGCATTGTCCAAGCCTCTGATGTGGCCTGCAGGAATGGAAATGAGATGAGACTTATCTTCTCAGTAACACAGCTACCTTGTTCAGGGGTCCTGAGTGTGTTGGTGATTCACACGTGTCACTGTCATAGTATGCACATTACGCTGATGGACTTGCCAATGAAAGTGGAGAAGAGCTTGATGCACTGTCATCAGCCTCCTCCAGGTCAATGATCTGAATGACTCCCTGAGAATCCACTTCGATTGCACTGAAAAAAGGACCCAAAGTTGTGCCCCAACTCAGGGCAGTGGCATCTGTTGTCAAAATTATTGGTGGGTCCGAATGCATCATCATCCTCTTGTTTAGACATTCTTGGACCATCCACCATTTAAATGAGCGCAGACCTCCAAAGTTATTGGTAGCAGTGTGTCCATTGATTAACAAATCAGAGACCAGAAACTGTGAAGATACCACAACAGGGGTAGAAGATGCAGCCCTGCCCAGTGCATCATGAAGACACAGACTGCTATATGCCCCTGAACTTCCATCCATCTGGGGCATGCGTTCAGGCTCAAATAAGATGTTAACAGCTCTCTCAATCGCTCTGCTCTCCTCAATGGAAGAAAGATTCTGCCCAAATCTGTCCTGAATCTTGCACCAATTAACACATGATCTTTCAATACCACCAACTGATTCCATGGTGGCTCAGTGTTATTTTTGTGATTTCCAGATGATGATGCAGAATCTCCTCTGAGAGGGCATTCAACAACCAATCATCCAGATCTGGAAAGACTGTTTTGTATTGCAGATGAAGAAGCGCTACCAGAGGTACCACCATTTTAGTAAATACCCTGGGATCAGATATTAGGCTGAATGGCAGAACCTGGGATTGCCAATGGAGCCCCTGTAAACAGATTCTGAGAAACCTTTGATGTTCTAACACCATTGTTATAAGACTGCGCCACTCTGCTGACCTTTCTAAACACCAATCACAACCACATGATCTGGATCAGAGGGAGAATAGGCAGAGGCAGGGCTACCAGCTCTCAGGGATGGTGTCACTTACTTCAGAGGCAGGAGGAGGCAGCTTGAGTGAGGTAGTTTGACGCAGGTAGAGCCTCTCCAAAGAGCAGGAGGGGGGTGAGTGGGACACAAAAGCTTAGTAGATTGGACTGTCAGGATTTAGCTCAGTCTGGAATGCGTATCTGCAATGGCGCTTTTAAGGGGACACAAAATAGGTTAGTGCTCAGAGATATGAAACGTAAACATTTGCAGACAGTCTGCGGTTACACACTACAGCCATGTGATAATAATTAACAGCTCCTGGGAGCCACCTTATAAGAAATTTGGTTTTAGGTTGGGCTGGGGGGAGAAAACTCTTTTCAAGCAACAACCACAATCCTTGTCAGAGTGAACCACAAAAGTCACTAAATTAACCTGTGCTAAACCCTCGGGTAGCTTGGCACAAAAACAGTGAGGCTTAACTTCGAGGCACTGTGTTAAGTATTTATGCAGTACACAAACAGTAATAAAGTGAAAACATAGTGCAAGAAAAGTCCCAATCCAATTTAGAAACATAGAGTAAAATGTAATAAATAAAATGAGACCAAATGACAAAAATCCAATCAGTAGATCCGGAGATATGCAATTTTTAAAGTTTAAGTAAAAATAACACCAAGGAGCAGAAAGCACACACTGTGGGTATCTGATCATGCTAGCCGAGGACAAAGTCACAAGTTCAGGCTGACTGTGATAGAGTACAGGCTGGATAAAGGGACCAGGCTAGTCCCGCTGAAAAAGTTACCTTCTGAAAGTCTGGCGCAGAATATTCAAACCATCAGGATTTCACAGGATGCCAGCCAGGGGTCCAGGACATGGGGAGGCAAATCTTGGTTATCCGAAACGCACTCCAGCAGAGGCCAGCAGGGATCAGACCGTTCCAGTTGCAGTAGGTCAGCTGGGCCATTTCAAGGAGGCCTCTGGAGCTTGTTGTGTCCCTGTAGCTCAGAACAGGAGGTCAGCCAACTGACTCTTGGAGTCACTCTGGTAGTCCTGGTTTTAAAGGGATGGTCCTCTCTCCCTCAAGCAACAAGGCAGGCTTCAAGCAGCTGAACAGTTCTCAGAAGAATAAGACAGGCCTCAAGCAACAGGGCAGTCCTTTGAAGAACAGGGCAGGCCTCAAGCAGCAGGGCAGTTCTCCAAAAAACAAGGCAGGCCTCAATCAGCATTTTGTTCACTGTCTGGGGCCAATAGGCATTCCTGATAGGGGAGCAATTAACAGGTCCAAGCAGCTGGTATCTTCTAGAAAGCCTCAAAGTTTAGGGCAGAACAATGCCAACTTTCTAAAAATGGCATTCTCAAAATTCTAATCTTAAACCTGGCTTTACCATTAAAGAGGATTTTAACTTACAATTCATTTGAGTCCAAACATGATATTTCTCCTTGTTCCCAATTAAAAGTTAGCACTTAATAAATGTAATAAGGTAACTCAATCTTACCCTATGGGAGATGTCGGCTTCACAGTCGTGAAAAAATAAATGTAGGAGTTTTTCAGTGCAAGGACATGTAAGACTTAAAAGTACGTGTCCAACTTTTTAATTTCAATGCACCCTGCCATAGTGGCTGTTTAGGGCCCACCCTTGGGGTACCTTATATGTATTAAAAAGGGAGATTCAGGCCTGGCAGAATGATTATTGTGCCAGCTCGAATTGGCAGTTTAAAATGGCACACAGGCCGAAGACATGTTTTAAAAGGCTACTGAAGTGGGTAGCACAACAAGGACTGCTGATCCACTAGTAAAATTGAATTTCCAGTCCCTGGATACAGGTTGTACCACTTTACTAGGGACTTCTATGTAATTAAATGTGCCAGTTGTATATAAGCCAATTTGACCATGTTTGGAGGAGTGACCAGAAGCACTTTAGCACTGGTTAGCAGTGGTAAAGTGCGCAGAGTCCTAAGGCCAACAACAACGAATTCCAGCAAACAAGAGGGAAGAAGGCAAAACGTTTGGAGGAAGACCACCCCAAAGGCTGTCAAATCTGACACACCTCTACTGCATTGCCAACGAGCATGCGAAAAGTCATGGCTAGTAGCCACACATTCCGATTTATACCTCAATACCAACTATGCAATGAGAGAAACCAGCATGGAGTGCAAGGGAGAGAAACATGCAAGAGAGAACTCTGGAAAAAAATGCACAAGTGGAGTGCTTAAAAGAAACCAGAGAGCAGCTTGGGGTATGGGGTGACAAAAGCAGGTGGATGAGCGAGAGCTACAGGGAGCAGGAGGATGAGAGACAAGCACGTGGGAGACAGCTGGAAAACACATTTATCCTTGTGGAATGCTTAAGCAAAAAGAAAATAGTTCCCTAAAAGTGAGCAGTGCAAAGACACAAGTAAAGAGGCTATGCTCCATGGGATGGACAAACACATGATAGACAGGGCAAACGGCTTAAAAAAAAGCAAGCAGATGAGCGTGACAATAAAGCTATCTAGTGGTAAGCAGCCGTGGGGCCTTAAACTCACTGTAAAGTCTGGTAAGCTGACAATAGGTCTTTTACAGCCAGACAGCCTGTGGTGTCTGGTTGCCTCGACCTAAAAAGGAAGTAGTACCCAGAGACGCCTCCGCGTACAGTGTACATAAAAATGTATGGAATGAAAAGTTTCTACCACACTTGATCATAAGGGTGTATGTCTCCTTCACATGGCCCCTCATTATTTCCAGATTGTTAAACTGTGAGCATGGTCTTTGGAAAGACCTTTTCATTGCAATGCGTAATCAACTGTGAAATCCGGGTCTATTCACAACTATACTTATTTTCACTTCTCACGTGCCAGCTTCTTGCTATCGGACATCATCACACCTGAAAACGAATACTGCTCTCAGATCATGAAAAGTAAATTTCTTATTGAGCATAGGTCAAATGCCATTTTGAGAACACAAAAGAGAACGGTATCTCATGTGGTAGCCCCGGTTATGGAGATTTACCGCGCAAAGGCGCAAGGGGCTGCTCTTTATGGAGCTGAAGTATGGGGCTATGTTGATGCTAAGCCTCTTGCACTGGTAGAAAACAGTTTTGTTAGGAAAATGCTATGTCTACCCCAGAGCACACCTCTTATTCCATTGTATTTAGATCTAGGATTGAAAAGAATATCAGATTTAGTGGCTTTGAAAGTCTTGATCTACTGGGTTCGTCTTTGGTGTACACCGGAGCTAGTTGATTATAGAGAATCCCTGACTGATGTTTTAAATATACCAGGTGCTCGATCGCTCCCATGGTTTAAACACGTGTTTTCGTGGGTGAGTAGATTAGGTCTCGGTAGATTTTGGGATGACCCTACTAAACTTAAGAAAGTCGATCAGCATCTTCTTAAAACTACTTATTGGAATTTTATCAATGAATGTGTACTAAGGAAAAATTATGTAGGATCTCTGACCAATAGTTTTTTGATTTTAAATCTACTCCATTATTGGAAGATTATATGGATTTTATACCTTTTGCTTTCCCTAAAAGCCTTTTTATACGGTTTCGCTTGGGGACCTTGCCTATAAGATCATTCACACATAAATGGAATCCTGCACAGTCAGAATTGACTTGCCCAATGTGTAAACAATGTGATGAAAATGAATCGCATTTGCTATTTTTTTGTCCAGAGTATATGTCCCCTCGTAGGAGGTGGATTATTCCGCTTTGCCGGGAATTGGGACTTGTACATTACCAAATTGCATTACGGATTCTAAAAACTAATCTCTCCCCTAGAATAGTTGTAGCTGTTAGCAAATTTTTAGAGGCTATCTGGTATAAGCGCAATGCAATTTTAAAGATTAGATCAGTGTAAGGATTAAGGATGTATTTTATTGCTTTTATTGATTGATGAATTGTTTTATTCTGTATTGTTCTGTTAGGTGTAATTTTTAGGTATTGTCTGTTGTTGGATCATATGTATAGTGCTAATGAAATTATTGTCTTTTAACAATTATGATATTATTGCTGCTGTTATTCTACCCAACTATGAAGCACTATGCACTTTATTTATGGACCTATTGTTGCTATTATATTTTTTACAATTGAAACGTAATTTGAGGCACTATGCACTTTAAATATGGACATACTGCTGCTATTATTGCTGTTATTGTACATATATTTGTTGCGTCATTGGTCATTTGATGTATAGGATGCTGGTTGATATTATTGCTGCTGTTATTGTACCAATCTATGAAGCACTATGCACTTTAACTATAGACCTATTGCTGCTATTATATTTTTTACAATTGAAACGTAATTTGAGGCACTATGCACTTTAAATATGGACATACTGCTGCTATTATTGTTGTTATTGTACATATATTTGTTGTGTCATTGGTCATTTGATGTATAGGATGCTGGTTGATATTATTGCTGCTGTTATTGTACCCAACTATGAAGCACTATGCACTTTAATTATGGACCTATTGCTGCTATTATATTTTTACAATTGAAACGTAATTTGAGGCACTATGCACTTTAAATATGGACATACTGCTGCTATTATTGTTGTTATTGTACATATATTTGTTGTGTCATTGGTCATTTGATGTATAGGATGCTGGTTGATATTATTGCTGCTGTTATTGTACCCAACTATGAAGCACTATGCACTTTAATTATGGACCTATTGCTGCTATTATATTTTTTACAATTGATATGTAATTTGAGGCACTATGCACTTTAAATATGGACATACTGATGTTATTATTGCTGTTATTGTACATATATTTGTTGCGTCATTGGTCATTTGATGTATAGGATGCTGGTTGATATTATTGCTGCTGTTATTGTACCAATCTATGAAGCACTATGCACTTTAATTATGGACCTATTGCTGCTATTATTGTATTTACAATTGAAACGTAATTTGAGGCACTATGCACTTTAAATATGGACATACTGATGTTATTATTGTTGTTATTGTACATATATTTGTTGCGTCATTGGTCATTTGATGTATAGGATGCTGGTTGATATTATTGCTGCTGTTATTGTACCCAACTATGAAGCACTATGCACTTTAATTATGGACCTATTGCTGCTATTATATTTTTTACAACTGTAACGTAATTTGAGGCACTATGCACTTTAAATATGGACATACTGATGCTATAATTGTTGTTATTGTACATATATTTGTTGTGTCATTGGTCATTTGATGTATAGGATGTTGGTTGATACTTTGATGGTTGCAATAACCGAATAAAGTTATATACTACTACTACTGCTCTCAGTAGATGAATAATGGGATTGGACTGGGCCACCCTGCAAAATATTTTAGAGGCTTCTCTAAAATTCCAGGATCATATCACAGGTCATTGTGCTAGCAGCAGCCTACTTGTTGGGGTTATATATGACATAAAAGGAAAAATAGGCGACCAAAATTAAGTGTAATTATGAATCAACACAGAAGGATGAGTAACAGTCCCTCTAGAAAAGACCGAACCTACCCACAAGTGGTGGCATGCTTCATCATCAGGGTTTCCTACTTCTAGAACATGCATTATTAGTGTTTGGATGGGTTCTACCACTATGTGGTAGCAAGGCTTCTTTGTGATATTGGTTTGCCAGAGCTAGAAAGGTTAAAACAGTCTAAGGCAATTACCCTTCTACGAGCTTATTCAGGGCTTCCCTGAAAGGTTTAAAAGTGTAAGCAACTTTCAGCATGTTTCGCCCGATTTTGTATGCCAGAGGGGCGAACGGCCTTCATCAGGACATATAGGTTTCTGGCCGTGTACTCTATCCTACAATTCCAGGACTTTGGTGTCAGGACAACACACAACATAGATATGTCAAAACACATGCAACAGATGGAGTGTATTCAATGCTTAGCAAAATTCTTTTCCCCAGGAATTCTCTGTCTGTTAAAAATGAACAATGAGCAATGATTAAAGGTAATTGACAAAGAGAACTCTTCCCAGAGAATGAAATCAGTCATGCAATATTTGTAGTTAACACAGCAAACAATGAGGCACTGCACACAAGGTAGAACACAGTGTTGGTGGTTTGTTGTTAAAGAACAATTATCGTGATACTTACCCTGTAAATATGGGCTGCTTTCTAAACATAGTTGTTGCAGGGGGGAGCATTGCCCTGTTGTCACACATTGCAGAAAAGAATAACCCATGGGGTTAGGTCTACATCTGCAGTGATGGGGCCGTATAAGATACTCCCAAAAAAGGAGGGGCTCATGAACAGCAAGTAAGGTTAATCGGAATGTATCAGATTTGGAGACTGCTACCTCCCATTCAGTTAGCATCCACTCTCCAAATTATATGCATTAGTCTGTAGTTGAACAAATAAGTTAAAAGGCATCAAAGTGTTTGTGGAGTTACTGGAATCGGTACCACGTAATATGTGCTGAGCTAACAAACAAGCCTTTTACTGAGGCAGTTCATCGTCATGGGATGGATGCCACTGGCCTGCGCCTGACAATCCTGTTAACAAGGCAGTGGCACTTAACGCTTGAGCATTACATCCCTTAGCCCACTTCTAGGATTCCACATCAGTGCGCCAGACATGCACTGCGGTGTATGATGTCACCAGTGCAGAGACGCTAGAGTATGTCAAGATAAACTAGACGTACTGCGATGTATGATGTCACCAGTGCCGAGCTGCTAGAGTATGTCAGGGTACACCAGGCATGTACTGCGGTGTATGATGTCACCAGTGCTGAGTTGCTAGAGTATGTCAAGATACACTAGACATGTACCGCGGTGTATGATGTCACCAGTGCAGAGACGCTAGAGTATGTCAAGATAAACTAGACGTACTGCGGTGTATGATGTCACCAGTGCAGAGACGCTAGAGTATGTCAAGATAAACTAGACGTACTGCGGTGTATGATGTCACCAGTGCAGAGACGCTAGAGTATGTCAGGGTACACCAGGCATGTACTGCGGTGTATGATGTCACCAGTGCTGAGTTGCTAGAGTATGTCAAGATACACTAGACATGTACTGCGGTGTATGATGTCACCAGTGCAGAGACGCTAGAGTATGTCAAGATAAACTAGACGTACTGCGGTGTATGATGTCACCAGTGCAGAGACGCTAGAGTATGTCAAGATAAACTAGACGTACTGCGGTGTATGATGTCACCAGTGCAGAGACGCTAGAGTATGTCAAGATACACTAGACATGTACCGCGGTGTATGATGTCACCAGTGCAGAGACGCTAGAGTATGTCAAGATAAACTAGACGTACTGCGGTGTATGATGTCACCAGTGCAGAGACGCTAGAGTATGTCAAGATAAACTAGACGTACTGCGGTGTATGATGTCACCAGTGCAGAGACGCTAGAGTATGTCAAGATAAACTAGACGTACTGCGGTGTATGATGTCACCAGTGCTGAGTTGCTAGAGTATGTCAAGATACACTAGACATGTACTGCGATGTATGATGTCACCAGTGCCGAGCTGCTAGAGTATGTCAAGATAAACTAGACATGTACTGCGGTGTATGATGTCACCAGTGCTGAGACGCTAGTGTATGTCAGGGTACACCAGACATGTACTGCGGTGTATGATGTCACCAGTGCTGAGACGCTAGAGTATGTCAAGATACACTAGACATGTACTGCGGTAAATGATGTCACCAGTGCTGAGACGCTAGAGTATGTCAAGATACACTAGACATGTACTGCGGTGTATGATGTCACCAGTGCTGAGACGCTAGAGTATGTCAAGATACACTAGACATGTACTGCAGTGTATGATGTCACCAGTGCTGATACGCTAGAGTATGTCAAGATACACTAGACATGTACTGCGGTAAATGATGTCTCCAGTGCTGAGACGCTAGAGTATGTCAAGATACACTAGACATGTACCGCGGTGTATGATGTCACCAGTGCAGAGACGCTAGAGTATGTCAAGATACACTAGACATGTACCGCGGTGTATGATGTCACCAGTGCAGAGACGCTAGAGTATGTCAAGATACACTAGACATGTACCGCGGTGTATGATGTCACCAGTGCAGAGACGCTAGAGTATGTCAAGATACACTAGACATGTACCGCGGTGTATGATGTCACCAGTGCAGAGGCAGCTAGAGTATGTCAAGATACACTAGACATGTACTGCTGTGTATGATGTCACCAGTGCAGAGACGCTAGAGTATGTCAAGATACACTAGTAGTAGTAGATACTTTTATTTGATTTCATAAAAAATCATAAAAGGGTGGAGAAACCACCATACATAAAATGTACATTTTGAAAACTTCTAAGAATAAAAGCACACAAAGGTACGTTCTACAGCGGTTAAGTTAAAAATGTAAAACATACGATCAATGCCATAAGGATTTCAAGACTGGTTGTACTAAAACTTGATAAATCAGTTAGCGGTTTCTTTTTTTTCCAGTTCTATTGCCGCAATTTTCATGAAATTTATAGCTTTACATGAGAGTTGGATTGATGGTCCTCCAAGGCATTGGATTACGGCTACTCTGCATGACCTTATTTGTTCCTTCCTGAAGGCTTCCCGAAGGACCATTCTTCGGGTATCTACCAGGAAGGGGCAGATGCATAAAAAGTGCAAAAGACTCGTCCCTCCTCCACATAAGCGGCATTCCTTGGATTGCCAAGAATGTTTCCATTTCGGCATCAGGTCCTTTGATGAAAATGACCCCAGCCGCAGTAACGTCAGGTAGTGCTTTTTCTGATGGGAGAAGTGGTCTAGCAGATATGGTTGGGGTTTCAGCTGCTGATAGTCTTGGATCTCTGCCCAAGCATGAGATTTTTTTGAAAAGGCTGTTTTGTCTATTAGTAAAGATGTCCGTTTAATTGCTTTGTTGGCTACAGTTTTGAAGCCAGAATAGATGGGAAGAGTGAGCCAGGCCTCCTCTAGCTGCAATGCCGCAAGGAATTCCTTCAGAGCTCTGAACGTTGAATTATTTAGCCTGGCTTGGGTTTCAATTTCCACCCAACAGTGATGCGCAAGGGTGTTTGTCCTCTGCATCCCTCATTCTCCAGTAATACTTGACTAGTGCCCCTTGTCTGTCAGGAATCTGGTTTCTTAGTCCGTACTCTAATCGGATTTGGGATTGTGAGATGTGCCGGGGGATCGAAAACAGGTTCTTAAAAAAGGTTGATTGTACTGTGTTTAAAAAGGTGACATCTTTAAGGTTTAAAATTTCCGAGCCGTATGAGATAGAAGGTAGAAATTTTGCTGCAATGACTTTTAGCAGGTGTCCTGTAGAACAACCTGTAAGTTTATTTCTTAGAACTTTGAAGGCGAACTGCAGTTTTTTTTTTTCCCCAAAACCTTTATTATCAAATTCTGCATAGACAAAATACAAACTTGATCAATTTAGAGCATCATACATAACCCGTTGTTCACTGAATTATACATCAGAAGGCAATCACATTCAGATAGACTCGTTATTCCGTACTGCACGATTATGGCACTGTGAACAACATTTTGCGAAGAATAGCGCAACAGGGAGAGGAGCAGTCCCAGTCGGGGGGGGGGGGAAGATGGGGTTAGGGAATAGGGCAATCACGGTCCAGCACCGGCGCCCGCCGCGGGCATAGTGCCAGCGGGGAGCGCGGGAGAGGCCGCCCGACTCGTCCGTGGCCGGGAGTGGAGGTACGACACCAGGGGACCCCATATATCAGCTGGGCGGGATCTTGCAGGCATTAAGTCCCAAAATTCAGATAGTAAGGTCTGACATCTCGAAGCATCCTCAAGCCAGTGGGAGAATTGAGGCGCCGGTCTGCGGCCCCAACACATAGCCACCCTGCGCCGGGCGAGGACCAGCAGCATCGCGATCAGGCGGCGTGAAGCATCCGGGCAGAATTTAACAAAGCCCAGCAGGCACAACGGGGGGTCAGGCCGAACCAGCGCAGCCGTGATCTCAGATATAGCGGCACACACCGCTAGCCAGAAGTCCGATACCCTGGGACACAACCACGCAAGGTGAGTAAAATCCGCGGCAGGGGCGGAGCACCGCATGCATCTATCGTGAGGAGTAAGTCCCAGCCTATGTAGCTGAACCGGAGTGCGATACAGCCTATGCAAATATTTAAAATGGATGAGACGAAGGCGATAGTTGGGAGAAAGCCTCTTCGTCTGATTACAGCAATATCTCCAATCTGCTTGTGCGATGTCCATGCCCAGCTCTTCGCCCCATGCCGTGCGTGCACGGTCGGTGGAGATGGAGGTGGTAGACAGCGTTATGGCGTATAATTGAGTTACCAATTTGTGAGGAGTGGGGGATGTGTATATGTAGTCAAGAGCCGGCATTGTGGGTGGGGGCTGGGGAAACGTGGGGTGCAGCGTCTTGCAGATAGCCCGCAGTTGGTAAAAGAGCAGTGTGTCCATTGGGCCCGATGAGGCTGGAGGGGAATAAAAAGTATCGCCGGGGTAAAGGTCAGCCAGAATCGTCCGCTTCATTCGGGCAGCATGTTTGGCCATGCCTGTGGGTTGGAGAGGGGGGAAGGCAGGGTGTCGCACAATAGGCACAGCGTTAGCCGATAACGACGGTACATTAGATAGACGGCGCAATCCCTGCCAGGCCCAACGCAGTGTCTCCACCGTGTTCACCTCAGCACCCGGGCGACACCTCGGGGCGAACAGGGCGGTAGTCAGCGGCCAGGGAGCCGCCAGGTCAGCCTCAACCGCCACATGCGGCTGATAAGGGGTGGGGTGGATCCAGAAATGTAGGAAACTGGCCTGGGCACTTAAGGCATAGAGTTTGAAATTGGGAGCGCCCATACCGCCCGATGACATTGGGAGAGTCAGGATGTCATATGCAATCCGCGGCTGTTTTCCCGCCCAGACCAGAGAAATGATCAAAGAGCGGAGTTTCCGAAAGAAGTGTGCAGTAAGCGGTATTGGAATGTTTAAGAAGAGATAAAGGAATTTCGGGAGGACCACCATCTTGGCAATAGCTATGCGGCCCGCCAGAGACAGGGGGAGTCGGTTCCAATGTGGTATCTTAGATTCCAGCCAGTCCACCGCGCGCCCGAAGTTGGCCCTCCAGAGGTCGTCCGAATTCCTGCTCAGCCATATTCCCAAATACCGGGTGGGACCCGAGGCCCAGGCAAAAGGAAAGTCCGGCGTGAACGGCGTGGTGGCATCGGTAAGAGGGAACAACACCGACTTGCTCCAGTTCACCTGGATACCAGACAGTCCACCAAATCGAATAATTTCACGGACTAGGGGACTGAGGTTGTCCTGGGGATGCCGGACATACAGCGTGATGTCGTCGGCATACAGGGAAACCAAGAGGGCGCGGGCTGCAAAGCCTATACCCTTCTGAGTATGGTGTTGTCGAAGCCGGGCCGCAAGCGGCTCCATCGCAAAGAGCATAGGGGAGAGCGGGCAACCTTGTCGAGTGCCACGTTCAATCAGTATGGGTGCCGATACCTGACCATTAATTCGTAGGCGGGCAGAGGGGCAAGTGTAAAGAAGAGATATCTTACGAATGAAAACGTTACTGAAACCTAAGCGCGGTAAGAGAAAAAAAGAGGAAGGGCCACTCCAGCGTTTCGAATGCCTTAGTGGCATCGAGTTGCGCGGCTACCGCGGGGAGGTTAGGGTTTATTTGATGAAGGACCGAGAATATAGTGCGAAGATTATGCGATGTGGCACGGCACGGAATGAAACCGGACTGATCGGGGAGGGCAATAAGAGGCATGGAGGTGGAGAAGACGGGAGGCCAATAACTTAGCGAAAATCTTATTATCGATGTTAATTAAAGAGAGGGGGCGGTAGGAGTCCCTACTGTCAGCAGGTTTGTCCGGCTTAGGAGTAGCGTTATCATTGCCTCGCGGAGTGATAACGGAAAGAGGCCTGTATCGAAGGAGTCGTTATACATGGCGGCCAGGTGTGGCACCAAATGTGCGGCAAAAGCCTTGTAGAACGAGGCGGGTAGGCCGTCCAGTCCTGGGGCCTTATCGCTGGGAAGACTATTTATAGCCGCTAGTATCTCCTCCTTAGAGAAGGGCTCGTCTAAAAATTCACGATGATGGTCCTCAAGCCGCACCAGCGCAAGGGTATCAAAATACTGTTCAAAGGCCTCGGGCGAAGGAGAGGGGCCCGCAGAGTAAAGTTGCGAGTAGTAGTCCGTAAAGCGGACCTGGATTTCTGCAGGGGAGGTGGTTCTGGCATGACTGCCATCCCGAAGAGCCGCAATGTAAGACGCGGCCCGGGGGGGACGTAAAAGATTGGCCAGGGTCTTGCCGGGTCGATCACCTTCTCCGAAGCGACGGGCTCTGGCCTCCCTACCCAGAAAAGAGAGTTCCCTGTCGGCCTCCGCAACAAATTCAGAGTGCTTAGGTCGCAGTAGCGCAAGGGTTTCTGGCCTGGGGTGGGCAGCATATTCTACATCCAGGGCCCTAATCTCCGATTCGGTCCTGTCCAATACCGCGCGAATAGAGCGGAGGACACCTGCCTGTTTGGAGATGCACTCGCCTCGTATGACTGTTTTGAAGCCTTCCCACAGGATGGACGGGGATTCCACCGAGCCGACATTTAAATCAAAGTAGTTTATAATCGCCGTTTGGATCTCATCGCAAAAACAGAATCACGGAGGGCATTCGGAGGAACCGCCATGTGAATGAACGCTGTGGGGAGTTAGGGGGCCGAAGACAGAGCTGAACGGGAGCGTGGTCGGAGAAAGTGCGCGCCATATGTTTAACAGAAGTGAGCCAAGTGAGGACATCCGGTGAAGCAATCCATAGATCGATCACGCGACCAGCAACCCCGGGCTCCAGTGACGCAAGTGCCCTCACGGGCATCGGGCCACATGTGCCTCCAGGCGTCATATAACGAGTTGTCCGTAAGTATGGACTGAAGGAGAGCTGTAGAACGAGGGTGTGACGAGTGAGAGCCAGAGCGGTCCTGGGCCGCGGAGAGAGTAATATTGAAATCCCCACCCCAGACGAGGGCCGCCGGGGCCCAGGGAAGAAATGAGGTGCCATATCTGTGTGAAAAAATCGGGGTCGTCCGAGTTAGGGCCATATACAGCAGCAATCGTCACTGGCTGGGACATCAGGGAACCGTGCAAGATAACATACCGTCCGTCCGGGTCCTTGAATACCTGAGTAGTCTGCCAGGGAGCCCCTGCGTATCAGAACGGAGACTCCCCTAGAATAAGAGGAATAGTAAGAAGAGTGCACCTCCCCCCAATAGCGCGACTGGAGTCTGGTAGCAGTTTCGGGCAGCAGATGGGTTTCCTGCAATAGGCAAATGTCGACCCTGTGACGCTGTAAATGAGAGTGAATGAGCCTGGCCTTGCGGTGATCATTCAGACCACGGATATTCCAAGTCCAACATATAGTGTCGGTCATGGTACGCTATACCTGAATAAAGCTAGGGCGCAAAGCAGGGGGCCAGATAGCAGAGCGAGCCAATGTAAGCGCTGGGGCAACCCATACCCGACCAGGAAGGGAACAGGACATTCGCCAGAGGCAGATAGTTGAGCCAGCCAGTAGCCAGCCATTCGAGAAGGCCCAACCTTGGAGGGCTCAGCAAGTGTGCTAACAGCAAGAAGAGGAGGAAAAACAGTGCCATCAAGGAGAGAGAGGATGTCGTGAACAGTCGTGCAAATTTGAACATGACTAGCAGTGGCATGATGCTTACGTATGAGAAACAAAGAGTGAGGACACAACAACAATACGATCCCCATCAAATAATCAACAAAACCCACGAGAAAACCCCCCCCCCCCCAACCCAACCCAGCCCGCTGCACATATCGCAATCTGGAAACCAATTCCTGGCAAGTCAATAGCATACAGAGTGCAGACGACCACATTCCCGAGCACACCCACCCCCTCCCAACCCCCCCACCCTCCCTACTTGAGACCCCCCCGAACGCCCCCCACCCGCACCCACACCAACCCCCCAATCAGGCTGAGATACCACCCGTACCCACCCCAGGAACCCGCAACTAGGAAGGAAACAGTGAGCAGCCAACAAGGGAATTATCCCGTGGGGGCATGGCAGCGCCCAGCGTACACCCCTGCCAATAAGACAGGGTGGCCAAGCCTACGTGGTCAAGCAGACAACCAGAAAAAAAAAAACCACCCAGAATACAGAAGTGCTCCGCCCAGTCTCAAGCTTCGAACATCAGTGTCAGTGGCGGCACGGAGGACCCGCAGTGCCCGGGGCCAGCCAAGAGTCTGATCAATTAACATCGCCCACAAACATAGAGATCTAAGTAATAGTTAGTTCAGTCATTGTCACTGAGTTGGGCCTCGGCGGCGGCCCGGGAGCCCGCTGGAGAAGAGCGCTCCGGACGACGGTCCAGCTTTTTAGCGAACACCAACGCCTCCCTAGGATCCGGGAAAGTGAGAGTCTTGGAGCCCTGACGGATTCGTAGCTTGGCTGGATAGGCCAGAGAGTAGGAGATGTCGTGTTTCTGAAGGAGTTTCTTGGCAGGCAGGAACTCACGACGCGCCGCCTGGACAGCCTGAGTGTAGTCGGGATAGAACGAGAGTGAATTGCCCTGGTGGCGGATCTCGCCCCCATCTCTAGCCGCCCTGAGGATGGCGTCCCGGTCCCTAAAATTCAAGATTTTAGCAATGATGGGACGTGCCGGCAGGCCCGGGGCCGGGCGAGGACCAAGCGAACGGTGGGCACGCTCCTCGATGAACACGGGCGAGAGGGCATCTCCGAACAGCTCGCGGACCAGCTGCTCCACGAAATCCTCCATACGGGATATGTTGGTGGACTCTGGCACACCCGTGATGCGGAGGTTGCTCCTCCGGGAGCGCGCCTCCAAATCCTCATTCTTATTGCGGATTACGGCCAGGAGTTTGTCCATATGTAGCAGTTTCTGCCGATCCTGAGTGGCCGCATCCTCCACGTCCGACACTCTTGTTTCCACTTGTAGCAGCCTAGCGTCATGCGTGTCCACCCGGGCCTTCACATTGTCCAAGCGAGTTGACAGCTGGTCTAGCTGGGCCGCGATGTTGGTGACGGATTTTACATCCAGCATGATGGCTTTCAGGTCATCTTCGCGAG
The DNA here is from genome assembly GCA_963921515.1 of Calotriton arnoldi. Taxonomy (NCBI): domain Eukaryota; kingdom Metazoa; phylum Chordata; class Amphibia; order Caudata; family Salamandridae; genus Calotriton; species Calotriton arnoldi. Next base: position 2,555,922 of record CAWUFW010001592.1, read on the forward strand.
ATTGGGGTGGGTCGGGTGGCGACGCAGGGTCCTCCCCCTCCACTCCGCCACCCTCCTGGCACGTCTGGCGCCGTAGATCAAATGTGAGTCTGGGCTGCTTGGGATCCGTTCGCCCCATGGCGATCAAGCAGTGGGGATCAGAACCAGGTGCGACGGGAGGCAGTCGGGCCCAAATTACGACGAAACCAGCGGGGCAGGTGTGATGTCCAGGCTTAGGAGTGACCAGCGCCCACACTCGCGGACACGATGGCAGAGTGATTAGCAGGCTCGATAGTCGCGGGTCAGCCGCCCAGACCCCTCGACCACCAGCACAGGAATAAAGGTGGCAGAAGAACGGAGTACCAGTGGCAAGGTGAGGCAGCGCCCCCTCGGTACCCACAGTCAGTGTGGAAGGCCTCCGGTGGGGGTCCCAGGATGAGGGGCCGCGCCAGACCGGGGAGAGGCGCCACCAGGAGTTCGCCAAGTAGAGTAGGTGGCAGCACGTTAACAACGCACCGAGGAGGGCTCATAGGAGTGGTGCCAGGTAGAGGAGCAACTTGCGGGCACAAAATGGCGGCCACCCGGTCCGCAATGTTGTATGGCAGCAAGCTGTAGCCAAGGTGGGACCCAGCCGGTGTGGCGCCGCTATGTCCACCCCCCCAGGGGTTCCAGGGGCAGGTGTGGTAAGTCCGCCCGTCCAGGCACGGCGGGCAGGTGCGGAGTCAGAGCCACGGCCGAGCGTCACTCCCAACAATAATGTCCAGGCAGCAGTATGCCGAAGAGGCTGTAGACCAGGGCCCAGCCCACCACACAGAGGGCGCCCGGCTCGGGGCAGCAAGGCTCCGCATATGCCGCGGGACCGACGTCTAAGGCCCAGCAGCAGCCCTCCGGGAGCAAGGGGGGGGGGGGCGAATGCAGCGAGGAGTCGCGGGGGGCGCACCGCCCTCGTCACCAGGCCCGGAGAAGAGAGCCGGGGCCGCTATTGTGGGGAGGCAGCAAATGGCGCCCAGGCCTGGCGGTACAACGGGCGCGCCCCCAGCCCCGCCACAGACCGCCCCCACCCGTAACAACACTCACAGGAGCAAGCAGGCGGGCACTCTCCGGCAGAATCCGCAGCCGGCGCCCGGACCCCCGTCCGGTCCCGGAGAAACAGCCCAGGAGCCCTCAGCAGGATTGGGCGGACCAGGCCCCGGGCAGGTTCCACGGCGCAACTCCGCTCCCCGACACCGCAGAGAATCAGGAGCGGGCTCGGTCTGCTCCCGGAGCGCCGGCGATGGGCAGCAGTAGCGTCCTGGGCGGTAGCAGGTAAGGGTTCTGCAGGATTTTGAAGGATTTATCGGCTTGGCCGGCAGAGCCCACTCAAGGTGCGGCCATCTTGAGCCGGCTAAGCCACGCCCCCGAAGGCGAACTGCAGTTGTTTGGCTTTAGTACGTCCTTGTGCCAGTTGTAGTTTAAAATTAAGGTTGCGGTCTATTTGAAAACCTAGATATTTGTATGAGTCAACCCGGGTCAAAGGTTGCTCGCCCAAGTACCAGAGGAATTTACAATTTTCCGTTGTTTTGAGCTGTCTGGCAAAGCACATCACCTTTGTTTTTTGATGGTTGATGGTTAATTGAGCCGAGATGGTATAAGCTCCTAGTTTAGTGATGAGTCGTTGCAGGCCTACAGGTGTTTGAGCGAGGAGCACGATATCGTCCGCGTATTGTAAACTTGGTGTGGGTATTTTGCCCAGTTTAGGGGGGTCAGATTGAATTGACCGGAGTTGTTTATCAAGGTCAGCAATGTAGATGTTGAAGAGGCAGGGTGCCAGCACACACCCTTGTTTTAACCCATTAAGAGTTTGAAACTTTTTGGTTATGCTGTGCCCGTCTCCTTTCCTGACCTGGACCCACGTCTGGGAATACAGATTAATTATGGCCTCCAGGAGTTTAGTTGGGGCACCCTAGTTTTGCATTTTTGCCCATAACTTGACTCTCGGAACTTTATCAAAGGCTGCTTTAAGGTCTATGAAGCATGCATACAGGGGCCTTGATTTTGCGAGGGCTTGATTGGCTAGCAGGGTGACCGCAGAGATATTCGTGAGTGTGCCCATCCCTGCCCTGAATCCTGTTTGGGTATAGGGAATGAGATTACATCTACTGACCCAGTCCTCTAAATCAACCAACAGGTTCGATGCGTACATTTTTGCCTCCACGTCAATCAGGGCTATCAAACGATAGTTGGAGGGGTCGGAGCGGGCGCCCGACTTGCATATTGGGTTTAAAATACTGCCCCTCCAAGAATCTGGGATAGTACTGGATGCTAAGATGGAAGAGAAGAGTGGCGTGAGGAGGCCGGACCAGAATGGAGGGTCGTGCCGAAATAAAGCATTTGGCAAGCCGTTGGGACCTGGGGCTCACTCGGATCCTAGATTTTTTATGATCTTTAGAACTTGCTCTTTCCGGATCTGCGGGGAATATTCGAGTGCTTCTGGGTTGGGAGTGACTTTGACAAGACCTGCAGTGAGTGCCCTCGCCTAGTTGGAAACCATAAGTTGCGGGGGCAGCAGTTGACGTTTCGTTGTATAGGAGATCGATGTGAGCTCTCCAGGTGTCCTCCATTATGTCTGAGTTGTAATGCCTGTTCTTGCCGTTTGTTAACTGGTTGATAATTTCCCAAAAGAGCCTGGAATTCCTTTGTTTGCAGGAATGGTGGAGTTTGGCCCAGAGGTCTTCTTGAAACGCTTTTTTTGCCACCTTTGTGTCTCTTTTTAGGTATTTCTGGCTGTAGAGATTGATAGCAAGAGATCCTGGGAGGGGGCAGAGCCCTGGGTGCGTAGTCTTCTAAGATGTTTGTTCAATTGTTGTTTTTGAAACCTGAGGTGTTTGGTGAACCAATCGGCCCCTTGATGTCTTCTCACTTTTTTTCCTGTGGTCTGGTTATAAAATTTTTCATTTAGTTCTTGGTTAAAGCGCTCCCAGGCCAGTGGGTTTATGGGTTCAGTTTGAAATCTTTCCAGAAGACAGATGCATGTCCCCATGATATCGCTGATCGTATCCTTTTTCCATACAAGGCGTTTTAGATTGTAACATTGCGTTTGTTGAGATGATGCGTTGGCTGGCACTGAGTTTATGATATTTCTTAGCAACGTGAAAGATTGCGGTTGGTGGTCACTTTCTCTCCTATCCATTATTTGGAAGTTCGTGATAGATGGAAAAAGATCTTGATCCGTAAAGGTGTAGTCTATGGTTGAAGCTGATTTTTGGGTGATCCTAGTATAAGCTGCAGGGCTGTCTGTCGGGCTGCTCCTGTTAAGCATGCTCATTGAATGGTCAACCAAACAGGCCGCACATCTCTTGCCAAGGGTATCACGTCGGTTCGGGGCCTGTGTACGTTCTTTGGATCCTTTGTTTCCATTTTGCAATAAATTCATGTTAAAATCCCCCAACAGGATGATGTTCGCATCCAAGTGGGCGAGTTTTAGTGTTGCCAGTGTTGCTAATAAATGGTCAACTCTTGTCCGTTTTTGTTTGAATGCTGGGTGAATGTAGATGTTAAGAATAAGCAAACAATTGAGGGGCGGAGCTTCAAGTTTGACACATTGCAACCAAGAAAACTCAAGGTCTATGGTAGAAACTTGCCAGGGAATGTCGGTTGAAATGAAAATTGAGAGGCCCCCTTTAGCTCTGCCTTGGTTAGCGACTTTTTTGGCCGGCTTTAGAAATTCCTTGTAGCCAGTTATGGGTGTAGAGTTTGTCAGCCAGGTTTCCTGAAAGAGAAGAATATTGTACTTTGTAATGAATTCCATGAAGCCTGGATCGTCTATTTTAGTACTGAGGCCGAAAACATTCCAAGAGCAGATGTTACAGCCCGGGAGTAAATTGGTGGCTACGTGAGATTTGGTTCATGCCGTGTATGAGGGTGTTCCGACCGAGATTAAATCCCGGAATCCTGGAGGCTTAGTGGCTTCTGGGTGGGCAAAGGTGATGGTAATTTTCCTGGTCGTGGGCTCTTTCCTCTTTGGAGGGGTTTGATTGTCTGGGCCTTTGGCTCCCTTTAACAGGCCCGCTGGTTGAGTAGATGGTTGAAGCAGGTTGGGGTCGCAAGGGGGGTCTATCTTTTTTAACTTAATACCCACTTTGCAAATTGATTCCTCTGCTGCCAAATTTGTTCAATGAGCGAGTTGGCCATGAATGTTGCTGTTGTTGTTTCTTGGCCCATGAAATGCGGGTTCTGTTTAAACTCTATACTGGCGATGTCACGGGTATTTATGTGGCTCAGAGGGGGCAAGGCTTTAAAGAGTGTGAGCAGGACACTTCTGTTGAGGATATCATGGTTTCCCCTTGAGACGTAGTGAGGGATAAAGTCCTGTTTGTTGTTATGTGAAGAAGTATCCCACTGCGGCTCTTGATGTGCACCCCTTACCGTTATTTTGTCGGCCGATATGGGCTCTATGATAGTTGATGGTATGGTCGGAATAACGTTGGTATTGTTTAGTGAATATTGTTCGTTGACCCTTGTCCAAGCTGCATTATTGCTTCCCGGGTTGAGATCATGAGTTAAATCTGGGTGGCAATTTTCTTTCCTCTCGTTGTCAGTAACCAAATTTACTACCCGTGAGCAGATTGTGCTGGTTTGTTTCGTGCCATTCCTTGATGTAATTGAGGGTTTTGCAGTTTGTGTGGTTTGTGTAGCCTGGGTGGATAAAAGATGTTTCTCTTTCCTGGGAGCCTTAAATATACTGTATATTTTCCCAGACTGCGGCTGTTCCCTTTTGGTGTCGTTTAGACAGCTGGGTGTAGAAGGTAAGGTGGATAAGGAGTTCAATTGATCCTTGTTTATAATTGCATCCGGGGGAGGTAAAGCCACGTCATGGTCACTCTGTTTCGTTCCCTGATCGGTTTTGACTGGAAAGGAGTTGGTTGCCTGTCTGGAATGTCTTCTGTTTCTTGCTTTTCTAAGGCGTTTTCTCTCCCGCTTGGTTAATATCTTGGTCGCTGTTGACAGCTGACCTAATGATTGCTCACATTGGTCCATTGATTGAAGAGCCGAAACATTTAGATTGTCAAAGGTAGTTGCTGAGCTAGATGCGGTTGAATCTGCCTGTATTTGTTCTAAGTTAGATTCAGTTCCACTGGTTACGTGCCCCCCCGTGGAGCGGAGTTGTACGCTGTTGATTACCCGTAGTGCCTCGTGATCTGTCTCTGCTTGTGGAACATTCTTTGTTGGAGCTTCCCTTGTGACCAAAAGGTCTGACAGAAGGGTGGGGACCGCCGCTAATTTGTCAATTATTTGGGTGCAGTGGCAGTGGCACATTTGGTATGTTGTTTCCCGGTCTCGCTGCACCCTCAAGATCATCTCATTGAAACTGTGCAGTTTCTGTTCTACTCCCTGAACGTGGATTACTAGGATGTTTAGACGGTCCACTTGGGTGTCCAGCTTATCTGCATGGTAAGTCGTTGCTTTGGCGATTGTATCCATTGTATGTAACAAAAGCTGCCAAGCTGAAGATGCTGGGAGACTGCCTGGTTCGGTTGGAGATGCCTGGGCGTTATGTTCCCAGTAGTTTGAACGTGCTGACAAGGGAGCTTGTAGAAGGCCCGGGGTACCGCTAGGTTGTTCCCTTGTTTGGGAGGGATGCGACAAGTGGGTTGAACCATGCATATCTGGGTAGAGAAACCGCTCCTCCTGTGGATTAACCTGGCAAGGGTTCTGCCCCTTTTGTTGTTCTGCTGGCACTTCCAACAAGAACGAAGAAAGGCCAGGCTTATCGCAATTGTTAGTGTTGATATTGGAGAAGACTGACTCCTGAGCTTCGGGCCGTTGAGCGCCTGGAGATTTTGTCGGATTCCCTATTAAGCTATTCCCTATTAAGCTCAAGGTGTTTGTGGTCGTCTGGTTGGCGGGGGCCCCTTCATTGAGGCCTTGGGGGCCATCGTTTTCAGGTGAAGTTGGAAATAGTGTCTGCTGACTGAGGAAATCGACGGGAGAGTAGTGATTGTGGTGGTGTATTTGTGCCTCGAGAACTTGGTTGTTTTGCCTTCGTCTGAGTTCCGGCGGGAGGAGAGCTTTAGATGATGAGAGTTGGAGGCTTGGAACTGCATTGGTTGCTTCATGCGGGGCTTCCCAGCCCGATGCATGGGGTGCCTGGGGACTGCTCCACCCGCACTCACGGCTCGTGGTCCTTTTTTCGCTGGTAGGGCTCATGGTGGCCTCACTCACAGAGACTGTGCTAATGCTGGTTTCATCTCTTGCTTTGAGGGCCCTAAGGTCATTGCGATGTCGATTATCCGAAGTAGATTTTATTACGACTTTTAAAAAGTCCGAAATCCGTGCCCGTTTGCTGCTGTTTGGTGCTGAGTGATGCCTAACTGGGACCGCAGAAATAGCTTTGGTGCTGCCCCCCCCCGTTTTACTTCTAAAGCCGCCGCTGTAGGTGTTTTTGGTATGACCTTTATCCAGTTGCTTGCGTTTGTTAAGGTTGCGTCCGTTGAGACTCCCAATACTTGCTGCCGTGTTTTATCTTCTTTAATTGATGTACAAGTTACTGGGGAGGTCATACTGGGTAGATCTTTGGCTGCAGCCTCTTTGACCTTTTCCTTGTCCTTTGGTGGGGGTGCTCCTCTGATTTTCCCTGACTGCATTCCCCGTTGCCACCACCCCAAGTGAGGGGGGAAGATGGGTAGGATGGGTAGGATGGGTAGGAGTTCGATTGGGGTGGGGAGGTAATGCGAAGTTTGCGTGGAGCAGGTGCAGCTTGGCCTGACCTCAAGCTGGGTGACAGTGGGGTGGGGGGGTGAGAGCAGGGCACGCTGGGGGGCCGCAGGCCGCACCCAACCTAGTTGGGCCGCCTCCGCGGAGGTTCCCGGGCACTTCACTCTGCGGCCTCCAGCTAAAGGAGGCCGCGCTCTCGCACTCTTAAAACCCACTAGAAGCCCGCTTGTGGGCCTCGCAGCGGACTTGCCTGCCTGTGCCTGTTCCTGTATCCGGCCTCCGGGCTCTTCTCCAAACCGCCGTCGCTGCCCCCACCGCTGTTCGGCTTCCCGGTGTTCCCGGGTCTACCTGATGTATGTAGACCCGATGCGGTGTGGAGTCGGCTGCAGGAGCGGGAGCAGGAGCGGGCTGCGGGCTACAGGCAGAGGAGGGCAAAGATGGCAAAAACCTGAAGCCAGGAGCGGCGGTTTCGGCAGTTCGGCGTCTCCTCTCGCTGTTGACTGCTGCTGCTGCGGCTGTGGTCAGCGCGAAAACCAGGTGACCAGACGAATAGAAGGAAAGCGCAGGAATGTGTCAGATACACTAGACATGTACTGCGGTGTATGATGTCATCAGTGCAGAGATGCTAGAGTATGTCAAGATACACTAGACATGTACTGCGGTGTATGATGTCACCAGTGCTGAGACGCAAGAGTATGTCAAGATAAACTAGACTTGGTCTTTCAAAAGACATTGATGTATAATGTGGATGTGGCTTTTTATTTACAGTGGATGTGAATATTATGACAGGGAGCCTAAAATAGTACTTCCACAATGAGCCAGTAAAAAGCCACCAGTTTAGCCTAATCAATATGTGTAGTTGAGTGTGTGGGATTCTTCCTGAACAATTTCACATCATAGCCCGTATATGTAGGATCCTGTCTGCAGAAATGTTTTGTTATCCTCAGAGTTCTCGAGGAAAAATGTGAGTGTGATAGTACACCTTCAGATCGAATAAGACAAGGGGCGAGATAGGCTGTAATCAAGTTCAATGGAAGTTCGAGACGTCCATACAGATAGTTAAGTTATCTTAACTATATGACCAGAATATGTCCTGGGTATATGTGGTACAGGCTGGAATGCATAGTGAGGTGATAAAGACCCCATTGGTATTATCTTTGGCAATTGAGTAGGTGCCCAGCAATATCATCATTCAGGCCGACTACATGTAGGTTAATTCTGCAAATCCAGCGTTGGTCACTATTCAGTAGGGTCTACTTAGTGTTTGCTTTTTTGTTGAGTAGCTAAGGCTTACCGATAATAACCCAAAGGAGATCATTTTTAGAGTCTGCGTCCTCTAGGTCCTGAGCCGTGACTCTAGTGGAGAAGCTCGTGCATCGTATGTTGCTTCTCTGTTCGCTTATGTGAATATTTATTCTTCTTGAGGTCATTCCAGTTTACCTAAGGCAACAAGGCCAAGTGATTAAATAGAGGATGGTTTCTGATTTACAGTTGGTGTTTTGGTTAAGGACCCAAGGGGATTTAAGACCTTGCTACAATTGGTGTGTTGGTTAGTATACTATATCCATCATTTTCCTCTACTTGTACATTAAACAACGTTTGGCGCATCAGGGTAGGGCACCATGATCGAGGTGGATAGAGTAAGTTGTTACCCTTCACCAGGAGGTGAGAGTATTACACCTCACCAGGATAAAGCTGGGTATTATTGCTCATCAGGAGACACGTGTGAAAGAGTAGGGTTTTACTCCTCACCAGGATAGAAGTAGGATAGAACAGGGTATTACACCTCAGCAGGGTAAAACTGGGTACTACTCCTCACCAGGAGAGAAGTGTCGTAGAGTAGGGTGGTACTCCTCACCAGGATAGAAGTAGGATAGAGTAAGGTATTACACCTCACTAGGATAGAGCTCGGTATTACTCCTCACCCGGAGAGAAGTGGGATAGAGTAGGGTGGTACTCCTCACTAGGATAGAAGTAGGATAGAGTAGAGAATTACACCTCACCAGGGTAGAACTGGGTACTACACCTCACCAGGAGAGACGTATGATAGAGTAGGGTTTTACTCCTCACCAGGATAGAGCTGGATATTACTTCTCACCAGGAGAGAAGTATGATAGAGGAGGGTATTCCACCTCACTAGGCTAGAGCTGGGTATTACTCCTCGCCAGGAGAGAAGTGTGATAGAGTAGGATGGTACACCTCACTAGGATAGAGCTGGGTATTACACACTTCTCTCCTCACCCGGAGAGAAGTGTCATAGAGTAGGGTGGTACTCCTCACCAGGATAGAAGTAGGATAGAGTAGGGTATTACACCTCACCGGATAAAGCTGGCTATTACTCCTCACCAGGAGAGAAGTATGCTATAGTAGGGTATTACACCTCACTAGGATAGAGCTGGGTATTACTCCTGGCCAGGAGAGAAGTATGATAGAGTAGGGTATTACACCTCACCAGGAGAGAAGTATGATAGAGGAGGGTATTACACCTCACCGGATAAAGCTGGCTATTACTCCTCACCAGGAGAGAAGTATGCTATAGTAGGGTATTACACCTCACTAGGATAGAGCTGGGTATTACTCCTGGCCAGGAGAGAAGTATGATAGAGTAGGGTATTACACCTCACCAGGAGAGAAGTATGATAGAGGAGGGTATTACACCTCACTAGGCTATAGCTGGGTATTACTCCTGGCCAGGAGAGAAGTGTGATAGAGTAGGGTATTACTCCTCACCAGGATAAAGCTGGCTATTACTCCTCACCAGGATAGACGTAGGATAGAGTGGGGTATTACACCTCACTAGGATAGAGCTGGGTATTACTCCTCGCCAGGAGAGAAGTGTAATAGAGTAGGGTATTATTCCTCACCAGGATAAAGCTGGCTATTACTTCTCACCAGGAGAGAAGTATGATATAGTAGGGTGTTGCTTCTCACAAGGATAGAGCTGGGTATTACTCCTGGCCAGGAGAGAAGTGTGATAGAGTAAGGTATTACTCCTCACCAGGATAAAGCTGGCTATTACTCCTCTCCAGAATAGAAGTATGATAGAGGAGGGTATTACACCTCACTAGGATAGAGCTGGGTATTACTCCTTACCATGATAGAAGTATGATATGGTAGGGTGTTAATTCTCACAAGGATGGGGTAGGGTACTACTCAGCACCAGGAGAGAAGTATGGTAGAACAGGGTATTACACCTCACCCAGATAGAGCTGAGTATTACTACTCACCAGGAAAGAAGTATCATAGAGCTGGGTATTACTCCTCACCAGGATGGGGTAGGTTAACTGCTCTTCATCATATGTTCTGTCAATCTTTTTTGGTGAACAGACAGAATTCAGGCAACTTTGCGCTGCAAAATAAAACTATGACTTGAATGAAACAAAAATGAGCATTGTTTCCATGCAGATGAGGTATTGGGAATACAGTTGAATGAACATATAACTTGTCTATAGATCCTTATAGAGGTTGATGCTAGAAGTGGATGAGTGTGTGCATTTCAAAAACAATGAGTTTTATTTTTTCTTGATTGCATGATTGCTGATTTTGGTGAGAATGGCTGGAGAGAGCACATTCCATAGCTGGGACCTTGGAGTGAGAGATGTTAACTTTTGAAGTGCAGTGTATTCAGAGAATGTTTTGCTTATAGTAGTTGCTGGAGTATTTTTTGGAGCAACACAAATATGGTTTTGTGAATGAGAGAGGGGTTAGGTGCTCTGGAAGTCAGTGGCGAGAGTGAGTGATTGTTCGAGACAAGATACTGCTAGCTTCAGCATCACTTTTGAAAACGATTCCTCTTCTGTGCACTGAAGTAAATTTGTGCTTCTGTCTTTTGACTTAGCAGATATGATTGCAGAATCATAGATGGTGTCTCCCATTCAAGCAGTGAATTACAAGAATGCCAGAACGACGGTAGGAGGCATCTGCCAGGGATCGCTAGGAATCTATGGACCAGATTAAAATTCAAACCTTGGAGCGCACATGTGATGTGCAGAACACCAGAAACCCTTTTATGGTTGAAGAGGGAGAAGAGGCAGCTGGCAGTGCTCTCCAGGAATGCATGGACCAAGCAGAGGCTGATGTTAGCGAGCAGATGTTTGGCAGCGATCGGCAAACCTCCATGAACCAAGTGATGGCTCAAAATGGAGGCCAGGAACCTCGTAATGATGTCCAGGAGTACATAGACCAAGCAAAGGCTGATGAGAGTGACCAGGTGTTTACCATAAATAGGCAACTCACCAGGAACCAAGTGGAATTTGAACAAGTGGAGGAGCCAACCACAGTTCAGTTGAAGGTCAAGGCAGAGGAAATCCTTGCTTGGGATCTCCAAGACTCCACAACTGTTGTACCGTTGGAAGAAATTGAGGGGCAGGGTGTTGGTGATTTCAACCACCTGCCCTTACAACTAACTGTTCAAGTGAAGATCGAGCAGGAGGAAACCTCTGACTGGCATTTCCAAGATCCTACAGCTCCTACGAAGGTGGAAGAAGGAGAAGAGCAGTGTTTCGGTGATTACAACCACCTGCCATTACAACCATTAACTGTTCAAGTGAAGGTCGAGGAGGAGGAAACTTCTGACTGGTATCACCAAGACCCAACAGTGCCTACAAAGATGGAAGAAGGAGAAGAGCAGTGTGTCGATGATTACAACCACCTGCCATTACAACCACTAACTGTTCAAGTGAAGGTCAAGCAGGAGGAAACCCCTGCCTGGCACCACGAAGACTCCACAGCCCCTACAAAGGTGGAAGAAGGGGGGGAGCAGTGTATGGGCGATTACAGGCATCAGTCCTCGCAAACACAAAGTATTCAAGTGAAGGTCAAAGAGGAGGAAATAGCTCACTGGCGCCTGCAAGACTCCACAACCACTGCACACTTGAAGGAAAGGGAAGAGCAGTATGTCAGCGATTCCAAGCACTATTCACCAGATCCACTGAGTGTTGAAACGAAGGTCAAGGAGGAAACCTCTGACTGGCATTTTCAAGACCCTGTAGCTCCTATAAAGGTGGAAGAAAGTGAGGACCAGTGGGTCTCCTATTACAAGCAGTGGCCATTTCAACCACTGAGTGTTGAAGTGAACCTCAAGGAGGAGGAAACCTCTCACTGGCAACTCCAAGACCCCGTAACTCCTACAAAGGTGGAAGAAAGAGAAGAGCAGCGTGTCAGCGATTCCAACAAATCTGTGATCCATCTCAAGACTGAGGAGACAGAGGAGCCCAAAAGCAATCAACATTCCTTTATCAAAGTGAAGAGTGAAGATGGGGAGGAACTGGCTGCCTGGGTCCAGAAGAAGCCCAAGTGGGAAGAGAATGAGGCCAACACAGGTAAGTTCTAATCAACAGATCAGTGCCTTTGAAAGCTGATCGCTGTGGGGTAATCAGTCACATGTCATGCATGCCATGCAATCTAGCACTCAAGATCAACCATTGAATCAGTATTGTACCAGACCTGCATACTTGCATGTCAGAAAACTGTAATCTTCCATTTTGCTCAGTTCACCTATAATTTTAGGTTTATAAACAACATATCAGTCATTTAGTTAAAAATGCAATATTTTCCTCCTTTGCTAGTAGTCCAGAAAATTATTTTAATTCTCTTAACCACTATATTTAAGGCCATTATATGGTCCTCCTTACAAGAAGGGCTGAATAGCGTGAGGGATTTACCTTTGGTAAATCTCACTACCACAGGGTGCAGTATTTACCACGTGTGGTAATACCTATCATTCAGAGTTTTCAACTTGAAATAAGGCGTGACATGCAGAATCGGTTTTCAAGACACCGAATTACATGTTATGGCTTCTTTCCACGCTTTTTCCCTGAATACATGTCAGATTTGACTTGACACAATCTATCAGGGGAGAACTGCAGGAGTGTGATAATGGTTTACAGAGGGATTGGAATTTAGCCCTTTGATGTCCTATGAGTTATATTTTCATTTTTCAAATTTGAAAAGTTACCTAAAATCATAGTTTTCCATACCAGGAGTCTTCTCTGGATTCACAAACACTGAATATCTCTACACATATGTGCAGGAATCTGGAAAACCGTTTTCATTCTTTGGTAGTTGTGGTATCAATCTTTGGTGGTTTCGTTCTTTGGTAGGTATGTTTTCATTCTTTGGTAGGTGTGCTGTCATTGTTAGGTATGTGTGGTTTCATTCTTTGGTACTTGTGGTTTCATTCTGTGGTACGTGTGGTTTAATTCTTAGGTACTTGTGGTTTCATTCTTCGGTCGTTTCATTCTTTGGTACGTGTGGTTTCATTCTTTGGTACGTGTGGTTTCATTCTTTGGTACGTGTGGTTTCATTCTTTGGTACGTGTGGTTTCATTCTTTGGTACGGGTGGTTTCATTCTTTTACGTGTGGTTTCATTCTTTTACGTGTGGTTTCATTCTTTTACGGGTGGTTTCATTCTTTTACGGGTGGTTTCATTCTTTTACGTGTGGTTTCATTCTTTTACGTGTGGTTTCATTCTTTTACGTGTGGTTTCATTCTTTTACGTGTGGTTTCATTCTTTAATACGTGTGGTTTCATTCTTTGGTACATGTGGTCTAATTCTTTGGTACTTATAGTTTAATACTTTGGTACATGTGGTTTTATTCTTTGGTACATGTGATTTGATTCTTTGGTACTTGTGGTTTCATTCTTTGGTACTTGTGATTTCATTCTTTGGTAAGTTTGGTTTCATTCTTTGATACTTGTGGTGTCATTCTTTGGTACATGTGGTTTTATTCATTGGTACTTGTGGTTTCATTCTTTGGTATATGTGTGGGTTCATTCTTTGGTACTTGTGGTTTCATTCTTTAGTACGTGTCATTTCATTTTTTGGTACATGTGGTATCATTCTTTGTTACGTGTAGTGTCATTCTTTGGTACGTGTGGTACGCAAGTACATAAGAATGCTTCTGGAATGTAAAAGTTTTGAAAAAACCCTCTCAATTTCCCTTTTTAAAAAAAAAAAGAGGAAAGAAACTGGGCCAACATTCATGAGTGTCTTCTAAGGAGGAAAAAAACTGTGTTGTTACTTTATGGCAGCCAAGCATTTCTGTCGCTCCAGAACACAGGTGAGCGTAAACAGTTAATTTTAGCCACTGCAGTTTAAATTCAGCATCAATACCGGTTTCTTCATTTTATTAAATAAAAATGTGTTTTGCTTTTGAATTTAAAGAAGATGCCCGTCTTAGAGATCTAGGAGCCAATTGATTGCTCCTCAGGAAAATAAAGAGTTGTGGCAATACACTTAGCTTTGTAATTGAAGCATGCACTAGCTATGGTGGGAACAGGAGTGTGCTTCAGCACATCACAGTAGAATATCTCATACGGTTCCCAGGTATAAGGTCTTGTCGTAGAGTCGTGGGGCTGTCATTGTTTACCGAGCAGCATCATGATATGTATTTTCATTTGCCGGTACTGTTCTAGAGCCACACTACTGCTGCACTCCACATGGATAGCCAAGGTATTTCTTTTAGCCGCTTGACTCATGGGGCCCACATGTATAAAACATTTTCGAGGTTGCAAATAGACCGAATTGCAGAGTCTCGCAATGTGTGTCATCAAAAAAGCATTTTTAATGTACATATGCCAAATTGCAATTCAGTAGCTTGTCAATAAATTAGTTTGGTTTAGCGATTCAGTATTTGGAAGGGGGGTGTTTAGTGCGTCCCTTCCAAGTACCAAATCACAGTGGTACCTATTAATGTTTTGAGACTGAATTAGGGTCGCAAAGCATTCATATTTTACAGACAACTAAAAGGTAGTGGTAACCATTTGCAAATGATAAGGGTTCGCTAATGCTCCCCTTCCCCTTTGAGAATGTAAACTAAAATATTTTTTAAGAGCAGGCAGTGGTCCCACGGATTATTGCTTACTCTTAAAAAATGAAACTTAGAAGTTTCATTATCTAATGTTTAAACATATTCCAGTTTCCTTTAAGGAAAATGGGCTGCATTTAAAATAAAAAGATTGCTTTAATAAAAAGCAATCACATACATGGTGGTCTGCTGACCCCAGAAGGCCCCCATTCCTGTGATGGTTGTGATTCCTACTGTGCCGCAAACTGTGACCTACCTCGATAATATTCATGATGTAAGTAGATTGGTGACCCACTAGGAATACCTATTTAACAAATGTACATTTTTTTACATTCGGCATTGCGATTTCCTAATTGCGATTCAATAAGAATCGCAGTTTGGAAATGGCAATTCCTAATGTACGTACATCTGCTTCTTGGTGTAGTGAAGTCAAGCACTGAAGCCTTAAGCAAGGAGGTGGTGGGGATAGGAGGCATCATACTCTTGTCTAGCCAGTGCTATGTCTTCATCGAAGAATAGGACAGTAATTCTTATGTAAAACAATTTGGAAATCACTATCTGTTGCCAAGCTACGGCTCCCTCCTCCTATGATTGTATAGGTTTTTCAAGCTTGGTAGCAGATTGTCTATAAGATTGTCTCTACGGCCAACGTTATCCCTCGAGGCTGCTGTCGGTTATGTAGCAGGACTTCGCACTCTTTGGGTTTACCACAGCGTTGTAAAGTACAAGGTGATCGTTTATTACCACACACATTTTTATGGACGGAACAGTGTTGTAGCCTGTAAGGTTACACATCGGAGCGCTATATAATGTACACTGTATTTGTCAACACTTAATTTCCTACGCTAATCATGGTGCAAGGAATAGGGAATTACAGAAGCGCTTGCTTAGTAACGGGCGTATGCAGCCTTATGTTATAGAACTGTTATAGTTTGGCAGTTCCCACATTATTCTTCAGATATTCACAGATGTTCACATGCTCTTTTCCCATCTTGTATGTAATGCGGAAGCATGGTGTCTCCTGCACAGAAGTGATGGCTGAAGGAGCCATGTATTGGCCGTCAGAACCACAGTCTGGCTTTATTTTGTGCGCATCACAGTGTGTTGTTACAGCCTCTGCAAAACCATTGCCTTGAAGATCAGTCAAAGTGCAAAAGCTGATATCTCTGTAGAAGAATCAAATATAGAGAGAAATGTGTGAATAGAGTCGGTCCTGTGCACCTGTGCGAGTTTAGATTGTGGCTGGGCCACGATCGAGGGCTGTGGAATTCAGGATGACAGGAGTGCTGATTCCTCACAGTGCCTGTCAGTGGGTCATCAATGGGTTTGGAATACATGCTCATCCAATCCTTGGCCTCCTTGCAGAGCGCACAGAGCAATGGTCAGATGTGCCAGTTGTAATTGAAGTTATATGAGAAAGCATACGGAAGAGGTACACAGCTCTCAAAATATTGACCGGGTGAAAATGAAGGAAAATGCAGAGCTTACAAGTGAGTGGGTGCGTCAGGTGTATGGGGGAATTGGTGAAGTGAAAACAGGGTGCTGAAGAGGAAAGAAATGAGATATGCACATTGAGTGTTCCAGAAAGATTTGAGGTGATAAAGAGGTTAAATGTCTAACAAAGAGAGCGCAGAATAGAGTGGTATCAAGAGGAGAACAGAAGTTATAGAGACACTCTGCAGACCTTACCCCTTCTACTCACCATAGTAATCTTTAATTCACAGTCTGCTTATAAAAGTTTAAAACACATATATATAGGTAACGTGCACAATGATCGCCTGTTGTAGTTGGAGTCCCACCAGTTTTATCTGTGGCCCATTGTGTACCTCCCTAAAAATCAGGTCCATGGAGGCCATTGGTGAGCACACATCCTCAGCTCACATCTAGACGGACTCCTCAATCAATCAATCAGGATTAGTAGAGCGCCGCTAATCACCAGTAAGGGTATCCAGGTGCTAGGGTTTTGCTGGGATCAGTCGATAAGCCAGGTTGTGAGTCCCTTTCTGAATTCCGGAGAGAGGGCAATGTTCGGAGGTTGAGGGGAAGGTCGTCTCAAGACTTAGTGGCGAGGTAGGAGAAGGAGCGTCCTCCACTGTGGCTTTGGCAAATGCGGGGCGTGTGTGCGAGGGCGAGAGAGGCAGAGCACAGGTGTCTGGAGGCTTTGGGGAAATTCAGGCGGTGGTTGACGATGCTGGTCCTTGGTCATCGAGGGCCTTGTAGGCATGTGTTAGCATCATGAATTGGCATATTTTCTGGATGGGGAGCCAGTGGAGGTTTCTGAGGTGAGGGGTGATGTAGGTCTGTTTGGGTAGGCGGAGGATGAGTCTGGTAGCTGAGTTCTGTATCGTCTGGAGCCTATTCAGGAGTTGGGTGGTAATTTCTGCGTAGAGCGCGTTGCCATAGTCCAGCCAGCTGGTGACTAGGACTTGAGTGACTGTTTTCCTGGTGTTGATAGGAGCCATCTGAGGATCTTTTGATGCATGTGGAGGGTGTGGAAGCAGAAAGGAGGAGACTGCGTTGATCTGGCATTTCATGATGAGTTTGCTGTCCAGGATGAGGCTGAGGTTGCAGGTGTAGTCTGTTGGTGTGGGTCCGAGTTCGAGGGAAGGCCACCAGGTTTCGTTCCATGGGGAGGTGTTGTTCCCAAAAATCAGCACTTCCATCTAGTCCATGTTAAGTTTCAGGCAATTGGTCTTCATCCAGTCAGCGACACTCGTCATGCAGTTGTGGAAATTTGTCCTGGTGGTGGAGGGGTCTTCTGAGAGTGAGAGGATTAGCTGGATGTCGTCTGCGTAGAAACTGATGTTGAGACCGTGGATACTGGAGATGTTAGTTAGGGGTGTCATGTAAGTGTTGAACAGGGTGGGGCTGTGGGATGAGCCTTGAGGGACGCTACAGATGATGCTCTTGGGTTCCGGGGTGAAGGGTGGTAGGTGGACTCTCTAGGTTCATCTTGTGAGGAAGGATGCAATCCATTGAGGGCATCTCTGTGAATGCCGATGTGGTGGATTCATTTGATGAGGGTGTGGTGGGATACGGTGTTGAACGCCGCTGAGAGGTCGAGGAGGATCAGGGAGTCTGCTTATCCTCGGTTGAGCAAGGTTCTAATGTGGTCGATGGCAGTGATAAGAGCGATTTTGGTGCTGTGGTTGGCACAGGACTCTCATGGAGCAGAGTGATGGGGCGGTAGTTCTTGAGTTCGCTGAGGTCGGCGCAGGGTTTCTTGAGGAGGGGTCTGACCTTTGCGTGTTTCCATCTATCGGGGAAGGCAGCAGTTGTGATGGACGCATTGATTATGAATAGGCTGTCCGGTTTTAGGGTTAAACCTATAATAACTGATAAAACACCACTGAAAGGGAAATAGCCCTCACCAGTGTAAACATATAAACACTGAAAAAGCACCTGCACAACCACAAACTAAATGCCATTCAAAGAAAGGAAAAGAAGAGTGAAAGAGTCATTTTTTTCTTCCTGTAGGGGCCAATACAATGTAACTTTGTTATACAAGCTAGCAGCAAGAAAGTCTGGGCTAACATTACTCTGCTTGAGTTTTGTTGTTTAGGGATGCCACTAAAATATTGTTTCTTCCTTTTGCTTTTTTCAGTTTTGTGGTCTTTGGTCTAAAGATGCAGGGTTAAGAAGCAGGTTTTAGGTCTTGTTTAATTATTTTATAAACTGTAGAGCAAGGTTCTCCAACCTTTTCTGTAGTAAGAGCTATATATGTTTAATGAAAATCACCCAGAGCTACTAGTAATATTTATGTTCCGATAGTAACCATAGAAGACAAGATTACATTAGTGGCCACGCCATGCAAGATTGTCAGTAGCGATCACCACAGTGCATCAGGCAAGGTTGCTATGAGTAACGTAAAAAGGCTTTATCAAACTGAAATACCAATAGATGGACAACACCTAACAGCCATGGCTGCAATGCCCTTGGCACCAAGGTAATATTATGAGTAATAAGTCTACCGGACACGAGGTGATTTATCACTTCTATATCAGGTTCAGATATATTTTGCAAATGTAACAATTTTTTCCAAACATCATCTGACAAAATTCTGAAAATACACACATTTTCATCTCAAAACATGCTTTTCAATTTTAGTATACATATATTAATTAAACCAAACAAAAGCTTCTAATTTAGTATACTGGCCATCACACAGGAGAGCTACTTATGAGTAGCTGAAGAGCTACCAGTAGCTCACGAGCTACTGGTTGGAGAAGCCTGCTGTAGAGAATCAGGAAATTTCAAAATCATATTTGATATTTTGGCTGCGTTTGATTCTTCACTGATAGGTAAAATGGCTGGTTTCATAAGAATCTTTCCCAATATGTGCCATCACATTTACCCACAGAGAATGGGTAAAAACCCTTGATACATCAACCCCCAGTTTCTAGTGAGTCAGTATTGATAGTAGGTGAATTTCCAACACCTCAGGCTTTAAACATTCAATGCAAGGTATAGTGACAAGTATATGGGAAAAGATCGCTATCACCAAGCAATTGGGATAGTGGTGAAAACATGACACCAGACTTTTGGAAAACGTGGAACGCAGTGTCACTTGGAATGCTCTGCAAAAAGGTTCTTTCCAAGTTCAACAAAGATTAGAGTGATATTGTTTGTATTTGCAGTGATCCAGCTACGTATAATCAATTAAATTCAATACTTTATTGTTTAAGTTATTAAAAACCATAACAATATCCTGAGAGAAAAGAGGTCCGACAATTTACAGACATTTAAAATGTTTAAAAGACATGTAACTATTTCCCCCCCCAAAAAAATTTAAAAAACAGAATTCTTATCATGTAAACGAAATAAAAACAAAGTATGATTCTATATCATAAAATTGTCGGCGATATTGGTATTTCATCAAATGTTAGCATTAAAAACGTTTAGACAGCGGCTTAGAATTTCAGTAGTGTTAGCGGATCGCTGGACTTGACTGGACTGGCAGTATTTGTCTCCTTTGGCCATTTGATCTTTTCGTAACGTAATAATAATTTCATCAGCTTACAGGTCAATTGAGGGTCTGTTGTACCAAGTCCTTTAATGATGGCCGATCTGCAAGTTGACATACCGCTATCGTTAAAAGCTTTTTTTAGTAGCAAGACCCGGATAGATTTTTAGAAGGAGCAGGCACAGATGAGGTGGATGAAATCTTGCCATGCTGCGCCACATAAACTACATGTTTTGGAGCCTTTATACTTCCATGCTGGTTGATCGGCCAAACTCGGTAATACCCCAAATCTGATCGCCATTAGCTTTCGTTTCAGATGAGATTAATATGTTGTACTTAGGTATTCCGCCGGCCGTATTGATGTATAGGATTGAAGAACCATCCAGGCATGGAACCGTTTAGCTAATGTACTTTTGTCTTCTAATAATGAGTGAAGCTTGGCCGCTTTGTTTGTCACTCTGCGAAAGACTTGGAAGGAGGGGCTCTGAGCCCAGAGTTCTGTTATATTGGTTTCCTTCAGTGCAGTTTTCAAGAATTTGCCGTAACTTGAACTTGGATCGTCTTCCTGGGCTCTCCACAGGGCATTGTGTAAAACATTGGATCGGTTCTGCCAAAGTTTGTACCAGGTTTTAATTGTGGCGTATTTTCTCCCGGTCTCCTGTTGGATGAGACCGAATTACAATCGGACCTGAACCGGGGATGTATTCTGAGTCTTTTTTGAAACCTCTTCGTTTGCAGCGAGTCAAGAAGATTTGCATCCTTGCCATTTAACGCTATGCTCGCGTAAGTCGGTAATAGTTTTGCGGCCATCACTTCTAGTAACGGCCTGAAAGATGGGCCCT
The DNA here is from genome assembly GCA_963921515.1 of Calotriton arnoldi. Lineage (NCBI taxonomy): Eukaryota > Metazoa > Chordata > Amphibia > Caudata > Salamandridae > Calotriton > Calotriton arnoldi. The sequence goes on from CAWUFW010001592.1 coordinate 2,576,207, forward strand.
GTAATTTTTTTGCAAGGGCACAGAATGCATAAATAAGGCAATTTCCTTTTTTTCCAGGTATTTTTTATGAAATTGGAAATTCAATCGATTGTCTATATATACCCGCAGATATTTATATGTACTAACTATTCCTAGGCTCGTTTCTCCCAGCTTGTGTGGATATTGATGTCCCGGGCAATTCATAATTAACATAGTTTTTGTGATGTTGATTTCCAGAGCATTGGCCTTGGCGAACATTAATAGTTCTTTGAGTGCTCTTTGTAGGCCAACTCTGGTTAAACTAAGCAGGACTATATCATCTCCATATGAGAAATGCATTATGGGCAGTGTAACCAGGCGTGGAGGATGTGAATTAACCTGGTCCAATCGTGGTGAGAGATCTGCCATAAATAGATTAAATAGATGGGGGGCTAATACGCAGCCTTGCTTTAATCCAATCTCTGTTTGTATTTTCCTGGACAATATTGTACCATTTGCGATTCAGCTACGTATATGAAAATGTTGTGTGATGACCTGTCAAAATCGATACCTGAGCTGAAATTCTTCCCTGTAAGAGATCCTTGCCACTTGTTAGATCGTATGCTGCAAGCATCTTTACAATCTTCAGAGTTAATGAAGAATGCTATTGACTTTTTAGTCCATTCTGGTGCACTGTTTTGATATGCACAGGAACTAAAATGCTAATATTTCTCATTTCGTGCTTTGTGTGGCATCAAAGAAAGAGTCATCACAACTGTGTCACTTAGATGATGGTTCTCAGTCCAAGGGGCGATGAATGCTATATTATCCATGTGGCGACCGTTTACAGAATTTTGGGTCGCATATTGATAGTGATGTGAAAAAAAGTACACTCTACTGCATTCTTAGATTTTTACAGGAAAACATAACTGCTGTAGTGGACATAATAAAAAAAACTAGAGTCTGAAAACACCCTTGTCTGCCAAGTGTTCAGCATAATTGGTGTAGATGTGAAACACCTCCTTCAGAGTAGGCTGGGAAACGCCTTTAGTGACTCTGGCACTGCAACATGTTCCATATTAGAGTGCTTGCCACTTGGTTAGCAAAGCAATGTTGAAGAGCAATTCAGGAACTTTTATTTTACAATGTATGAGAAATGGCTTGCAATGATGCATAGAAATGTCCCTTCACCAACCATGGCATTTGAAGTCAATGAAACCTCACTGTGGTACTCTGTACAAGTTCTAGATCCCTTCCTTAAAGGGGAATTTACTCCGCAGTTTCAAAAGTGCTGCTTTATTTTTGACTGCTTCAATAACTCTGAGGGCATAAGCGCCCAGTTCAATGCAAATGTTGCAGAACCTGCCCTGAGAATCGCAATCTTCAAGTGCACCAGTATTGGCATGGAAAGCTATGTCAATGGCCAGGGTTAACAAATTGTGTCCTGGCTGTTTTGGCGTTGCCTGTCTCAAGTGCCAATGTTGAGAGGGCCTTTTCACAGAAAAAAAGTTTACATGGGAAGGAAAGAGTGAGCACACATGACCAAAGACTCACTTAAGAAGTATTGTATGGTGTACTACAATAGGTTAAATTTGCAAAAATGTATTTGGACCTCATATACAGTATACGTACACTGTCTATATACCATGCGCTACCAGTACATAAAGCAAGGAATATTAAAAGTAAAATATTCCATAAACACCGGAAAAACACAGTTTCTGTTGTTTTTAATGGTGCGAAAATGTGTAACCACTGATAACCACTGTTTTTCAAAGGTATTGAAATCACTTGAAAACACTGAAAAAAAAACACAAAAATTAACCAAAAATAGAAACTGAAAACAGGAGAGCCTAATTATGAATGTGAGTTTGCAGCTGATTTCCTTGCTCCAGAGGTTGAAGAAGTTGTAGGGGTGTGGGTCCAGGGGTGCTCCAGTGTGGATAGAGTTCATGATGGCTGTGGTGCTCTCTGTGTAGTGAGCTGTTCCCATGCGGTGAGCAGGTGGTTGTGGGTGTGTTCGTTGGTGTGAGGAGGTTGTAGAGGTCGGTAGGTTAGGGTTCGAAGTTTCTGTAGATTGTGAATATCTTGTTGTGGAAGTAGTCTGCCAGGGTGTCGCAGAGTTTTGCAGCGTGAATCTTTCTGGATTCACTATGCTGTGCATTATTCCGCGGTCTAGTGGTTGGGTCCGGAATCGTAGTCTTTTTTCTCTTTTTTTATTTTTTTTTTATTTTCGTAGCCCAGGTGGGCGTCAACGCCCCACCATTTGGTATCCTTCCGTGACGTCGGCGCGCTTCCTCCGGAAGCTCCCACCCTTGGGCGCCATCTTCAGATTCTTTTTTCCGCTGTTGGGTCTGGATCGTCGTGAGAAGCTCCAGAGTTGGAAAAGGAGAGAAGAAGTAAGAAAAAGCAGAAAGAACCGAAAAAAATTGAAGATCTTCATCAGAAGATAAAGAACATACTACCGGGACAACAAAGTCGGTGAGAAAATAGAAGAAACTTCGACGTCCAACGGAGAATACGCACACAGGGGGCTCCCTGAGCGCTGGAATGGACAAGACACCATTCAAATTCTGTCGTACCTGCCACCACAAGTTCGCGCAGAAAGACCAGCATCCAGTTTGCAACCTCTGCTTGCCAATCGACCATCAAAGCGCCGACTGCAACGCCTGCTCGGCATTCGCCACCAAGACCCTCAGGGTCAGGGAAAGACAGAGGAGAGCAAACTACAACATGCAGGGCCAAGGGCCACCCCCCTCGCTGCGGGACCTGGGCCTCTCCAGTGGGGAAGAGGACAACGTCGCCGAGGGTCCAGAGGACTGCACGGTCGTAGAGACCGATAACACGCCGAGGAAGGAGGTAAGAGAGACGTCGACCCCAAAAACCCTGACAGACTCTCGAAAGTCTGAGCCAAAGTCCACGAAAGGAGCACCGGCGTCGAAGCACTCGACGACCGCAGCTGCGTCCACGGACAAACAGCCCAGCGGATCCTTCGAAAAGGACTCCCGGTCATTGAAAGCTCTAGATGCACCAAGGTCGTCGAAGCACGGTTCCCAGAAGCCGCACCCGACACCGAAAGCAAAAGAGCAAAAGGCAACTTCGACGTCCACGTCAGCGACCTCGAAGAGAACAGCCGAAACCCTCGACGGCGGACATGGAGAGGAAGAAGAAGAGGCTTGAGGCCGAAATGGCCAGTATCCTCCAAAGAAAGAAGGACTTCGACGAGCGGATGAGTAGATACTCCATCCCTTCGAAGCCCTCAACGGTCGTCGAAGCAGAGGCACAAGAGGAGTTCGACAGCACCGAGCCGCCGAAAATTCCCGAACCATCGGAGCAACAGGACGAAGAGGGCCTGTTCTATTATACAGAGGGTGATGACGACCAGCAATCGCACTTCGGCTCGACACCCTCGGAGGCTCAAGACCTGGAATGGCAGGATCTCGACGCCGAAAACCCGGAGGAGGCCGTGGAAACGTATCCGTCGAGGCCTTCGCCGCCGGACGACATAGGGATTTACAACATGGTCGTCAAGAACGCAGCTGCCACCTACAAAGTGGAAATGGAGGAAGAAAAGCCAAAAGCCTGTTTTCTCCTGGAAACACTGCTGCAAACACAAACTAGGAGCCAATTCCTTCCTATGCTCCCTAGTGTGCTAGACCAAGGCAGGGAAGCTTTCAAGGAGCCTTCTACCTGCAGATCTGTCACCCCAGGGCTGAGAAAAATACAAACACTCTTCCAAGGACCCACCATACATCCAGGGATCTGTACTGGCTGATTCCATCATAACAGCAACAGCCAGGAAGAGGGCCAACGTTCCCACAAACTCCGGACCGCCTCCAGACAAGGAGAGCAAGAGGATAGACCTCACAGGGAGGAAAATCGAAAAGAATACATTGGCGCATTGCCAACTCCAATGCCCTTATAAATAGGCACTCCTACCAGCACTGGGAAGAAGTTGGGCAGTTGCTCAAACTGCTCCCCACCGAACAACAGCAAAGAGGGGCACACCTCATGGAGGAGGGGAAGAACATGGCCAACACCTGCCTGAAGTCGGCCTTGGACGCAGCTGATACATCAAGCAGGCTGATGATGATCGGGGTCACAGAGAGAAGACATGCCTGGCTCAGGATCTCTGGGTTCAAGCCAGAGGTGCAAAACAACATCCTGAAGTTGCCCTTCGACGGGAAGAAGCTGTTCGGCACGCCCGTGGACGAGACGCTGACGCAGCTCAAAAAAGACAACGAAACTGCAAGGTCCATGGGAGCACTGCAGTTCAGGGGTATGAGAAGGGGCACCCCCTCACGAAGACCTAATGGCAGAGGTGGAAACCAGCCAGGAACATCGCACCAGGCCTTCCAGCAAACATTTCAGGGAAGCAGCCAGGCGCAACAGGGTCAGCAGCAGCAAGGCTGGCAGAACCAACAAAGGGGCCAGTCCTTTCGAAGCCGACCAAATGGGCGAGGCAATACGAGAAGAGGCGGCTAGCAACCCGCCCCCAAGTGACTTCACAATACAAAACATGCCCGCACTGACAACATCTCGAGTTGCGCGGCACAACATAAGACACGGACAACACCTACAAATTTACCATCATACAACTCCCGTAGGAGGCAGACTAAAACACTTCTCCCAGGAGTGGGAGAAGATAACAACCGACAAGTGGATACTCAACATCATACAGTTCGGATACTGCATAGAACTGGTAAGAAAGCCACCAAACAGGAGGCCGGCAAACAAAAGACGCTCAACAGAAGAGCTGTCACTACTGTGGCAGGAAACACAAGAACTCCTCCACAAACAGGCTATAGAAAGAGTGCCATACAGCGAAAAGGGCACAGGAGTGTACTCCAACTACTTCCTCGTACCAAAGGTAGACGAAACATTAAGGCCCATACTGGACCTACGGTTCCTAAACAAATACATAAAAACTCAAAAGTTCAAGATGACGTCCTTGCAGGAGGTCATACCTCAAATAAGGCACGGAGACTTTATGGCCACAATAGACCTCAAGGATGCCTACCTACACATCCCTATGAACCAAAAACACAAGCATCTACTCAGATTTACCATCAGCAAAATGCACTACCAGTTCACGGCCCTAGCCTTCGGCCTAAAATCAGCGCCGAGAGTATCCACCAAATGCCTAGCTGCCGTAGCAGCACATCTGCGAAGACAGGGGATACACGTATACCCCTACCTAGACGACTGGTTGGTAAAGGCAAACTCATACAACCAGTGCAAACTACATGCTCAGCAGGTCACACAAACGCTGACAAAACTGGGCTTCTCCATACACGAGGAGAAGTCATCGCTGGAACCAGAACAAGTGAAGATCTTCCTGGTGCGAGAATCGACACCATTCAAGGAAGAGTGTTCCCCAGCGAGAAGAGGACCCTCGCACTACTGAAGGAGACTCGCCACTACCGGAAGGGGCAACGTCTGACAGTGAGGACAGTGAGCAAACTCATGGGCATGATGGCATCATGCATACACTTAGTCCCCAATATTCGGCTACACATGAGACCATTCCAGGAATGGCTGCAACAGCAGTGGTCACAGGCAACGGGGAGTTGGGAAGATCTAGTGGTTGTAACGCACGCAGTGCAGGGAGAGATAGCATGGTGGAACAGGGACAACATATCAAGGGGAAAACCGTTCACACCACCAACTCCGACAGTGACCATCACAACAGACGCATCCCAAATGGGGTGGGGAGCGCACATGAAACTGCTCAAAGTGAGGGGTTTATGGACGCAAACAGATGCTGTCAAACACATCAACTACCTAGAACTCAAGACCGTATTCCTTGCCCTCAAAGCATTCCAGAAACAGCTGTATGGCCAAAGGGTGTTAGTACAAACAGACAACACAACAACGATGTTCTACATCAACAAGCAGGGAGGAACACAGTCGGTGGCGCTCTCAGATCTAGCGCAACAAATATGGAAATGGGCTATCCCATTACAAATAGACCTACTGGCAATACACCTGCCGGGGAAGGACAATGTGGAAGCAGACAGACTAAGCAGACAAACGTCGACCTCACACGAGTGGGAGCTCAACGCTCAGGAGACGCAAAAAATATTCAAAAAGTGGGGAACACCACAATTAGACCTGTTTGCAACACACCAGAATGCAAAATGCCAATATTTCGCATCCAGGCAACCAGGACATCAATCCCAGGGAAATGCCCTTTGGATGAGCTGGTCAAAGACATTTGCATACGCTTTTCCACCGATACCGCTGATACACAAAGTGCTCAGCAAGTGCAGAACAAGCAACATGACACTAATTCTAGTGGCACCTCAGTGGGCCAGGCAGTCCTGGTACTCACAGATCGTGGAAATGGCACAGGAACCACCACACAAATTCCCAAAAAGAAGGGACCTTCTCTCGATGGAACACGGAAGAGTACTCCATCCAGAACCAGAGAGCCTCAGCCTAGCAGCATGGCTCCTGAAGACCTAGAGTTCGCCCACCTCAAGCTTCCGCAAAGCACGCTAGCGGTACTGCGAGAAGCAAGGAGGCCCACCACAAGGAAATGCTATGCAGCTAAATGGAAGAGATTCACTGAGTGGTGCATCAAGGAGAGGCTCCACAAGAGAATCACCAGAGAGTCAACTGTGCTAAGATACTTAACACACTTACTAAAGAGTAACCTGAGCTGCACATCACTAAGGGTGCACCTGGCAGCTATAGTAGCCTATACAAGAGGAGAAACGGGAAAAAGCTTCTTTACATCTCAAGTGGTAAAAAGATTCCTAGAGGGAGCAAAAAGAATAGCCCCGCCAAAGAGGATGCCGCCGCCGGCATGGAACCTCAATGTGGTTTTAACGCAGCTTATGAAAGCACCATTCGAACCTATTCACAAGGCCTCGCTTCATATGCTCACCATAAAAACAGCATTCCTGGTAGCGATTACCTCGCTCCGAAGGGTGAGTGAGTTGCAGGCCCTTACACTACAAGAACCCTACATTCAAATTCACAATGACAGGGTGGTAATGAGGACTGACCCACACTTCATGCCTAAGGTGGTGTCCAAGTTCCATATAAGCCAAACTATACAAATTCCCAGTTTCTTCCAAAAACCATCCACCAGCGCAGAAAGGGCGCTGCACACGCTGAACGCCAGAAGGGCAGTAATGCACTACATTGAAAGGACTAAAGGTTGTAGGAAGACAAAACAATTCTTTGTGTCCTTCGCAAGCAGTTTCCTGGGCAGACCAGTAACAAAAAATACCATGATTGCAAGATGGATCGCACAAGCAATTCAATACTGCCACAGGCAGGCCAGGAGCTACAAGGGGCAGCTCAGGCTCACTCAACCAGGAAAAAGGAAGCAACAATAGCCTTCCTGGCAAACACACCTATCCAAGACATTTGCCTGGCGGCAACATGGGCTTCAGTGCACACGTTCACTAAGCACTACTGCGTGGATATACAGATGAACAAAGAAGCACAAGTAGGTCAGAAAGTGCTTCAACATATTTTCAACAACCAATGCTCATCTTCCACCCAGCCGCCACAAACATAGCAAACCGCTACAAAGTCTATGCACAGCATAGTGAATCCAGAAAGATTCACGCTGCAAAACGAATAGTTTCTTACCTGCCGGTGTAGTTTTGCAGCTTGAAGACTTTCTGGATTCACTAGCGAACCCACCCGCCTCCACCAGAAAGATGAGACAGGAGGAAGATGGGACTAACAAATGGAAAACACCTTCAAAAGGTAAAAGGATAAACAAAACAAACACAAGACAAGAAAAAAAGAATCCGAAGATGGCGCCCAAGGGTGGGAGCTTCCGGAGGAAGCGCGCCGACGTCACGGAAGGACACCAAATGGTGGGGCGTCGATGCCCACCTGGGCTACGAAAAAAAAGAGAAAAAAGACTACGATTCCGGACCCAACCACTAGACCGCGGAATAATGCACAGCATAGTGAATCCAGAAAGTCTTCAAGCTGCAAAACTACACCGACAGGTAAGAAACTATTCGTTCCTGGGACGGGGGGATAGTGTTCTCGGTGCCTGCCGGGCAGGAGAATTCTCTGACGATGTTGAAAGGTTCTTTGCTGTGCTTGTAGTTGGCTTCGTTGCGGTCTGCCAAGGCACCTCTTTTTGTGTCTTTTATGCGTTGGTGGTGTTTGTTGAGGGCTGACTTGAAGGTAGCTCGATCTGTGTGGTCCTTGCTGGTGTGCCATCTTCTTTCTAGCTGTTTGCAGTTCCATTTCATTGTCCTGAGTTCTGATGTATACCAACTGGCTTGTTTGGTGGCCCTGCCGGCCTTGGCAGGCTTGATGGGGGCGACACTGTCAGCTCAGTTGGTGATCCAGGCGTGAACTTTCTTGAAGGCCTGTTTAAGGTTGGTTGCAGGATCGGGATGGGTGGTGCTGAGGGCATCTGTCGGGTCTCTGTCACTTTTTTCCAGCTGAATTGGGAGGAGCTGAGGTGGCTTGGTGGTGCTGCATGAGGATCCTGCGATGGTGAAGTAGACGTTTGTGTGGTTGGTCCAGGTGAGTTCTGTGACATGACTGTACTTGACTCTGCTGCTGGCTGTGAAGATCGGATCAAGCATGTGCCCTGTGCTGTGTGTGGGGTTGGTGACCAGTTGGGTGAGGGCGATGTTGCTCATGCTATCCAGGAGGTTGGCAGTGCTTACGTCTTTGGGGTTATCAAGGTGGAAGTGGAGGCCACAGAGGAAGATGTAGTGCTTGAATTCAATGGCAATTGGGGTGATGAAGCCTGGAATAGCGTAGCAGAAACTGGGGCATGGTCCTGGTGGTCTGTAGGCGAGGGTGCCTCTGATGGTAGTTCTGCCGTCTTTTTTGAGTTGGAAGTAGAGGTGTTCCATGATCGGTGTAGTGTCATCTTTGGTGGCGGATGAGGGGTTGAACCAGGTCTCTGTGATAAAGATAACGTTGGGGGTGAGGGAGGTGATGGTGTCCCAGATTTCCGTGGCGTGTTTGCAGCGAGATCGGGCGTTGAGCAGGAGGCAGTGGAGTGGTTCAGGGCTGGTCGTGGTCAGTGTGGTGGGGGTTTCAGTGATGGCGCAAGGTCCTGAGTTGCAGGCGAAGAGGCAGCGGCCACAGGTAAAAGTTCCTACCATTGATTACGGGGATCTGATGCAGCAGTCGTTGTTGCAGCATCTGAAGTCAAAGGCATCAGAGATCTGCAGCAGAGTATCTGTGGGTGGTTGGAGGGCCAGGGTTCCTGGTGCAAGGCATGGACGAGCACAGGCGGGCTGGCCTTTGGCGCGCCCGCGGCCAGGCAACACTACAGGTCTCCATTAAGTAGTCCTGGGCGGGGCGCTGGATGGCGGGAAGCGGGATCGGCAGGAAAGGAGCGTGCGGTGAGGCTGGCCTGCTCCTGGGCGAATAACAGTGCATTGAAATGGTTTGGTTACAACAGGGGAGATAACAGTGAGTGCACAAGAACAGTAGAATAACAATCAGGCTAAATAAACAATAAGGTTGACTAAACAGTTAGGCTAACTAAAACAATGAGCTAGCTAAGTAATCTGTCTAAATAAATACCAGTAGCCAGGGGCGTGGGATTTAATAAAATATCTACTTGTCCATGGGACAGGCTGCTTCATAAATTTAGTTGTCCTGTAAAAAAAATCCACTTGTCCCATTGGTGTCACGTAGTGCGGCGATACAGTATGGCATCAATCTCATTATATAAGAGCTTCGATAATAGCCTCTCTGATTATGCCAGGACCCATACTATAGTAGGGGTAGAATTCTAGCAATTCTTGCATTTTGCTACCTTTCCGCAGATCTGCACATTGGGGCTGGCAGTAGCGGAAAACAATGGGAAACAGTCGGAACACCTCGATCTAAACCACGAGTGTTCCAACTCCGCAAGCTTAACCACGCTTGCCTTAACCACACATAAGCCTTAACCACGCATGTGCATGGTTAAGGCAATGCGTGGTCTAGCTGCAGGCTGCATTGGATGGAAGCAGGCAGCAGAGAGAGATTCGCGGTGAGGTAAGTGGGGCTGGGGGGTGAGTTGGGGGTCGTTTTGTGGGATGGGGTGGGTCGGGGTACTTTTGTGGGCTGGGGGGTCGGGTTGTTTTGTGGGCTGGGGAATGGGTCTGGGTAGTTTTTTGGGTTGGGGTGGGTCTGGGGTAGTTTTGTGGGTTGGGGTTGCTTTGTGGGCTGGGGGTGGATCGGGGTTGCTTTGTGGGCTGGGGGGTGGGTTGGGGGCCGTTTTGTAGGCTGGGGGGTCGGGGTAGTTTTGTGGGCTGGGGGTGGGTCAGGGGTAGTTTTGTGGACTGGGGGTGGGTCAGGGGTAGTTTTGTGGGCTGGGGGTTGGGTCTGGGTAGTTTTCCGGGCTGGGCGGTGGGTTGGGGGTAGTTTTCTGAGCTGGGGGTGTTCGGGGCTAGTCTTCAGAGCTGGGGGGTTGGAGGTAGTTTTCAGGGCTGGGGGGGGTTGGGACTAGTTTCCAGGGCTGGGGGGTGGGGCTAGTTTTCAGGGCTCGGGGCGTGGGGGTAGTTTTCAGGGCTGGGGTTGTTTTTAGGGCTGGGGGAGTGATGGGTAGTTTTTTAAATTACGGGTTAGGGTATCAGGCCTCAGGGGAGGGGCAATGGGTAGTCGGGTTAGTTTTTAGGGCTTAGGGGAGGGCGGGGCAGTTTTAAGGGCTGGGTCAGGGCTGGGTCAGGGCTCGGCTGGGTCAGGTTAAGGGACAGGGTTTTAGGCATCAGGGCAGGGGAAGGGCACAGTGTGGGGGTTGGGGGGTTAGGGGTATTTGCACCTTGGGGCCAGAGGGGGGGTATTTTGTACCTTATGGCGGTGGGGAGGGGGGTGGCGACCTTAGCCACTCATACCACTTTACCATTTATGCTTTTACCATGAAAATTTGTAGTAAAGGCGTGTGTGGTAAAGGAATGCGTGGTTAAGCTGTCGATATTATGACCACGTTGTTTAGGCATGCGAGGTTCGGGAATTTGTGGTTCCATCATATAACCGTAAGCAATAGTTCCAGGGATGGAATGTGCTTTGCAGTCTGTGCAAACCTACTAACTTGCATGTTTTAGTGGTTTTCACCAGCTCTTCTCTAATCTTTTCCCATACTGAGAAAGGTTGGAAATTTACTCCTGACAATGGCAGACTTAAACCTTCTTCCAGAGTTGGGGAAAAAAGTGGTTGAGGGGAAAGTAAACTTGTAAACATTCAACAGATTTTTGGATGAGCAAAATTTACCCATGCATATTTGCTCTTGCTAAAATGCAATTCACAAATATTTTCTAATAGTGTGATTTCCTGGCCTACTTCTGCAAGTTATGATGAATTCATGAAAGCTGTAAATCTGCACTAATGCAAAGAAATGGTACCTTTAATTTAATGTAAAAAGCAAAGACTCCTCAATCTTGCCTTCAAGCTTCTGCAAATATTTGCATCTAATCAGAGAACCTTCTGGGAGCATTGTATGTAGCCTCATATTGTTAAACGTTTCAAACGTGTTTTCTTTTTTTTACTGTGACCACTGTCAGCAGTGCAGTCCGAGCTTACAGCATTTCCTTAGAGAGCTCACTGTAATATTAAAGGCATTGTATTATGTTATGTTATGTTAAAATAGCTTGTAGAGCGCACAGCTGCCCCAGCAACGGGGCGTCCCGGCGCTGAGCAAAATAGAGGCTAAGCAGCGAGTATCCCTCCTAAGAGAAGACAAGATGGACCAGGGAAGACATAAGTGTCAGAGGAAGGGGGGCCTAATGAGGGAACAGATGGGTCTTTAACGCTTTTCGAAAGGTCAGGTAGTTGTCCATGCTCCGGATGTGAGGCGGAAGATCATTCCAGAGCTTGGCAGCCAGAACGCGGAACGAGCGACCACCAGCACGAGCCCTCTTCACACGTGGTATAGAGACCAAGGGGCCGATTCCGATCTGGGTCGGAAAACTCTCCGACCGAGCCGGATCCGGAGAGATTTCCGACCGAGCCGGACTCCTGCAGTCCGACCGAGCGAGTACGATGCGGCCGCATGCTGCTGAACTCGATTCGGTCGGACTCCCATTGAAGTCAATGGGAGCCGGTCGTACGACGCGTACATGGGCTCCCTTTGACTGAATGGGTACGTCGCGAACAAGTGCGCCCCTACAGTGTGTACGCGTCGGTGCAACCCGCACCGTACATGCATGTTTAGGGGGGACCCTTGGGTCCCCCCTGTGTTTGACTCATAAGGCTACGGGTGAAGGGGGGTCCAGCACGGACCCCCCAAGTCCGGCTCCGGGAGCTTTTTCGAGCCGGACACTCCGACTCGATCCGGCTGTCCGACGCGTACATCGTACTCGCTCGGTCAGATAACGTCTCCATTGCGTGGTGCGATTCGTTTTCGTACGAGTCGGTCGGAGCGGTTCGGATCCGGAAACGGTTCGGTCGGAACACACGCGTACATTCGCATCGTACTCGCTCGGTCGGACAGCTGTACGAGTCGGTTGGGAAAAACGCGTACGGCTCGTACTTTTTCCGGCCGGATCCCGTTCGGAGAGCTTCCGACCGAGATCGGAATCGGCCCCCAAGTGTTTGCCTGCAAAGCGCAGATGACGCGAGGGAGTGTAGGTCGAGAGCAGGCCAGATATTATGCCAGAGGTGGGGGATATCAAGATCTTAAAAGCAAAGCAGAGAGATTTAAACTCCACCCGCCTCTCCATTGGCAGCCAGTGTAGCCACCGAATGGGGCTGGAGGTGGGGCAGCGACTGGGCATGTCCATAAATACAAGTTTGAACAGCATGAACATATAGTCACAAATATTACCTTAACTGCAGACAATGCCCTTCCCTGATCCATAATGTGGTACTGTAAACTGGCAGCCAAAGGGTTCCTGCTGTAGGGGTTGGGCCTACTTGTCCCAAGGACAAAATACACATGAAAACTTGTTGTCCTTGACCCCAAACAATATGTTTTGGGAGACGGGGTAGCACACTTACAGTCTAAAACAGTACTAAATTTACAGGTGGCATACTTACAGGCAGCAATCGCTCTACGATTGAGGCAGTCAGTACAATGAACAGAATACGGGCAGCAAAAGGATGCGCAGCAAAGGAGAGACAGTGCCATACAGGGCAGATGGAAAACCGTCAGGCAGAGTTCGGGAGACCTGCTGAGGCTGCAAGAGGGAGCGGATCGACGATCCTCTCTCCACGCTAGGAGTCAGGCGAGGCTGGATTTCGGTCCAGCGTGGAGGGAGGACCCTCGATCCACTCCCTCTTGTGGCCTCAGCAGGTCTCTCGAACTCTGCCTGCCGAAATCTGGGCCTGTGATGGGACAGAAACTCAACCCAAATTCTAAAATCTTTTCTTGGATAAGCATGAGAATGGTGTCAGAAATGTTAATGACTATGTAACGTGGACAATCTTCATGATTGCCTCTTGTGGGTGGAGTCCAACCAGCTTTAGATGTTTTGGCCCTTTGGGACCCTCCCTAAAAATCATGTCTATGGAGGCCACTGAGGAGCGCACATCCTCATCTAATAATATAGACAGACTCCTGTCTCCACGCTAGACACCAGATACAAGTCCAGCCTCGCGTGACTCCTGGCTGGTCAGAGTGCCACATGACTTAGTGCTCAGCCCACTACCCATCATAAGGAAGGACCTGCCTGCTCTCATGTGGGGCTGCAGAGGTTGCCTCCTCACAACCCCCTCAGTGGTCATCTGTGGGCATCATTGTCAGCCCCCTCCTCCCGCCTAGGGTGAAGCTCGAAGGGTCACCAGCTCCTGTCATCCCACCTCTGACTGGGGAAGTGGAGGTGGAGATGGCTACAGTGGGCGACGATGGCCGGCAAGAAGGTGGATGTAGGGGGGAGCTAGAGGGTAGCATACTTGAGGGGACTGGTAGACCCATGTTCATGTGAATGAATATGGACTTTTTACTTCAGCTCGTCATTTTTAGGTCAAGCCTGCTCTGCGAGGCGTACTGAATTCAAGTATGGACTTGAAGCACCGCCTACTCCCCGCCCATATTTTCCAATTGGCTTGTGTCATTGTCCTTTGTAAATGCTGACTTCTGATTCGTTAATAGGCTTGTTAATCCCTCCTTAGTACCGCCTTGTATTCATTTGTAACCTCCCATGAGGACTGGCCCTTTTACTTCTGTTGTTACACCGTCTGTGTTATTTAGTCTGAAAGCCCTATTTCCTTAGTGAGTTTTGTCTTACTGCAGGCACAAAGTGCTTTGCAGCAACAATCAGCACGCCATGAGCGTTTTCACTTTCCAAGCAGCCGAGACAATGGCGGCCGCTTCTTTGCAATGCCATAGGTCTCGCATTTAGGAGAGTTTGAGCTATTGGCATTGTGAATGACAATAGCTTAAACTGTCGCAAATGTGGTACCTATTGCTTTACAAAAAATATTTTGTGGTTTGTTTCCAAGCAACCCATGCCGTGCCTGCACTTAATAGAGGCCATGCCCTTTCTTTAGACGCAGCTCGTCTACAGAAAGGGGCGTGACCTATATTAAGTGCAAGCACGGCATGGGGTGCTTGGAAACAAACAATATTTGCAATGCAATAGGTCTCGCAATTGCGAGAATTTAAGCTATTGACATTTACAGTGCCAATAGCTCAAAGTCTCGTAAATGCGAGACCTATTGCATTGCAAATGCTTGTTGTGTTTGCGTTCGCTACCATCCACTTTCCTTTCCTAAGACAGGGTCAGTTCATTACCTTTGCTGCTCCTGTGTCCTGAAGTCCTGCCCCTTCACCTCAATGCATATTTTTGGTTCCTTCTCCCTGCTTGACATCATTTCATTCCTGAGGACCCCTTTTGTGAGTGTCCTCCTGTTGTGTTAATTTCCCCTCAGCACAGCCATGCTATCGGCGGAGCCACTGGGTTTGTGGGTCATGGTACATGGGACACGCATGACCTGGGTTTGGAATGACGTCATACTTGCCGAGGCTCAAACACTGCAGGGGACACAACCCGTAAACCAAAATGCTGGACCACAGTTTCACCGGATGACTCTAAAGTTTAATGTGCAGTAAAAGCTTTGGGTGGGAAGAGCCAGTTTTATGTACTGTGATGTGGTCAGACATTTGTACTGTGTGAGTGTGTAGTGCTACACTCAGGTCTGGCCTTTGACCAGGGGCGCGTACACAAATGCGAGGGAGCCCTCTCCATTGGAGACTTTGTTTGTTCCTTCTGTCCAGGAGGCTTATCAAGGCCACGCACAGGTCGTGTCCCACTTTAAGTGTTTGGGTCGACCCTCAATATTACCGTTGTTACGAACGTTTTTGCATATATGCCATGGATTCCGGGATTGGAAGGAAAGCCAGGATCACGATGGTTACTCAGTGCCCTAGCATATAAGATTATTTTCCCAGTAACATGGTATGAAGTTCAGTTTTTTCTGGGACTCGTTTCTTCTGATCTTCCCGCCTCGTTTTTGATTCCCATTGATTTGGCCTTGAAAAGGTCCATAGGACGAAACACGTGTCGGCTGCCAGGGTGTCTCACCGATTTGATAAGATAGGACCTCAAAATAAAAGAAAGAAAATTTGAATTGGACTACCTTGAATTACTTCTATGGTTACTAACCTGGATAAGGATGGACTACTTTTTGTGTGCCTTGGTATCTGTGTATGTAGAGACTTTGTTTGTTCACCCCCCCCCTCGCTACGGGGCACTCTGTCATCCTTGGCTCACCACTACAACTACCAGGGGGTGCTGCGGCAGGGCGGCGGCAGGTATTTGGGATATTTAAAGGCTGCCAATCCCCCACATCGTGGGACGTGGCCGGACGAGGCTGGGCCGGGCCCTGTCCGTTGGTCCTGTAGCCATCCACCAGAGACTGTAGAGGCAACATCCCGACCCATTGTTCCATCCAGGAAGTAAGTGGCACGGTACTGTCACCTCTGATTAGCATTGCTCTGGTCGTGCTGCTCAGTTCTTCTGTGCTCTATACAGTATTGAGTCCTGCTTAGGGCGGTCCCGGAGTTACTAACATGGGCAGAAGGAAGGCCCCAAGCTCCAAATCCTCAGCGGCCCCAGCCACACAACCGTTGACTCTTTTTTGGCCAGAGCAGAAGATGTTGATCTTGTCCGAAAGTCGTCTGTCCCTGGGTCTTGGCGGAACAGCTATCTCCCCTGCAACAAGCGACACTGGATCGGAGACTTTGAGTGGGGACCACCACTACCATGCCCTTGGAGGTGACTTCTCCTTGTGCCCCCATCTGTAGGTCTATCAAGGATTTGCAAGTCCAGGGATGTGGAATTCCTAAAGCCCCACGCCCAGGACATATTGTTTGGGGTTAAGGGCAACAAGTTTTCTTGTGTATTTTGTCCTTGGGACAAGTAGGCCTAACCCCCTGCATTACAAACCCTTTGGCGGCCAGTTTACAGTACCACATTATGGATCAGGAAAGGGCACCGTCTGCAGTTAAGGTAATATTTTTGTCCATATGTTAATGCTGTTCAAACTTGTATTTATGGTTAATTAATTGAAATCCTTTATTAGGGTGAGCGCTCTAAGTAAATGTTGTAAGCTCCGACTGCACTACTGACAGTGGTTCTAGTATAAAAATGTGTACACACGTTTTCAAAGTTTAGCAATATGAGGCTATGTATAATGCTCCCAGAATGCTCTCTGATTCGATGCAAATATTTACAGAAGCTTGAAAGCAAGATTGACGATTTCAAAATAAAATGTTCATAAAAAAAGGAAAGCAGGAAAAAACCATTTTGCTAAACTGCTGTAAAATTTCAGGTATCATTTCTTTGCAGCATTATTTTTTAACGTGATGATGCATGCTAGTATGTCCCGAAAATATTCATTATGGAAAATCAGTGTAACCAGTTTCAATACGATTATGGGAAACAAAAATGAACAAGTATTGGCAAAGCCAGTAGGTCTGAAATTGGTGGTCAGCTTTTAGTTTTGTCTCTTGTGTGACGCGTTTTGGCATGGTTTTTGTAAAACCTTATTGGTGTGAGTGCTGCCGAGCCCTCATCATTATAACAAACATTGGCAAAAGCAAAAATTGTTTTGGGTCTCAAAAAGCACACACTGCCACAGTAGTTACTGGCACTGACCAAAACTACGTTGTGTGTCGATATGCTCCTTGTGAAAGCGCAGAATGCGATCACTCAAAGAGAGAGGCCAATACAGAGAGCGAGAGGAACAGAATATCAATAAACACAAAAGGTCACGGTCAAAGCCAGACCAAATTAGGGGCCCAATTATTAAAAAAGTCTCAAAAGTGCACCCATG
Organism: Calotriton arnoldi; assembly: GCA_963921515.1. Lineage (NCBI taxonomy): Eukaryota > Metazoa > Chordata > Amphibia > Caudata > Salamandridae > Calotriton > Calotriton arnoldi. Next base: position 2,593,370 of record CAWUFW010001592.1, read on the forward strand.
GTATATGTCCTTGCATTAAGTGCAGCTATACGGCTTTCGTGAATTCAAGAATTTACAGAAGTAGGACAAGAAATCAATCACGGCATTTATAGAGCGCGCTACTCACCCGGGAGGGTCTCAAGGCGCTGGGGGAGGGGGTAAGTTACTGCTCGAACAGCCAGGTCTTGAGCTGCTTCCTGAAGGAGAGATGGTCCTGGGTTCGCCGAAGGTGAGTGGGGAGGGAGTTCCAGGTCTTGGCTGCCAGGTAGGAGAAGGATCTTCCTCCGGCGGTGGCTCTGCGGATGCGTGGTACGGTGGCGAGGGCGTGGCTGGTTGATCGTAGCTGGCGGGTGGGCGTGTAGAAGGTCATGCGGTCGTTGAGGTACTTGGGGCCCAGGTCGTGGAGGGCCTTGTGTGCGTGGGTGAGGAGTCTGAACGTGATTCTCTTGCTGACGGGGAGCCAGTGCAGGTCTTTCAGGTGTCCGGTGATGTGGCTGTGCCGGGGGATGTCCAGGATGAGTCGTGCGGAGGCGTTCTGGATGCGCTGGAGTCTTTTTTGAAGTTTGGCTGTGGTTCCGGCGTAGAGGGTGTTCCCATAGTCCAGTCGGCTGGTGACGAGTGCCTGGGTGACGGTCTTCCTGGTTTCAGTGGGGATCCATCTGAAGATCTTGCGGAGCATGCGCAGGGTGTTGAAGCACGAAGATGAGATGGCGTTGACTTGTCTGGGCATCGACAGGGAGGAGTCCAGGATGAAGCCCAGGTTGCGTGCGTGGTCCGTTGGCTTGGGCGCGGTGCCCAGGGCCGGGGGCCACCAAGAGTCGTCCCAGGCGGAGGGTGATGAGCCCAGGATGAGGACTTCCGTCTTGTCTGAGTTCAGTTTAAGGCGGCTGTTCCTCATCCAGTCGGCGACGTCTCTCATCCCGTCGTGTAGGTTGGCTCTGGCGGTGGTGGGGTCGTTGGTGAGGGAGAGGATCAGCTGGGTGTCGTCGGCGTAGGAGATGATGTTGAGGTTGTGTTGGCGTGCGATGGCTGCGAGGGGGCTCATGTAGACGTTGAAGAGGGTTGGACTGAGTGAAGATCCTTGTGGAACGCCGCAGATGACTTCGGTGGCCTCGGATCTGAACGGGGGAGGCGGACTCTCTGGGTTCTTCCGGCGAGGAACGAGATGATCCATTCCAGTGCTTTCTCTCGGATTCCGATGTTGCTGAGGCGCTTCACTAGGGTGCGGTGGCAGACGGTGTCGAACGCCGCGGAGAGGTCCAAGAGGATGAGGGCTGCTGTTTCCCCGTTGTCGGTTAGGGTTCTGATGTCGTCGGTGGCTGCGATAAGGGCGGTCTCGGTGCTGTGGTTGGCCCGAAACCCGGACTGCGAGGGGTCGAGGGATCCATTCGTCTCGAGGAAGGCGGCAAGCTGTCTGTTGACGGTCTTCTCGATGACTTTGGCCGGAAACGGAAGGAGCGAGATGGGACGGTAGTTCTTGAGGTCGGTGGGGTCCGCCGTTGGTTTCTTCAGGAGGGCGGTAAGCTCGGCGTGCTTCCAGCTCTCCGGGAAGGTGGCGGTGTGGAAGGAGGAGTTGATGATGTCCCGGAGATGGGGTGCGATGGTGGCGTTGGCTTTGTTGAAGACGTGGTGTGGGCAGGGGTCGGTTGGTGATCCGGAGTGGATGGAGTTCATCGTGCGGGTGGTGTCTTCGGTGCTGATCGGGGTCCAGTTGCAGAGGGTGGTGGTGGAGGGCGTTGGTTCGGCGGTAGGGTGCGTGGTCTGTGCGTCGAAGCTGTTATGTATGTCGGTGATCTTGCGGTGGAAGAACGCGGCGAGTGAGTTGCAGAGGTCTTGCGAGGGGGTGATGTCGTTGTTTCCGGCGCTGGGGTTGGAGAACTCTTTGACGATGCTGAAAAGTTCCTTGCTGTCGTGGGCGTTGTTGTCCAGTCGTTCTTTGAGTGCCGACTTCTTGGTGGCACGGATCATCTGGTGGTGTTTGCGGGTGGCGTGCTTGAGGGCGGTCCTGTTGTCTGTGGTCTGGTCGAGTCGCCAGGCTTTCTCGAGAGTGCGGCAGTTCTTCTTGGATTCCTTGAGTTCGTTGGTGAACCAAGGGGTTTTCTTGCTTCCGGGTCTGCTGGGAGGGTTTTTAGTGGTGCGAGGTCGTCGGCGCAGGCGGTCAGCCACTTGGCGAGGTTGCTGGCTGCTTCGTTTGGGTCCGTTGTGTTGGTGGGTGTGTTCTGGCTGAGGGAGGCGGTGAGCTGCTCGGCGGTGATCTTGCTCCAGCTCCGGCGGGGAGCCTGTTGCGGGTGGTGGTGGGTCGCAGACTTTCTGAAGCTGAAGTGGACGCAGCTGTGGTCGGTCCAGTGGAGTCCGGTGGCGTGGCTGAAGGAGATGTGCTTGCTGGAAGAGAAGACGGGGTCAAGCGTGTGGCCGGCGTAGTGGGTGGGCGTGTTCACCAGTTGCTTGAGTCCGAGGTTGGCGAGGTTGTCCAGCAGGGCGGTGGTGTTTCTGTCGTTGTTGTTCTCCAGGTGGAAGTTGAGGTCCCCTAGGAGGATGTAGTCGGCGGAGGGCATGGCGTGCGGGCTGATGAAGTCTGCGATGTCTTCGCTGAATAGTGTGCGTGGTCCCGGGGGTCTGTAGATGAGGGTGCCTCGGAGGGTGGTCTTGGGGTCAGTGTGTATCTGGAAGTGTAGGTGTTCGGCGGCGGTGAAGGTCTCGTCGGAGTTAGTCGAGATGCGGATGGTGTTCTTGTGTACGATGGCGATGCCTCCTCCCGTCTGGTTGACGCGGTCCTTCCGGGTGATCTTGTATCCGTCCGGGATGGCTATGGCGATGTCGGGCGCTGAGGAGGCGTTCATCCAGGTTTCGGTGAGGAAGGCGACGTCCGGTGCTGTTGCGTCGAGCAGGTCCCAGAGTTCCACGGCGTGCCTGTGGACGGAGCGGGTGTTCAACAGGATGCATTTCAGGTGGTTGCTGCTGGTGCTCGACTTGGCGGAGGTGGTGCACGTCCGGAGGCAGGTGAATCGGCAGGCTTGGCAGGTGAAGGGTCCGTGGGTGCGTCTCGGTGAGGCTCGGTAGCAGGCAGGGTTCCGGCCGGCATTGAGTGCGGTGAGGGTGGCGGCGTCGTAGGTCCGTCGAGTAGTGTTGCATCGGTGGGATCCAGGGGTCCTGGCGCTGGGCGCGGGCCAGGCGCGGACGGGCGCAGACGGGCTTACCTTGGCGCACCTTCGGCGCTCCGTCGGTGCTCCCACTGCGCGCGGGCCGCTGCGCGGTCGCTCAGGGGGCGTCATAAGTAAGGAGCCTGGAGGGAGGAGCAGCTGGGTGGCGGGAGCGGGGCGGCGAATGGAATCACGGGGGGCGGGGCCGCAGGGAGGCAGTGGCGGGAAGTCCCAGGAGCAGCGGGCAGCGGGAAAGTCCCAGGAGCAGCGGGAAAGTCCCAGGAGCAGCGGGCAGCGGGAAAGTCCCAGGAGCAGCGGGAAAGTCCCAGGAGCAGCGGGCAGCGAGCGAAGGAATCTCCAGGCAGGAGGCGGCAAGGCAGGCAGGAGCGGCAGCAGTGAGTGGGGCGACCAAGCCCTGTGGAGGGCTGAGCGGTCACACTCTGTGGTCCCCTACGGTCCCCTTAAGTAAGGAGCCGGGAGGGAGGAGCAGCTGGGTGGCGGGAGCGGGGCGGCGAATGGAATCACGGGGGGCGGGGCCGCAGGGAGGCAGTGGCGGGAAGTCCCAGGAGCAGCGGGCAGCGGGAAAGTCCCAGGAGCAGCGGGAAAGTCCCAGGAGCAGCGGGAAAGTCCCAGGAGCAGCGGGAAAGTCCCAGGAGCAGCGGGCAGCGAGCGAAGGAATCTCCAGGCAGGAGGCGGCAAGGCAGGCAGGAGCGGCAGCAGTGAGTGGGGCGACCAAGCCCTGTGGAGGGCTGAGCGGTCACTCCTAGTACTCCTAGAAAATATTTGTGAACTGCATTTTAGCATGAGCAAATGTGCATGTGTAGATTTGCTCATGCGAAAATCTGAGTGTTTGCAAGTTCACTTTCCCTCCAACCACTTTTTTTCCCAACTCTGGAACAAGGTTTACGTCTGCCATTGTCAGGAGTAAATTTCCAACATATTTTTCAGTATGGGAAAGGATTGGAGAAGAGTTGCTGAAAACCCTTAAAACATGCACGTTAGTAGGTTTGCACAGACTCAAAAGGGCATTCTAACCCTGGAACTATTGCTTACCACTACCTTCAGCCCCAGTATGTAGATCTGCGGAAACGTGGCAACATAAGGGGATTGCAAGTATTCAAACACTACTATGGTATGAGGCCCTGGAATAATCAGAGAGGCTATATCAGAGCTCTCATATAATGAGATTGCTGCCATAATTTGTCGCCGCACTACATGGCACCAAAGGGACAAGTGGATTTTGTTACAGGACAAGTAGATTTATGAAGCAACCTGCCTCATGGACAAGTAGATATTTTATTAAATTCCACACCCCTGAAGTCCGATGGCTGCCAAGCACAAGGGCACACCCTGAGAGCCGCCAAAGCACCTTTAAACCCTTATGGCTCTCCAGACCCACCTGATTTCAGTTTTCTTGGAGCGCTCAATGATTGTGACTGGGCCCCTGTCTGTCACAAACTTGTATCCACACCTGATGATTGTCTTGCTTCCTTATGGGCACAACTGGACAAGCTGCAGGCTGATGTAAGAAAAATTTCAACAACATGTCAGCATAAGAGTTCACTTACAGATCCACTGGTTATCGGAACCACTCTAACCAGACCTCCTCCTGTGGTTACCGAGCCCACTCTAACCAGACCTCCTCCTGTGTTTACCGGAACCCCTCTAACCAGACCTCCTCCTGTGGTTACATAGCCCACTCTAACCAGACCTCCTCCTGTGGTTACCGGAACCACACTAACCAGACCTCCTCCTGTGGTTACTGGAACCACTCTAACCAGATATCCTCCTGTGGTTACCGGAACCTCTCTAACCAGACCTCCTCCTGTGGTTACTGGAACCACTCTAACCAGACCTCCTCCTGTGGTTACTGGAACCACTCTAACCAGACCTCCTCCTGTGGTTACCGGAACCCCTCTAACCAGACCTCCTCCTGTGGTTACATAGCCCACTCTAACCAGACCTCCTCCTGTGGTTACCGGAACCACACTAACCAGACCTCCTCCTGTGGTTACTGGAACCACTCTAACCAGATATCCTCCTGTGGTTACCGGAACCTCTCTAACCAGACCTCCTCCTGTGGTTACTGGAACCACTCTAACCAGACCTCCTCCTGTGGTTACCGGAACCCGTCTAACCAGACCTCCTCCTGTGGTTACCGGAACCACACTAACCAGACCTTCCTGTGGTTACCGGAACCACACTAACCAGATATCCTCCTGTGGTTACCGGAACTTCTCTAACCAGACCTCCTCCTGTGGTTACCGGAACCACACTAACCAGACCTCCTCCTGTGGTTACTGGAACCACACTAACCAGACCTCCTCCTGTGTTTACCCGAACCCCTCTAACCAGACCTCCTCCTGTGGTTACCGGAACCACACTAACCAGACCTCCTCCTGTGGTTACTGGAACCACTCTAACCAGATATCCTCCTGTGGTTACTGGAACCACTCTAACCAGACCTCCTCCTGTGGTTACTGGAACCACTCTAACCAGACCTCCTCCTGTGGTTACCGGAACCCCTCTAACCAGACCTCCTCCTGTGGTTACCGGAACCCCTCTAACCAGACCTCCTCCTGTGGTTACCGGAACCACACTAACCAGACCTCCTCCTGTGGTTACCGGAACCACACTAACCAGACCTCCTCCTGTGGTTTCCGGAACCACATTAACCAGACCTCCTCCTGTGGTTACTGGAACCACTCTAACCAGATATCCTCCTGTGGTTACCGGAACCTCTCTAACCAGACCTCCTCCTGTGGTTACTGGAACCACTCTAACCAGACCTCCTCCTGTGTTTACCGGAACCCCTCTAACCAGACCTCCTCCTGTGGTTACATAGCCCACTCTAACCAGACCTCCTCCTGTGGTTACCGGAACCACACTAACCAGACCTCCTCCTGGGGTTACCGGAACCACACTAACCAGACCTCCTCCTGTGGTTACTGGAACCACTCTAACCAGACATCCTCCTGTGGTTACCGGAACCTCTCTAACCAGACCTCCTCCTGTGGTTACTGGAACCACTCTAACCAGACCTCCTCCTGTGGTTACCGGAACCACTCTAACCAGACCTCCTCCTGTGGTTACCGGAACCACTCTAACCAGACCTCCTCCTGTGGTTACCGGAACCACACTAACCAGACCTCCTCCTGTGGTTACCGGAACCACACTAACCAGATATCCTCCTGTGGTTACCGGAACCTCTCTAACCAGACTTCCTCCTGTCTCCAGGCCTATCCTGCATATACCTTCTGAGTCCATCGCTGCCTGGCTAGCCGGGTCCGATTCTTGGTCCGCTATAACCCCTGCAGCCCCATCTGCCTTGGAAGATGCTCCCAGTTTCTTGCCTCTCGGGATCATGTTCCTCTTGCTGCACATGAACCCCACCTAGCATCTCCATTGCCAGTGATCGACCTTCCCCGCCTCTTGTCCCTATATTGTAGTTATGGCTAATGTCCCTCCTTTGCCTGACACCAGTCCGGAGTCCACCGGTCAGTTCCAAAATAAGGTGTACCACTGGCTTGCTAGCCATTCCAGCTTTAAAACTCAGGACCACCATAATATACTAATGGTACGCAGCGTGGCCTGGATCGGTCCCTCAACAAAGACTCTTTCTGGAGATTGCGTTACTATAAATTTCAGGTTTTCGCACGACAAGGAACACATTGTTTTAGCCCCGTCGGCCTCAAATTATGGACAATAGCATTGTGCCCCTTGTATTTTTGTAGAGGCGGCTACAAAAGACTGCAAACCATCTAGTACCCGGGGGCCCACAAAGTTTCATCTACCCTGGTGGCTGTCACATTCCTTGCAAAAACCGGTTTGCAATACTATTGGGCTGCTACAAGCAGGATTGACTCCCCTTACCCATTAGTAGCAAGAGTTGGGCATCTGCAAATGGACAACCTCCCCAGGGCAGGGAGGAGGGGCGACCCGATGAACTGTGCCTGGATGTTCTTCCTATTGCCCCCTTTAATGGCGCCCCCACTGTATCCATGGAGTCTCCTTAAGGCGTCCAAACCTTTTACACACTATGCACTTAGGTCCCCCCCCCCAATATTCATGGTGGCAACTAGGCCAGTCTGTTGAAATGTATCTGGGCTATTGCCAAAATTGGGTAATACTGACTGACTTACATCCAAAAATTTGATTTTATCTTATTGCAAGAAACCTGGTGTACAGAACGTATAACATGGGGATTATAGCTTTTGTGTCCCAGCCATCAAAGGGGACAGGGAGAGATCTTGCGGGGGGCTGACGATGTTTTTTCGTTCTCTGTGCGGCTTTAGAGTTTTTCCCTGTGCCTGTAGAACACAGAGGGACCCAGATTCTTTGGCTAGTGCAACCTAACAACCTTTCCTTCCTGCTAGTTAATTTCTATGTTGCCGTAGGTAACCAAGGTAACACCTGTAGCTTAGAGGACATGTTTTTTCCTGGGCACTGTTTGCGCACCAGGTTTCTTTCCCTAGTCAACAGGTTTGACGTTATCATGGAGGGTGAGGTCAATGTCACACTGTGACCAATACCACTGTGATCCTGCCCTTTCCAGTATTTGATTCTGACTGTGACCCTGGGGCTGGAGACGCTTGGGGCACCAGGCTCAATAATTATGTCTTAGATCTTGGCTTGGTGAACGTGATGGAATATTGGGCTCTCCGGATACACATGCCCCGACCTTTAGAGGCAGAGGCTGGGTCACCATCATAGACTACATATTTACCACCCCCTCCATGTGGGGTCTCATACTCTTATTCCCAGGGTCCTAGCGCCCAGAGCGATCATAACCCCATTGAGCTTCTTCTCAACCTCCCCTTGGCTCCGGATTCCACCTTAAGCCGCGGAGCCTCAGATATGGAGCCCCACGACCAGGGGTTGAGCATTAGGGGGTGTGGCTTTGATTACTCCAGCTTCTGTAATCTGGTGATAAAATCGAACCCCCTCTCTTTATGGAGTCTCTCCTGGTACGCGGCTGCCCTTGTAGCGCCATCACACTTGCGTTTGGTTCTCTGAACCGCAGTATTCAAAATCTTTTAACTGGTTGCGCACTAAGTAGGGCAAACTCGGGTCCTTCCTGGTTTAATGAAGAGTGCAGGAAAGCTAATAGGCGGCTGCGTGCAGCTATTAAAGCTATCCCCAGGAATAGGCCCCACCTGGTGGCCTTCTATGCTGATTATAAAAAGGCCACCCTTGCCAGAAAGAAAGAGGTCATAGAAGACTTATGGGACAGCCTAGTCTCAGCCCTTGACACCAGGGATTCAATTGTAAACCATCCAGACCCATCCGACATCTTAACAGAGGGGCTGGTGACTAACATTAGTTCTGAATACTGGGAAGAGCATTTTAAAGTGTCTGACCCCTGAGATGGACCCCAAATGGAGTCACCTATGGTTTTCCCTCTGAATATCGAATTTGACCAGCTGGCGGTATATGAGGCCACACATGCAAGCCTCTTTAGGAATGCCCCAGGCCCGGATGAGGTCCAGTTGGACCCGTATAAGACAACTTGGATTTCTGGGCCCCAGTTATTTGCACAGTGGTTAATGCAGCTGTTAAAAGTGGCCTCCTGGACTCGTGGTGCTCAGCTGTCATCGTCCCAGTCTACAAAAAGGGTTACTGGCAGGAACCTCGATGCTATCATCCCATATCCCTCTGTGACGAAGTGGCGGAGCACTCCGTAGAGGACATACCCCCAGAACAGTTTCCCCCTTACCTTTCTCCGTGTCCTCTCCTTTATTCACAGACTTCCCCTGTGGACCGAGAACTGCACTGTTCCTTTAAGGGACTCTCACTCTGGGAACAACCTCCCGATCACGTGACGCCATCAGCTGCTCCGCACGTATTGAAAGAGGGAGACGTGAGTCTATGGAGGTGTGCATCGGAAGCCTTGGAGCCGGAAGACGCTGAACCAGGAAGGAGTAGAGCCGTGCAGACCTTCGTGGCACCCCTGGCCAAAGACCCTGTGGAATCCAGTGTCGGGGAAAGAGACGCGCCGGATCCTGAAGGAGGACCCAAGAACCCGAGGGAGTCAAAGAGGGAGCCGGACCCTACCCGGCACCGCGCGGAAGCCAGCCACGTTCCCGGAGGGACGTGGCTTCACAAGGTACGAGACCGCTTAGAGAGCCTGCGGGGAAACCGGGCGGGAGTCTCCCAGGAGACACCAGGGGCGGAAGGTGGGGAACTCGTGCCGAGCTCAGGTTAAACGCGTATGCGCGTAACGATCACAAACGCAGCATAGAGGTTTTAAATCACTGGTGCTGGTATCGGGCGACACTTTCCCTCACTCCTTTCCCTGTTCAAACCATGGGGACTGAGAGCCTAGCCTGATCTGCCTTTCTGTTTTCTTTGCTTTTTGGTTTTGTTGGCGGATTCCCGGAGTGACTGGCAACTCGGGAGTAGACGGCGCTGGGCAGGACATTCCCTGACAACAAGAGAACGACCATAAACGACTGCCAAGGACCAGAGCCAAGGATAGGAAGACTGAGTCCCGTTTAAAGAAGCCCTGTATTAACGAGCGAATAAAGAAAGTCCCCATAAAACCAGCACGAGTCCCTGTATACTTCGCCGCGCCACACGTGGTGTCAGAAGTGGGATCAGCTCCATAGATAGGACTTATGGAGAACCTCATACAACAGCTAATACGTGGCCAGGAGAAGTTCGAATGGGCCGTGGAGAAACAAATGACATCCGCCCAAGCTGACATGGACTTGTTTAAGGACACGATTAGTGGTCAAGCGGAACGCCTGGAGAAGGTTGCTGACGACAGGTTGCAGTTAGCTGCCCAGCTACAAACACGGCCAGGGACAGGACCAAACGTGTCCCTACAGAAGTATCTTCCAGGGGAAGATCCGGACGCGTTCCTCTTGAATTTTGAGAGGGCTGCCAGGGCCTCGGGCTGGCCAGAAGCTAAATGGCCTTTCTTTCTGGCTCCCCTCCTCACCGGAGAAGCACAAGCCGCCTATCAGGTGGCTAATGCAAACGGCAACACCCCCTACCATGACATAAGAACCATCATCCTCGACCACCTCGGGATGGACGCAGAAGCATACAGGATACGGTTCAGGAGGGAGAGAGGGACCTCCTCGGACAATCCCAAAACGCTTTTTTTTAAGTTAAAAACCGCTGCGGACAAGTGGCTGAAGCCACAAGTGAACACCAAAGAGGAGATCATGTCTTTGATTTATCTCGAGCAATTCATCGAGGCATTACCTTTTCCCACACAAAGATGGTTAAAGCAACAGACACATCTGACGGTGGAACAAGCGGTAGAAGTAGCCACCTCCTTCTACCGAGCCCAGCCACGTTCTCTACCCTGGGACTCAGACAAAACCACCCGTCCGTCCACTTTCCCTAATAAAACAGAGAGAAAACCAGTGAAACCCCTGCCTGAACCCCTACGGTCTCGCCAGTTTCGCCCAGATCCTCTTCCCACCCGGGGACCGCAATGTTTCGAGTGTGGAGATTGGGGCCACATTGCCAGGGTGTGCCCCCGTAAGAAGCCCCATGAAGAGCCTATGGACATAAGCTGCATACCCCGCTCCATCCTGTTCACCGACGAACTGGGACCCAGTTTTTATGTAAGTGTACAGGTACAAGGTGCGACTGTACGGGCCTTGTTGGACTCCGGCTGTCGCCAGTCGGTGGTTCAAGGGTCCCTCCTTGACCTCTCTAACACCCCTACAAGAGGAACAGTGCCTATCCGGTGTGTACATGGTGATGTCCGCATCTATCCCTTAATACAGCTCCCCCTTACTTTACCCACCGGGAGGGTCTTACAGGTTAAGCTTGGGGTTATGCCTTTCCTTCCAGAACAGTTAATAATAGGACAGGATAACCCGTCATTCCTTACCTTACTACAAGACACCATACAGCCTATAGACTCCCATGACCCTACACGCCAGGCATTCCTAACTCAAGCACCTTGGCTCTCTGACCGTAGCTTTAGGTATAGTCAGACCCGTGACCCGACATTAGCGGTTGCCTGGGACCATGCTAAACAGAACTCCCTCTTACCAAATCATACGTATCCCTGTTTCCGTGTCTCGAATGAGCTACTGTACAGAATAGGTAAGCAGGGAGACTCCCCTCAATTGGTCGTGCCACAGTCCTTCAGAGAACAGGTTCTATTCTTCGCCCATACCCACTTGTTAGCGGGACACAGGGGAGCACAAAAAACCACACAGATCCTGTTACAGAATTTCTATTGGCCAGGGATTTTCTCTCATGTCACCAGGTTTTGTCATGAGTGCGAGGTGTGCCAGAAGAAAAACCCCTACAAGCCCCCTCCTGTTCCCCTGCAACCCCTCCCGATTCTCGGGAAACCGTTTGAGAGAATAGGAATGGACCTTATTGGCCCCTTACCTCGAACAAAAAAGGGTAATGAATATGCCTTAGTCATTGTGGATTATGCCACCCGGTATCCCGAAGGCTTTGCCATACGGAGCCCTACCACTGTGAACATCAGTGATAAGTTAATGGAACTCTTTTCCCGGGTTGGTTTTCCCCGTGAAATCCTCACGGACCAAGGAACCCCTTTTGTTTCTAAACATTATGGCACAAATATGTAAAACCCTTGACATCTCCCATATAAAAACATCAGTATACCATCCCCAAACTGATGGTTTGTGCGAGAGGTACAACGCCACCTCAAACTGACGTTAAAAAAACTGTTAACTGTTGAAGGCAGGGAATGGGATATGCTTCTGCCTCTGGCCCTTTATGTTATCAGGAGCCAGACCCAAACCAGTTTGGGTTGTTCCCCTTTTAAACTCTTGTATGGTAGGGAACCCCGTAGCCTTCTAGAGATGACCAAGGAGGTATGGGAACAGGAAGCACAAGAGGACACTAAAACATTCCTGGACTATACCCAGTCCTTACGTTCTCGTCTTCATAAGTTAAGGGAGTTTGCTGACGCTAACCTAGAACAAGCCCAAGTCAAGCAACAAACCTTCTATGACAGAGGAAAAAAATGGAGACATCTTAACGTTGGGGACTGGGTCCTAGTTCTCCTGCCTTCTAGCTCTTCCAAAGCAAAGTCAGAATGGCAGGGACCATACAAAGTCACGGACAAAGTGGGTTTAACCTCCTACCGAATACAAGTCAAACCTAAAAAACACAGCTTTATCATATCAATCTACTAAAAAAATGGCTAGGACCACCCCCTAGGGACCTCCACACCGCTATCCCTATCCAACACCTTACCTCCACTATAGACCACCTGGTGGTTAATCCCGAGCTTACCTCGGACCAAGTAGAAGCACTGCAATCCACCCTCCTCCCCTTTTCTCCTTTATTTTCTGATCTCCCGGGACGGACCCCCCTAGCAGAACACACCATTCCCACTCAACCTGGTGCAGTGGTAAAACAGAAACCCTATCGTATACCCGCTGCCCGCAGAGAAGCCATCAACCATGAAGTAGAGGGCATGCTTCGTTTGGGGGTCATAAAACCGGCCCAAAGTGAGTGGTCCTCGCCAATCGACCTCGTCCCAAAACCGGACGGATCTGTCAGATTCTGCATTGACTTCAGGGCCGTCAATGCCATATCGAAGTGTGACTCATACCCCCTCCCTCGTGTGGATGAACTTATTGAACAACTGGGTGAGGCCCAATACATCACCACCCTCGACCTCACGAAGGGATACTGGCAGGTGCCACTAAGACCAGAGGACCAAGAGAAGACCGCCTTTTCAACCCCCATGGGCTTGTATGAATTTACAGTCCTGCCCTTTGGTCTACACGGAGCACCTGCCACATTCCAGAGGCTTATGAACAAAACGTTATCGAGTCATCCGGCATATTCGTCGGCATATCTTGATGATATTGTCATATATAGCCACACATGGGAGCAACATCTCTACCATTGTAGTCAGGTCCTGCTAGCCCTTCAGTCCACAGGCCTACATATAAACGCAAAAAAGTCCAGGGCAGGTTTCCAGAGGGTACAATACTTAGGGTATCTCCTTGGTAATGGCCATATAGAGCCACAACAAGAGAAAATAAAGGCGATCTTACACACAGCTTTCCCCAGTACAAAAAAACAGGTCAGGGCTTTCCTAGGCCTTCTTGGTTATTACAGGAGGTTTATTCCTCAATACTCCGAATTGGTCTCTCCACTCACCGACTTGTTAAAAAAAGAGATCAAGGATAGAGACCTCCTCCATCCCCCACCCGAGGCGCTGATCGCCTTCCGAAAGTTGAAAGAAGCCATCACATCCTCCCCTATTTTGCGGTCTCCTGACTTTACCAGACCCTTTTTGCTACAGACGGATGCTTCCGAAAAAGGGTTAGGGGCGGTGTTGTCTCAGGCCTCGGAAGATGGTGCAGAACATCCTATCATCTTCCTCAGTCGGAAGCTCTATCCCCGGGAACAACGCTATCCCATCATAGAGCAGGAGTGTCTGGCGATTAAGTGGGCCATAGACAAGCTCCGTTACTACCTGGAGGGATCGCATTTCATCCTGTTCACAGATCATGCCCCTCTGTTGTGGATGAGCCGCAGCAAGGGGAACAATCCAAGGATATTGCGATGGTTTCTATCTTTGCAACCCTTTTCCTTTGAGGTCCGACATCGCAAAGGCTCTGACAATGGGAACGCAGACTTTCTCTCCCGCACACCTCCGTTCCCCGATCGGGAACAGACTGGGGTAGGGGTGTGTGACGAAGTGGCGGAGCACTCCGTAGAGGACATACCCCCAGAACATTTTCCCCCTTACCTTTCTCCGTGTCCTCTCCTTTATTCACAGACTTCCCCTGTGGACCGAGAACTGCACTGTTCCTTTAAGGGACTCTCACTCTGGGAACAACCTCCCGATCACGTGACGCCATCAGCTGCTCCGCACGTATTGAAAGAGGGAGACGTGAGTCCATGGAGGTGTACATCGGAAGCCTTGGAGCCGGAAAACGCTGAACCAGGAAGGAGTAGAGCCGTGCAGACCTTCTTCGTGGCACCCCTGACCAAAGACCCTGTGGAATCCAGTGTCGGGGAAAGAGACGCGCCGGATCCTGAAGGAGGACCCAAGAACCCGAGGGAGTCAAAGAGGGAGCCAGACCCTACCCGGCACCGCGCGGAAGCCAGCCACGTTCCCGGAGGGACGTGGCTTCACAAGGTATGAGACCGCTTAGAGAGCCTGCGGGAAACCGGGCGGGAGTCTCCCAGGAGACACCAGGGGCGGAAGGTGGGGAACTCGTGCCGAGCTCAGGTTAAACGCGTATGCGCGTAACGATCACAAACGCAGCATAGAGGTTTTAAATCACTGGTGCTGGTATCGGGTGACACCTTCCCTCACTCCTTTCCCTGTTCAAACCATGGGGACTGAGAGCCTAGCCTGATCTGCCTTTCTGTTTTCTTTGCTTTTTGGTTTTGTTGGCGGATTCCCGGAGTGACTGGCAACTCGGGAGCAGACGGCGCTGGGCAGGACATTCCCTGACAACAAGAGAACGACCATAAACGACTGCCAAGGACCAGAGCCAAGGATAGGAAGGCTGAGTCCCGTTAAAAGAAGCCCTGTATTAACGAGCGAATAAAGAAAGTCCCCATAAAACAAGCACGAGTCCCTGTATACTTCTTCGCCGCGCCACACCCTCCTAGATCCAACGGCCAGAATCCTTGGGCGGATCGTCCTTAACAGGATTGAAAACAGGGCAGTTGGTAGCCAAGTGTTTTCTCCGGTACAGTATGGTTTTAGAGAGGGCTTGGGCATCATTGAGAAATGTCTTAGCCTTAACCTCATCATCAATAAGTACACAATAGCTAAGGAGGGGGCACTGTTTCTGTCATTCATGGACCTTAACAGCGCCTTCAGTAGGGTTAACCACAGTAAACTATGATGGATAGTTTTGGAGCTGGGCTGGATAAGGCCCTGGTTGACTTCCTGCAGGCCTGCTTTACGGGGTCACCGCTCCGTACGGAATGGGGCTGGGGGTGAATGTACGAGTACCTTTGAATTGCAGCGGGGTGCCGACAACGGTGCATCCTCGCCCCTATTTTGTTCCTCTTATATATTAATAGTTTGAACACCACCCTACAATTTGATGGGAAGGATCTTTCCAAGATTAATTCCATTTTAGTTCCATCTTTTCTTTATGTGGACGACGCAGTCTTGATGTCAAGCGCCCCTAATGGGTTGCGGTCACTTATTGACAGCTTCGTCACTTTTATGAACAATTTAGATCTAGACCTGAACATCTCTAAAACCAAATACATGGTATGCTCCTGATGCAGCGCGTACAATAAAACTATTCTCCTCCTAGGTCACTTATCGGTCATCCAGGGGCAAACTATATTTTCTTACATCCACATGACGATGGGGCCCATAAACATCGCCTATCACACACGCACACACCTGGATTTCCTCTACACTTTTACGAAATTCTGTACTCCTAGGAGATGCATGAGAACTAAATGGTAAACACCATTTATGTACCGCTGGAAGGAGCCGGGATATCTTATTACCTTAACCTATCGCTTTCTTTTAGTTATTTCTTAAGATATTCCTGCTCATTGTTTTGTCGATGAATCATTCATGTAAGAAATTAGTTCATAGTGATTAAGACCAGCTAAATCACAATAACCAATTACTGGTGTCACAATCATTTAGTAAAATAACCACTGAGTCGTTTGATTTAAAGAATCTCAAATTTTATATAATTTTAAAAGCATGAGAAAGAATTTAGACTTTTTATTTAATTATTCATTCATTATTAATTCAAATATTTATTAAGCATAATCAATTTTATTGCAGAAAGGAAATTTTTGTCATGAAGCAAAACCCTAATTACCTGCCTACCTTCCTAATTTTGCCTAATGATTTTCTAACCTAAGTTTAAGAATTAAAAATAACCTGATTCTCATACTCAACTGGAAAAATAAGACAGCAACAGAAACTTCAGCTCGTCAGCATCAGCTACCTGCAACCCGTCTCATCTAACAGTCTTTCAGCATCTCCCGCTCAGTAATGGATCGATCTGGACCACCAAGCACTGGAAGCCACCAACACCAACACCGACTCTGACTGCGACTCTCCAACTCCAACCGTGACTGTGACCCCCTCCCACTAAGAGTAGGCCCTCTTATACCCTAATTCTAACTTTGCTAACTAATTGTTGCAACATTAATAACACGCTTTTCTTTCATTGGTCCATTCATTTCATCTATTCGTTCTCTCGGATCCAACTGGTCCTTGGAATGTATATGATCATTTCCTTTCTCACAGTTCAAGACATGTTTCCATCCGCTTCGATCAGTACATTTGTAACTTCTTTCGATACATTCGAGAACTCTGCAGGCATTGTCCTTTCTCTTAAAATGGTTTCCCACGGTTCCTTGCTGATCACCACGGCACACTATCAGTTCAATTAGGTCACATCAGCCTTGACCATTCTCGCATCTTAGCCTCTCAGCAACATCACGAGGTTAGCTTTTCTCCAACTTTTCTCCCTTGTCACGTGTTCCCCCGCACTTGCGCACTTCATTAACCGGCAGCCATTTTATATCGCCACTCGTTTATACTTAGAAGCACTATTTTGAAATAAACAAAACATAATTAAAATAGAGAAACATAGCCTTTTCGTTTCCCTCCCGTCATCTACGTACCCCAATTAGTTATTACCTTACAGAAAGCAACATTTAAGCTGTTCCTTACTTACCATCACTATTGTTTTTGCAACGACACGTTTATATTCTATGAAGCACAAATCATGCATTTATTATAAAATTAGTACGCAATTATTTTTATGTTATAATTAGACACACAGACATTCGTTAATAGATTATTCAGCACATATACTTGCGTATTACCCTTCCCCCACGCAGTGTTGATTAATACGTTTAAACGAACATTTTATTAATTATTTATAAAATTTGTTAGGGGTTAAAAAAATTATTTTCTCTGCTCCATCAACTCCCCCTTTGGTGATTTTTAAATCACCACATAAAACCCAAGTTATACTTCTTTTTCAGGCAGCATATGTCTTTCATCCTTTTGCTTTTTGTTAGTTACACATCTGTTTCCCTTTCATCTTGTATTCTTGTCTCCTTATACATGCTTTCTTTCATTTTCTCTAACTCAATTTCACCCATTTCTCTCTCTCTTTCATTATTCTGTTATTTCTTTTTATCTTATTTTGTCTTATTTTTCTTTTTATACATGTTATTATAATTTTCAACACCATGGCTAACAATATTACTACAGTTGCTATTATTATAACTTTCCCTATCATTAGTCTACTCATTCTGGTCAACCAATTTGCTACGGAAGAAAACCCTCTACCAAGTTTTCCCAAGACACTTTCAACCTCCAGTGGAACTAGTTCTTTGTGCAAATTTGTAATATACCTCTGTATATTTTCACTTTTATCAGGAATGTAAGTGCAACAATGTTGGACTTTCAGCATTCCACAGACTCCACCCTCCTTTGCCAAAAGAATATCAAGGGAAGCCGATTTTGCATCACCATAGCTCTCATGGCAACCATTTCGGTATTTACCATCAAGAACCCTCCCGCAGTATCTGTAGACAAACGATCTACTACTGTGGATAACTTCCGAATTTTAAATGCATTCAAAGATATTCCCACTGCTGGTATTAATGCTCCAAAAATATCACCTACAATTTCTGAAAAACTTTCCCTCTTTCTACGTGTAAAGCTATTAATCATCTTGTATGTTCCTTTTTCTTCTCTGTCCATATGAAAGATTTTTGGAAAGACCAGGCCTACATAGCAAGTTCCATACCAATGGTCTGGTAACCTGTAATAAGCTCTATTCCCACAAATATAATAGATACCTGGAAATATTGGATCTTTTCCACTTTTGAATCCCCAACCTCCCAAAATTTGATAATTGTCATAGCAGATACTAGAACCTACAAAGTAATTGTCATAGACTGTCTTATTTCTCCTAATACACAACTTTCCTGTTTGAGGCCAATCTAATGTCATTGCTGCATTTATCTTTTTCCCTTCATGATTTCCTTCCTCAAACGTCCATAGATGTGTTCCTTCCTCTTTTATTGCTTCTTTTGAAATTTCATTCTTCTTTCTTTAACCATTTCTAAAAATACCTTTTCTTCTTTCTTTAATTCACAGGTAAGGTTGTTATTAACTATTTCTTCTAATGTTAATTTTCTATGTTCTAGAAAGAATTCTCCTAAAACGTTTGCTTGTTTTACTTTGTTAAGTTCTGGTACTACCGGAACGTTTGCAAAAATCTTATCTATATCAGTATAATAAGACTCTAATCTACCTGTTTTATAAAATAAACTTGATATTACACTACAGGTTATTCCATAAGTTAGAGGTAGGTGATGATAAGTCACACCTTCTGACACTGATGCAGGCAACTGCATACAAACATAACAATCTCTCACATCCATTGTCTCTACATATTCGTACAACAATTTTGTAAAAACATTTTTTGAAAAGTCTGTTACTGACTTATCCTTATGTAATTCTGCACTACTTCTTAAAATAACTGGTTCTTTAATATTAGTTTCTTTTTCTGGTTTTGTATCATTCTTTGCTTCTACTACAGCTATACTAATAGGAATTGTGATTGCTAAAACTATCCATACAGTCATTAATAAACCGGTACAAAAGCAGCACATTTTACACCATCTTTTTACAAACTCACATTTATCTCTTCTATCCCTAGTATTTTCCATTTTGCTTTTATTTATTTTTTGTTAAGTTTCAGAAAATTGTGTCACTACACCTCAGAAATGACTTAAATGCCACTCTGCTTTCAAAAAGTCTTTGCTTGGTACTTTCTTTTAATTCTCTCCAGAATTCTTTCGTTGTCACATCCGGTGATTTGTCATATCCAGTGAAATTGTCATGTCCGGCAGAAGCACTATAAGTCTTCACTTCAGGTTTGTTGCATCTCACCTTTACCCATTCGATTTCTTAGTCTCGGGTTCTCGTGAGTGTTTCCTTCTTCTTTGTAATCCGTCAGTGCGATATATAGCCACTCAGGTGACTTGTACTTTGCATTCACTTTCTTCGTTCTTTTAGACTTTTGCAGTCGTTTTCCACTTGGCTTTTCTTGTCCCTTTTGACTTGTTATTTCATTCACTTGTTCAGCACTTTTTTCTCCTGTTCTTATTATTCTATATCTCAATTTTCTTATATAGTTGCTGGGCCAATTATCTCCTTTTCTTGGCCTTTTGGCTTCACCTTCTTTTTCTTCTCTTTCTGATTTCCAATTTCTTTTTCTTGATTCAGTTTTTGTTTTCTCCTCTTCTCCACTCTCTTCAGATTCGGTTTCAACTTTTTCACTATTGTCTCTTATTTTGAAGCTAATGATCTTGTCGTCTCTTACTGGTAGATCTGTTTTCTCCTTCTTGTGTTCCCTTATTACTGTCCCTCCTCGGTGTTCTTCCGATTTGGTGTTTTCCTCACTCTCTACTTCTAAATTTCCCTGTTCTTTTGTTTCTCTATCTGTCCCTATTGCTCCTCGGGGTTCTTCTCGATTCTCTAACTTTTGTGTACTTCTTTCCCTACTTCGTCTATTAATATTATTTCTGAAGGATTTCCACCATAACTTGTACTTGGTTGCTCATCTAGATCATTTTCTTGTTCATTTTCTTCTCTAATTGGTTTATAACCCCAAGTTCTCCTTCGAAATTCTTCACAGTTTGCAACTGAATCATCAGATCCTGAACTTGTATCAGATATTTCCAGATGTCGACTTACAGGTCGATCTTCAGGTTCTGGAATTTCTGAATTTCTCCCTTCTTCTTCTTCCTCCTCTTCTTCTCTAGAGGTGCTCGCAGTTGGGGTTTCCAGATGTCGACTTTCAGGTCGATCTTGAAGTTCTGGCACCCTTTCTCTTATTCCTGTTGTCCCAGTCGTTAAACTTTTATCCCACACTTCCAGACGTCGACTCACATGTCGATCAGTAGGTTCTTGAACTCTGATTGTGTGGCTGGCATGGACCCAGTTCTTCACTCCTGCACACTTGACTGCAGTCGTTGTCACTAGGATTACCTGTCGTGGCTCGTCCCAGCGAGGAACTAGACAGTTTCTTCTCCTGTGGATTTTTATGCGGACCCAGTCTCCTGGATTCAAGTCGTGGGCTGGTTTTCTTTCAAGAGTGGTCGCATCCGGTCCAACCTGATGAAACACAGAACGCACCACATCAGCCAGTCCCTTGCAATAATCCAGTACTAGATCATCAGTTATAGTCAATAACTTGTTGACAGGTACTTGTGCTTGTCTCATTGCTCGTCCCATGATCATCTCATGAGGACTAAGTCCAGTTTTCTTTTCAGGGATGCTTCTGATGGTCATCAGAACAAGGGGCAGTGCATCTGGCCATTTGAGTCCTGTAGCTTGACACATTTTTCCTAATCTGTTCTTAATTGTTCCATTAATTTGCTCTACTACCCCAGAAGCCTCTGGTCTGTATGCACAATGTAGTTTTTGTTTAATACTCAATGCTTCACAAATCAATTGGATCAACTCATTTTGAAAATGTGTTCCTCTATCTGTCTCAACCGTGACTGGAAAACCATACCTTGGAATGAACTCTCGCAGCATAAGTTTTGCCACCGTTGTTCCATCATTCCTTCTAGTGGGGTATGCCTCCACCCAACGAGAAAACAAACAGACGACCACTAGAACATATTTTAGTCTGTTACAAGGGGGCATTTCGATAAAGTCCAATTGCATTCTAGTGAACGGACCTCCTTCTCGTCCTATTGTTCCTAGACTCACTATTGTCTTTCTTCCTGGATTAAACTACTGACATCTTTGACAAAGACTTTCAGCTATCGCTC
This sequence comes from Calotriton arnoldi, assembly GCA_963921515.1. Taxonomy (NCBI): domain Eukaryota; kingdom Metazoa; phylum Chordata; class Amphibia; order Caudata; family Salamandridae; genus Calotriton; species Calotriton arnoldi. The sequence goes on from CAWUFW010001592.1 coordinate 2,614,267, forward strand.
TGAATTTTGGGTTATACCAGGTTTGTCTGAAAAGTCTGATCATTGCATCTCTCCCAATATGAGCTTGTCCATGGTACATCCGTGCCATGTCTGAAATCATGCTATCAGGCATAACTGGTCTTTCATCTCTGTATACCCACACACCATTGTTTTCCTGTCTTCTACATCCTGCTTTTATCCAGTAATCTTTTTCCTCATCATTTGCAGCTTCCTGTAACTGTCTCACCTCATCCCATGTCTCGACAGTGTTAGTAAAAAGCAAAGGAGAAGAGATATGCTCCCTTTCTCTATTCTTATTTAGGGACACCATGTTCTCTGCACAATATTTGGCAATCTCATCAGCATAATTGTTTCCAACAGCTATGTAATCTTCGTTTTTCTTATGTGCCTTGCACTTCACTACAGCTATTTGTTTAGGCAGCTGTATCGCCTCAAGCAGCTTTTTAACAAAATCTCCATTTCTGATAGGTGTTCCTGCAGACGTCAAGAAACCTCTTTGTGACCAAATCTGACCGAAGTCATGTACAATACCGAAACCATATTGGCTATCGGTCACAATCGTGACTCGTACATTTCTTCCTAATTTACATGCTTGAATCAAAGCAATCAGTTCCGCAACTTGTGCAGACCTTATTCCTTTCAGACAAGACGCTTCCATCACAGTTGCCACTGTGCACACTGGGTAAGCTGCGCTTAAAACTCCTTCTTTCGTTCTCAAGCATGAGCCATCCACAAACATGACATAATCTGATTCCTTTAAAGGTTCATCTTTTATGTCAGCTCTTGGTTTCGTGCAATATTCCAGCACGTTCAGACAATCATGATCTACTTCGTCCTGTTCAATTATATTCTCCTCATCTGGCAATGATGTTGAAGGATTTACATTCATGCATCTATCTATGGTCACATTTTCAGCACTCAAGATTACTTTTTCGTACTTAGTCAGCCGACTATGTGTCATGTACTGTGTTTTTGTTCTAGTCAAAAGAATTTCTACTGAATGGGGAACATATACTCTCAGTGGATACCCCATCACTATACCTTCACTTTGTTCCAGACTTACACAAGTAGCAGCAACTGCTTTCAGACATCCGGGCAACGCTTTGCTATAGGATCTAAAACAGCTGAAAAATAAGCAATTGGTCTCTTCATTGTTCCATGTTTTTGTACCAGTACTGAAAACGCACATCCATCTCTTTCACTGCAGTACAATTCAAAATCCTTCTCATAATCAGGCATGCCTAAAGCAGGGGCCTCACACAATTTCTTTTTCAACTCTTTGAAAGATTTCATTTCTTCGTTATTTAACTCAAAAGGGTCTCTTACATCTTTCTTGGTCAATTTTTGTAATGGTTTTGCAATCAAGGAGAAACCACTTATCCATTGTCGGCAATATCCAACCATTCCCAGAAACATTCTTACCTCTCTTTGCGTCATTGGTGCTCTCATTCCTTGAATCATTCTTACTCTTTCTGTCGCTATCTTTCGCATTCCTTTCTCAATTTTATGCCCTAAATATTGAACTTCTTTTTGGCAAAATTGCAATTTTGAAGGGGACACTTTATGTCCTCTTTTCTCTAGATGGTTCAGTAAAGCAATTGTATCACTTACACATGCTTCTTTTGTTTTCGATGCCACCAACAGGTCATCGATATACTGCACCATCACTGACTTTTCTGGCATTTTCAAATCTTCCAGAGATTTCTTTAAAATCTGATTAAAGATTGAGGGGCTTTCTGTATACCCCTGAGGAATTCGGCACCATGCCAAAATACGCTCTCCAAACCGGAACGCAAATAATGGCTGGCTATCTGGATGCAAAGGAATAGAGAAAAATGCGTGACACAAATCTATCACTGTGTACCACTCAGCTTCGTGTGGAATTTGATATAGAATTACTGCAGGGTTTGGCACTATTGGACAACAAGGCACAACTATTTTGTTGATCTTTCTCAAATCCTGTACTATTCTATATGTTCCGTTTGGCTTTTTCAGTCCCATAATAGGTGAATTACATGGACTGCTCATTATTTCTTTTAGAATTCCCTGTTCAATCATTTTATTTATTACAGGAGTTATTCCTTCAATTATTTCTGGAGTTAATTTGTACTGTGGCGTATTCGGGTAAGTTGTTCCTTCTTTTACTGTTACTTTTACGGGATCAACTTCTTTCATTAATCCAATATCTTCTCCTGTAAAATCCCACACATTTTCTTTCACTGCAATTTTTAGTTCTTCTGGAAGTTTTCCTGCATCAAATGCAGGAAACAAACCATTCAATTCAGGTTCCTGATTCATCAAAGTTACTTTATACAATACATCTTCATCTGAGGTCTGAAATCCAATTCCATCTGGTGTACAATAAATTGTGCAATTCATCTTGCACAAGAGGTCACGACCTAAAAGATTTACAGGACTACAATCGCACACTACAAATCTATGCATTTTGCTAAAAGAACCAATTTTTACTTCCACTAATTCAGTAAGTGGTGTTTTAATCTGCTGATTGGCTACTCCTACCACTTGGATGTATTCACCTGAGAGAGGAAGGTTTGGAATTTCCACTGATCTAACAGTAGAACGGGTAGCTCCAGTATCGACAAGGAATGTTACATTTGCACCATTCACTTCTCCATCCACAAAGGGACCAGACTGATCTACCTCTAGAGTTGCGCCAAGTACGCACTCTTTCCCCTCTCCTGGGCACCGTCATAACCTTTCATCCCACGTCTCATCCTCACTCTGTCGCAACCAATACTGAGAAATGTTAGCTGCTCGCGGCAACTGTGTTACCTGCTCTCCTCCGTAGAATCCTGTTTCCTTACTGTATCTTTGCTGGTTAACAGTGTTGGGAAGTGGTGGTTGCGGCACCTGACTTTGTTGAACAACTACCTCATTCTGCACCTGTGGAGTTAATGATTGATTTTCCGGATTAGGTTTAGGTGGGAACTTACACTCGTTTCTCCAATGCCCTAATTTTCCGCAATTATGACAGGGCCATTTCTTCTTTGCCTCCTCTAGACTCACTTGACCTTTCCCTTTACCTATGTTAGGTCGCGTTTTATTCTGTCCTGTTTCATTCCCACTATTATTATCCAATTGAGCTTCTTGTTTTTCTGCCACTTTCACCTGTGCCCACATTGCATTCTCTTTCAATTTACGCTGTCTACTCTCAATATCATCACTGCAATACTTAGCATACCTCAGTACCTCGTCTACTGTGCCATTCTGCCAATTAATCATATGCTGTTTAATCATTTCACTAATCTCTGGTTTCAACCCAAACACAAATCTGTACACAAAATGACTCATATCTTTTTCACTTAATTCCTCATATCCACTATTCTGCTTGAAAACCAAAAACAACCTCTCATAATAGGCGTGTACAGACTCCTTACTTTCCTGTGTAGTTCTATCGATTTTTACCCAATCTGTCTCTTTAGGAGGAATCTTATTTTTCAAAAGGTAATCACCTTATCATACTTCTTCATCACCTCAGGACCTGGAGCTCCTGTCTTAGGATCTCTTGGATATTCTGTAGTTGGCCAGTCAACTGTAATCTTACACTCTGACCACAAATCAGTTGGTACCACTATGTCAAATAATCCATCTAAATCTATCCATAACACCTTTGAAACCTTTACAAACCTCTCTACTTGTCGGTACCATTCAACTGGTTTCTCTCTTAGCTTCGGAAAGTCATTTGTGAATGACAGTATATCCTGCCTAGTCCAGGGAACATGCACATAACTACCACCTGGAGTTTCTCTCATAGGGTATTCTCTGGCAACAGGTTCTTTTTCAGTTATCATAAAAGCCAAAGAAGCTTTGTCTGTAGTTTTCTCATTCTTTTTGTCCATCTAACCTTCCATCTGTCCACATCACCCCATTTTCTCAATAACACAATTAACTCTTTTATCTGTGTCAGCCTTCCTGCCGTGTTCAAATTTTCAATATCTTTTTCACAAAAGTCTACTCTATAGGGTTTCTGCAATGTTTTCACTTTCGCAAAGTCTATTCCAATTTCACTGGCTACTTCTTCTAGTTTGTCATGTAAATTCTTTGCTCTCCATGTAATACTTTTGCACAGAAACATTATTTCATCATCCTGGTAATTTTTTATCTTTTCTGTACCAATCGTTCCTAGAATTAATTCTTCCATGTCAATTTTTAACCTAATTACATCTAATGGTTTTTCTTCTGGTTCTTTTATTTTAAATGCCTTCATCCACTCATTTAACTCATCAGGAGTCGGACCTATGGGTGTATTATTTAGTTCTATCCAATTACCACTCTTTTCAGGAGTCTCTGTTGCAGATTCTGTTACCATATGCATTTTCCTACCATTGCACTCATTCACAGTCAAATTTGTAGGTGGACTTGGTCTGTAAGTACTAGCCAAATTACTTGTACTTGCACTTTGTTCCATCCTTTCTTTTTCTCTCTGAAATTGTGAACTCATGGGAATCACTAAAGATCGTTCATCAATTTTCTGATTCTCAAAAACTGGTATTACTGGACCTATTGTTACAGGCACAGTCACTGCTTCCATATTTTTCGTTAATTCTCTAATCTTCTCAGTTAGTTCTTTTGTTGTCCTTGCTAATTCGCTTGCATTGTCGCTTTCTATTCCTTCATTTTGTGAAGTTCTCATTTGATCTTGTGACCTATTTATTTCAATTCTTTTTTCCGGACTTTTATTTCGCATAGTCTCTATTAGCGGCGCATTTGGTGTCACCACTGTAGAACTCTGCTGATACGGAGGTGGATTTCTATTTAAAATATCTTCCAGCAATTCATCATCCGTTTCGCTCTCATGCATATATTTCTCCCTCTCCATATGTTTCTTTTTCTCAGTACGTTTTCTCTTAGTCTCTTCCTCAACTGTAAAAGCCGGAAACAAACCTCCTGTCATGTTAGCACATCTCCAACGTTTTATTTCTATCCTCATGATTTATTCCCCACATTCTTCCAGGCATAAACTCATGATCTCTTAAACCTCTGAATCTCTCTCGCTCATACATCTCATCCTCCCATTCTGTCAACGCTTCAAACTGTGTCGGTCTAGGTCTAGGTTCTAGATTTGTCATCTTTTCTCGCAAATTTCGCAAAACCGCTACACTAAATGAACCATTCTCAGGGAAAGCTAATGCGCCATCATTCTTCGTATACTTTGCCCAATTTTCCAACCATATGCATGTATGATATCCATATTTCAGCATCATATGTGAAACTGCTGATTTCGGCAGAGGAATTACTTGTCCCTCTCTAGTCACAACCTTTTTGACTTTCTTAAAGAAATTCTTGAATTCTGTCGTCCATGACGTTCTCTCCCTTTCATACTCGTAATACGGCATGTTTTCGATTTGTTTTTCTCTTCAAACCAGCACTGTTCCGTGTACGGAACTTCAACCAATTACAGCGCGACTCACACTAACGCACCAATCAGAACGATTCCCTTCGTCCGCGGACCAACCAATCCTAGCGCGGCACTTTTCTACGTCACTCCTGACTCTGTGTGTATCCAATCCTAGCGCGGCACTGTCGATTTCATTCCTGCTCTTTTACCCCTCCTTTACAAAAATTTATCGGCAATTTTCTTTTCACTGTTTTCTTCGTTAGTTACAACAATTAAAACAATTCCATAGTCTGATTCGCTAAACAAAAGTGACAGCTTTGTCCTTTTACACAAGAATCCTGTATTTCCAGTAGGCAGCGCTTACCTCTACCCTACCACAGAATTATTAACTCTCGCCGATAAAGTAGCACTTCCCTCTACCTTACCCTTCTTTCAAGCAAACAATTAACTCGTTTCTCTGGGGATAAGACACATGTGGAGACTAGGCTCCTGAGAATTAAGGCCAAAGTTTCACAAGAAAATGTGATTTGCTATCTCAGTTATACACTTTTCGTACAGAAAATCCCTAACATAACACAACCTGTGTTATTACCAAAATGAATTCAGACCATGTTCCAAATTCCATGTGACTTCTCTTGCCACACGTGTTCCACTTCCTACATCCCAGAAGCGTGAAAACTCACATATAACATAACACGACTCAACATATAGTATTAGTCATAAAAAAAATAATCAATAAACAATAATCACTAAACTAATCTATAGAAAACCATAACTCTGCTACCAAGAAATCTGATGCAGCGCGTACAATAAAACTATTCTCCTCCTAGGTCACTTATCGGTCATCCAGGGGCAAACTATATTTTCTTACATCCACATGACGATGGGGCCCATAAACATCGCCTAACACACACGCACACACCTGGATTTCCTTTACACCTTTACGAAATTCTGTACTCCTAGGAGAAGCATGAGAACTAAATGGAAAACACCATTTATGTACCGCTGGAAGGAGCCGGGATATCTTATTACCTTAACCTATCGCTTTCTTTTAGTTATTTCTTAAGATATTCCTGCTCATTGTTTTGTCGATGAATCATTCATGTAAGAAATTAGTTCATAGTGATTAAGACCAGCTAAATCACAATAACCAATTACTGGTGTCACAATCATTTAGTAAAATAACCACTGAGTCGTTTGATTTAAAGAATCTCAAATTTTATATAATTTTAAAAGCATGAGAAAGAATTTAGACTTTTTATTTAATTATTCATTCAATATTAATTCAAATATTTATTAAGCATAATCAATTTTATTGCAGAAAGGAAATTTTTGTCATGAAGCAAAACCCTAATTACCTGCCTACCTTCCTAATTTTGCCTAATAATTTTCTAACCTAAGTTTAAGAATTAAAAATAACCTGATTCTCATACTCAACTGGAAAAATAAGACAGCAACAGAAACTTCAGCTCGTCAGCATCAGCTACCTGCAACCCGTCTCATCTAACAGTCTTTCAGCATCTCCCGCTCAGTAATGGATCGATCTGGACCACCAAGCACTGGAAGCCACCAACACCGACTCTGACTGCGACTCTCCAACTCCAACCGTGACTGTGACCCCCTCCCACTAAGAGTAGGCCCTCTTATACCCTAATTCTAACTTTGCTAACTAATTATTGCAACATTAATAACACGCTTTTCTTTCATTGGTCCATTCATTTCATCTATTCATTCTTTAATCAAGTTCTCTCGGATCCAACTGGTCCTTGGAATGTATATGATCATTTCCTTTCTCACAGTTCAAGACATGTTTCCATCCGCTTCGATCAGTACATTTGTAACTTCTTTCGATACATTCGAGAACTCTGCAGTCATTGTCCTTTCTCTTAAAATGGTTTCCCACGGTTCCTTGCTGATCACCACGGCACACTATCAGTTCAATTAGGTCACATCAGCCTTGACCATTCTCGCATCCTAGCCTCTCAGCAACATCACGAGGTTAGCTTTTCTCCAACTTTTCTCCCTTGTCACGTGTTCCCCCGCACTTGCGCACTTCATTAACCGGCAGCCATTTTATATCGCCACTCGTTTATACTTAGAAGCACTATTTTGAAATAAACAAAACATAATTAAAATAGAGAAACATAGCCTTTTCGTTTCCCTCCCGTCATCTACGTACCCCAATTAGTTATTACCTAGCAGAAAGCAACATTTAAGCTGTTCCTTACTTACCATCACTATTGTTTTTGCAACGACACGTTTATATTCTATGAAGCACAAATCATGCATTTATTATAAAATTAGTACGCAATTATTTTTGTTATAATTAGACACACAGACATTCGTTAATAGATTATTCAGCACATATACTTGCGTATTACCCTTCCCCCACGCACAGTGTTGATTAATACGTTTAAACGAACATTTTATTAATTATTTATAAAATTTGTTAGGGGTTAAAAAAATTTATTTTCTCTGCTCCATCACTCCAAAAGAACTGTCAAAACTGTCTGCTTCTGGATTAAGGATAAATGTATAGACAAGGTCATGAACTTCCCTTACCTTGCAATTTTATTTGACTCCAAAAATTCCTCGGCCACAGGCATAGCTAATCGCTGCCTACGCTACAACCACTTGGGGCTTCATTCGACTTTACCCAATGCGTAGGCAACAAGCCAATTAAGCCAGCCCTTGAAGTCTACTCAAGAAAGTGCTTGCCAGTATTAGCGTCTGGTGCTTGGGAGGTCTCCAAGGTCCAGGCGGAGAAGAACAGATTTTGTCGGCGCTTATTAGGTCTCCCCTGTTCAACCCCCCATTTTTTCCTGCATGAGGAACTAGGACTGGCCTACATATCGGTATTCATCAGGTTGCACCCCTAACTCTTTGGATTTCAGTCTGGACCAATAGTCACATGGGCCTAAATTTGGAAATCATGCAAGATTGTTTGAGGTGCGAGAAGGGTATTTATATTCCCTGGATAAATTATGTGAAAACTGTTGCAAGTGGCATCAGCTGGAACGAGCTATTCTCCTCCCCCTACACCCGACCAAAGGGGACATCCTCAAATCCAAGACCTCTTGTTGTGGAAGTAGTCCACCAGGGTGTCGTAGAGTTCCTGGAACGGGGGATAGTGTTCTCGGTGGCTGCCGGGCAGGAGCATATTTCTTAAACATATGACCTCAGTAAGAGAACAAGAAGAATTACAAAGCTCTTCCCTGCGGATTATGTCCCTTGTCCAAACAACTCCTCTCATCGAACCCGGCCTCTCATGGGTCCCCAGCCCGTGGTAAAGGCCTCTTTTGGCTGAATTCCGGATAAGATCAATCCGGTCAATGCTGTGTTTTCCTTCAGGCCAGTTTGACAAAACTTCCATCCTTATGTGTCCATGTGATGAGAGCTCAGCTCAATCCCTGGAACACTTTCTTTTTCTGTAACAATTAGGAGCGTCTTACAAACATAGTTCTTAAAACCTATTCTTAAATTGTATGGTTTTACTCAGTATAGGCCCGCTATGTATTTTCTCTGCCAACTTGCGAACTCTGAAATCTGATTTTACGTGGGCTGTTTTTTAAAGTCCGCTGTTCACAAACGTAAAATATTGTCTGTTGGCCATGTTGTATCTGGAGACTTGATGGAGTTTCTTTGTCTGTACACTTGGCCATATTCCATACTGAGACCTGATGATGCATTCTTATTTATTTCTTTTCCCTTGTACATCTGTAGCTGATTTGCACTTTGTAAAAAAAAAACTATGTTTTACTATGAATTGTGCTATTATCGCTTTTTTACCTCTTGCGGTTTTTGTTGGAGCCGTTTAACAGCGATTGTTTTCTATCCTTTATGATCATTTGTTTTTAATAATCGAATAAAGAATTGACCTGGTTGTATTGAACCTACGCCTCAGTTCCGAGCACTCATCCCACAGGCAGGGGCAGAAAAAGGGACCCCATACCTTTAGGGTGATGGAGATGAGGGTTGGGCTGCTGGTCACTGGTAGTGAACACAGCTGGCGTGCCCCGTCTCCCCTGCCAGAGGACAGAAGAGCACTCTTCTCCTGCGTCAGCGTACACCCCAAGGGGGGGGGGGGATGGGGCACAGCACGCTTGATGCCTCCTGCATCAGGGTTACCTCTCCAAGGGGACACAGCAAGGTAGGTGCCTTTCCTGAGTCGGAGTTACCCCCACCCCTCGGGAACACAGCAAGCTTGATGCCTCTCCAGCGTCAACTCTGCCCCCCTCCAGAGGGGGAGACAGCACGCTTGATGCCTCTCCTGCGCCAACCCCCTCCTCCCCCCCCCAGAGGGGGACACAGCACGCTTGATGCCTCTCCTGCATCAGCCCCCCCCCCCAGAGGGAGACACAGCACGCTTGATGCCTCTCCTGTGTCAGCCCCCCCCTCCAGAGGGGGAGACAGCACGCTTGATGCCTCTACTGCGTCACTCCCCTCCCCCCCTCCCCCCAAGGGGGACACAGCAAGCTTTTTTTTATTTTTTTGAAATATCATTTTTATTGGCATTTAAGAAGAAAATTCCAAAGCAATAGTCGACAATCTTTACATTTCTATGCACTGCATGTTCTCATACGTACTATAGCTCTAAATACCGCAACCCTATCCCAAGTAAGGACGGTGGTGCTTCAATTCTCAACAACTTGAGTCACATGTGAGGGTGAGTAGACATAATCACAAAAATACATTATACAAATGTCCGTTACAAAAGGAAGCAACATCCACAATTTGAACAAATACAGACGAAGAGGAAAAAAAATACATAAACAGAGATCAAAACATCTCGAGCTTTTGAGATGTAAAAGAAACCAAGTGAGTGTCATAAAGGAAAGGGCCAGCCCCGCTGGGGGGCAAGCCTTACAGTTTAGGCTCCCTCCCGTCTCTGTAAAATAATTGCCATATATAGTCTGATGCATCTCAGAGTCAAGAAACATACTATGGAAGTGCAGCTAATAACGGATGCCCAAAATGATCATATTATCAATAATGGAACAAAATAGTCCCCAGTACGTGACTCATCGTATATGTAACAAACAACACTAAACTTAAAAACCATCTACCAGGGGACAAATGCTGCAGGCAGTTTGTGAACTAAAGACCAGGATCAGTAAGTGTGTGTTGGACCATGGGCGGGGCAGGCTAGATAGCGGGCAATTCCTCCCCCACTCCCTCTGTTGCTGTAGCTCAAAGTACCCCTGTATATCCTAAGAGGTCTGGTTGGCGCAGGACTCCGAAATAATGACGTTCGATGCCCATGACCAGGTAGGTAGCTATCTAACTGTGGGCCTCCGGGTCACTAACCTCTGACTCCGGGGGCGGCGCATTACGGGCTTCCCATGCTTTAACTATATCTGCCCAGGGCTCCGCTAGCGGTTTACGCCGTTTGGTCACCCTGTCTTCTTTGATCAAGGCTCGCTCCTCGGCCCTAGCCCAGGAGGATACATCAGCTTCCCATTTAGTCACCAATGGGGCCTGCGGGTTTTTCCATCTAAGGGCTATTCGCCGCTTAGCCAACAGCAGGGCCAAGTCCGCAAATCGATGCCGCAGCCGTTGGGCCTTAGGTCGCGGAAAAAGACCCAGCAGACAGGCCGCTGGTAAGCACCCCAACCCCAGGGACACTACCTTGTTAATCAGGTCCACCACTTTCGTCCAGTATTCCTGGACCCGCGGGCAGGCCCAGATCATGTGCGTCCAGTCAGCGTCAGTCTGAGCACACCGAGGACAAGCCCGCTCCCCCCCCCCCCCGAAAGCTATCCGTAACCTGTGCGGCATGAGGTATGTTCTATGAAGCCAGTTGAATTGTAAATTCTTAAAGGCCGCGTTCCGGGACACCTTCTTGGGGCTTCCCCACGCTCTGTCCCTGTCTTTATCAGAGAGCTGGGTAGTAAGCATATCCTCCCATCTCTCTCTCAATCGGGTCAAGGGGTGGCTTGATATTTCCAGAAATGCCTGATAAAGCCATTTCACTAAGTGTCCAGCGGAGCCCAGTGTCACCAACGCGTGTAAGACCGGATATGTGGCGGGTTCCTTCGTCTCCCTCCCCCACAGTTCAATCATGGCACCCCGAGTTTTGTGGTAGTTCAAAAATTGCCCCACCGGTAGCTCGTGATAATCCAAGAAGTCCGTCAACGGTAGCAATTCCCCGTCCACAAAGCAGTCTCCGATTGTCTGGGCCCCTGCATCCATCCATCCCGCCAACCGTCGCTCAGTGAGGGGCGGACCCCCTCCCGCCTGTGGTAGACCCACGAGGGGAATGCACGGGGAATAAAGTTTCATGGTTCCCGACCTTTTCACAGTCCTGTCCCAACACGCTATGGCTACCGAGAGCAGCACCCCCATAGGCTTGATCCTCCTGTGTCTGTCAAGCAGCCTAGGCAAGAGTGTCCGAATCACGGAGCGGGGAGTAGGCGAGAGCGTGTCCAACCCTCTCCCATCCAACCATCGAGCCATCCACTGCAATTGGCCCGCCAAATAATACGCTTCAAAATCAGGGGCTCCCAGACCCCCACCCAGCAGCGGGAGGCGCAGTGTTTGGAGCGACACTCTGTTACGGCCTCCGTCCCAGACCAGGTCTCTAAGGAGCAAATCCAACTGCTTAAACCAGCTGTGATGTATAATGACAGGTAAGTTAACAAAATAATATAGGAGACGGGGTAACATCACCATTTTCGACAGCGCCACCCTGGCCATCACAGGCAGCCGCAGCGTGCGCCAGAAGGCCACGTTTTGCCGAAGGCTCTGCAAGGCCCCTCCCAGATTTCCCTCTAACAAATCAGACTGAGTGTGGTAAATCTTGACCCCCAGATACTTGAAGAGCTCCGGAGACCGATTAAATTCCATCGGGAGAGTCAATGGTCTCGGCAAGTCAGGGCATAGCGGGAAGACTTGCGTCTTCCCCTTATTCATTCGCAAGCCCGAAAGCTCAGCAAACTCCTCCAATATCCGCAAGATCCTAGGAATCCCCTCAGGCCCGTCTCTCAGGTAAATCAGAACATCATCAGCATAGAGCGAGACGATGTGAGGAGTCTCATCTAGTCTGATCCCCAACCGCTCGCCCTCCTGCCGCAAGCGTTCCGCCAATGGCTCCATGGCCAGGGCGAACAGCAGTGGCTACAGCGGGCACCCCTGCCTAGTCCCCCTGTATATGCTATAGGGCACAGATTTCATAGCGCCGGTGCGGACACGCGCCTGCGGTGCTTCGTACAACAGGCGCACCCAATTTGCCCAACCCTCACCCATCGCCATCCTATCCATGGTTATTAATAGAAAATCCCAACTCAGGGAGTCGAAAGCCTTCTCAAAGTCAATCGACATCACCACTGCATCCGGATAAGTCCTGGTGTCGGGATGGAACATGAATTATACAGTCGGTGCAAGTTGTTAGAGGTGGAGCGTGTGGGTATAAAACCATTCTGATCGGCATGTATCAAGCGCTGCATATGCGGCAGGAGCCTGGTAGCCAACGCCTTGCTTAAAATGTTAAAGTCCGTATTTAACATGGATAAAGGACGGAAGTCCGTCACTTTGGGGTGTGCTGTCTGAGTTTTAGGCAAAGGGATTACTAGTGCCTCTCTAATAGTGGGCGGAAGTGTCCTAGCATCCAGCGAGGCCGCATATAGACACTCTAAGTGGGGGGCCACGATGTCCACAAATGTCAGGTAAAAGTCCACTGGTAGGCCATCCGGTCCCGGTGTCTTCCCCCGTGCCATACCTTTTATTGCCGCTCTAATTTCCCCAACTGTGATTGACAGCGCCAGGAAATCCTCGATATCTGCTCCCAACCCCGGCAATTGTATCGTGTCAAGGAATGCCCTTATCCTTTCCAGCGGCACCACACGCGGCTGCCCATAGAGGGTGGCATAATACCTTTGAAACTCTTCGTTAATGGCGCTTGGGGAATAGAGCACCTGCCCCCCAGGAGCTGTAATGCTCGGGATGGGTGTCCCTCTTGTCTCAGGTCTAACCAACCAAGCCAGCAATCTGCCAGCTCTGCCCCCTTCCTCGTTTTGACGCACCCTGTAATTATTGAAGTCTAGGATCCGTAACCTGTCCCAGGTGTTATTGTAGCCACTCCTAAGTTCCGCTATCTCATCCTGCACCGCTAAACCTGCCACCATCTCCCCGTCCAGCGCTTGTTGTCGTTGCTCTATGCGCTCCAGCTCCCCAGTAATTCCACGTCGGAGTCCCACCGTTTGTCCCAGACATTGCCCCCTAGTGACCACCTTGAACGCTTCCCATTCCACTAATGGAGAGCTAGCTGTGCCTTGATTGCTAGAGAAATAGTTAACCAATGCAGCCGCTAATATCTGTTTGAACCCCTCATCATCTAACAAATTGGAATCCAATCTCCAGGAAGGGATGGGAGTCCTTTCGGGGGTAGGGGTAAACTGCATGAGCAGGGGGCTATGATCAGATATAGCTCGTCCCAAATATTCAGTCCAGGAAAGCAGGTGAGTAAGTGTGGCGGAACAAAAGAACATGTCCAACCGTGTGTGAAGAGAATACAGGTGGGAGTAATAGGAGTAAACTCTCTGCCGATTGTGCTGAAGTCGCCATATGTCCACCAATCCCCAACCTTCCACCCACCGTCTGAGACCCGGTGCTGTAGTAGATGCGAGCGTACCACGCAGTGGGGGAGTAGATCTATCACAATCAATATTATACACACAATTAAAATCCCCTCCCAGGATTAAGGTGTCATTGTCCACTCCCGCCAAAATCCCAGACAGCTTCTCTAGGAAAGGGATCTGATCCCTGTTGGGGGCGTACACATTGCCTATCGTTCTCTCCCTACCGGCCAGTTTCCCAAGTAAAATAACAAACCTTCCCTCTGCGTCTATCCATTTCCGAGTAAGTTGAAAGGGAACACCCGGGCGAATCCACACCAACACCCCTTTCGCAAATGCAGAGTAAGTAGTGGCATAAAGCTGCACCCTCCACCTACGCTTCAGCCTCCCCGCTTCTGTTTCCGTGAGATGGGTCTCCTGCAGCAACGCCACATGTACCCCTCTGGGGCGTATGTAATTAAAGATGGTATATCGTTTAGCAGGTGACCCCATTCCTCGTATGTTCCAGGTGAGAAGTTTAAACTCGCCTGCTCTGACTACTGGTGGCGCCATCTAACCATGTTAGAATACATGCCCTGAGTCCCACCCATGTTCACAACACCGAAAGTCGGCATCGCCCTCCTGGTAGTAAATAATAACCCCAAAACATGAACTCCCACACCCGTGAGCGGACTGACAACGGTCAGCTGCCCAAATTCACAAAACCAGTGCATAGTACAATACTATGACAAAAGAACTAGGTCCTAGTAACCAACGAAGGACCTACCAGGGAGCGTGACCCGAACTTGTTAGTGGCTAGTTGTTTGGCACTATGGTCCGCATGGCGGAACAGCCAGAAAGTCCGGTTCCCCCCTGGGTCCAGGAACCACCCCCCCACCCCCCACCCCGCAGCAAAATAAGTAATCCACATGCCGTATAGGGCTAACCGCCGTAGTAACTGACCTCAGTACCCAGAGCCCTAAAGGCAAAAAAAAAGAACAAAGAAAAACAGGGGACAAGCGAAAGCGAGGAGATCCAGCTGGAAAAAAAAAAGAAGAAAGAAGAGGACCAGAGCCCGGGGGGGGGGGGAGAAAACAGGAGGACAAATACGCAGTTATTCAGCCAAAGAATGTGTCCGCCGTCTGTGGCGTAACCACTGGTACGCTCCTGAGTTCACTCTGCGAGGCATCTGAGCCGGAACTACCAGTGTCATGGTGCGAGTTCGACCCTCTCTCAAGTGTCGAGGTACCACTCTGCGCTATCTCCGTCACAGCCTGTAGTGCCTTCGCTCTTTCTGCTGCTGTGCGTGATGGGCTAGGCCTCTTGGCGTACCGTTGGCGCTGCCTTCTCCGTGACCGTTTCCCAGAGGCCTGCATAGTATCAGCAGATTGTCGGGGGGTAGCCTTAGTGTGTCCTTCCGTTCTGTATGATTCCATCCATTCCCAGGCCGCCGCGGGATCGTCGCAAAAATATGTTTTCCCATCTAGGGCGATCCGCAACCTAGCCGGGAACATCAGGGAATAGGATATGCCCTCCTCTCGGAGCGTACGCTTGACCTCCAAAAAGTAGGCACGCCGTCGCTGCACTTACCAAGTGTAGTCTGGGAACAGGGATACTCTGCAGTTCTCAACCGTGTACGGCCCATCAGTGCGAGCTTTCTGGAGTAGAAGGTCTCGATCACGGAAATGGAGGAGTCTGGCCACCACCGGCGCCGGTGGTCTGTTGGGCACACAGTGGGCCCTTTCCAGTGTATAGAACTGCGAGAGGCCCTCCGGCGCTACCACGTCCTTCAACCATTTCTCCAGTTAGGATATCATGTCTCGTCCCTCACTGCCTTCCGGTAGCCCCACCACCCGCACATTATTGCGGCGATTACGCCCTTCCGCGTCCTCCGCCCTATCACCACCATTCTATCAGAGAGGTCTTCCACGGTTTTCACCCTATCAGAGAGTTTGCCATGTTCAGCTCGGAGCAGGCCCAGTCCCACCGCCACCGTACTAATGTCCTGGTGCAGCGTCGCTTTAGTGTCGGCGATAGCCTCCAGGATCTTGGCGTACTGCTGCTGAAGCGGGACTTCAATCACTTCCCCTCCCTGCTCCACGGGGGTGGACTCCGGGACGCCGTCCTCGTGCTCCGGGGGAGGGCCCCCCTGTTTCGCCCTGGGCTTACCCATTGGCAGCACCGGATGTACCACCACCTCCGATCTCGTTCGGCCTGCTCTCTGTGGGCAGGGTTCGGCCACCGCCCTCACGGAGTCGTGCCCTTCCAACACGCAGCCCAGCTGGTAACACGCTGGCTCTCCCACTTCCTCAACTCTCAGGTCCAGTTCGCTGCACCCCGGGTGTGACCTCTCCGGCTCCCCGCGGTCCCGCAGGGCCAGCCAGCCTCCAAGACAAGGAGAGTAATGCACTTCGCAAGTTAACGCATGACCAGGGCAGATGTTAGGACGACCCAGCACAAGTAAAGGCACCAGCTGCGTTTGAAGGCAGGGTCTCACTGCGCCGAGACAGCGCAAAGTAATTGTCTCTCACCTTGCCTGCTCTTATGTACCAGTCCTCCAAGTATGTCCGGTCGCACTAGCTCGGCAGTCGAGTGGGTCGTTCCCCTTGCGAGCCAGCTCCGTCTACGTGATTCGCAGCCAGGCGGCATCCAAGGTAGCCGATAGAGGGCCTCCAGTTCTCCCCTCATAGAGCGCACCAGAGCTACTCTCGCAGGACAACCAGGCCGGCCCGACGGGCCGAGGCAGGCCCCGCCACAACTTCAGCGCCCCCAACGGTCGCCCGCAGCTTCACCTCAGCACACCGCAGGAGCGGGGTCCAGGCCCCATCCGCAGCACCCACCGCACAGTAGTCCGAATAACCGGTCGGGAGCTTGCCGCCGGGTATCCCCGCCTCTTCGCCCGCGCAGCTCAACTCTCGGGGCTCCCGCAGATCAGGTTCAAGCGCCCCAGGAGGGCGATCTCAGCATTTCCTCAACTCCTACAGCCCAGCGTGGTCTGGGCAACTCATTCCCCCGGATGCCGAAGGGCGATCCATTTCTCGTGCCTCCGGTCCCCCAATGCGGCCCTCCGCCAGTGCTCTGGGCAGCGTCCCGGTGCTCCCACGTCTCGGCCTCAGCTCCGCCAGGTCCAGGGGGGGGAAGGGGGTCAGTGTGTCTCCAGGTATCTCCAGGGGCCACGGGGCATCCGCCGGGCACACCAGAGCTGCCAAGGAGTGGGCCGCCAGATCAGTGGCGCAGGTCCGCTACCTCGCTCCGGCCGCCATCTTCCCTTCTCCTCCCTCACAGCGTGGGATCGGCAAGCAGTACCGCCCGCCGGAGCTCTGGCATTCACTCACGGCGCCAGACACCCCCCGGGCTGCCCTCCCAGATAGTGTAGGGGGGGGACCCCCAGACGCGGGCAGGAGCTCCGTTAATCAGGATATTTGTCGCAGCTGGTGCGGAGCTCCGAGCTCACGCGACCGCCATCTTCAGCTCCGTAGCCACCGGGGACACAGCAAGCTTGATGCCTCTCCTGCGCCAACCCCCCCAGAGGGAGAGACAGCACGCTTGATGCCTCTCCTGCGCCAACCCCCCCCCAGAGGGGGGCACAGCACGCTTGATGCCTCTCCTGCGTCAGCCCCCTCCCCCCCAGAGGGGGACACAGCACGCTTGATGCCTCTCCTGCATCAGCCCCACCTGAGGGGGAGACAGCACGCTTGATGCCTTTACTGCGTCACTCCCCCCGAGGGGGACACAGCAAGCTTGATGCCTCTCCTGCGCCAACCCCCCCCAGAGGGGGACACAGCACGCTTGATGCCTCTCCTGTGTCAGCCCCCCCCTCCCCCTCTAGAGGGGGACACAGCACGCTTGATGCCTCTCCACCGTCAACTCTGCCCCCCTCCAGAGGGGGACACAGCAGGCTTGATGCCTCTACTGCGTCACTCCCCCCGAGGGGGACACAGCACGCTTGATGCCTCTCCTGTGTCAGCCCCCCCCTCCCCCTCTAGAGGGGGACACAGCACGCTTGATGCCTCTCCAGCGTCAACTCTGCCCCCTCCAGAGGGGGACACAGCAAGCTTGATGCCTCTCCTGCGCTAACCCCCCCAAGAGGGGGACACAGCACGCTTGATGCCTCTCCTGTGTCAGCCCCCCCCAGAGGTGGGGCACAGCATGCTTGATGCCTCTCCTGCGTCAGCCCCCTCCCCACCCCCCCCAGAGGGGGACACAGCACGCTTGATGCCTCTCCTGCATCAGCCCCCCCAGAGGGGGAGACCGCACGCTTGATGCCTCTACTGCGTCACTCCCCCCCCGAGGGGGACACAGCAAGCTTGATGCCTCTCCTGCGCCAACCCCCCCCCCCCAGAGGGGGACACAGCACGCTTGATGCCTCTCCTGTGTCAGCCCCCCCTCCCCCTCTAGAGGGGGACACAGCACGCTTGATGCATCTCCTGCGTCAGCCCCCTCCTCCCCCCCCCCAGAGGGGGACACAGCACGCTTGATGCCTCTCCTGCATCAGCCCCCCCAGAGGGGGAGACAGCACGCTTGATGCCTCTCCAGCGTCAACTCTGCCCCCCTCCAGAGGGGGACACAGCACGCTTGATGCCTCTACTGTGTCACTCCCCCCGAGGGGGACACAGCAAGCTTGATGCCTCTCCTGCGCCAACCTCCCCCCCCCCCAGAGGGGGGCACAGCACGCTTGATGCCTCTCCTGTGTCCGCCCCCCTCCTCCCCCTCTAGAGGGGGACACAGCACGCTTGATGCCTCTCCTGCCCCAACCCCCCCAGAGTGGGACACAGCACGCTTGATGCCTCTCTTGTGTCAGCCCCCCCCCTCTAGAGGGGGACACAGCATGCTTGATGCCTCTCCAGCGTCAACTCTGCCCCCCTCCAGAGGGGGACACAGCACGCTTGATGCCTCTACTGTGTCACTCCCCCCGAGGGGGACACAGCAAGTTTGATGCCTCTCCTGCGCCAACCCCCCCCCCCGAGGGGGACACAGCACGCTTGATGCCTCTCCTGTGTCAGCCCCCCTCCCTCTAGAGGGGGACACAGCACGCTTGATGCCTCTCCATCGTCAACTCTGCCCCCCTCCAGAGGGGGACACAGCAAGCTTGATGCCTCTCCTGCGCCAACCCCCCCCCTCCAGAGGGGGACACAGCACGCTTGATGCCTCTCCTGTGTCAGCCCCCCTCCTCCCCCTCTAGAGGGGGACACAGCACGCTTGATGCCTCTCCTGCAAAGCCCCCTCCCCCCCCGAGGGGGACACAGCACGCTTGATGCCTCTCCTGCATCAGCCCCCCCAGAGGGGGAGACAGCACGCTTGATGCCTCGGCCCCCCTCCATAGGGGGACACAGCAAGCTTGATGCCTCTCCTGCGCCAACCCCCCCCCCCAGAGGGGGACACAGCAAGCTTGATGCCTCTCCTGCGCCAACCCCCCCCCACCCCCGAGGGGGACACAGCACGCTTGATGCCTCTCCTGCATCAGCCCCCCCAGAGGGGGAGACCGCACGCTTGATGCCTCGGCCCCCCTCCATAGGGGGACACAGCAATCTTGATGCCTCTCCTGCGCCAACCCCCCCCCCCCCCAGAGGGGGAGACAGCACGCTTGATGCCTCTCCTGCATCAGCCCCCCCAGAGGGGGAGACAGCACGCTTGATGCCTCTACTGCGTCACTCCCCCCCGAGGGGGACACAGCACGCTTGATGCCTCTCCTGCGCCAACTCTGCCCCCCTCGAGAGGGGGAGACAACAAGCTTGATGCCTCTCCTGTGTCAGCCCCCCCGAGGGGGAGACAGCACGCTTGATGCCTCTACTGCGTCACTCCCCCCCCCCCCGAGGGGGACACAGCAAGCTTGATGCCTCTCCTGCGCCAACCCCCCCCCCAGAGGGGGACACAGAACACTTGATGCCTCTCCTGTGTCAGCCCCCCCCTCTCCCTCTAGAGGGGGACAAAGCACGCTTGATGCCTCTCCAGCGTCAACTCTGCCCCCCTCCAGAGGGGGAGACAGCACGCTTGATGCCTCTCCAGCGTCAACTCTGCCCTCCTCCAGAGGGAGACAGCACGCTTGATGCCTCTCCTGCATCAGCCCCCCAGAGGGGAGACAGCACGCTTGATGCCTCTACTGCGTCCACTCCCCCGAGGGGACACAGCACGCTTGATGCCTCTCCTGCGCCAACTCTGCCCCCTCGAGAGGGGGAGACAGCAAGCTTGATGCCTCTCCTGTGTCAGCCCCCCCGAGGGAGAGACAGCACGCTTGATGCCTCTACTGCATCACTCCCCCTCCCCCCGAGGGGACACAGCAAGCTTGATGCCTCTCCTGCGCTCAACCCCCCAGAGGGGGACACAGCACGCTTGATGCCTCTCCTGTGTCAGCCCCCCTCCCCCTCTAGAGGGGGACAAAGCACGCTTGATGCCTCTCCAGCGTCAACTCTGCCCCCCTCCAGAGGGGGAGACAGCACGCTTGATGCCTCTCCTGTGTCAGCCCCCCTCTCCCCCTCAAGAGGGGGACACAGCACGCTTGATGCCTCCTGCGTCACGGTTACCCCTCCAAGGGGACACAGCAAGCTCAGTGTCTGTCTTGTTGCACCGTGCCTCCCTTAGTGCAGACACAGCGACTCTCGCTGCAGGTTTTGTTGTGGGGTATCTCCCTGTAGGGTGTCCCACTCCTTCCAGACTCGGCAAGCTGAAGGGGTGATGATGCCCTTGCTGCAAGAGCTCAAGGAAGCGCAGCATGTCTCCCCCTCCTGAGAGGACATCAGTGTGCCCTGCAAGAAATCTGCCTCTTTTTCAAAGGTGCAGTTTCTGTAGATGGGGTGGCCCTCATCGCAAATGCCACATAAGCAGGTGTACCTACGCTGTGCTATGAGAAGGAGACAGCATGAATAAGGGCTTATTCTCGGCCCCCCTGCTGACACCTGGTGCTCCCATGTCCAGGCCCTGGTGTGACCAGTACTGGAGTAGTGGCAGGAATGGAGCAGATGTGACGGGGCCAAACAGCACATCTGTGAACTGAGTAGGTCTGGACTAGTGGAGCAGAGATCACACATACTTACACACATACATACACACATACTTGCACACATGCATACATACACATATACATACATGCATCCATACATACCCTCATAAACACATACATACACTTGCGCACGCACACACATGCATACATATATGCATCCATACATACACACATGCACGCATACATGGATACATACACATTTACATACACACATACATATACACACTTACACACATGCATACATATATACATACACACACATTGATTCATACATACAGGCCCATACTTACACACATGTATACATATACACCTGTATAGATACACACGTTTACACACATACACACATGTTTACATACACATACATTCACACAGGTCCTGATATTGTGTGGTGCTCTGCTCAATAAATGAAGTTCTCAGATTGTCTCAGCAAACGCGTTTCGGCGTGGTGCCTTCGTCAGTGCTTGATTACAATGAAGCCGACATCTGTACAACATAATTTAAAGTTCCTCATATCACGCTCCCATAGATGGAGCGGGCAGCCAATAATCGGGGGTCAGCAGAAGCCTCCCTATTGTAGCGGGTGCGACGAGGGGTAATAAAAATGAAGCGATGCTATGTTCCAGACCATATGTGGCAGCCGCAATTCAGCTGACTCATGTGGTAGGATAAACTTCATCAAGAATATACATGTGACAAAAGAGACTGTGTGCCTTATTGTTGAATACTCATTTGGAGGATTAACAGGAGATGGTGCATTTGCCTGGACATTGACATCATTAGTCAACATAAGGCACTATTCACTATTATATTACAACACACAAGAGATCTGTCACGCTGGTGGAAATGTAAAACTATATGTTGAGTTAATGGGTTTAAAAACAAAAATGATATCGAGGCTCGGTGTGTGATCAAGGCAGGGGACCCTGCCGAAATGAGTCATAGCCCGGAATTAATTGAATAAAAACGTTACCTGAAAGCTTGGATCTACGGTGTCGTTTTCTGGCAAGGAGAGTTGGTGAGCTGGAACTGGTTGTGGATATATATATATATATATATACTTTCCAGAGATTCCCATAAAGCGATCACTCAGAGGTATATTCAGTTTACAAAGTTGGTATTTATTCCAGATAGGTAACGCGTTTCGCTTGACCAGCAAGCTTGATCACACAGTGAGTCTGGGAAACTGACAAGCAATACATAGAGGTAATAGAAACTGAAGAGGGTGCACACGCATGAAATTTCAGTGAAAATTCGGCATCCATTTTGGAACATGTAAAATACTATGTGATATACAATAATAAATTAAAGTAAACCTCCTACTATATGCACATAATATTGGCCTTAGAATAATTCATTTCTTATATTTCATCATGTGAAAGGACCCCTTATTTTTCAAGTTTCCAATAATCATACAGAAAACATTTGGATTCACAAGTCATATCCTTCTATTGTATATCCCATGAACCATGCCTTTTGTCACTTTACATGTGTACAACTAGGGAAATAGGTAGCGGTCCAAGTGCCCAAAGTTTCAGCAGTAGTTTATTTACTGCAAAGTACCATGTATTGAGCTTTGTTGCATTGTGGACAGACTCACTCTATTCTAATGGCAGAGTTTTTGCTATGGATACAGTTATTGCCAGTTATATAATACTGCCCATCTAGACATCCCTCCTTCAGGAGTATTGGTGCGAGATATATATTCGGTATAGTACCAAATGACTAAGAAAAACTAAGTCCTAAACTGTCCGGTCCCTATAAAATGAGTGAGTATATCCAAAGTCCCACATCTATACTCTAAAGAATCATGTCCCCTTCTAGTATTGCTAGTCATAACCTTTTATTACAAACACCCATAGGCCTCTAAGCCTGAAAAATCCCGTGTAGTGTATAAATTCTAAAATAGCAACGTGAATAATCTATGTTTTCAGTAAAAACATTTAACCATTAGATAAATCTCTTATCTGTATAGATGGTGTAGGCTGAAGAAAAGGGTAGGGGGTGGATGAAGTAAATCCTCAACGTCGACCCCTTCCTTTTCTCCTAAAAAGAAAAACATAAATGTAAGAATTTACAGAGTGAGGATTAAGACAACTCATACTTCAATATTCCTATAGTTATGCACACATATAGCTATACTACAAGAACTCACTAATATTCTCTAATTTTGATTCTGCTCTAGAAAAATATTCTATTCTTGTAAATGATAACTCAATTCCTCATCCTGATTGAGCCCCTCCGGGCTCTTTGTTTGAAGATTAATTATGTGCCAGGATTCTCTCTTACGTAACTGGAGGGTTCTATTTCCTCCTCTATAGGATTGAGTTATTTGTTCAATTGCAAAGAAGGTTAAAAGTGAGTTATTGGAGAGATGGTATTCAGAAAAATGCCTGGCTACTGGATAATGTGGGTCTTTATTGCTAATGGCCCTCATATGTTCCAATATTCTTTTTCGTGGCCAGAGTGGTACTTCCTACATATCTTTTTTGCACGGGCACTCCAGGATATAGATCGTAAAACATGTGCCACAGGTGATGAATTGTTTAATCATCATCTCCCTGTTGGTGTGGTGTATGTTTTTCTCATGGTGCTATTTCTACAGGCTTTGCAGTGTCCACAGGGATAAAATCCCTCTAGTCCGATATTGGACTTGGGAATTATGTTAGTGATATCTCCTTTAACCAGATAGTCTCTAAGGTTCCTGCCTTTCCTGTATGTTATGAGAGGTCTTCTCTGTAGTGTATTGCCTATTGTAGGGTCACTAGCAAGGATATTCCAGTTTTGATTGAGAATTTTAGATATCTTTTTGATTCTTTGTTATATGTCAATATGATTCTGGTTAGATTGTCTGGTTCAGGAGTGGGATTCTCATTCAAGGTTTCTTCTCTGGGGATTTTTTATTCTTTCTTTTGCTCTGGTCAGTACCCAATTGGGGTATCCTCTTTCCTTGAACCTAGCTATCATGATTTCTTGTTCCGCCAAGAAATTTTCTTCAGTACTGCAATTTCTTCTTGCCCTGAGCAGCTCACCAAATGGTATGCTCCATTTGAGGGTTTCTGGGTGGCTGCTATGGGCATGAAGAAGGCTGTTTCCTGCTGTCACTTTTCTATTCAATCTGGTGTTGATGCAGTTTTTCTATTTCTACTGTGACATCCAAGAACTCTATTTGTTTCTTGCTCATGTGGTATGTGAGATTGATGTTAAATGTGTTGTTGTGAAGTTCAATGATGGTTTTTATAGCACTTTCTTCACTTCCTTTCCACACAACAAATACATCATCGATGTATCTGTACCAACTGATCACCTTATTTCCCTCAGGATTAGATCCTATTTCCTTCAGGATTTCCTTTTCCCACACCCCAGGAACAGGTTAGTAAAACTGGGGGCAAAGCAAGTGCCCATCGCAGTCCCGAGCACTTGCTTATACATGGTGCCATCAAATACAAACATATTATTCAGTAAACAGAATTTCATGAGATTAAGCAACATTTTCGTATGTTCCAAATAACAAATATTTCTGTTTTCAAGAAATTGTTGACTGCATTGTATTCCTAAAGAATGATCAATGATTGAATACAGTGAGTTCACATCCATGGTTATCATTAGGTAGTCTTCCTCCCACTTCGTGGTTTTAATTTTACCCAGAAAATCTTTGGTGTCTCTTATGTATGAGGGCAAGGTTTCCACATATTCTCGGAGAAAATGGTCTATGTATTTCGAAATATGCTCAGAGACACAGCCTATAGAGGATACTATAGGTCTTCCAGGTGGAGTCTCAGGGTCTTTGTGTACCTTGGGAAGAAGATAAAAATCGGGGTTCTTGGATAATCGCATTTAAGGTAGCAATACTCTTCCCAAAGTAAAATGCCCATGTCTTTGTACTCGGTAAGCATATTCCATATAGTGGTTATACTGGCGTTATATTCTTGTATGTTGGTAGTTACATAGTAATTGGTGTCTTTCAATTGTCTTAGTGCTTCATTAATGTACATAGATCTGTCCCAGAGCACAATATTTCCCCCTTTGTCTGCGGGGCGAATAATAATATTTTCATCTTCTGATAGGGATTTTATGGTTTTCCACTGTTCTTTCGAAAAGTTAGTAGAGGTGTTCTTTTTATTCGTTTTTGCCTTCGAAAGTCAATGAGATCTTTAGTGACTGTCTCATGAAAAGCATCGATGTTATCATGGGGCATCACCGGCAGAAAAATCGATTTTGGTTTAAAACCACTTTTGGCTGGTTGGTCAGTTCTAGGAAATGTCTGTGAGATATCATGATCGAGACCCGCTTCCTGATGTAATTCTTGCATGGTTATCAGTGCATCTTTGTCCTTGATACTGAGGAAGCTTTCTTGATTCATAGTCATAGGTAACTCTTGGTCGACTTGTTCCTGTTGTCCTTTTAGAGTATGCCATTTTTTAATTTAACTTTCCTGACAAATTTAAAAATGTCAATTCTGGTTTCAGGGTAATTAAAGTTATTGGTAGGACAGAAAGAAAGGCCCAGACATAATGTTCTGACCAACCAGCCAAAAGTGGTTTTAAACCAAAATCGATTTTTCTGCTGGTGATGCCCCATGATAACATCGATGCTTTTCATGAGACAGTCACTAAAGATCTCATTGACTTTCGAAGGCAAAAACGAATAAAAGAACACCTCTACTAACTTTTCGAAAGAACAGTGAAAACCATAAAATCCCTATCAGAAGATGAAAATATTATTATTCGCCCCGCAGACAAAGGGGGAAATATTGTGCTCTGGGACAGATCTATGTACATTAATGAAGCACTAAGACAATTGAAAGACACCAATTACTATGTAACTACCAACATACAAGAATATAACGCCAGTATAACCACTATATGGAATATGCTTACCGAGTACAAAGACATGGGCATTTTACTTTGGGAAGAGTATTGCTACCTTAAATGCGATTATCCAAGAACCCCGATTTTTTATCTTCTTCCCAAGGTACACAAAGACCCTGAGACTCCACCTGGAAGACCTATAGTATCCTCTATAGGCTGTGTCTCTGAGCATATTTCGAAATACATAGACCATTTTCTCCGAGAATATGTGGAAACCTTGCCTCATACATAAGAGACACCAAAGATTTTCTGGGTAAAATTAAAACCACGAAGTGGGAGGAAGACTACCTAATGATAACCATGGATGTGAACTCACTGTATTCAATCATTGATCATTCTTTAGGAATACAATGCAGTCAACAATTTCTTGAAAACAGAAATATTTGTTATTTGGAACATACGAAAATGTTGCTTAATCTCATGAAATTCTGTTTACTGAATAATATGTTTGTATTTGATGGCACCATGTATAAGCAAGTGCTCGGGACTGCGATGGGCACTTGCTTTGCCCCCAGTTTTGCTAACCTGTTCCTGGGGTGTGGGAAAGGAAATCCTGAAGGAAATAGGATCTAATCCTGAGGGAAATAAGGTGATCAGTTGGTACAGATACATCGATGATGTATTTGTTGTGTGGAAAGGAAGTGAAGAAAGTGCTATAAAAACCATCATTGAACTTCACAACAACACATTTAACATCAATCTCACATACCACATGAGCAAGAAACAAATAGAGTTCTTGGATGTCACAGTAGAAATAGAAAAACTGCATCAACACCAGATTGAATAGAAAAGTGACAGCAGGAAACAGCCTTCTTCATGCCCATAGCAGCCACCCAGAAACCCTCAAATGGAGCATACCATTTGGTGAGCTGCTCAGGGCAAGAAGAAATTGCAGTACTGAAGAAAATTTCTTGGCGGAACAAGAAATCATGATAGCTAGGTTCAAGGAAAGAGGATACCCCAATTGGGTACTGACCAGAGCAAAAGAAAGAATAAAAAAATCCCCAGAGAAGAAACCTTGAATGAGAATCCCACTCCTGAACCAGACAATCTAACCAGAATCATATTGACATATAACAAAGAATCAAAAAAATATCTAAAATTCTCAATCAAAACTGGAATATCCTTGCTAGTGACCCTACAATAGGCAATACACTACAGAGAAGACCTCTCATAACATACAGGAAAGGCAGGAACCTTAGAGACTATCTGGTTAAAGGAGATATCACTAACATAATTCCCAAGTCCAATATCGGACTAGAGGGATTTTATCCCTGTGGACACTGCAAAGCCTGTAGAAATAGCACCATGAGAAAAACATACACCACACCAACATGGGAGATGATGATTAAACAATTCATCACCTGTGGCACATGTTTTACGATCTATATCCTGGAGTGCCCGTGCAAAAAAGATATGTAGGAAGTACCACTCTGGCCACGAAAAAGAATATTGGAACATATGAGGGCCATTAGCAATAAAGACCCACATTATCCAGTAGCCAGGCATTTTTCTGAATACCATCTCTCCAATAACTCACTTTTAACCTTCTTTGCAATTGAACAAATAACTCAATCCTATAGAGGAGGAAATAGAACCCTCCAGTTACGTAAGAGAGAATCCTGGCACATAATTAATCTTCAAACAAAGAGCCCGGAGGGGCTCAATCAGGATGAGGAATTGAGTTATCATTTACAAGAATAGAATATTTTCTAGAGCAGAATCAAAATTAGAGAATATTAGTGAGTTCTTGTAGTATAGCTATATGTGTGCATAACTATAGGAATATTGAAGTATGAGTTGTCTTAATCCTCACTCTGTAAATTCTTACATTTATGTTTTTTCTTTTAGGAGAAAAGGAAGGAGTCGACGTTGAGGATTTACTTCATCCACCCCCCTACCCTTTTCTTCAGCCTACACCATCTATACAGATAAGAGATTTATCTAATGGTTAAATGTTTTTACTGAAAACATAGATTATTCACGTTGCTATTTTAGAATTTATACACTACACGGGGATTTTTCAGGCTTAGAGGCCTATGGGTGTTTGTAATAAAAGGTTATGACTAGCAATACTAGAAGGGGACATGATTCTTTAGAGTATAGATGTGGGACTTTGGATATACTCACTCATTTTATAGGGACCGGACAGTTTAGGACTTAGTTTTTCTTAGTCATTTGGTACTATACCGAATATATATCTCGCACCAATACTCCTGAAGGAGGGATGTCTAGATGGGCAGTATTATATAACTGGCAATAACTGTATCCATAGCAAAAACTCTGCCATTAGAATAGAGTGAGTCTGTCCACAATGCAACAAAGCTCAATACATGGTACTTTGCAGTAAATAAACTACTGCTGAAACTTTGGGCACTTGGACCGCTACCTATTTCCCTAGTTGTACACACATGTAAAGTGACAAAAGGCATGGTTCATGGGATATACAATAGAAGGATATGACTTGTGAATCCAAATGTTTTCTGTATGATTATTGGAAACTTGAAAAATAAGGGTCCTTTCACATGATGAAATATAAGAAATGAATTATTCTAAGGCCAATATTATGTGCATATAGTAGGAGGTTTACTTTAATTTATTATTGTATATCACATAGTATTTTACATGTTCCAAAATGGATGCCGAATTTTCACTGAAATTTCATGCGTGTGCACCCTCTTCAGTTTCTATTACCTCTATGTATTGCTTGTCAGTTTCCCAGACTCACTGTGTGATCAAGCTTGCTGGTCAAGCGAAACGCGTTACCTATCTGGAATAAATACCAACTTTGTAAACTGAATATACCTCTGAGTGATCGCTTTATGGGAATCTCTGGAAAGTTAAATGATGTCCGGCGTGCTCCGCCAGAAATAAGCGATCCTCTGTATAGGGCGAGGGGAGACAGCAGGAGCAGAAACGGAAAATATAATATATATATATATATATATATATATTATCTACTGGCGGTCGCCAGTAGATAGTTATAGTTACAACCTATTATCCATAGGAAATCCGCGACATTCTATTTGAAATAACGTTGGCGCCGGTTGACGAATCTTCGTGAAAGTTTCCAACTTGTTGGGCGCTCCGCTCCGCTCCTACCCTGAAAGTCTCGGGGTGATACGTGAAGCGGGGGCCGAGAAAAAGGGGGTCCCAAAACGCGTTTTCCCCATTCATTTTCCATTAGGAACCTTTAGTCGCAGCTACAGCCCGAACTGCTGAACGGAATTACACCAAATTTGGCAAAGAGGTAGTCCTTGGTTCAGACTGGTGCCTTTTGCTTAAATGGTGTAAATCCGTTCAGTAGTTCCTGAGAAAATCAAAAGTAAAAGTACATATATATCTATGGGCGCGTCGGATACGCGTACCCTCAGCGCACCCTGCGCGCACCGTCCCGATCCACGAGCTGCATGCTAATTGGCTGTCAGCTGGCTGTCAACATTCCGATTCAGGAAGTGTTGGCAGCCATTTTGTCCTCGGTAGAACCGAGGGACAGAAACAAGTGCGCAAAGCGCAAAAGGGAGCAGGGTAGAAACACCCTGACCCCTAGGTCTGCTCAGGGGTCCCACAAGGACCCCTGGGCAGAAAAAGATTTTTTTTTTTAAATCGGCGGGATGCGCTTAGGGTGCGCATATCCCGCCGAGAAAAAAAGAAACAAGTGTGCAAACGCACAAAGGGGGCAGGGTAGAAACACCCTAACCCCTAGGCCTGCTCAGGGGTCCCACAAGGACCCCTGGGCAAAAAAGCATTTAAAAAAAAAAATCGGCAGGATGCGCTCAGGGTGCGCGAATCCTGCCGAGCAAATCGAGCGCGGTCTCCCGCGCTCGATTGTATTTGCCCCGGGTGGCCCAAGTCCCGGGGGCATGGTGGGGGTTTAATTTTATGTGTGGGGGCCTCAAAGGGCCCCCAAGCCCGAGGACCGCCACCCCCGGGGCTTTCTTTTAAAAATGGTGCGGGAGGGCTCTGAGCCCTCCCGCAGCCCCGAGGACCACCACCTCCCGGGGCTTTTTTTAAATTAAACAACCTGTGTGGGGGCTCCAGCCCCCACACGCCCGAGACCGCCACCTCCCGGGGCACTAACAAATTAATATGGGGGTCCGTTACGGACCCAGAGCCAGGGACCACCACCTCCCGGGGCTGTGTACTGAATGGGAGGGGCCGCGCGGCCCCCTCCTGGAGCCCTTGATGGCCCTGGGGACCACCACCCCCAGGGCCGGCTCCTGCAGTGTCCCGGGTGCCTACCCCGGGACACTGTAGTTTGCTATGGCAGGACGGGAGCCTCGCGGCTCCCGTCCTGTCATTGCAAACTTGCTTTGGATATTGGAAGAGAGGCAGGAAACCTGCTCTCTCTTCCAATATCCAAAGCGATTGCTTTCCACATGGGGAGCAGCATGTCAGCTGCTCCCCATGTGGAGCTAGCAATGCCGGCTCCCAAGGGACGTGGGGAGCCGGCGGGACTGTGGGGGATTGGGGACCCCCACAGTCCCCAACGGAAGGGCCAGCCCGGGGGATGGGGTCCCGGGGCAAGTAGTGGCCCGGGAGGGGGCCACGCGGCCCCCTCCCCAAAAAGAGCAAAACAAAATTTTTAAAAAAAGGAAAGGCCGGCTCCGGGGATGGGGTCCCGGGGCCTTAAAATGGCCAGAGGAGGGGGCCACGCTGCCCCCTCAAAAAAATAAATATAGAGGCCATGCCCGGGGATGGGGTCCCGGGGCCAATACAGGCCAAGGGAAGGGGGCCACGCGGCCCCCTTCCCGTTTTTTTTAAAGGTAATTTAAAAAAGGGGTAAGGCCCTGGGGGATGGGGTCCCCAGGGCCCAAAAAGAAAAAGGAAGGGGGCCACACAGCCCCCTTCAGGAGAGAAAATTAAAAATTAAAAAAGCGATCGGGCCCGCAGGCCCCGCCCCTTCCTTCACCACTCTGCAAACGCGCCCCCTGGCGCGTTTGCAGAAGAAAGCAATTCCCCTTGAATACTGGGGGTCCCTGGGGCCAACTAGCCCACCAGGTACCTCCAGTATGCGCCAGGGGCTGCCTTGCAGAGAGGGTGTACAGAGGCCACGCCCCTTTTACACCTCTCTGCAACGCAGCTCTGTGGCGCTTTGGAGGTATATGGTGGGCTAGTTGGACTCCGGGGACCCTCAGGATTCAAGGGGACTTAATCCCCCAACTTAAAACGCGCCACGGGGCGCGTTTGCACAGTGGTGAAGGGAGGGGCGGGGCTTCAGGTGACATGTGTGCAAACAGGCCCCGTGGCGCGTTTTAAGATGGGAATTAAATCCCCTTCAATCCTGAGGGTCCTGGGGCCAACTAGCCCAACAGGTACATCCAGAAAGCGCCACAGAGCTGCGTTGCAGAGAGGTGTAAAGGGGTGTGGCCTCTCTACACGTCTCTGCAACGCAGCCCCTGGCGCATATTGGAGGTTCCTGGTGGGCTAGTTGGCCCCTAGGGACCCTCAGGATTCAAGGGGACTTAATCCCCCAACTTAAAACGCGCAGCGGGCGCGTTTGCACAGATGTCACCTGAGGCCCCGCCCCTCCCTTCACCATTGTGCAAATATTCCTCTAAAATCAGCCGAAATATGAATTCCGATTTACTCACCTGTTATCAGGAGAGACCTCAGTGCTGCATCTTTCAGCCCAGTACTGGTCCTGAAAAGTAATTTTAACCGTACTTACCGGTAACTTGAATTTCCTTCATAGGCTAACATTGACTGGTTTCACTTGGAAATTCTTCTAAGTGTGGAGTTTTGGAACTTTAAAATATTCCTCTAAAATCAGCCGAAATACGAATTCCGATTTACTCACCTGTTATCAGGAGAGACCTCAGTGCTGCATCTTTCAGCCCAGTACTGGTCCTGAAAAGTAATTTTAACCGTACTTACCGGTAACTTGAATTTCCTTCATAGGCTAACATTGACTGGTTTCACTTGGAAATTCTTCTAAGTGTGGAGTTTTGGAACTTTAAAATATTCCTCTAAAATCAGCCGAAATACGAATTCCGATTTACTCACCTGTTATCAGGAGAGACCTCAGTGCTGCATCTTTCAGCCCAGTACTAATCCTCAAAAGTAATTTTAGCCGTACTTACCAGTAACTTGAATTTCCTTGCATAGGATATCATTGCCTGCTTTTTGCTGAAAAAGTTTCTAAGTGTTGATTTTTGAAACTTTACAAATATTCCTCTAAAATCAGCCGAAATCCGAATTCTGATTTACTCACCTGTTATCAGGAGAGACCTCAGTGCTGCATCTTTCAGCCAAGTACTGATCCTCAAAATTAATTTTAACCGTACTTACCGGTAACTTGAATTTCCTTCATAGGCTAACATTGACTGGTTTCACTTGGAAATTCTTCTAAGTGTGGAGTTTTGGAACTTTATAATATTCCTCTAAAATCAACCAAAGTACGAATTCCAATTTACTCACCTGTTATCAGGAGAGAACCCAGTGCTGCATCTTTTAGCCCAGCACTGACCCTGAAAAGTAATTTTAACCGTACTTACCAGTAACTTATATTTTCTAACATAGGAATCCATTGTCTGGTTTTCAGCAGAAAACTTTCAAAGTGTCGATTTTCACAAACTACAAATATTCCTTAAAAATCGCCTGTATGACTTAAACGCATTCATTCAACTGTTTACAGGAGATGCACCAGTGCTGGATCCAGGATCCAACACTGAGTAAGATAAAGTAACGATAACAGTTTTTACCTGCTAAGTGAATTTCCTTCCATAGGATAACATTGGTGATTCTATGAGAAAAAGTTTCTAAGTGTCAACTTTTAAAATACAATAATATTCCTTAAAAATCACGACTGTAACCAAAACGCTTTTACTCAACTGTTTACAGGAGATGTACCAGGACTGAATCTAGGATCCAGTCCTGTGGTTACAAAAGTAATCCATAAAGTAACTAATTGCATTTAACTAGAAATTCACATTGAGCTGAATGTTGCATTGTGTTTGAAAATGTGTTGCCCATTGCAACAACTGTAACTACTGTACTTAAAAGTCTATTGCCTATCTGCAAAGTATTTAAACTAAAGTAATTCATTCTGAGAAAGTATTTTTGTAATGTAATGTATAATGTAATTACAATGTAATTTAAAAAATAAAATATGTAAAAAAATTGTTTCTAAAAATGTAGTAAATCAGTATGAAAAAAATTAATATAACAATTAATACATTTAAAAATTGTCATTTACAAAACCTTTGAAATTCACTGAAAAAACCGTAGGTTTCAGGCACGTTATAGTTAGAAATTAGCATTTAAAAAACCTTTGAAATTCACTGAAAAAACCATAGGTTTCAGACACGTTATAGGTACAAATTAGCATTTAAAAAACCTTTGAAATTCACTGAAAAAACCATAGGTTTCAGACACGTTATAGTTACAAATTAGCATTTAAAAAACCTTTGAAATTCACTGAAAAAACCATAGGTTTTAGGGACAGTTTTAGTTACTTGGACATTGCACTCGTACAAAACCCGTGAAATTCCCCGTTATAGTTAGTTCAGCTAACTATAACTTGCGCCCCATAATGCACTGCTGATGACGTCACATATTACATCACTCATGACATGGTCAGTGACATCACTGATGACATCACTGATGACATCTCAAATGACATCACTGATGACATCATCCACGTGATAATCTGATGCACCTCCTCACACCCTAATATAACCTTTGATTCACCCACTCTAAATTACAGACTGCCATTCGCAAAACCATAGACACTCCAACACCAATAACTACATACCCACTCACTGATTCTTAGGTCTACACACACACATCCACTCACTCACCCGTACAGTCACTCATACTTACGGTCACTCAGTACAGGACTATCATATGCACTCTTACTCCTATATAGACACTCAAACAACGCCACTCATCCATAGAGATACTCACACACCTAGTCAGTCATGCAAATAATTAAACACACTGCCATTTACTCACCTATACAGTTATACACACACCAGCTCACTTACTCATACAAATAGTAGCACATTGTTACGCTCTTATACAATCACAGATACAAGCACACACTCATCCATACAGCCACTATCACAATCACTCACTCTTGCTTATAGCTATTTATATACTCCAACACACATATATACTGCCTTTCACATATGTAGTTACTCACACATGTACCACTGGGACATACATTCACTCACTAACACACTCTTACACACACTTACCCACCCATACAGTCTATCACAGATGCACTCTTGAAACCATCCACCCAGTGAATCACCCACTCACACATCTATGCACAGAGTTGCACACACCCCTCCCACACAAACACTCAGGCACCCATACAGATACTCAGACAAGCATTCAATAACTCATATAGACACTCATTTAGCTATTCACAAACACATGCAGCCACTTACACAGCAACAGACAGACGGATACAGACATTCACCCAGTTTAGTCACTAACCCATGCATTCAGTAAGATACGTTAAATCACTCACTTATAGAGTCAGTCACGCACCTACTAAATCATCCATACAGACACTTACACACCCACTCATTCTTCAATACGTCTTTTCCTATATATATTAAAAATATTTAAACTTTACAGAAACACACAGTCACTGGATGATGTCATCAGTGATGTCATTTGAGATGTCATCAGTGATGTCATCAGTGATGTCACTGACCATGTCATGAGTGATGTAATATGTGACGTCATCAGCAGTGCATTGCGGGGCGCGAGTTATAGTTAGCTGAACTAACTATAACGGGGAATTTCACGGGTTTTGTACGAGTGCAATGTCCAAGTAACTAAAACTGTCCCTAAAACCTATGGTTTTTTCAGTGAATTTCAAAGGTTTTTTAAATGCTAATTTGTAACTATAACGTGTCTGAAACCTATGGTTTTTTCAGTGAATATATATATATATATATATATATATATATATATATATATATATATATACACGTGATCAAGGCCTCTGGTAGGCTGAAACGCGTAATGGCGGAGGTGCAGGGCGTTCCTCAATAAAGATAATTTGCACCAATTTCTGGGTCTGCATTCATCTATTTAGCATTGTGGAAGGTGGCGGAGTAAGGATATATATATATATATATATATATATATATATATATATATATATATTCACTGATAAAACCATAGGTTTCAGGGACGTTATAGTTACAAATTAGCATTTAAAAACCTTTGAAATTCACTGAAAAAACCATAGGTTTTAGGGACAGTTATAGTTAGTTGGACATTGCACTCGTACAAAACCCGTGAAATTCCCCGTTATAGTTAGTCCAGCTAACTATAACTCGCGCCCCGCAATGCACTGCTGATGACGTCACATATTACATCACTCATGACATGGTCAGTGACATCACTGATGACATCACTGATGACATCTCAAATGACATCACTGATGACATCACTGATGACATCATCCAGTGACTGTGTGTTTCTGTAAAGTTTAAATATTTTTAATATATATAGGAAAAGACGTATTGAAGAATGAGTGGGTGTGTAAGTGTCTGTATGGATGATTTAGTAGGTGCGTGACTGACTGTATAAGTGAGTGATTTAACGTATCTTACTGAATGCATGGGTTAGTGACTAAACTGGGTGAATGTCTGTATCCGTCTGTCTGTTGCTGTGTAAGTGGCTCATGTGTTTGAGAATAGCTACATGAGTGTCTATATGAGTTATTGAATGCTTGTGTGAGTATCTGTATGGGTGCCTGAGTGTTTGTGTGGGAGGGGTGTGTGCGACTCTGTGCATAGATGTGTGAGTGGGTGATTCACTGGGTGGATGGTTTCAAGAGTGCATCTGTGATAGACTGTATGGGTGGGTAAGTGTGTGTAAGAGTGTGTTAGTGAGTGAATGTATGTCCCAGTGGTACATGTGTGAGTAACTACATATGTGAAAGGCAGTATATATGTGTGTTGGAGTATATAAATAGCTATAAGCAAGAGTGACTGATTGTGATAGTGGCTGTATGGATGAGTGTGTGCTTGTATCAGTGATTGTATAAGAGCGTAAGAATGTGCTAGTATTTGTATGAGTAAGTGAGCTGGTGTGTGTATAACTGTATAGGTGAGTAAATGGTAGTGTGTTTAATTATTTGCATGACTGACTAGGTGTGTGAGTACCTCTATGGATGAGTGGCGGTGTTTGAGTGTCTATATAGGAGTATGAGTGCATATGATAGTCCTGTACTGAGTGACCGTAAATATGAGTGACTGTTCGGGTGAGTGAGTGGATGTGTGCGTAGACCTAAGAATCAGTGAGTGGGTATGTAGTTATTGGTGTTGGAGTGTCTATGGTTTTGCGAATGGCAGTCTGTACTTTAGAGTGGGTGTATCAAAGGTTATATTAGGGTGTGAGAAGATGCATGAAATTATCACATGGATGATGTCATCAGTGATGTCATCAGTGATGTCATTTGAGATGTCATCAGTGATGTCATCAGTGATGTCACTGACCATGTCATGAGTGATGTAATATGTGACGTCATCAGCAGTGCATTGCGAGGCGCGAGTTATAGTTAGCTGGACTAACTATAACGGGGGAATTTCACGGGTTTTGTACGAGTGCAATGTCCAACTAACTATAACTGTCCCTAAAACCTATGGTTTTTTCAGTGAATTTCAAAGGTTTTTTAAATGCTAATTTGTAACTATAACGTCCCTGAAACCTATGGTTTTTTCAGTGAATTTCAAAGGTTTTTTAAATGCTAATTTGTAACTATAACATGTCTGAAACCTACGGTTTTTTCAGTGAATTTCAAAGGTTTTGTAAATGACAATTTTTAAATGTATTAATTGTTATATAAATTTTTAAAATACTGATTTACTACATTTTTAGAAACAATTTTTTTTACATATTTTATTATTTAAATTACATTGTAATTACATTATACATTACATTACAAAAATACTTTCTCTTAATGAATTACTTTAGTTTAAATACTTTGCAGATAGGCAATAGACTTTTAAGTACAGTAGTTACAGTTGTTGCAATGGGCAACACATTTTCAAACACAATGCAACATTCAGCTCAATGTGAATTTCTAGTTAAATGCAATTAGTTACTTTATGGATTACTTTTCTAACCACAGGACTGGATCCTAGATTCAGTCCTGGGACATCTCCTGTAAACAGTTGAGTAAAAGCGTTTTGGTTACAGTCGTGATTTTTAAGGAATATTATTGTATTTTAAAAGTTGACACTTAGAAACTTTTTCTCATAGAATCACCAATGTTATCCTATGGAAGGAAATTCACTTAGCAGGTAAAAACTGTTATCGTTACTTTTTCTTACTCAGTGTTGGATCCTGGATCCAGCACTGGTGCATCTCCTGTAAACAGTTGAAAGAATGCGTTTAAGTCATACTGTCGATTTTTAAGGAATATTTGTAGTTTGTGAAAATCAACACTTTGAAACTTTTTTGCTGAAAACCAGTCAATGTTAGCCTATGAAGGAAATTCAAGTTACCGGTAAGTACGGTTAAAATTACTTTTGAGGATCAGTACTGGGCTGAAACATGCAGCACTGAGGTCTCTCCTGATAACAGGTGAGTAAATCGGAATTCGTATTTCGGCTGATTTTAGAGGAATATTTTAAAGTTCCAAAACTCCACACTTAGAAGAATTTCCAAGTGAAACCACTCAATGTTAGCCTATGGAAGGAAATTCAAGTTACTGGTAAGTACGGTTAAAATTACTTTTCAGGACCAGTACTGGGCTGAAAGATGCAGCACTGAGGTCTCTCCTGATAACAGGTGAGTAAATCCGAATTCGGATTTCGGCTGATTTTAGAGGAATATTTGTATGTTTCAAAAATCAACACTTTGACTGGTTTCACTTGGAAATTCTTCTATGTTAGCCTATGAAGGAAATTCAAGTTACCGGTAAGTACGGTTAAAATTACTTTTCAGGATCAGTACTGGGCTGAAAGATGCAGCACTGAGGTCTCTCCTGATAACAGGTGAGTAAATCGGAATTCGTATTTCGGCTGATTTTAGAGGAATATTTTAAAGTTCCAAAACTCCACACTTAGAAGAATTTCCAAGTGAAACCAGTCAATGTTAGCCTATGAAGGAAATTCAAGTTACCGGTAAGTATGGTTAAAATTACTTTTCACGATCAGTACTGGGCTTAAAGATGCAGCACTGAGGTCTCTCCTGATAACAGGTGAGTAAATCGGAATTCGTATTTCGGCTGATTTTAGAGGAATATTTTAAAGTTCCAAAACTCCACACTTAGAAGAATTTCCAAGTGAAACCAGTCAATGTTAGCCTATGAAGGAAATTCAAGTTACCGGTAAGTACGGTTAAAATTACTTTTCAGGATCAGTACTGGGCTGAAAGATGCAGCACTGAGGTCTCTCCTGATAACAGGTGAGTAAATCGGAATTCGTATTTCGGCTGATTTTAGAGGAATATTTTAAAGTTCCAAAACTCCACACTTAGAAGAATTTCCAAGTGAAACCAGTCAATGTTAGCCTATGAAGGAAATTCAAGTTACCGGTAAGTACGGTTAAAATTACTTTTCAGGACCAGTACTGGGCTCAAAGATGCAGCACTGAGGTCTCTCCTGATAACAGGTGAGTAAATCGGAATTCGTATTTCGGCTGATTTTAGAGGAATATTTTAAAGTTCCAAAACTCCACACTTAGAAGAATTTCCAAGTGAAACCAGTCAATGTTAGCCTATGGAAGGAAATTCAAGTTACTGGTAAGTACGGTTAAAATTACTTTTCAGGACCAGTACTGGGCTGAAAGATACAGCACTGAGGTCTCTCCTTATAACAGGTGAGTAAATCGGAATTCCTATTTCGGCTGATTTTAGAGGAATATTTGCACAATGGTGAAGGGAGGGGGCGGGGCCTGAGGTGACATCTTTGCAAACGCGCCCCGTGGCGCGTTTTAAGTTGGGGATTAAGTCCCCTTGAATCCTGAGGGTCCCTAGGGGCCAACTAGACCACCAGGAACCTCCAATATGCGCTAGGGGCTGCGTTGCAGAGACGTGTAGAGAGGCCACACCCCTTTTACACCTCTCTGCAACGCAGCTCTGTGGCGCATTCTGGATGTACCTGTTGGGCTAGTTGGCCCCCAGGGACCCTCAGGATTGAAGGGATTTAATTCCCCATCTTAAAACGCGCCACGGGGCCTGTTTGCACACATGTCACCTGAAGCCCCGCCCCTCCCTTCACCACTGTGCAAACGCGCCCGTGGCGCGTTTTAAGTTGGGGGATTAAGTCCCCTTGAATCCTGAGGGTCCCCGGAGTCCAACTAGCCCACCATATACCTCCAAAAGCGCCACAGAGCTGCGTTGCAGAGAGGTGTAAAAGGGCGTGGCCTCTATACACCTCTCTGCAAGGCAGCCCCTGGCGCATACTGGAGGTACCTGGTGGGCTAGTTGGCCCCAGGGACCCCCAGTATTCAAGGGGATCGTTCCCCTCTGCAAACGCGCCAGGGGCGCGTTTGCAGAGTGGTGAAGGAAGGGGCGGGGCCTGCGGGCCCGATCGTTTTTTTTTTTTTTCTCCCCTGAAGGGGGGCTGTGTAGCCCCCTTCCTTTTTTCTTTTTTGGGCCCTGGGGACCCCATCCCCCAGGGCCTTACCCCTTTTTAAATTACCTTAAAAAAAAACGGGAAGGGGGCCGCGTGGCCCCCTTCCCTGGGCCTGTATTGGCCCCGGGACCCCATCCCCGGGGCATGGCCTCTATATTTATTTTTTTGAGGGGGCAGCGTGGCCCCCTCCTCTGGCCATTTTAAGGCCCCGGGACCCCATCTCCCGGGGCCGGCCTTTCCATTTTTTTTAATTTTTTTAATTTTTCTCTTTTTGGGGAGGGGGCCGCGTGGCCCCCTCCCGGGCCACTACTTGCCCCGGGGACCCCATCCCCCGGGGCTGGCCCTCTCCGTTGGGGACTGTGGGGGTCCCCAATCCCCCACAGTCCCGCCGGCTCCCCACGTCCCTTGAGAGCCGGCATTGCTGTTCCACATGGGGAGCAGCTGACATGCTGCTCCCCATGTGGAAAAGCAATCGCTTTGGATATTGGAAGAGAGAGCAGGTTTCCCTGCTCTTCTTCCAATATCCAAAGCAGTTTGCTATGGCAGGACGGGAGCCGCGAGGCTCCCGTCCTGCCATAGCAAACTACAGTGTCCCGGGGTAGGCACCCGGGACACTGCAGGAGCCGGCCCTGGGGGTGGTGGTCCCCAGGGCCATCAAGGGCTCCAGGAGGGGGCCGCGCGGCCCCCTCCCATTCAGTACACAGCCCCGGGAGGTGGTGGTCCCTGGGGCTCTGGGGGTCCGTAACGGACCCCCATATTAAAATGTTTAGTGCCCCGGGAGGTGGTGGTCCCGGGCGTGTGGGGGCTGGAGCCCCCCACACAGGTTTATTAAGTATAAAAAAAAAGCCCCGGGGAGGTGGTGGTCCCGGGGCTGCGGAAGGGCTCAGAGCCCTCCCGCACCATTTTTAAAAAAGCCCCGGGGGGTAGCGGTCCCCGTGGCTTGGGGGCCCTTTGAGGCCCCCACACATTAAATTATCCCCCCACCATGCCGGGACTTGGGCCACCCGGAGGCCAATTAACATCAAGCGCGGGAGACCGCGCTTCGATTTTTTTTTCGGCAGGATTCGCGCACCCTGAGCGCATCCTGCCGATT
Source organism: Calotriton arnoldi (assembly GCA_963921515.1). NCBI lineage: Eukaryota > Metazoa > Chordata > Amphibia > Caudata > Salamandridae > Calotriton > Calotriton arnoldi. The sequence continues at coordinate 2,654,688 of CAWUFW010001592.1, forward strand.
TTTAAAAAAAAATTTTTTTATTGCCCAGGGGGTCCTTGTGGGACCCCTGAGCAAACCTAGGGGTCAGGGTGTTTCTACCCTGCCCCCTTTGTGCGCTTTGCGCACTTGTTTCTGTCCCTCGGTTCTACCGAGGGACAAAATGGCTGCCAACATTTCCTGAATCGGAATGTTGACAGCCAGCTGACAGCCAATTAACATGCAGCTCGTGATCGGGAGGGTACGCGGACCCTACTCGTCCCTATATATCACTAACTTTTTACTTTTCATTTTCTCAGCAACTACTGAACGGATTTACACCATTTAACAAAAGGGTTCTTTCTGAACCAAGAACTACCTCTTTGCCAAATTTGGTGTAATTCCGTTCAGCAGTTCGGGCTGTAGCCGTGTCTAAAGTTTCCTATGGGAAAATGCATGGGGAAAACGCGTTTTGGGACCCCCTTTTTCTCGGCCCCCGCTTGACTTATCCCCCGAGACTTTCAGGGTAGGAGCGGACCGGAGCGCCCCACGAAGTTTGAAAATTTCGCGAAGATACGTCAACCGGCAAGAGAGTTATTTCAAATAGAATGTCGCGGATTTCCTATGGATAATAGGTTGTAACTATAACTATCTACTGGCGACCGCCAGTAGATATATATATATATATATATATATATATATATATATATATATATATATATATATATATATTCACTGAAAAACCATAGGTTTTAGGGACAGTTATAGTTAGTTGGACATTGCACTCGTACAAAACCCGTGAAATTCCCCCGTTATAGTTAGTTCAGCTAACTATAACTCGCGCCCCGCAATGCACTGCTGATGACGTCACATATTACATCACTCATGACATGGTCAGTGACATCACTGATGACATCTCAAATGACATCACTGATGACATCATCCAGTGACTGTGTGTTTCTGTAAAGTTTAAATATGTTTAATATATATAGGGAAAGGCGTATTGAAGAATGAGTGGGTGTATAAGTGTCTGAATGGATGATTTAGTACGTGCGTGACTGACTCTACAAGTGAGTGATTAAAAGTATCTTACTGAATGCATGGGTTAGTGACTAAACTGTGTGAATGTCTGTATCCGTCTGTTGGTGTGTAAGTGGATGCATGGATTTGCGAATAGCTACATGAGTGTCTATATGGGTTATTGATTGGTTCTATGAGTATCTGTATGGGTGCCTGAGTGTTTGTGTGGATGGGGTGTGTGCAACTGTGCATAGATGTGTGAGTGGGTGATTCACTGGGTGGATGGTTTCAAGAGTGCATCTGTGATAGACTGTATGGGTGGGTAAGTGTGTGTAAGTGTGTTAGTGAGTGAATGTATGTCCCAGTGGTACATGTGTGAGTAACTACATATGTGAAAGGCAGTATATATGTGTATTGGAGTATATAAATAGCTATAAGCGAGAGTGAGTGCTTGTGATAGTGGCTGTATGGATGAGTGTGTGCTTGTATCAGTGATTGTATAAGAGCGTAACAATGTGCTAGTATTTGTATGATTAAGTGAGCTGGTGTGTGTATAACTGTATAGGTGAGTAAATGGCAGTGTGTTTAATTATTTGCATGACTGACTAGGTGTGTGAGTACCTCTATGGATGAGTGGCGGTGTTTGAGTGTCTATATAGGAGTAAGAGTGCATATGATAGTCCTGTACTGAGTGACCATAAGTATGAGTAACTGTACGGGTGAGTGAGTGGATGTGTGTGTGTAGACCTAAGAATCAGTGAGTGGGTATGTAGTTATTGGTGTTGGAGTGTCTATGGTTTTGCGAATGGCACTCTGTAATTTAGATTGGGTGTATCAAAGGTTATATTAGGGTGTGAGGAGCTGCATCAGATTATCACGTGGATGATGTCATCAGTGATGTCATTTGAGATGTCATCAGTGATGTCATCAGTGATGTCACTGACCATGTCATGAGTGATGTAATATGTGACGTCATCAGCAGTGCATTGCGGGGCGCGAGTTATAGTTAGCTGAACTAACTATAACGGGGAATTTCACGGGTTTTGTACGAGTGCAATATCCAAGTAACTATAACTGTCCCTAAAACCTATGGTTTTTTCAGTGAATTTCAAAGGTTTTTTAAATGCTAATTTCTAACTATAACGTGTCTGAAACCTATGGTTTTTTCAGTGAATTTCAAAGGTTTTTAAAATGCTAATTTGTAACTATAACGTGCCTGAAACCTACGGTTTTTTCAGTGAATTTCAAAGGTTTTTTAAATGACAATTTTTAAATGTATTAATTTTTATATTAATTTTTTTCATACTGATTTACTACATTTTTAGAAACAATTTCTTTTGCATATTTTATTTTTTAAATTACATTGTAATTACATTATACATTACATTACAAAAATACTTTCTCAGAATGAATTACTTTAGTTTAAATACTTTGCACATAGGCAATAGACTTTTAAGTACAGTAGTTACAGTTGTTGCAATGGGCAACACATTTTCAAACACAATGCAACATTCAGCTCAATGTGAATTTCTAGTTAAATGCAATTAGTTACTTTATGGATTACTTTTCTAACCACAGGACTGGATCCTAGATTCAGTCCTGGTACATCTCCTGTAAACAGTTGAGTAAAAGCGTTTTGGTTACAGTCGTGATTTTTAAGGAATATTATTGTATTTTAAAAGTTGACACTTAGAAACTTTTTCTCATAGAATCACCAATGTTATCCTATGGAAGGAAATTCACTTAGCAGGTAAAAACTGTTATCCTTACTTTTTCTTACTCAGTGTTGGATCCTGGATCCAGCGCTGGTGCATCTCCTGTAAACAGTTGAAAGAATGCGTTTAAGTCATACAGGCGATTTTTAAGGAATATTTGTAGTTTGTGAAAATCGACACTTTGAAACTTTTCTGCTGAAAACCAGACAATGGATTCCTATGGAAGAAAATATAAGTTACTGGTAAGTACGGTTAAAATTACTTTTCAGGACCAGTACTGGGCTGAAAGATACAGCACTGAGGTCTCTCCTTATAACAGGTGAGTAAATCGGAATTCGTATTTCGGCTGATTTTAGAGGAATATTTGTATGTTTCAAAAATCAACACTTAGAAACTTTTCAGCAAAAAGCAGGCAATGATATCCTATGGAAGGAAATTCAAGTTACTGGTAAGTACGGTTAAAATTACTTTTGAGGATCAGTACTGGGCTGAAAGATGCAGCACTGAGGTCTCTCCTGATAACAGATGAGTAAATCGGAATTCGTATTTCGGCTGATTTTAGATGAATATTTTAAAGTTCCAAAACTCCACACTTAGAAGAATTTCCAAGTGAAACCAGTCAATGTTAGCCTATGGAAGGAAATTCCAAGTTACCGGTAAGTACGGTTAAAATTACTTTTGAGGATCAGTCCTGGGCTGAAAGATGCAGCACTGAGGTCTCTCCTGATAACAGATGAGTAAATCGGAATTCGTATTTCGGCTGATTTTAGATGAATATTTTAAAGTTCCAAAACTCCACACTTAGAAGAATTTCCAAGTGAAACCAGTCAATGTTAGCCTATGGAAGGAAATTCAAGTTACCGGTAAGTACGGTTAAAATTACTTTTCAGGACCAGTACTGGGCTGAAAGATACAGCACTGAGGTCTCTCCTGATAACAGGTGAGTAAATCGGAATTCGTATTTCGGCTGATTTTAGAGGAATATTTTAAAGTTCCAAAACTCCACACTTAGAAGAATTTCCAAGTGAAACCAGTCAATGTTAGCCTATGGAAGGAAATTCAAGTTACTGGTAAGTACGGTTAAAATTACTTTTCAGGACCAATACTGGGCTGAAAGATGCAGCACTGAGGTCTCTCCTGATAACAGGTGAGTAAATCAGAATTCGGATTTCGGCTGATTTTAGAGGAATATTTGTATGTTTCAAAAATCAACACTTAGAAACTTTTTCAGCAAAAAGCAGGCAATGATATCCTATGGAAGGAAATTCAAGTTACTGGTAAGTACGGTTAAAATTACTTTTGAGGATCAGTACTGGGCTGAAAGATGCAGCACTGAGGTCTCTCCTGATAACAGGTGAGTAAATCTGAATTCGTATTTCGGCTGATTTTAGAGGAATATTTTAAAGTTCCAAAACTCCACACTTAGAAGAATTTCCAAGTGAAACCAGTCAATGTTAGCCTATGAAGGAAATTCAAGTTACCGGTAAGTACGGTTAAAATTACTTTTCAGGACCAGTACTGGGCTGAAAGATGCAGCTCTGAGGTCTCTCCTGATAACAGGTGAGTAAATCAGAATTCGGATTTCGGCTGATTTTAGAGGAATATTTGTATGTTTCAAAAATCAACACTCAGAAACTTTTTCAGCAAAAGCAGGCAATGATATCCTATGGAAGGAAATTCAAGTTACTGGTAAGTACGGTTAAAATTACTTTTGAGGATCATTACTGGGCTGAAAGATGCAGCACTGAGGTCTCTCCTGATAACAGGTGAGTAAATCGGAATTCGTATTTCGGCTGATTTTAGAGGAATATTTTAAAGTTCCAAAACTCCACACTTAGAAGAATTTCCAAGTGAAACCAGTCAATGTTAGCCTATTGAAGGAAATTCAAGTTACTGGTAAGTACGGTTAAAATTACTTTTCAGGACCAGTACTGGGCTGAAAGATACAGCACTGAGGTCTCTCCTGATAACAGGTGAGTAAATCGGAATTCGTATTTCGGCTGATTTTAGAGGAATATTTTAAAGTTCCAAAACTCCACACTTAGAAGAATTTCCAAGTGAAACCAGTCAATGTTAGCCTATGGAAGGAAATTCAAGTTACTGGTAAGTACGGTTAAAATTACTTTTCAGGATTAGTACTGGGCTGAAAGATGCAGCACTGAGGTCTCTCCTGATAACAGGTGAGTAAATCAGAATTCGTATTTCGGCTGATTTTAGAGGAATATTTGCACAATGGTGAAGGAGGGGCGGGGCCTGAGGTGACATCTGTGCAAACGCGCCCCGTGGCGCGTTTTAAGTTGGGGGATTAAGTCCCCTTGAATCATGAGGGTCCCTACGGGCCAACTAGCCCACCAGGAACCTCCAGTATGCGCCAGGGCTGCGTTGCAGAGACATGTACAGAGGCCACACCCCTTTACACCTCTCTGCAACGCAGCTCTGTGGCGCTTTCTGGACGTACCTGTTGGGCTAGTTGGCCCTCAGGGACCCTCAGGATTGAAGAGGATTTAATTCCCCATCTTAAAACGCGCCACGGGGCCTGTTTGCACACATGTCACCTGAAGCCCCGCCCCTCCCTTCACCACTGTGCAAACGCGCCCGTGGCGCGTTTTAAGTCGGGGGATTAACTCCCCTTGAATTCTGAGGGTCCCTGGGGTGCAACTAGCCCACCATATACCTCCAAAAGCGCCATAAAGCTGCGTTGCAGAGAGGTGTAAAAGGGGCGTGGCCTCTGTACACCTCTCTGCAAGGCAGCCCCTGGCGCATACTGGAGGTTCCTGGTGGGCTAGTTGGCCCCCAGGGACCCCAGTATTCAAGGGGGATTGTTCCCTCTGCAAACGCGCCAGGGGCGCGTTTGCAGAGTGGTGAAGGAAGGGGCGGGGCCTACGGGCCCGATCGTTTTTTTTTTGTTTTTTGTTTTTTCCCCCTTCCTTTTTACTATTTTTAGGCCCTGGGGACCCCATCCCCCAGGGCCTTACCCCTTTTTTAAAATTAAAATAAAAAAAAAAGGGAAGGGGGCCGCGTGGCCCCCTTCCCTGGGCCTGTATTGGCCTCGGGACCCCATCCCCGGGGCATGGCCTCTTTTTTTTTTTATTTGGAGTGGAGCTGCGTGGCCCCCTCCTCAGGCCATTTAAGGCCCCGGGGACCCCATCCTCCGGGCCGGCCTTGCACTTAAAAAAAAAAAAATCAATTTTTTTACTTTGGGAAGGGGGCTGCGTGGCCCCCTCCGTGGCCACTTATGGCCCCGGGGACCCCATCCCCGGGGCCTGGCCTCTCGTTGGGGACTGTGGGGGTCCCCAAGCCCCCCACAGTCCCGCCGGCTCCCGTGTCCTACGGGAGCCGGCATTGCTTTACACATGGGGAGCAGCTAACATGCTGCTCCCCATGTGGAAAAGCAATCGGCTTTGGATATTGGAAGAGAGAGCAGGTTTCCTGCTCTCTCTTCCAATATCCAAAGCAAGTTTGCAATGACAGGACGGGAGCCGCGAGGCTCCCGTCCTGTCATTGCAAACAGCAGTGTCCCGGGGGTAGGCACCCGGGACACTGCAGGAGCCGGCCCTGGGGGGTGGCGGTCCCCAGGGCCACCACAGGCTCCAGGAGGGGGCCGCGCGGCCCCCTCCCTACATTTTGAAAGCCCCGGGAGGTGGTGGTACCCGGGGCTTGGGGTCCAAACGGACCCCCATTTTAATTTTCTTAGTGCCCCGGGAGGTGGTGGTCCCGGGCGTGTGGGGGCTGGAGCCCCCCACACAGGTTTTTAATTTTAAAAGAAGCCCCGGGAGGTGGTGGTCCTCGGGGCTGCGGGAGGGCTCAGAGCCCTCCCGCACCATTATACATAAAGCCCCGGGGGGTGGTGGTCCCCGGGCTTGGGGGCCCTTAGAGGCCCCCACACATAAAATTAACCCCCCCAGCATGCCCCCGGGACTTGGCCCACCCGGGGGCCAGTTAACATCGAAGCGCGGGAAACATTTTTGCCCAGGGGGTCCTTGTGGGACCCCTGAGCAGACCTAGGGGTCAGGGTGTTTCTACCCTGCCCCCTTTGTGCACTTTGCGCACTTGTTTCTGTCCCTCGGTTCTACCGAGGGATAAAATGGCTGCCAACACTTCCTGATTTGGAGTGTTGACAGCCAATTAACATAAAGCTCGTGCTCGGGAGGATCCGCGGCCCTAGATATATCTATCTTTTTACTTTTGATTTTCTCAGCAACTACTGAACGGATTTACACCATTTAACAAAAAGGGTTCTTTCTGAACCAAGAACTACCTCGTGGCAAATTTGGTGTAATTCCGTTCAGCAGTTCGGGCTGTAGCCGTGTCTAAAGTTTCCTATGGAAAATTGCATGGGAAAACGCGTTTTGGGACCCCCTTTTTCTCGGCCCCCGCTGACGAATCCCCGAGACGTTCAGGGTAGGAGCGGACCGGAGCGCCCCACAAAGTTTGAAAATTTTGCGAAGATACGTCAACCGGCAAGAGAGTTATTTCAAATAGAATGTCGCAGATTTCCTATGGATAATAGGTTGTAACTATCTACTGGCGACCGCCAGTAGATAATATATATATATATATATATATATATATATATATATATATATTTTTTTTTTTCTACTGGCGGTCGCCAGTAGATAGTTATTGTTAGGACCACGTTTCCATAGGAAAAGCATTTTTTGATGTGCTTATAACTTTGGCATGCCGCTTGACGAATCTTTACGAAATTTTCCAAAAGTTCCTTTTTCAGGTGAGCTTCTATCCTGAAAGTTTGGGGGTGATTCGTGAAGGGGGGCTGAGAAAAAGGGGGTCCCAAAACGTGTTTTCTCCATGCAATTTCCATAGGAAACTTTAGACAAGGCTACAGGTCAAACTGCTGAACGGAATTACGCCAGATTTGGCAGGGAGAAAGGTCTTGGTCCAGAAAGCACGCTTTTGTTTAAATGGGGTGTCCGTTCAGTAGTTTTAGAGAAATATCAACATTTACAGATATCAATATTTGAGAATTCTGACATCTGATTGGCTGAGGCGTTACGAGCACGAGCGTGCGGCTCATTTGTTGCGAACTGTTGAAACTAGGAAGTGTTGGCAGCCATTTTGTGACTGAGTTGAAAGGCGTAGGGCGAAACAAAAGAGAAAAATTGTATAAGAGGGTATAGTAGGAACACTGTGGTCTTAGTTTAAGCAGTCTGTACGGTGCAGAGGCAGGGAGTTTGAATGTTGCGTAGGCTGTGGAAATCACGTCCGCAGAACAACGGTGCGCGGTATTGCGGCAAGGTTGCGTAGGCTCTGGAAATGCAGTCGGGAAAACAATGCGCCGTATTGCGGCAAGCAGTGTGTAGGGTGCACACACAGGTAGTGTGAATGTGCGGTATTGCGGCAATGTTCAGTAGGCTGTGTAAATCATATCGGAAAATAACAATGCGCCGTATTGCAGCCTTCCTTTAATATAATGCGCAGTAATGTTTACTTATAATGCGGTATTCACTTTTATCACGGACAGCGTCACTTTCTTAGACGAAATTTAATATTATGTGGGAGGGCGCGTTCTGTTCGTGCGTCTGGAACAAAATTAACGTTTAATTGGCTGATGTGTTCCAACAACGAGCTCAATGTTCATTGGCTGGGAACCATTGAAAGTAGAAGTGTTGCCAGCCATTTCCTCCCCGTCCGCAGAGTAGCAGGGACATCTGATTGGCTGACGTGTTCCAAGCAGGACCTTCCCAAGCTTAATGTTCATTGGCTGCGAACCATTGAAAGTAGAAGTGTTGCCAGCTATTTCCTCCCCGTCCGCGGAGTAGCAGGGACATCTGATTGGCTGACGTGTTCCAAGCAGGACCTTCCCAAGCTTAATGTTCATTGGCTGTAAACCATTGAAAGTAGAAGTGTTGCCAGCGATTCCCTCCCCCTCCGCGGAGCATCAGGGACATCTGATTGGGTAACGTGTTCCAAGCAGGACCTTCCCAAGCTTAATGTTCATTGGCTGTAAACCATTGAAAGTAGATGTGTTGCCAGCGATTCCCTCCCCCTCCGCGGAGCATCAGGGACATCTGATTGGGTAACGTGTTCCAAGCAGGACCTTCCCAAGGTTAATGTTCATTGGCTGTAAACCATTGAAAGTAGAAGTGTTGGCAGCGATTCCTTCCCCCTCTGCGGAACACCATGGACATTTTATTGGCTAAAGTGTTCCGAGTACAAGTTTGCTCATTATTGGCTGGGAACGGTTCACTGTTGTGAACCATTTTGTGACGCACTTCAATGGAGTATGGGAAAAGAAAGTAGTAGCGGGGAGGGTAGGAACACTGTTAACTCTGTACAGTGGTCACAAGGTGGTGGACAGGGATTGTGAAGGTAAAAATTGTTTTTTATATATTTTAAGGGCCATTTATATAATTGGCGTGGGGTGTACAAATCACGGCGGGGAAATAACAAAGTGTGTTGCGGTCTTCTTTTTATTAAGTTTGCGGGTGGGATACTTCCCAGGAGCACTGTTTAGTTATAATGTGGTGTTTACTTTTCTGACGGGGAGCAGTGGTTGCGCAGCAAAAATTTCAGTCTAGGTTTGAAATAGTTTTTATTAAGCAATTACAAATATACTTTCTTCGGAAACTGAAGCTATATATATCAAAGGGGTGACAAATAAAAACGCAATTCATAAAATATCCCTTAGCGTGGGCACACCCTCCCTTTTTTTTTCTGCTATAGTTTGTAAAAGTGTTGCCCCATATTCTTGATAATATAAGAGGGCATGAGTTACTTTTAGATAAAGTAGAAAAGAAGTGCTACAAGAAACACTCCCGCACTACATCATCTCAGGTCACAAGAACAATAACAAGTAAAAAACAGTTAAACACAAATCACTTTATATTACATAGAAATGTACGCTTTATCATTTTTGATAATTTCTATTCTGTAGAATTCGGGAAAGTTCAGTCGTAGTGCTTAGAGGTCGCTCACTGCTCCGCTAACAAATCACGTACTCCTTTAAGAATATATAGGACAGTAGTATAATAATATACACTACTGGTAGTATATATTCTATAGGGAGAAAGTGAATATGAACCGCAACAGACAAAAATAGAAATATCAAAAAACTCCACTGAGGTCAGTATAAATGTAAATATTACAATATACATACTCACACTATATGATCTCAAGGGGGAAATAGACTACAAACTAGAAGCTGCTGACGTTACATATAAATCTTTAGTCTTCGCGCCGACGGGTCACCAACACTTCTGAGGTCAAGTACAGTGTCAATATTATAATATACAAAGTCACACTATATGAGCTCAAAGGAGCCAGAACAGGAACAATGTTTGCTGTATTCTGTCTGTTTCTGAAAACAATCTGCTGACGTTACATATAAATGGCAAAAACAAACAATAACACTTTTTTCTAAATACAAGTGTTTAAATATTGACAAATAGCTACGTATTATAAATATCTAGTATGCCATAATCAAACAACTTACAACTCGGGATTATGTTTTGTGGCCGCAAAAGAAGAATCCGACTGTAGAAAAGAGCACCTGCATCACTGAATGGAGACGCGTAAATAACTCGCAAAAACGAAACTAATCAATCAATGGGTGTGGTTTATATACTTTTTGGTTATTGAGTAGTCTATGGAAGGAAGATGCGACTCCGCCCATTTAGATGTCACGTTTTACAGTTGACACGTGCTCACGTTTTAACTGTTTAACTTGTGCACGTGTTGGGAAACGTTACAAAATGTGAAGCGGAAAACGTTTCGGTTTCGAACCCAACACGTATAAGGTCCTTAATATGTACATACGTTGGAGAGCTTAAAAACTGTTACCCGGAAAACCGTGTCAATTCCATTCTCATGAGTACATTTATTAATTGCCGTAATTCTAAATAGAAGACATAAAAAAAAAGATCTTTCAGAATAGAAGAAGAAAAAACCGTGATAATATTTCTCATCACTATGGTTTTAAATTAAAAAAATGCAAGCATTTGTAAAGCGTACAGCTACCCCTGGAAAGGTGTGCCGGCGCTCGGGGGCGTCGGAAAGATTAAGCAAGGTGTTGCCCACAGTGACATAGTGGTGGGCTAACGTGCCGCAGGAGCCGGGAATCGAACTGTGAACGGTGTTGTTCGAAGTCGGGTATCATAGCTGCTCCGTCACACTTTTTCCACACTTATATGTTAATTAGTGTTAATTAAGTTGTAAACATTGTTAAATTCTAACTTATAACAGACTACTGTTACAGTTAGTTTTTCACTACAAAAAGTATGCACGTCTTTTTTAAATTTAGTTAAAAACAATATAGGTTTCAGGGACATTGTAGTTAGAAATTAGCATTTATAAAACCTTTCAAATTCACTGAAAAGGCCATAGGTTTTATAGACGTTATAGTTAGAAATTAGCATTTATAAAACCTTTGAAATTCACTGAAAAAACCATAGGTTTTACAGTCGTTATAGTTAGAAATTAGCATTTAAAAAACCTTTGAAATTCACTGAAAAACCATAGGTTTCAGGGGCGTTATAGTTAGCTGGACATTTCACTCGTACAAAACCATAGAAATTCCACTGTTATAGTTAGTTCAGCTAACTATAACTCGCGCCCCCGCAATGCACTGCTCATGACGTCACATATTACATCATTCATGGCATGGTCAGTTGGGGCCAATCTCCTAAAACCATTGTGGTGTCGCTGCCTAACTGTGGGATCGATCTGGGTTTTCCTGTTTGTGCGCTTGTCAAAGGGTTACGTGTCTCCCCAACAGTGATCTGTCAATCAGTTGCTTCAGGCCTAGGTCGCAGGACCTGCCTGACCACGTATTTCTGACTCAGGGTTGAAGGGGAGGTCCTATCGGGTCAATTCAACAATGGAGATGCAAGTTCGTTACTATACGTACATATATCATGGTTTACATCGACATCGTATTTATCAATATTAACATTCCCCCTCTAATTGAATTTTCAACTGCATCAATCGCCCCACACTTCATGACAGTCACATTGTTTGAGGTTTGATGTGTTTCTGTTGTGTCTGTTACTACCTCCCTAGTTACTTGCATTCTACCTAATTTGAAGACTGCTTTTTCACAGCAGAAAACCACTCAAAAACAGCACAAAAATGAGACTGGCTTGACTGTGAGCTCTGAGAACTGATATCGGTGAGAATGGGGAGGTCGAGCTGGGATGTCGGTGAGAATGGGGAGGTCGAGCTGGGATGTCGGTGAGAATGGGGAGGTCGAGCTGGGATGTCGGTGAGAATGGGGAGGTCGAGCTGGGATGTCGGTGAGAATGGCGAGGTTGAGCTGGGATGTTGGTGAGAATGGGGAGGTCGAGCTGGGATGTTGGTGAGAATGGGGAGGTTGAGCTGGGATGTTGGTGAGAATGGGGAGGTCGAGCTGGGATGTTGGTGAGAATGGGGAGGTCGAGCTGGCATTTCCAGGGGCAGTTGGTAGGGACTGGTCAGTGTCTACGCCTTTCCAAAGACAGAGTTCCTAATAAGGTGCTCCAGGTGATGAGGAACTAGGGCTAGTAGTGTAAGAATCTTAATGAAGGTGATTCCCCTCCTCAGGTAGGCACCTCTCAAAATGAGCATTGTATGTTTTTGAAACATGTAAATGTGCAGACTGTACATGAGAAGCATTGAGATCCATTTCTGAGTCTTTCCAAGTAATCAATAAATTAATTGTTTGCATTTCATTTTAGATCTAACGGGAAGCCAAGTCTCCGAGCGATCATCCTCAAAGGAGAGCCCAGGCAGTGCTGCAGAAGAACAACCACACTCCCCCAGGACCCTGCAGATCTGCCCAGCGTCCCCCATTGCAGCAGAGGCTGACCTGCACCAGGCAGTATTTGAGGGCGTCAGCACACATCTGTGTAGTGAGTGTGGGATGAGGTTTCGAAGGAAGATAGACCTGCGGAAGCACCTTGAGATGCACATGGAAGAGAAGCCTTACTCTTGTGTCGAGTGTGGGCAAAGCTTCAGGTGGCAGTCGCATCTCGACAAGCACCTTCACAATCATGCAAAAGAAAAGTGGTACCCATGCAAGGAATGTGAGAAGAGTTTCAGCCGGCGTTCACTGCTGGTCAAACATCAGCAACGCCACATGAGATACCAGCGGTACGTGAGGCAGGTAGAGGAGAGGGCGCGCAGAGCAGAGAAGGCGCAGAAGGCAGAGAAAGTACTGAAAGCGCGCCAAGTGCTTGAATGTGGGAAATGTGGAAAGACATTCAAACACTTCAAGTCCTACAACAACCATCACCAAGCACACGAGGATGAGAAGTTGTACCAGTGTAATCTCTGTGAGAAGAGCTTCATTTTTCAGTCCTGGCTAGACAGGCACCTTCTCAACCACAAGACAAATAAACATTATCCGTGCAAGGAATGTGATGAGGTTTTCAGCCGCAGTGCAGCACTTATCAGACATCAGCAAAGCCACAAGACCGAAACGTATCAAGAAGGAAGTAAAGCACAGAAGTGTAAGGAGTGTGGAAAGAGCTTTATAAAAAACAAAGACTTTGAGGAACACCTTGAAACACATGTAAATGAGAAGCAGAACAGTTGTACTGAATGTGAGGAGACTTTCAGCCAACAGGATCTCCTGAAGGAACATCACCAAAGACACATGACTGAGAAACCCTACACATGTGATGTATGTGGAAAGGGGTTTAGCGAACATATGGAAATGGCTTTGCATGAGCTAACGCACAGAGGAGGAAACCGATGTCAGAGTATGGACAGTGGAGAAAGAGCCGGTGACCATTTGCACACATCTCACACAAGTGTGCACCAAGATCAGAAAGTGCAGCTGGCAGAGAAACAACATGAGGCCAATCCTTGCAGAGACATTCTAACTCTGGAAACTAACCTTGAGCAACAGCCTCAAGCTGACAAGAGTGAGAAGCCGTTTGAGTGTACAAAATGTGGACAAAGATTGAGATGTCGCTCGTCCCTGACCAATCATCTTCAGCGGCACAGAGAAGCGATGGGCTATCCGAGCACTGTATGTGGGGAGAGCTTCGGCCAGGTCCCTCTCCTGGACAAGCAACATCCAGGATGCATGAGCGACGGGTGGTGCATGGCAGACGAAGCACATCAGTGTAGCGAATGCGGACTGGTGTTCGTGAAGAAAAGATACCTCCAGGAGCACCTTCAAGGACACATGAAAGAAACACCATATAAATGCGCTGAATGTGGGCAAGGCTTCAGGTGGCAGTCCCACCTGGACAAGCATCTCCAAAACCACGTGAAAGATAAGTGGTACCCATGCAAGGCATGTGATCGTAGTTTCAACCGCTGCTCGGCACTTGTCAGACATCAGCAAAGACATGCGAATGATGAGTGGCACCCATGCCAGAAGTGCGGCAAGACATTCACACAGAGCTCATACCTGATCAAGCATCAGCAAAGCCACACGAGTAATGTCCCTGTGTCGGAGACCAAAAGGCAGACTCCAGTAACCGCAGATCAACAGGTTTGGATCTGTGGTGAATGTGGAGAAACCTTTGATGACGCCTCGTCTTTCAGGACACATCAAAAGTCACACCATGTGCTGAAAACGTGAGGATGACCAGTTGTCAGCCAGACATGCAAGGAGACAATCGACGTGAGAATGTTTGAAGGCTTTTGTTAAACCATCAGCCTCTTGGAGGCACCTAGGCACAGAGGAATCTGCTGTTTAATGACAGCAAGGGAAAAAGTACAGCTCCAGGAGCCACAAGATGCAGATCATGTTATGCATGAGGTGTTAATAAAAGGTGACTATTCTGCTGGAGAGCAAAACATTATCAGATGCGCTTCTGGCTCCTCCATGAAGTCACTTCCACTCACCACATAGAAGCAAAAATGTAGCACACCTCACACTTGCTCCCTTCCTTACTTGCATGGTATGTCATACCTCAGGCAGACCCCTACTCTTAACTCTGCAACACCTCATTGCCTGAAGCCCTAGGGGTTCCTGTTTTTTTCCTATCTAGACATATAATAGTTTGTTCTTCAAACAGGCCAGTGACTGGGCTGCAGTGAAGATGGGTTTCCAAGAGTGGTCTGTGCTGTCTCACAGCATCCTTTGAGTCCTGTCAGGTCTGTGGTCTCACCCTGCAGTACTGCGAGGCAGCTGATGTTTGACGGAGCTCCAGTGCAGCAGGGTTTCCAAAAGTGGTCTGTGCTGTCTCATAGCATCTTTTGAGCCCTGCCAGTCATGTCATCTCTCCCAGCAGTACTGCGATACAGCTGATGCCTGTATGGTTTGATCCTTCCCCCTCCGAGCTTGCAGTAGGTAATGGAGAACTTGACAAATGGTTTGTGAAGTCATCAGACTTTTGCCCTCAATGTAGGATTTAACGGGTGTCCAATCACCGCACTGTTCTGCACTTCGGACTGCAATATTTGTCACTTTTCTGGGGTGCATAAACTCTTAATGTGGGTGCTTCTCTGCAGGATTTGTACCAGACCTTACCTGCTGAAAATCAAGCAGGCAAACATGCCTGTGGTGTGCTATGATCGCACCAGTTATAGCGGCAATTCGGACAAAAGAGTGTGCGTATTTAGTAGGGATCCGTGCAGCAACAGAAATTAAAGTTTAAAAATGTGGTTCGGTACTTAATGTCCTCCCATACCCCACTTTAACGTCCCCATTCTCCATGTGGAGATCCTCGACTGGAACACGTCTGTACAAGACAAAAGAGTATTTGACAAATGCTGCGCTGTACAGATCCCCAGTGAAATAACCCAACTTAAAGGTCAGCACCTGGAGGTCTGTAGTGAGGTAGATTCTGTTACAGCAGGTCCTACTTGCAAGATGTGTCCAACCTCAGACCCTTAGTGCCAGGACAGTGTTAATATACATTAGGGCCTTCTGGATTTGCTTCTAACAGTGCATTTTGACCGGATTCTTAGTTACGTGTCCTAGTCAACCATACAGACGAAAGGAGGGTGGACGTAAGCAAGGGGAAGGCACGGTAGAGACCGTCATTGCAGGGAGGATTACAATACTCAGGCAAGGCATTACCACCTTGTGTCCCATCCTCGTTCTCTTCCGTCCTTGTGAGGATCTGCTCAAGATGTAGAGACCTATGTAGCTCACCATCAGGACCAAGTCACAACACTTCCAATGCTGCATCCATTTGATTAATCAGAGACGGGTCTGGTGGCTTAGTGGACTAATGCAGCCGTTTTAGAACCTGTGTTTTACTTCTTGGCCAAAAGTTCAAATTCCAGTGGGTCCACTCAGCCTTTCATGTCTCCAAGGTAAATAAAATGAGGTAATCCACACACACTCACCTCAGACTTGGCTGAGGATGGGAACTAGAGGCACGGGGCCAAGGGGCTAGCCAGCCTCCAATCTAATATGTAAACACAAAATAGGCTGCCCCTAACGTGGGTTCCTACAGTTTCCTACAGAGTTATGCTGAGATGCAGCATCAGTGGGGGCATCTCATAAAAAGTTTCGGACTGGCCTCACACACCGCCCGGTGTCATGCTTCATCATAGGCTGTCCTCGCCCTCTAAAAACTTCGTTTGATAGAGGGCGGGCATACACCTGGAGACAGGGATGCACTTCTAAAACTAAGTGATGGCCGTGTGAAAGTGAAAGGTGATCTAAAAACCATCACATCTGTCACTAAACTGTGTTTATTCGGGGAACAGATGTATGGTATTAAAATAGGTGTACGGTGATCTGGGACATTATTTTCCCTTCACCGTATTAAGTGCGGTCAACATGTTTCTGCGTTAGTGTCCCCGTAGGGTACGTCGCATTCGTCAGGACCAAAGGGTTTTTAACTGTGGGTGCTTCCTTTTTGCATCTAATGCAAAGAGGTGTTACCAATCTGGGGACGGGGGCTAAAAGGGGTAAACTACCCGTCTGGTGTAGTACCACTGTGAGTGATTCCTAAAATACTATCCTCTATACTGAATGGGAGGGCGAGGGTGGGAGAGCCTACTTGTGACTTTTGTCTGAATTCAGCGCTCCCAGCGGTTTTCTCTACAGGCGTCCTCTCGGTCTCCCCGTCCTAAGATTGGCAACACCTCTTTGCATTAGATGCAAAAAGGAAGCACCCACAGTTAAAAACCCTTTGGTCCTGACGAATGCGACGTACCCTACGGGGACACTAACGCAGAAACATGTTGACCGCACTTAATACGGTGAAGGGAAAATAATGTCCCAGATCACCGTACACCTATTTTAATACCATACATCTGTTCCCCGAATAAACACAGTTTAGTGACAGATGTGATGGTTTTTAGATCACCTTTCACTTTCACACGGCCATCACTTAGTTTTAGAAGTGCATCCCTGTCTCCAGGTGTATGCCCGCCCTCTATCAAACGAAGTTTTTAGAGGGCGAGGACAGCCTATGATGAAGCATGACACCGGGCGGTGTGTGAGGCCAGTCCGAAACTTTTTATGAGATGCCCCCACTGATGCTGCATCTCAGCATAACTCTGTAGGAAACTGTAGGAACCCACGTTAGGGGCAGCCTATTTTGTGTTTACAAATAAAATGAGGTCCCTGGAGCTGGGCAAAGAAAGCCCAAGTTCTTTGGACACAGGACACAGAATCTAGCCAGCTGATCGAGGTAGTCCCAGCCAAACCATTCCTGACCAAAAAAAGCATTTATATCCAGGTAGACCAAGGCAGCCACACAGGCACCTTGTCTTTTGAGATCCTTGATACGAGATCCCGTCTCAGTGGAGGCGAAAACTGGGTGCATGATCTTGTGAACGCCATGGAATGGCTGGCTGAACCTTAGCGGAAATTCAGGAGCATCTGGAAAAGGAGATTAGCTGACCAGCATCTCCCACAGGCTCCAGTATCTGCCACAGGAGTGTGGACCACAGACTGGAGAATCTGCGACCGTGTTATCATATCTCCCACAGGCTCCAATATCTCCCACAGGAGTCTGGACTACAGACTGGAGAATCTCAGACCATGTTATCATATCTCCCCCAGTAGTTCGGATTACAGACTGGAGAATCTGAGACCATGTTATCATATCTCCCACAGGCTCCAGTATCTCCCACAGGAGCTCGGACTACAGGCTGGAGAATCTGAGACTGTGTTATATCTCCCCCAGGAGTTCGGACTACAGACTGGAGAATCTGAGACTGTGTTATCATATCTCCCGCAGGCTCCAGTATCTCCCACAGGAGCTCGGACTACAGGCTGGAGAATGGCGATTCTCCAATTAACATACAGAGAGAATTTTGATTTCATTAAAGACAACGGAGGCTAACATTATGCAATAACTTTTATTGCTTCCTTCAACATGCAGCCCTTTAAAGAACATGTATTACATCACAAGTAAAACAAGTAAGCCAATAAGGCTGCTCTTGTTAATTGTACCGCTATGGGTACCAAGGTCACTTGTAGCGCACAGGCTACCTGATGCTTCATCTCTGTCTTTTGTAGCGCGCTGGCTACCATTAATAAGTGAAACATTAGACATATGTTTTGTTTTTTTCATAACCTTACCTCCTTTCCTGATGTGAGTCTCATCCTCTGAAAGGGATATTAGATTCTCTGAGAGCTGCCTCCACAGCCTCTTTCAGGGAGGATTTAAATTCCTTTTCCAGGAAATTTAATAGTACTCTTTCATTGAGGGGTACGCTTAAAGTCCCCTCGGCCTCAATGTCAGACATGGTGTTTTTAAGTTGGTAAAATAAATCTAACTAATTAAACATTAGTAGATATAAAAATATAAGAGGTTGTAGCCTAGAGGTTGTAGCCTATTCTCTCCTTTTTTTTTATTTTTTATAAAGTAATCAGTTGTAGGAAAAAAACGATCTCAACTCACCCAAGCCTCTTTCAATTCTCAAAAGGAAAACAACAGTTGTGTGGCTCGAGCTAGGCTGGTTACTGTGGTAACGAGGTTATTGAGGGAGTCCTTTCTCCCTTTTACTTAAAATTATAGGTGTAGTTATGGGAGTCCTTTCTCCCTTTTGCTTAAATTTTTATGAGTTATGGAAGTACTTTCTCCCTTTTGCTTAAATTTGTTCCGCGTCACTTCCCCAGCGCTGTTTTGTCTGGGGAAGCGAGGGAAACTAAAAGCATTGCCGCTGGGGAGTTGGGGAAGCCGGGGGCGGAGTCGTGTCCATCCCCGGTCTCCGTAGCCAACCCCGTGTCAAAACTCCCAATTCATCTCTCTCCGATGGGGGAGAGAGTCCTTTGCGGCGCACTGTGTGGAGCTGGGAAGGCTCCGTGTTAGTTTACCGCTCTCTCCGCAAGGGAGAGAGAGAAAGACTTCAGCAAAGGCACCGTGCTTTCCGGAGGTTTCAAATGCCAGCCTCCACCAGTAAAGTGCGATCGCGGCCTGGGGAGAAAGTGCGGTCGCGGCCCGGTTTTTAGTCGGGTGGAACGATCGCTCTCCCCGACAACGCGAAGCCCCTCTGAGGTCCCACAGCACAAGGAGAATGCTTGCCTCCCAACGCGGCTCGGTTCGGCGCTTCGTGGAGCGTGCGACCGGCGCGAAGGTAACGGTCAATTTAAGGCCATTCAGGCAGTTCTCCACTTGTTTTTTTTTGTTTTTGAGTAGGACTGTGTTTTTTTAAAAGAAAGAAGGGAGGGAGGGAGGGGAGAGGTTAGCCAAACCATAAATTGGAAGGGTAATGAAGCGAACAGAAGTTAGGTAACCTACCTGAAAAAAGGCATAACATTTACCACAATGTAACCTACCTGAAAAAGGCATAACATTTACCACAAGCATGAAACTGGTTGTAACTAGCTATAATCGGTAAGGTTACTTACCTTGCTAGCGATCTAGGTTAAAAAATAATAATTAAGAGTCTAAAGAAGGCTCACAATGGTCATTAAGTAGGACAGTAAATAAATGTATACTTAACTGTCCAGGAGCAGCGAATAAAAGAGGATGATGCCTAGCTACACTGTTACTATGTTATGTTTTTAAAGTTCTATGGAATGTTTTACTTGTGATGTAATACATGTTCTTTAAAGGGTTACATGTTGGGGAAGCAATAAAAGTTATTGCATAATGTTAGCCTCCGATCTTGTAATGAAATCTGAGACCGTGTTCTCATATCTCCCAGAGGCTCCAGTATCTGCCACAGGAGTTCTGACTACAGGCTGGAGACTCTCAAACCATGTTATCATATCTCCCCTAGGAGTTCGGACTACAGACTGGAGAATCTGAGACTGTGTTATCATATCTCCCACTGGCTCCAGTATCTGCCACAGGAGCTCGGACTACAGACTGGAGAATCTGAGACCGTGTTATCATATCTCCCACTGGCTCCAGTATCTGCCACAGTAGTTCGGACTACAGACTGGAGAATCTGAGACCGTGTTATCATATCTCCTACAGGCTCCAGTATCTCCTACAGGAGTTTGGACTACAGACTGGAGAATCTCAGACCGTGTTCTCATATCTCCCAGAGGCTCCAGTATCTGCCACAGGAGTTCTGACTACAGGCTGGAGACTCTCAAACCATGTTATCATATCTCCCCTAGGAGTTCGGACTACAGACTGGAGAATCTGAGACTGTGTTATCATATCTCCCACTGGCTCCAGTATCTGCCACAGGAGCTCGGACTACAGACTGGAGAATCTGAGACCGTGTTATCATATCTCCCACTGGCTCCAGTATCTGCCACAGTAGTTCGGACTACAGACTGGAGAATCTGAGACCGTGTTATCATATCTCCTACAGGCTCCAGTATCTCCTACAGGAGTTTGGACTACAGACTGGAGAATCTCAGACCGTGTTATCATATCTCCCTCAGGAGTTTGGACGACAGACTGGAGAATCAGAGACCATGTTATCATATCTCCCACAGGCTCCAGTATCGCCCACAGGAGCTTGGACTACAAGCTGGAGAATCTGAGGCCGTGTTATCATATCTCCCAAAGGCTCCAGTATCTTCCAGATGAGTTTGAACCACAGACTGGAGAATCTGAGACTGTGTTATTATATCTCCCAGAGGCTCCAGTATCTGGCACAGGAGTTCGGACCACAGACTGGAGAATCTGAGACCATGTTATCATATCTCCCCCAGGAGTTTGGACCACAGGCTGGAGATTTGGAAACCGTGTTATCATATCCCCCAAAGGCTCCAGTATCTGCCACAGGAGTTCGGACTACAGACTGGAGAATCTCAGACCGTGTTATCATAGCTCCCACAGGCTCCAGTATCTGACACAGGAGTTTGGACTACAGACTGGAGAATCGGAGACTGTGTTATCATATCTCCCACTGGCTCCAGTATCTGCCACAGTAGTTCGGACTACAGACTGGAGAATCTGAGACCGTGTTATCATATCTCCCACAGACTCCAGTATCTGCCACAAGAGTTTGGACTACAGACTGGAGAATCTCAGACCGTGTTATCGTAGCTCCCACAAGCTCCAGTATCTGCCACAGGAGTTCGGACTACAGACTGGAGAATCTGAGACCATGCTATCATGGCCAAGAGTGGAGCCGCTACCATGAATTCCCTTCTTCCTGAACCTGATCACCCCTCCAAGAGATTATGGGAATAAGCATAAAAGTGAACAGCGGCCATGGTACCATCAGAGCACAAACTCCTTTTATGTTGTCATGCCGTAAGTAAACCCATCCAAGGTTGAACGGCTGGACCTCTTGTGCACGTCCTGGAAGAGAACGTGGCTAGGGAGGGAAAAGTGCCCAGTCGATCAGCCATGTGATTGTCAACTCCCCAAATGCATGTCCCTGCCAATGATGTTGGGTTGCTGTCCATACACCCAAATTCACCAGCTTCTGGCGTCATTAAGCCCAGGACTGATTCTCTTCTCATTTGTGCTGAGTTTTTACTCTGCGCTCTTTGTCTGACTGTTTAGCTTATGCGTCAAGCTCTAGATTTAAGGATTGTATGTTGTTCCACCAGTTGTTTGCAGCTGCTGACCCTCGTACCTACTGATTGCCCTGCTTGGGATACTAACTTGGCACATGCCTGCAGTCTGTGTGCTACCACATCCCCCTGCAAAAGACTGCGGTATAAGCAGAGCCAAGACATGTCTTGCCCCTGCCAGCTGATGTAGCCTCCTTTTCCCCCCTTTTCTTGTGTTGCCCGTCATTACTCTAAACTTCTCTCTACCCCACATGGATCTACCCTCCTACTTCTTCCACTCATTCGTGGACACCTCTAAGACACCTTGTGGCCTGTGCTGCCCGAGGGACGGGCCAAGGGAATCCTTTGCCACTATTATCAAGCGTGTCAAGCAGTCTCGGGTTGTCAGACTCCTGGTTCTCCTTTCCGGCCCTTAGTAGTTAGTTTGAAGTATCAGCTGGTCCTGGTGAGATGAATAGACAGAGCCTTGGAGCCCATGGACTTCTGCAGCTTGGGGTTTCTCTCCTGCAAGGCTTCCTTTCAAGTAGCTGCTACTCATGCCAGGAGCATTACAGCGCTTGAGACCATGTGTGCCGCTGTACCATCTGAAGAGTTTAATCCGGACAAATTGGCGTCTAGGCCTTGTGCCACCTTCGATACCTAACCTTTTTTTAATTAAAACATTTTTTTCGCATCTTTTCTCCACACCATCAGGCTGTTTAACTGCGGAAAGGATGCACTACGTTGATGTCTGGCTCTACATTTGATCTATATAGAGCCAGCGCTCAGTGGTTCCACAGGTCACTGGGTTTGTAACGTATGAAGTCGCGATATCCAGCCTGTTCTCTGCCAAGGCCACCACTGCTAGAAACCAGGAAACAGGAAGCCCACTAGCTCCCAGACTCCCCTAGCCAATCATGATGCTGCTGTCACCAGCATGACAGTAGCGTCACGATTGGTCTGAGCGCCGTGGTTTGGCGCTCAGACATGGACTGCGAGTCTGTGCATCTTCTCCACCCAGGCTGTACAATACAGCCAGGTGGAAAACATGCTAAATGCACATGACTGTTTGGCCGGCCCAAGACGGCCGGCCAAACCATCATGCATTCTTAGAAGTGCCCACCGCTCCTCCCCCTGTCTGTGGGAAGCACAGCCGCACCCCGCCCGCACCTAAAGCCAGGACGGAAAAATAAAATGATAATAACATGGTGTGGGGCGACGCTCCGCCTTAGCGGAGGAGGCACCTCTGTGTCTTAGCACAGTTCACTGATGTACAGCTGGTGTCTGATAACATTTCGCTGATCTCTGGCTGATGTATGAGCACAGTTTAACAACCCTTGGACGGTGTCTGTGCACATTTCACCGACCTCCGACTGGTTTCTAAGCACACTTCACAGACCTCTAGCTGGTGTCTGAACCCAGTTCACTGACCTCTGGCTGTGTCTGAATATAGTTCACCGACCTCCGGCTGGTGTCTGAGCACAGTCCACTGACCTTCGGCTGGTGTCCTCCAGCTGGAGGCTGAACACAGTTCACAGACCTCCGGATGGTGTCCTCCAGCTGGAGGCTGAACACAGTTCACAGACCTCCGGATGGTGTCTGAACACACTCCACCAGCACTTAGGCAGCTGTAATGGTTTTCCCTAGGCATGTGTCTGCCACGTGCATTCTGTAGGTGTTACACTCAGGGTTTCCTCTCGTTGTATGCAGTTTGCTCATCGGCTCCTTTCCCTCCCTTAGATGCTAATATGATGAGTGTGAAACAGTGGGGCACTACTGTATTCTTGTAAAATTCACATAGTTATGTTAGGTGAGTGTCTCTGCTGCACGATTGCTCTTTCACCTTCTATTCACAGTAATTACACTACTGGACCCAGGTGGACTCGAGGGCTGCAGTGAAAACGTTTCTCCACTTTTATGACCTGTTCTTCAAATCACATTTATTAAAGATCTGTAATTTTGTCAGACACCAATTTCAATGTGAAACTTATATAAGTGCAGAGAAAATTATTTGTTCTTGCTCAGTGTATTTTTGGACTACAGACCTTCATATGTTAATAAATGTTGTTTCCAAGTGTGTCCTGAGCTCGGGGACGCACTCCATCACAGGCAGATTTGACAAAATCTATGCATCCAGGGGAACCGGCAGTTATTTTGCTGAGTTAATATCACGGCCTTACATGTTTCAGAGCCCCCAGCTCCTTTCTCAAAGGCTAGCCACAGCTTCGCGCACACAAACAGACACGGTGCACTCGTTTTTTCACTTCCAATTTATTGCCTCCAGTAGGTTGCAGGTGTCTTCGTCGTAGAGTGTGAAGTCGGTCCAGTGTGCTTGATTCTTAGGTGAAGCCTGTCAGGGCGGCGTGGAAGGAGGAGGCAGGTCAGTAGTGGGTAGAGAGTATGAGGCGGAACTAAGTTCGTTACCTAAGGCTTTGATTTTGTCCGCAAAAAAAGAGGAGAATTCCTCGGATGATATTAGAGAATTGGGATTTTCTTTCGATGTTTTGGCCAGTTTGTTGGATTGGTGTTTGACCAGTTCAAAGAGTTTACGGGGTCTGTTCTTGGTGTTCCCCAGTTCCGATCTGAAGAATTCTTTTTTTGAGTTGAGGATGTTCCTGTTGTAGGTATTTCTGGCCTGGCGGAGAAGTTTTAGATGTGCGGCAGAGGGGTGCTGTCTCCAGATTCTTTCGGCTTGCCGGAGGGATCTCCTCTCATTGTTGAGGGATCCAGTGAACCAGGGGTTTCTATCTTTGATTTGGGTTCTTTTTAGTTTTAGTGCAGCTAGGTCATCCAGAATGTTCGATATAGTCGCAGAGTAGTGATCATTGAGGTCACTGACCGTTGTGATATGCGAGGGGGGGGGGAGGTCAGATTTGCACCGAGCCTCCAGTTCTCTGTGGTCCAGGTTCTTGGTGTCTCTGACCCAGCGTTTAGGAATCACCGGCTGCGGTGCCCTAGTCTTGTGGGTGCCAGGTAGTAGGAAGGCGATGGCGTGGTGGTCAGACCAGTCACATGGGTCTATAGAGTAAGCTTGACTGTTGATTCCTTAGAGATGATCCAGTCAAGAATGGCCCCTTTCGAGTGAGTTGGGAGTGAGCAAGATTGGGTCAGGGCTTGATCGGCCAGGAGGTCCTTGATGGCGTTGACATGAGGATCCTTGGGATCGTTCCAGTGCAGGTTGAAATCGCCAAGGAAAATGTCTTTAGCGTTGGAGGAACTCTTAGCTGTGAAAATTTCCATGAGGTGGTCAGTGAAGGAGTCATTCCTGCCTGGGGGGTGGTAAAAGATGTGCAGGTTGCACAGTAGGGTGGAGTTGCTGCAAATGGAGAGGGCGAGGTATTCGCAGGAGTCGGTGGTATCCGCCAGAAGTTCCGTGACAAGAAGGTTAGAGCGATAGATGCAGGCGATGCCTCCTCCTTTCTTGCTAGGTTGCCTGTCCAGCCTTGCAATGTTATAGTTGGGAGGGACTAAGAGGTCCAGGCATGGGGATGAGGATTCGTTGAGCCAAGATTCTGTTAGAATTGCTAAGTCGAAATTTTTGTTCAGGATGAGGGCAGCAATATCGGCGGCGTGCTTAACTGCCGATCGGCAGTTAATTAAGAGACCAGTCAGAGAGGGGTCGGAGGGAGTGTCGGGAGTCGGGGCGGACACGGGTACAGGCGCTAGATTGCTTTTAATCACACTTCTGTTACGGAGGGTAGTTGATCTGCTGGGGTTGATAGTGACCGTGCAGATGGGATGTTCGGCACTCACGTGTAATAGACAAGGGGTAACTGGGGCTGCGTTGTAGTCCCGGAGGATGGCAAGGATTTCCTTTTCAGTGAGGTCTAGTGGACTTGGTGTGGCGAGGGTAGAGTTGTAGGAGAGGACGAGAGCTAGGGTTTCCTCCTCCGAGAGGTGGCAAGAATGCTTGCGAGGGCGAAGGTGTCTCAGGGATAGAGGTAATGGGTGTTTGGGGAGCTCTGTGATAAGAGGGGGGGTGGAGTTCAGCAGGGGCTTGAGGTTAGCGAAGGAGAGTTCGGCTAGGTGAAGGAGGTTCGTTAGATCCAGAATGGAAAAATGGATGCTCTGAATTATTTTGGCAGCTCTGGAGTGCAGAGTTTCGATATCCATGTAAGAGGGAGGCGCTAAAGGACGGGGGCAGTGGTTCAGAGGCAGTTCTATCGTCATGCATACGGGATAGGATAGCAGGGCTAGCTCGACCTGTGTCGTAGGTCTTTGGGGGAGTCTCAGTCTCACGGTCGGAGTGGGGAGCTAGTGGGGAGGGGACCAGAGGTCTAGGGCCGATTCTGTTGGCAAGGCCGGGAGACATGCTAGAAGGGTTAGAATGAACTGTGTTAGGAACACTTGGAGGGGTGGTCTGTGGGCTAGCAGGGCTAGCTCGACCTGTATCGTAGGTCTTTGGAAGCGTACCAGTCTCAGAGTCGGAGTGGGGAGTTAGTGGGGAGGAGACCAAAGGTCTCGGGACGATTGTGTTGGCAAGGCCGGGAGACGAGCTAGAGGCGTTAGGATGAACTGTGTTGGAAACCCGTAGGGAGGTGTTTTGTGGGAGGCTAGTCACGCTAGGGAGGCTGGTCGGAGGGTCGTCGAGGCTGGTGTTGGTTGCCCTGCCAGGGTCGTGCACATGGTTTCTGAGGAGGGTAAAAAGGTCCGCAAAATTATTGAGGTTTTTGGTTGAGGCTTGGATCAAAACGATGCCGCTTTTGTAGAGGGTGATGGTGAGGTCGGCTCGCAGGGTTGAGGAGGGCGCTATTGTGAGCTTAGTGCCGTGTGGAATGTTCCTGGTTGCGTGTACATTGAGGAGGTGCGCAAAGGTATTGCACCAAGAGGGGGTTCTTCTGGAGTAGAAAATGAGGTCATTAATGACTATGCCGTTGTCCGCGCTGTAACGCAGGTCAGAGATCAATGTCTCAGGGTGATTTTTCAGGGTGGAGTGCTTGAAAGTTTTTGCAGCGGCTTTGGAGAGGTTGGGGGGTAAACCAGGGTATATGAGTTTTCTCCAGTAGCGGTCAGGCCGGGACCTGCCATGCTTGCTAGGGTTGGGCACTATAGGAACGAAATGGGTCAGTAAGCAGCAAAGGGGATGGGTCTCCACATACCAAGCGAGGGAAGCTATAGTGACTGACTTGGTCTCTTAGAGGCAGGGAACCACCTCACAGCAGCATGTGTCCCCTGGTGGACTGTCTTGAGGGAGCGGGCTGTCTAAGCGTGGGGGCAGAGGCTCAAACGTACTTGCGTAGTAGTGACATCCTCTTTGATGTATACTGCAATCCACTGCCTTTCCCAAAACATCTACGCTTTTTACTGTAGTCCCTGTCGGTGTCTTTATTGTCATTGAATTCCTTATGTCCGTGATCATTTGGATAGTATCCTCATAGGAAAGTTAAAAAAAAAAAAAAAATGTGGCTGGTTCGTAAGTAAGAAGTAAATCCCTGTACTTTTCAATTCCAACAAGTCTTTCATTGACTACTATAGCAAGTCAGAGCCATTCCAAGATGGCCGCCATCTTATCGAGCCTGGCTCAAGGTGCAGCTGTAGACCCTTGTTTGTTTTTATGGCATAGTCCTCTTTCTATTGCCATTGCCAGTTGCTGCCATTTTCGTGGGGAATAGGCTTGAGGCAGTATGGAGGAGCAGTTCTGTGCTCAAAATGGCTGGGGCAATAAAACTGCTGTGCCACAGACCAACAGCTGTACTGTACAGCTACAATTCTGATAGTAGACCCACTCCTGCAGCCTGGACATCGAGGGGTTTCCCTAGTTATGATCCTGATGGTGCACACTGCCCACTCGGTATATGCAAAACGCACGGCCACTCCCGGCATGGGAGGCTTCTCTTCTGCAGGGTTGTTGCAATTAAAGATTATGACTTCGGGACAGGCTCGCCCTTGATGGTCCCAGCCGTTTCACAGCTCCGAAGAACCCCCTGCAGTGATGAGCGCGATCGTTCCCGGTATGGAGGAACCTGCATCAGGGGGCAAGGCGGCAACAGCTCCCCAGTGACTTGGCTCGAGCTGGGTGTGCCCGTTGCCAGCTGGAAACTCGCCTTTGGGCTCTGCGCTAATCTGCCAGTTCCCGGCGGGTCTCAGGCTCGGGGGCCCAGGTTGTTGAATGGTCTGCAGCGGGAGGGGGGTGGGACGGACTCACCGATGCCTCAGAGTCTGGGCGATCATCCTCGGTCAGTCCCCCAGCAGCCCACGTCGGAGATGGATACCCAGCCCTCTGTTGATGTCGGCTGGATTCGCGGAGCAGCGCTCGGCTGGGGCTCCGTCAGTCAGCAGCAGTGAGGCATCCGACGGACTCACCAAGCGGCCAGCTCTTCTGATCAATGGCCGACGGTCCTAATTGAGGTGAGAGGGGCCCATAAACGATGGTCTGTGCGGTGCCGCTGGGCCAAGCTTGCGCTGTGTTGCTGTGTGATGATGTAGGAGGGCAGCAGGGCGATGGATGGCCAGGTTGTACAGGGATATTGACCGATATGGTGATCCCTAACCCAGGAGCTCAGTGGAGGAGCTCTCGTCCGGTGGCCATCTTAATGCATTGTAGAAGAAAACATGAGATGGAGCATGCCCTTGTATGATGCACGCACATGTTCGGGATACTGGGAGTACACCTCTCTACTGAACATCTATAGAAGTAATTTCCTGTTCTACCAGTAGGCGGTGTGGTACCAAGAAAGGGAGACGCCATGTGAGGAGTACTGAAGCATTCACAATAATGTACCTTCATCCTTCTCCCAGACATGCACCAGGATGTACCTTCATCCTTCTCCCGGACATGCACCAGGATGTACCTTCATCCTTCTCCCGGACAAGCACCAGGATGTACCTTCATCCTTTTCCCGGACATGCACCAGGATGTACCTTCATCCTTCTTCCGGACATGCAGCAGGATATACCTTCATCCTCCACCTGGACATGCACCAGGCTGTACCTTCTCCCGGACATGCACCAGGATGTACCTTCATCCTTCTCCTGGACATGCACCAGGATGTACCTTCTCCCGGACAAGCACCAGGATGTACCTTCATCCTTCTCCCGGACATGCACCAGGATGTACCTTCATCCTTCTCCCGGACATGCACCAGGATGTACCTTCATCCTTCTCCCGGACATGCACCAGAATGTACCTTCATCCTTCTCCCAGACATGCACCAGGATGTACCTTCATCCTTCTCCTAGACATGCACCAGGATGTACCTTCATCCTTCTCCTAGACATGCACCAGGATATACCTTTATCCTTCACCTGGACATGCACCAGGATGTACCTTCATCCTCCACCTGGACATGCACCAAGCTGTACCTTCTCCCGGACATGCACCAGGATGTACCTTCATCCTTCTTCTGGACATGCACCAGGATGTACCTTCTCCCGGACAAGCACCAGGATGTACCTTCATCCTTCTCCCGGACATGCACCAGGATGTACCTTCATCCTTCTCCCAGACATGCACCAGGATGTACCTTCATCCTTCTCCCGGACATGCACCAGGATGTACCTTCATCCTTCTCCCGGACATGCACCAGGATGTACCTTCATCCTTCTCCCAGACATGCACCAGGATGTACCTTCATCCTTCTCCTGGACATGCACCAGGATGTACCTTCTCCCGGACAAGCACCAGGATGTACCTTCATCCTTCTCCCGGACATGCACCAGGATGTACCTTCATCCTTCTCCCAGACATGCACCAGGATGTACCTTCATCCTTCTCCCGGACATGCACCAGGATGTACCTTCATCCTTCTCCCGGACATGCACCAGGATGTACCTTCATCCTTCTCCCAGACATGCACCAGGATGTACCTTCATCCTTCTCCCAGACATGCACCAGGATGTACCTTCATCTTCCTCCCGGACATGCACCAGGATGTACCTTCATCCTCCTCCCGGACATGCACCAGGATGTACCTTTATCCTTCTCCCAGACATGCACCAGGATGTACCTTCATCCTCCTCCCGGACATGCACCAGGATGTACCTTCATCTTCCTCCCGGACATGCACCAGGATGTACCTTCATCCTTCTCCCAGACATGCACCAGGATGTACCTTCATCCTTCTCCCGGACATGCACCAGGATGTACCTTCATCCTTCTCCCGGACATGCACCAGGATGTACCTTCATCCTTCTCCCGGACATGCGCCAGGATGTACCTTCATCCTTCTCCCGGACATGCACCAGGATGTACCTTCATCCTTCTCCCAGACATGCACCAGGATGTACCTTCATCCTTCTCCTAGACATGCACCAGGATGTACCTTCATCCTTCTCCTAGACATGCACCAGGATGTACCTTCATCCTTCTCCTAGACATGCACCAGGATGTACCTTCATCCTTCTCCCAGACATGCACCAGGATGTACCTTCATCCTTCTCCCGGACATGCACCAGGATGTACCTTCATCCTTCTCCCCGACATGCACCAGGATGTACCTTCATCCTTCTCCCGGACATGCACCAGGATATACCTTTATCCTTCACCTGGACATGCACCAGGATGTACCTTCATCCTTCTTCCGGACATGCACCAGGCTGTACCTTCTCCCGGACATGCACCAGGATGTACCTTCATCCTTCTCCTGGACATGCACCAGGATGTACCTTCTCCCGGACAAGCACCAGGATGTACCTTCATCCTTCTCCCGGACATGCACCAGGATGTACCTTCATCCTTCTCCCAGACATGCACCAGGATGTACCTTCATCCTTCTCCCAGACATGCACCAGGATGTACCTTCATCCTTCTCCCAGACATGCACCAGGATGTACCTTCATCCTTCTCCCAGACATCCACCAGGATGTACCTTCATCCTCCTCCCGGACATGCACCAGGATGTACCTTCATCCTTCTCCCAGACATCCACCAGGATGTACCTTCATCCTTCTCCCGGACATGCACCAGGATGTACCTTCATCCTTCTCCCAGACATGCACCAGGATGTACCTTCATCCTTCTCCCAGACATGCACCAGGATGTACCTTCATCCTTCTCCCAGACATGCACCAGGATGTACCTTCATCCTTCTCCCAGACATGCACCAGGATGTACCTTCATCCTTCTCCCAGACATGCACCAGGATGTACCTTCATCCTTCTCCCGGACATCCACCAGGATGTACCTTCATCCTTCTCCCGGACATGCACCAGGATGTACCTTCATCCTTCTCCCGGACATGCACCAGGATGTACCTTCATCCTTCTCCCGGACATGCACCAGGATGTACCTTCATCCTTCTCCCGGACAAGCACCAGGATGTACCTTCATCCTTCTCCCGGACATGCACCAGGATGTACCTTCATCCTCCTCCCGGACATGCACCAGGATGTACTTTCATCATTCTGATGGACATGCACCAGGATGTACCTTCATCCTTCTCCCGGACAAGCACCAGGATGTACCTTCATCTTTCTCCCGGACATGCACCAGGATGTACTTTCATCATTCTGATGGACATGCACCAGGATGTACCTTCATCCTTCTCCCGGACAAGCACCAGGATGTACCTTCATCCTTCTCCAGGACATTTACGAGGATGTACCTTCATCCTTCTTCCGGACATGCACCAGGATATACCTTCATCATGGTGGCCCTCATGCCCCTCATTACAGACCTGACCTTGGGGAGCATTCATAGAAAGTCCTGTGTATCGGTAGCTCCCTTGCAGAAATGAGCGCTGACTCAATCCCAAGGCAGCAGATGTTACCCCGACACAGGCTATAGGGACTGATGGTTGATAAGGAGATCTCGTTTTAGAACCAGGTGCTGACCTGAGAGTTCATGCTACCACTCCCAGATTGCACCATGTAGCATACTTGGCGCTGTCTCACATCGATTTGTAGCCAATGTTCTGTCCTGTCGGGGCACAAAGGTCACTACTGTGTCACATAGGTGCTGTAACTGTGTCTGAAAACGTTTGAGCCCTGGCAGCTTGCATGGTATTGAAGAACTCCTGGCTTGCTTGCCTATGACCAATGGAATCTGGGCTGTCTTGCCTATGATAGACAGAGCCCTAGTCAGCTTTTTGGGGATGGAACTCTGGCTGGCTTGCCTAAGTCCGAGTAAGCCCAGGCAGCTTGGTTATGACAAACAGAAAGAACGCTTGCTGACTGGTCTATGATTTCTGGTTAACTGGCCGACTTGATTATGACTGATGGAGCCATGGACAACTTCCCTGGGACTGATGGAACCGTGGCTGGCTTGTTTGCGAACGAGGAATCCATGGCTGGCTTGCCTATGACAGACGGAGCCTTGGCTGGGTTGCCTATGACAGACGGAGCCTTGGCTGGGTTGCCTATGACAGACGGAGCCTTGGCCAGCTTGCCTATGACAGACGGAGCCTTGGCCAGCTTGCCTATGACAGACGGAGCCTTGGCCAGCTTGCCTATGACAGACGGAGCAGTGGCTATGACAGACGAAGCAGTGGCTGGGTTGCCTATGACAGACGAAGCCTTGGCCAGCTTGCCTATGACAGACGGAGCCTTGGCCAGCTTGCCTATGACAGACGGAGCCTTGGCCAGCTTGCCTATGACAGACGGAGCTGTGGCCAGCTTACCTATGACAGACGAAGCCTTGGCCAGCTTGCCTATGACAGACGGAGCTGTGGCCAGCTTGCCTATGACAGACGGAGCCTTGGCCAGCTTGCCTATGACAGACGGAGCCTTGGCCAGCTTGCCTATGAAAGACGAAGCAGTGGCTGGGTTGCCTACGACAGACGGAGCCTTGGCCAGCTTGCCTATGACAGACGGAGCCTTGGCCAGCTTGTCTATGACAGACGGAGCTGTGGCCAGCTTGCCTATGACAGACGGATCAGTGGCTGGGTTGCCTATGACTGACGGAGCCTTGGCCAGCTTGCCTATGAAAGACGAAGCAGTGGCTGGGTTGCCTACGACAGACGGAGCCTTGGCCAGCTTGCCTATGAAAGGCGAAGCAGTGGCTGGGTTGCCTATGACAGACAGAACCCAGTGGTATTATTTCATGTGTGGAGAATGAGCTCCAGTGATCGCAAAGAACTCCAATTATGCCCCCTGTTCGTGATGGGTGCGGGGAGGGTGCATGTCATGTCCTTAGGGGTGAGGGTGGATCTTGGGACCTTCTAGCATAACCTGTGAGGCTATAGAGTGTGTTTTCTCTGTGTGGAGGTTTGGGTGTGGACACTGTCCACCTCGCCCATCTGACATGCCATTTGTCTGACGCAAGTTGTGTTTGCTACCACAGTCTTTATAACCCACATATATTTCATTTTTAAAGTTATCAAAACAGACACTGTCCTTGAGAATTGTTCACCCACCTGCCTTGTTTTTGAGTGCTCTTCAATGAGCTAATGTCTTCATCATCAAAATCAGCAAATTATGGATGGAATGCTGCAAAACATCAATTCCCTCGTCCTAGTATCTCACAGGCAGTTCAATCAGTGATCCCCAAATTCTGGCTCCTACTCTTCTAGTCTAGCCCTGCTGAAGCCTTTCCAATAATGTCTTCATGACTTTGCCCCAGAACTTATTTCCTCCAGGCTTGTGTGTTCTCAGTCCCTCCCTGAGCATTATTCCTAAACTAGTTCTACTAGCGAGGGCTGGTACTGCTGCACTTAAGCCATGGCCGCTCTTCTCATTAGGAAAACACCTTCAGACCCCAAGGGCCATATGTACAAACCATTTTTGAGGCCGGAAACGTGTTTAGGGCATCCCTTCCAAATACCGAATCTGAATGGGATGTATGAATGTTTTCTAACCGAATTACGGTCGCAAACCATTCATATTTTACTGACTCCTTGAAGGAGGTGGTAACCCATTCGCAATTGGAAAGGGGTCCCCAAGGGACAAGTTCATCTTTGAGGATGGAAAACAAATATTTTTTAATAGTAGGCAGTGGTCCCAGGGACCACTGCCTTCTCATAAAAAATGAAGCCTCAAGAAAAACGGACTCATTGGAAAAAAAAAGATTGCTTTATTAAAAATCAATCACAGACATGGTAGTCCCTGTGATGGCTGCGATTCCTAATGAGTCACAAACTGTGACCTACCTCATTAATATTCATGAGGTAGGTCATTTGCGACCCACTACAAATAGCTATTTGAAAGATGAAAATTTACTTACATAAGGAATTGCGATTTCCTAATTAGGAAATCTCAGTTCTAGAATTTTGTACATGTGGTCCCAAAAACTGCTCTGAGCAGCATCCGCAACCTCCCATCAGTATCCAAAGTCTGCACAAGACCGTAACTTGCCTAAGAGCACACAGCGACAGTAAAGCAGAGCAGCTCCACTGTCATCCAGCCATGGAAAAGAAAATGCTGAGATCCGCAGGTGGTACTGGAGGGCAGAGGACAAAGGAGATGTGCGCTTCTGAGCAAATTACGTGATTAAACAAATGAACCTCCTCACTCTCCTCTCCAAAGCTGCTGCGTTTTCTGATTTTTCTCTTATCTAAAGCACTTCTTTCCTAGCTATCGATTCAAGTCTACAATATCAAAAGAGAGCTGCTGTTCATCATCAGCAAGCACAGCTTCATTCCAGACACCACTTCCATGCCTCCACTCTTTCTTGACACTGCTTCCATGCTACCACTCATTCTTGACGCTGCTTCCATGCCACCACTCATTCTTGACACAGCTTCCATGCCACCACTCATTCTTGACACCGCTTCCATGCCTCCACTCTTTCTTGACACCGCTTCCATGCCTCCACTCTTTCTTGACACCGCTTCCATGCCACCACTCATTCTTGACACCGCTTCCATGCCACCACTGATTCTTGACACCGCTTCCATGCCTCCACTCTTTCTTGACACCGCTTCCATGCCACCACTCTTTCTTGACACCGCTTCCATGCCACCACTCATTCTTGACACCGCTTCCATGCCACCACTGATTCTTGACACCGCTTCCATGCCACCACTCATTCTTGACCCCGCATCCATGCCACCACTCTTTCTTGACACCGCTTCCATGCAACCACTCTTTCTTGACACCGCTTCCATGCCACCACTCTTTCTTGACACCGCTTCCATGCCACCACTCATTCTTGACACAGCTTCCATGCCTCCACTCTTTCTTGACACCGCTTCCATGCCACCACTGATTCTTGACACCGCTTCCATGCTACCACTCATTCTTGACACCGCTTCCATGCCACCACTCATTCTTGACACCGCTTCCATGCCACCACTCATTCTTGACACTGCTTCCATGCCACCACTGATTCTTGACACCCCTTCCATGCCACCATTCATTCTTGACACCGCTTCCATGCCTCCACTCCTTCTTGACACTGCTTTCATGCCACCACTGATTCTTGACACCGCTTATTCTTGACAGTGCTTACATGCCACCACTTATTCTTGACACTGCGTACATGCCACCACTCATTCTTGACACCGCTTCCACCCCACCACTCTTTCTTGACACCGCTTACGTGCCACCAGTCATTCGTGACACCGCTTACATGCCACCACTTATTCTGGACACCGTTTCCAATGCACCACTCTTTCTTGACACAGCTTCCATGCCACCACTTATTCTTGACACTGCTTACATGCCACCACTCATTCGTATCACTGCTTCCATGCCACCACTCATCCTTGACACCGCTTACATGCCACCACTCATTCTTGACACTGCTTCCATGCCATCACTTATTCTTGACACTGCTTAAATGCACCACTCATTCTTGACGCTGCTTCCATCCCACCACTCTTTCTTGACCCTGCTTCCATGCCACCACTCATCCTTGACACCGCTTTCATGCCACCACTCATTCTTGACACAGCTTACATGCCTCCACTCATTCTTGACACTGCTTTCATGCCACCACTGATTCTTGACACCGTTTCCATGCCGCCACTCATTCTTGACACCGCTTCCATGCCACCACTCATTCTTGACACCGCTTCCATGCCTCCACTCTTTCTTGACACCGCTTCCATGCCACCACTCATTCTTGACACTGCTTCCATGCCACCACTCATTCTTGACACTGCTTCCATGCCACCACTGATTCTTGACACTGCTTACATGCCACCACTGATTCTTGACACCGCTTCCATGCCACCACTCTTTCTTGACGCCGCGTACATGCCACCACTGATTCTTGACACCGCTTCCATGCTACCACTCATTCTTGACACCGCTTCCATGCCACCACTCATTCTTGACACTGCTCCCATGCCACCACTGATTCTTGACACCGCTTCCATGCCTCCACTCATTCTTGACACTGCTTTCATGCCACCACTGATTCTTGACACCGCTTCCATGCCACCACTGATTCTTGACACCGCTTCCATGCCACCACCTATTCTTGACAGTGCTTACATGCCACCACTTATTCTTGACACTGCGTACGTGCCACCACTCATTCTTGACACCGCTTCCACCCCACCACTCTTTCTTTACACCGCTTACGTGCCACCAGTCATTCTTGACACCGCTTACATGCCACCACTTATTCTTGACACCGTTTCCAATGCACCACTTTCTTGACACCGCTTCCATGCCACCACTTATTCTTGACACTGCTTACATGCCACCACTCATTCGTGTCACTGCTTCCATGCCACCTCTCATCCTTGACACCGCTTACATGCCACCACTCATTCTTGACACTGCTTCCATGCCATCACTTATTCTTGACACTGCTTAAATGCACCACTCATTCTTGACGCTGCTTCCATTTCACCACTCTTTCTTGACCCTGCTTCCATGCCACCACTCATTCTTGACACCACTTCATGCCACAACTCATTCTTGACACCGTTTCCGATGCACCACTCTTTCTTGACACCGCTTCCATGCTTCCACTCTTTCTTGACACCGCTTTCATGCCACCACTCATTCTTGACACTGCTTTCATGCCACCACTGATTCTTGACACCGTTTCCATGCCACCACTCATTCTTGACACCGCTACATGCCACCACTCATTCTTTACACCGCTTACATGCCACCACTCATTCTTTACACAGCTTCCATGCCACCACTCACTCTTGACAGTGCTTACATGCCACCACTTATTCTTGACACTGCTTACATGCCACCAGTGATTCTCGACACCACTTCCATGCCACCACTGATTCTTGACACCGCTTCCATGCCACCAGTGATTCTCGACACCACTTCCATGCCACCACTGATTCTTGACACCGCTTCCATGCCACCACTGATTCTTGACAACGCTTCCATGCCACCACTCATTCTTGACAACGCTTCCATGCCACCACTCATTCTTTTTTTTTTATAAATCTTTTTATTGAAAAAATAAACACTATCAACAAAAAACAAAACAGGTGCAGTTTCAAGTCGTGGCGAAGTTACAAAGAAACAGAAAATATATACAATACAAAACGATACATTGGGTCAGACAAGGCGAATATATCATCAGCCTTTGTGGCAAGAGAACCCTATGGTGTGTCATTCTCCGCAGTTTCAGAATACCCATCACTAATTGGGGTACAGATAAAGCCTCTACTTTCATTCCAGGGGCCCCATATCTTAGTCCATTTACCAGGGCATCCCCTGCTTTCATACACCGCCCTTTCGGCTTGCATACACCAGTCAATGTCTGATTCCCAATCTGTGTGTCGTAGCTCAACTCCTCCCTTCCATGTTCTGGCAATATTGCGTTTAGCTACCATGCAACCTAATGTGACCCAGAGCCGTTCAAACCTGGTTAAGTCCGTAGCTTCCCAGATATTTAATAGGCACAGACGTGGGGAGGCTTCGATTGACTTGTGACATATTTGAGACATAGCTGGTACAACCCTTCCCCAGTATTTCTGAAGGCTGGGGCATTCCCACCATTGATGTATGAAATTCCCAGTTTGCCCACAGCCCCGGGGACAGGCCGGAGAGGTTAAAAGACCCATCTTAACCAATGTCGAGCTGGTGTAATATGCTCTATGAAGTATTTTAAGCTGTATGAGCTTAAAGCGGGAACGAATAGCCGCCTCGCGGGGTGATTCCAAGGCCTCCCTCCAGTTGTCATCATCAAGATCTCCCACTTCCTCAACCCATTTGGCCCGAATTTTACCCAAGGAGTCAGGTATGTTATTGAGAATTTTACGGTACGTTAATGAAATCGCTCTTTCTGGGAGATAATCATCCAATAATCTGTCTTCTAATGGGGAGGAGGCTGGTAAATCAGAGCCTTTAGGTAATGCTTTATGTAAAGCACTTCGTACCTGAAGGTATTGGAAGGTTTCCCCCACCTGAATATGATATTGTGTCTGTAAGTCACCAAAAGGGACAACCCCCCCCGTCCACAAGTCACCCACCTTCGAAAGGCCAATTATGTCCCATTTATCGAACCCTAGGTGTAGGAGAGTAGGATCTGCTTCACATGGGTACCCCCACTTTTTGCTGATGCTTCACTGTTTTTCGACATTAGTCTGGCTGGGGCCCTGCTAATCAGAACCCCAGCCTAGCTGCTTCCTCTCTAAAATGGTTTCCATGTGCCTTAAGCACATCTCTGATTGGGATCTGGAGTGCCCTTATAAGTCCCTAGTATATGGTATACTATGTACCAAGGGCATAGGTACCTCAGAGGCCTGCCAGGGGCTGCAGCATGTATTATGCCACCCCTGGAAGGCCATCCAAACTGACACCACAGGTCTGCTACTGCAGCCTGGGTAAGGTGGTGCATGCACCCCTTACTGTGATATAGGTTACCTATATCACGAACTACATACACACATATAAACCTATAAGTCACTCCTAAGGCAGGCCTTATCAATCCTAAAGGCAGAGTGCATGGTTCCTATGCGAGAGGGTGCCCCTGCATGAGCAGGGCCCCTCTGCAGCTTTCGGATTCCCTCTCTGATGCTGTTTGTAGTGCAGCCTGACCATATACTCTTAAGCGCATTATATCCTCGCGGTAAAATGCTAACTTTGGAATGGCTGCACCTAAACATGTCGTGTTTGGTGTCAAACATCTTGGAATACTACCCCCCCGCCAATACTGGCGGCGGGGGTAGCATTCCACCCTTCTAGAGGGAAAGACATGTTAACTCTGACTAGTCCGGTAACTTCTTTCCAGAGCCCGGGCATCACAAAATGGATGCTGCTGCCACAGACACGAGTCTGGCCTCCTGCTGCTGGACGAAACTCCGGCAGGGGAGGCCTGGACAATAGGTTTCCTGTCCCAGGGAGGTGTGACCACCTCCCCAGACAGGACAATGTGTATTGGGGCTGGGCGGGAGCACTTTCGGGTGCTTTGAAGTCCTGCACTGGGGGCACATTTGGTGTCCCTGTGCATACCCCAGTTCAAACCGGATCAGGGGCTTGCAGCCCCTGCTTTGGCGCGAACTGGACAAAGGGAAAGGGGTGTAGCCACCCCTCTGCCCTGACCCACCCATAGGTGGGGCCACAGAGTAGTCCAACCCCTATTTTTAGAATAAAGGTAGGAACCCAGTCCTTGGGACTTTAGATTACACCTGGACGAAACTCTGAAACTGAATCCTGGACCTTTGACGCTCTACGACAAGATTAGAGGACTGAAGAATCTCCCTTGGGGTCAAGGAGTGACTCCCCTGCTTGGCAGGCACCAAAGAAGCATCTGTCCGGTTCACATTTCTGAAGCTCCCGTCGGACGCCGAAGTCATCGCATCACCAGAGGTGGATTCTCAGACTTCCCCGAGGCTACCCTGAGTCCCCAGCAAAGCTGAGGCCCGTGGCTATCGTGGGTGACTTGAGACCGTGACCCCTGGACACCGAGCACATTTGCAAGTGCATCGTCTTCTGGGTCTCCCAAGAAGTCGTGCTTTGGGCTCAGAGTAGCCCTAGCCTCCAGCACCACCTGCACCGAAGATCACTGGCCTCCACTCCACGAGTGTCCTGTAAGCCAGCTCCACGTGCGGCGTCACGAGGCTCCTTCGCGGTCGCTAGCCCGTTGGCTAGTAGCCCTTAACGAAGGCCAATCTTTTCCTTACTTGGCATCCTGGTTGCTCCAGGCCTGCCCTCACTTACCCTCGCTGGGTGAGTTCCACAGACCTTGCTGGTCTGCACCATCGACGATCTACATCTTACTCGAGACTTGCCGTTGCCAAGGCTTGTTGGGTCCAATCCGGTCGCCGACACCTCAGCACTCGACAGACATCGAGCACCAGCCCGAATCCTGCTCCTGGTCGCCGACAACGCCTCCCGGACCTCGTGGCTGAAGAGTCAAGACGACCGTCAACGCACCTGAAGCACTCGACATCGGTGGGCATCTGTCCATCGCCTTCCTGGTCACTGGCTAGTGACCCAGACTCTGTCCCCTCTGCTTTCAGGTTCACCAGAACTCCGATCCACTCTTGGATCCACCCGGACACTTTTCTCTTGGCCGCCAGCAGCACTTTGCAGCAGATCGCCATTCGAATCGACGACGAAACCCGACCCCGAAAGGCACCTATGCACCCGGCTTCCCTGGGTGAGGTAACACGAGTACTCCGGTGCTCCCGTGGGTAGAGACTCTTCAAAGTCCTAGATCTCAAAGGGTTTTGTCCTAGTCCTCTTTTAAGTGTCCCTTTCCTCTATTTTCCCGATCCCGACTTTCTCCATAGAAGTTAACGGCGTATCGCGGTTGTGTATTTACACTGCACGCGTCTCCCGTGGGTCCCCTGTGTCACTACCTTGGGTGGTTCCTTGTGGTCCAAGCACTTCTAGAGGCTCTAGGCCGTGTGTCTAGTTCAGTCGTGGTTCGCATACCACTTTATTGGTATATGGTTTGGTACGCCCCTAGGGCCCAAACGTGTATTTGTGCTATTACTGCGATTTAAGATCTTATAACTTATATACTTCGAACTCTAGCCTCATAAAGAGACTAGAGGGGTGTGTTTAGCAATAAATACATATATTTTGAATATATACCTGGTGTGGTGCTCTTTCATTTGGTCACTCAAGAGATTATAGACTGGTAAAACAAGCTGCTTTACATTCCTTCAAGACTTAGCCTGAAGGCTGCTCTCCATAGCTACCACTAGGATAGCTTTCAATAAGGTTGTCTTTAACCTATCACCATAAGAGTCGATTTGCCCTGGTGCAAGGTGTCCACTTTAATTAGTGAACAGCATATACCAGGCCAACTTCTCACATTGGTGTGCAGCGTGTGGGATTCCAGCTTGCTATTGTTTTACCAGATAATCTCAATTGAATTGATCAACTGAAAACCACTAAAGGTACCTAAGGTACATATAATTTAAGCTTAGAATAACAGTAAGTTCTACTGAACTTAGAGTTGTGTGTTAAGGGATAGCACAACCCTTTCTACAACTCAAGAGAGTTTAGTAGGCCACACTAGAGTAGGTAGTGCATACACCACACCACACTAGTAATGTCTTTAAGGGCAGGATCCAAAGAATCCTTGCAGGAAGCCATTGAGCTTCCACCCTCCAAGTATGATACACTCCCATTCTTGGAATTGAGAGCTTTATGTAACTTGAGAAAAATAAGGACAGGCCAAAGCTCCACCACCCAACACCTCAAGGAGTTGTTGGTGGCTTATGACCTTAGTAAGCCTGTAGGGACTGAAGGGGTAGGAGCTGAGGGTGGGGCAGGAGAAGAGGAGGACGCTAGGGGTATCAGTACCCCCAGCCCCCCCTCTGAAACTGGCCAGGAGGGTGACAATGACCCTGACCTGGAAAACCAAATCCCTCCTGTGGATGATGATGAGGATGATCAAAATGATGCCCTCTTTGTCCCCCAGGAAGGATTAAGAGTGTGCCCAGAAGGTCTAGGTCTCCTTCTCAGGAGTCTAACCACTCTGGCACCTCTATAGGGAGCTCTGTCTCATCTCATAGGAGAGAATCCTCCCATGAGAGAAGAAAGAGGCTAGTCCAGTATGAGGAAACTCAGCTGGAACTCAGAAAAAAGCAATTAGCTTTAGATAGAGAATCCCTAGATCTCCTTAGAGAGAGAAGAAAGTTGGGACTAGAGTCCCATGGTGGCAGCCATGTCCCTAGAGATAGGGAAAGGTCCTATGACCATAGGAACCTGAGCAAGATTGTCCCTCCCTACCAGAGTGGGGATGATATCCACAAATGGATAACTGCTTTAGAAAGGGCCTGTAAAGTACAGAAGGTCCCTCAGGAGCAGTGGGCAGCAATCTTGTGGCTCTCCTTTGCTGACAAAGGTAGAGATAAGCTCCTCACTGTTAGAGAGGAGGATGCTGACAATTACAAGGTCTTGAAGAGTGCTCTTATTGATGGGTTTGGCCTAACCACTGAACAGTACAGGTTGAAGTTCAGAGACACCCAAAAGCACAGACTCAAGACTGGGTAGACTATGTGGATTGTTCTGCCAAGGCTCTGGAAGGCTGGTTGATGGGCAGTAAGGTGTGTGACTTCTCAGGATTGTATAATCTGATAATGAGGGAGCAGATTCTTAATAACTGTCAAAATCAGCTGTTGCATCAATACCTGGTTGACTCTGATCTGACCTCTCCCCAAGAATTGGGAAAGAAGGCAGACAAATGGGTCAGAACCAGGGTGAAGCAGAAGGTACAGAACCAAGGTGGGGAAACCAAGAAGCAAGATGCTAAGAACTCTGACAAGGGTGGGGAGAAGGGTAAAGATCAAAAGTCTCATCAGGCCCCCAAAAATCTTCTTCTGGTGGGGATTCCCAGTCTACCAAGGGTAAAGGCCAAAGAAAACCATGGTGCAAGGTCTGTAAGCAAAAGACCCACTGGACCAGTGATTGCACCAAGTCCAAAGACTCCAGTCCAGCACCCACCAATGCCCCTAAGGCACCTGTTCCCCCTAGTACAGTTGGTGGAAGTGCTCCAGCAAAGGGTTTAGTAGGGTTCACCCTGGGAACTGAGTTGGGCTCTGACTTAGTCAGGGAACTGACTCAGGCTGTGTTAGTCTGTGATGGAGGCATGGATGTGACCTCCACTGTGAGTCCCAGTAATCTGGGCAAGTACAGACAACAGCCTTTAATTAATGGACGTGAGGCTTTGGCATTTAGGGACACAGGGGCAAGTGTCACAATGGTGACACAAGACCTTTTGCTGCCTGGGCAAGTTATGCTTGGTAAGATGTACCAAGTGACCAATGCTAGCAATGTCAGAACAGACCATACTCTGGCAGTTGTTAACTTCTCCTGGGGAGGGGTAACTGGC
Organism: Calotriton arnoldi; assembly: GCA_963921515.1. NCBI lineage: Eukaryota > Metazoa > Chordata > Amphibia > Caudata > Salamandridae > Calotriton > Calotriton arnoldi. The sequence continues at coordinate 2,697,241 of CAWUFW010001592.1, forward strand.
CTTAAGAAGGTTGTGGTAAGTGCAAACCTACCAGTCGAATGCTTGCTTGGCAATGACTTAGAGACTTCTGCTTGGGCAGAAGTGGAGCTCAGGACCCATACAGAAATGCTGGGGATCCCTGCAGATGTATTTGCTGTGACCAGGTCACAAGCCAAAATGTCTAGCACTGAACAGGCCTTGGATTCTGGAAGAATGGACCAAGTGCCTTCCAAGAGGAGGAGTAGTAGGGTTAAGGCAGTGCCTTCCCCTTGGCTCAGGAGGAAGATCAGTCCCTTGAGGGGGATGATCTCAGCCCTGAAGAAGGAACTGTCCCAGAGGAACTTGAACCTGACCAGGTTGAGTTCTTTGGGACAGGGGGACCTTCTAGGGCAGATCTGAGCCAGGAGCAGCAGAGCTGCCCCTCCCTTGAACCCCTCAGACAGCATGCTGCTGCTGAGGCTGCTGGGAAAGCTAGTGGTCCCCATACAGTGTATTGGGATGATGGACTCCTGTACTCAGAGAGTAGAGACCCCAAACCTGGTGCTACCAGGAGGTTGGTAATACCTTTGAAGTTCAGGGGCTTCCTATTGACCCTAGCCCATGATATTCCCTTAGCAGGACACCTGGGCCAGAACAAGACTTGGGACAGAATTGTCCCTCACTTTCACTGGCCCCACATGTCTGAAGACAGTAAGGAGTTTTGTCGCTCCTGTGTAACCTGCCAAGCCAGTGGCAAAACAGGTGGCACTACAAAGGCCCCCCTGATACCACTACCTGTGGTGGGGGTCCCCTTTGAGAGGGTAGGGATTGACATTGTTGGTCCCATGGATCCCCAAACAGCCTCTGGGCACAGGTTTATCCTGGTGGTAGTGGATCATGCCACCAGGTACCCAGAAGCTATTCCCCTCAGGACCACTACAGCACCTGTGGTGGCAAGGGCCCTCCTGGGAATCTTCTCAAGAGTGGGCTTTCCTAAGGAGGTAGTCTCAGACAGGGGTGCTAACTTCATGTCTGGGTACTTAAAAGCAATGTGGAAGGAGTGTGGAGTGACTTATAAGTTCACCACAAACTATCACCCACAATGCAATGGTTTAGTTGAGAGATTCAACAAAACCTTGAAGGGCATGATTAAAGGGCTCCCAGAAAAGCTTAGGCGTAGATGGGACATACTCTTGCCCTGCCTTTTATTCGCATATAGGGAGGTGCCTCAGAAGGGGGTTGGTTACAGCCCTTTTGAACTTCTGTTTGGCCACCCTGTGAGGGGTCCACTGTGCTTGGTGAAGGAAGGATGGGAGTTACCTCTCAAGCCCCCAAAGCAAGATATAGTGGACTATGTACTTGGTCTCCGCTCCAGGATGGCTGAGTACATGAAAAAGGCAACCAAAAACCTTGAGGCTAGCCAGGAACTTCAGAAGTAAGTAAGTAAGTAAGTCCGTTTTTATATAGCGCAGCTACTCACCCTTACGGGTCTCAAGGCGCTGGGGGCCGGAGTGGAAATTAAGTGAGCTATTGCCCAGAGTCACATGGTGCTGAGCTGAGCTGCCGCCGGAGCCGGGGATCGAACGGTGAATCCTGTGCTCCGAAGTCAGCTGCCCTGGCCGCTGCACCACACCTCTCCACCGGCCTGGCATGACCAAAAGGCTGTTCTGACTGTTTACCAGCCAGGACAGAAGGTGTGGGTGTTGGAGCCAGTGGCCCCAGCAGCTCTCCAAGACAAATGGAGTGGACCCCACACTATTGTTGAGCAGAAGGGTGAGGTCACTTATTTAGTAGACCTAGGAACACCCAGGAGTCCCCACAGGGTTCTCCATGTCAACAGGTTAAAACCATATGTGGACAGGGCAGACATGGGCTTGCTCATGGCTACTGATGAAGGGCAGGATTAAGAGAGTGACCCACTCCCTGACCTGCTCTCACAGAACCCTGACGATGGGTCAGTTGATGGTGTAGCCTTGGCAGGCAGCCTCACTACCCAGCAACAAACTGATTGCAGGCAAGTCCTCAATCAGTTTCGACATATGTTTTCACTGACACCCAGTCAGACCACCTGGTGCACTCATGAAGTGGACACTGGGGACAGTCTGCCTATTAAAAACAAGATTTATAGGCAACCTGACCATGTCAGGGACTGTATCAGGACTGAAGTCCAGAAAATGTTGGAATTGGGAGTAATTGAGCCCTCAGATAGCCCTTGGGCTAGTCCAGTAGTCCTAGTACCGAAACCTCACACCAGTGGTGGAAAAAGAGAGATGAGGTTTTGTGTAGACTACAGAGGCCTCAATGCAGTCACTAGGACTGATGCCCATCCAATACCCAGGGCAGATGAGCTCATAGATACTTTGGCCTCTGCCAAATATCTCAGCACATTTGACCTAACAGCTGGCTACTGGCAGATCAGACTAGCTGATACTGCAAAGCCCAAGACAGCATTCTCAACCCCTAGTGGGCCTTATCAATTTGTGGTAATGCCCTTTGGTCTGAAGAATGCACCTGCCACTTTCCAGAGATTGGTGAACACAGTTCTCACAGGACTGGAAGCCTATAGTGTAGCTTATCTAGATGATATTGCTGTCTTTAGCTCCACCTGGGAGGATCACCTGGTCCACCTCAGGAATGTTTTACAGGCCCTGCAAAAGGCAGGCCTGACTATCAAGGCCACTAAGTGCCAGATAGGGCAGAGTCAGGTTGTGTACCTGGGCCACCTTGTGGGTGGAGGCCAGGTTCAACCTTTGCAGAGCAAGATCCAGACCATCATGGACTGGACTGCTCCCACTACCCAGACTCAGGTGAGAGCCTTCTTAGGCCTGACTGGGTACTATAGGAGATTTGTCAAGGGGTATGGATCAATAGTGACACCCTTGAATGACTTAACTTCTAAGAAAATGCCCAAAAGGTTCAGTGGACAGTTAGCTGTCAAAAGGCATTTGATGACCTCAAGCAGGCCATGTGCACTGCTCCAATTCTGCAGAGTCCTGATTACTCCAAGAAGTTCATTGTTCAAACAGATGCATCTGAATTGGGGGTAGGGGCTGTACTGTCACAATTGAATGAAGAAGGTCAGGATCAGCCAGTAGCTTTTATTAGCAGAAGGCTGACCCCTAGAGAGAAACGTTGGTCAGCCATAGAGAGGGAGGCCTTTGCTGTGGTCTGGGCTCTGAAGAAGTTGAGGCCATACTTGTTTGGTACACACTTCCTGGTTCAGACAGACCATAAGCCCCTCTTATGGCTAAAACAAATGAAGGGTGAGAACCCCAAACTGCTTAGGTGGTCCATTTCCCTACAGGGGATGGACTTTACAGTGGAATATAGGCCTGGGAGTAACCATGCGAATGCAGATGGACTCTCTAGGTATTTCCACTTAGAACATGAAGACTTAACTGGGCAAGGTTAGTTTAATGTCCCTACGTTTGGGGGGTTGTGTAGGAGAGTAGGATCTGCTTCACATGGGTACCCCCACTTTTTGCTGATGCTTCACTGTTTTTCGACATTAGTCTGGCTGGGGCCCTGCTAATCAGAACCCCAGCCTAGCTGCTTCCTCTCTAAAATGGTTTCCATGTGCCTTAGGCACATCTCTGATTGGGATCTGGAGTGCCCTTATAAGTCCCTAGTATATGGTATACTATGTACCAAGGGCATAGGTACCTCAGAGGCCTGCCAGGGGCTGCAGCATGTATTATGCCACCCCTGGAAGGCCATCCAAACTGACACCACAGGTCTGCTACTGCAGCCTGGGTAAGGTGGTGCATGCACCCCTTACTGTGATATAGGTTACCTATATCACGAACTACATACACACATATAAACCTATAAGTCACTCCTAAGGCAGGCCTTATCAATCCTAAAGGCAGAGTGCATGGTTCCTATGCGAGAGGGTGCCCCTGCATGAGCAGGGCCCCTCTGCAGCTTTCGGAGTCCCTCTCTGATGCTGTTTGTAGTGCAGCCTGACCATATACTCTTAAGCGCATTATATCCTCGCGGTAAAATGCTAACTTTGGAATGGCTGCACCTAAACATGTCGTGTTTGGTGTCAAACATCTTGGAATACTACCCCCCCGCCAATACTGGCGGCGGGGGTAGCATTCCACCCTTCTAGAGGGAAAGACATGTTAACTCTGACTAGTCCGGTAACTTCTTTCCAGAGCCCGGGCATCACAAAATGGATGCTGCTGCCACAGACACGAGTCTGGCCTCCTGCTGCTGGACGAAACTCCGGCAGGGGAGGCCTGGACAATAGGTTTCCTGTCCCAGGGAGGTGTGACCACCTCCCCAGACAGGACAATGTGTATTGGGGCTGGGCGGGAGCACTTTCGGGTGCTTTGAAGTCCTGCACTGGGGGCACATTTGGTGTCCCTGTGCATACCCCAGTTCAAACCGGATCAGGGGCTTGCAGCCCCTGCTTTGGCGCGAACTGGACAAAGGGAAAGGGGTGTAGCCACCCCTCTGCCCTGACCCACCCATAGGTGGGGCCACAGAGTAGTCCAACCCCTATTTTTAGAATAAAGGTAGGAACCCAGTCCTTGGGACTTTAGATTACACCTGGACGAAACTCTGAAACTGAATCCTGGACCTTCGACGCTCTACGACAAGATTAGAGGACTGAAGAATCTCCCTTGGGGTCAAGGAGTGACTCCCCTGCTTGGCAGGCACCAAAGAAGCATCTGTCCGGTTCGCATTTCTGAAGCTCCCGTCGGACGCCGAAGTCATCGCATCACCAGAGGTGGATTCTCAGACTTCCCGAGGCTACCCTGAGTCCCCAGCAAAGCTGAGGCCCGTGGCTATCGTGGGTGACTTGAGACCGTGACCCCTGGACACCGAGCACATTTGCAAGTGCATCGTCTTCTGGGTCTCCCAAGAAGTCGTGCTTTGGGCTCAGAGTAGCCCTAGCCTCCAGCACCACCTGCACCGAAGATCACTGGCCTCCACTCCACGAGTGTCCTGTAAGCCAGCTCCACGTGCGGCGTCACGAGGCTCCTTCGCGGTCGCTAGCCCGTTGGCTATTAGCCCTTAACGAAGGCCAATCTTTTCCTTACTTGGCATCCTGGTTGCTCCAGGCCTGCCCTCACTTACCCTCGCTGGGTGAGTTCCACAGACCTTGATGGTCTGCACCATCGACGATCTACATCTTACTCGAGACTTGCCGTTGCCAAGGCTTGTTGGGTCCAATCCGGTCGCCGACACCTTAGCACTCGACAGACATCGAGCACCAGCCCGAATCCTGCTCCTGGTTGCCGACAACGCCTCCCGGACCTCGTGGCTGAAGAGTCAAGACGACCGTCAACGCACCTGAAGCACTCGACATCGGTGGGCATCTGTCCATCGCCTTCCTGGTCACTGGCTAGTGACCCAGACTCTGTCCCCTCTGCTTTCAGGTTCACCAGAACTCCGATCCACTCTTGGATCCACCCGGACACTTTTCTCTTGGCCGCCAGCAGCACTTTGCAGCAGATCGCCATTCGAATCGACGACGAAACCCGACCCCGAAAGGCACCTATGCACCCGGCTTCCTGGGTGAGGTAACACGAGTACTCCGGTGCTCCCGTGGGTAGAGACTCTTCAAAGTCCTAGATCTCAAAGGGTTTTGTCCTAGTCCTCTTTTAAGTGTCCCTTTCCTCTATTTTCCCGATCCCGACTTTCTCCATAGAAGTTAACGGCGTATCGCGGTTGTGTATTTACACTGCACGCGTCTCCCGTGGGTCCCCTGTGTCACTACCTTGGGTGGTTCCTTGTGGTCCAAGCACTTCTAGAGGCTCTAGGCCTAGTGTCTAGTTCAGTCGTGGTTCGCATACCACTTTATTGGTATATGGTTTGAGTACGCCCTAGGGCCCAAACGTGTATTTGTGCTATTACTGCGATTTAAGATCTTATAACTTATGTACTTCGAACTCTAGCCTCATAAAGAGACTAGAGGGGTGTGTTTAGCAATAAATACATATATTTTGAATATATACCTGGTGTGGTGCTCTTTCATTTGGTCACTCAAGAGATTATAGACTGGTAAAACAAGCTGCTTTACATTCCTTCAAGACTTAGCCTGAAGGCTGCTCTCCATAGCTACCACTAGGATAGCTTTCAATAAGGTTGTCTTTAACCTATCACCATAAGAGTCGATTTGCCCTGGTGCAAGGTGTCCACTTTAATTAGTGAACAGCATATACCAGGCCAACTTCTCACACTAGGAATTGTGAAAGCATACCTAATTGACTGGAATCTAGCAGCGGGGTGGCTTGGGTGATCCTGCCTTTCCAACCCAACGCAGCAGTTGCCGTATGCCATAAAGAAACAGTGGTAGAGGTCGGAATATACTTGAAAGTATGTTGATTCCCGCCATACAGTGCCCGAAGGTAATTGCCCGGAGACATATTATATCTGTCCATTCTGTATGCCGGGTCAGAGATGGGTCGATGCATCTAATGGTTGAGAACCACCAGTTGTGAGGCCCAGTAGTATAATGTAATGGCTGGCAAAGCAATTCGACCATCATACCAACTTTTAGTGAGTTTGGCAAGAGCGATTCGGGGTGTACCGTTGTCCCATAACAGGGAGCGTACCTCGGAATCAATAGATTGAAAATATTGAGGTGGAACCAAAAAAGGCGTATTTTGCAGGGCATAAAGAAAACGGGGAAGTGCCATCATTTTATAGAGAGCGGCTCTCCCCAGAAGTGTGAGAGGTAATGTCCTCCAGTGCTGCACGTCAGCACGAAAACGGTGGAGAGGGCGGACGAGGTTTTGTTGGTAAAAGACCCCTGCGTCCCTGGTGATATATATGCCAAGATACCGAAAGCCTTCTGTGACTATCTGGGCCTGACATCCCAAGGGGAGAGTCGGGTGTTCACCACTCAGAACATAGATCAGGGATTTGTCCCAATTGATCGTATACCCGGAGTATTTTTTAAAAAGGGCGAAAATATGGAGCACTCTGTGAATGGAAAACCGGGGCCGGGCCAAATAAAGTAAAATGTCGTCGGCGTAGAGGGAGATTTTATCCGTCCAATCCACCGACCAGTTAAGTCAGCGAATCAGGGGGTCACCTCTAATCCATATGGCCAAGGGTTCAAGGGCCAGAGCGAAAAGAAGGGGCGACAGGGGACAACCCTGTCTCGTGCCCTTACTCAATTAGAAAATTGCAGATTGGCCGCCATTTACAGAGATCCGAGCCAGGGGATGTGAATAAAGCAGACGTATCCAAGATAGAAACCGCCCACCAAATCCGTACCTTTCCAATGCAGCAAACAAGAACGGCCACTCAATCATGTCAAAAGCCATCTTTGCATCTAGAGACATGATCACCAAGTCCTCTTGGATAGTAGGGGCTCGGCCCAATACCCCGAACAGACGGCGAAGATTGAGCGCAGTATTTCTGGCCGGCATAAAGCCGGATTGATCCGGATGAATTAGATTATGGAGACCGGGGGAAAGACGAAGGGCCAAAATTTTTGCCAGTATCTTGACCTCCGGGTCCAAGAGGGAAATTGGTCTGTACGAGGAGCAGCGATCCGGGGGTCTGCCCTTTTCAGGTCTCGCCTAGCGTTGCAGCGCATGCGCTGCTCGCTCTGCGAGATCTATTGTCGTCGGTTTTCTATCGGGTTTCTTTGGAAGTGGGGTGGAAGCTCTACCCAGCCTCACTTTCTATTGAAAGTGATGCTTTTGTGTTCCCTCCCTGTCTCCTTTAGGCCCCGCCCATCCAGACTCCTACATAAGCACGCTCTCCACTCTGCTGACGAGCTGCGGCGCTGGCACGCTCTCCACTCTGCTGACGAGCAGCGGCGCGGCACCGCAGGCCGGGGCCGCCGTCAAGCAGGAGCCCGAGTGGAGCGATGGTGACCTCTCCTCGTTATTCCGTGCAGCGCACAGAACCCCCGTGGACATGCCCAGCCGAGGACAGAATGAAAACCGGGACAGCGGCATCGCGTGCTCAGGTACTCAGTCGGCGCTCTCTTGATTGTCGCCGCAGGTTGTTTTTAAATGGTCGAGCTCTGCAGCTGTGCCTGGAAGGGTCGGGCTCTGTGTGACCCGCAAATGGGGTAATCATTCAAAGGAAAGGCATGGAAACCTTATAAAACATTCACTGCATAAAAATACAGCCCTTGCTTTATGAATTAGCAGTGCTCGGTGCTCTTGTTAAGCATGTATACCACGCAAGAGACATAAACACATTTGATTAACTTCAGTGTAGTGTATCGCAACTAAGGTAACGTTTCAATAGCGAGCATTCTAAGTTAGAAGAAACCAAACCTGGCTGTTGACGCTGCGCGGAGCCAACCTTAAGGTGTCCCATATATATTCAAAACCACCATCTCAATGTGTTCTACTCGCTTATTTGACCTCACCAACATGACCGCGCGCCTGAGCCTTCCTAGTTACGTAAGCAGGGAGGCCCCTGTCTGGAAGAGTCGTGTTTCTCAGAATAGATTTTAGCAAGTCCGAGTGCGCCTGCACTGTTGCCGGCGGTGGCCTGGAGTGGGGCTAAGGCGGTGTGAGGGGCCCGCGTACACTTACCACTTACTCTCTTACCAGCGTTGTCTGGGGCACGGGCTGCCAAAAGTTTACACATCCGAAACCCGCCCACTTCCCCTTTCCCCAGTGAAGCATAACCGAGCCTCACTCAGCGCTGCTGCTGCGGAGGCAGTTGGCAGGTAAGGGGGCGAGAATGAAAGGGAGGAGTGACAGTCGTGGTGACGGCAAAGTGCCAGATATAAAAGTGAGGGCTGCAACCCGCTTCCTCCGGCACACTCTTTGTTTCACCTCCATAGAACACTTATAATACTCTAGCCTGTCTTCCTGTGACCTAACAAGTCGGGAAAGGGAGAAATGTGTTTGTCTTCTATCCAAACCGGGACGTTGATAAATGTGGCCACCAGCGTCTCCTTCCCTGGGAGGACTGTTACATATGGTTCCTGGTGTCTTCTTTCTCTACAGGGCTGTTCAAGACACCACCCGGCGCCCTTTTGTATAATAACACTAATAAATGATCTCGGACCTAAAAGGGGTGTTGTGTTTGACACAGTTTCCTGTGCCTTTAAGGGGTTCACTGCCCCTCCCCAAAGTCCGATTCCTGCGGGTCGGCGCCCTCTAAATCTAATAAGGATGGGGAAAGCGGTGAGTACCATGTGTGTGTGTTTTTGATGTAATTTCTTCTAACTATTAAAACGCTCTTTTGGTTTTCTTATTAAAAATTATAACACTTACGGAATTAGCAAACATTGGCCGCCATCTGTTCAAATGACTGGGAAAGTTCTTCGATTTCGTGGCACCACTGGGTCGCAGGTTCAAATCTAGGTCGGGCGACTCAGCCTGTCATCCTGCCGAGGCCGAATACATGTTTTCCCTAAAGTTGGTACTAAGCAAGGCCGATGTATATTCATGGTTAAGCTCCAAAAATTATCTCGCTAAACTATAACTTCATCAATGAGTTGTGATTAATTGCCTGACCACCACCTCTCTGAGTTTAAGGAATTCAAACACTGCACAGCTCTACAAGTAAATTTTCACTACACACCACATACACTCCATAACACATGGATAAAAAACATTGTCATTTACAACGCCATTTACAACACCAATAGCTGTAACTTAAGCAAATGCGAGACCTTGTTCGTGGAAAATATGTTTTGCAGCTTTATTTCGATTCCATTTTCACAACCTGTGGCGCTGCGTTATCCTCTAGATCATAGCGTCTATGCTGTGGTATACCAGTTGTTAGCTCTCCATGGCGCATGTCGGTAACCCAACCTGAGCGTTTCATTTTTTTTTTAGATATGTGCAAAATTGTAATTACAATGCCAATAACTCTAACTCTAACTGATGCGAGACCTGTTGCATTGCAAATGCTTGTTGTGTATGACAACAATATTGGCTAATCTCTGTGTTTCAGGCAGAGTACCCCGGGACACACTTTCGTCATACATGCGTATTAATAAGGGAGCGATAACCGGTGCAGTTAATTTATAAAGCTCAATGGGGAGACCACTCGGACCCATAGCCTTCCCGGATTGCAACGTGCCAATAGCTTTAGATACCTCTTCCGAGGTCAATACAGCGTCGAGATCTGACGCCTACTGGGGATCTAGTTGCGGCAAAGGCAGCGTAGAGAGCAATTCCGCCGCCATGGCTTGAGTGGATGTTGACGAGGAAGCATAAACAATTTTAAAATGGCTAACAAAAGCTTCCACAATTCCGTCTTTATCGTGGTGGCGGGTACCATGCCGGTCCAAGATCTCCGCTACCCATCTGTTGGCCAACTCCCTCTTATCTAGCCAAGCTAACAACTTGCTAGCTTTATCCCCTATATCATATATGCGATGATGAGTGGCACGATACTGAGTTCTGGCGGCATCCTATATCACGATATTTTTTGTTTTATAGCCAATTTATGTGAAGCATCCGGAGATGTAGATGCCACCATGCCGGCTTCCAATGTTGCCACTTCCCTCTCTATATCCTCAAGCTGTTTACATTTCTCTTTCCTGTGCACTGCCACTGCTGCCACTCCGCAACCTCGAATCAGTCTTGTATGCCTCCCACAGTATTACATCAGAGTGCACCGAACCAACATTTTCTTTAACATAATTCTGGGTGGCCTCAGGCAATTTGGCGCGCACCTCCGGCACGCGAAGGAACCAAGGGTTGAGCACCATTTCACAACTAGTGGGGGGCGAAAAGCCACCGTAATGGGATACAATCGGGGAATGGTCAGAAATGCCCCTGGGGAGGAAGGTAATCTTACCGAACATTGGGAGTTGGGTTGCCTTGCAGAAGAGATAGTCAATGCGAGACAGACTCCCGTGTACCCCAGAATGAAAGGTGTATTGTCTGGTCGTGGGATTACATATGCGCTAGACATCAATTAAACCCATGGCGTCTAGAAATTCCGTCAGAAGTTTACCCGGAGACTCCCGTCCCCCCCCCTCTCCCGGCCCCCCCCATCCTCCCCCCTCTGGACGGTAGACGATCAAGCTCGCCACTAAGGGCAGCAGTACAGTCTCCTCCCACCAACATATCACCCTCGAGTAAGCTAATCAAGTGTGAACCAAAGTCGGTCAGGATGGAGGAGTGGAACTTGGGGGGCACATAGACAGATGTTAGATTTAAGGACCTACCTTCCCACTGCCCAGATACAGTAACAAATCTACCCAAAGGATCTCTAGTAACTTTGTTTACCTGGAGTGGACGGGAGGAACGCGCCAGAATGCCCACCCCTCTGGACCCTCGAGTATAGCCCGCATGGGCAATCAGTTTATAACCCCATCTATTAAGTGCACAGTAAGAGTTGCCTGTATATGTGTCTCCTGGAGCAAAACTAGGTCAGGGGATTGACGTTCTAAATATTGCAGCACTATGCCCCTCTTGATACGGTCGCCCAACCCGTTTACATTCCACGAGAGTAATTTAATGCGACCCCTGGATGGAATCGAATCACAATCTACACTCATTAACTCGTATAATACAGAGGCCCCCCTCCCCCAGCAAATAAGGAGAGACTATGAGAAATCGTGCCCCTACAGAATAAACCCCATAATGATGAGAAGACACAACCAATCATAAAAAAATACGGACACACCATATTAACGACCCAGATGATATTGTGAAGGAGACTGCCCGGTAGGCTTCACCAATAAAAGAACAAAGTAATAAAAACACACACAAAAAATACAAAAACCCCCAATAACAACCCTGGATCCCCCCCCACCCTGCCTCCCTGTTATGTTATGTTATTTAATACTTGTAGAGCGCACAGTTACTCAACAGAGTGTCCCGGCGCTGGTGTCTGTAAGTGAGTGAGACGGCTGCCAGAGCAGGTTCGGCCAGAGATTATTGCTGAAACAACCAAGTTTTGAGTTGTTTCCTAAAGGTCAATAGGTCAGTGGTCTGTCTGAGTGTTAACAGCAGACCATTCCAGATGCGGGCCACCTGCACCTGAAAGGTGCGACCCCCACTGCAGGAACGAGCGAATTTGGGCACAGTGATCAGATGTTGATGTGACGATCTTAAATTTCTGCCAAGAGTATAGTAAGTCACCCGTTTCCTGATGTAGTGGGCCCCTGTGCCATGGAGCGCCTTGAAAGCCAATACTAGAGCCTTGAAATACCAATTCTAGTGCGAATGGGTAACCAATGTAGGTTCTTCAGGTGGGAAGAAATCCGTACTCTGGGGCCCAGCATAAGAATGGCCCTGGCTGCCACATTTTGGACAACCTGGAGTTTATTTAATAAAAATTCAGGGAGACCTAGATATAAGACATTTACATAATCCAGTCTCGAAGTAATAAGAGCCTGGACCACTGTCTTTCTATGTGGGAGCGACAGGAGAGGAAGAAATCTCTGGAGCATTTTTAAAATGCCGTAGCAGGTACCTGCTACCGACTGAACTTGGGTTTTCATGGCAAGAGAATCATCCATTTTTACCCCTAGATTTTTCACAACGCCCGATGGAGCCTGAGGGGGCGACATGTCGGTCGGCCACCATTGTTTCCATGTGTCTTGGATGAAAGATCCGAAAAGAATAACTTCGGATTTTTCCGGGTTGCATTGTAGCTGGTTAAGTCGAAACCAGGCAAAAACTTCCCTCAGGCACCTATTGATCTTCTCTCCATCAAGATCCTCACCCTTCTTGCATGTGAACAACAGCTGAGTGTCGTCAGCGTAGGATATAATTTTTGCACCACAAGCTTCCACCAGAAGGGCGAGGGGGGCCAGATACAGGTTAAATAGCAGCGGGCTCAAAATAGAACCCTGAGGGACTCCGACTTTCAAGGGGGGAATGCAGGCCGCAAAAGGGGGAGACCAGACCTCCTGGCTTCTGTCCTCCAGAAAGGAGGAGAACTACTTCAACACTGTGCCCCCTAGGCCACACTCCCACAGTCTATGTAGGAGTCGGCCGTGGGGCACGGTGTCGAAGGCTGCAGATAAGTCCAGGAGGATCAAAGCCGCCTTCCCGCCTGCATCGAGGGTCTCTTTGATGGATTCAGAGATCTCGAGTAGGGCCGTCTCAGTGCTGAAATTTGCACGGAATCCGGATTGACTCGTATGGAGGAGATTGTTAGTTTCTACAAACTCAGTGGTCACAGAGTTCACGTATTTTTCTATGGTTTTGGCAAAAAAAGGCAGGAGGGAAATGGGTCTGTAATTAGTTGTTATTGTAGGTTCAGCGGAGGGCTTTTTTATCAATGGAAGAATTTTGGCTCTCTTCCAACTGGAGGGGACCTGGCCGCTCCTCAGTGACAGGTTCAAAACCGCATTGACCTCAGGATTGATAGTCTCTGCTTCGGCGGCAAGTGTTTTTGCAGGGCATGGGTCGGAAGGGGAGCCGGATTTTAGATTTTTCATAATCTTCAAGCATTGTTCTAAAGTCACAGAAGGGAACTGAGAGAGGGAGTCATCCCTTGCCAGAGTGAGGTCAGGGGGTACAAAGGGGGGAATCAACCTCCCCCCCCATGAGAATCTGAAAATGACGTTTGGATGCCAGAGATTTTCTCATGGAAGAAAGATGCTAGCTGGCTAATCCAGTTAGCAGATAGAGTGCATTTGGTGACAACTGCTTTAGGAGAAGTAAAGTGTTTCACAATATTAAAATTTTCCTTACTCTTGTTCCCGGAGGCCTCCCTGCAACGTGGACTTAAAACTGCCCACCCCCCAATTTCCAGAGCGCCTGTAAACCCCATTGGACTACTCTATGGAGGGAGTGTCACTCAGCCAAACCACCCAAGTAGCTACTCGTCTGTCCCCCTGATCAATATATTAAGCCAGTCCTTGAGCACAATAATATCAGTACTTAAGACCCTGCCATACTTCGCAGGTAAGTATCTGCCCACCCCGCCCAATCTGAATCAACTAAGAAAATAACAGACTGATATCAGTCCCAACTGAACTGAAGTCCAAGGTGCAATTATAAAAAAAAGAAGTTAGAAAACACATCGCCCAAACAAGCACATTAATACTCATCGTAACTAGATCTGGGACCAGCACCGTTCCATCAAACCATGCAAATCTCTCCTGCGATGGAATCAAGTCCACGATCAACCACTCCTGTCACCTCCAGAACAGTCCTGTTGATCCGCAAGGCCATGTCCGTGACTCGGGGGTGATCGTTGACGAGCTTTAGAGGCACGCCAGTTCTCAAGCCAGTCCCAGGTTTCTTCGGGAGTATGAAAAAAACACGCCTTGCCGTCTGCCAGGACCCGCAGCTTCGCCGGAAAGAACATAGCATACTTGAGGCCTTGATCACGGAGGGCACGTTTGACTTCCAGGAAAGTTCGACGCTTCTGCTGCACTTTAGAGGTAAAGTCCGGGAAAAAAGTGATGTTGGCGTTTTCAAATTTCAGTGGCGGGGTGGATCTCGCCGTCTGGAGGATGATATCCCGATCTCGGAAATTAAAGATCCACGCCAGCAAGGGTCTGGGAGGTGCACCAGGTTTAGGGGGACCACCCGGCACTCGATGCACCCGCTCCACAGAGAAATATTTAGAGAGGGACCGAGGTTGTAAATGTTTCTGTATTAGCTCTCTACGAACAAGTCTGCAGTCTGCCCCTCCGATTTTCCAGGCACCCCCAAAATACGGACGTTGTTTCTTCGTGCGCGCCCCTCATAGTCCTCCAGCTTTGCCTCAAAATCTGACGCTTGGGCCTGCAGGCGTTTGACTGATACTTCCAGGGACTTTGTTGAAGTCTGAAGAGTTTTGACAGAATCTTCAGTCTCCTTGACCTTATCCCCCATTTTACAAAGGTCGGCGCGAATGAAGGTAATCTTAGTCATGGCTGTATCAATTTTCACCTCCAACGCTATGCGAACTCCCTGGATAGCCTCCATTACATCGACGAGGGACGGGCCTTCAGTGGACGTCTGTTGTGTCGCCTCAGACTCAGCCTGTTTGTCCTCTGTGGGGTCCGGTTTAGAGTGAACGAACTTGGACAACTTAGTCAGGCCAGATTGCCTGGTTCCCTTATTGGTGGCCATAGGACCAGGATAGCGATTGATAGCGGTGACCAAAGACGAATATCAGGATATACTGCGACAGGGGGGGGGACCAACGCCCCATACAGCACAGACCCAAGAGCTATTCCGAATTTGCTCTGGGTCCAACTGTTCAATGGAGAGAGAGAAAGATTGAAATTGCGTCACTAATCAGTACAGGATAAAATCACTCCAATCACATCCACCGGCGCCGCCAATGCCAAGAGCAGCTGAGGATCTTCACCACACACCCTACGAGTTGCAGCAGCAAGAAGGCCTCATCCCGGCCTATCTTGCATTATGTGGGGGCGGGGTGCAGTGTGACGGTATGGCGCCAACCGGAAGGGCCGGAGCGGCCGACACCACCGAGCGCACCGAAGCGAGCAGAGTTATAAGTGCGGTGGGGAGGGGTCGATGAAAGAGAGGGCCCCCACTTCCCCAATCACCGCCAGGCAGCAAAGAGAGTCCCGCAACAGAGTGCCGCAGTGAAACCGAGCGCACCGGAGCCCACCCGGCGCTGCTCGGCTATTATGCACGGTCCACCGAAGGCGAAGTGCAACGAGCAATAAGGCCAACGCTGGAGGCCGGCAAGCGGGTACCGGTCTCAGGCAGTCCAATCATGCACCCGGGCCTACTTCTGAGACCGCGGAATATCGTAGATGGGAGCCGGGCAACGTCGCATCTGGAGCTCCGCCCTTCCCCAGCAGACTGCCACGGAGCCGATAACTCCGGTCGCGGTCGTCCGATTTTTGTTGTCGTTGGACCGGATGTGTCCTGGGCACCTGGGGCACTCAATCCACAAACTCAGCAGGTTCACCGGATCATTTTAGCGGATGTAGGGGGCAGTTCAATTCGTCGTCACCCGGAGCACTACACAGTTGCGGCCATCTTAGGTGTTGGCTAGCCACGTCCTCGCCACCACTCATTCTTGACACCACTTCATGCCTCCACTCATTCTTGACACCGCTTACATGCCACCACTCATCCTTGACACCGCTTACATGCCACCACTCATTCTTGACACCGCTTACATGCCACCACTCATTCTTGACACTGCTTACATGCCACCACTCATTCTTGACACCGCTTACATGCGACCACTTATTCTTGACATCCGTTTCCAATGCACCACTCTTCCTTTACACTGCTTACATGCCACTACTCTTTCTTGACACCGCTTCCATCCCATCACTCTTTCTTGACACTGCTTTAATGCCACCACTCATTCTTGACACCACTTCATGCCACAACTCGTTCTTGACGCCGCTTCCATGCCACTACTCATTCTTGACACCGCTTACATGCCACCACTCTTTCTTGACGCCGCTTACATGCAACTACTCATTCTTGACACCGCTTCCATGCCACTACTCATTCTTGACACTGCTTCATGCCACAACTCGTTCTTGACGCCGCTTCCATGCCACTACTCATTCTTGACACCGCTTACATGCCACCACTCTTTCTTGATGCCGCTTACATGCCACTACTCATTCTTGACACCGCTTACATGCCACCACTCTTTCTTGACACAGCTTACATGCCTCCACTCATTCTTGACACTGCTTTCATGCCACCACTGATTCTTGACACCGTTTCCATGCCAACACTGATTCTTGACACCGCTTACATGCCACCACTCATTCTTGACACCGCTTACATGCCACCACTCATTCTTTACACAGCGTCCATGCCACCACTTATTCTTGACACTGCTTACATGCCACCACTTATTCTTGACACTGCTTACATGCCACCACTTATTCTTGACACTGCTTACATGCCACCACTCATTCTTGACACCGCTTACACCGCTTCCATGCCACCACTGATTCTCGACACCGCTTCCATGCCACTACTCATTCTTGACACCGCTTACATGCCACCACTCTGTCTTGATGCCGCTTCCATGCCACCACTCATTCTTGACACTGCTTACATGCCACCACTCATTCTTGTCACTGCTTCCATGCCACCACTCATCCTTGACACCGCTTACATGCCACCACTCATTCTTGACACTGCTTCCATGCTATCACTTATTCTTGACACTGCTTAAATGCACCACTCATTCTTGACGCTGCTTCCATCCCACCACTCTTTCTTGACCCTGCTTCCATGCCACCACTCATTCTTGACACCACTTCATGCCACAACTCATTTTTGACACCGTTTCCAATGCACCACTCTTTCTTGACACCGCTTCCATGCTTCCACTCTTTCTTGACACCGCATTCATGCCACCACTCATTCTTGACACAGCTTACATACCTCCAATCATTCTTGACACTGCTTTCATGCCACCACTGATTCTTGACACCGTTTCCATGCCACCACTCATTCTTGACACCGCTTACATGCCACCACTCATTCTTTACACCGCTTACATGCCACCACTCATTCTTTACAAAGCTTCCATGCCACCACTTATTCTTGACACTGCTTACATGCCACCACTTATTCTTGACACTGCTTACATGCCACCACTCATTCTTGACACCACTTACACCGCTTTCATGCCACCACTGATTCTCGACACAGCTTCCATGCCACCACTGATTCTTGACACTGCTTCCATGCCAACACTCATTCTTGACAACGCTTTCATGCCACCACTCATTCTTGACACCACTTCATGCCTCCACTAATTCTTGACACCGCTTTCATGCCACCAGTGATTCTTGACACCGGTTCCATGCCACCACTCATACTTGACACCGCTTACATGCCACCACTCATTCTTGACACCGCTTCCATGCCACCACTTATTCTTGACACTGCTTACATGCCACCACCTATCCTTGACACTGCTTACATGCCACCACTCATTCTTGACACCGCTTCCATCCCACCACTCTTTCCTGACACCGCTTACGTGCCACCACTCATTCTTGACACCGCTTACATGCCACCACTTATTCCTGACACCGTTCCCAATGCACCACTTTTCCTTTACACCGCTTAAATGCCACAACTCATTCTTGACACCGTTTCCAATGCACCACTCTTTCTTGACACTGCTTCCATGCTTCCACTCTTTCTTGACACCGCTTTCATGACACCACTCATTCTTGACACCACTTCATGCTACCGCTCATTCTTGACACAGCTTCCATGCCACCACTCTTTCTTGACGACGCTTCCATGCCACTACTCATTCTTGACACCGCTTACATGCCACCACTCTTTCTTGACGCCGCTTACATGCCACTACTCATTCTTGACACCGCTTCCATGCCACTACTCATTCTTGACACCGCTTACATGCCACCACTCTTTCTTGACGATGCTTCCATGCCACCACTCATTCTTGACACCGCTTACATGCCACCACTCTTTCTTGACACTGCTTCATGCCACAACTCGTTCTTGACGCCGCTTACATGCCACCACTATTTCTTGACACAGCTTATGTAGGAAGGTGGAATCTGACTATATGGTTGCCCCCACTTTTTTTATGGTGTTTTGCTGGTTTATGACTTAGTTGGACTGGGATCCTGCTATTCAGGGCCCCAGTCTATCTGCTTTCTCTGTAAAAAGGTTTCCATGTGCCTTAGGCACATCTCTGATTGGAATCTGGAGTGCCCTTATAAGTCCCTAGTATATGGTATACTATGTACCAAGGGCATAGGTACCTCAGAGGCCTACCAGGGGCTGCAGCATGTATTATGCCACCCCTGGAAGGCCATCCAAACTGACACCACAGGTCTGCTACTGCAGCCTGGGTAGGGTGGTGCATGCACCCTTACTGTGATATAGGTTACCTATATCACTAAATACATACACACATATAAACCTATAAGTCACTCCTAAGGCAGGCCTTATCAATCCTAAAGGCAGAGTGCATGGTTCCTATGTGAGAGGGTGCCCCTGCATGAGCAGGGCCCCTCTGCAGCGTTCGGAGACCATCTCTGATGCTGTTTGTAGTGCAGCCTGACCATATACTCTTAAGCGCATTATAGCCTCGCGGTAAAATGCTAACTTTGGAATGGCTGCACCTAAACATGTCGTGTTTGGTGTCAAACATCTTGGAATACTACCCCCCGCCAATCCTGGCGGCGGGGGTAGCATTCCACCCTTCTAGAGGGAAAGACATGTTAACTCTGGCTTACCCGGTAACTTCTTTCTGAAGCCCTGGCATCACAAAATGGATGCTGCTGCCACAGACACAAGTCTGGCCTCCTGCTGCTGGACGAAACTCCGGCAGGGGAGGCCTGGACAATAGGTTTCCTGTTGCAGGGAGGTGTGACCACCTCCCCAGACAGGATAATGTGTATTGGGGCTGGGTGGGTGCACTCTTAGAGTGCTTTGAAGTCCTGCACTGGGGGAGCAAAAGGCTGCTCTGTGCATATGCCAGTTCAAACCAGCTCAGGGGCTACCTGCCCCAGCTCTGGCGCGAAACTGGACAAAGGGAAGTGGGTGTAGCCACCCCCTCCCTTGACCCTCCCATAGGTGGGGTCATAGAGCTAGTCCATCCCCTCTTTTTAGTATAAGAGGGGGAACCTTGCCATTGCAAAGCAGATAACCCCTGGACGACGCTCTACAGAACAATCCTGGCCCTTCGACGTTCCACTACCTTTGGAAGACAGAAGAATCTCCCTTGGAGTCAAGGAGTGACTCCCTGCTTGGCAGGCACCAAAAACGACAACGACGGTCGCAAACTACGCCGCTCCCGCCGGAGTCCGAAGTCCCTGCAGCCCAGGAAGTGGATTTCCTGACCTCTCCCAGGCCATCGTGAGTCCCCAGCGAAGCTGAGGCAAGTGGACCCCACGAGTAACGAGGAACCGCGACCCCTGGGTACCGTGCACTATTGTCGAGTGCAACCCCTTCACAACGTTCTACGAACCTGTGCTTTGGACCACGTGTGGTCCCGACCTCCAGCAGGAATCCCTCCGAAGATCAGAGGCCTACACCGTCCCGAGTGACCGTGGGCCCCTGTTGAGTGATTCCGCCCGAGGTGTCTTTGCGATCCCTTGCCCGCTGGCTTGTGGGTCCCCAGAAGACTTTATAAAGAAACCAAAGGGCTCCCTGGTTGCTCCAGGCCTGCCCTGACTTACCCTCGCTGGGTGAGTTCCCCAGACCTTGCTGGTCTGCGCCATCGACTTTTCTTCACTTCCACGAGATTTGCTGTTGCCAAGGCTTGTTGGGTCCAATCCGGTCGCCGACACCTCAGCAAGCAGCAGACGTCGTGGTGCAGTCCGAATCCTGCTCCTGGACGCCGACAACGCCTCCTGGACCTCGTGACTGCGGAGTCAAGACGACCGACGACCCACCTGAAGCACCCGACATTGGTGGGCATCTGCTCATCGCCTTCCTGGTCACTGGCTAGTGACCCAGACTCTGTCCCCTCTGCTTTCAGGTACTTCAGATCCTCGATCCACTCTTGGATCCACCCGGACACTTTCCTCCTGGTCGCCAGCAGCACTTTGCAGCAGATCTTCATAGGAATCGACAGCGAAACCCGACCCCGAACGGCACCTATGCACCCGGCTTCCCTGGGTGAGGTAACACGAGTACTCCGGTGCTCCCGTGGGTAGAGACTCTTCAAAGTCCTAGATCTCAAAGGGTTTGTTCCTAGTCCTCCTCTAAGTGTCCCTTTCCTCTATTTTCCCGATCCCGACTTTCTCCATAGAAGTTAACGGCGTATCGCGGTTGTGTATATACACTGCACGCGTCTCCCGTGGGTCCCCTGTGTCACTACCTTGGGTGGTTCCTTGTGGTCCAAGCACTTCTAGAGGCTCTAGGCCTAGTGTCTAGTTCAGTCGTGGTTCGCATACCACTTTATTGGTATATGGTTTGGTACGCCCCTAGGGCCCAAACGTGTATTTGTGCTATTACTGTGATTTAAGATCTTATAACCTATGTATTTCGAACTCTAGCCTCATAAAGAGACTAGAGGGGTGTGTTTAGTAATAAATACATATATTTTGAATATATACCTGGTGTGGTGCTCTTTCATTTGGTCACTCAAGAGATTATAGACTGGTAAAACAAGCTGCTTTACATTCCTTCAAGACTTAGCCTGAAGGCTGCTCTCCATAGCTACCACTAGGATAGCTTTCAATAAGGTTGTCTTTAACCTACCTACCATAAGAGTCGATTTGGACTGGTGCAAGGTGCCCACTATAATTAGTGGACAGCATATGCCAGGCCAACTTCTCACATTGGTGTGCAGCGTGTGGGATTCCAGCTTGCTATTGTTTTACCAGATAATCTCAATTGAATTGATCAACTGAAAACCACTAAAGGTACCTAAGGTACATATAATTTAAGCTTAGAATAACAGTAAGTTCTACTGAACTTAGAGTTGTGTGTTAAGGGATAGCACAACCCTTTCTACAACTCAAGAGAGTTTAGTAGGCCACACTAGAGTAGGTAGTGCATACACCACACCACACTAGTAATGTATTTAAGGGTAGGATCTAAAGAATCCTTGCAGGAAGCCATTGAGCTTCCACCCTCCAAGTATGATACACTCCCATTCTTGGAATTGAGAGCTTTATGCAACTTGAGAAAAATAAGGACAGGCCAAAGTCCCACCACCCAACACCTCAAGGAGTTGTTGGTGGCTTATGACCTTAGTAAGACCTGTAGGGACTGAAGGGGTAGGAGCTGAGGGTGGGGCAGAAGAAGAGGAGGAGGCCAGGGGTACCAATACCCCCAGCCCCCCTCTGAAACTGGCCAGGAGGGTGACAATGACCCTGACCTGGAAAACCCAATCCCTCCTGTGGATGATGATGAGGATGATCAAAATGATGCCCTCTTTGTCCCCCAGGAAGGATTAAGAGTGTGCCCAGGAAGGCTAGATCTCCTTCTCAGGAGTCTAACCACTCTGGCACCTCTATAGGGAGCTCTGTCTCCTCTCACAGGAGGGAATCCTCTCATGAGAGGAGAGCCAGGCTGGTCCGGTATGAGGAAACTCAGCTGGAAATCAGAAAAAAGCAACTGGCTTTAGATAGGGAATCCCTAGATCTCCTCGGGGAGAGAAGAAAGTTGGGACTAGAGTCCCATGGTGGCAGCAATATCCCTAGAGATAGGGACAGGTCTTATGACCATAGAAACCTAAACAAGATTGTCCCTCCCTACCAGAGTGGGGATGACATCCACAAATGGATAACTGCACTGGAGAGGGCCTGTAAAGTTCAGAAGGTCCCCCAGAGGCAGTGGGCAGCAATCTTGTGGCTCTCCTTTGCAGACAAAGGTAGAGACAAGCTCCTCACTGTAAGAGAAGAGGATGCTGACAATTACACAGTCTTGAAGAGTGCTCTGATAGATGGGTTTGGCCTAACCACTGAACAGTATAGGTTGAAGTTCAGAGACACCCAAAAAGCTCAGACTCAAGACTGGGTTGATTTTGTAGATTGTGCTACAAAGGCTCTGGAAGGTTGGATACATGGCAACAAAGTGCAGGACTTTTTAGGATTGTACAATTTGATTATGAGGGAGCAGATCCTTAATAATTGTCAAAACCAGCTTTTGCACCAGTATCTGGTGGACTCTGATCTGACCTCTCCCCAAGAATTGGGAAAGAAGGCAGACAAGTGGGTCAGAACCAGAGTAAAAACTAGAAATCAGGGTGGTGACCAGAAGAAAGATTCTACTAAGTCCCAAGAGAAAGGTGGGGATAAATCTAAGGATAAGTCCCCTACAGGGCCCCAAAATTCCTCTTCTGGGGGTGGGTCCCAAACTCCTTCCTCTCCTGAAAAGAAACCCTATTGCCATGTCTGTAAAAAGCCTGGGCACTGGAAAACTGATCCCAGTTGCCCCAGGATTGGCAATAAAGAAAATGTTCCTCCCACAACTACTACCACCCCTCCTGGTACTACCAGTAGTAATCCTCCAGTTGGGAGTAGTGCACCCAAAAAGTTAGGTGCTTTTGCAAGAGGAACAGAGGTGGGCCCTAGTTTAGACAGGGACCCCTCAACAGACTCCTCTGACTCTGATGGTGGTATAGGATTTGCCACCTTTACCATGGGTCCCATAGCATTGGGCAGGTACAGATTGGAGCCAATAATTAATGGTCAGAAAGCTGTGGCATTTAGGGACACAGGGGCTAGTGTCACCATGGTGGCAGGGAAACTAGTCCCCCTCACCAGCTTTTACCTGAGTTTAAATACCAGGTGACCAACATTGATGGTGTCAGAACAGATCACCCCATGGCCATAGTCAATCTCAGCTGGGAGGGGTCACAGGCCCAAAAGAGTGGCAGTGTCCCCAACCCTACCTGTAGATTGCCTGATGGGCAATGATCTGGAAATTTCAGCCTGGGCTGAAGTGGAACACCAAACCCATCTTAGGATGTTGGGCGTCCCTGTAAAGGTTAGTGGGGCTGTGATGGCCACAGCCCCAGCCCAAGAATTTGGAGAGATGGAGCCTGAAAGAATGGCCCACTCTCCCCCAAAAGAGAGCACAAGGGTTGAAGAAAAGTCTTCTTCCCCCAGACAGTAGGTAAGGGTCAGCCTCCTCAGGGAACTGACCCTACCCCTAGTGAAGGAACTGCCACAGAGGTAGTCAGGCCTGGCCTGGCCACACCCCTGATGGCAGAGGACCCTTCCAAGGTGGTACTCCGTCTGGAGCAGGTAACCTGCCCCTCTCTACCCTGCCTCAGTCAGCCCAGGGCTGCAGAGGTCAGGGAGGTCAGTGGACCCCCAGGGCCCCCTGTCCAGAGGAAGCCCCCATCAGCAGATTAGGGGCACCCAGTCTAGTAGCCCTAGCCAGGTGAAAATTCCTCTACACACTGAGGGATCCCCCATACCTTTATGTAGGGACCTCCCCCAGAAGGACTCTGGTAGGCAAGGGCAAACCTGGGACCAGAAGGTTCCAAACCTGCCATGTCCCTCCAGTAGTCCATCCAAAGGGACCCAACCCACAGCTGTAGGCAGCCAAAGGTTGACCCTTAGAGCAAAGTGCAACTCAGTCATGGAAAGACAGGCATACATGGTGACCAGTGATCTGAGGAAGCTGAGGCCAACATTCCTAGGGCCTCACTTCCCTACTCAGACACCTCACCAGCCTTGTACTTTACCTAAGCACACCACAGGTAGTGATTCCCCATGGTGGAGACCCTCTCATACCCTTAGGGTGAGGGATTGCTTAGTGGACCATAAGACAGGGGGCAACCATGCTAGTGCAGGTGCTTCCTTATATGACCACTTAGTCAATGAAGGCTCAACTGGCCAAGGTTAGCCTTATCTCCTTTCGTTTGGGGGGTTATGTAGGAAGGTGGAATCTGACTATATGGTTGCCCCCACTTTTTTATGGTGTTTTGCTGGTTTATGACTTAGTTGGACTGGGATCCTGCTATTCAGGGCCCCAGTCTATCTGCTTTCTCTGTAAAAGGTTTCCATGTGCCTTAGGCACATCTCTGATTGGAATCTGGAGTGCCCTTATAAGTCCCTAGTATATGGTATACTATGTACCAAGGGCATAGGTACCTCAGAGGCCTACCAGGGGCTGCAGCATGTATTATGCCACCCCTGGAAGGCCATCCAAACTGAAACCACAGGTCTGCTACTGCAGCCTGGGTAGGGTGGTGCATGCACTCCTTACTGTGATATAGGTTACCTATATCACTAAATACATACACACATATAAACCTATAAGTCACTCCTAAGGCAGGCCTTATCAATCCTAAAGGCAGAGTGCATGGTTCCTATGTGAGAGGGTGCCCCTGCATGAGCAGGGCCCCTCTGCAGCGTTCGGAGACCATCTCTGATGCTGTTTGTAGTGCAGCCTGACCATATACTCTTAAGCGCATTATATCCTCGCGGTAAAATGCTAACTTTGGAATGGCTGCACCTAAACATGTCGTGTTTGGTGTCAAACATCTTGGAATACTACCCCCTGTAGGAGAGTAGGATCTGCTTCACAGGGGTACCCCCACTTTTTGCTGATACTTCACTGGTTTTCGACATTAGTCTGGCTGGGGCCCTGCTATTCAGAACCCCAGCCTAGCTGTTTCCTCTTTAAAAGGGTCTCCATGTGCCTTAGGCACATCACTGATTGGGATCTGGAGTGCCCTTGTAAGTCCCTAGTATATGGTATACTATGTACCAAGGGCATAGGTACCTCAGAGGCCTGCCAGGGGCTGCAGCATGTATTATGCCACCCCTGGTAGGCCATCCAAACTGGCACCACAGGTCTGCTACTGCAGCCTGGGTAAGGTGGTGCATGCACCCCTTGCTGTGGTATAGGTTACCTATATCACTAAATGCATACACACATATAAACCTATAAGTCACTCCTAAGGCAGGCCTTATCAATCCTAAAGGCAGAGTGCATGGTTCCTATGTGAGAGGGTGCCCCTGCATGAGCAGGGCCCCTCTGCAGCGTTCGGAGACCATCTCTGATGCTGTTTGTAGTGCAGCCTGACCATATACTCTTAAACGCATTATATCCTCGCGGTAAAATGCTAACTATGGAATGGCTGCACCTAAACATGTCGTGTTTGGTGTCAAACATCTTGGAATACTACCCCCGCCAATCCTGGCGGCGGGGGTAGCATTCCACCCTTCTAGAGGGAAAGGCATGTTAACTCTGACGAGTCCGGTAACTTCTTTCCAGAGCCCTGGCATCACAAAATGGATGCTGCTGCCACAGACACGAGTCTGGCCTCCTGCTGCTGGACGAAACTCCGGCAGGGGAGGCCTGGACACAGGTTTCCTGTCCCAGGGAGGTGTGACCACCTCCCCAGACAGGACAATGTGTATTGGGGCTGGGCGGGAGCACTTTCGGGTGCTTTGAAGTCCTGCACTGGGGGCACATTTGGTGTCCCTGTGCATACCCCAGTTCAAACCGGATCAGGGGCTTGCAGCCCCTGCTTTGGCGCGAACTGGACAAAGGGAAAGGGGTGTAGCCACCCCTCTGCCCTGACCCACCCATAGGTGGGGCCACAGAGTAGTCCATCCCCTATTTTTAGAATAAAGGTAGGAACCCAGTCCTTAGGACTTTAGATTATACCTGGACGAAACTCTGACACGGAATCCTGGACCTTCGACGCTCTACGACAAGATTAGAGGACTGAAGAATCTCCCTTGGGGTCAAGGAGTGACTCCCTGCTTGGCAGGCACCAAAGAAGCATCTGTCCGGTTCGCATCACTGAAGCTCCCGTCGGACGCCGAAGTCATCGCATCACCAGAGGTGGATTCTCAGACTTCCCCGAGGCTACCCTGAGTCCCCAGCAAAGCTGAGGCCCGTGGCTATCGTGGGTGACTTGAGACCGTGACCCTGGACACCGAGCACATTTGCAAGTGCACCATCTTCTGGGTCTCCCAAGAAGTCGTGCTTTGGGCTCCGAGTAGCCCTAGCCTCCAGCACCACCTGCACCGAAGATCCCTGGCCCCCACTCCACGAGTGTCCTGTAAGCCAGCTCCACGTGCGGCGTCACGAGGCTCCTTCGCGGTCGCTAGCCCGTTGGCTAGTAGCCCTTAACGAAGGCCAATCTTTTCTTTACTTGGCAGTCTGGTTGCTCCAGGCCTGCCCTCACTTACCCTCGCTGGGTGAGTCCCCCAGACCTTGCTGGTCTGCATCATCGACGATCTACATCTTACTCGAGACTTGCCGCTGCCAAGGCTTGTTGGGTCCAATCTGGTCGCCGACACCTCTGCACTCGACAGACATCGAGCAGCAGCCCGAATCCTGCTCCTGGTCACCGACAACGCCTCCCGGACCTCGTGGCTGAAGAGTCGAGACGACCGTCATCGAATCTGAAGCACTCGACATCGGTGGGCATCTGTCCATCGCCTCCCTGGTCACTGGCTAGTGACCCAGACTCTGTCCCCTCTGCTTTCAGGTTCTTCAGAACTCCGATCCACTCTTGGATCCCCCGGACACTTTT